>OX387424.1:43914957-45274278 GCA_947563755.1 Lochmaea crataegi
ATAAAACAAATAATTTCAGAAAATTAAAAATTTAAGGTTATGCAAAATCATCGAAGTGAAGCTGTCAACTGTCAACATTGAAGTGGCTAGAGTCACATTTAAGGAAGTTAAAGTTGTCTACTCCAGAGCGTCCCGAAAGTGTTTTGCAGTACGGAACTGTCACTTTCACTACAAGGAACACTCAAAACGCAACTATGTATGTAAATGAATACAGAACGAGCGACTTTCAGATGGCGTCGTCTAAAAAAGTAATTTTGCAGTCAAACTCACCATTATGCAGAAAATCGCGAAAAACCTATTTTTTTGACCTCGAGTCATTTTTTTTCCATGTACCGGAACGATGGGGAATTTTGAAATGTTGTTTTAATTTTACTCATTTTTAGCTTGTTGTGAATGTATGTACCTTCAATCTTATTTTTTGGTCTAATTTGACCGGACTATATGTTGTGATTTTTAGTGGAATTTCGTATATATCGATTTTATTTAATAACGATATAGAGATTTCACGTTGTAAGGATTGAAACAATGAATTTCTTATAAAGTTTGTGACTTATAGCGTCATTTAGAGTAATCAAGAGCAGTAACAGTAACTGATTGGTTACACATAAATAGCCTTTCATGAAATATAGACATAGGATTTAAATAATGCAATGAACTATCACTTTCGCATATTTATTCCGAAAAATTAAAATTTAGAATTCAAGAAACGTGGTAGATAACATTATCGTACATAATACTTTCCTCGCGAGTACCTACGTGTTTTTTTTGTTTACATGTTGATTGATTGATTGTTTTCTGCAGTCTGCAGTACACCAGTCAAGGTTTCGAGTCCTCGGCACTTCAGCCTTCCATGCTGTTTGTTGTTCTGTTCATGTGAAAGGACTAATTATCTTTAACAGGCTTAACAGGATCCTTCTTGGATAAATCCTCCTTTGAGTGGTTTAGTCTCAGGAAATGGTTTGTTTTTAAAATAAGTGGTCGAACATACTTAAAACATTTTGTCGATTGGCTAGAACTGCTTTCCACAGAAATAATATCTTGAACACAACAACATTCAGAAAAAAAGTAACTAGTCAATGTTTACAATTTATAGTATAATGTATTTCTCTGTAGACATTTTCTACGTGTTGAAAAATGGAATTATATGCTCTGTGGAATATACATTTTTATTCTCTATCGAATTCTCTATAAATTAGGTATGTATTTGGAAATATCGACCCAATCTTCCGACTCTGATTTATATGTATAAGTCTCGAAAAATTTACATTTATGATTATAATTCATAAAGTAAATTTACGATGAATTTATTTAAAGGAGAAAAGTCATTAACGCTTTCAATAATAATTCCATTAAACTGGATTATTGAATTTATTAACTTTATTACTAAAAAGGACGGAACAATGTATCCTCCGGATCAATATGCTTTTTTGGAGATTTCAGTATGGTATGTAACATGTAATAGTATATTGTGTGACTAGGAGTTGCTTCGCTCGGGCAGGCAACTTTCATCCCAGTCTGAAATTGTCTTGTTTCACCTCTAGTCACACAATACACTATATCATATAACCTGCATTGAAAATGCTAGTTACAATGTCTGGAGCCAACTATCAGTTTAGTTGAAATGACAGTTATCGGGTTAAAATGACAAAATGAATAAACAAAAAATACTCTGATAGGATCGATAGTGAAGCCACAACGTCATTGTGCGGGCAGAAAACGATCGATTCCAACAATCGCATTAGTCTGAAATTGACTACTTTCAACAGGCGTCGAAACTGGCATTTTCAATGCGGGTTACCTAAATATAATAGTATTTTTTCTGTGACGGGAAAAAGTTTGACATTTTATCACTGTTGTCAGGTAACAAAATGTCACTTTTTATGAAATTACTTTTTTCCCGGGGGAAAAAGTTGATATATATGTATATATCCGGGAAAAAAGTACTCACTTTTTTCCCTGGGAACAAGTAATTCCATAAAAAGTGATCTTTTTTTAATATTACATCGTCGTTTTTCCCGTCACAGAAAAAAAATTATTTGTAAGGAGGGAAAAACTTGACTTGAGGAGAATGAGTGATTTGTAAAAATTGATATATTTAATCAGAATTCAACTTTTAATTACTTACTGTGTACTTACATTATATTGTTTATAATATTGATAATAAAACAAATCTGAATGTTGAAAATAACTATTTACAAGACACTGGACGTGATGCCTGGATTTAATTGAACAGTCAATATGGACATGGTCCAAGTAGGTTGAACAACCGAGATGACGTACCTGGAATTAGATAAAAAAAAACATTCTGAGTATGCAATTTGCCATAAATATAGATTAATTATTTAACTAACGATTATTATAGTTGAAATCCCCAAAATTAATGGAAGTATTAATAATATACAAGGTGCATCTTATGTGTTTGAACTGTGATTATGCATATCAGTACTAAAGTAAAGTTAAAACTTCACTTGATCAAAAATAAATGCCTAATAGTAAATATTTAGGGTTATTAGGAAAGGTGCAAGGGGCACAAACTCTCCCCAGTGCATGTAAGGAATATGTGGCACAAACTCTCCACAAACAATATTATAACTACTGTAAGTGGCACAAACTCTCCAAAGTACAGCTAAATAAGGTTACACTGCAAGTGGCTCAAGCTCTCCACAATACAGGGGGGTGGAAGGAGATATGGGTGATGTGAGAAGTCACCCTGTATCAGGAATGGACAAACCGCAAGTGGCGCAAACTCTCCACAATACAGTATAGGTATGTGAGTTAAACTGCAAGTGGCACAAACTCTCCACAGTACAGCAAAATATTAATACACTGCAAGTGGCACTAACTCTCCACAGTACAGCAAAATAATAATACACTGCAAGTGGTACAAAAACTCTCCACAGTACAGCAAAATAATAATACACTGCAAGTGGCACAAACTCTCCACAGTACAGCAAAATAATAATACACTGCAAGTGGCTCAAGCTCTCCACAATACAGGGGGGTGGAAGGAGATATGGATGACGTGAGAAGTCACCCTGTATCAGGAATGGACAAACCGCAAGTGGCGCAAACTCTCCACAATACAGTATAGGTATGTGAGATAGACTGCAAGTGGCACAAACTCTCCACAGTACAGCAAAATAAGGTTACACTGCAAGTGGCTCAAGCTCTCCACAATACAGGGGGGTGGAAGGAGATATGGGTGACGTGAGAAGTCACCCTGAATCAGGAATGGACAAACCGCACGTGGCGCAAACTCTCCACAATACAGTATAGGTATGTGAGTTAAACTGCAAGTGGCACAAACTCTCCACAGTACAGCAAAATATTAATACACTGCAAGTGGCACAAACTCTCCACAGTACAGCAAAATAATAATACACTGCAAGTGGCACAAACTCTCCACGGTACAGCAAAATAATAATAATACACTGCAAGTGGCACAAACTCTCCACAGTACAGCAAAATAATAATACACTGCAAGTGGCACAAACTCTCCACAGTACAGCAAAATAAGGTTACACTGCAAGTGGCTCAAGCTCTCCACAATACAGGGGGGTGGAAGGAGATATAGGTGACGTGGGAAGTCACCCTGTATCAGGATTGGACAAACCGCAAGTGGCGCAAACTCCCCACAATACAGTATAGGTATGTGAGTTAAACTGCAAGTGGCACAAACTCTCCACGGTACAGCTAAATAAGGTTACACTGCAAGTGGCTCAAGCTCTCCACAATACAGGGGGATGGAAGGAGATATGGGTGACGTGGGAAGTCACCCAGTATCAGGAATGGACAAACCGCAAGTGGCGCAAACTCTCCACAATACAGTATAGGTTTGTGAGTTAAACTGCAAGTGGCACAAACTCTCCACAGTACAGTAGGATTGGATGAATAGGAACTGCAACACCAAATTAATGTTCTTAATAACGTTGAATATTAAAGAACTTTAAACAAAGTAATTATTAAAAATGATTAGCAAATATATATAATCTATGTGATACAATAACTTTTAAAATCAAATATCAAATAACAGGCAGAAATGAATTACTCTGTGAGATAGACTCACCTATTTAACTCCTGATATGCACCACAATACACACTATATTTTAATAGATTTATTTGGCTCAAGTGAACACCTTAGTTATTTTCTAGAAACTAAAACTCAAATCGTTCTTAAAATTTTCTTTCCCCTTTCGTGGCCTCGAAGACTAATTTATCGCCGACGTGACATTATCATACTTTACTTATCTGTTTCAGACAATTGGTTGTTTTGTCGAGAAATGCATTTCTGAAATATTAGGGTATACCCATAATTTAATTCATTTTACTTGAAACGAAAACTATTTTAAGAATAACAGGGTGGGAAAAAAAATTGTCTTACATAGTGTAGGTATTATACACGGGAAAAATATTAGATTTTAGTTCTCGGTTTTTTGTCTCCCTCCGCTTCGCTTTGTTTCGAGCTAAAATCTAATACTTTTTTCGCTTGTATGATAAATAACTATTTTTATCATTGCGCCCAACCTATAAGCATACCGAGTGTAGCAGAAAGTGGTAAAAATTCTCTTTATAACATGTTCCTTGTCTGATTAATAGTATATCACAGACCTAGTCCAGTAAAGTAAGAAATGTGTCAGATGTAATTGTCGAAGCAAAGCTGAGGTCAACAAACATGTGATCTGAGGCTTTCTTATTTACTGGCCGAGGTGTGTATACTATTTTTCTGTTCGACGGAGCCGGAAAACGGCAACTTCGTTTAGCGCGGTGGCCCGAAAGTTGATGCTTTCCGACCGGAGGACAGAAAGAGTATTTTTTTCATGATAGCTTCTAATCTGCAAAGTAGCTGTATCATGTTTCCATGAAAAATATAATTTGATGACACTTTAAAGCATACAGGGTACACCAACGTCAGTTGATTTACTTTTCAATAATACAAGGTTATTTAAGAAATATTTTATTTAATGAGAAAATCACGTTTTCGAAGTTTCCCAGATAAAATGTTTTGATTTGTTAAACGAAAACTTCCGCTTCAAAGACTGTTGCATGCTGTAAAAGACTTTCATTAAATTCAGGCTTTGGTCAGCTGCACCAGGCGGCGGTATAGACCTCCATTTTGGAACCAGCTCATGTCCATGATTTCGAATGCGAAAATGGCTCATTTCCTACTAAATTAGCCAGTACATTCAACAAATTTGATTAGATTTCAATTGAAAGTATTAAATCGTGTTTATGACAAATGAACTTGCCAATTTGGCCTTGTTGTGAGATATCGAAGAGGCTGAAATATCAAATGAACAGCCCCAAACAAGGCATTTTAATAATCGAAACAATTCCTGACTATTTAAGAACAATATCGACTAACACCCACTGACAGAATTTAATTGAAATATTAGAGCTCTGTAGGTATAGAGGAACCAGAAAGTCTGTGCTGGCAGGACAATAATTGTATGTTTATACTTTCTAGGAACTAACCTAGTAAAATCTTTATGTTTAAAAATTCTTATTCTGTTTGTTTGTTCATGGGAGTTATCAATTTTATATAGGTCAAAATATAAATACAGCAGTTAGTAATTTTTACAATGCCAACTCAATACGACAAAAGCAACTAAAGTATATCCATCGAAAAAACAGAGCGACCCAAACAATGCGTGATGGAAGTATGATCACCATGTACCTTTGCATCTATTGGCTAAAATAAATATGCCTCCCTACGCTGGCCAATCTGATTTAACTGCAATCTGCCGGCAGAATTCACTGTCTCTGTACAAGCTGCCTCGTCTGAGAGATCACGTGCACTATGCATGATACTGTTTTGGAACATTTTGTTGCTTGGATGGACAGAGTATAGAATTCGCAGGGTTGCCTGGCGAACATTCGACTTCATTTCGTAGTACACTTAAATTCGAATTTTCCAAAGAGAAACTGTCAATAGTTTCTATTAAAAAAATTTCATGAGAAAAAATTTGCATGTTCGAATGATTCGAGAATTGCACACCGTCCGCTTTTGGGCAAATAGAATGACATTAACGTATATTTCTAGTAATTGTACCCTTTTTTTAATAGCACTGTAATTTTTTGTTACAAAAAAATGCAAATTAAATTTTAAAATTGCCTGTTTGTCTACGCATTTTTTGAAATTTACTACTTTGTCGTGTTAATCTCTACGTTTTTATATCAGTTGACAGCGCCATAGCCACGGGATATAAACCTGCAGAGCTGTGCATTTTCTAAAAGCAAATGACCGCAAATCGCCCATGTGTGAACACGATCTGAACCGCAGGAGATAAGACCTATTAGTATGACTCATTATGTCCATTTTATGAGCCGGATATGCCTTGTTCAAACGGTCCAGTTCGCAGAAATTCGTAATTTTCGAATACCCAAAAAACAAAGGGCGGGTTATATTTTATTGTAATAGGGTTGGAAAAATATCCCGTAGCTGGATATTTTTCCATAAGAGATATCAAGGTCCAAATTGGAAATTTCATCAAAAAAAATCCATTTATATTTATGGTCCGATTCATATGAAACAATAATTATTATGGGAAATACTCGTGAATGTAAGATGGAAAAATAATGCACTTTTGTGAAAATGTTTTCAAATTATATAATCTTTTTTAAAAACAATTGCAATGGCAGTAGGATTGGAAACGTCAGTGTACTACCATCTGGAATACTTTATAAAGAAAGTACCGGAAATAAATCGTTGAAAAATATTGTTGAAATCTTTTTTTTTTTCAGTAATTTGGCACAACTATCGTCTATCTATACTAATGGTATATGGTTGAATTTTCAAATCGTGACATGATTGAGAAGGTTTAATGTTCTCATAATTCTATTTCAAGGCATGACAGAAAGCATTATACAGGGTGTCCCAGGAATGAGAGGCCGAAACTTGGGAATGAGTAGGTGGTGCCAAAATAATGTCAGTACTTCATATAATTTTTTTTCTACGGACCTCCTTTGTTGAGTTATAGGGCTTTAAAGTTAGAAATTAAAAATACATTTTTATTCATAACTCCAAATCTATAATTTCGAATTTGATGAATATTTGGTGGATTGTCAAGTACATCAATTCATTTATTTTGTCCATACCAGTAAGTATACTAATGTTGCAGAAAGTCAGAATCGGACTTGGCTCTCCGGATAAAAGGTCAGAACTTTTAAAGTGACAAGGCAACAAACTTGAAAATACTGTCAGTTTATTCTCCAACTATTTTTCTAAAAACAAGTACGCTTTGTTAAAATCGATAACATTAGTGATTTCCGAGAAATATGGAATTTCGTAAGACACCGCATAGCACATTCAGATTCTATCACTATTTAGGAAATGGGTTATAACCAAGTAGGCTGCCGTCAATTATTTGTCATATGCATTAACCATCCTTTAAAAAATGTTATTTTATCAAGTCGGAAGCTGTCAATGTATGTATGTATTGAGGCATACAACCATTCTTTAAGTAATGTTCTGCAGAACAAATTAACTCATAATTTTCATAAAAACGTATATTAAAAGTAAGAATTATCCAGAGTAACATAATAAAAAAATACAAACAAGAATTTTAATCTAATAAATGTTCAAAATGTACATCTCCTACCTCTACACATTTAGTAAGCCTACGAATAATGTTTCGTTGTTCTTGAAACAACATTCCTGGATTGTTCCTTATAGCATCGCAATGGAAATGAATTCGATCCAACAATTCCTTCCTTGTTTGTATGGGTGTTGCATATACCAAACTTTTCAGGTAGCCCCAGAGGAATGAATCCATTGGATTTATACCTGGACTACGCGGGGCCATGCAATTGGACCTCCCCTTCCAATCCATTTTTGGGGGTATGCAACGTTTAAGTGGTCACGTACCACAATGCTGAAATGAGGTGGAGCACCATCGTGCATCTACCACATATTAATTCTGGTTTGTATAGGTACATCTTCCAATAGGTAATTTAAATGATTTTCCAAAAAGTCTAAATACAACTGTCCATCTAAACGGCCATCAATTATAAATGGATCAACTAAGCGGTTTCCAATTATCCCAGCCCAAACATTTACCATAAACCTTTGTTGATGCCATGTCTAAATTATGCCGTGTGGATTTTCATCGGCCCACTAATGCAAATCCCGCTTCATCAGTAAACAATACTGATTTAATAACATCTCGATTATGTCTTTGTTTTTCTAAAAACCAGCGCGCATATTGAAGGCGTGCTGGATAGTCTCCTGGATCCAAACCCTGTACTTTTTGAAGATGGTACGGACGTAAAAGATTTTCTTGAAGTATTCAATGCGCGGTGGTTTTTGAAACATTATGTTGGATCCCAAGTTTTCCAACACTTGATGTAGGGTTGTTATCTACTTCATCTAGGATATCCTGCTCTAAAACAATAGTACGGATATTTCTTACGGGACCCACGCCACCTGCTTTCCGTATGGATGTACCTAACAATAAAATGTATTACCTTTTAAAATGCATAATTGTAATATTTCATAAAATCATAACTTTTTCTCGTAAATTTCTGTCAACACGATCAAAAATTTTTGTGTCTGGTAAAATTCTATTGGTAAAATGTTCAGAATAAAGTCTCCTTGCTTCGCGAGAATTTCTAGATGCCTTTCCATACATTAAATATATATATAGATACATTCAAACACAAACGGAACATAGGGATTTTAAGCATTGTATCAGAACTACTTTTGAACTAGTCGACCAACATCCAGCTTCAACAGATTAAAAACACGATTATTACAATCGTTTATTTGGACACCTATAACATATCGTACAATTCCCATCACTCCGTATTCTCAACTGTGGGCAGTCCTTAATTAGCGTCAGACAGTCAGTAAACAGCAGTCAGTAGATGAGAGCGATGCTTTGTTTCAATTTAAATAATCATATTTTGTTTTATTCACGAATTTATTTTTATTTTGAAAGCCGTTATGATCAAAAGAAATCAAAACATATTATCTTAACTCGAAACATTAATTGTTAAAGAGAATTTAACAATTAATTTTCGATTTTAACAACATAAAATGTAAGCATATTGTTTCAATATGTAGCGACGTTTACTACCCTCATCAAATAATTATTCAATACTAAATCGCAGTTCGCTCGCTCATAACTAACACATTTTGGAAGGAGAATGGGCGGGATTTCTTACATTGGTCTGAATCCAGCTGTCCAGATCAATACACTTGATACTCATCGAAGTGAACTTATAGAAATGTTTTGTTGGTGGACTATTTAGATCGGACAATACATTAAATCCCTATGTTCCGTTTGTGTTTGAGTATATCTGTATATTAATATGTGCGTCATAGAAGGATGCACGATGTCAGCTGCGCATTAGACGCTTGTCAGAAAAAGGTATTCAGTTCTGTGTGTAAGCAAATATTACAAAAGAAATATTTTCGTAATGTTTGGTGTAAGATTATAATTAGAATACAGTGCCTGTTCCTGCAAATGAACAAAAATGGTTAGCTTTAGATCTATAGCACATTGACCATAAGAACAAATAAATTTTTTTTGAAAATAAATATTTAGACAGGTATCAGATTAAATAATTAAGCTGCTAAAAAATGCTTTCCAATAATTACAATCAATACAATTTAAAAAAATTAAGCTAGAAAAACATCTTTGTAAAATTGTTAAAGATTTTTGTGATGATATTAAATAATAAATATCGTGTGGCAAATTTGTTGGGATTTTTATTGTTTGCCTAATATCCGTGTCCAACCTTTTTACTTTATTTTTACTTACTTTTTTTTGTCGTACATATATAAAAAATTCGGTTAAACAAATATGTCAAGTTTTTTTCCGGCCGTCATGGAAGTGATTCTCTACTTCACACCACCACATATGGTGGTGGAAAGGGTTGCGGAAAGAACAAGATACAGACTATGTAGAAAGGGAATCATTAAGAAAAAAAACACCTCCTCGCTCCTTAGAAATCAAAAAGAGTATAACTTTTTAAAGAAATTCGATACGGAATTGAGCAACAAGAAGGAATGGAATCCAAATATAATTATCAGACGTGGAAATAATGCCATTCAATGGTACACAGACGGCTCAAAAGTAAAAGAAGGAACTGGGATAGGTTTGTTCGGGCCAGAAACCAAACACTCCGAAAGCTTGGGAAAAACCACAAGTATATTTCAAGCGGAAATTTACGCCATAGAAAAGTGTGCCCAATACAATATTGATAAAGGATATAGAAGGCAAAGGATTATTATCACGTCAGATAGTCAAGCAGCCATTAAAGCACTGAGTTCTTGTGTAATCATTTCCAAAATAGTATGGGAATGCTCAGGCAAGCTTAATGAACTAGGCGAGAACAATATCGTAAATGGGATTTAGGAATTCCTACGGGAAAAAGGTCTAAAAGAGCTACTAGTCTCAGAGACTTTCCTCAGGAACAAAGTAGAAGGAAGTTGGCATAATAGATATTTTAGGTCTTAGTGAATGTCACCCCAATATACATACATACATACTATACACTAACCGCCTCTTCCCAGGGTGTTAAGCGAAGAAATATATGATTATAACTTTGAGCCTTTAGCACGCCAATGCTGCAAAAAGGGAATATTTGAATGTCCACACTCGTTAGTAGAATACGTATTTGTAGGCTAAGTTAAAATAAATTGCTGATTATCAGCTGAAATCCAGGTATAATTATGTTCGTAAATTACCCAATTCAGGAAGTACTTTTTATGCGTAATACAGTTTAGTTGGAGGATCATTTCTCTTGATTCATATAAAAACGAAATGGGGTCGAATGGTATTTTTTTATACAAGATTCTTCAATTTATATTTCGGGTTAAATCGATAAAGAACATATATAAACCAGCAAAACAGATTAAAGCAAATTGGATTTAAAAAAAATTCATATATGTATATATATATTTTGTACACATTTTCTGGTAGTTTTTAAATAATTCTGATCCTCTGGAAGACAACAATTACTTACAAAAAAACTCCAAATTGTTGTTTTATCGCGATCCTTTTGGCATTTCGTGTTTGTCGAGAGTTAATGTGTGTATTATCAGTATTCTACAAGGCTCGAACACGATATAGTCTTCTAAGGTAAATGTACCGGAAGACGGATATCTTTGTGCATGCTTAATTGCTGTTTGTAGTCCGCTATTGTTAGGGTTCTATGTAGATCTAAAGATAATTTTCAGTGAATAATGAATATTACAAGAAACTTTGGTCAGTATTTAAGCCGAGCGTTCAATGGACACGATTATTTACAGATCTATTCTACTCTATTAAAATTAAAGGGTTTAAAATGTTAAAAGCATAATCATAAATTAATAAACGAACATTAATGTTATAATGTACAATATCCTGTAAATCCTAAATGATATTTAAATAAAATTTCGACTGATTCTAGCCAGCCCAAGGACCCATATTTTAAAATTAGTCGCAATTGTACAGCGTTTTCCAGAACGCCGTACCAGATCAAAGGTACATTTTTTTTAATGGGAAACCCTTCAAATTTGAATTTTGCTTGACTTCGATATTGCGATGATATATAGCAGTAAGTGCACATATTCAAATACATCGGTTTCACAATTTTTTTATATGGAAAACTCTATATTGGTAAATGAAAGTTACTTTATTTTACTTCAAATTTTATTAAGTAGTCTCTATACCCAAACTGAATAGTTTTTTTGATATTTCAATTTTATCATTGAAAAATCCAACAATATACAATTTATTTATATCAATTAACTGAATATACTAAAATTTATAAGAAAATTTATCAAAGTTGTAAAAGTTGCTCTACATCGATGCAGGCTTGAAGACGGTCTTCAAAGTATCGACTTAAACCTTTAAGCGTTTGCTCTTTAACATTATGAAGAGCCTGCCTTATTCTATCTTTCATATCGTCTGGTGTTGTGTCAGGTTCTTTGTACACCTGATCTTTAACATAACTAGGTACAGAAGAAAAAATCGACTTTATTCTACTCTGGGTGATCTTGGTGTCCAGAGAACTGGCCTGCTCGTTCATTCCACTTTTCAGGAAACATATCATTCAATTGACTGAATGAGCGCATTATGGCGAGCAGGAACTTCTATTTGTTCACAAGCGAATTAGCAAAAAGTTAATATTTCAGATCCTACTTACTTCTTACCTAAATACTAAGAACGTTAATGATGATGTGGTATTAATTTAACTATTTAGAAAAAGTGCATAAGAAATCTGACCCTCATACACTTGTGGTACTGTTAAAACCTTTTCCTCTAACAACACACTTTCCTAACACGTCAATTGTTGTGAATTAACTTAATGTGAGTAGCTGCTTTTTATTTATTTTTTTACTGGAAATTTTTAACCATAAAATTAAATTATCACAGAAACTATCCAGTTTGGGTGTAGGCCTGTACATGGTTTTTTAGATATGGAGGCAGGTCTAGACAATTATGATACTAGACGACCATAAGAGACGTATGGCTGTGAAAGATGAATTTTAAATTGCGCAAGTATTGGTACGAGGCGTGGAACTCATTACGATTTTCAGGAATAGGTGGTCAGAACTTTTTAAATACACTGTATAACCTATTATAACTTTATATCATCGCAATAGCGAATTCGTGCACAATTCAAATTTGAAGTAAACCATTTAAAGTGTCCCATTTAAAAAAATATAAATTTGAATGGCACGGCGTTCTGGAGCACGCTGTACAATTGCGACTAATTTCAAAATATGGGCCCTTGGGCTGGCTAAAACCGGTCAAAAATTTATTTAAATATCATAGAGGATTTACAAGATATTGGACTTTATCGCACTAATGAACCCTGTAGTTATAAATATTTTTCAAATCTGAAGAATACTTTCTCAGAAGAAAATGCAAAACATTAATTAAACTACCAAAATCTATCCCAATGGTTCGTGAATAAAATTTCACAGATACTACTGGAATGTTTGCAAGCTCAGATTATAGACTGGAAAGAGTACATTTTTAAGGATAGACATCGAGTACTGATGGATCTAAAAGTGCAAATGGCAATGGGCGAAGATATACTCCAAAAAAACATGTGACAATTATAACTTCGCATTGGGAAATTACAACTCTGTATATCAGAAGATATTGAAGGTAACTAGATCCATATCACGTCACCCAAGGCTATCTCGAGCCCGAAAGCGACGTACTAGTATGGGATTGCAGAGATGAACCGAATACTAGGGATAGGAAAGTCGACTCTGACTTTGGTCAAGAATCGATCTTTTCATAAAAATAATCGACTTTTTAGAATCGAATTGAACCTGTCTCGAGTCGATTAAAATCGATTCTCACTCGATGACTTCAACTTTTTTTAAACAACATATATGATGGTAGCATATAGTCTGTACCGTTTTCATGAATCGACTCTTCCATATTTTTTATGACTTTGTTAAACTGACCTCTGGTTGCTGGTTGGATCATAATAAATATTATCGCTTGGTATCCTTGTATTCCTTGGTAACCATTTTAAATAAGTATAACTGACTCTGACTTGAATATCATTTCCACATATTTATAATCAGTGTGTACGCTTATGGCTCCTAGTTTTATTTGAAATTATTGTTCTAAAACCAACCATGGTAATAAAATTGAATGTAATATCTGTGAAAAGGAATTTTTATTCAATAAGAGTACATCAACTATGATGAAGCACCTGCAATCATTACATAAAATTGATGCTCCTTCAAACAAAAATACTCCATCACGGAAAAGAGTAAACGAGGATGAAGAGGATAATTCAGTGATTCAACCTAAAAAGGTAATTAGTTATTTTTACTTAGACTGGTGATTTCATATAAAATATATCATAAATAATTCTTAGATTATTTCCTTCTGTTACTGTTTTTTTTTCTTGTAAAAAATTAGTTTATTTTATTTTAGGCTTCAATAGCTATTGAATCATCTGCTTCTTCTTCATCAGTTTGTTTACTAAATAAAAACACTTTAGCTCTTCAGTCAGCTTCCTCATTCAAATTTGATAATCAGGGACCTCTAGATCGCTGTATAAATAATGCTACTTCTTTTGCAGGTATTAATTAGTTTAATTTCTCTAGTTTAGTTAAAAAAATAATTCATTAACTAATATTTTATTTGTTACCTATCAGTTGGGGGCTGGAAACACAACCAAGTAACAACAGCTCTTCTTCAAATGATTGCTATTGATAACATGCCTTTATCAACTCCAGAAAGAGCAGGATTCAAAATGTTTATTAAAAAAATTCAGCCTTTATATCGGTTACCATGTGAACCGACATTGGCTGCTGCAATGACTCTAAAATATCAAGAATTATCTAATAAAGTAAAGATCGAGCTTCAACAAGCTGAGTCTGTTTGCTTAACCACAGATATTTGGACACACCATGATACGATGAAGAGCTATCTTGGTTTGACAGTTCACTACTTGAAAAGTTAGTCAATTATCATCTTAAAAAACCATTCTGTATAATTTTAACTCAAACATTCCATACCATTGATTTATCTGTTATTTTTATTAGAAGTCGAGATGAAAACGGTCGAACTAGGCGCTTATCATATGGAAGAACGGAAGACTATTGATAATTTGAGGTCTAAATTAAGAGAAATTTGTAATGATTGGGGGCTCAATGATGACAAAATTTCTACATTTGTTTCTGACGGAGGGGCGAATATCAAGGGAGCCGTTAAAGGTGAATTCGGAAGTGATAAACATATTTCATGTATTGGGCAATAATATCGGACAGCGACTTATTGAAATAAATATAACCCCACCAGCATCTGAATCTGGGAATAAAGTAGTCGAACTACCTTTAAATGAAGAAGATATAATTGATGATTCAGACATTTTAGAGTCTGACAAAAAACACCTAATCAATTAAAACATAAAATATCTAAATTAAAATCTAACAACAACTCTAGTGAAATACTAAATCAGACAGTTTTAAAAGAAACTTTTGATGCTACGGGATACCAAATTTTAAATTTAATTAACACTTGTCTAGAAAATGGAGAAATGCCAGAGAGTCTAAAATGTTCTTTCATAACTCCAGTACCCAAAATTAAGAATAGTGAAAAGTTTGATGAAATGCGACCTGTAAATGTATTGTGGGATATAGAAAAATCAATTGAGAAAATGGTTTATGAACAGCTAATAGATTTTATTGAAGAAAACAAAATTTTAGTAAAATGGTAAGCAGGATTTAGAAGAAATTTTTCAACAGAAATTGCCATTCAATATGTTACCGAAAGTTGGAGAAGATGTTTTGATGATAATGAAATTGTAGTTGCAGTTTTTCTGGATTTTAAAAGAGCGTTCGAAACAATTGATAGAAACAGACTTTTACAATAACTTCAAAAATATGGGATAAAAGGAACAGTTTTAAATTTTCTTAAAAATTACTTAGATAATAGAACACAAAGAACTAAAATTTTAAATAATTTTTCATCAAAAAAATGTATTAATATTGGTGTGCCACAAGGTAGTAAGTTGGGACCTTTACTGTTTATTTTATACATAAATGATTTACCTATAGTTCTAAAAAAATGTAAAATTCAGATGTTTGCTGATAACACTTTAATGTACATAAAATGTAAATCAATATCAGAAGCTATTAATTACATAAATATGGAACTCAATATTGTAATAAAATGGTTGAATATAAATAGACTAAAATTAAATGTTGATAAAACAAAATGCATGCTTATAAATTCAAAAATTTATGATAATTTATATACTGTAAACATAAATAATATTGATTTAGAATTTGTAGATTCATTCAAGTATTTAGGAATATTTATTGATAGCAAATTGAAATTTCAAAATTATTATGATTATATAATTTTAAAAATATCTAAAAAAAATCAACTTTTTAAGAAGGATAAGTCAACACTTGAGTTTTTCTCTAAAAAGTGTATTTTTAATACAATCATTTTACCACATTTTTTGTACTGCTCGACCATTCTATTTACAGCAAATGAAGAACATTTTGAAAAATTACAAGTTTTACAGAATAAGGCAATGAGAATAATTTTGAATGCAAATAAATATACAAAAATTGAATTTATGTTAAAAAAATTGAAGTGGTTAAATGTAAAAAACCTTATTTTTTATTATGTTTATATAAAATTCAAAACAATTTACTTCCTGACCATTTGAAAAATTACATTTCGATAAATTTTGAATTTCATGATCATTATACACGTGGCAAAAATAATTTTCACATAAATAATTCATTAAAATCAGTAGCGTACAAATCTATATTTAATAAAGGAATAATTGAATTCAACAAATTGAAATTTTCAATAAAAAATTAAAGAAACTTGAGAAAATTTAAAACTGTTCTAAGAAATTATTTATCTAACAAACAATTTCTTAATTAATTATTGTTATATTGTTATATTGTTATATTGTTATATTGTTATATCGTTATATTGTTATATTGTTATATTGTTATATTGTTATATTGTTATATTGTTATATTGTTATATTGTTATATTGTTATATTGTTATATTGTTATATTGTTATATTGTTATATTGTTATATTGTTATATTCTTATATTCTTATATTCTTATATTCTTATATTCTTATATTCTTATATTCTTATATTCTTATATTCTTATATTCTTATATTCTTATATTCTTATATTCTTATATTCTTATATTCTTATATTCTTATATTCTTATATTCTTATATTCTTATATTCTTATATTCTTATATTCTTATATTCTTATATTCTTATATTCTTATATTCTTATATTCTTATATTCTTATATTCTTATATTCTTATATTGTTATTATGTTATATTGTAGCATCATTTGCTAAATAAAATCAATAAACAAACAAACAAAAAACATATTGTATTTTTGAACTTGTATTATGGAAGAAAATACTGAAAAATATTTCAAATACAAAGAAACACTTGAAAACACTCGAGTGAATAAGGCAATACCTATTGGCTGTTTTAAGGTATACCTAAGCTTTTTTATTAATAATGATACATGCGACTCAAATCTCAAATTGTAATCCAAATTTATACCAAGATTTCAACACATTTGTCAGCTTTAAGTGGCTCGTTTTTAATGATTGTCTCAAACCATTTAATGCATGAATATCTGAAGAATTAAAATGAAATAACATAGTACAGTTACCACTGTTCAGTTTAAGATCATGTCGATGGGAAAAATTATCCATATCTCCAGTTAAAAAAGCAAAATCAACATTTAAATTTTACATATTATCACTTAATCGGTACAGTAGATCCGGGGCAATTTGACAGTCGAACAGGCATGAACACATTTGATAATCCTCCAATTATTCACTTTATATGATTACCGATTTTATCTTCATTATCAGACATTTCCGATTATGTCACTGCTTAAACTTAACCAATAATTGACAAAATGTTTAATCTCTCCACCCTCGTATTTATATTCAACCTGTAGAAGTAACTTCTGATCTCTCACACTCCCTGAACGCCCAAGTTGAAAACCCCAAGAAAGTTTTCAAGCCAATTTGGGGTAAATGATGGATTTGCTGTCATCATTATTAAATGATTGCTCTTTTTACACCTCGAGGGATTCATTATACGAAAAGTATAGCATCAGTCGAAGATATTTATTAATTCCCTCCTTTATCCTATTAGATAGTTTTTGAAAATTCCTGCAGCTTAGAATACATTTGACAGATATTTTTAATAATCAAACGTAACTTACAATACCTTGATGAATAATCGGTTTATTGCATCTAAATTTCTGGTGTACTTTATAATCAATTCGCCGAGACGTAATTTTGGCATTGATAATCTACGTAGAGCTTCAGCTCGAGCGCTTCAGTCATTGATTAATTATGTCAAAATTATGTCGAGACCAATGATAAAATATACAAGAAGTTTTGTATTAAGGTCGTGTTTTATTTATTAAGGTTATTTGTTGAGCCAATAACCTATTTGGACGAATAGGAATAGTTATTTATTCTATAAAAGATGTTTGTAACATTTACTAGTCGAGAACGATTTTGCGCCCGAGCGATAACGAGGGCTGGCAATAAAGTTCGAGATTATAAAAGACTACTACTGCAGTTTCAGAAACCGTACTTTTGGCGTACTTTCACGAAAAATCTGCTGTATTAAAATCTCGATCAAGCTTATGGTGTGAATATTCCATGCTAAAGTCCACCCTTTTCATAGAGGAAAACATAAATATTTCCAAGTATTCGAAACTTCGAGTATTTTTGAAAAGAAGAAAAGACGGATATAAACCCAAAAAATCTAATGTGTTTGACAGGGAAGATGTAGATAAATTCCTGTTTGAAGCCACAGATGATATTTATTAGATGATGAAGGTTGTATAAAGTAATGGGAATTGCTGGAGCGTGTCGTTCTAGTGAACTCTGTTCATGAAAATGGACAATGTTGAATTAAGGCATGAAGTCCAAAAATGGAATGGCACGTACATTTACAGTGACTAAAAGTGACGATGAGAAAATTTGTTATTTTAAAATAGTTCGAAATTACATTGTTATAAGTTATCATGACGAATTTTCATCCTCGCTTCTTCATGCGATATCAAAATGGAAAGTGCTTGAACCAGCCTGTCGGGAAAAACTCGATTTCTTCAATTCCAAGTAAAATTGCTAAATTTCTGGAGAACTTTAAGGAGTATACTGGACACTTCCTTCAAAGAAAGTCTTTAAATATTCAGTGGCGGATGTTTTTTTTTGTTTCAATCAGTGGCTGCCACGGTTAAAGGCTTGAAATTTAATAATTTTCAGAACAATAAACTAATGCCATTAATTTTTTTATTAATTTTAAAATGGAAAAAAAAACTAAAAAATAGGAACATTTTCGATGTATAATGTATAAAGACTGCTACATTACGAGACTATTGCAACTCAGCGCTCACGCTCATAAATTATTTGTAAATTGATTTTATTAATTACTAGTGCATTAAAGTATATGCCACAATGATCAAATACATGGAAATAATCAGTTGATTATTAATACTTAATGGCAAAAAAATGTATAAAGGGTAGATTTTGCTGTATTTGGTGAATAAGCCACGTCAAATTATAATCCACACTGAATGGGAGAGGTTCATAAACTGCGTCCACAAAAAGAAAATGTATGGTTGTCTTTGTTGAAAATCCAGTTGATTGATTCTTTTTCTGTTGAAGGTTGTTGAAGGAAATTATGCCTGAAAGAAATCGCTTATATCCAAATCTGAACGTATACTTTCAATAGTACTACGCGCTATGAAATAAAACAATTTAATTTGTTTAAAGCTCCATTTTATTTTGAACTGATGTTCAATTTAAAATTAGTGACGCGTTTCGCTACACAGTAGCTTTATCAAACTAGTGAAGATACAATGAAAAACTTTTAATTTTCGGAATTCTGAGATATTGACAAAAGTATTATACTATGTTTAAATGGAAATAAAGTACAAAAAGTGCCTAAATACGGAATTCTACGAATATTACAAAGGTATTGAAAAACTTTACCTGAAAATTTATTCACAACCATCACAACTTCTAGGTAAAAAGGTTTAATAAGGGAGAATGATTGATATCTATTTGGTCGTTAAGCAGATTACCTGAATATTTGTTTTTGTTAATCTCGAGGGCTTCTAAAAGATTTAATTTAAAGGATTTGGGTTCTACATGCAAAATTTCAAAATTTGAGTCGAAAGTGTTTTGGTTTGTTAATAGATGATTTGAATAGTTGGAATCTAATTTGTTGTTGTCATAGCTACGTTTGTGTTCTGAAATTCTAGTTTTAAAATTCCTAAAAGTTCTACCGATATAAATTTTGTCACAGTTGTCGTTGCCACATTGTAATTCATAAACACCTGATTTGTTTAATTTTGAGGATTTAGATTTGTTATTTTTAATGGTATTTGGATAAATTATAATCGGTTTTAAAGCAAATATCCATGTTTAAAGATTCTAAAAATGATTTGATTTTTAAGGATGGTGTTCCAAAGTATGTTAAGCTTTTAAATTGATTATTTTTATTTCTATCTGAAGGATATACTTGTTCTAAAGTGGGTTTCTTTATATTTTTATTCATGATATTGTCAATTAAGTTTAGATCGTAATTATTATTAACTGCTATTTGTTTTATAATATTTAGTTCTTTGTTGAAATTATTGGTGTTTAATGGGGTTGTTAAAAGTCTGTGTATCATACTATTGGAAGCTGCTAATTTATGACTGAATGGGTGGACCGAACTATTATGAATTGTAATGTCTGTACGTGATGGTTTGCGAAATATAGAAAAATCATGTTTATTGTTTATATTTGAAATTGTAATGTCTAAAAAGTTTATAGACTCATTGTCCTCAAGTTCTACGGTAAATTTGATATTGCTATGAATTGAGTTAATATAAGTAATGAAGCTATCTGATTGTCTAGTTGTGCCAGTGAAGCTCGCTAAAATGTCATCTACATATCGGTGCCAGTACATGAATTTTTTACTAAGAGGGTGTTTATGAATTATTCTTTCTATGTTATCCATGAAAATTTCTGTTAATGGGGGACTGAGAGGGTTGCCATAATGAGAGATATATAGCAGTGAAGAAGGTTCGATTATGGGCAACCCTCTCAGACCCCTATTAGTAGAAATTTTCATGAATAACATAGAAAAAATAATTCATAAACACCCCCTTAGTAAAAAATTCATGTACTGACACCGATATGTAGATGATATTTTAGCGAGCTTCACTGGCTCATTTTCATTCTTAAAAATGAAGTCATTTTTAGAATCTTTAAACATGAATATTTGCTCTAAAACCGATTAAAATTTATCCAAATTCATTAAAAATAACAAATCTAAATCCTCAAAATTAAACAAATCAGGTGTTTATGAATTAAAATGTGGTAACGACAACTGTGACAAAATTTATATCGGTAGAACTTTTAGGAATTTTAAAACTAGAATTTCAGAACACAAACGCAGCTATGACAACAACAATTTAGATTCCAGCTATTCAAATCATCTATTAACAAACCAATACACTTTCGACTCAAATTTTGAAATTTTGCATGTAGAACCCAAATCCTTTAAATTAAATCTTTTAGAAGCCCTTGAGATTAACAAAAACAAATATTCAGGTAATCTTCTTAACGACCAAATAGATATCAATCATTCTCCCTCATTGAACCTTTTTACCTAGAAGATGTGATGGTTGTGAATAAATTTCCAGGTAAAGTTTTTCAATACCTTTGTAATATTCGTAGAATTCCGTATTTAGGCACTTTTTGTACTTTATTTCCATTTAAACATATTATAATACGTTTGTCAATATCTTAGAATTCCGTATTAAGGCACTATATAAATTAAAAGTTTTTCATTGTATCTTCACTAGTTTGATAAAGCTACTGTGTAGCGAAACGCGCCGCTAATTTTAAATTGAACATCAGTTCAAAATAAAATGGAGATTTAAACAAATTAAATTGTTTTATTTCATAGTTTAGTATAGATTTTCATCAAGTAAAAGCCTCATATATTCAAGAACTACGCGCCTCCACACGAGAGGTTACAGCTCGTTTAGATGGACACTGTTTCGACAATTTGTTCGTAACGACAAAAATACACAGTATAGTAGTGGCGCATAGTTTCATATGTGTTTTTTCTAACAACAAGGTCGAATATTGTAACCTTTTGAATAAAGGTAAATTACGTTACATGTACATAAAATCACATCTAGTATCTATAGTTCGCGTTTGGAACGAGAGTTTCTCGACTCCCTGTATAGTTAATGAACCATTCCCCCATTTGATGAATCAGGGTGTATATGAATAATTCAAAAACAAATTTCTTAACTATAGCTAACTTTATTACAGCCTTAGTAGTGGTTTTATTTGCATAATTTGAAATTTACGGATGGGTTCTTTATTGTGGGTTATACCGTTATTTCGGGGAATAATGGAGACGGTGATCAAATAGCCGACAGCACCAAGGTAAATAGTCGACTTATTTCGTTTTCATTTGCCTTGTCAAAGCAATTATCAAGCACGAGGCAGGCGAGCAAAAGAATCTAACAAATTCGAATCTATACACGGGGTAATTTTAAAACTTGGAACAATGGGCTGTGCCTCGTGAACGAAAAGAGATTTCAAAAAAATTTCAAAACCGTTTCTAGGGTAGAGAGGGGAAACTAAAATGACATAAGAGAGAACGCACCCCCATCAACCCCCTATTCCCCACCTACCACACCTACAAAAATTTAAATGACAACTTGTGATACGTCGTTCGAAAGCCCGTAGAAAATGCTTTCCAACAGTCATAATTATACAGGGTGTAACAATAAAGCCGAAAAATGTATTTGACAACAAAGTGAAAAAGTGTTAAATGTCGAAATACAAAAATGTTAATTAATTTAGTAAATGTTCAAAATGGTTTCTATTGCTTTGTAAACAGTAGTACAACCTATTTTCAAACTCCATACGAACGTTGGCAAATGTTGCTTTAGTAATATCACGACATGCTTGACTAATTCTTCGTCGTAAATCGTCGATTGAGGTTTGTTGAGTGACCCCACAGAAAAAAATCAGGTGGCGCCAAGTCTGGCCACTCAATGGGACCTATCCTTCCAATCCATCTATTTGGATAATTATTGTCTAACCAGTCCCTTACTGCTACTGCGTAATGGGGAGGACGGAGCACCACTTGCTGGAAGTGCAATAAATTTTCATCTAGAGCTGGATTGCCATCGCCGTTCTGTTGGTTCTCTAACTCATGAACAATCAAGGGCTCAAATGTGTTCTCCAGCATATCGAGGTACATTTCACCGTTTAAATTTCCCGGTATAAACAAGGGACCAATCACAGAATCTCCTAATACCCTTGCCCAAACATTTAGTTTCTCAGGATACTGAGTGTGGTGTTCTCTAAACAGATGTGGATTTTCATAATTCCAATAACGAGAGTTTTGTTTATTTACATTACCATTTAGATAAAATGTGCACTCATCACTAAAACAAATTTTTTTTAAAAGTCTAGGTACATTCTCAATTATTTCAATCATAATTTCACAAAACTGAATTGTTCGGTCTGGATCGTCATCGGACAATTCTTAAAGACATTGCATTTTATGGGGGTGAAATTTATGAAGCTTCAAAACTTTCCGTACCGACTCATGTGATAGTCCTGCTATTGCAGAGACGTGACGAGTTGATAAAGTAGGATCTATTCCAAATAGTCCAAGAACTTCAATTGGAGTTGCTTTATCGAGTACTCTTGCGCCATTCCTTCTTCTATTTGCCACTGAACCCGCCTCTCTAAATTTTGCGACTAAATCACGGATATACTCGTGACTTACATGTTTTTTCAGGATGACTTTCATTAAACACGTTAGCTGTCTGCAAATAACTTTCGTTCCGGGAGCCAAATATTAAAATTATCTCCACACGTTCAGGTATACTGTAAACCATAGTTTCTCAAGCGGGGGGTCGCGATCCTTGGGAGGGTCGAGTATGTTTTTAAAGGGGGTCGCAGTTTGTTGAAAACTACATATAGGTAGGTACAAAAGATTCGTTTATTAAAGGAATTAATTTTAGTGTGAGTGAGACAAGATAGTTGTGGTATATACTAGTGATGAGAGATATTTCACGAACTGTTACTTTTTCACTGATACGAACAAATCACAGTCAGTCACAGTTCCTATAAGAAAATCTAAAGAGTGACGTGAAAACGACAATGAATCGAATGAGTGAATCGAAACATTCTAAATCGAACATAATATTGACCTCTTCATCTTTCTCATTCGAAGAAAATTTCAACAATGGAAAAAACTTACGAACGAAAATATTGAAAATTTTCCGAGTTTTGTCGTTTTTTCGGTAAAAAACACTTTTTGGGGGGTGGAAAACGACAATATTGCGATTTCCGGCCAAAGTTGGGTTCCTAGAAAAAAAAGTTCATCATAAAAGTTGTAGATCTTGGGAAAATCTTTTTTATCGGTGACTTATTCACATAACCTCAAAATTAGATCGAAAAACGCAAAAAACTGCATTTTTCGAATTTTATTTTTAGTTTCGTCAAAAATTGTTCGATTTTGATGAAAATTTGGTAGAAGGTAGTTTTCATAGTCAAAAACCATGGAAAAATATTTTTGAATGGAAATTTTGAATTTTTTTCGAATTTTGACGTTTTTTCGGTAAAAAACACTTTTTGGGGGGTGGAAAAAGACATTATTGCGATTTCCCGCCAAAGTTGTGTTCCTAGAAACAAAAGTTGAATATAAAAGTTGTAGATCTTAGGAAAATCTACAACTTTTTGATCAGTGACTTTTTCACATAACCTTAAAATTAGCTCGAAAAACGCAAAAAACTGCATTTTTCGTTTTTTATTTTTAGTTTCGTCAAAAATTGTTCGCTTTAGATGAAAATTTTGTAGAAGGTAGTTTTCACAGTCACAAACCATGAAAAATTTTTCAAATTAAAATATTCAAAATTTTTCGAGTTATTACGTTTTTTCGGAAAAAAACACTTTTTTTGGGTGGTGGAAAAAGAGATTTCCTTCATCGCTCTCATTCGACTAAAATTTGTCAACAAGATCGAATTTTGTTTTATTCATTATCATAGGATTATAAAAACACTGTGCACATAGCAAATAGATAATCTTACGAAATGAAAATAGATGCAATTTTTCCCATCGTATATTCAAAACTGAATATCAAAAAAGTCGTGATCACGTCACGTTTTAAAATAACTGATATTAAAAAATCACGATATCATTTCACAACCCTGGCCTATACCACTTCCATAAAAATGAAGCTCGGCCTCGCCAGGGTTGCCAGTTCGATTTTTATTTCATCAGTAAATACCTTGTCAAAAATTCAGTAGATTTATTTTATGCAATACAAATTTAAGGAAAGGATAATTAAATAAATCTATGACGCCAAAGAAATATGTATCTTTATACAAAAAAAATTAATCTATTTCCAACTTAATAGTGACGGGGTCGCAAGACTTTTTACTTAACTTTTTGGCTTTTTCGTGGGCCGCGACGTAAAAATGGTTGAGAAACGATGCTGTAAGCCATCGTGATTATTGTAGTTAAATTAACGTACAGAACGTACTAAAATATTTTCGGACCAAACGTACAAATAATTAATCTATCACAAATGACAATGACATTTAAGTAAGTACAGAAAGGAAATACAAAACAGAATAACAAAATGTTGTTTAAAAACTGCAAAGCAAACAAGTTTTTTTTAAATACAATTAATGGAACATTTAACACTTAAATAGGGACTGTACTTGCACTTTCAAAGCGAAATATCGTCCACAATTAATTGTAATTTTTGTTGTCAAATAAATGTTTCTGCTTCATTGTTACACCCTGTATAATTATGACTTAGACCGTTGGAAAGCATTTTCTACGGGCTTTCTAACACATCACAAGTAGGGGGTTGCCATTTAAATTTTTGTAGGTGGGGTAGGTGGTGCATAGGGGGTTTATGGGGGTGCGTTCTCTCTCATGTAATTTTAGTTCCCCCTCTCTACCTTAGAAACGGTTTTGAATTTTTTTTGAAATCTCTTTTCGTTCACGAGGTACAGTCCATTGTAAGTTTTAAAATTGACACCCTGTTTATAAACTAGTTAAATTATCTAAATCCTAATGAAATATATATCTTTTAAAAAACTGTGATCCTTTAAAGTCATTTTGAATAAATTTTCAATATGTAGACAGAGTAATAAATTAAACGTTCGTTTCAAAATTGGAACGTGTTTAAGTAAGGAGCGTCTTTCCAGTAATTCTGGTTCAATAGATACCGTATTTATATCAAGAGCTTCAGCTCTGATATTTTTTACAAGTCTTTCCACAACTACAAATTGTACAAACTAGAGAATTGACTTTTCTCTGCTCCAGTTTCAAATATTTAAAACAGAGATAGGTGCATTTGGAAGGGCACTTAATAGTCTTAAATTTTTTATTAAGTAAACTAACAGAGGGCGAACTTGTGCTACAAATTCTTAATGAAGCAATCAAGTACCGGAACGTGCAGCTTATAACTCGAATTACAACCTTTTTTTTTAATATTCATATTATTCTAGATATCTTTTTGTAGATATTTTCTTCTATTCATATTATTGAGAAAATTTCTATATTCAAGTATGTTGTCAAGGATTAATTTTAAAAAACAATGCAGGGTTAAAAATTTTTTATTTATAGTATTCATACGCAGTCTTCTTCTTATTATTATTAAAAAAACTCGCTGGCTCCAAAATATCTATTAAATACATGCAAGGCGTTTTTGCAAAGGATTTTTATCGTTCCAATAACTGAAATTTATAGAGTTATTCGAAGAGATAGCGAAGCACATATACTTTCATATTCAGTTGAAATATATAGGAAAAGTAAATTGATAAGGTCTCGAACTTTCGTTCTGCATAAACCAGTTAGGTTTAAGAAAAAATGTGATAGAAAAGTAAGTGTATCAAAAGGCTTTTTATACTTAATATAATACTTATAATTTGTTAAAAATATGAAAGTACATGGTTTTAATTTAATTGATAGTACATTGTTTGATACTTGACGATCCTTTTAGTATATTAACTTTTAATAGAAATTGACCCACAATCATTTTTGAATATTTTTATTTTCTATGTTCCAAAAATATTTCATTATTTATGTTTCTTCTCTGACATTTGAAAAATTCGAAAACTGGACAGTTAATCAAGATATTTTGAAGTGTATGGTCCATTAGCCAGTCATCCTTAATCGGATGATGTGATAGTTATTGCCATAATTGATGCTCAGTCGATGATATGACCCATCCACATAGAAAAAATACGTAGAGGCCAGTCATGGGACTACCGACAGAAGAGAAAACACCAATAAATTATTTTATCGTATGCCCATTATAAATGGAGGTTTTTACAAAAAAAGCACACATATAGACACAGTATACATATAGCTCATGGAAAGCGTGACGATGATTTATGCAACACTATATACGCTTCATTGTTAATTGTGTTGCATAACCAAAAGTATTGTGTGTTGCATAAAAGCCTGACGAATGACCAAAAGTATTGTGTGTTGCATAAAAGCGTGACGATAACGAAAAATCCATGTTTTTTCTTCACCCGAAAAAGTGCTCAACGCGCCTAAAGGAGTTTTCACTTCAAAAATTTTGTAAATAAAATCATCGTTGAATAGGTATGTATTAGTATATAGCGTATATAAGACAGAAAAACTGGTCAGCTGGCAAATTACTGGTGGAAAGAACTTTCGGTGATCTTGAGAAGGTCAAAAAAGTGACTCATGAGTCAAAATTGAAGTATGTGGTTATTTACAGTGTACGTAGAGAAACAATTTGGTTAGCTGATGAATACTACCTGGAAATACCATCAGCTAGAAATCAAGAAAACATTATTGGACACAAATGTGAAACCGCCAACTAATTCGACTGCACTGTAATAGCGTTAGTCTTTACATCTTAAGTTTTGCGTTTGTTATATCAACTGAAAGATTTATTGCTTGTAATTTAGCAAATGATAGTTTACGTTGTGTTCTTTGGTAATAAACAATAATATTGGACATAAATTTAAAAGATTTTAAAGTAGTAATAAATAATGAAATGATTGTATTCAACAAAGAAGAATATTAATAGAAAGTAAGGTTATGTTCCACCGCAATTGAAAATGTCTCTTTTCAACACCAGATCCCATTCTTAGTAGTATACTATAATACTATCAGGTGTTATTACAAAAACGATTTTTTTCATACAATAATTTTTATCGAATATAATCTGTGACCTTAAGAGCAACAAATTTTTGAAGTCATATAGGGACACATTTTTAAAAACTTCGAGTAGCTACCGAAACTTTGATATAATAATAGGAAAATAATTGTGGGTTATCCAGAAATAACAAACAAAATAGGTATAAATATTATCTTTACCTATATAAAAACCATAACCTTAGCTATAACGTCGCTGTTTATAAAAAAACGTCGATTTTTTCATATTATCATATAATATTATCGTCCTCTTTCCATTTTTTGGTAATTATTTCAAAATGTCTTGTGATTTCATAAAGGATATTTTCATTAAAAGTTTTTTATTTACTCACCATATAAAAACAGCGTCAATAACCACACACCACAAGTAACGGCCCTCATAATATTTCAAAAATCACTCGCTAAAAATTTCTATTAAGTCCAGTTTTTCACGTGATCGAGTTTTTCCCAGAGCGTTTCACCACAACCTAGCTTCCACAATAATCGCACGCAAACTGACAACACATTCTGAATTTCCGCCTAAATGTAAGCCCAAAGTTGTAGCTCATACTTCATTGGTCGGGAAAATTTTCCAGCACCAATCGTATTGCCGAGTTGCGCGCATTTTTACAGAGTGAAACAAAAGGATACTAAATATTAGTAACATTATAACAAATTTGGAATATATTTTTTTCACTATCCAAGTCTAATGATAGACACTTTTTTTCAAACTAATTATTAAATTTAAAAAAAAGTTGCGAATTATTTTCAGGAGTGAATCTAGGAAAATTAATAATAAATTAACTAAATATTATTTCTTCAGTGATGGGAAATTTTCACAAATTAAATATCGACTCGTTATACAGCAAAAACGAAGATTATTTTGGTCCCAAACTGGATAATATAGTCCATTTTTCAATTATTTTTCGTATTATCATTTTATCACAATATAGATAAAAAAACGTTTCACAATATTTCGTTGACTCGGCATCTGGCCTTGAGGACCTAATAATATAAGTTTATAAATCCCTTATTGTACAGTGAACAGTAACAGATCCGTAGTCGGTAAAATTTAGATACTAAAACATAAATTGAATTTATTTTATGAAAAACATTCAACTTTTATTTATTATTTAGAATTGAACAAATTAAACTGCTGAAGCTTTAACACTCTAGTTATAAAGGGATGTTAAGGAAATTGGAGGGTAGAAATAAAGATATCAAACACCCTTTGAATATCTCAGGGTTAAGGAAGGGGTTCTTAAGGGGGGACAAATAAAACTATCGCTATATGTAGATATGTGGTTCATAAAATGAATACTGGCGATCGACCTCCCAGGTGGTAGGCCATACAGATTACAAGTAGGTATTGTTAGGTACTCACAAAAAGGGGCTCTGAAATGAGGTTACTGGAAAAACGTGGTCTCTCTATGGTGCAAACCACCGATATACTTTAACTTCAACTATCACAGTTGAAGGGTGACGTATGTCTAAAATGATGGCCACGTGCAAATTTCAGAGAAGGCTAGCTGAATTTAATAATTAAAATATACATGAAATTATATAAATAAAACTAAGTATGCATACCCGGCCTTTACAAATTAATATCTCGTATATACAGATTACTGAAGGTAAATATTACGAACAAAGTATAAACGTATAATTAAAATCCTGGTAACTTTATTATTGGTAGATTCTGAAGTTCCCGGAGATAAGTCCTAGGACTTACTTAAAGCTAAGTTACCTGGGATAACCACTTGCCAAAGGTTAGGACGTGTAGGGGTTGATTACCATCAGTGTAGTCCTCGCAGGTGGTGTTCGGGGCAACAGCTGTCCTACGATGATCTAGGGGTCGACAACGAGGTGAGAACGTGGTGAGAACCAGTCGAATCCCCCAATAGAATTCAAGTCCGTAGAGTAAAGTTGATAGATGTAGCTGAAATCGAAAGATGGAAGTAGAATTACAATTGGAGAACGAAGTTGCAAATGAAAATAAATGTGAAGATGAAACTGAAGATGAAGGTGAAAATGAAGGCCTGAAATAGAAATAAACGTAAGTACATGATTTTGAGCCAGTATTCAGAATATAATCTCATCGAAGTGAGTGGTCGACAAACTTACCGTTGATGGTGGGTGGCCTTTAAGTAGAACAAGACAAGTTAGTGTAAATTACAGTTTGTTTAAAAGGATAAATCCAATCCATTGGTTGAGTTTCCAGTTCTAAGGAACCTTGGAAACTTTCCTTTGAAAACTTTTTGTAAGTTACAAAAAAATCCGTTAAAATTAACGTGAGGTGCTCTTAGCTAGCATCCAAAAGCAAAATGAGACAAACTCTCTCTTCCCTTGTTCACAACCTGTCTTGAATGGTTAGTTCTTTTCCTTTACCAGTAGCTTCTAGGAATTCAAAAGATATGTGGATGTGGATTTACAAAGATGGAAAAGGATAAAGAATGTCATGCATTTGTACAACCTCCACTTTGTTAATCAGTGATTGATTATCAGTCACATCTGATTATCAATCAATTAATTTGATTTAATCTTGGTCTGACAGATGTCAATTTAACATAGATGATAACAAAGGTAAACGTTGGAACCTTTGAGATATATATTGTATTTTTACAACTAAATACCTTATATTCTGAATCTGATAGTGCTCGCAACCATTACTTAAGAATTATTTTCTATTTGTACCTATATTTTTAGGGAATTGAAGTGGATACGGAAGTCTGGAGGATGAACTTCTGAAGATGTGGTATATGTAAAATTTAAAAGAGGAAATGTAGGTCAATTACGAATGCTAAGTAAAAGTAGTATGATTAGAATACAAAATAAACACACATATGAAGAGTAAGTCTTAATATTTATTTATTTTTACTATAATTTGTTGGTAAAGTTTGGCATACTGAGTAAGTGTTTGTATTTGACTTTTGACCTGTAACAAAGCATACAGGGTGTCCCACCGTATACGCTTTGATTTATTTCGTCTAATTGGCAGATTTTATCAAAAAATGTTTCAAATAAAAAAGATGTAGTTTAATAATGGCCACATTTTGAAAACATTTTGTAATAGACTGGGTATCTGCATATATATCGCTCTTAGGATTAAGGTAGTTGAATGGAATATGCCCATGTTGGTAATATGCCCACACCCCATAATTTCTACTTGCTTGCGCTACAACAGACTACCGCATAACAGGAATTAACCGTCACCATTTATAGCAGTGTGCGCCTGATCTAAATTTAGTTTGAGACTTGGAGTCGTGGGAGAGGAACTAGGCTTATTTGCTACGCGTGTATTATAAAAAAATCTAACTTTTGTCACGTTGCCACTCTTTGTGGTGAACTATTTTTGAGACGGTAAATACAGCGTCTTAAAGTGTGTTCCATTTTTTTCAAAGATTACTTAAAAATTAGTTTATAAATTAAAGGAAATACTACTACACTACATGGTTGTTAATATGCCCAAGCCTAAATAGAATAATAACTGGGCGTATTACCGTTACTTACAATGATTCATGTTAACATTTTTAAATTATTACTTTTTGCAGATGTCGTCTTACAACAGCAAGGGTCTGCGATCACAGGGGACCGAGAAAAATCTTCAACAAGCTTTACTGGCCATTTAAAATGGAGAGTCAAAAAACTCCATTTCGAAAAGATTTAACATACCTAGAAGAACTTTAAGTTGTTACGAAAGTAAAAATACAAAATAAAAAGCTGCCCCTTGGAGGAAAAACGGTGTTAAGTCCCGAAAATTAAGCCGAATTGGTGTCCCGAATCGTACGACTAGCTGAAGTAGGTTATCCTCTAACCAAACGGATACTACGAAAATGTGTTTTTAACTACTGTGAGAAAAACCGTATACCTCATATCTTTTCGCAAGAAAAACGATTAGCTGGCCGGTATTGGCTGAAGGCGTTCTTGAATCGTCATCCGGAAATCACTTCTAGGAGGGCGCAAAATCTTAATCCGGTTAGAGCGCAGAAGTTGAATAGGTATATAGTAAAAGATTAGTTCGACAAACTTAGAAAAGTCTTATTGGAGCTTAATTTAATGGATAAACCAGAAAGGATATACAACGTAGACGAGAAGGGATGCAGGTTAACATTGCATCATCAACAAACTGTTCTGGCTAAAAAAGGAGCAAAGCGAGTGCACCCAACGGCCCCAGAACACGGAGAAAATGTGACAGTGGTTTCCTGCGGCAACGCTAGTGGAGTAAGAATTCCCCCCAATAAATTTAAAGAGAAAAGGCTAAAGCCTGAGTGGTGCGACCATTCACCACCGGGAACCCTAACTCTCATGACGAAAAAAGGAAGCATGACCATTGAAACCTACAATGAATGGTTAAAACACCTAGGGAAGTATAAACTGCCAGGAAAATGTCTCCTAATTTTTGATGGTGCAGCATACCACTTGGATACATCTATTGTAGAGACAGCTGATACATATGACATCACACTATTTTGCTTCCCGAGTAACACGACCCACGAACTCCAACCCATGGACAAAGCTGTTTTCAAAGTTTTCGAATAGAACTGGGATGAGCAAGTGCTTTTATACTGGACAAGTCACAAAGAAAGGAGCATTACCAAACATAGATTTGGTGAGATATTTTCGCTCGTTTGGGACAAAGCCGTAACACCAAAAAATATTGCATCTGGTTTTTCTACCATGGAAATATATCCATTTAATCCCGAAGCGACTTTCGATCTCGCCACTGCTCCAAGTACTTTAACAGAATTACCAATTGAAGAAAATTGTTCCGAAGAAGAACAGCTACAAAAAACTTCAGAACAAACAAGGTCTTTGGAAATTAATAGCAGAAGAATAATCGATAACTTTAGAGATATTTCAGCACAACCAGGGCCTTCATGATTATGTCAGCGAAGAAACTACCAACAAGGTTTCATAAAAAAGACTCCTCCAAAGCAAGCAAAACCACCAAGACAACAAAAGCGAAAACCTAAGAAAATGTGGACTTCATCAATTAGCGATAGTGACAATTCAAGTGATGACATATCTTTGTATAGTGACACGTTATCTGAAACTTTTACATCAGAGAAAGAAAGACGAATGGAAGATAAGGAGAAAAATAGAACAAAAAGAAAGATATAACTCGGGAAGAAGATGCAGTTCAACAAGGAATCCTAGAAAAAGTGGCACAGTCGAAAAACAAACAAAGTAAGGAAGATTTTACAAAACAACAGGATAAGAATGAGAAATTACATGAAGAAAGTAGCAAAGAAACGGAAGAAAAAGAAGGACATGATATAAGTTTTACAGAGATGTTAGAAACTCCATATAAGGAGCAAGTAAAGAAAACAAATAGAAAAAAAGCCATCAATAGCAAAGCATTGGTGGTTAAAAGAGAAGTTTTCAACAAGGAAAAAATAAAAAAGCAACAAAATGGAGAAGCTGAAAAGAACCGTGGTAAAAATTCTGTACAGACCAAACAAACGCGAAAAAACAAAATTTCCTGGTACTGCAAACTTTGTCATGAATATGAACAAAAATATATGAGGCTGTACACAATTTGCTTCGTATACGTTCACGAAGAATGCGCAGGTCTTGCCAAAAATGATAAAATTAGTTTGTTTGTCTAGACCAGTGGTCGGCAAAGTGCGGCTCCAGAGCCGCATACGGCTCTTTGGCCCCTTAAGTGTGGCTCTGGTACAAATATCCACGAGCAGGCGCTGTTTTACTTTCCGAGCCAGCTGAAGCATCTCCAAAAAAAGAATTCCTCTATTGACAAACACAACATCAAAACAACCATTTTAAATATGAGGGAAGCATTTCTCAGCAGATTTACAGCAAAGCGACCTTAGCTTTCGTCAAAAATCCACTCAATGCTACGGTAACAGACTTACATTTTTCTCCTTTTGGAATCGACAAGAACTTTGAAATTCAATTGCTGGATTTAAAACACAATGAAATATGGAGCTCTAAATTTGAACGTCTTTGAGTTGATTTAGAAATACTGGAGAAGAAAAAATGTGAACTGCTTTGAAAGACCTGGAGAATGAAGACATGATCATGTTCAATGCCTGGAATAGTATTCCTGACTCTTATGATCAGCTAAAAAAACTCGGTTTTGCTGTTCTTCCCCTTTTTGGTTCTACATATTCATGCGAACAATATTTTTCAAGCATGAATTTTATAAAGAGTAAACTGAGAAGTCGTCTTATTGATGAGAACCTGGAATCATGCCTAAAATTGAAAACAACATACAAACTTGACATACTCAAACTTTCCAACGAGATGCAAGCACATTGTTCTCATTAAGTGTTTGTCAGTTATTGTCATTGTCAAATTTATGGATATCTTGCTTTCATATTATTTTTTATCAATAAATACAATCTTTATTAACTATGAAATCGAGTTTTATTCAGTGTAGGTACCCGTAATAATGAAGGTCTAAAATCATACATACATACACAAGGTTTACTACATTAACAAACAGATATGGCTCTGAAAATAAAAAATATCGTTTTAATGAACATATATGGCTCTTTGGCGAATAAGTTTGCCGATCACTGGTCTAGACTGTTTGTAATTAGATTAGGTTACAATTTAAAAATGTGTGCACCCTTTCCTTAAAGGAACCAAAAAATTTTTAGTTTTGTATTGAAAACTTTGTTGTTTTTAGAGTTATATAAGTTTTATTTGCGTTTCAATTGTTACAAAGCCTGTAGAATCATTTATTTTGTTAATAAATATAAAAAATAAACAATACTTACTCTTGTTTGCTTGATACTGTTAGAGTTATCGATAAGCATAATAACAACACACTATATGGGCATATTACTAGGTTGATGATTTGCCCAGTTGTAAAGATTTAATTTTTTTTTCTTTCATTAAGCAGAAACAAAAAGTCGATTTTTTCTGGAGGGATCTTCTTAACGTGGGCAAATTTCCTTCACATACATCCTTTGGCATGCGGTCAACACATTTGGTTTTATTAGCGTCACTTCGTAGTTATTGGTTATTGGTATGGGTTTTGGTCTACTTACACGTTTCTTTGGCTGCATACTATAACCTCCTTGTTTCAATGATTCAAACACCTTTTTCACAATTCGCTTCGCATCCGGCGATAAATGCCTTTGCCTTTGCCTTTGCCTTTGCCTTTGCCTTTGCCTTTGCCTTTGCCTTTGCCTTTGCCTTTGCCTTTGCCTTTGCCTTTGCCTTTGCCTTTGCCTTTGCCTTTGCCTTTGCCTTTGCCTTTGCCTTTGCCTTTGCCTTTGCCTTTGCCTTTGCCTTTGCCTTTGCCTTTGCCTTTGCCTTTGCCTTTGCCTTTGCCTTTGCCTTTGCCTTTGCCTTTGCCTTTGCCTTTGCCTTTGCCTTTGCCTTTGCCTTTGCCTTTGCCTTTGCCTTTGCCTTTGCCTTTGCCTTTGCCTTTGCCTTTGCCTTTGCCTTTGCCTTTGCCTTTGCCTTTGCCTTTGCCTTTGCCTTTGCCTTTGCCTTTGCCTTTGCCTTTGCCTTTGCCTTTGCCTTTGCCTTTGCCTTTGCCTTTGCCTTTGCCTTTGCCTTTGCCTTTGCCTTTGCCTTTGCCTTTGCCTTTGCCTTTGCCTTTGCCTTTGCCTTTGCCTATGCCTATGCCTATGCCTATGCCTATGCCTATGCCTTTGCCTTTGCCTTTGCCTTTGCCTTTGCCTTTGCCTTTGCCTTTGCCTTTGCCTTTGCCTTTGCCTTTGCCTTTGCCTTTGCCTTTGCCTTTGCCTTTGCCTTTGCCTTTGCCTTTGCCTTTGCCTTTGCCTTTGCCTTTGCCTTTGCCTTTGCCTTTGCCTTTGCCTTTGCCTTTGCCTTTGCCTTTGCCTTTGCCTTTGCCTTTGCCTTTGCCTTTGCCTTTGCCTTTGCCTTTGCCTTTGCCTTTGCCTTTGCCTTTGCCTTTGCCTTTGCCTTTGCCTTTGCCTTTGCCTTTGCCTTTGCCTTTGCCTTTGCCTTTGCCTTTGCCTTTGCCTTTGCCTTTGCCTTTGCCTTTGCCTTTGCCTTTGCCTTTGCCTTTGCCTTTGCCTTTGCCTTTGCCTTTGCCTTTGCCTTTGCCTTTGCCTTTGCCTTTGCCTTAGCCTTAGCCTTAGCCTTAGCCTTCGCCTTCGCCTTCGCCTTCGCCTTCGCCTTCGCCTTCGCCTTCGCCTTCGCCTTCGCCTTCGCCTTCGCCTTCGCCTTCGCCTTCGCCTTCGCCTTCGCCTTCGCCTTCGCCTTCGCCTTCGCCTTCGCCTTTGCCTTTGCCCTAGGACGCCACATACTTACTTTTAAACTCAAGATTACTTTCGGAGTGAAATGTTAATCACAAACTAAAATTCTGAGACAATATAAAAAATGATTATCCCGAAATCCCCACTTTCTATTTTATCTATAAATATTTTAATCCCATTATATGTAAATATGAAAAGGCCATTGGAAATAAAGTTGGTAGGTGCAGTACAGGTCAGACAAAGAAAAACAAGCAATGAAAGCTCTTTTTATATTTACACAATCAGATTAAAATATTTTTAGATAAGGACCATTTTATCGAGAAAAATACTTTTAACTTGAAAAATAAAAACTCGGAAATATATCTTCCGAAGCACAAATAATTAATAGAATAATTAAATAAATAAAAAAATTAGTCCCTAATATTGTTTTAGCAGCAAAACATTTCAGTTGTGAAATAATCATACTATTAAGCATTACCCTTTCGCTTTTCGAAGAAACGCGTACGACACTGTGCCATTGTTATCGGATTAACGACTACCTGCTGTGGTTTTTGGTCTTAAATCAATCATGTTGGCATAAGTCAAAACGAAATATCTTGGAACGAAGTTTAAATTTAAATTGACCTGATCTTGTCAAATGTATGTCACCGGACAACCTTCACACTAAATTCTAATATAACCTCAAACCGAATAATACAACACGATAACACTCCTAACACTTAAATTATTATAGTATCCAACTAATACACACTAGTACACAAATTCACCAAAACCAATTAACTTTTGTTCTCGATGTATATTTGCCATTTCCATATAAGCTTATTTCTAAAGGCTGCCCGTGATCAGCTGTTTGAAACAACATGGCGCGGGATGATGATGTCACTTGTCACATTCATCTGACAAGTAGGCAGATGAATGTCTGGTCTTCATTTTGTGAATTGTAATATGTTTTTAAAAACAGTTCCTCGTTAAAATCCAGTGCAAATCTTCAATATTCACTATATTATTGAGCTCTCCGTTGCCATAATATTCCACTGTACTTGGGCACTTTCACTTTTTTTACATTCACAATTTGAATAGGTAAACACACAACACATCATGAACATAACCTAAAAACTTATAAATTACCGAACTTTTTCTTGATCTCGACAAATTCAAATTTAACACAACATGTTTATCACCACAAAAAGTAACAAAAAACTGTCTATTTGTATTTTATCATTATGAGAACATCGGCAGAAATTCAGGAGATGTCACCACAGTACGTAGAGGACGTTTGTGAGAGTGCGCTATCTATAGGTGTAGTTAATCTAGAGTTAATATTTCAACATGGTTTGACATTGTTTACAAAATTTGTTGCAAATACAAAGGGTCCAAATTTATTATATTGTTTTTCTCTTAAATTTAAGTGCTGCTCGGGCTTCATTCAACATGTCTTTCGAGTATTACGTAAACAAATGGATTATCAATAAAAAAAAATTAGAAAATCTCACTATAAGAGATGATAAATGGATAAAGCAAGCAAAACCAGTGAATGATCGACTTATGGCTAACTTATTATTTGGTGATTTCTACGCAAGATACTGCATGTTATATCAAGATTTAGATAATTGTATTGACCAAATGGCGCATCCTCAAAAAAGAAAAACTGTAAAGAAACTAGTAGACTCAGCCGCCATTAGACTTTTAGAGTTCAATAATATCCTCCTAGACCTTGATCTTTCAGAATACCATTACATTGACGGCACTCTCGTTGAATTAAAATTGGTTCCATATGAAGTCGAGATACTACATCCAGCATTATTCCATCACAGACCAATTGAAGTGGAAGATATGTGGAGGAAAATACAAAAAGGTGAAAGGATTTTCGTGCCCCCTCCTCCTCCTCCTGAACCCGAAGAAACGCCGGAAGAAGCACCGTCTAAGGAAAATACTGATGTAGCTGGTGAAATACGAGAAAAAGAAACAAAAGAAGTTAGAATATTTGATGGAGAACAAAAAGAAGAATTACCTACTAACGAAAAGAAGAAAAAGAGGATAATTAAGAAAAAAGTGATTGAGGAAAAACCGTTGACGGAAGAAGAATTAGTGGAAAAAAGGAGGAAGGAAATTATAACACAAAGTGTAAAACTTATACAAACTGCTGAGAGAGGTAGACAAGAACGGGCATATTTCTTTGTGAAGTCCATTATCTCGGCAAAAGCCAAAAAAGCAAGGACGGCAATAACTCAAGACTCAACAGATGTTCAAAGGGTACATAAAACTTCCATAGACCTAAGTGAAAAAGATACACAAGTCGCGCTCCTCGAACAGCAAAACAGCACAGCCACGAAAATCCAAAGTGCTTGGAGGAGCTACTGCGTTCGTCAGAAGAACAAACATAACGAAATAGAAAGGAGATTCCTAATAGGAATGTATGAACCAGTGTGGAGATCCAAGGAATACGAAGAAGTATTCAATGAAAATTTAGAAAAAAGAAGAGAATATCGAGATCAAAGAATACGAGAATACATACAAGCGATAAATGACGAACAGGCAAGAGTTTTAAGGGTGGTAGCACCGGGTCTGATGGAAGATATCGGTGACGAAATCAGAGAATGGCTTAGAGTGTGGTACAAAGAAGTAAGACAATTCGATAAAATACCACCAGAAGAAAAAGGAGGCACGATATTAGTGGTACGCGCAGAAACAATGACACCCAAAGAATTTCTTGACGAAGTAGAAAGAAAAAGGCGCCAGAAAGTGAAGGCGGGGGGGGCAAAAGCGCTCAAAGAAAAAGAAAGAAAAGAAAAGGCAAAAATAAAAAAAGCTGAAGCTGAAAAAAAGCGAAAGGAACTAGAACAAAAAAAGAAAATAGCTGCTGCTAAACTTGCTAAGCGAAAGAAGAGAAAACCTGGTGGTTATGAATACGACTTTGAAGATCCAATTGCTAAACCACTCTATCTAGAGGGACAGCAAGAACATACCGATATTTGGGATCTCAGGAATGATTTCGACAACCCTTTAGAGAAACATCATATGGATATAATAACTGACAAAATACTACTAGAAAATCAATTCGAGTGCAGAAAAATAGTTGATAATATGATGAGAGTAGAACTTGATATGTTAAATGATGCTCTTGATGAAGATAGAGTTAAGTATGGTTTAAAAAGAAAAAATAGGAAGAAGAAGAAGAAACACAAGAAGAAACGAGGTAAAAAAGGAAAGAGAGGTAAAAAAGACCCTACTAAAGATAGAGCAATCGAGGATCTCTTTCAAGAGTTAGTTGACAATGATATAATAAGAACTTATCCGAAAGTGAGTTTGGATCAATATCACGGAGATTTTAGTTATAACAATTGGGAATTTCGAAACATGGATTTTGACCCTCCTGCAGCGGTTTTAGATGTAAGACAGGCCGTCGTTATGAATTGTATAATACCTCTGGGAGTTGAAACTATGAAAAGACCAAGATCTGTTTTAATATTTGGGCCTGAAAAAAGTGGTAAACATCTTTTAGCTAATGCCATTTTCAACGCAACCAAATGCGTTTTGTTCGATCTATCTCCAGAAAGATTAACTGGAAAATATGAAGGAAGTAAAGGAATGAAAATGCTCATACATTTAATTGACAAAATGTCAAAACTATTAGCACCCTCCATCATATATTTTGGTTCAGCTGAAAAACCATTTTACAAAAAAGTTCCGAAAGAAGAAAAATACATGAATCCCAAGCGAATAGGATCTAAAATCAAAAAAATAGTGAAGACCATAAAACCTCCAGATCGAGTATTAGTATTAGGTATGTAATAGTTTATAAGGTAACAAATTTATGTTGCATCATTACTTTTCTCACCAGAGAGGTTGGGTTATTATATTGGATATACAATTCTATTATTCAGTTTTTATTTGAGGGAGAGCTTCTTCGATTTCTTCACTTCAATTTCCTTTTATTATATTCTTAGCCATGAAGAAGTTTCAATATTCCACGATATTGTTTCTCTTTAAATTGCTGAATGTTCCTTTTTAGGTGTCACCAATAAACCGTGGAGTGCTCAAGCCAAATTAAAAAAAGTTTACGAAAAACAGATTTTAGTTCCTCGGAGTGGTTACAATAGCGTCTACATGTTTTGGAGGGAGCTTCTCATGGCTTATCCAGGAATTGATAGAAATTTCAATATTACAGCTATAACAAAGGTGTGTTATCCGCAGTCTGCATTTTTTTTATTTATTCAAGTCATCGACATAGTCTTCCCATAGGCACTTACTACTGGAATTTTGTGGAACAAGCAGAATGTCTCGCACTGACGATAAATTAGGTAATAACAGCTTTTATGTGTTTAAGGTTACCCAAAACTTTCCATTTCCTGTACTCAAAGAAGCGGTAGAGCAAGTTTTATCGCCGAGAAGAATAATCCAACTGCATTTCAAACCTCTTACTCCCGAAGAACTTTACGAGTATTTTATCCAAAATAAACTTCAACCTATAACTGATAAAAAGTGGAAAAAATATCAAAAATGGTATAACAAAACAAAATTGGGCAGGCAGAAAGCAAAATTTAATAAGTGGGCAAAGGCAAAACGAGACGCAGCTGAAAGAAAGAAAAAAAGATAAAACTGTTTTATCATAGGATAAAAATAAGTTCAAAGTTTTGTTATTGTATCTTCTCAAAAAATATATATGCAATGTTTTCAAGTATCAAATTTTGTAACGTGTTGTAGTTAGGTTAGGTTAAATTTGAGGTTAGTGGGTCTATTTGGTCCACTACTGCAGCTCGCAAGAGTCTATTGTGTTACACTAAACAAATTAAGATTATTAACAAAGCCGATTAGTTTATTCGGTGAATGAGATTTTGGGTCTAAGAGCGAAAGAAAAACTCTGCCTAACTTGGTTCAAGCAGCGGCGGATGATGTGTCATGTGACATTTACGATGTAGGATGTATGAAGTACGTATAATTGGGCCTGATGATGCTCGGATTCAAGATGTAAGAAAACGACAATGAAAAACACACGTGATTTTGATGCATTTGATTGATAGTTGGGAATTAGGCAATCCAATCCAACAACCACCTTGTTCCATGAGGAGTTTTACCCGAAACTCCCAATTTGAGAATCCCGTGCCGTTGAACGGTGTAACATTATCTGCCACGAGGTTTCCAGATGCCGCCATTTCACTTTTATAGAATACGACGAACGGGACAACACAACTTTTTGTTACTGATTTATAACTGATTTTTGTACCCTCGTTTCTCACCAATACTACTAAATTATAGCTGGGCCCATAACCTGTGGTTTTGTGGTTATAAAATAATATATTAGTCAGGATTTACGAGTTATAATTCATTAAAAACTTTTTGTACAACCAAAATACGTCTAATCTTTTTGACATTGTCTTTCTAACTGGTTCACCTCCTTCTCCACCGAGGCGCCATCATCTAGTTCAACGTTTCAATGTAATGTGGATTGCATAGTATTGCATCGGATATAATGCTTCCATCTAATAGAGAATATCAAAGACGATTTTCACAACGTCGAGTTCCGAATCATCAAACGTTTGGATCAGTACTCAACCATTTAAAAGAAAATGGAACATTTCCTAAATCAAAACCTGAACGAGCAATAGATCGTTTACAAGAAAAACATATTTTTAATGTAGCCGAAAAAAATCCAAGAATAAGTTCCAGGAAAGTAGGCATACATTTATAGGCGTTTCTCAATCAAAGGTTGAGAGAGTTTCAAGAGAGAATAATTTACACCCTTAGCACATCCCACAAGTCCAACGACTGCATTTTTTTTTCGGGCCGAGATGGGAAACTCATGTTCGAATGGGTCCAGGACCCAAACAGTGTTGGACTCATTACCAAGGAGATGCCTACCAACCAAACCCACCTCAAACTCGCCGTTACCCCCGCCTCGGAATCACTACCCTAGCATACTTCGAGACAGGCGGCGATCACTCGCACACTCTCCGCTCACACCGTCATCTTCTCCCTCCTATCACTCCTGCCTCTCATGCCATATCAAGTCCTTCTCTCCCCCTTATGCTCTCTACTACTCCACTCACCTCCATCCATTCCTCCTCCCCCCTCAACATTATCTCCACCATGTTCTCCCAGTACACCGCCTCCCCTAGTTTCCTCTCCAACTTCTTCAGCACTTCCTCGTTCCTCCAGCATCTAAACACATGCCCCACATCATCCTCCACTTCACACCTCTCGCACACACCAGTCTCTCGTTTCCCAATCTTGTGGAGGTACCCTACCCTCGACCCATGTCCAGTGAGCACTTGTGTCAAGAAGTAGTTCACCTCCCCGAATTTCCGGTCCATCCAATCTCTCCTATTCCCAATCGCTCCTTTTAGCGCGCCCTTATACTCCTCCCACCTTCTCTCCATTTCCTCCTCCATCCATTCCCGTACCTCTTCTTTGGTCGCACCCCTGCGTTTAGGAGATTAAATCCCACGGTTGCGATTCACTAGGTGGATTGCGAATATTGATCGCTTAATTAGGTTATGTTGTCAGATATATCAAGATAAGTAAGTTCAGCAGAATTAAGAAACGAATTATAAATCGCTACCTGATCAACTTAGTTAGAATCAACGCGACCAATATCTTTCAGATCTCTCATATGAAAAAAACTAACTTTTTAATTGGTTAAATTGCCAAATTTGCTGTCTGCGTTGATAATATAGAGAGATCTTCCATTATTGCTATATATGTCAATGTGAAATGACAAATGTAACAATTTAATTTCTGGGGTTATTTCATTAGATTTCAACTAAAATCAACGTAAATTTTATATAATAAATAAAATGTCTTTTGAATACTACGTAAATAAATGGGTAGTTACCAAAAAGAAGTTAGAAAACGAGACACTTAAAGATGATCTTTGGAGGAAAAAATCTAAACCAGTCAATGATCGTATGACGGCTAATTTATTGTTTGGAGATTTTTATGCTCGATACTGTTTGCTGTACCAAGAACTTGATACTTGTATCGACCAACTAGTACAACCGCAAAAAAGAAAAACAGTCAAGAAACTAGTGGATGCGGCTGCTATAAGACTGCTGGAGTTCAACAATATTTTATTAGATCTTGACCTCTCCGAATACCACTATATAGATGGTACTTTAGTTGAATTGAAGTTAGTTCCATACGACATAGAAATATTACACCCAACATTATTCCATCATCGACCAATTGACATTGAGGATATGTGGCATAAAATACAACGTGGAGAAAAAATATTCATACCACCTCTTCCAGAACCTGAAATACTTCCTGAAGAAACCGATCAAAAAATTCAAGCATTGGTAACATTTGATACACAGTCTAAGGTAAAAGAAAATGGAATAACCGAGGGTGGCAAAATAGATGAAACCAGAGAAGAAGGAGCTCCTGGTGAGGAGAAGAAAAAGAAGAAACCAAGAAAAATTTTGAAAGATGAAAAATCAGAACTAAGTGAAGAAGAATTATTTGAATTAAAAAAGAGGGAAATTATAACAAAATCTGTTCAGATAATTCAAACGGCAGAAAGAGGAAGGCAAGAGCGGTTGTATTTTCTAATAAAGTGGCTTATATATAAGAAAGCTAAAGAAACACGTATACAACTACAGCTGCAACAACAACAAAAAACTGAAATAAAGCCGGAAGACACTCATTCGCAAACTGAATTTCTTGAAAAGAAAAAAGTGGAAGCGTCAATTAAAATTCAGAGTGTCTGGAGAAGTTTCAATGTCCGTCAAATGATGAAATATCACGAAATAGAAAGAAGACACCTGATTGGAATGTACGATCCAGTCAGGAGATCAAAGGAGTATGATGAAACTTTCCACAAAAACTTAGAAAAAAGAAGAGATTACAGAGATCAACGGATCAGAGAATATGTCGATGCAATAGATGATGAAAAAACCAGAGTTTTTAGAATAATTGCTCCAGGTTTAATGGAAGATATCGGTGACGAAATCAGAGAGTGGTTTAGTGTGTGGTACAAGGAAGTCAGGCAATTTGATGCTATACCTCCAGAAGAAAAAGGAGGTACAATACTAGTTGTAAGGGCGGAAACAATGACTCCAAAAGAATTTCTTGATGAAGTCGAGAGAAAAAGAAGGGAAAAAGTGAAAGCAGGGGGTGCGAAAGCACAAAAAGAAAAAGAGAAGAGAGAAAAAGAAAAATTAAAAAAAGCCGAAGCTGAAAAAAAGAAAAAAGAAATGGAACAAAAGAAGAAAATAGCTGCCGCGAAAGCTGCAAAAAGAAAAAAAAGGAAGCCTGGTGAATACGAATACGATTTCGAAGATCCTTCAAGTCGGCCACTTTACCTTGAAGGGCAACAAGAACATGCTGAAATATGGGATTTACGTAACGATTTTGAAAATCCTCTAGAAAAACACTATATGGACATAATAACCGAAAAAACTTTACTAGATAACCAATATGAATGCCGAAAAATAGTAGATAATATGATGCGGGTGGAATTGGATATATTAAATGATGCGCTTGATGAGGATCGAAAGAAATATGGGCTTAAAAAGCAGAAAAGAAAAAAACCCAAGAAAAAAAAAGGCAGAAAGGGTAAAAAGGGAAAAAAAGATCCGACCGCTAATAGAACTATTCAAGACTTATTTCAAGAACTTGTGGATAATGAAATAATAAGAACGTATCCTAAGGCCAGTTTAGAAGAATATCACGGAGACTTTAGTTATAATAACTGTGAGTACAGAAATATGGATTTTGATCCCCCAGCAGCTCTTTTAGACGTAAGACAAGCCGTTGTAATGAATTGTATAATACCTTTAGGAGTTGAAACGATGAAGAGACCTAGATCAGTACTTATATTAGGACCCGAAAAAAGCGGAAAACATCTTTTGGCTAACGCAATATTTAACGCTACCAGATCGGTTCTATTCGACTTATCTCCAGAGAGATTAGCTGGAAAGTATGAAGGAGGTAAAGGAATGAAAATGCTTGTACATTTAATTGACAAAATGTCGAAGCTATTGGCTCCTTCTATAATATATTTTGATGCTGCCGAAAAACCATTTTATAAAAAGATACCTAAGGACGAAAAACACTTGAATCCCAAAAGAATTGGATCACAAATCAAAAAAATTGTTAAGAGTATCAAAATAACAGATCGTGTTATGGTTTTAGGTAAATATCGCTACTATTAATTGATTAAAAAATCATACATTTCTTAAATTGAAATATTTGTAACCTGGAGCGATATTCAATACATATATTATATTTTTATATGGTAATATTCAATTCTAGGTATTACTAATCAACCATGGAGTGCTCAAGCAAAACTAAATAAAATTTATGAAAGACACATACTAATTCCTCGAACAAATTACAACAGTGTCTACATGTACTGGAAGGAATTATTAATGCGTTTTCCAGGTGTTGACAGAAACTTTAACGTTACGGCTCTAACAAAGGTAATGTCGATCTAAATGTGTCTAAATTGTCTCCGATTCCTCACCGCATGATATGCATGTAAGGCTTCCGTTGAATAGTGTCAATTCGAGCAGGTGTTCTTTAACTGATTTTTGCACAGTGTGAGTAGTTCTAGTACGTTTTAGTCATGGCTCTTTTATGAAGGTTTTCCCATTAATTCATCTTGGGAGGTTCGCCAATCATTGTCACGTTGCTTCCTGATCCAGTTCTTCACAGATCCTTGTATTGCCGTTTTCCGGTATACGAACAGTATGTCCTAGTTCAGGCAGTGTGTCCTCTGATCCCCTTTTACTACTGAGACTTTTAATGTTCAATTGAGGGAACTAGCAAAGACACTTGGTATGTGGAGAAAGATAATTGCAAGCCGAAATTTTCAAATTAGACTCTACCACCTGTGAAGCAATCGTCTTACTGTTCCACCTATTTCATAATAAATTTTTATTCTAGCCTTAAAAAATAAGCCAACTGAAAACAACTTTTTCTGCAAGATCGTCAGCTTTGATACTTTGATGATTTGGTACCAGATCAGATTGGTTTTATTCTGTTTGGCTAACGTCTTCAGCTTTCCGTTGCATCTTCATACTAGTCTAGGCGTCACCTTCTGGCTCGAAATTGCTTGGAGTGCTGCCTGAATGTCTGATATAATGATCTACAAAGATTACTACTTATGCCAATCGATCTACTGATACAACCTTCTTTCTCCTGAAAATATTAAAATATAATCTCAACGTGGTCCAGAATGTTACAGACGCGTCTTAATTTTCAAAACTAATCGAGGAATTTATTTTAGGTGACAAAAAATTATCCCCTTCCAGTATTGAAGGAAGCCTTGGAATATGTCCTAACACCAAGAAGAATAATTCAACTTCATTTTAAACCTCTTATTCCGCAGGAAATATATGAATATTTTGTAGAAAATGATATTCAACCAGTTACTGATAAAATTTGGAAGAAATTCGAAAAATGGTTCAGTAAAACCAATTGGGGTAAACAAAAATCGAAATTTAATAAATGGGCGAAAGCAAAAAGAGAAGCTTTGGAGAGGAAAGCTAAATAAAAATTTTTCATTTCTAGGATAGCATTAATAAAATAGATACATTCAAATTTTTTGAAATATATTGTTTTAAATTCAAGATATTCAAGTTTTGTGAAAAATACAGGCCACAATAAAAGGCTTCAACATCTCATTCTGGTTTTATATTGAGTTCGTTATTAATATCAAATGTGACTAGACAATCAACTGGATCCAGAAGACAAGATGGAAATTATTTGATACTACTTTGGAACCAATTCATTTTTTAAACCCACGCTCTGTGGAAAACAGTGGCGGCTCCTCGAAGGAGGCTAAGAAGGCTCAGTCTCCTCACCAATTCATCCAGCTAATGGTACCAGAAATATTTTGTTGAAAATTCTTCATTTTATTTCCTGTTTATCTAATAATTTTTGAATTTCACCATTCCCCGTTTTCAGTAATTATTTTTAAATCTGACAACAGTGCCCTGAGGCTAGATTCTACAAACATCTCAATACCTAAACACGTGCTGCTCAACACAGTTGCCGTTTTTTCGACCAGTCCATTTGCTTAATACCGTAAAAAATGGCTGAAATGGCAACACTCTCAGGAGGCTTGCCTCTAACGGTCGCGGTGATACACGAGCTTATTCGAATATTTTTCAAAAGAGTTTCCCAATACACTTTTAGATAACTTAGTTCTAAAATATAAATTTTTTGATAAAATAGCACTGCACAATGAATCATTCGTTGTATACTGGGATAAATATATTTTAGGTCAGGACGACAGTCACGCCGATATGATAAAATATATGATAAACAATGATTTGCAATGAGTTCCACCTCAGTTTCATAAACTACTTTGTTTGACAGTCACCATTCCTGTCACGACGTCATCGGTGGAGAAATCATTTTCTACTCTCCAGCGAATTAAAACTTACCTGCGAAATACAATGGGCCAAAATAGTTTATACAATGTTGGTTTAATATCTATTGAAAAAGATTTACACTTAAAACAAAATGATGCAATTGATAATAATATTATTGATCATTTTTCGCAAACTAAAGACCGTAGAATTTGGTTAATATATAAAAAAAGTTAATAAAATTAATAAAAAAAACAAAATATGAAAAATTCCCAAAAAAAAGGAAGAATATTAAAAATCAAAAAAAAATAAGAAACAAAAAAACGAACAAAAAAAGTTTTTTGGCAAGAGAAACTCTATAACTCCACGTTGGTTCTTGCTGGGCAACGATTAATTTTGTCACTGAAGTAGCTGGTACGGTCGCTGCCCAAAGGTTAAATTAATTGGCTGTATAGAGTGTATTTTTGCAGAAACGTTTTATGTCCAGCTTCCTCTCTTAAAAAGTTCACGAGCCGCCTCTGGTGGAAAAACCTCTTAACATAATTTTTGTAACTAGGTTATAGGCAAAGTGTGGTTATAAAAAAGTTTGTTTATTTCGTTCACCAGTGTGTATTAATTGTTCAGGTCAGTCTTGCTTTTATATTAAGTTCTGTTACTTCTTTCTTTTAGCCACTCACAGAAATCTAGAAAAAATTAGAAGAAACCAAAGTGAACATAACTGTCGATGATGAAGATTATCAACCAGAATACCAGTTTCCCAAATCAACAATTTTTTGTGATTTATTTCTCTGCTTAAAACTATCAGTAATCCAACAACTAGATCTAGACTGGCGAAAAACTGCAAAGAATCCCTTAACAGGCCGGCAAGAGACAACAAAGTGTCTCTAATATGGGTGCCGACACATGAGGGGATTATAGGTAATGAAATGGCGGACCAGTAAGCTAAAAAAGGCTCTAAAGGAGACTTGATAGGTTCGGAACCGTTTTGTGGAATCACAAAATATTGCATAAGAGGGGACATCGGGAACTGGCTAGATAGGAAAGATCTCTACAAAATGGGCAAAGTTAGTGAACCTATGTGCTGATAATGTGAACTTGATGATGAAACACCTACTCACATACTCTGCTTCTGCGAGAACTTACGAGTTACTTAGGCGGAAGCACTTTGGAGAGGAATTAATACAACCATCACAACTACTGAAAATCCCTCCAGTCAAACTAGTGGCCTTTATAGAAGACACGAAGCTTCTGGAATGGGAGTATATAACATGGAAAACGGTACAAACATTCAGTTCAAGTGCCTGGGCTGATGAGCATAACCCAAATAAATGAATGAATGAATGATTCACCGTATCACGATCGTTCATTTTACAAAGCATTGCGCTATTCTCAAGGGGTAGACCATGGAGGCTATACAAGATCGAACTCATAGGGGAAAATTGACAAAAAGTGTCCTCAAAATCGTCAATCTAAGCAGTTTGTTTTTTCACCGCAGCGTCGCGCATTGTACCTAAGATACCATTTAAAAACTGTCACGATAATAACCTTACTTTTTATATTTTACCAATTTGACGTAAACATTACTTGTGAATTATAAAAACTAGAAAATTCAAATTGTTAAAAATTTATAATGTTGTTGAAATTTATTGCAATAGTGGTTGGTAGTGCAGATTATTTAAAAGGAAGACGAGAATTGAATTTAATTTAAGTAAACCAGAGTTTTTTCAGTTACCAAAAATAATAAGAAATATTCAAAGATAAATAAAGTAGGAAAGGAAATATTTATTATGATAGACTTAAATTATATACCTTACTTGTGAGAAGTCTAGAAAAAGCACAATTGCATACAAAATACTTTACTTTTGCTGATGACATTATTATTATGTTCTATACAAGTACAATTTAAGAGAACTGGAAGAAAAAAGGTGAACAAAGATTTGAAGAAAAACCAGAGATGGTTGATAAGGATTAAGCTGTAATCAAAGGGTGTATTCTTTGCTGTAATACTAATTTGAAAATATTACTGGCATGTTCTTTATACAAAAAAATATGAATTCAGTTGATATTCAGATAAAAATAGGAAATGAAAATATAAATAAGGTGAGAACATATATTGAAGCAAATATATACATCAAATAGAATAAAATTTATGTTTGCCAATTATTGGTGCACTTTACCAATGTAGGAATTACTAAAACCATAAGACATTGAAACTAATCGGTGACACTTATTTCTTACCAATCTTCAGCTACCTAATTCCAGTATGGCAGACTTGTAGTATAACATTCATAGATAAAACACAGAGGATTCAAAATAGTGTAGAGAATCTTTTGTGCAAGTTCAGTTACAGAACGTCCACAGTTATATAGTAGTACCTATTGATTGAAAATATATTGTATTTTTCGTTGTTATTGAACATATTGAAGATTATGCATTGAGTTTTAAGACTTTGGGATTCATCCTACACATGTTAAACCATTTCAGTATTCTTCTATAAGTTTTTGTAGCTTATTTACTGTTATTTTGAGATTATTATGACTGATCAAAGCGATGTCATCTATATACTGCAATATGTATGCAAATTTAAATGTTCTGTTGCTAAATCATAGTTATAACAAGATAGATAGATTGTAGAGCAAATAGGACAGTGAGGAACACTGGAGAAGTCCTTAAATGTTTGGAATAAAACTGTTATACACTTTTACTTGTGGTGTTCTATCACTTAGGTAGTTTTCAAGATTAATAGCAAGTATTTAGAACACATCATTTCATATAGTTTGTAGAATATACCACAGTTCCAAACACCATCAAACGCTTCAGTAATGCCTAGAAAAATAGCAGCACTATGTTTTCATCATAGACTAGAGGGTTGTATATTTGATGTCAGGTTCGATAGTGAATGCATAGTTGAGCATCTGGTATCAAGATATAGATGTATTTTCTGATATCCTTCAGTTAAAATTTTTTGCAAGAGTAGCCAAAATTTACTAGTAATCCTATAAAGCCTATTAGTAAATTGGGCAGTAAATATGAAGCATTCTAATTATCTTATTTTAACTTCAACAGTTCACTTATTACTCATAGTACCTAAGCTGGATAAGTATAACATGCCTTAGGATAGGTAGGTATCAAGTTAGAGACAAAATACTGATTGTATCTTTGAACAATGTTTAATGATCGAAGGATTGTACACTTTATATTTAGGTAAAAGAAGTTACATAGTGTGTAGTAAATTACTTCTCGTGCAACTCTCTGTATATTCAATATTTTCATAATTTCTTCTTGTAAAGGCTTGACCAGTTTGGTAGCAATCATCTTTTCGTTCATTTCATGGAAAATAACCTAAAATATTAGATATTATTATTCATGTAATTGTTTTATTACTTCTTATTAATAGGACCAAATTTGTGTGTTATTAGAGCTTATGACTACTGGCTATTTATCTATACATACCTTCTATGTTTTCAAACTGTATTTCTTCTAGTTGCAATTCTCAATTATTCGAAGGCCATTTAATATAGTACATTTGAAGTGGCACATTTCCTCCAAGCATTTCAAGCGATTTTTCCTTTTTTTTCATATTTTTGTGTAGCTAATATTTTTTTACTATTTAGGAAGCCAGATTCTGAAAAACTTTATACATAAGTATTGCAAACATTTCTCTTTATTCATCTTCATTTTTTTTTATAACTGGGCAATCCAACTTGTGAACTTGGTTCTAGAATATACTTACTTGCACGTAGAGTGTCTTCTTTATTCTTAAAATTTCTCTTTTAAAGACTTACACTCATTCTAACTGTGCTGGACCTTTAAGTGTGTTCTAAAATTCCATACTGAAGGGAAGACATGTTATTCATATTTTTCATCGCGTAAAAACATAAATACATTCAGCAGCACAGAGTGGAACTAATTATTTTACCACCAAACGATTACAATTTTCGATATTTTTGAAAACGAGGACAAAAAACGGATTTCTTATTCACAATATTTTCCATTTTTGTGACCTAACCTCACTTACCTCACACGTGAACAGCGAACTGTCAAAGAAGACAGCAACCAATAAAACATCATGAAATCGAGTTTTATGATTGGCTGTCGTCAGATTTTTTGGTACCTTAGCATATGTGGCGCCCTCTATAATGACCAGAAATTGGAATACATGGAGTTCGATCTCCTTATCTAGCCTCCATGGGATAGACACTCATATGGCCAAGGTCAACCATGTTTGTTAGTTTTTTCCAAACGAATAGATGGCGCGAATAACAATATCTTGTAGCTAAGCAAGTGTTACACACTTTGTCGTCAATTATTGCCTATAATGTTATAAATTTTGGTTGCATTCATATCCTTCAGCCTTTTTTACCTCTAGGTTTATGTATTCATTTTATGATATTATTTAATTGTATTTCTTGTGTTTCGGCGGTAAGTACTTTTACCATTCAAAAGATAAGATTGTTGCTGGTTTTTTATCACTGCGAACATCTATATTGCTTCATTAAAACAATGAATACACCCCCGAAGCGTAAATATTAAAATTTAAAATAACGTTTCAGCTGAATTCTCATCGCATCGGTGGCCAATATTTCTAAGAACTGTTGACAAGTCGCCATTCCACTTCTGTCATTATGTCACTAGTTATGTCAGATATCAGTGGAAAAATCAGTCAGAGGCATAAAGAGATACAACTAACTAGAACTATTACAAAAGTCTAATGGAAAATAAACAGAAACGATTAAGCGAATATCAACAAAAACAAATAAAACTGACACCTGACACAACTAATGACAGAAGTGAAATGGTGACTTGCCAAAAGTTACTAGAATTAGTGGCAACCGATGTGCTGAGTATTCAGCAAAAACGTCATTTCAAATTTTATGATTTATTGTTCTAATGAAGCAATATAGATGTTCGCAATGATAGAAAAACCTGAAAAAATTATGTTTTAAATTTAAATGGTAGACATCAACTGTCAGTATTGTCATAAAATCCACTTTTTGTTGGTTATACTGACACTGAACTCCTCTATTTGAAATTGTTTCAAGCTTAAGTCTCAGCACAGTGAAAATTTTCTATTATTAATAAAAGTGGCTTGTAATGTTGAAAACTAATTAAGAAAAGTATTCATTTAATTGCATTTTCTATGTAATAATATCTCGCCTTGAGAAGTTTCAACTCGGGTCGTATAAAATTAATGGAATTGTCGACCGTTCTGGTGTTAGAAATCTCTTGCGGAGGCTTATCGTTCACCAAAGGGCTGGATCGGCAGATAGTCAGGGTTGAACTCGAGCATAAATTTCTCATTTCTCCGATAAAGCACTAATAACGAATTTGGCACGTACCAAAAGTGGCTTTATTGATTATAAACCACAGTTTTTGAAAAGCCGATTTAAACTTCAAGACCACGTTCTATCTATGGTGGGACAATCCATTATGCCATCGGAACAAAAAGGGATTTGGGAAATAGGATCAGTTACAATGTGGAAAGGTGAAACTAATTGAAGAATATAACATAAGTTACTTGACATTTTCAAACAGTATACAGATTCATGTCGGACTAATTCGGCTTGAATTACCGAACGGTCGGTTATAAATATCAGACGTTGTATAAAAAACAAATATATTTGTCAACATTTTCTTAATTTCTGAAAAAAAATGTAAATTTCCTTTCTTTTCCTTCTTGCAAATTGCCTGGACAAAAGGAGGGGGAAAAGAAATTTCAGTAGCAAAACGTATTTAAATAACATTTTTTACTGTACAAATTATGTTTCACTTTTGATAAGTTCCATATCTTTGAATAAATCGTAATGGGTAAGAGGCGTGTCCTTTCTACGGCCATCCATATACCGTGATATCGTGCCATCGGTCTAACCATTTGTGAAAAAGCTGCTCACCCACAAGCTTTTTAATCACTCAAACCCTTCACTGGACACGACCAGTAATTGATTTTCGATTTCTTTAATCCGCTACGCTTCACATAAATTCTCATTCCAAGTAGTTCCTTTATGTTTTACCTAACATTAGGAAAACAAATTTGATTTGACTGATTGTGATTGATTCTGAAGGAACAGAAAAGAAAAGGAACGGATAGTCTTGAAGTTGTGAATGATTAGTTAATGTTTTGGTTTTCAAATATACGAGATGATTATCCTATACAACAATATCTCCTTTGTTGAAAATATATTTTTTTAAATGTTCACCAGCCTTAATACTCCTTTCTGGTTGTTTTCGAAGAAATTTAAATACATTATTTAATAAATCTTCAGTCAGATGTCTTGTAATTAGAAGGGACAGCATCACTTATAGATCGGTTTCGGCGTATTTGCACTTCATCAGTACAAGGAAGATATACCAGCCCCGTTTAACTTAGAAGTGTATTTCAATGTCTGTCAGGGTATATAGCCCGAGAAGTAGTTGTTGCTTCTTAGTACTCTGAAAAAATATTTTTCAAAAACGTTGTAAGGCGTAATAATAAAATATGACAATTTTTTACAGGTAACTGTAATTAAGTAAATAATATGATTTTCGTATTGGGAATCACTCTAGTACTAATTTAGAACAGTTGAGTGGGAATATACCGGTGATATTAATCTTTGTGTTTATAATATGATTTTTGATCATTGAAAAGACTATACTAGATTTCCTATAGCATAGGAGCACAGGAAAGGGTCGACAGTCATAAAGCGGCAATAAACCATTGGCGTTATATTTTTCTGAATACTGACCCATGAATAACTCGTTATACTGACAATACCCTTTTTTTGTAACCAATATCTAAATCGATTCTCTCATTCCAAAACAAGGATACCAATACACACAGCAAAGGTCGCAGCTTTCAACAACAGTTCGGTGCTGTGTGTCGAAGGTTTTATTTACATTGACTGAATAATCATATTGAAATAAAGTAATAATAAAAATACTTATCTTAGATTTATTTATTATTCGAGGAATAAATTTCAGTTGTCGTCTACCAGTTTGGATACAGAATCTGCTCCATCTCTAAGACATCCTTTTTCACCTGGCCCAACTATTATATCACTTGAAATGATATGGCAAGAACAAAATCTAGCTTCCTTTAGCATATAATCATTTTCAATAATAATTTTCCATCCAATAAACATTTGTCATCAAAGGAAAACATTTACTGGAAAACACAAAAACAGATAAACCTACAGAAGTGAAAGTCCTGTGGAAAGGAATGAAAAAACAATATCAACGATCGCAGTGGATGGGCTTGGGGGTCCGGTAAAGTTCGCAACCCTCGGAATTTTGCATTTATTTTATTAGAAAGCCCTATTGTTATAGAACATTTTAAAAGAAAAAAATTCTTGGATCATGTACTTCTAAAAGAGAAAATTGCAATTAAAAGTACTAAAAATCCGCCATTCTTTTAATTTTTAACAATTATTTCTCGACTTCAGATGCTCACAAATTTTAGATAGAGCGGTGGCTGGACAATGTAGCCAGTTTTCATTTCCGTAACTCGTGACGACTTGGAAATACTTTACATAAGGTTTTAGATCTTTTTACTAAAAAAATTGTGGTACATTCAGAATTTATAGAGAATTATCCAAAAAACAATATTTTTTCACCACGACCACTATTTGGACAGATATTTTATTTAAACAATAGTTAAAAACTATATATTCAACATGATTTTTTCCGGGAAGAGGAATACATATGTATGTATATAGATAGACATAAATATCAAAGAATTTGTTTTCCACATAAAGTTTTCAAAAAGGGGAAGGGATTCCCGATTGCAGCCCCACCTACTGGGACTAATTGTGAGTCTAAACCATCCAGTTACTCACTCAAACACATAAAATTTCATAAAAATTGGACCAACCGTTTAGGAAAAGTTCAGTATTCACCCGTTTGCAACGCCACCTGCTGGGACTAATTGTGAATCTAAACCATCCAGTTACTTACACAAACACACAAAATTTCATCAAAATCGGACTATACATTTAGGAGTTGTTCATTATGAACTCGATTGCAATGCCACCTACCAGGACCAATTGTGAATCTAAGCCATTCTCGAATCCACTTAAACACACACAAAAAATTTCATCAAAATCGGTCCAGCCGTTTAGGAGGAGTTCAGTGACATACACACTTACAGTAGAATTATATATACAGTGAGGACATAAAGTCCGTCCCCCCCCTGTAACCTATAAAGAAGATAATTGTCAAGTGAAAATAATTATGCTTGAATATAATTTCTAAAAATTGGAAAATTTTAAGTATTTTCTTCCGGTTTTTTTGTGAAACTTCCTTACATTTAGTTTAAGTTAATAACCTTTACAGTTTAATGTGAAAATATTCATCGTAAAATAGCATTGAATAGTGTTGAAAAAGTATCATTTTTTGAACTAAATTCGTGATTTTTAAAGTAATTACTGAATGATCCAGCGGAATTTTTGTTCTACACTGCTTTATTCAAGGTAAGCTATCAAACAAATTTAAAATTAACACAAATACTGGGGGTCGCGAAGTCTACTAGAACCATATTGTTATACTATAAGGAATTATCATAGGAAAAAATGAAATAAAAAACCTTTCGCAAGTGAAATTAATTGAAATTTATTAATTTTTAATCGTTTATAAAGTGGAGCATTATCTAAAAAAACTTAATACAAAAACTTACCTTCTAAAAACCAATGGAAAGAGAATAAATATTAAAATATATCAAATCATTTTTTTCTGGTTGAATATCTAAGTACAAAAAGCATAAGATTTTATCTTAGCAAACAGCAAATAAACAGCAAACAGCAAATGATCGAAGAAATTACAGTTTTTGTGTAGAGAACAAAATAAAAGGCCAAATAGAAATAATACTCGAACAGCCACAAATAAATCTCATAGGACCATATTTTTATTTATTTTCACAAACGTAAGCTCCTTGGGTAGAGCCCTAGTATGGTTTTTATGGGTATTAGTGTATGTATGTATTGTGTGAAAATATTTGGGTAATCATTATTTTTAACTGAAAAACAAATAATATTTTGATTGTGAATACCTAACCTCAAATATGTAAAATAAAAAAATTGATTTTTTCAACTTATCTATGATAATGAATCCTGTTACAGGAAGGCCAACAAGAATACAGTTGGAAGTAGGTAATATAAAAACACATAAATGATTTTATTTCATACTGTGCTGTAATAAGCTATTTCCCGGACTCTATTTAAGTCCGGGAAATAACTCATTACAGTACCCGGTCCGGGAACTAGACTCGAGTCCGGGAACTAACTCATTACAGTACCCGGTCCGGGAAATTTTTACTTCCCGGACTGCTAAAAACTACATACAGGGAGGTAACCTAAAATGAAATATTGAAATTTCATTTTTAATACAACACAGTATGAAATAAAATATTGTACGGTACACGACCGTGAAATGTTTTTAAAGTACTCGTCTAAAAATTCCTTCGTTGCCTCGTCTGTAAACATCTAGACTTGTACTTTAATAAGCCATTTCCCGAAATTGTAACGTAAATTACTATTAAATGAAAATTATAAAATGTAAAAATGTCAACAACGAACGACATGTAACATGACAACAGCTAAGATTAACTTATTTTCTTCTTTTCGGGTTAAAGGCCTTAGCTGCTAGGCCTATTTCGACAGCTTGATTGCAGCTAGCGCTTCAGGTAGATGGGTTTGAAAACTCATTTTTTATTCAAGGTCATTCTATAAACCTTCACTTCTATAGGTTTGTCTGTTTTGTGCTGGAAAATTCAGAATTACGGAAACCTTCATATTGACATCCAGTTTATAAGCATTCACTTATGTATAAATTTGACACTGCTTATGTTGACATCATATAATACGTCTATTTACTCTTCTGTTCATTTTTCAGAGAGCTCTGTGGTGGACTGAACTCTCTAATTTTGTTTTTAGCTTCAATATTGAAGCTGCCCGCTCATGTGAGCAGATTTTACTTCCTCGTCCGTGAGTAGTTCTATTTTCCCCAAGGAAGATACAAGAGCCTTGTTTTTGGGTTTTGGAGCTTGCTGGAAAACTTTAGTACCAAGCATTTCTACCTTTAGCTTGTGACTTCAATTTATTTTTAATACAGTAAAACCTCTATTTTTGGACACCTCTATATAACGGACAAAAACACATGTCCGGAATGCTGCAATGACCATTTGTATATAAACGACTCTCAATAGCGGACCCTCTATGTATATAACGGACGTGGACATACAAATTAGTTACCAAAAGATATTATTCTTTAAAAATTACCTACATGTACGACGGACACCTTTCCAAATTTCAACGAAAGTTAAGAATTTGTATATATTTTTGCAAAAGATCAGGTATAAAAATTTTTCCGGTTAATTAAGTGACCGAGAAGCGAAGCTTCGAGGTCTTTAATGGACCTCGACAATAATACCTCAGTTTTCTACCTTGGCGCATAATTACTATTATCCTTAAAGGATAAGGTAGAAATTATTCATACAAGTGAGAAATATAAATTAAGTGTTAGGAAACTAGCCGCAAAATATGGTGTTGGAAAAAACAGACTAGCGAAATTTTAAAAAACAGAAATGAACTTTCAAAGTATTTTGTTGATGGCTCTAGTAATGACGTAGTTAAACGGAAATTCCCTAAAACTGAGGGCCTTACTGTGGATAAGATTGTTTTCCAAAGTACGAAATAAGATTCCTTTGTCTGAGCCATTTATTGAAGAAAAAGCTCTAGAAGCTGTAAACTCAAAGCATTAATTGGATGGTTAGAAAAATTTTGCGAGAGACACAAGATCACGTTTAAGTCTGTTTGTGGTGAGTCTGTACACGGCATTACCTGAAAAAATATTTTTTCTAAAAAATTACAACTGTGCTTGAGGAAAAGCTGCTAAAGACCGATTAACAATTTTATTTTGTACTAATACGCCTGGTGAAAAAGAAGAACTTTTAGTAATAGGTAAGGCAAAAAATCCGAGATGTTTCAAATGACAACATATCAATGTTACGTGTAGTAAATAAGCTTGGATTAAAGAAAACATAATGGTTACATAAGTTTGACAAGAAGATGGAAAAACAAAAGAGAAATATACTATTGTTCTTAGATAATACAACTTCCCATCCTTAAAAATAGTGAACTGATTTTTTCACCACCGAATAATTTATGTGACAGCCAGCCTCTATATTAGGGAATTATACAAAATTTTAAAATTATAATATATCGAAGATTTTGTCAAAAGATTACTTATGCTTATGGAATCCGAGCCATCTCTAGAGAAAATTGGAAAAAAGCATAACAGTTGCTAGTGCTTTAATATGGATAGTGGCAGATTGTAGGAGAGTTACTGCAAAAACAATAGTAAAGCTGGACTTAAAAAAGCTAGAGACACAACTGACGATGCTCAAGAAGAATGATTTTACCGACCTTCTTTAATCCAACTGAAGTGGGTTTGGATTTCAACGGATATTCTTCTATAGATGAAGCAGTAACCTGCTAACCACTGAAGATTCCGATTTTTCCATTCCTAAATGTGTTGAGGACTTCGTGGCGAACACTAATGAACAATCTGATACTGAAGAGATGAGTGACGAATAACAAGCACCTAAAATTTCCAGCCTTATAATTTAAGGGATCTAGAAAAATTCTTTTTTGTAAATAACAATGTGAACGCCTACACAAAAATATCAGAGATTTTGATAAATTGTAAACACGAATTTTTCGAAAACAAACTAAGGAATATGAAGCAGACGACAATAGAAGATAATTCACATCACATATGTACATAATTGTATTTTATAATTAATTTCAAATAAATGGTACACTCAGTGGCAGTTTTTTTATTCTTATCTATGTATTAAAATGTTGAATGCTGAAAATTTTTACAGAAAGAATGAATAAAACTTCCGATCATTTTTATTAATTTTACATTTTTAAATTTACTGTAAAAAATATTTTTATTTTTCAATTTTGACAGTGTATTTCAAAGATTTATGGAATTTTGAATAACTCTAATTTGCAAGGCATCAATCGAACTTCCTTTATATCAAAATTGTTAAACGTCTTAATAACGGACAAAAAAGAAGCCTCCTTAGCTGTCCGCTATTAAGAGGTTTTACTGTATTTAATTAGTCAACCAAACCCAAGAAAACGAATTGAATAGAGGTTTATTTAAGAGGAGAAAGCAATTTATGTTTTGTACGAAATGGCCAAAAATCCTGGAACGGCACTGGTCTTAACCAATTTTCCAAGCGAACAGCTAAACTAATTCAATTTCCGATACTGTTTATATGTAGAGTTATCGAAATCATATTGTAATCATACAAATGCACAGCTAATGTTGATATGTCAATCATTCAATTTTGGTAAATTAATATATATGACCACTGACCACACTCGAAACAATGAAGATAATAATCTGTCAATACGGTTTGTGAATATACGATTGAAGGATGATATCCTCAAGTTAATAGAATATTATTTGGTAATCTATATAACATACGCAACTATTAAATTATAAAACTCCACAGTGGATTATGTATATTGATTATTAATCACTGGAACTATTATTAAAGAATAAAAAAGGGCTCAGGGTGATTTTTTTTACCAATTGTTTTCAAATTTAGAGTACATTTTAACAATTATATATACTTTCTTGACTGAGAGAGTGAAGCTTTCAGAGATAACAGATAAGAGATATTTTTGTCTTTGTTACTGCAGTGACAGAGTAACCAAGCGAATGTATAAAAATATTAAGCAACAAAAAATTCAGGTACCATTTAGTCACTTCAATTTACAATAGTCCGTTGTAAAAAAAGTTTTGCCGCTATATGCTTGGGTTAATAATTTAGTTTTTAAGAAAGATATAAAAACCATTATCATTATCCAACTCAAAAACTGGATTTTTCCTACATTTCAAATTCATTCTTTAAAGGTTCAAGATTAATTCGCTTTTGGAAACATTGAAAAATTTTGGTATTCCAATCCTTTATTAACAATTGAATTATGAAAATTAAATCAATTATTGATATTGGAAGAAAAGAAACTATTAAAAACATCACATGATGGAGGAAATTGCCTCCTTTTTTTTTAATTCGCAATAGATTTTGAGATATTCGCGAAAAATGAAACCCCTCTTTTTTCCCACTAGACTGGTTATAACTTTTGCAATTTATTCAAGAAGATCTTCAATATTTCCAAAAAGATAATAATTTTCGATGAAGTCGGACGGGATTTTAAAGAAATAGCAGCTACATGTTAACTAGACTAATGTTGACCTTTCCTGGTACAAGATGTATATTATCATATATTATCTTCAACATTTTTCTTGATTTCAACTATACAAAATATTCAAGTTGAAAATGTTTCAATTTGCACTGATTAGGTCGCTTGTTTGTAGCTCCACAGCTTTTTTTAATAATATAGAGATAGTTAGCCAAACTTACGGGAAATACATTTGAAGAAAACGGAATACATCGATAGATGGCGACTGTGTTTGCAGTTCCACCATGAGTGATCGTCGCCATATTTTATCCAATTTTTTTTTAATCATATCAAAGCGAGTGAACGCTCTGCTGTCAAAGTTACAATTTTCAATTTTATACAATTTATACAAAAAATGGTCCATTTTGAAATTAATTGAGAATTTGCAACAATTCGTTATCACTTATGAATAGGTGATTATTGAATAATTAGTAGGTATCTACGGAATGAAATTTACAGATTTAAAATTTTGTGTGAACACGATATGGCAATAACGAATGGCACGCGAGTTTTGTTTTATATAACGCAATAGCAATTTTCGTATATCATTAGACTTACCATAATTAACTTTTTTAGTTGTTCAATTATTATTGTATTAAATATATTGTATGTATTTGCTACACAAAATTCTTGTAGTTTGATAGTTTATAAAAAACAGTTAAAAATGTGAGTGACCAAAACCTTTGAATTATTATAAAGGCAGGTATTTTTATTATACTTAAAAATAAGATGTCTGGAAATAAATGTGTATATTACAATTATTGTGGAATGAGATTAGATTCTTCGTTAAGGTTGCTTAGATTCCCGGTGACCAGACCTGAAGTTTGCAGAAAATGTAACAATAGGAATCCTAAAAAACAATAAAAATTGTCAATTATTGAAAACCTGTAAATCCTGAGGTAGTGTTATTCATGTTGCTTACGGCAAACGATAATAGTTTTACCACAAAATAGTTATTTGTGTATTTAGAGCGTAAATTAACAGATTGCCGCTTGACAAAGAATGTTGCCACGCGACGCGGAGCGGAGCGCGGCGATCTTTTGAAAGCGGCAATTTTACTTTACGCTCGAAAAACACACATAATTTTTTCTACAGTGGCCCTTTTAATAATTAAAACAGTTTTTTATATTATCTTAGGTTATAATAGGAGTGCTAGAATAATCGTCATTTTCGCTATTCATCATGATTAACCTTAAAAAGATCTACTGACTAGGGATGTTAAAAAATAATCGATTTTTATTTAAATCGATTATTATTTCCTTATAATCGATTTTTATAGTAATATTAATCGATATTATAAATTACGTGTTTAAATCGATTTTCGGCTCGTATTATTTATTGACTATTTTTCAAAATTTTGATAACTTTTGACGATTATTGACGATTTCTCAAAATTTTGACAATTATTGTCCATTTTTGACAGTTTTTGACAATTTTTGACCATTTTTTATAGTTTTTGACAATTATTGGTCATTTTTGACAATTTTTCAAGATTATTGACTATTTTTGATCGTTTTTGACAATTACCGACCATTTTTCAAAAATTTTAACAATTTTTGACATTTATTGACCAATTTTGTCAAAAAGTGTCCATTTTTGACAGTTTTTAAAAATAATTGACAATTTTTAACCATTTTTGATAGTTTTTGACCATTTTGAAAAATTTTTCAAAATTTTAGACCATTTTTCAAAATTATTGATCATTTTGGATAATTATTGACAATTGTGGACCATTTTTCCAAATTTTTGACCATTTTGACAATTATTGACCATTTTTGACTATATTTCAAAAACTTTAACAATTTTTTGATAATCATCAACTATTTCTCAAAATTTTGACAATTTTTAACAATAATTGTCCATTTTTGACCATTTTTGATAGTTTTTGACAATTATTGGCCATTTTTGACAATTTTTCAAAATTTTTGGCCCTTTTTCAAAATTATTGACCATTTTTAATAGTTTCTGACAATTATCGACCATTTTTCAAAATTTTTACAATTTTTGATAATTATTGACCAAATTTGACAATTGTCCATTTTTGACAGTTTTTGAAAATTTTTGACCCTTTTTGATAGTTTTTGACAATTTTTTGAAAATTTTTGTCCATTTTTCAAATTGTTTTTAAAATTTTTGACAATCGACCATTTTTGACAATTTTTGAAAAAATTTTTGAAATTTTTGACAATTATCGACCATTTTTCAAAATTTTAACAATTATTGACAATTTTTGACAGTTTTTGACAATTTTCGACAATTATTGACCCTTTTTGACAGTCTCTGACAAAAATTGTCCATTTTTAACAGTTTTTGACAACAATTGACAATTATTGACCATATTTCAAAATATTTGACAATTTTCATATAATTTTATTTTTTAATCTGATAAATTGTTAAATATCCATCAATTGAGTTAATTCGGAGGTAGTGGTTTGATTAAATAACCGAGCGAAAAAGATTCCTTTTTTGCGCTAGAGCGTAAGTATAGTAATTAGTCATTTTACGCGCGACTGTAGAAAAAAATATTTTTTACATAGTAACAGCGTCTATTTTATGCATTCTTCAATAAATTAAACAATGGTTTAGGTAAACATACTGTTGCCGTTTTCAAGTTTAATAGAATTATGGTTAATCTATATAAATAAAATAATAATCTAATAATAGTTTTTCCTTTCTCAAGAAATAAAATTGTAAGTGAACTTTAACATAAATGTTTTCAACCATTTTTCAAAAAATTGGTTTATGAGATAAAAACTTGGACATTACTCACTCTTCCAATGACTTGGAATCTTCAACAAATGAATTTTTTAATATTTCAACAAACGGAACTACAATATGTACTACCATTGATTAATAATATTAAACAATCGTACTAGTAAATCAAGTTAACTAGCAAAAACAGAAAAAGAACGGATTACACTGTCCATAATAAAATACGTAAATAAAAAAAACTACATGTACAAGGAAATCAGTTAAAACTGGAACACGTAGAAGATGAAATTTTTTTTCGAAAAATTCATCAAGATAACAAAAAATGAACATTATTAAAATAAAATTGAGCTTAACAAAAATAACAGCAAATTCATGTGAAATACAATGATTGGAGTTTTAACAGAGCCAGTGGAAAAAAAATATTATAAATTCAGAATTCGAAATATTGGGTTTTTGGTTAATATCGGAAAAGACAAGGTTTAAAATCGGTTAATCCTCACTCCATGTTTCTATCTCCGACTTATCCTATAGAAATAATAAAAATCATATTTTTTATTCACTACATCTATGCATATCATTTTCTGAATGTATTTTATTTTATATAGTCAGATATTTCGCAAGCATATTCAACAATATACTAACATCAATCTTCATTTCTGAAATTAACTTGTTTTTTCCATGTGATATTTTTGGCAACATCATTTCTAATTGCCCTCATAATGTAACTTGTCTGTTTATGTTTCTCTTGCCACCGTATTCGAATTAAAGATGGCAATTTTCAAGATCTATGAGATTCATTTAGTTTTCGCTAGATACCGTCACTTCCTTAAATCTGGCCGGCCACACTTTGGATGTGTTTTCGTACGAATTTAACTCGTACGAACACGTACCAACACGCACGAACGATCCTGACCTTCCTAATACAATGCGAGTGCGCAGACTGGATGCGAATTAGTCGTACGTAAACGCGCGTGTAGTTCCGACGTCCGAAAACAATTAGAACTTGTTGGGATTTTTAAACGATTTCGTGCGTCGAACCGAAACACTGCCTATCTGACGGACGAAAACGTTTTCGGTGTGCGCACTCAATTCGTACGACCAACATCCGATATGATTCGTACGATGAAAATTCGCGTCCAAAGTGCGGCCGGCCTTACACTGTTAGCGGGGAGGTCAAATAAGAATTGTATAGCGTTTGACTAACTACCTATCTCTATATTATTAAATAATGCTTTTCTATATTATTAAACAATGTCCACAGTTAAGCGTATTTGATTTAGTTTCTTTATTTTTTAATAAACATCAAAAATATCTTCCATATCAAGATTCTAAAAATCGACAGATTTAATTCAGGAAAAACCAATGACGTAATGACATTTCGAAAATTTGGTATTTTTCGAACATAAATTGTTTTACGGCAAGACAGTACCTAATTTCTCGGCAAACGCTGGAAGGCTGAGGATCGGGACTCTGAACGTAAGAAGAATCCAATATAGGGAATTGGATATATACCAGAATAAAAAAGTTATAAAGAGACGAAATATATCTCTAAGAAATGTACGACGTAAAATGTACAACCCGAAGCGGAAAAATGCCTCTTAATTGAAAAAGGGAAAGCGGATTTTTCAGATTAAAATCGATGTGAAATGATTTTGACAATATTAGTTAATATAGTGACAAAAATAAACAGAAGGCACAGTATGGGGTAGACACTACTTATAGCCAGTTCAGTATTAAAACCGTTGCACGTCACATCTGTCATAACTGGACTATGTTGCTAAGCCCTTGAAATAGTATGAGAATCTAGTATATTATGTCAAATGAAGTTTATCAAATATTCTTCTTTTTATTTGGCTATAGGTTAGGTTTAGTTATTGATGGTTTATTTGTATGTTAAAATTTTACATACATTATTGTAACATACTTTTTGACATGAACACAGCCTACAGCACCATTTTGGAAAATTCAGGATTCATTAATAGAAACAAATTTATACAGTGGTTTATTTTTCTTGAAAGTTCTATAAGTCCTCTGTGTGAATGTGTATCATATTTTAATAAACTATTCAGGAACATTCTACATTGAATAATTATTGTTCTTCCTTCAATTGCTGTAGTAACGTTCAGAAAGTGACATTATTATCTTTAAATAAATGTTCATTATTATGAATTTAACAGAATATAATAAATTCAGTTGATTGGGTATAATGTATAATAGTAAACGTAAACTTAACAATTTTATTGCAGTATTATTAAGTTTCATTTATACGTTTTTTGGGATGTGACTTTAACTTTGATAACTCATTACTGCTTGTGAAAAATTACTCACAGTTCTATGCAGTTTTTTAATAACACGCAGATAAAAGAATCGAAAATTTAAATCAGCAATATAAAATTGTCACAACATAACCCCAAAATTGTCAAGACGTCAACTGAACCAAATAAACCATTTTAATCGCGTCAACATCGCGTATTTTTGCCAACATATACCTAAAGTTTTTAGTACAACTGAAGTTAGTTTGAGTTTAATATTTAATTAACCTACGAGGTGTATTTGATATGAAATTAATTACGAGACCTTTCTTTAAGCATATATTTATATTTTTTAATACCATGCGACCTACAAATTTCAATATTTATTGAGTTTAGAGAGGTTAAACATAGTGATTGACAGTGGATTGACAGCAGCAAACGAATGATATAATATAAACGAACGTGTCTTTTTCGACACTTTGATGACGTGCAACGGTTTTAATACTGAACGGGCTATATATGGCCAACGTCAAACCATGTTTTTTTATCTCTAGATTCATGTATTCATATTATGATATTATTTTATTGTATTTGTTGTGTTTTGGTGGTAAGTACTGTTACCAATTCTTAAATAAAATATTCATAAATTTGAGATAGGTATGCTTCTAATTTTTGTAGTGAAAACTTGTTTAGACGCGTTAAGCACTTTTTTGGGTGAAGAAAAAAGATGGATTTTTCGTCCTCGTCATGCTTTTATGCAACACACAATACTTTTGGTTATGCCGCGTATATAGTGTTGCATAAATCATCGTCACGCTTTTCATGAGCTATATGTTACGCGTTACTTTATGAGCACACACAAAACTATTGTATTTTTGTCCACCTTGTGAAATCAGCTCAGCTAGAGTAATCCGAAAATTGAGACAAAATGGGGGTGTTCCATTTAAAAAAAATGACGGTGACGTCATTACTCGAAAGTAATTCACCCTGTATATCAAATTATTATTTTAAAATACGGTAAATTAAAATCAAAAATCGACGTGTTTCAGGATTATTTCTTAAAATGGTCTGTTTAGCTAAAAATGAATTTGTTCCATACCTTACGGACACAGTGTATATATGTACTTTTTTTTATAAGGGGTTAATAATTAATTGTGAAAATTTCCTTCTACCATAGGCGTACAAAAAAAGGGATTAATTTATTTGTGAAAATTTACATCTACCATGGGCGTACGATAGAATTTGTGAAGAGGGTTAACTTATTTGTAAAAAATTCCACTTACGATGGTCTTACGATAAAATATTTGAATTTTTGGTGTTTTCACTTCTGTCGGCAGTCCCATGACTGGACTCTACGTTTTTTTTCTTTGAAATGTGTGAAACCCTCAATATTATTAAATATAAATTGAAACATTTTGCCTATAAGAAACATATTTTTCATAAGATTTTCAAAATTTTGAGGTGTAAAATACATTTTACAAACACAATGAAAACTTCAAAAAAGTAATATTTAACAACTGTTGGTCACAATGTCCTAAAAAAATTGATCTGAGTCTTAGGTGGTGATAACAGGAGGGTTATCCCTGAAAATGCTCAAGCTACTTTTCACGAATGCAGGATTAAGTTAGTTAAAACGTTAAAAAGAAAGTAATGTAAATTTAGTTTGATATTTAACACATTTCAATTTTAATATAGTATATGAAGTTATAGGTTGCAGTCCCTCTTCATAGATCTTTTACGTCTCAGTGAATGTCTCCCCGGTATACATACATACTAGATTTTTCCACATTTCTGTTGTAGTACAAGCCGGAATAATTAAAGAAACATACATACAATATATATATATATATTTATTAAGACTATATAATATAATACAGTTGTATATCAATTTTTAAGTAATACCACGTAAGTAATATCTGCATTTAAAAGAAAGTTCAATAATAAATATCTCCAGAACTCATTTGTATTTTGATTTTTGTTAACATAAGTGGACTATTAAATACCAGATAAAAGTGTGTAAGTTCAAATTTGCCGCTATTTTTTCAAATTAGTTTCTTTCAAGCTGCTAGGTGGCGCTGAAATTGAGGTTCAGAGCTTAACATTGAAGAATCCTATCCGTTATCTCTGATACGTGTCCTTTGACTTGAGCAGGATGTTCCACTGTTTTAATATAAATCTTCCTTTGTTCAACGATTTTTATTCATCAGCATACAAATCAATTCTCTATTTTCCTGTACGATTACTTGAAAATATTGTTAAGAATACTCTTTTCTCTAATTAAATTACTTTCTTTGTTAACCGTTCAATCACTGTTGTCTCCGCAGGCGTTTTCATTACATGCTTACCCTGTTTTTTGCTTACTTTCATATATGTTTGATATCGTTCCACAAATCGATTAAGACATCTAAACAATATCAGCTTTCTCTCATTTCCTATCTATACCGAAGTTTTCTTTCATAACAACTTTTTTTTGATAACTATCCGAAATCCTTCAGACGTTAATACATCAAGGATTTAATATCCAGGATTTTTTGTTATTTCACTTGATTTCTTATAATCGGGTGCTTTTAGTCACGTAACGTTTTTGTAACAATTAACGATTGAAACCACCACGGAATAATTTTATTGGGATTTTCAATCTTTCATCCTCCATTAATTATGTTTTTTCACTACTAGCCTCTAAACCTAACTTTATTGACTTTTGTTGAGGTGGAAAAGTTGTTCATTATTAACCAAGGTAGGAAAATACAGAACCTACTTGATTAGAACTCAATCTCAATCCATTTGACAGAATATGAGGTCAACTGATGCAAATACGAAATGAAAAAATATTTTTCCTCACTTATTCAATGGTCATATCCACCTACCTATTCAAAAATGAAAATCAATTGACTTATCCATGCAGTTTTCATAGCGATTTTTACAAAACAATATTATTTTATTATCAAATCAAAACAAAAATTATTGGATAAATGTGTTATCGGTTGCCTTCGTTGTGCACAGCTGTCATGTCATGTGAAACGGGAGTGAATGGTGACCCGTCCAAAATCCGGCCGACATTATAAATTGAAAATAAAATGCCAGTAGTGAAGCAGTGAAAAAAATGCTATATGAGCTACGGTAAAAAAGTGTATTAATGTCTCGGATCCATTAAAGACATCGAAGCTTCGAGGTCTTTAAAGGACCTCAACAATAATACCTCACTTTTCTACCTTGGCGCATAATTTCTATTTTTCACTACTAGCCTCTAAACTTTATTGACTTTTGTTGAGGTAGTAAAGTTGTTCATTATTAACCAAGGTAGAAAAATACAGAGCCTACTTGATTATAACTAAATCTCAATCCATTTAATAGAATGTGAGGTTAACTTGTGCACAGCTGTCATGTCATGTGAATCGGGAGTCGACAAACTAATATTTAAAAAAATAAAATGCCAGTAGTGAAGTAGTGAAAAAAATGCTATATGAGCCATGGTAGAAAAGTGTATTAATGTCTCGGATCCATTAAAGACCTCGAAGCTTCGCTTCTTGGTCTTTAATGGACCTCGACAATAATACCTCACTTTTCTACCTTGGCGCATAATTACTATTTTAATCCAAAGAATCAAATTTCTTCAAAGACTATTCTTACAAGGTGTTTATGCCCGATTTCACCAACCATTTCCTAAAATTAGGTAATACCTAAGTCGGATTTAGGAATTCCTAACTGCAATTGACGTTTCAACGCGCGTTAAGTAATACCTGAGAGGGTTACACATTAAACTCCTAAAAATGTTACCACTAACGCCCTAAGAGTATCCTCTTAGAAAATAGCAACGAAACACTTAATTATTTGACAATTTTGTCAATTTATTGCACGTTTTGGACCATTAACTCCACCCCAATCCTTACCATTTTTTTTCTGCTAAACTCGGTATGCACTTTTTTGTCGGAGTGTGATTCAATTTGTTTTGATGTTCCAAAATATTCGATGATTGACGTATCAAAATAATAAATTATATATCACTTCAACACTCAATGATCAAATTTACTGTTTGGACCCTTACTTTGTGGAATCTACTCATATTAATGTTATAAATGAAACTAACTGTTTCTAATTAACTCCACTATTTAATTGAAAAATTTATGAAAATTATTAAAGGATATTGATAATTATTTCGATATTGATATATCATCGTCAGAATGACAGAAGTTACATTTTATGTGATACCTACTTGATGTTTAATATTTTGGCTAGACCAAATAGTAAGTGACCTATCTTGTGATTGACTTAATATATATATGAATAGAAAAAAGAAGAAGATATGATTTTACAAATATAAAAGCTTAGGTATTATTAGCCCTATGGGGATATCCTGGATATCTTTTTCCCATTTAAGATCAGTATAACTGTGCAATGATATAGGAAACCAAGGAAAACTATATCTGCTGATCTTTACAATAGTTACTTAAGAAGACAATTTATTAGTGGAGAGCTCCCTAGATTTATCTGTTCATTGACAACTTCATATTGTGGGTCTCTTGTGTGTCTTCTTATTTCTAGTTCTCAAGGAAATCTAGTTCTTGTTTCTTATCACAAATATGCAGTACTTCTAGTTCTGTGTTAGGTGTTAATGAATGTTTTGTGTCAAGAAGGCGTTTTGCGTAATGGGATTTATCTGGCTGTTTTAATCTGTATGCTCGTGAGTGTTCATTGTATCTAATTTCAAAATTTCGAATTGTTTGACCAATATAGACAGCATTACATTCTGGACATTTAAGTTTATATATTCCAGACTTTTTTAATGGGGGTATTTTTGTTTTTACATTTAACAATTTTTTACTCACATTGTTTTCTGTTTTAAAAGAAATTGCTGTATTTGTTGAACAAGATATTATCTTTGAAATATTATTAGAAATATTACCAGCATATGTGATGGTTTTGTAATTTTGTATTTCCCTAGTTTTTTCAGGAAATATTAATTGTAATGCCACTTTTTCCTCTTTTTTATTAATTAATTTATTTATTATATGGAATGGATAACCGTTGGATGTGGCTATTTGTTTAATTATATTAATTTCTCTATCAAAATTATATTTGTTCATAGGAACTGAAAATGCTCTATATATCATTGAATTATATGCTGCTAATTTATGTGACATGGGATGATTGGAACTATATGGTATAGTCACATCAGTATGTGTTGGTTTTCTGTAAATTGAAAAATCAAGTATATTATTGACTCTTCGAATTTTAATATCAAGAAAATTGATTGAGTTATTTTCTTCAACTTCTAATGTAAATTTAATTTTCGGATGTAAATTATTAATATGATTGAACAATATATCTAATTGTCGTTCACTACCTACAAAACAAGCTAATATGTCATCTACATACCTATACCAAAATAATATATTTTTTGAAATGTTACATTCAAAGATTTTTCTTTCTAAACTGTCCATAAAAAGTTTGCTAAAATTGGTGATATGGGGCTTCCCATTGGTAAACCTTCATTTTGAATATATACCTTATTATCAAAAGTAAAATAATTCTGATTAATACATACTTTTGATAATAAGGTATATATTCAAAATGAAGGTTTACCAATGGGAAGCCCTATATCACCAATTTTAGCAAACATTTTTATGGACAGTTTAGAAAGAAAAATCTTTGAATGTAACATTTCAAAAAATATATTATTTTGGTATAGGTATGTAGATGACATATTAGCTTGTTTTGTAGGTAGTGAACGACAATTAGATATATTGTTCAATCATATTAATAATTTACATCCAAAAATTAAATTTACATTAGAAGTTGAAGAAAATAATGCAATCAATTTTATTGATATTAAAATTCAAAGAGTCAATAATATACTTGATTTTTCAATTTACAGAAAACCAACACATACTGATGTGACTATACCATATAGTTCCAATCATCCCATGTCACATAAATTAGCAGCATATAATTCAATGATACATAGAGCATTTTCAGTTCCTATGAACAAATATAATTTTGATAGAGAAATTAATATAATTAAACAAATAGCCACATCCAACGGTTATCCATTACATATAATAAATAAATAAATTAATAAAAAAGAGGAAAAAGTGGCATTACAATTAATATTTCCTGAAAAAACTAGGGAAATACAAAATTACAAAACCATCACATATGCTGGTAATATTTCTAATAATATTTCAAAGATAATATCTTGTTCAACAAATACAGCAATTTCTTTTAAAACAGAAAACAATGTGAGTAAAAAATTGCTAAATGTAAAAACAAAAATACCCCCATTAAAAAAGTCTGGAATATATAAACTTAAATGTCCAGAATGTAATGCTGTCTATATTGGTCAAACAATTCGAAATTTTGAAATTAGATACAATGAACACTCACGAGCATACAGATTAAAACAGCCGGATAAATCCCATTACGCAAAACGCCTTCTTGACACAAAACATTCATTAACACCTAACACAGAACTAGAAGTACTGCATATTTGTGATAAGAAACAAAAACTAGATTTCCTTGAAGAACCAGAAATAAGAAGACACTTAAGAGACCCACAATATGAAGTTGTCAATGAACAGATAAATCTAAGGAGCTCTCCACTAATAAATTGTCTTCTTAAGTAACTATTGTAAAGATCAGCAGATATAGTTTTCCTTGGTTTCCTATATCATTGCACAGTTATACTGATCTTAAATGGGAAAAAGATATCCAGGATATCCCCATAGGGCTAATAATACCTAAGCTTTAATATTTGTAAAATCATATCTTCTTCTTTTTTCTATTCATATATATTAAGTCAATCACAAGATAAGTCACTTACTATTTGCTGTAGCCAAAATATTAAACATCAAGTAGGTATCACATAAAATGTAACTTCTGTCATTCTGACGATGATATGTCAATATCGAAATAATTATCAATATCCTTTAATAATTTTCATAAATTTTTTAATTAAATAGTGGAATTAATTAGAAACAGTTAGTTTCATTTATAACAATAATATTAATAATAATACTCATCAATTGTTCGAAGAGATTACCTAGACATAGTGAAAAAAAAGCAAACAGTAATGTTTCCTAAAAATAATCCACGATCATTATTTTTCAACATTTTCAGTGGAAAGCCAAAGCAAGTTATCTGCGAATCCGCTATTACCGGCTTAATTTCCCAAAACAAGAAATTATCTAACTCGGCATTTAACTCGATTCATAAAGCGCACATTAAGTGAAAATTACGAGTGGAGTATAATGACGGTACTTATAAAAGTGTTAAACCTCTTATATTGCCGGTTCCGTTTTTATCGACATCGTGATTTACGCCGAAGGGAAGTCGATCCGAAACGCTGGTTATTATTTATCTATCGGACGTCGGAACGGCGACGACGACGACTACTACGCTAAAGCTGAAGAAGATAAGAAATGGAATGAAAGAGCATAATGAGTCTGAAGTTTGGGGACGATTACAGAGTCGGTGTTGAAAATCTTTTTAACAAAAATTACCAATTTTCAATGAGATATTAAAACTATACCCAGTTGTTTCATTAACGTATTTTAGTACAAATTTGCAAAAATTTATTCAAAAAAGTTTTAAGTCAATAAATCTTGGGAAAAAAAACAAAGAATAAAAAATTTCTGAATGTTCGCAGCTCACACTACAAATCATCACTAAAATTAGATATAACTATGAGCTAATGGTCATCAAAATATATGTCAGAACTTCTCATCACTAGAGTAGAAAGAGTAAAGACATCGCATCCATCTGTACAACCAGAGAATGTCCACAAGGCTCCCTTACTGTGAAGTCTGACGATAGACGAAGTACGGAATATCCTGCCAAAGATATGCCTATGATATTATCATAACAACCAGGGAAAATTTTAGAATACTCTTCATGACATCGTACAAACTATATAAGAATAGCTAACTTTACCTTAATTAGGCTTCTTATAGGTCTTTATCCTGCCAGAGGCTCACCTCAAGAACACTTTGAGATTTGTTTCAGCAGCTTTAGCTTGATTCGTCACTGATCATTGCATTTTTTTTCGATTGAGGCAAATTTAAATATTTTCTGCAAAACTGTAACAAATTCGAAAAAAGTTATTCTTGACGCTGATGTGTAGGAATGACTGACGCCCTAAATTGGGTCTCTAAGTATATACACTGTGTTCATTTGTTTTGTCTTTGATAGCAGCCTTCCATTGTTATTTAATCGTTGTTTAAAATTGGCTCTTTTTCAACTTTTATTGCCTGAATGTTAACGGTGTTCACTTTGAACACATGATTAAATAGCAGTTTTTTCTTGTTATTAGTTGTCTTTTTACTATTTCTAAATTTTTTATTCTTTAAAGATTCTTTCTATCATAACACATTACGGGGGCATACGAAAAATTGAGAGAGGGTCAATTTGAAACAACGATTAAATAACAATGGAAGGCTGGTATCAAAGGCAAAACAAAATGATTGAATAGAGATTTACCAGACCTTTCAAATAAGGTGTGACTTGATACATAATGCCATTTGAAAAAATGTAAGTGGTGTCTCCAGTAGGGAGGGGGTGAATCTGACGTTTATGACATTAGCGCCAAAAAGTGTCCCCCTCAAGTTAAAAGATGACGTGTTTCAGCATTTCTTTCTAATATGTCCCATTTTTGAAATATTGAGGGTGGGTCCTTTTCAAATGAACACAGTGTATATTGTAATCATATATTGTCCTTTCTCACAATATCATACAATTTTTTTTCAAACTCGGCTAGCTCAAATGATCTTTCAATATTTAATATAAATTGAATTGACGTTTTTCTTAGCATGAATTGACTCTGCATAGGGGCAAGTTCTATATTAAAATTTAGAAAATAGTCCTGTCTACTGTAGATTTGTAATTTACCTAATTTAGTCTTTTATTCTCACCTATTCAATTTTAGGAATAACAAAAATAAATTGGACACCAGGCACCACACTTTAACAATACTATATTCTATACATTTTTTAAATGTAGCAATTAAACAAATCTAGAGTTTATAATAGTGTTGCGAGGTCACCAACTCAAAGCCGGCCCTGTCTCTCGATTATAAATTTTGGTGAATGCGCTTCCTAGAACTTTCTGGTTACTGCAGTATTTACGCATATGAGGAGCGTCATAAAATACTAGAACTTTTCAGAACTGATAAGGACTATATATATGCGAGGGTTTTTGAGTGCGTGAACAATTATTATTGAAACAGTTAGTTCAAGAGAATTAGTGAAACGGACAGTAAAGAGTTAGTTTACAGAAGTTCTCAGTAATCGAACAGTGAATTAAATAGTGCAGATGAATAGTGTTATATTCAAGTGGTAAAAATAAATTAGAACTAATATACCGAGTATAAATAAATTAGTATACATTAAGAATAGTGTGTATATAAATTAAGTTTAATACAGTGTGTGTTTCTTTAAATAAATAGATAGTAATCAGCCATAGAAGTGTATAAATTTTATCCCACAAGTAAAAACTGTTTAAATAAATAACAAAAACATTACAATAGTAAATAATTGGCCAATTTTCATGAAAAATGCGTTTCTAAATAATGTTTTTTACAATATTTTAAATTTCAAAATTACAACCAATCTACATCTACATCGCCAATTCACAACAACGACAGGCACCAGACACTCCCATTATTCATGCAACCAAAAATATTTCAAAGTTTATTATCTACAATGTCTATAGGGTTAAGAGATATGATCTTAATCATCGAATATTATTTATCGCAAGCCTTTATCAAAAAATCTTCCATTTGTGCTCTTTCCGATACCGCAGCTTTCTTTGCCTTGTACCCTTTCGACTCACACTTCAGATAGGCAGTGAGCTTACTATATTTTCCAATGTCTAAGTTTTTGTGGACCTTTATAAGGGCCTTCAGCATCGAGTACTTTGACCACCTGGATGAAATTGCTTACTTCTTCTTCAAATTTAGAAAACATGATAGCAGAACTTTCTCATTTATTGTCATTACGCTTTACTTTCCATTCATTAAATTCGGAAAATACATTTTCATAATGTTTCCTTGGGGAATAATTGGAGAGTTGCTTCTTCAGCTTCCTGAGGGATTCTCTCAGGAGCAAAATCGCTTTCTTACATTTTTCTCAAACAAATTTTCACAAATAGAGTCGCTAAACAATCGAAATTAAACACACCTCCCAAACTTTTTTTAATTAATTTCAATAATTTTTGACGTTACAGCTGCTGTCAGAGCGAAGTGTCAAATCACTTTTTGATAAAATCTGATTCTAAATGACTGTGATTGTGGATAAAACGTTGTATTGTATTCGTTATTTGGTTGCGTTTTCTCCATTTAAAAAACAATAACTATTATATTCGAAAAATAATAGATCAAAGGTAATAATTTTCATTAAATACCAAAAAATAACGATATAAAAAAAATTATAATTTTGTAAAAATGCATTTAATGTTTTGACGGTTAATCCCTAGAACATCACAATATATTTATTTTATTTTAACATTTGTTTACAATGAATATAAACGTAATTAAATTAGTATTTAACAAATTTCTGGCCAAATAAAAACATGTTACTTTATTTGGAGTTTTTGAACAATGTCAATTATTATGCTGGAGAGATAAACATAAATGTATTATATTATATGTAAATTCCAGCTTTATTCATTGAATAAAGGATAGTGGATTATTTTGCAAAGTTCATTATTTGTTTTTGCAAAATGTGCATGTTTAAATTCGAAACAGAAAATGAGTTGTGTAAAAATTCAAAACTCCCTTTCACTAAAATGAATGATATAGTTTGCGATTGCTGTGCTGTGGATACGATCATATTGAGATAATCGAACCAAACATATATATTAATAATATTGGTACCATGTTTTAGAAATTTTATAAAACACAATTTACTTGTTAATTCTCTCGATTTATCAGAAACAATACAGTTGATTTTCGCTATTTTCTCTACTTCAAATTCGGGGCCACCCATAAATTACGTCACACGTTTAAAGGGGGGGAGGGTACCACCGGAGTGTGACATTCAGTGCTATTCTGTTCGCAAATAGCAATATTGTTATAGAAAATATATTGCTATTATAGCAATATTCCAAAAGGTGGTATTCTGATCATCATGTTAAGCGACATATTTATGACCTGGCAATTTTAAAGATATCTTGTTATTTACCTTGTTATCTCAGCTTTCTCATTTTTGTACTTGCTAAATGCATAACAGCTTTTTAAAAATGATGAAATAAAACAATTTAATTTGCATAAATCTCAATTATAATTTGAACTAACGTTCAATTTAAAATTTGTGACGCGTTTCGCTAACACAGTAGCTTTATCAAACAAATTTTAAATTGAACGATAGTTCAAATTATAATGGATATTTAAGCAAATTAAATTTTTTTATTTCATCGTGTCAGTGTGGATCTTCATCAAGTAAAAGCCTCATCTATTCAACTTTTTAAAAATGATAATAAATCCATTGTTTTTCCATTATTACTTTTTTCTGGAATTTGAGAATATTGAAAATAGGTGAATTGTGAACGAATATTATTTTGATAGGTTTATTTGTAGAGAAACTATTAAACTGCAGATTCGTCAAATTAGGGGAAACAGCAATTCGTTTGAATTGCCGAATGGAAAATTTATAAAATTATTTCGCCTAGATAAGTTAGCAACCTCCAATTTAATAGAAGAGTTGATGGAATTTATTATACTCATATATACACACTATATAGGATTATATTGTGATGATTTAAAAATTGGTAGGTCCAATTGTAGGTGAATAACCTGAAAGTGAAGAAAGTTTTGATTAATAAATCAATTATTATTACTTAGTTAGTAACAGAATATCTCAACATTAATTAATTTGAAACATCCGGTATTGAAATTATTTTAGAGAGAATCAAATAGAATTAATAAATGAATCGAATAAAAACAGAAATAAAATCAAATAATAAAAACACAGAATTATCTTTATAAACCTCAATAAATAATGTTGGAATTGACACACTATTTGTACATAGTGTGAAAATGTTGTAATCCAAACAGATTTATGTTGTTAATTTAAAATTTTGTGAAGTGACAGTCAATAATCGCGAATAAAATCAACTGATTAAAAAAAGTGTAGTTCATAGAGGACATGGTATTAAAACATGTGAAAATACCTTTAACATCAATAGAAATCAATAAAAATAACTCTAAAACAATTTATCAGAAAGGAAAGTCGTCTGGTAAAAGATAAACGAGAATAAAATTGAATGTTGTTGATTTTGTAACTAGGAAGGAGGAAGTACAAGAATTTTGATGGTGAAGATAAAAATTAAAAATAAAGATGATTAAAAATCAAACCAGAGAAGTGGAGAAGAGATAACATCCATTTATTATCAACCAGAAAGCGAACTTAATTTTCACATATTTATACTCGACTGGAGACAGCGTCTCAGGTATTCGAAGGATACCAGACACAATTTGTTCTAGAGAAAGTTTAATTTACTTTCTATAATAGTGTATATGACATCAGCATGCAGATTTGATGTTATTTTGTATTCCACACAGCAGAGAAGTGAATATTCTTTCACACGTTGTTCCTAAAAAGAAGTAAGCTATAAATATTTCACATCGTATAAACATTTACTCACCAATTGCGTATTTCTTATTTGATATTTAGTTAAGATTGTTGATATTAGTAGTTATAAATTGAAAAGGAAGCTTACCTTATTAAAATAAATAATCCAAAGCAACTCAATAATACTCCTTTTCGAGAGACACTTGTTCATAACGTTACCAGCCACTTTAGTTCAATAGAATCAGTTACAGTGTTTATGCGCATGACACAAATCTAAAGCGATTCCTCCGATTCCTGTTTGTGTTACGAGGGGAATGTGGCAAGTAATTATTAGGAATCTAAACTAGAAGATACCAGAATAAATTTATTAATTACAATACAAAAACAGGAAGAAAAAGTAGAGTATTTAGTTGCAGCGGAATATAAAAAAAATTTAATAAAGAGGATTATAAAAGTTAAAATTTCAATTCAAATTCTTTTTTATGTTTTTATTATAAATTCACAATCCATTATATTAAAATTTTAAAAAGAATCAATTAAATTATTCTTCATCGTAAAATACAATACAACATAATTAGTTGTTCATTGTTTCCTAACTAGTCGTTTTTTCTCTGTTATCTAAAATATTTGACTTTATGTTCATTTCATTAAAGATTATTTATTAAAATAAGAAAAAAATGAAAATAACATTTTTCTTTTGATTATTTTTAAATATGTACATGCATAAAATTGGTAAATGTGTGACGTCACATCAGGGGGTAGGGGGTTCTAAAAATGTGACAACCCTTTGACAAGGACGGGGGAGGGGTTAAAAAGTCCTAAAATTCGTGTGACGTAATTTATGGATACCTTCTTTTTGGAGGGCCATTGACTCGTTCATACTGCAAGCGCCAAACGTGATGGCGAGCGATCGCGCAGGTATAGACTCTCCCAATTAAATTACTGTCGGATTACGATAAGCCCCTTGCCGGTCAGTGTCGTACCTATAATTAGGGTAGCAAATGGAACACGATTTCTTTTTCAATTTCTTTTCATATTTTATTCAGTATTAGTAGTACAGTTCATTAAAATGTTATATGTTGATACACTTATTAAAAAATAAACTTTAATCAGTCACTATCTGAATACAAATTTTCTTCATCTTCACTGCTGCTTGTGCTTGTGCTGCTATCATCATTTAAATTCTCGTGCTCCGCCAGTTTCCTCACATGAAAGTTACATTCTTTTGGGACACATTGTTTTTGACATTAGCCCAAATGAGTTCAATGGGATTCAAATCCGGATGGTAGGGTGGAAGTCGCAAAACGTTTCTGTTGTAACTTTTTTACCGTAATACGACACCCTTCCGTCTTATGAAAGTCGTAAATAATCCGTCTAATATTGGAATACTTATACTCGGGAATATCAGTTATTGGTGCTCTTCTAGGCCGCTTCTTTCTTGGAGTGGAAAATTTTACTTGCACGTTATTTGCAGAAATTAATTGCTGCCCTTCTTTAACCACCCTTTCAATGGTTCTTATCGAAATATCTAATACAAAATAAAGATTTGTGTTGAAATAGTTATTTTTGAAATTTATTTAATGTTACCTGTAGCGAGAGATGTTTTATTTTTCACATTTGATAACGTATCCGACTCACATTTGACACTTTGAAAATAATTGAACACTTTGCAATTCTTGCACGTGTCTGACTCTTGATAACTGGTTTTTTGTTAGGCGATGACATTTTTTCAGAAACGACACAAAAATTATTCAGACAATGCCCAACGCCAACAGAATTGGAGGACAACTAATGATACGCTTCTGTACAGAGCATTTATATGTCTTGCAAGAGCTGTACTGGGAGGTAACATTGAAAATGAGTTTGTACGCATGGGGGCGGGCTCGCCATCACGTTTGGCGCTTGCTGTATCTTATTTTGTTACATGCACGTGGTTCCTGTTTGAGAGCGCAATGCAGTTTTTATCAGTCGTTACTTTAGCCAAAATAAGTACAGTCTTAGAAATTCCTTTTAAGTTTTTCAAGATATTATATTGTTAGCAGAACTCTGCTTTCCAATCAATTTCCCTGATTACCGTTCTTATTTTGTCCTTGTTGATTGTTTATTGTTATCTACATACTGTTCCGGTTTCATCTTAGAAAGTAGGTAAAATCGGAACAATAGGAATAAACAAATAACAAAGTATAGTGCACGAACTCTCTATCATTCATTGAAAAGGCAAATCATCTATAAACAGAATATATAAATATCCTGACTGTTACAAATACCGGAGATACGCCGGGGATCTCTTACTATAGAGAGGTCTTAGTTGTAGGTAGTTGTTGCTATGATGGAAAAGTAAGCACAAGCACTCTTTATTAGCAAAAACGTGCTTTTGTACATTGTAACGGTAAATGTGTGCTTTTAGTTGGGCGCCAATTTGTAACGGTAAATGCCTGTACCCCACAGGGCACCAGCTCGAAGGGCTCCGGCTAGAGACTCCTCCCAAGGGTGATTCGACCCCAAGTTTATGTCACACAAGGATAACAGAAGGGTTGTAAGAATTGAGGGCGCCACTACCTTTTTAACGATAAAAAGTACTAAAAACTAAGGCGGAAAAGGTAGAAACGCCTTGTAAAATTTAAATGAAAGTTAATAATTAAAGTGACCCCGGGCGGATCTCCCTCAACTTTTATAGTTGAGGATTTTAATAAAAAAAAAGAATTAAAAACAAATTTTTAATTTATTCTGCCACAGGAAATGAATAACGGAATTTAATAGAGGAATTTGTACTTTTATAGGTACTTAGCTTAGATGAGGTGGTTTCCTGGAGAAGAAGTCAGGTCTTGATCTGAACTGATGAGTTCTGTTCTAGGGCGGTATTTTGAGCTAGGGCTGTACCCTTGGCTATATTCTTGGGGTTATATTCTCGGGGTTATATTCTCCGGTTAAATTCTTCGGTTATATCCTAGCCTAGGGTTATATCCTCGGGTTGTATCCTAGCCTAGGGGCTGTGCTTACCTAGAAGTACAGGTGGATCAGGTATATGTAAGAACTTGAATGTAATGGCACATTATGTTGGTCAGCTTTTCAGGTTAAAGAAAAGGAAGGCAGTTATTTGAAAGTCAAAAAATGTATTTAATTTACTGAAAGCTTTCCAACATTATATGTTCCATGTTAAAACAGTAAAAATAGCAATTATCGGCTAAATTAAAAAAATATACTAATGATCCGAAAGAAACTAATCATAGCAAAAAGTTATTTATTTAGTTATATGAAAAAATATCGTGCTTAGGAAATATATGAAACCGGCACTGGCGTTACGAAAGAATATCTTATAGGTTAACAGTAATTTATAAAAATGTTATTTTATAATTAAAAGAGTTATTTCGCAACTGAAAAAGCTTGAAAATGTTTGTATAAAAGTAAAACAGTGAAGTATAAAAGAATATTTTGCTTAAAACTACCATATTAGTATAAAAGAAAAGTTTATGACCACGTGTTGAATTTAATTTCGTCTACCTCTGTAAAAAAATAAAGAATGCATACGAAAATTATATCAGACAGTACTTTAGAAGAAGCTTATTAATTATAAATTATGATTTTGAACTTACCACAGCAAAATTCATAAGATAGGTACTTAAGATATGAAAGATAGCGAAAGATGATCTGTCCCCTTAGGCGGTCGAAAACAGAAAGGGGTGTTTCAGGTGGCGTTGTGCAAAAAATGGAAGCGCCCGTTGGCAGACGTCAATTGTCTAACGGTCGGGGTTGAAGAGTATAGGATCATAGAACTATAATTGGATGTGGCTAGTGACGACGAGCGCTAATTAAAAGGATTTATTCTGTAAAATCGAAACAGGTCGATAGACATGTTACAACATGAATAAGTAAAATAAACGTATTTATGAAAAGTTTAAAAGAACACGAAATTTCGAGAAACATTAAAAACACTCAAAGTACAAATTATTTAAAAACATTGACCGAATATTCCCTCCATCGTTTTAGAAAACTGGGAAGATAAGCTAGAAGGTTTTCAAATGTCTTTTTTGAATTATTAAATTAGAAGAAGCTCCAGACCTAGACTGTCTGCTGTTACTGTCGTCACCTAAAGCAATTCGGAAATTTGCTGAATATGCTACTGGAACCAATTGTGTGGATGTGTACAGCATATGTAGCAACATTTCTGGATCAACGTGGCATATTCTGCGAGTTAAATTTCCACTCTACAATTTTATTCTGGTAAAATTTTCTTTTTCCCTTTTTATCTTATCTTTCATAATTCCAGACTCCCATAAGTAACTGCAAGTTCAATCAATCCGTTGTGAAACAGAACATCGTATGTGACGGTAAAACCTGAAAGAGCGTTTGGTGGTTAGGTATTATCGTAGTAGCTTCAGTTGATGATTTATTTTGGAACAAACGTTGCTGAATTTACTTAAAAACGACTGTTATCTGCGCCCTCTTGTGCGGCGATGACAGTTTACTTTCCATGCTGTTTATGAAATAGTAAAATTTTTAACCAAATAATTACTGATTGCCAGAATGAGCACTTGGAGAAAACTTTCTATCAGCTAGGCAACTACTGCATCAATATGTCATGAGATGTTGTATTTATATAAGCTTATATTCCTGAAAAATAACGATTTCGAAATAAAAATTATCAACGCATTTCATTTTACTGTCAAATATACTAGTAGTTTATACCAAAAAACACCCGCGCTCTTAATCCGTTGCGAATTTCTCAAAACTCAAAAATAAAAAAAAAATTAGCATTTGATAAATAATGTTCAAAATTGATATTTATTGAAACGTGAAATAAATGGTATATTTGTGGATCCTTTCTAGATCACAAATAAGGGTTTTCAATCCTCTATTTACGTTTGTTTCATTCCAAATTTCAATGGCCGACCATGTCTTCAACGAGAATTCCCTTTAAACATGGCGTAGCTACATAATCGGCGCCAGCTTGACTGTGGTATCAGACAACCAAATAATATACCAAATTTCAACGTTAGTCTCAGGTTAGTCTGTTAAACAACTAACTTTATACCCGAACGTGACCAAGTCGCTTTATCCGATCAAAACTGAACGTGTTCTTCGAGTTCAACGCGGGCTCCTTGTCGCTTGTCGATCAGTTGTCTTGTCAGCTGTCATTTGCCGTGTTTGTCTGTATTTTCGTAAATAGCCCGTTCAGTATTAAAACCGTTGCACGTCATCAAAGCGTCGAAAAAGAGACGTTCGTTTATATTATGTCATTCGTGAAACACCCCTTTTTGTTATCGACCGCCTAAGAGGGCAGATCATCTTTCGCTATCTTTCCTATCTTAAGTATCTATCTTAGGAATTTTGCTGTGGTAAGTTCAAAATCATAATTCATAATTGATAAGCTTCTTCTAAAGTACTGTCTGATATAATTTTCGTATGCATTCTTTATTTTTTTACAGAGATAGACGAAATTAAATTCAACACGTGGTCATAAACTGTTCTTTTATACTAATATGGTAGTTTTAAGCCAAATATTCTTTTATAATTCACTGTTTTACTTTCATACAAACATTTTCAAGCTTTTTCAGTTGCGAAATAACTCTTTTAATTATAAAATAACACTTTTATAAACCGCTAACCTATAAAATATTCTTTCGCAACGCCAGTGCCGGTTTCATATATTTCCTAAGCACGATATTTTTTCATATAACTAAATAAATAACTTTTTGCTATGATTAGTTTCTTTCGGATCATTAGTATATTTTTTAATTTAGCCGATAATTGCTATTTTCACTGTTTTAACCTGGAACATATAATGTTGGAAAGCTTTCAGTAAATTAAATCAATTTTTTGACTTTCAAATAACTGCCTTCCTTTTCTTTAACCTGAAAAGCTGACCAACATAATGTGCCATTACATTCAAGTTCCTACATATCCCTGATCCACCTGTACTTCTAGGTAAGCACAGCCCCTAGGCTAGAATATAACGCCGAGGATATAAACTCGAGAATATAACCCTAGGCTAGGATATAACCCAAGAATATAACCCTAGGCTAGGATATAACCCGAGAATATAACCCTAGGCTAGGATATAACCGAAGAATTTAACCGGAGAATATAACCACAAGAATATAGCCAAGGATACAGCCCTAGCTCAAACTACCACCCTAGAACAGAACTCATCAGTTCGGATCAAGACCTGACTTCTTCTCCAGGAAACCACTTCATCTAAGCTAAGTACCTATAAAAGTACAAATTCCTCTATTAAATTCCGTTATTCATTTCCTGTGGCAGAATAAATTAAAAATTTGTTTTTAATTCTTTTTTTTATTGAAATCCTCAACTATAAAAGTTGAGGGAGATCCGCCCGGGGTCACTTTAATTATTAACTTTCATTTAAATTCTACAAGGCGTTTCTACCTTTTCCGCCTTAGTTTTTTGTAGTTTTCATCGTTGAAAAGGTAGTGGCGCCCTCAATTTTTACAACCCTTCTGTTATCCTTGTGTGACATAAACTTGGGGTCGAATCACCCTTGAGATGAGTCTCTAGCCGGAGCCCTTCGAGTTGGTGCCCTGTGAGGTACAGCATTTACCGTTACAAATTGGCGCCTTTACCGTTACAAATCGGCGCCCAACTAAAAGCAACATTTACCGTTACAACTGTATAAGTTTGTTTATATTAATGAATCCTGAATTTTCCAAAAATGGTGCTGCATTCATGTCAAAAGGTATGTTACAATAATGATGGATATAAAATTTCAATATGCAAAAATGTTTTTATTCTAGATATTTTGTATTCTGTGCTGAGAATGAAGATGGTTGTATTGATGGAGCAGAAAGTATATTTTTCTACTCCTGTCTTATAATATACTTATTAAAAGACTAAAATCTGTATCATAATGATATTCATTATGATACAAATTTTCATTATGATACAGATTTTTAAGCCAATAGGAATGCGACATTCGCACAATATTTAATATAGCCATGGATACCTGGTTGACATTTCTGAAATTAATTATATTAGGGGAGACTTAATTTGACAGCTGTCAAATAATTTTGATTTTCAAAAGTAACTATATTTAAAATTAATTAAACTAAATAATTAAATTGTGTTAAAATAAAGAGTGATAACGAAGAATTTTCTCTGACGCCTCCAGAAATTAGAGAAAGAGCCGAAAATGCAGTTGACAACATATTACCAGAAAAATCCAAGAAAACTTATGAAAAATTATACAAACAATTTATGGATTGGAGAAACACAAAAAATATAACATCGTTTTTTTTTATTTGTTGTACAATTTGTAAAATTTATTTGTTGAAGTTCCTTTCATTGTTCTTGTTTTTTATAATAAATGATAATTATTATTTAAATAATTGTTATTAATCGGAGTAGAAAAAATATTGTATGCAACTTTCATGTAGTGGCCATTAATACACTCGCATATTATATACGAAACTCGCCTGCGGCTCGTTTCGTATCCTACAACATGCTCGTGTCTTAATGGCTATCATTACATGATCGTTGCATAAAATACTATTTTATATGAATCTCAGTTGAGTGATTATCATGGAGAAATGAATGATGTTTTAAAGAGGTTTGAATCTTTCTAAACCTTCAATAAATTATGGACAATGCTCTTCGATAATATTAGGTTAATGCGATACAATATAAAATTCGATCAACAAATGTTGAAGCTGAGCTTATTGATATTGTAGCCTACTAAGTATATACAAACTGTATTTGAACAGTGATATAGCAAATTATATGTTAGAATTCAGAAGACTACACAACTAGTTTAATACATTTAAAATTCTCACTTCAAATTATACCTAATAGTCAATAAATGTTGTTTTACTTTCATTTTTACAAAAATAATAATATATTTGAAAGGAAATGAATGTGTTATTTGAATACTACCCTTTCGATAAATGTTTTTTCAGAAACAAACCCCCAAACAAAATACATTGTGGATTTGATGGAACAGTATAGTCAAGTGTTACCATCTTTTTAAAAATCCTATTGAGTTAATACAGGGTACTTCCAAGCAAGCCGATAGATAGATGCATTCTAGAAGTTTCGGGTTAGATTTGGTTTGTCTGTGATCTTTAGAATTTTGAAAGATATCTATTTGACAATTATTGTTCTACCTTATTTAAAAAAATAGTAGTGTAGTAACTAATTTTTAAATTTGCAATGTTCCTTTTTAATAAAACAATTCCATAAGAATTGGGGTGGCATTATTTATTATGTTATTTTAATCATGATATTCAAAATAAGTAATTCAAGCAGCATTTTCTTAAGGTAAATGTGTATATCACAAAGTTTTATAAAAACTACAAAGAATTAATTTAACAGTTTTTATTGAATTGAAAGGTCTCATTTGATCAATCGTTTTATTAGCAATACTTTCAGCTGCGGTAGATGTTGGCGAGCTAAAACAAAATAGTAAATCTAAATTTGGATTGATTAGAAGATGATGTAATAATGATAAATAATTCACCAATATACTGATAATTGAAATATGTATTGATTTCAGTGCTACGATTTAGTCAATCATTTGCATATACCTTCACTCGGAGAATAGAATGGATTTGCTCTCCTTTTCTGAGTTGTGGTGGTGCTTGCTGCACAATTTTCTGTTGCTATGATCAATGATCATATATCTCAGGATGATTTTCCTTGTCGAAAATGACCTACACACTAAAGCTTCACATCACAGCTTTTCTAAAATTTTTTTAAGATTTATTTCATCAAAATATAAAACAAAATTGCCTACCCTTAAAAAGGAGGTAGATCCAGGTTATCAGAACTTTTTTATTTATAGGATGTCTGTAAACCTTACATCAATCTTTCATATTGTAGGGACAACATTCTAGAAGCCAACATGCAGGTAATTGCTATTGTAACCTAAAAATTATATTAGATAATATTTTTTTCCTTGATATATATATATGACTATATATAGATACATACATGCATTTTAAATACTAGAATAGTTCCATAATTTCTAACTAATTAAGTGTGTGGTATAAACATACAAAGAAAAGTGTTAACTATTCCATACATACCTTTTTAGTGCTAGAAATAATTCCATAATTTTAAAATAAGAATTCCTTAGTTGGTGCTGTACTGTTAACATACAAATAAAAGTTTTATATGTAACTGAAATAAGTCGAAGTTTGTTTGCACACAATAACCATCAATAACTGAACCTAACCTAAAATATTTGATAAACTTCATTTTTGACATATACTAGATTCTCATACTATTTCAAGTGCTTGGCAACATAGTCCAGTTATGACAGATGTGACGTGCAACGGTTTTAATACTGAACGGGCTATAGTTATATTTTCAAAAAATTAGATTAGAGCCTAATCTTTCATCTTCGCCAAAATCTCCAACTAGAGAAATCTCTTCATCCAAATTGATATCTTCTCCATTATTGAGTTCTTCCTTCGGTTCTTCCGATTGATCATCCGTTTTTCAAGATCAAGTTGTTTATTCTGCATAAATTGTTGGTCCTCTGGAATATTAGTTGTTTCCCCTAATACAACTGTATTAAAGGTTGCCATTTGTTCTTGAAGAATTCAAACTTAAGCTCTTCGAACTTTCTTTGTTCATGTAGGCTTCTTCACTACATAATCTCTTTTTTTTTCTGTAATAGGAGGCAGTGTATTTAAGCGCCCGTTTAATTTTGAGTTCAACGCCCGTTAACATAAATAAACTTTTGAGGTTAGGTTAACGTGATTCAACTTCTTCCGATCTTCTTTTATAATTCACTCTATGAAGCAGTTTCGCGAACAGTATTTTCACAAAAATAAAAAACTAGGAATATTATTATTATCTAAATATCGCGGCATGTCCTAATATATTAGAAAAAAGGTTATAACTACGCGAAGACGTTTTAAATTTAACTTAAAAATTGTTGTCACTAAAACGTTTTTAAAACGTTCATCCCATTACTAAAATATTCACTACTATTAGTAAGTTGGGTAAAAGTGGTAACAACGACGAGTTTCAACTTTAGACATGCTTAACATTGAGACGACGTTGTCGGATGGTTTAGAGAGAGTCGTTGTACAAGTGACTAATTTCGACGCCAAGTAGAACGTTAATTTTGGTGTATTATGTGGGTATCGTCGTCAAAATGCTACTTGGGTAGTTGGCATAATAATAAAATCACAGGACATTTGTTTTTAAGCAGTACTTTAAACGTAAATGATGTCCTTGAAACAAAGCCTACGAATTTTATGAATATTTATTACAGCTTCTTTCTCAGAAGCCGACAACGACCGCTTTATCCGTTTATTTTGGTGGAGATTGTCCAGGCTTGAGTAATTGGTCTCTATTTAAAGTCATTCGAAGTGGAATGTACTTGCAAACACTTTTTTTTCAAATTTTATGAATAGAGCACATAAAAAACACTTCATTACCAACAATAATAATACCGGTCGGAATCAAAATATGAGCAAAACAATGAATATGTGGAATTGATACATATCGACGCACTAAATCTATATACAGGGTGTCAATTTTAAAACTTACAATGGGCTGTACCTCGAGAACGAAAATAGATTTCAAAAAAATTTCAAAACCATTTCTTGGGTAAAGAGGGGGAACTAAAATGACATAAGAGAGAACGCACCCCCATCAACCATTTATCTCGGTGTAAGAAAGAGATAGCAATGTATTGTTTACCACAAAGTAACTGACAAGCGCAAGTGCAATGTTTTGAATAAGTAAGCTACCAACGTATGTAAAAAGTTATAAAAACAAGGTTATTTCGTAGTTTTTATTGTTTTTTGGGTAAGTGAAATCTCCTTTCTTATTCTTATCGATTCATTTAATGCAGCTATAGAAATGTAATAGCTTTTATTGAATATAAAATTTTAACTGTTTTAGGTTGAAAAGAATGCCACGTCTTTCACCGAACAGTTTTTGTTATATATGTGGTGGCCTTACATCGCAGAAAAATTACACCCTCAATAAAAATGGCTTACCTTCAATATTTTGGATTTGGAATAGACGAAAGAGACAAAAGCTGGGTCCCAAATATGTTGCAGAACATGTGCAATAGCTCTGACAAGTTGGTTGAAAGGAACTAAAAATCATTACGATTTAGCAATTCTATGATCTGGAGGGAGCAATAAAACCACATAAATGACTGCTATTTTTGCATGACAGATATCAAAGGATTTTCTAGAAAAAATAAACATAAAATAAAATAGTCTGATGTTCCTTCGGACCAAAGACCAATTCCTCGCAATAAAGAACTACACTGACGTGTCATTCGATATATCCGAATCATCAACTGTAAAATCAAATGAAGTTTTGCTCAGCAGTTCATCTATTTTAACAGGAGAACCACATCTACTCAATCAAGAGCTTAATGATCTCGTCCACGATTTGGAACTTTCGAAATCTAAGGCCCAACTTTTAGGTTCCAAATTACAACAGTGAGATCTGTTAAAAAAAGGCACAAATATTTCATTTTTCAGAAAGAGACATTCTCAGTTCTCTCAATTATTTTTCAAAGATCATGATTAAGTTTATTGCACTGACCCTCTAAAACTTCTTCAAGAACTACAGCTGCCACCACTGCATATCTTCGTTCAGGGAAATTCAAGATCTGTAAGTCACAAATTATTACAGGGGCCACCTCCGATAAGTCAATAAAGGTAGATCCAATTCTGGGAATGCCAATGGATCAGATTGCCCCACAACATAGCTTTAAAAATGAATACACAGTAGTCATTCCAGAGAGAAAGGACTGGGAGACAGGGCCTCCTATAATAGAATCTCAACTGGTACACTGATGGCTCTAAAACAGACTCTGGGGTAGGAGCCGGAATATATGGGGTACAAGAGAAGATCACGATCTCTCTAAGCCTTGGGAAACATGCCACTGTCCTTCAGGCAGAGGTAATGGCGGTGCAATGCTGTGCAGAGGAGTTGATGAGACGGGAGGTAGATAGCCAAAGAATCGTCATCTACTCCGATAGCCAAGCAGCACTAAAAGCGATAAGCTCATATCGGATAACGTCAAATCTGGTGTGGGAGTGTCGCAAGGCCCTCAACAGACTAGGTAGTCATAATAGAGTGACCCTAGCCTGGATGCCAGGCCATCAAGGAATTAAAGGCAATGAAAAGGCTGATGTATTAGCCAAGCAGGGAGCGACTGAGGTCATGATAGGGCCAGAACTTCCTGCGGAATTGCTAAATGCCTCACCAAGGAGAGCATCCACCAATGGATAAACAACCAGGCGTTGCGCTGGTGGCATGAAACTCCGGGGCAAAGGCACGCTAAGCTATTCCTTAAAAGCCCTTCGGTCAGACTGTCACGCGACCTACTATGTCAAAGACGAGAAACGACGAGGATGATGGTGGGAATGCTGACAGGGCATTGTAGGCTAAGGAAGCATATGCACACAATTGGACTAGCAGATGACAGCCTATGTAGGTTATGCCAGGAAGAAGACGAAACCGCGGAGCATTTACTCTGTGAGTGCGAAGGCCTAGCAAGGGTGCGGTTTCACCTATTCGGAGAAGAAAAACCGAGGGCAGAGAGCTACGCAAAGGAGGCAGTATCCAAGCTAATAGGTCTAATAAAAAGAATAAAAAGAATAAAGCTAGATATCGAGCTCTAAATATGGGGGAGGACCACAATAGATCTGCAAAGGTCGCAGTGGGTTAGGACAAAGAGCCACTCCAATTCTAATCTAATCTACAGCTGCCTGAAGATCCAACGGCATGGAGACTCTTCATTGACTCATCCAAACTGAGACTAAAAGCAGTATTGCTACATAATGGAAATCAATATCCGTCAGTACCATAGGCTCATACAGTAAATAAAAAAAAGGGATACGAAAACATAAAGTTAATTCTCAATAGAACTCAATACGATCGCAATTTTTGGAATGTATGTGCCGATTCAAAAGTAGTAGCAGGATTACAAGGAGGATACACAAAATATTGTTGCTTTTTATGTGATTGGGACAACAGAGTAAAAGCGTGTCATTACATACAACGAAATTGGCCCTTCAGATCAGATGCGATTCCGGGAAGCAAAAACATCGCAAATGAGCATTTGGTTGATTGCCAAAAAATATTTTTGCCGCCACTACATAGCAGATTAGGCTCAATAAAAATTATTGTAAAAGCTATGGACAGAGATGGAGAGGCATTTCAACCCCTGAAAAGTAAATTTCCACGCATAAGTGATGCCAAATTGGAGGAACGCATATTTGTTGGTCCCCAAATAAGAGCAATTGTTTAAATCTAAGTTAGTCAATGAAGAAAAAAGAGCATGGGTAGCTTTTGAAAACATATGTCACAATTTTCTTGGAAATATAAAAGTACAAGGAATTCGTACAAGACCTTCTTTTTTCATATCAAGAACTCGGAAGCAACTTGTCATTAATAATACACTTCTTGCATTCGCATTTAGATTTTTTCCCAGAAAATCTTGGTGCCGAGTCTGATGAGCATGGTGAGAGGTTCCACACATGGAAAAAAGATATAACGGCATATAAGTCATGTCATGTGTGAGATTTTTGTACTTTTTTTCTCAATAAATACGTATTTAATATGTCAATATTAGTATTTTATTTTAATAAGAAAATCTCAAAAACCAGACGTGATCATCAATATGTAAACAGTTCAAAGTCAATTATAATTACATAACAAAGTCTTTTTCGCGATTTTTTTTTATTTGCCGACCAGTGTAACCGCACACCAAAGAATATAAATAAACTTACCATTGTCTGGTAATTTATTGCTCCCGAATATTGGCCCTGAATCATGACTCCAATACTTCAACTTTAACATCTGTAAGTAACAACAATGTGTAGTGTAGTTCATATTCCTTGCATTAGCATTTAAAATAATTTCTATTACATAGGAAAGTAATTAATTTGATGCTAATGCTTTTATGGAGTTCCATTAAAAATCGTATCTCTCGAATCTAATATATTTGGTAGCGGCAAAAAGGCAGACGGCTAAGAATTCTTATTTCTATTCTTCGAGATGTTATTTATTAACGTCTGTCACAGTTGACGTAGTGTTTTCCCATTCGAGAGACTGATAAAATTGGTAATTTATTCTATGCAACGAAAATGCGGAAAATGCTCGCCTTTATAAATATCAATCAATTTTGACCGAAAATTCATATTAAATATTGATGAAAATATTTTAAATTTTTTTATTGCTGTGAACACAAGAAAAGTAAGTTGGTACTGTGTTTAATCAAAGGAAATTAAATAGATTGGTATAAGCAAATCGACCTGACAAAAACACGTTGAAAACTTTTTAGATTTTCATGCTTAAGGCATCAATTATGCGGAGAAGTTATCGGAAAACTTAGAATTATAAGACTAGGTAAAAAATAAAATTCCTTTAGTCGAAATTGCCGCTTGCTTCATATCGTGTTGCGACCAAAGAAATAGCATCACATAAATTGATCAAGTTATATAATCTTGATTCGTTGAAGGTAACTTTTTAATTGATAGGGGAGACCGGGGAACGTTCTAAGACGAGGTAATTTGAAACATTGCCATCTAGTAACAAAACAGTTTACTACACACTTCAGTCGAGCATATACAGTTGAGGAGTTCGTACGTCGGGTTATTGTGTAATACGTATAAGTGTAAAATTCGCCTATCAAAGTAAATTTTAAAGGTATGAAGTATTCATTCATTCATTCATATATTTGGGTTGTGCTCATCAGCCCAGGCACTTGAACTGAATGTTTGTACCATTTCCCATGTTATCTACTTCCATTCCAGAAGCTTCGTGTCTTCTATAAGGGCCACTAGTTTGACTGGAGGGATTTTCAGTAGTTGTGATGGTTGCATTAATTTCTCTCCAAAGTGCTTCAGACTAAGTTCTTGTAAGTTCTCGCAGAAGCAGAGTATGTGAGTAGGTGTTTCATCATCAAGTTCACATTTTCTGCACATAGGTTCACTAACGTTGCCCATTTTGTACAGATATTTCCTCAGGGTGCAGTGTCCAGTCACCAGATCGGTAACTGTCTTCAAATGTCTCTTACCCAGTTTCAGTAGCCTGGTTGAGAGTTCCTTGTCTACCTTGCTCAGTAAACTCTTTGTATGGAGGTGCCCTTTTGTCACCCTCCATTTGAATTGGTGATCCCTATCTAGCCAGTTCCCGATTTCCCCTCTTATGCAATCTTTTGTGATTCCACAAAACGATTCCGGACCTATGAAGTCTCCTTTAGAGCCAAACTAACTGGTCCGCCATTCCACTACCTGCAATCCCCTCATGTGCCGGCACCCATATTAGAGACACTTTGTTTTCTCTAGTCGCCCTGGTAGTAATTTTTTCCAGGTGTGCCTTCCAATTCAGTTTGGAATCAAGGGTCACTCCCAGATATTTTACTTCTTTGGATATTTCTAGCTCTTCTGCGAACAACATTACTCTACCCTGCGGGAGAACACTTCTATTCGTAAAAGCAACTAGTTTTTTTTTTGGATTAACTTAAAGGTCCTCTTGAAGGCACCATTTCTCCACAATTCGCAGTGCTTCCTGTAGGACATTCATAACCACCTCTGGGAATTTCCAATTGGTGACAATCAATATGTCGTCCGCAAAGACCTGCGTCCATATGCCTTGATCATTCAACCTACAGATCAAGTCATCCACAACTAGGTTTCATAAAAGTGGTGAAAGTACTCCACCTTGAGGACATCCTTTAGTTGTCCTAGCGGTGTATGTTTTAACATGCATATGTGCTGATATTCTCCTATGCTCGAGCATGGATCCTAACCATTTACTTGTGGTACTGTTAATCCCTCTTTTTTGAGGGATCTTATAATTGATGACATCGATGTGTTATCAAAAGCACCTTCGATGTCTAGAAATGCTGCAAGGGCTATTTCCATATGATTCAGGCTCCTTTCGAGACCTGAGACCAAATTATGCAGTGCAGCTTCACCTGATTTCCATGCTTGATAAGCCCATTGTAGTCTATGTAGAGGGATGCTCTTAAGCGCTCCTTCTTGTAAGTACATTTGTAAGACTTTTTCCATGGTTTTCACCATGAATGATGTCAGACTGATTGGTAGGTAGGATTAAGCCTGGTTGTACGTTTCTTTTCCTGGTTTAGGAATAAACACCACCTTTGACTCTCTCCAAGCAATTGATATATACCCTAGAGCATGGCTGCTTCGAAGTACCCATCATGATGTCTAGTCCCTCTTGCAGATGCTTGGGGAATATGATATCTAGTCCTGAAGTTTTGTAGGAATTAAATGAGTTTACCCATCTGATAAGACGGGGTCTGAATATCTTATTCGTGAGTTCCCAGTCCTCTTTGGTTGCCTTTGTTTTGGCAACCGGCCCGTTGTCATAGCTTGACTCTATCTTCACCGAACCTGGAAAGTGCACACTGAGGAAATGCTCTAGAGCATCTGCCTCAGTATTTGAAAACTTTCCGCTCGGCTACTGAATAGAACCAATTTTGTTAGAACTATCCCTTTTGAGAATCCAGTTGATACTGACGCTGTCAGGGATACCTTGCATGTCCTCACAGAATTCTCTCCAGGACATCTCCTTGGATTCTTTTATTTTTGTATTATATGTACCTAGTTTAGCTTTATACGCTTCCCAGTTACCCGTTTTTACGCTTTGTTGTTGTTGGTCTACCTAGGTGTAAGCGGATTTTAGAAAGCAGGTCCTCTTTATAAGATACCCAGTCAGTGCTCTAGGGATCCCTGTATGTTCTAATAACCGGCATCAAGTTGTATTCGGATCTATAGCAAATACAAGTTCTTATTTTAGTACGATCAGTTCCCATTCCCCTAATATTAAGTCCCAGAATCTTACCTTTGTTTATTCAAGGTCCTTGAATTAGAACGATGTCTATGTTTTCAGCCACCACTCTTTGTTGTAGGGCAGCGGTGGCTGTCTTTTTGTGCTGCAAGTTAACTTGTAGCACCTTGAAGATCCCCAGAGGTTGATGGTACAGGTGTTCTCGATCAGTACCTGTTTCCTCCTCGGTCGAGTTTTCCAGGGTTTTAAGACTAGCCTGCTGGAATAGATATTACGGTCTCCATGGACTCCTCGTCAATCCGGAGACTCACATGCAGTCCCCTGTTGGATGACTTGGAGCCGAGGATCAGCGATCAACCTTCAGCACTGGATTCTGTTTCTCGAGCCTCCTCAACTCCACTTTCAGATCCTGTTTTTTAGTCTCAGGAAGTAGGGCCTCGTTGTTGCTTTGGAAGTTCATAACTCTTGACAAGCTTCCAGTTGGTTTTTTGAGACAATTCGTCCCTCGTTATAATGGAGGACATCTCATTGTCACAGATTAGCCCGTAGTAGCCGTCCATGTATCGTCTGGCTTCAAACCTAGGCGCCTTCTGCACATCGTCGATCATGTCAGTTAGGTTCTTTTTGATAGATCCTACCTGATCTTCAGAGACAACTGTCTCTGGAAAATTTTTTGGGACCCCAGCTGCCTTGATCATTGTGAGGGCCACGCTGTATTCAATACCAGTTTTAATACCGGTACTAGTGGTAGGTATGAAGTAATTTTGATTATTTGTTCTTGTGTAGTAGCCCTATTAAAATGAACCATATACTATTGTAATGTTTTTGTTATTTATTTAAATAGTTTTCACTTGTGAGATAAAATTATACACACTACTATGGCTAATTACTATGTATTTATTTATAGAAACACACACTGTATTAAACTTAATTCATATACATACTTCACTTAATGTCTACTAATTTATTTACACTTGTGCAACGGCTACTCACTTTAGAGAGCACCTCAGGTGTAGATTCTGAGACCAAACTAGTACAAATTCAGAGAGTAGTCTTACCGGTTATCGGGTAATTCTACTTGAAATTTATTTTAATTAGATAAATTAATTATTAATCAAGTTACTAAAATTAATAAAAGAAAAATTATTTAAGAAAGGTAAGTGGGCGCCACCCTGAATAATACTAGCTCATTTGTTACTCACATCAGCATTATAATGACAAATCCTGTAAGATTGGAAGGGAAAATAAACTTCATGAACAACGTTATTAAATTTACAAGTTGTACATTAACTTTGAAAACAAACAATTAAGCAAAGGAAAAAAAATGTCTAGAGATGGAGATGGAGTCCCCGTTGAAGTACAGGTAACAGGTAAAGTTCTAGGTAAAGCGTTCCATGGTACTTTCCTGGAGTGATAGAGATGGAGTCCTCGTTGAAGTACAGGTAACAGGTAAAGTTCTAGGTAAAGCGTTCCATGGTACTTTCCTGGAGTGATAGAGATGGAGTCCTCGTTGAAGTACAGGTAACAGGTAAAGTTCTAGGTAAAGCGTTCCATGGTACTTTCCTGGAGTGATAGAGATGGAGTCCTCGTTGAAGTACAGGTAACAGGTAAAGTTCTAAAGTCCTATGTGAAATGTCCCAGGTAAAGTTTCGGGTCCAGGTAAAATGCTAAGGAACAATACTAGTATCAGGAACAAATTTACCCAATTTAACAAAATCCAGGATGTCTGAAGTATGATATTACAATGATTAAAGATTACAATGTTAAAGAAAATCATTTAACAACGTGGTTCATACATCCTGTATTTTAGATAAAAGAAATAAAAAAAAAAAACTATAAAATCGATTAACCGATTCTATACCGGTAAATACAGACATATTTTAAATATGTATATATTTTAAAAAGGTTTGAAATATATTCAAAGAGAATATTAAAAAATTTTGAATGAACAAAAAAAACAAAATCATATCGATATATATTCCTGGCACTGGAACGACATTGCTACATAATAAAATATGAAAGTGGAACTGCTAAGAAAGAATAGTTAACAGACATTTGAGAGAAATAACTTACCATTCACATGAATGCACTTTTTAAAGATAAGATACGATAATAGAAATTTTTGCTTCAATGGCACATGTTCACAGGAAAGAAGAATGAAACCCTTTTGCCACTGTTTAAATACACGAAATCATGTGAAAGATAACAGACTTACGTCTCATGTTTATGTCACGCTCATACGCTTTGACCAGGAAAGGAATTTACATTTCAGTAGTGAATTCTTGATTCATATTTAATTAATAATTGGTAGAAGAAGAGATAAGAGCTAGTTCGAAGTGGGAATATTAAAATAGCAGTGGATATTTTCAGTGCTATTTTCATTACAGTTTATTTACCATGAGAGACTACAAGAGAAAAACGGATAAAGGCCAGACACCCAAGCAGGAGATGGAGCAGGCAGTAAACCGGGTTAACAATAACAATGAGTCGATTAGATCTGTTTCAAGAGATTCTAACACGCAACTCTTAGCAGATACGTAACACAAGCAAAAAAAAATAACATCGATGACAATATAAGTTTAGAAAATTACGGCTTTAGTAAACAAAAGCAAATAGTCATGGATGCAGAACTCAGAGAACTTGTGAGTTACGTAAAGCCAAAAGAAGTTAGAAAACTGGCTTATGATTGTGCTATGGCGTTTCATGTGGAAGTGCCCGAATCTTCGATAAAGAACAAGACGGCAGGGGAAGATTGGTTAACAAGTTTTTTAAAGAAACAACCAACTTTATTAATCCGTGTTCCCGAAGCTACTAGTAATGGAAGGGCTACGAACTTCAATAACCCATCGTTGGTGCCTTTTTTTGATAAACTTGCTAGAGTTCAAGACAAGTTTAAATTTTCCTCCAATTATATGGAAGCGTTAAATTACATAAAGTATCGAAACCAATTAGACCTGTAGTTTCTTAATTAATACTCCTAATGATAAGTGAGCTGCAAAACTAAACAATATACTTGATAGCTACGTATGTACTCTAAATACTCAAAATAATCAAACAATTAAAAACATACAACTTACAAGATAACTCTAAACTCATTTCATTTGATGTTACCAATATATTCTATAAAATTCCTCCAAAAGAGTGCATAACACTTTGACAAGGTATATGGTATACAGCGTGGGCCACAGAAAACCGATATTTGGGAATATTCCTTAGATTTCAAGGAAATTAGGAAACACGTCGATTTTTGTTCTAAGGGGTACACATTTTTACGATACAGGCATCTGTCATATGTCAACCCCCTCCCTTCCACTTCACCAACCGTTTATTTTCAAATAGGGAATATACCATGTGCGGCACATCATTAGAAAGGCATTTAGATGGAGTTTTCAGACATAATGATCGTCCACGATTTTTTTCGATATTTATAATTAATTCATTTAAAGGACAACACCTCTTATAAATGAAACGCAACGCCTATGGTTTGCTAATGCGTCATTTTTTCTGTCACATCAAAAGTAAATTAAAACAAATATTGCAAAAAATTTGTAATTTGATATTAAGACAGTTTGTTTAACATTGTTTAGGTATTACAATTAATTATCATATTGTTTTTGCAATATTTGTTTTAATTTACTTTTGATGGGACAGAAAAAATTACACATTAGCAAACCATAGGCGGTGCGTTTCATTTCTAAGAAGTGTTGTACTATAAATTAATTAAGATTTTTTTTGCAAAGATGGTCTTAATATCGAAAAAAATCGTGGACGATCATTTTGTCTGAATACTCCATCTAAATGCCCCTCTAATGATGTGCCGCACATAGTATATTCCCTATTTGAAAATAAGAGGCTGGTAAACCGGAAGGGAGGGGGTTAACAAATCATAGTTGACTGTATCGTAAAAATGTCCCCCTTAGAACAAAAATCGACGTGTTTCCTAATTTCCTTAATATATCTAAGGAATACTCCAAAATATCGGGGTGGACTGTTTTCTGTGGCCCACTCTGTATATTCGAAATGAAGGTTTACCAACGGGAAGCCCCATATCACCAATTTTGCAAACATTTTTATGGACAGTAATTTTAGAAAGAAAAAACTTTGAATGTAACATTTCAAAAAATATCTTATTTTGGTATAGGTATGTCTGTTTGAAACATAAAGAAACTCCGGAGTTCATGTTTACCGAACAAATCCGACTTCATTAGTCTAAGCCGAAAAGTCCTTACCAAAAGAGTAACTTGATACAAATGATTCGAGATTTATCAGGATCGAACTTAAATGCTCAAGATTTTAAAATAACTATTATTTTTTCATAAATTATATTCCAATTCATTTCTTTATCTATGTATCCATATTGCAAATATTGTTGGAGTAATTATGGGCTTTAATAACTATTTATTTTCTTTTATCTACCGCTTTATTACAATAAAATAATCAGAAATGACAAATAAAGATCCATATAGTAATAAAAAAACGGATGACTCTCAAAAACTGGAGATTACCTATTATTAGGCCACAATTATACTTCCTATGGGATAGGTGTCGAGTTTCGGGTGCAGGCTGAGAGAGAAAGAGGCATAGATTAGTATTTTCTAGAATATCGTTTAAAACGCGTCGTGCGCTTCTCGTTTTGATCCCCTCGTTGTAACCTGCTTTGAAGCCTTTTGCGGTTTTTGGTTTTTAGGAAAGTTTTCCCTTAGCCTCTTAGCAGCTATATAGTCGAGACCACTTCCTAATTTTGTTTTGAGCTTCATTCTAGAAGCTCCCCCTAGATGAGCGGATTTTACTTCCTCATCCGTAAGTAGTTCTACATCCTCTAGGGAAGATACAAGAACCTTATTTTTCGGTTTTGGTGCTTACTGAGAAGCCTTAGCACCAGGCAGTTTTGCCTTTTGATCTGGATTGGGCGAGTTCTCCTCCGTCTTTACAAATTTTGTTTTTTTCCTCTGATCCATATGAATCCCACGAGAAGCTAGGGAAAGCTGAACCACCGTGACAAAGCCCCGCATGTCGCAGTAAGGTGCGGATACAAGGGGGTGGTGCCACCTGTTGCCCCCAGGGGATCGTTTGAGACTGCATATTCGACCCTGCAGCCACTCAGCTATCGGCACGATACCTTCCACCTTTGGCTTGGGTCCGATCTTTTAGTCGCCTTTTACGACAGGCAGACCATACCTGGGTTCAAATCTTAACCCCAAATCCCCAGGGGGGATGCACGAGATTAATTCGGGGGAATAAATTGTCAACACCTGTTATAAAGGATGTTAAACAGTGAAAGGGTATAAATAAAGATATTAACCACCCCTTTAAATATCTCAGGGTTAAGGAAGGGGTTCTTAAGGGGGACAAATAAAACTATCGCGTTATGTAGATATATGCTTAATAAATTCTATTGATTTACCTAACAGGTGGTAGGCCATACAGATTACAAGTATGTATAGGAAGGTACTCACAAAAAGGGGCTTTTACAAAAATACGAAATGAAGTTAGGGAACACGTGGTTTATCTATGGTGAGAACCACTGATATAATGAAACTTCAAATATCAAATTTGAACGTTGACTTATGTCTAAAATTATAACCACGTGCAAATTTGAGAAAAGTTTAGATGAGTATAATTATAAAATATATGAATTTATTGAAAATCACCCAAAGTATGCATACCTAGGACTCACAGTATTCATGAGTTACTTAGAATTAATATATCGTATATACAATGATTACTGAAGGTAAATATATAAAAAGATATGAATGTACAATTAAAAAACCTTATAAATTTATTCTTGATAGAATACGAAGTTGTCGGAGAGAAGTACTAGGGATTTACTTGAACTATGTTACCTGGGATAACCACTTGCGAAAGTTTAGGACGTGTATTCCAAAAGTATAGTCCTCGCTCGTGTAGATCGGGGTAACAATCGTTCTAGGATGATCCAGAGGTCCACACAGGTTCTTAGAAGGTTCCGATCACCCCCAAGCCGATATGGGGTGGCCAAATGGTGGATCTTGAATAGACTTCAGCGATGTGAGATGTCAGAAGAGTGAAAATTGAAATGAAGTTGAAAGTTGGAAGTGGAAAGTTGAAAGATGAGATGAAATTGAAAGTGAAAGATGAAATTGAAGGCCTGAAATAGAAATAAACGTAAGTGAATGATATTGAGCCAGTATTCAGAATATAATCACATAAAAGTGAGTGGTCGACAAACTTACCGTTGATGGTGGGTGGCCTTTAAGCGAAACAAGACAAGTTGAGGTAGTTACAATTTGTTTAAAAAGAATAAATCCAACCCACTGGTTGAGTTTCCAGTTCTAAGGAACCTTGGAAACTTTTCCTTCCTAAACTTTTTGTAAATTACAAAAAATCCGTTACTTTAATGTTATATGCTCTTATCCAAGAAGCAAAATGAGACGATATCTCTCTTCCCTTGATCACAACCTGTCCTGAATGGTTGGTTCGTTTCCTTTACCAGTAGCTTCTAAGATTTCAAAATATATATTATATGTGAATTTACAAAGATGGAAAAGGATAAAGAATGTACTGAATTTGTTACACTACCACTTTGTTATTGAATGATTGTCTGTCTGGATGCCACCCAGATCAAACATAATCAGCAATATTAAAAACAAGGCTAACAAACATAAGTGGCGTCGCCTGTGGCATAATTGGCTACGACTATTGCACAAAATAATTCAAACTATTTATCAAAATGAACTTTTGATTGGTACGCTGTCAAATATTTGAAGTATTTACAGATATGTAATGTCATAGACAAAGGCCATCACTATTTTATCGTTTTCACGCGAAAATTGCATTTTAAAAAGGTAATTTCTCTTGAATCCTATATTTTTTCAAAAATGGATAAATTCTAGGCGTGAAAACAGTGCATCGCATAAGCCATCATCGTTCATAATTCATGCCTGAAGTCACACACTGTACGGTATTTTATACTTTTTACTCCTTCAGTTTTCAGTTTTAAGAGCTTGTTAAAGTTATCGGTGAATCTACCCTGAACATTATTCTACTAACAATCCCTTCCAAATAATTGATATAACTGTATAAAGAAAATACATCATTAGGGAAATACAAAACAAAAATCTCCAAAGGTTTGAAATAATAGACGGTGTTTATTCTTCAGACAAAAGCGACGATTTAAAAGAGTAGCTTCAAAGGAAAAATCAGTCATTATCTTTCGGTTTCAATGATCTTTTATAAGTAAAAATAAATATTAACGCTGATATGAATTATTCAAACTCAATCTAGAAAAAGAATTCCACACTCCGAAAGTTTATTACTGCATATTTAGCTCGAGTAGTTAAATAACTTCAGTTTTAACTGCAACTATTGTATATAAATGAGAAAAGGCTTTGTCGTGATATTTTTACACCGGAATACCGGAAAATTGAATTCTAAAATATTCTGTGAAATTTCTGCATAACTTAAGGAAGCACGGCATTTTTGGTGTGTTTCAGTAACAGGAAAATTTTACAATATCATTAAACAGACTAGATAAGTAACACAAAATCCTGGTAATACACTTTGTTTGAAGACAACATCTCAACAGCTGATGCCTCCAGTAGCATAGCCGTGTTTTTTTGTATTTTGTATTAGGAATATTGAATTTGTTCTTCGTTTACCTAAAGGATTTCTTCACTATTCCATAATAGTAATTTATGCAACAAGCGCATAAAGTGGTACTTTTTTTCACGAATTTAAAAGTTGACGGAAATTCCATGAGTGAAAAAAGACACTTTATGCATATGTTGCATACAATATTTTTTCTACAGCCCTATACAAATAATAAAATCAAAAAAATAATTCGGAATGTTTTAATTAAACTCCTTCAGTAAATTACAACCAATGAATGAATTGGAAAATGTACATAATATTATTGAGAAAAATTAACAACTATAATATGTATATGTATATATATAATCAAAAATCCCTTTTACCATTCAAAGGTGTAGGGTATATGTTAATGTCTGTATTATTAATAATATTTTTAATGTCTGTACACAAATTTTGCACATTCTCTTTTGTTCTTTGCTAGCACCTTGGCCGCTAACCATGTTGTCTCTCGTTTCTTCATTATTTCTCCTATTACTCCATCCCATGCCTGTTTCGGTCTTCCTCTTTTCCTAGCTCTTTGTACCTTGGATTCCCACACTTGCTTGACAGGCCTCTTATTATTCATTCTTTGGAGATGCCCCCACCAGCTAAGTTGTCGTTTTCCAATGAATTCCAGCATTGGTTCTATTTTCAGGTCTTCTCTTATTTTTGTGTTTTTCATTTTGTCTCTTTTTGTGACACCCCTGACTCTTCTGAGATACTTCATTTCTACGGCCTGGATTTGACTCTTTTGTCGCTGTGTAAGCACCCATGATTCACATTCAAATGTAAGGGTTGGTCTAAATATATTTTTATAAACATTCATTTTCGTTTTCTTCGATATTTCTTTTTTGTTTATAAATGACCTGTAGTATAGTTTCAAAGCGTTTTGTATCCCATTATTAATTCCAATATCTTGTTTTCCGTTGTCTTGAATTTCCACTCCTAAGCATTTGAAGCTTTTCACCTGTTCAATGTTTGTTCCATCTATTGCAATATTCATTTGTCTACTGTCTCTACAGATCTGCATCACTTTTGTTTCGGTTTTATTTATGTTCATCCCATTCTCTTTTAAAGTTTCATTTCATATGTCGAAGTTCTGTTGTAGGTCCTTTTTTGTCCCCGTCATAATAATCAAATCATCTGCAAAGGCTCCTTCAGCGATGTTTATTCTTTCTAAATTTCTATAGCCTATATGTAGCTTCTTCATCTTTGGTGAACATTGTTTTTATAATTTCATCCATAAAGAGGATAAATAGTAGTGGACTTAATCCCCCTCCCTGTCTTAGTCCTTTTTGTGTTTTGAAATTTTCTGAAATTTTATTTTCGCGAATACATATGTTTTCTATTATTCTTATTGTCTTCTTGTCAACTCCTCTATTTTTTAAAATGTCCCATAACGCTTTCCGTGGTTCCTTATCAAAAGCCTTTTCCAAATCAATGAAACCAACATAAGCTTCTTTATCTTGCTGTACTAATTTTTCTGCTAACAATTTAACTATAAAAAGGTGATCTTGTATGCTTCTTCCTTTTCTAAAACCACTTTGCGATTCTTCTAATGTACTTTCTATATGTGGACTCAGTTTTTTGTCTATTACTTTCTCATATATTTTCATAGCCGTGCTAAGTAGGGTTATTCCTCTGTAATTGCTGCAATTGTGCTTGTCTCCCGTTTTATAAATTGGTACGATCTGTGCCATTTTCCAATCATCAGGTATTTGTTCTTCATCCCATGCCGTTTTGATTATTTCGAGTAGGTAACTCATTCCTTTTTGTACCAGATTTTTGAACATCTCTGTTGTAAGTTTGTCTCTGGAGATTTACCGTTTTTAAGTGTTCGTATAACTTCTGTTAGGTCTTCCATATTTATACCTTCACCTTTTTCTTTATCTACCATGGTATCGTTAGTTATGTTTTCTTTTTGTTGTTGTCCATCTAGTAGGTCTTGAAAGTATTCTCTCCATCTATTCATTATTTCCGTTCCTTCCGTTAGCAATTTTCCATTTTTATCTTTAATACTTGTCGTGTCCGGTTTTTTTTCTTGTCGTAAGGATTTCATTGTTTTGTAAAATAGTTTTTGGTTCGTTTTGCTGTCACTCTCCATTTTTTCTCCAAATGCTATCCATGTTTCCTTTTTAGCCTGTAATACTAGTTCTTTCACTGTTTTTCTTTCCCTTTTGTATAATTCGTAATTTTTTGTACATCTGTTACTCAAGTACTTTCTCCACATCTTCTTTTTAAGTTTTATTTGGATTTTTGTTTCTTCTGTCCACCAAGCGGTCTGTTTCTTTTTACTAGTTCCACATATTTCTTTAGCTGTTTCTAATATTGTATTTTTGAAGTAGCTCCACCTTGCCTCCAGACTGTGATTTTGTTGAGGTTTTGACAGCAATTTAAACTTCAGTGTTAGTAATTCAGTGAATTATTTTGCTGTTAACTTATTTGATAGTTGATAGGCCTTTATTGATTCATATTCCAATCTTGTATTCCGTTTATATTCCTCCAGGTCATTTGTATGCTCTTTTATTTTCGTTACTAGTAGGTAGTGGTCGCTACCAATTTCTGGTCCCCTTCTTACTTTTGTGTCTATTATTTCCTGTCTATTACATTTTTCTACCAGAATGTAATCAATTACTGATTTTTCATTTCTCATTTTTGCATTCCCGCGTGTATTTGTGGATCTCCTTGTGTTCAAAGAACGTATTTGTTATCATTAGATTGTTCATTGTGCAGTAATCTAGCATTCTTTCTCCATTATTATTTCTTCTCTCCTCTCCATATGTACCTAGTATACTATTATATATTAAATATTGTTTCCCAACTCTACTGTTAAAGTCTCTTTCCTTTTGCTTCTTCTGTTATTTCTGTCAGTTCCTCCCAGAATTTATTTTTAATTTCAGCTACTTCATCCTCGTTTGGCCCATATATCACAATAACTGTTTTTATGTTTTTATTTTGATCTTTGAGCTCTACTGACATTATTCGTTCTGTCCATCCTTTCCATTGGGTAATTTGTTTTGCTGTTCTTTTATGTATTAAACAAGCTACTCCCTTTGCTGCTCTCTGCTTTTCTGAGACTCCACTGTGCAATAAAACATGTCCGTTTTCTGTTAGCATCATCCATTCTCCTTTCTTTTTTGTTTCAGTTACAGCCAATATTTCAAGTCCTGTCTTTTCAAATTCATCTTCCAGCTCTTTTTCTTTTCCTGATAAACATTCCACGTTCCTATTTTCCATATTGCTGTTGTTTTATCATTATTTGCCAATTTTTCAGTTTTATTACTTTTTTTGTCTATTTTCACCACTTTCTTGTCCTTTTCCGTCGCTCTTGTCGTTATCGTTGGGGTTTTCTTGCTTAGTTTTTTGAATGAGTTAATTCTAGCCTTCCATTATTATAATTCCATTTCCACTCTTGATTGTTGATAATTATTTTGTTGCATCCTATTTTAACAGAATTTCCCTTCTCTCTTTCTTCCTGTCCTCTTCTTCTGATTAAGTTCTCCTTTTCCATTTCCTTTACTGTCTTATCTTCGTTGATGTATATTCTGCCTGTTGCGTTTTTCAACTTATGCTTGCTTTTCATAACATTTTCTTTATCTGCATAATTCTCAAATTCTGCTAAAAACGTTTGGATGCCAATTTCATTGCACGACACATTTCCTATTTCTTTCTTGATTTCTTCTGAATCATTGGTATCTATTTTTATTCCTGTAACTATTATATTATTCCTTTTTTTATTTCTCCAACCATTCTATTTTTTTCTCCACTGTTCTAACTTTTTCTTTTATTTCTTTATTTTCTTTTACTAATTTCTCATTCTCCTGGTTCAACATTTTATTTTCTTCCCTAATTTTTTTTATTTCCTCTTTGATCTCAGTTTGTTCCTGATTAGTTTTCTGCTGTTCTGATTTCAAGTCTCTGATCATTTCTATCAATAAATCTAGTTTTTCCTCAGACTTTTTATATATCTTTTGTGGTGATCTTTTCCCACTGCTAGTAAATATTTTTTCTTCCTCCCTGCTTCTTCTTCTGCCCTCGTCCGTGGTATAATCATCGCTGTCCATGCTTTTTGGATAGCGTAAAGAGCTGTCTCGCCTCAACGGCTCGGAAGATCTTCGCTCTTATCTATCCTTTTGCTTATTGTGTTTGTTTGTTAATTCCTTTGGTTCTTTACTATTTGCTCAAGTATGGCCAGGAATTTTCTAATTAGCTGACGTCTCTTATCAATATTATCAGTTTATCACTTACTTTTAATTTTTATAATGTTGTTTTTGTCCGTGTTTTCTTTGTTTTTATTGCTTTTAACTCACGTTTCACTAAATGTATAACTTTATTTTCACCGTGTATCGGTTGTTTGCAAATAATTTTCTCTATATCGCTCGATTTTCAGGTGTCTGCTTGATTCTCATATGATGTTGAAGGTAGGAAGAAACTGATGACATTAGCCCCTTGTGAAATTAGTGAAGCACAATTCATTTTTCCATTGAGAGAATTATTGTTCACATACCCTTCGGCAACAGCAGTAGATTTCCAACTTCCATCCGAATCAACCAGAAGCGATGCCGAAGTACGTCAAAACGTGTGACGATATGGCAATGCCTGTGATGATTCAGGATCTCAATGTTTGATTTATTAGTGGAACTCAACCATCTGCCCCTATATGCTGTGCTTCTGGAGCTTCAGAAATCTAATCTCAGAGTAATGATAGAGATTCTCACTGGACAGTGTTGACTCAGATACTATTTCTGCGAGATAGAAAAAGTGGACAATGGAACATGTAGATTCTGCGATGATGCAGATGAGACGTCGGAACACATTATCTGCAATTGCTGGGTGATTATTCGTCAACGCCTCAAATACGTGCAACTGCTTTAGTTAGAGCTTGATCAGATTACAGACCTAGCTCCTAAACGTGTAATAGGCTTTCTCAGAAGCCTAGATCTCTTGGAAATGGAATTTTTGGTAAGTCGACGAAGGTAAAACGAACGCCTGATAAGGCGGGGGAGACGAGAGGGAGGAATGATACTGGAGTAAAGAGAAAGGAGGTATCGCCTCTGGAGGACAAGGAACAGAAGAGGAAACTGAAGGAGAAAGGAAAGAAGGAAATGGAGGATTGGGAGGAAGAAGAGAAGGAGAGTGTAGAGAGATTGAAGGAAATGGTAAGGCGACTGGAGGAGAAGGTGGAAAGGCTGGAGGAAGAGAAGGCAGCGGCAGAGGGGCGGGTCAAGGAATTGGAGAGGTTGAAGGGAAAGGACGATAGCAACGGGATAATGCAAACACGATGGGAGGTGGGGCAAAGAGACTGGGAAGGATGGCTGGAGGTTAGAGATAGGGACTGGGATGGTAAAAAGGGGGAGGGAATAGAGGTGAAGGTGGGAAATCCAGTATTAGGGGATGAAAAGGTAAAGGTGGTATGGGTGACCAAGGAAGACAGTGGAATGGAGAAGGGAATACAGAGGATGTTTAGGGATAGGTACCCGATGTTAGGGGGAAAAGGAGAGGAAATGGAGTGGGTCAAGGAGGTACGCACTACGGAATGGAATGGGGTAAGGGTGAAGACGGAGGAGTTGATCTGTCGGATGGAGGGAGATTGTAGGGATGAGAAAAAGGTGTTTGAGCTGATGAGTCGACTGTTTGGGGTAGTGGGGAGCGGGGACAGCATTGGACTCCACAGGCTTGAGCAGGTAGAGGTGGAGGTGCTGAAGAAGATGGTGGCGTGGGTGAGAGGTGGCGGAGAGGTGGCGGAGGTAACAATCTATACAGATGGGGAGAAGGAAAAGGAGGGTAGAAATGGGGCGATAATCCTGAAGGATATCGGGGAAGTCGATCAGGAGGGGATCGAGAGGATTAAGAAGGGGTTGAGGGAGATGACAGGTGAGTGGGTGGATAGACTCAGAGTCTCAAGAAATAGGGAGGTGGTAATAGAGGCAAAGAAGGGGGTTGAGGTGAGGGGAATTCTGGGGGAGGTGGGAAGGGTACCAGGAGCTAGGGTGGTCGAAGCGGGGAGGGGAACAAAAACCATTAAAATGGTAGGGATAGAACCGTGGATGGAAGATGAAAAGGTGAGGGGGAAAATAGAGAATTTGATTGGGAAAGGGACAACGGTGATTAAAGTGGTAAGGGAGAGAAACGGGATGAAAATGGCGGTGGTGAGGGCGGAATGGGAAAAAGCGGTAGCCTTTTTGAAAAAAAAGGAGATTAGATTGGGGTGGAACAGGGTAAATATTATAGAGGGTAGAGAGGATGACAGATGCTTTGGATGTGGGATAAAGGGCCATAAAGTAACAGGGTGTAAGGTGAAGGTAGTCAAGGAGAGGAGTAAGTGTTGGCTTTGTAAGAGCGAGGATCACATGGCGAGAGACTGTCGGCAGGCTTTCCTTTGTAGGGTATGTGGGGAAAGGGGACACAGGCCAGGGGAGATAGAATGTAGTAGGGGAAGGGAAGAAGTAGAAGGAGACGATGGAAAAGGTGAAGGAAAAAATGGGAGGGACCCTCTGGACCCCTCAGAGGGGACGAGTCTGGTCAAATAGGAGGAAGGGGACAGCATTGCGCGGGAAGGAGGAATGTAGGGGATGTATGGAGAGTGTTACAGATAAATTTAGGGAAATGCAGGATAGCGCATGATATATTGGACGAAGTGATTTTTAGGAGGGAAGTGGATGTAGTGTGTGGATCCGAGGTGAATGCTAGATATGTGGGGAAGCAGGGATGGATTATGGACGATACAGGAGAAGCAGGAATAAGAGTGGTGGGGGATGGATTAAGAGCGGATGAAGTGAGGAAGGGAAATGGATGGGTGGTAGTGCGAATGGGAGACATGGTGGTGTATAGTGTGTATATAAGCCCAAATGTCAGCCTGGAAGAATATGAGAGGAGCATGACAGGATTAGAGGACGATCTGAGGGTGTCAAAAGGAAAAAGGAGGATCACAAGGAGAATGGTGGCAGGGGACTTCAATGCGAAGAATACTATATGGGGGGGGAAGAAAACGGACAGGAGAGGGGAGATCCTTGAGGAAGTGTTAACATCCAACGGGTTGGTGGTGCTGAATGATGGACTACTGCCCACCTTCGTGAGGGGTGACGGGGGTTCATCATTCATTGATATAACAGCATGTGATGAATGGCTGTGGGAAAGAGTGTTTAGTTGGGGGGTGCTGGAGGATGAGGAAAGCTTGAGCTTACATAGGTATGTGGAGACGGATATAAGGAAAGAGAGAAAGGATTTAGTGGAAGAGTGGGAATGGAAGTGGACGAAAGCCGAGGCAGAGAGAATGAGGAAGAAAGTAAGAGAAGAGATAGGAAGGGGACTTGGACATGATGCAGATGAATTGTACAATGTGATACAGGGCTGCAAAAGAGAGGGAAAGAGGGGCAATAGGCGTGAGCGGAGGGCCAATTACTGGTGGAATGAGGAAATAGAGGAGCTGTGGAGGGAGTGTAAGAAAGAACGAAGACGGATGCTGAGAGGAAGAGGAAGGATAGAGGGAAGAGGGAGATATAAAGAGAAGAAGAAGGAACTGGAGCGTAGAGTGGAGAGGGAAAAAAGAGGGAAGTGGGAAGAGTTACTGGGGGAATTGGAAAACAATCCATGGGGAAAGGCGTATGAGATAGCGGTGAAGAGGATGGGTGGAAATAGAAACGAGGTTCTAGAGGAGGATTGGGAGAAGGAGATCATAGAGAAATTGTTCAAAGGGGGAGAAGGAGGAGTGGGTGGCAGAATTCAGGAAATCCAAGATACAAGGGGGGTAGTGAAAATGAGGGGGATAAGGCCGGTAGAGAAGTGGGAGGTAGAAGATTGGGGGAGAAATATTAAAGTGAGAAAAGCCCCAGGGATAGATGGCCTGAGGGGTGATATGGTGAAGGGGCTGTTGGATGACAATAGGGAGTACTTCTGGGAACTATTCAACAGGGTGCTGAGGGAGGAGGAGTTCCCGGAAGGATGGAAGGTAGCCAGGGTGATACTGATGAAGAAGGCGGGTAGAGAGGGGAAGCGGGCGGGGGACTATAGGCCTATCAGCCTGCTGTGTGGTATGGGTAAATTGATGGAGGGGATAATAAGGGATAGGATTGAGGAGGAAGTTGGTAGGAATGGGGGTTTTAGGGTAAACCAGCATGGGTTCACGAAGGGGAAATCTTGCATCTCGGCACTGAGCAAGGTGATGGGTTTGGTGGAAAGAGCTAGGGAGGGCAGCTGGAGGAAGAAGAAATTGGCCCTACTCGTGTTCTTCGACGTCGGGAACGCGTTCAACAGTGTCAGCAAACGGGCAGTGTTGAACGCGTTGCTGCGGCTTGGAGTGGAGCAGGGGTTGGTTAACCTTGTGGAGGACTACCTGACGGGGCGTGTGCTTGTAGACTCCAGAGGGAGGAGATATGAGATGGAGGCTGGAGTGCCTCAGGGCTCGGTTCTTGGACCGACGCTCTGGAAGTGTGTGTTTGATGAGGTTTGTGGGATGGTATGTGAAGAGGGATGTGAGATTACGGTGTATGCGGATGATGTGTGTCTGGTATGTACGGCAAAGGGAGAGGCGGAGATAGAAAGAAAGGCGGAGAGAATGTGCAGGGAGATTGTGGAGAAGATAGAGCGGTGCGGACTGGAAGTGGCGGAAGAGAAGACGGTGGGGTTGCTAGTGAAGGGACGGAGCAGGGCAAGGGAAGTGGGGGTGATGGTTAAGGGAAGGATAATTCGCATGGAGGAGTCTGTGAAATACCTAGGGGTGTGGTTGGATAGCCAATTATCCTTCAAAACCCATATGGTAAAGGCGGCAGAGAAGGGTAAAGTGAGGACAGCATGGCTGGGGAGATTGATGTGTAATGTGAAAGGGCCGGGAGAGTGGAAGAGGAGGGTAATTGGTAGGACGGTAGAGCAGAGTATGCTGTACGGTGCGGAGGTGTGGGGTGAAAGAGCGGGGGTGAATGCGAGGGTTAGGCCACTTCTGCGGGTGCAGAGAGGGATACTGCTGAGGGTGGTGCAGGGGTACAGGACAGTGGGTGGACTGGCAGCAGCGGTGCTGGCAAGGTCCTACCCATTGGACGTGTTGGCTAGAGCTAGGAGCAAACGCTGGAGGGGTGCGACCAAAGAAGAGGTACGGGAATGGATGGAGGAGGAAATGGAGAGAAGGTGAGAGGAGTATGAGGGCGCGCTAAAAGGAGCGATTGGGAATAGGAGCGATTGGATGGACCGGAAATTCGGGGAGGTGAACTACTTCTTGACACAAGTGCTCACTGGACATGGGTCGAGAGTAGGGTACCTCCACAAGATTGAGAAACGAGAGACTGGTGTGTGCGAGAGGTGTGAAGTGGAGGATGATGTGGGACATGTGTTTAGATGCTGGAGGAACGAGGAAGTGCTGAATAAGTTGGAGAGGAAACTAGGGGAGGCGGTGTACTGGGAAAACATGGTGGAGATAATGTTGAGGGGGGAGGAGGAATGGATGGAGGTGAGTGGAGTAGTAGAGAGCATGGTAAGGGGGAGAGAAGGACTCGATATGGCATGAGAGGCAGGAGTGATAGGAGGGAGAAGATGACAGTGTGAGCGGAGAGTGTGCGAGGGACCGCCGCCTGTCTCGAAGTATGCTAGGGTAGTGATTCCGAGGCGGGGGTAACGGCGAGTTTGAGGTGGGTTTGGTTGGTAGGCATCTCCTTGGGGATGAGTCCAACACTGTTTGGGTCCTGGACCCATTCGAACATGAGTTTCCCATCTCGGCCCGAAAAAAAAAAAAAAGAAGCCTAGATCTCTTGGACTAAAATATAGATCTAGGTTATACACAAAAGATCTTATAGGCCGCAGTGTGGCCAATCGACACGCTTGTAATCTAAGTGGCTGTTGATGAAAGCATGACTATCTAAAACAATGATTATTTGAATCCTGACTCCGCTTGCTGTGTTTTAAAATATTTCACCCAATTTCTTTTATTAATTAATTTATTTCCATCATTTGTTCATCTTAATGGAAAAAACAATTATTTCTCACTTTATGGCACCTTATCTCTTGGGCTTAAAAAAAATTTAAAGCCCTCCTAATGAAAAATATTTCCCTTTCTCACTTGACTTTAGTTATTTGAACGGATCCCCGAATGATTAAAGAATCGTCGGAAATGGAAAAAGTAATTAATTCGAAGTTGATCTTTTGAGAAAAACCAGATGTTTCAATTTTCCATTTCGAGATCACGATTTACCTACCGAAAATTATTGCTGGTGTCAAAAGACAGGATTTAAAAAGATATAAATTTCAATTTTTCATTCCTTCGGGGTTATTAAACGACTTGCCCAGGATACGGCCTGAAAAATAGCTAGATAATTAGTATAAAATACCCTTATTGAACCTTTGAGTTAAAAGGAACTTAATTATAATTGTGAGCGAAATAAACCTTCATCTGGGAGTGAAAGCTGAATCAAAAATAATAAATTAATCTGGTAATTGTTATTGATTATACCGTGGGAAGACAGATGAAGAAAAATATTCGGTAAAATGCGGTCAGGATAATAAACAAAATGTTTTCTTTGGATTTTTTAATTTCCATAGTTAACATTGAAAGCAAAGTATAATAGGGAACAAATTTTTAGTTTAACTATATTTACAGGAAATGGAACGAAGCTCATTTATATCCGTCAAAAGTACGTTGCACACCTCACATATATTACCTCTCTGGACCTGTCGCAGGATTTTTGGGACAAAGAGGGGTCTTAATTCGAAAACAATCTACTGGTCATATCTAACGGTTGCCAAACCAATTATTAGGGAAGAAGCTTGTACCTTGAGCCGGATTTTTTTGAGACTTCATTTTTCTCATGATTTTAAATTGTAAGCTAAATGTTTTTTACTAGCATATGACCTATAGAGAGTATAATCATATATACAGTAATCGCCAGCTAATTTGATGTCCCAGAAATTACCAACTAAGAGAGACAGAGTAATAGTGCCCTGCCTACTCGGCTGCTATTGGTGGTAAAATTTTGACAAACGCCAATTCCATCGAACCTTATCAGGTGTTAAGATTTTCAGTAGCGTAGCGTAGCTGGACTGATGATTCCACAAAAGGGCTATTTCCTAACATTTCTAAAGGGCAGCGGTTGATAGTAGTTCATGCTGGTGGTAATATGGGTTTTATTAACAACGCTTTGTTAATATTTAAATCGGGAAGCAAAACAGGAGATTATCACGCAGAAATGAATGCGGAAAATTACGGCAAATGGTTACGCGAAAAATTGCAAATGCTGTAATTGTATGTGACAATGCTTCCTACCATAATGTGCAGTCTAATAGGGTGCCTAACTCCAATTCTCGGAAAGCTGACATGATAGAGTGGTTAATGCAGAAAAATATATCGTTTAACCCAAACAGTTTGAAGCCGGAACTACATTACTTAATTAAAATCAATATTTATTTGATGATTTATTCTCTCAACACGGCCACACTGTGTTACGATTGCCTCCTTATCATCCAGAGTTGAACCCTATCGAGCTTATATGGGCTACGGTTAAAAATGCAATAAGTCAGAAAAACGTCACATTTAAACTAGATGATGTAAAAAAATAGCAGAAGCAGAATTTAACAACATCGACGCGAATGAGTGGAGGAAAAGGTGTGACCATGTCATAACAATAGAAGACTCATATTTTGATAGAGAACCTCAAACAGATATGTTTAATGACGTCAACCCTCTTGTGATTACTCTAGATGAAAGTGATTCCAGTAGCGGCAGTGAGTCAGATTCTTCGTAAAGATAAAAACTGTTTATACTCATTCTTAGAAATATACCTAGCTTAAATAATTTCCCATTATCTTGTGTTTCTTTTATTCTCATTACTACCTGGAAGAAATTTTAATTATAGTCCGTCCGGAAATATAAGATCCTAACTTTATAATCTTCAATTAGATAAATAACATATTATTGTAATGGGTACCTTATTGTTAAAATATTATTTATGTACTCAGAATTCAGGTATAAAGCAGATCCGTTCCTATTAAAATCAATATACCAATAATTATAACAAAGAATTAAATATTATTTATTAAGTTAGGATCATATATTTCCGGACGGACTTTACTTTATTAATTGTATAAGATGTGTTAATTTGTAACAGAAAGCGTATCCTCAGAACTTGCACGGCACTGTTTACAGTTATCGGATGGGCGGCGTCAATAGCTCCCTAGAAAGCATTTAGGACATCAAGTTAGCTGGCGAATACTGTAGTAAACGATTAATGTAATAAAACAAAAAGAAATTTTTTTTTATTTTGTTTATTATCACAAATATGGTCCAACGTACAAACCTGTAATGTGCCTTGGACCAAGTAGTCTTGTACCTTGAGACACATATAACAATTATCAAACATTTGTAAAATCTGCTATTCGACATTGTATTTTTCGAAATCTAAATCAAAAATATGAAAGCCTTTCTGTCTTTCTGACAATCCCGCTTGACGTGGTGGTGCAAGTTTAAGTACAACATCATCAATATCAGTTTGAAATTGTTAACCACTTGGACCAGAAAATTTATTGCTGGGTAAAATTCTCTTCATGTATTGGACCATCAAATAAGGATGCAACGCACTTACTTCAGCAACATAGAAATGAATTTTTTCACCCGTTAATTTTGTCACACAAAAATTGCCGATTGCTAAATGACTTCTGTGACTTTAGCCTGATAGTCTTCTATAGAATCAATTTCAAAATCATCTTCAGCATCCAAGTCCGAATCATCATTGTAAATAATAATATATTCATAATTTTCATCTGAAAATGATGACGACTGCAGCACTTTTATCCTAACCGTTTGTTTCTTTGCTTGTGGAGTATTTGTAATTCTTTTCTTACTAGCTTCTATTTCTAACTTTTCTGGCGTATCAGTTAATATACGACATTTGCCTTTTTTCCTTCCTTTTGTTGAAGCAATTCTAGCAGCAGCTTGTGGAAATGGACGGACCATTTCTGGAGAAATTAATACGAGTGATACGTATGGGGCAACATTTGGTACTGACCACGTTTCCCTTAATGTGGACGGAGCAGAGTTTGATGTAGTTGATGGAATATTGGATAATCTTCCTGACGGACAAGATAAGACTCCTTGTGATGTAGAAGTTTCATCATATGGTCTATCAGTTACTGATGATCCCATGAATTCATGTTTTTGGAAGATATTCTCAATCAAGGGTCAAATACCTGACACTCTAAAACCGGATTGAATATTTAGGATAGGCTATTCCTGATATTTCAGCCACATCATATATTGAAATAGGTTTTCCATGGTGGCAGCGCATCCAATCGGCACATGCTGTGTTGTAGTATGTCTTGTAAGGTCCAAACACGCTCCGATCCAACGGTTGGAGCTTATGGCTGGTGTGCAGAGGTAGGGTAAGCATAACTATTCCGTTTCCTTTTGCCAAATTTATTGCTTCGATGTTAACATGGCTTTCGTGGTTATCTAGGATTAGTAGCACCTTGTTATCTGATGAACAGTCCACATGATTTATAAAGTGATGAAGATACTGTACAAAAATTGTTTTGTTAGGCCAGCCGCTAGGGTGAGTAGACCCTATCGAACCAGGAGGGGCAACTTTTATCATGAAATCATTATAATTTACCCTTGGAAATATATATAAGTGTGGCACACTGTTTCCTATGGCATTAACACAGGCACTAATGGTAACATTTACGCCTCTTTCTCCTGAAGGTGCGCTTCCAACCCGCTTCATCGCTTCACAGGCCAATATTTTATCTGGAACCAAAAACAATACTGTAACATCTTCGAAATATTCTGACGATGGCAAAAACACGAATAAAGAAATGATAAATTTACCCGGCATGTGAACATTTGTATTTCCGCTTTCATCCAAATTGTAAATTTTATCAGCTGTAAATTGATATTTTCCTATAACTCCCTTAAGCTTTTCAAATGATGTAGCAACATTGTATTTATTGAAGCTAGTGGACCGAGCCAAACTTGTCGCTTGAGGATTTCTTGAACTTAGTGTATTTCTGCGCTTGACAAAGTCCAAATATCAGTGTTTCCCAGCCTGACATTTGATTTCCCAAGAAATGGGAATAGTTTTATTGTTTGTCTTTGCAAAGTCAAAAGCAAGAACCAGAAGATCTCGACGAGTAAGACCATAATGCATCCACCATTGTATTTACATGTACCGATAATCGCTCTGCAAAATGCTTATAAGCTAACTTTGAAACCCGGCGATCTAACAGAGCATCTTGATATACTGGGGCTAGATACCCACGGACTTTATGTCTGCAAAACTGGATTTCGAACAAAATCGCTCTAATTATGAGAGGTTCCCTCACCTATTATACTGATGGGTCAGAAATAAAACAAGGAGTGAGAAAAGGAGGAACAGGTTCTAATACTAGAATAACAGCACTGGGGAGCACTTCAACAATATTTCAAGCGGAACTATTAGCAATCGATTTTTGTGTTCCTATTCTAGACCTAAACACACGCCTCAATTTCGTGGACTGTTCCAGAAATGTGTCCAGGGAATGTTCAAAATGCCTACAGATGTTTTTCCGGGAATATTATTGGAACAATCTATGAATTAAAACAACTGTGCCGGGAACTGTTTGTCGCGAAAGTATGTTCTAATAACGTTTTAAATTCACGTTATTAGGGCTATACGTACTCGCTCTCACAGTTTCGCGTATCTTACTTGATTTTTCAACCAATATAGATCCCAAAAGGAAAAAAATTATGAACGTACTCCTCTAAGCCACTTACCCTTTTTGTTCGTGATGGCACCATGGGGTCGCTAGAGTTTTTCAACTTGTGAAGAGGTCGCGTATTCAAATCATCCCGTCCCGTTGTCCTTTGAAGTGTAATTCGATGTTCGTCGAGACATATGAGACAAGAATGTATAACTCTGCCATCCTAGGTTGGCACTTTGGTTACGCGCGAACCAGAAAGAGTTAAAGAATGCCTAGATAGAGATAGAAGACATTTTTACGACGGTACGGGAGGTTTATCTATGGGTAAGGCGGCTTGCAACACCAGTGTCGTATAAATCAGAGGGGCCTGGGTTAAATTTTTAATTGTAATAAGTAGATACATTTTATTTAAAAAAAAAACATTTTACAAATATCTGTTGAAAAATAAAAATACCGAATTTATTTTATATTTTTATTTATTTAATTAAAATTTGCAGTAACATTTGTTTATTTAATATTGGGTTTTTTAATATTTTTGTTTATAATACAAGTAATACAAGTTATGAGACAAAAAAGTATAACCAATTATAATTGTTTAAGGTTTATAAAAGGTCTATTTTAACATAATGGGAAATAAATTAAGGTCTAAAAGCATATAATCCATAACAAACAATTTTAATGTTTTAAAATATTGTTAAGCAGGTGTTATATTTACAATATTTAGGTAAACGATTTTTAATAGCCATAATTCAAATTTTTATATTTATGAAGTGAATGAAGTACCTTCAATTTCTTCAAAATTTAAAATTCTGGAAGTTTCGAAGCTTTCATCCCTATCTGAAAAATATTCTTCCTCCGAATCAGACTCACTTTTGTCAGAATCATTTTCCAGATTAATTATAAAATCATCAATAATTTGATCTAGAAGTGGTTCTTTTTCACTATATTCTTTTTGAATTTTATTGCATGTTCACACCTTGATTTCCACATTTCCGCAAAAAAATTTTCAAAAAAACGTCGCAATAATCGGCAACTTTGTTGAAATTGAAATCGACATTTTTTTCCGCAACAAAGTGTTTCATTGCACCCCAAACTAATTCTACTGGATTTAGTTCGGGGTGATATGGCAGTAATCTTATTACATCAAATCCGTGCGTTATCAGAAGTTCGTCGATGCAGTATCGCTTGTATTTAGGTCTTACATTTTTTATAATTGCATATAACTGCGGTTTTAGGAAACCATTATCAAATAAAATGCCTGTTTTTCTCAGCCATTCCTGCATTTCATTTTTTGTTGTTGTCGATGTAGGTGTTTTTTCAACAAGTTTGCTGTGATAAGGCGCATTGTCCAACACAAGAACACTACCCGCCGGTAAATTCGGAATTAGCTTTTCTTTAACCCATTTTTCAAAATTTTCGTAATTCATTTCATTGTGGTAGTCGCCAGCTTTGCAATTTGATTTCCAACGAATGTATGCACCTGGAATAAATCCTGCTTCACTGCCTGCATGAACAATAATCATACGAGGGCCTTTACTAGTCGATTTTAAGAGTCCCAAATTTTCTTTGCTACTCCAGCTTTTATTGTGAGTATGACTGGAATGAATATAGGTCTCATCTGTATAAACAATTGTCCTTCCGTTTTCCCTATATTCCTTCATTTTCCACTAATACTTTTCCACCGTTTCTTATTTTTCTCCATCTAAAACCTATTAGGTGCATTTCTTTTCAAAGCGATTCTTTACACCCATCATATTCAAATTCTTCGCAAAAATGTTGATGCACTTTCTTCAGCGTAGGTATAGTTTTATGAGATGTATGGTAATTTAAAATACTTACTGTTTCTTAACTGGGTCTTGCCAACGTCATCTAGCATTGTTTTTGTCTTTTTGCCAGGCCTTTTCTTTTGTGGAATAGAAAACGAGGCTACTTCGTGTTTTTCCACTGATTTGGACTCATTGGAAATTCGCAGGCTAAGACCAAGAGCAGGTGATACTCGTTCACCGATCTAAAATAAATATTCAGCGTTATTAAAAAATTATTGGGACATCATCCTTTGAAGAATTCACCTTTACAAAGTCTAAAGTGATAATAACATTAATGATTAAAAATTGTACACATACATGCTATTCTTCTATAAAATGCATTGTGGTAAATATATTCAAATACTTACTTTGTTAAATGGAATAATAGGTTTCATTTTTGCTGCTTCTTTCTTCATAAATTTTATTAAATTACTAACTAGCTCTCGGCTTTGGCCACTTAAAACTTTATTATGAATTTTACTTTTAAAGTCCATCGTAACACTTTGAAGTAAAATCAAATCAACACAAAACAGATAATATAAAAATTTACTACGGCTCTGGAATTTTTATGATGTTAACAGTAAGAAACAGTAACATAAAATGAGCTCTTGGTGTCGATGGACGGGGTTTGTCAAAGCGCATCTTATGGTCGAGTGCCAACCTAGGATTGTATAGTTGATGTTCTTATTTAAATGGTCATTGTTTTGAATAGAAAAGTTTTCAAGCTATGTAAAGTGTTAATAATAGTATTAAACTATTCTACTGACAAAATATTGCTATTAAAATCGTTTGACAATTTGAATAATATTATATAATTTTCGCTGAACTGAAAATAAATCGTTTTTATACTGTATACAAAGCATTTAACTTCTCATACATACTACTAAGAAACAAATGGTGAATTTTTTATATCTCGTGACTTGAGATAATAGTAATAAATTTTTAAAGGGTATTAAAGAGAAAAATGTTAACTAAAAATCTATTACCTTTCTGCACAGTAGTTTCTGGGGCTTTCATTAACCTACAAAACTTTAATATGAGACATTCATTGGAAAATAAAAAAATAGAGAGACTGGAAAATGGAAGTAGGGTCCTTTTTTGCATTTAATGGATAGTTCTCTAGTTTTTTCCAATCTATCATTATAATATCGTGTATGGACTATACAGTTCCGTATTAGTGACGTGACAGTTCAGTATCAGTGCTAACCGTGCTTCTTCAGTGGTGACAATTCAGACAAATCCGTCTGTAGTTTGTACCCGGTCAGTAAGTACCTTGCTTTTAGTGAAATATCAGAATTCAGAGATGGCCTTTTTTACTGATAACGAAATGGCTATTATTGCTATAGCTCTAGACGGGGAAGAGGAAGAAAATCAAATAAAGAAACGAAAATGGGTACATAAAGCTTGGATGAAACGAGGAAGTGAAGGAGAATTTATAACTCTATATAAGGAATTGATGGACGATGAAACAAAATTTTTTGAATATTCCAGAATGTCTCAAAATTGTTTTAATATATTGCTTCATAAAATAGAAAGACATACTAATTTTTAATATAAAAAGTACCAACTTACCTTCGAGTTTTAATTCTTTTCCTATGATATGTCAAATATTATTTTTAAGACCGGCATCCATATATTTTTTGTGTGACAAGTCATACAATTCAGGATAGTTCCGTACCAACTCGATTAATTTTTCATCCATATTCAAACGCAAATTCCAATCGGTTATCGTTCCAGACTTTCATACAAATGACGGAACTGACACTGAAGCAGCACTGATGGTAAAAAACTTCACTGCGCAGGACTTGTCTGAACAAGTTTATTTGAAACTATGGCAACGATGTTTTATTTTTCACTGACACTGTTACTGAACTGACACTTCACTAATACGGAACTGATGTGTGTAAATAGTCCTTAAAAGTCCTTTAATCTATTGATTATTATTTATGTAACAATAACTTAGCCACAGTACTGGTTTTATTTGATAACAATTCAAACGTATAGTAAAAATTTACGTGCTGACTTTTATACAAATTCATACAGCAGGGCCGAGCCGTGCCGGGGATGCAAGGGGTGCATGACACCCGGGCGACATAACACGTGGCGGCAAAAGGCAAAATGTCTCTAAAAAAAAATAACAGAACCCCACCAAAGATTACAAAATGAATATAAGATAGTTCACTTGAAGGCGGTCTGATTCTTCTTAGTGTTTTAAACGATCGCCGCACTCATAAATCATATTTACGGCTCCCTTTTGTTGTAAATAACGACACCGCTAGGTACCAGGGAATTAGAAGAGTATATTTTATTCCAAGCTATACAGGGGTAGCTTGAGAAATATATATTCAAATAGGATGATTTATTAAAGGTTTTTTTTATATAATTTTTTTAAATGTTAATGATTTCGAAAAATGTTCTGGATATGAATTTGAAAGGGAAAGTTTAGGTATAAGTAAAAAATACATTAAAATTTTTAAAATGAATCAATTGACAGATTTTATTCAACATTTTAGTAATTGTGTGATGCTTATTGATGATCTAGCGGTTATTTATACAGAATATCACAAATTAAATTATATATACTTATTGGCCACCAGAATAATAGGACCACTAAACAAATTTTGATCTTTAAATTAGACACTCCGTATTTTTTAGATTCACGAGGTTAAAACAGTAAAAACATATTATGCAGCTGCAGGATATATTTATTAATAAATTAGATATGTGAATTTTCAAATTTCTATGAATACCCAGTACCTATAAGTACTAAATAACTAACTAATTTATTATTATCAAATATCTTTGTTACAATAGTTTAAAAAAGTTGAATTTCGTATTTGATAATAACTAATTTAATACCCACCTCTCAACGTCTTTGGGACAACGATAAAAGGATATTTCTGGTTTTCCCACCTTGCTGGAACAACCGATCACAGCACAACACACAGGCATTTTAAAACCACAATTATAATATTATTAATGTTACTTTTGGAAGACAGGAGTTAAAATAATGCGAACAAGAAATTTTACTTCCGGAACGTTTCCCGAAAAACTAAATGAAATACTTCTACAAAGTTTCTAGAGATTGTAGGCACATTTCTGGCCCTTAATTGCTTCTCTATATTTTTATCATTGTTTACATTATAAGTACTTAAAATCAAGACTGCATTCAGAATTCGTGGGAAAGTGATAAACTACCATTTATTATGTATACAACTAAGACTATTAACAAATATCACAAAATATCTATTTTATAAGTTTTGCTATTGAAGAGAAAAATATGAATATTATTTTTTCCTTATTGCAATAATTAATTAATAAATTTAAAATATCTATAAAACATAAACACGAACAACGAATTCTAAAATACCAGCGCTCGATAGGCGACAACCCGTATAATATGCAAAATTAAATGCAAGTAAGGATTTAGCGACATACTGTAGCATGGCGCCAACCGATAAGTCACCAGACAGTAACCAGCGGTATGAATCTTTTGATCGATAGAATTCGTACGAGTGAACAATCTTATATATATATTTTGTAATCTTTGGTTGGGCGTTCAGGCGAATCGGGCGGCGTAAAAAAGATAATAAATAGGTAATAATTAAGAATAAGCCGTTTGCCGCAAAAACGACAGAATATATTAATAGATTACTTTGTTACCTTGATTAAAAGGTCCTGTTAATCTCAGGGTGGGATTCGTAATAAAAAACTGATACAGATGTAATGTTGATTTAATATAAAATATTGTTGGTTGTCATATGGATAACCAAAAAACACAAGGCCTTGCCTAAAAAGTGGTAACGCTAAAAACTCCCTAAAGTAGTTCCGCTGTACCTCACGATTTATATTAAGTTGGCTTCCACAAATTATTTAGGTTATTCTAAGTTAATAGAAAGCATGAGGAGATTTATAAAAAAAAGGAAAGTTTTACACTATCCAATCTTACTTTAGGGGTGGTTGGATACAGAATTATATTATGAACTACCTTGTATGCATACATTGGCTTACAAACTCTAGTGATTGTGCAATTGTTATTAAATACTATACAAGTTGTCCTCCACAGAGGGTAAAGACACCAGGAAACTAAGTTCCTCAGTAGGTATGGCAAAATACTCTACTTACAATACTTTTCCATAAAGATAATTGTTATTTCAGCCAAATGGTTTCTACTCAAACCCCTGGATTCCTTGTTAAGAGTAAGGTATGAAGGTTACCTGTTTACAATCGGGTGCTGTGGGGTGTCCCTCCAAAAGGACTGATGGTGGCTTACTATATCCTGTAGGTAGAGGTGTATCCGATATGATGACTGGGTGTAGATGATGTCGATGCAGGAACGAAATGAAGATATCGATGTATGAAATAAAACCAAAGAAAGAAGATAGATCGAAGAAAAGAAAGAAAGAAAGGAAGAGACCTAAAAAGGAGCTTGTGTAAGTATTTGGTAATAATAATTAAATGTTATGAGGGTTGAGTATAGTACACTGACAAATTAAACTCACCGTAGAAGTTGTGTGGCCTCAAAGTGGTTTCGCCTACGGATGTGGAAACAGGAACTTAAGCTGAGCGAAAATAAATATCCACTTATACAGAGTGGTAGAGCTCCAACAGGATCACTCTAATAAAATCTAAGCTCACTTGAATATATTTGCAAAAATTAGCAAAATTGCTAAACCATGTGGTCTATCACGAACCTCACATGGAAGAAAAAAGAAAACCCATCTCCTATCTATGTATGGATGGTCTTAGAAAAAAAGGTATGTTCTTTTCATTTACTTCTTTATTACCAAAGTACTTAACACCAGAGATAAGCTCTGATAACAGAAATTAAAAGAAGAAACTATCAATTGATAAGGAAGGTCAATGATCTTTAATCAGTAGATCTATGAATAGAAAAGTGACAGTATGATGAAAGATTGAAATCACTTTGAGAAGATTTATTTTTAAGATTGACAGATATGACAAGATTGTCATCTACTTTGTACACCATGTAAACAAAATAACCTTTAAGCCTTTTACATTTTCCAATTACTAACTTTTATGATCTGGTGATCATCCTATGTTCAAATAAGATATTCTGTAAATTTAGAATATAAATATTTGACCTATTATATCTCATACTGTTCTAAAAAATAAGTGGTAAATACTTATTTATTATTATTTTTTTTTTCAGGTGCCCTTCATGGAGACGCTTGAGAAAATTGAAAGGATTCCTGAGACATTAATTGTATTAATCCTACTTAAAACAATCAGGATCTGTTTTTAATAAAATAGCAGTTGGTAGGTACAGAGTTTATTTTTGGATGTTTGAAAGAGAGGCACAAATAATTCTTTGTCCCGTAACAACTTGAATAAAGGGATCGCGGCTCGCGGCTTTTCTTTTGGCTTTTGACTCTTAGAATCTTTGCCGACTTTGAGAATGTGGGATTTTTTTATTTTTCTAATGCCGTGTTTTCGTGTTTATGTAAGTTTGCGTAGCCATTTTTTAACTTTTTTAATTTAAGTTGATTAGTTGAAAACCAAAGAGCAAAGAGTAAAGATTGCGATATTACGAATTAGGGAACGAGATCAGTGTCTATTTGATTTATTTTTATTTAGTGATTGTGAACGGACTGAACGGTAGGTTTTAATTATTTTATATTAGTTCAATTCTTATGCATTTTTTTAATGAAAAAAATAATGTTTAAATTTTTACCAAAATTTTTAATCATAGTTTAATTATTTAGATGTCTGATGGTCGAAAGAGACTTTCTGGTTCACAATACCGAAAAAGAAAGTTAGAAAAAGAGGAAGATAAAAAACGATTAGCTGGATCATTAAAAAAGTTTTTTGTGTCCACGAGCATTAAAGAACCACAACCTTCATGTAGCCAAGACCCACATGTTCAATATTTTGAGTCAAACGAGGAAAAAAAAGAACGACTGGAAAAATTGCAAGAAAATAAATCGTACGCCGAAGAGCCCGAAGTAGGGGAAAAGGACACGCTGGATCAGGCTACAACGAACACGCCCACAACAGCAAATACACAAACTGAAGTTAGTGAAGATATTCTTAAGGTGAATAAGGAATTATTAAATGATCCAGCCTGTTGGCCGCAGGTATTAACAGATAATATTAGAATATCAATTTTAGATTTAGGACCAGTAAAAAATATTGTATATCCAGTAAAAGATTCAAATAGATCTTTTAGCGCCACCTATTTCGAACAAAAATTAACTAATAATGAAAAAGTTCCTAGAACCTGGCTTGTTTATTCACAATCCAAAAATTCAGTACACTGTTTTTGTTGTAAATTATTTAAAGTATCTGTTAATAGTTTTAACGATGATAATGGCTACAGTGACTGGCAACATTTCTCTCGGAATTTAGAAAGGCATGAAACAAGTAAGGGGCATTTTGAGAGTGTTAGAAAATGGGTTGATTTGAAGAAATCAATTGAGAAAGGCTTTACTGTCGACTCTTTTAATCAAAATTTAATACAAATGGAAAAAAAGATGAACTTGTATTTTAGGAAGAATTATATATGTCATACAGTTTTTAGCAGAACAAAATTTAGCTTTTAGGGGCAACACTCAAACACTTTTCGAAAAAGGTAACGGCAATTTTTTGAAACTTATTGAGACAATTGCAAAATTTGATAACGTAATGGCCGAACATATTGATAAGGTTCAAATAGATAGCAAAAATGCCACACTATTTGGGCGATAAAATACAAAATCAATTATTTTTCCTAATAGGAGAAAGAGTAAAGAGAACTATCATTGAAACCTTAAAATGTTGCAAATATTTTTCAATTATTCTTGATTGTACACCTGACATTATCCACCAAGAACAGATAACGATTATTGTTAGATTCGTTTTCATTAATGACAATTCAAATAGTATAGAAATTCGAGAACATTTTTTAGGATTTTGCCCAGTTACAAATACTACTGGCCAGGGATTATCTGATTTTTTATTGAATTATTTAAAAGAAATGGATATTGATATTGCTGATATGAGAGGTCAGGGTTATGATAACGGTGCCAATATGAAAGGCAAACACAATGGTCTACAAAAAAAATTTTTGGATATTAATCCTAGAGCCTTTTTCGTACCTTGTGCGGCACATAGCCTTGATTTAGTCGTTAAGGTTGCGGCAAAAAGCTCTCTTGAAGTAACAAATTTTTTTAACATTATTCAGGAAATATATGTCTTTTTTTCGGCCTCAACCTATCGATGGCATATTTGTATGAAAGAACTTCCTAAGCTAACAGTTAAGCCGCTATCTGATACTCGATGGGAGAGTCGAATTGATGCTATCAAAACCCTTAGATTTGAATTAAAAAAAAGTGTATGAAGCTTTGTTTTCCCTCTATAGTGATGATTCTAGAGATAATGACACAAAAAATCTTGCAATGTCCCTAATTAATAAAATAAAATCTTTTAAATTTATATGTTCCTTAGTTGTATGGTACAATATTTTGGCAAAAATAAACGTAGTAAGTAAGATAATGCAAAAGTCTAGCGTTATTTTGCCAGAAGCTTTCCGAATGTTGAAAGAAATTGAAATATTTTTAACCGAAATTAGATCTGAAAATGGTTTTATAAACATGCTTAATGAGGCCAAACAAATTGCCGAAGAAATAGACTCCGAAGTTTGTTTCCCAGCTGTTCAGTTAGTTAGACCAAAAAAAAAAAGATTTTTTTTTTAAAAAGAACATGAAGATGAACCCACTCAATCTCCAGGGCTAAATTTCAAAGTAAATTTTTATTTTTTTATTCTCGATATTGCAATTTCAAAATTAGATGAAAGATTTAAAGATTTCGAAAAACATAATGACTCTTTTGGCTTTTTAAATAATTTAGGTGCAATAACTAAAAATTAAATAATGGGATAATGTAAGAACTTACAAATTAAATTAACTGATTCAGAAACAGGAAATGTCGATATAAGTGAAATTGATCTTTGCAACGAAATTGATACACTGTCAATTCATATTATTGATAAAAATAATATGTCGGCCAAAGAAGTATTAACATATCTCGTCATTAACGATTTAAAAGGAATATTCCCTATTTTATTTGTAGCCTTACGAATATTTTTAACCGTGCCGGTCACTGTGGCACATGGGGAGCGATCATTTTCAAAACTAAAACTTATTAAAACCTACGTAAGATCAAATATGAGCCAATCGAGGCTTACAAATTTAGCAGTAATTAGTATCGAGGAAGATATTTGTTCCAGAATAGATGTCACAGATTGACGTATAAACCTCCTTGTCACCGACTATTAATGTCTATGATTATTCTTTTCATTGATTGACAAGTCGTGTCATGTGTATTTTATATTAAGTCGGATTGAAGCTAATTAAAGCTAAATATCTTATTTAGTTTGTTTAATTTCGCCACAATTTAATTAGCTTAATATGACCGACACTGATACGAAACTCCCGCCCAATGTGGCAAGGTACTTACGACCCGAAAAGTTCGATGTGGATCCCACCGCAACAGAAGCGGACCTAAAGTGGACCCATTGGAAATATACTTTTGACAATTTTATACTCGAAGAGATTCCTAAAGCTACCGACCGACTCCATAAAGCTTAAACTTTTGATGAATCATTTATCAGCGCATATCTTTTCGCACCTACGTGATTCTTTCACCTATGATGATGCCATGAAGGTACTTGATAAAATATACCTCAAACCAAAGAATGTTATACTGGCTCGTCACTTACTAGCCACGCGTAAGCAGAAGCCTGACGAATCTATATCCGACTACGGAAGGTCACTCAGACTCTTAGCCCGCGATTGTAGCTTCGAAGCTGTCTCTGCTACAACGCATGAAGAAGAAGCTATAAGAGGTGCATTTATATCTGGAATACTATCACTGAAAATCCGGGAAAAATTACTTCAAGAAAACTCTCTCACCTTAGATAAAGCTCTCGATCAAGCTCTCTCCTTGGAAACTGCGGAAAGGGATTCCCGGGCCATGACCAGCGGAGTGAATGAAATAAATCTTAATGCTTTACCAGTGCCGTCATTATCAAGACGTACGACTAGAAACTCCCAGAATCCCCGAGCTACTTTGGAAGAGCCAAATAAATGGACCTGTTTCTATTGCGGAGGAACTACATCACACCGAAGACTCAAATGTCCAGCTTTCAGCGCCCAGTGCCAACTATGCTCCAAGAAGGGACATTTTGCTAATGTATGTAGAGCTATGAAGGTTACTAATAACGCCGTTACCGTTGAAGAATGTGTCTCGGACTCGGATGAGTCTGAAGTGGTTGCTAATGCTGTCTCAGCTGCCTCCCCATCGAGTCTTTCAAAGGCTACTATCCCCGTAACTCTCAACAACTATCACGCCGACGCGTTAATTGACACGGGAAGTTCAGTGAGCTTTATAGATGAGAAGATAGCAAGACTAATGCAGCTGAAACTTAAACCTCACAAACAGACTGTCACATTAGCCTCTCAAAATAACGTATCTTTCGTAAGAAGTGTTTGCTTTGCAACTGTAACTATGAACGAATGCTCACACAAACTCAGGCCATTTCTCGTCGTCAGCAACCTTTGTGCTGATGTTATCATAGGCCATGATATACTTAAAGAACACTCCAGTCTCCAATTCAACTTCGGAGGATCTAAAGAACCTTTGGTCTGCAATGTAATGCAAGCTTCAGTGCCCCCCGCCTCAATATTTACTAACCTCTCTCCGGATATCAAACCTATAGCCGTGAAATCCAGACATTATAGTGAACAAGACGAAAAATTCATCACGGAAGAAGTCTCGAAGCTACTGGAAGACGGCGTAATAGAACCGAGCATATCTCCTTGGCGTGCGCAGGTCTTAGTAGCAGGAGGAGGGGCATACCGAAAAAGGCTCGTGATCGACTACTCCTTGACCGTAAACAAGTTTACAGAATTGGACGCATACCCGTTACCTCATATCGAGACCATTGTGTCGAAGGTTGCGAAATTCAGTGTCTTCAGTCAGATAGACTTAAAGAGCGCCTATCACCAAGTGCCTATTAAAGAGAGTGAAAAACCGTACACGGCATTTGAAGCTGCAGGGAAACTCTATCAATTTACGAGAATCCCATTCGGAGTCACCAACGGTGTCGCAGCATTTCAGCGTACGCTCGAATATATAATAGAAAAGGAAAAGCTTAAAGGGACTTTTACTTACCTCGACGATGTCACCGTATGCGGAAAAGATGACAGCGATCACGATCAGAACCTACTGAACTTTCAAGCTGCTGCAAAAAGGTACAACCTAACTTTGAATGATCAAAAATGTAAATTTCGTCAGCTGACCATAAGTTTGTTGGGCTACACGATCAAAAATAATACCATAGAACCAGACAAAGAGCGTCTCCAACCACTACTACAGCTACCAGTCCCCACGAACACTGCTGAACTGAAACGCGCTCTAGGGCTGTTTGCCCATTACGCAAAATGGGTAAAAGATTTTTCGACTAAACTACAGCCTTTAACGAACGTAAGCAGTTTCCCGTTACCTGAAATTGCCGTTATCCAGTTTGAGCAATTAAAGTCAGATATTTGTAAAGCTTCACTGGTAGCAATTGATGGAGATGAGATACTGACTGTTGAAACTGACGCGTCAGAGTATGCGATAGCTGCCACGCTCTCTCAAAAAGGCCGACCAGTGGCATTCTTCTCCAGGACACTATCGAATGCTGAACGTAGACACCCATCGGTTGAAAAAGAAGCATACGCTATTGTGGAAAGCCTAAGAAAGTGGCGGCATTTCCTGATGGGGAAATACTTCATGTTGATAACGGATCAACAATCCGTGTGTTTCATGTTCAACCAAAACCATTCTAGTAAAATTAAAAATGAAAAAATTCAACGCTGGCGTCTTGAGCTCTCCTGTTTTAAATACGATATCATCTATCGACCTGGCTCCCAAAACACTGCAGCAGATGCACTATCCAGAGTCTGCGCACTCATGGATAATAATAAATTATATGAGTTACATGCTCTACTATGTCACCCTGGCATAACGAGGATGTACCACTGGGTACGCTCAAAGAACCTCCCGTACTCGATCAATGACATAAAGACTATGACGACCTCTTGTAGAGTATGTGCTGAACTTAAACCACGCTTCATGACAACAAAAGGACAACTAATAAAAGCGTTGGCTCCCTTTGAAAGGCTGAATTTGGACTTCAAAGGGCCTCTTCCATCAAAATCGGAGAATAAATATTTACTCACCATAATTGACGAGTATAGCCGATTTCCATGGGCTTACCCTTGCAAAAACATGTCATCTGCAACGATCATCAAATGCTTACAAGACCTTTTTAGTACGTTTGGACATCCGCTGTACATCCATAGCGACAGAGGAAGCTCCTTTATGTCAGAAGAACTTAAAACTTTCTTGAGAGCTAACAGTGTTGCCTCTTCCCGAACTACTCCGTACAATCCACGAGGAAATGGCCAAGTAGAACGCCTTAATGGTACTCTGTGACGTGCAGTACAACTCAGCTTGCGTTCCAACAACATAACAGAAGAACACTGGGAACGAGTCTTGAAGAACGCTCTTCACTCCATTCGATCACTTCTCTGCACATCTACCAATGAAACGCCTCACGAGAGACTTTTCAAACATCCGCGGAGGTCGCCCAATGGAGAATCAATGCCTACATGGCTAGCGCCAGGACCGGTTCTCGTTAAAAATCACGTTCGCTCAAAAAACGATCCCTTGATGGAAGAAGCTGAACTGCTTGACTATAATCCACACTATTCCGTAATTCGAAGGTCGAACGGCACGGAGAGTACAGTGTCTAATAGGCATTTAGCCCCGCTTCCGAACGATTCTCGCTCTTCAATTGAATAGTCATTTGAAGATGATTCCTTTGATGAATCCTTTCATTCAGTGAACGCAGACGGCCCCACTCCAGATCCTCAAGACGTGAATCTTCCGGGCACTTCACAAGAAGTTAGGGGAGAAACACCTGCCAACGAAAGACCCAAGAGGAATCGCCGGTTACCTTCTCATCTACGCGACTTTGTGGTAGGGAGGAGAAAACATAGACGGGGAGAATGACGTATAATAAACCTCCTTGTCACCGACTATTAATGTCTATGATTATTATTTTCATTGATTGACAAGTCGTGTCATGTGTATTTTATATTAAGTCGGATTGAAGCTAATTAAAGCTAAATATCTTATTTAGTTTGTTTAATTTCTCCACACAGATTTAATTAAAGAATTCGCTTTAAAGAAGGCAAGAAAAGTAGATTTTAACATTTAAACCCATCTATGAATATATTTTTGTTATTTTTTCGTTTTGTTTTAATTTTTTCTTTTCTTATACTACCTTAAGAATGTAAATTTTATTTTCATTACGTTTTTATATATTTGTCAATAAATAATGTTGAAAAAATTTTTTTAATTAATTTTCCCAATCTAAAATGTAAACAGTAGGTGCGTCATACATACACCTCAAAATCGGCATTGAATTATCCAATTACTCCTATCTCCAATAAGATCTAGACACATTTGCTAGATAGAGACGATTTTTACTAATGCATATTTTCCCGGCGTAGGTAGGTACTTTTCTATCCGACTAGACTAGAAATTTACCTTATATCTCGCCTCACTAATCAAATTTCGACTAGGTACGCTAATAGGGCGGCATATTTTGTTCTTGCACCCGGGCGGCGGATACCCTAGGCTCGGCCATGTCATACAGGGTGTCCCACCGGGAAGCGTATTTGTAAAATATACCCCAGTGCAATTCAGGCCACTCCCCTTATCGCAGTTAGGAAAATTATACCTGACCACAGTGTCTTTGTGTAAAATATACTCGTTACTTCGGCGCATACCAAATCGAGACGCAGGGTCAGAAATAAATGTGGTAACAGTGATTAACGGTAAAAAAATGTCTTTTTCCATAGATACTTCTATCCTATTTGCATTATTAACTATACTTGCATAAACTTTCAAAACGAAATTATTCAGAAACTATACAGCTTTACCATAAGTATTTAAATTGGTTCTTTTCCGACATAGTTTCATAATACATCAAAATCATGCTCGGATTTTATTCTAATCTCAAGCTTTTAAAATTTTTTGATGTTTACGTAATAGTAGAGTAACACGTAAGTGGGTCCTGGGGAACAAGGGTATTGTAGGCAATGAAACGGCAGACACCCTATTTTTGGTGTTCATATGATTAGTTTTCCGGTAAGGTAAGCTAAACTTGGATGGGTTGGAAGCATGCAATTAGGAAGGAACGTTGGTGTGGTACACAGACGGATCTAATACTGACATAGGAACAGGAGCTGGAGTCCACGGCGCTAGACCCAGGTACAATGTCCACGCATCGTTGGGGAAGCTTGCATCCGCATTCCAGGCGGAAATCTACTAGAGCAAGATTCCAGTGCTTCCAGACGTTACTTATTTTCTTATGAGTAAAATATATGGGATAAAGTAGTGTTAGTATGTACTTCGAGTGTATGCATACCTGCTACCTTGGGCCGACCGCCAATCTACAGGTACCAGGTGCGACCAATTTACCACCTTGCAAAAGTGAACTTTTGTAGCAGTTTTGGCGAGCTAACTACATTGCTGGCCTCTGGAATAATGCTCATATGTAGGAGCTTAATATTTTTAGTCCTGAAAATAATGGATGGAGGTTGGAAAATGATCAATATCATTGCAATTGGTTCGATGGTGACCAATTGCCGGGCTTTGTTAGTGAATCAGGTATTTTATTTTGACTTTAAATTATTTATGGAACTTGTAAGTATTTAAATTTTAACTAATTTACTTGTTTTTACAGAGGAAGAGACTCAACATGCTGATGATGATTTGAATATTCCATACGAACACTGGCTTGACGGTGAATTATCAAACTTTAATGATGATGATAATGAAGATTGAGAGATTTCAATATACTAATTAATAACCAATGATTGAAATTTCAAATAATTCTTTAAATATTATCACTGTTTTAATATCTTTGGTATTCATTTACAAGAAAAATAAGACAATAAACTATTATTATATACCCAATACAAAACAATATCCACTAGTTTAATTGTTGTTGTTATCTGTATTGTATTATACTATAATTTATTTCATAACTCAACTTTAAAAAACGATTTAATTATTATTTAAAACTTACTTTAGCCCATCAACCTTCGCTACACACACATCATAATAGTTCCCCAGAAAACACACTGGGGTCTAATAGACGGGATGGGTTAATTTTGGTATTATTACATACATTTTTTGGTTAATTAGTTTTTGTAATTAATATACAATAATTTATAGTCAAAATAATATTTATTTCCAAAAACAGAACATTATTCTACATTTAACGAAACTTAAACATAGGAAATAGCACTTTTAACACTTCTTGCAGCTCCTTTAGTACCAGGTGAATGACTAACTAGGTTTTTTCTTTGGCGTCTTCCTCGTTTTTCTGGAACCTCAAAACTCCATCTATATCCGTTCTTCCCTTTGGTTGTTGAAGTATTCATTATTTTTGCATTAGAAAAAAAACTAACGCGAAGCACACACTGGGGTCTACCAAACCCCAGCACCACTTTGCACGCTGGTCACTGATATACTAAGCCTGCAAGCATCTCGAAATATAATGATGTAGTAGTGGAGGAAATAAGCTAAATTTAAACGACGTTTGTATCAGAAATTTGATGGGGTATGACCCCAGTGAGTGTTTTATGTATTTTAACATAACAATATTCTCTAAAATATACGTAAATATTAACCATGAGAATATAAGAAAAGTGAGTAGTGATTTCACATATCTTTAGCACCTGGTACCTGTAGATTGGCCGTCGGCCCAAGGTAGCAGGTATGCATAGCCATGTAAGCTAGAAGCACACCCCAAGACAGAAGATATAGGCAGTTTTGCCCGAGTCAAGGCCCCATCGTTCGACGGAAAGATGTCGTGGACCTATTATGTTAAACAGTTTGAAGCAGCCGCTAGAGCGAATAATTGGCCCGATAAGGAGAAGGCAGTGAACTTAACCATCGCGCTTCGGGGAGATACCATAGATGTGCTTCAGACGATACCCCTTGAAGAAACGGATGACTTCGAACAGCTGAAGAAGACGTTGGACTTGCGATATGGTCACGAACATCTAGAACCAATCTCAGATGAAGAACCGAAGGCAGAAACGGGACGAAACTCTTCAAGAGTATGAAGTGGATATCGCCCGACTAGTTCGATTTGCTTATCCATCAGCACCGGAGAACATGATGGAATGTATGGGCATCCAGACCTTTATTGATGGGCTGCGTGACCCTGATATGAAGAGGACGCTTCGTTTGGCGCATCGCAAAACATTGGTCGATGCATTAACTGCTGCTCTTGAATATAAAGCAGCCACGAAGGCTTCGGGGTACAACAAAGTCAGGACTATTCAAGAAGAAGGTGACGAAGATAGACTTGAGCAGATCGTCAACTTGATAAAAAGAATCGAAGGCAAAAGGCCAAAGAAGATTAGATGCTGGAATTGTGGCGAGCAGTTCATGTAAGCGCCCTATGACTCCAGCAAACCAAGAACCCCAGTCCCAGGGAAAACTAGAACGGGTCGGCTCCGAGGGGGCAGCACCGACCCAGGATCATTCCAAAGACCCTCTCATACTGATAGCTTCCCTCAGATGCCGTAACGACAGTGTATATGTGGACGGCGAAGTGAACGGCAAGAAATATACTCTGCTTGTAGACCCTAGAGCAACCAGAACCACTATACGGCTGGAGATAATAAAATCCAAGAAGAAGCTTCTGCCAACGAGGCTGCGACTCCGGACCGCAACAGGTGAAAGTGCCAATGTTCGCGGAGAGACACTAATCCAATTAGGAATTGGTGGAGAAAAGTTCACGCATATGGTAATCGTAGCTGATATCGAAGAAGACGTGATTCTGGGAATGGACGTAATGAATCTGCTTGGTTTCCTTTCATACTTAAGAAACAGAACCAATAAAGTGGGTTCCGAAGACGTATTTCTCCATCCATATGAAGGCAGCACGGTGTTGGCAGCTGTACAGGAAGATACTGTTCTACCTGCACGAAGCGAAGCCATGTTAGTAGCGCGGCTACAGGGAATCATGGAGGAAGGTACACCAGTTATAATGGAGACAAGGAACCACGACGAAGAGGTTGGTAGAGGAGTACTAATTGGAAAAGGACTGGTTACGTCAGCGGAGAAGATCCCAGTATAAACGTGAACGATTACCCAATTACCATCAAGAAGTCAACCAGAATTGGATCCTGCGTACCAGTGACATCCATAGTTCGTCAAACAACGACAACTGAAAAATTTTAATGACAGATTTGAACAGATGTTGTCAATAGCTGGCCAATCCTTGAATCGAGCTGAGAAAGGGAAAATGAGAGAATTTCTCTTGCCGTATCGAGACCTTTTCGTACCAAAAGGAGGGAAGACTGGCAGGACATCAGCCGTCAAACACAAAATCGATACTGGTGATGTCAAGCCAATTAGACAATCAGCTCGAAGACTACCACGAGCGAAGAGAGAGGAAGCTGAAAGAATAATTCAAGAGATGGAGGAAGTGATAGAACCATCCACTAGCCCTTAGGTATCTCCAGTAGTGCTCGTCAAGAAAAAGGATGGAACTACCAGATTCTGCGTAGACTCTCATCAGCTTAACAACGTGACGAAGAAAGACAGCTATCCTCTGCCTCGAATTGATGATACACTTTGGCCGGCAGCAAACTGTTTTCCACCCTGGACCTGAAGTCTGGTTATTGGCAAGTGGAAATGGACCCAGAAGACAAAGAGAAAACTGCTTTTACCACCGGATCCGGATTATGGCAGTTCAACTTCATGCCATTCGGGCTCTGTAATGCGCCCGCGACATTTAAAAGACTCATGGAAAATGTCTTGAGAGGGTTATCTTGGACAACATGCCTGGTCTATTTGGACGACATCGTAGTATTGGGTAAGACATTTGAGGAGCACCTGAAGAACTTGGAAGACGTATTCAAACGACATCAAGCTGCCCAGCTCATGTTGAACCCAAAGAAATGTCAGTTATTCCAAAACCGAGTCAACTATCTGGATCATATTGTGAGCAATGAAGGAGTGGCGGTGGATCCAGAGAAAATTGCTTCCATCAAGCAATGGCCGCAACCTACCGACAAACATCAAGATAGGAGCTTTCTTGGACTGTGCACATACTATCTAAGTTCATAAGGAAGTTTGGGGATATTGCCAAGCCACTAACTCGACTCACAGAAGAAACCAGAACTTTTCATTCGGATGAAGAATGTCTAACTGCTTTTGAAACCCTGAAGAGACGATTAACCACGGCGCCGATACTAGGATATCCGTTACCAGAGAAAGACTTCATTCTTGACACTAATGCAAGGAACGTAGGGATTGGAGGAGTGCTCTCACAGATCCAAGGAGGACAGGAAAGAGTGCTGGGATATTTCAGTAAAGTCCTCTCCAAACCAGAACGAAACTACTGCGTTACGAGAAGAGAACTTTTTGCGGTAGTGAAGTCGGTGGAACACTTTTACCAGTATCTCTATGGGAGGAAATTCTTGATACGGACTGATCATGCAGCACTCAAGTGATCTGGCAATGGAAGGAAGAAAATCGGCGACCTACCTGGCAAGAAGTGTCAAGATTTTCACCGACACTCAAGACATATTGGGCTCAGTGGGACTCCCTTGTCTTGGAAGAAGGCCTGTTGAAACGAATTCTTGAAAACGATGATGTATTTGAGAATAGAAGACAGTTAGTTATCCCGAGAACGAGAGTAGCTGAGGTTCTGAGGAAGTTATATGACAGTCCATCCGGAGATCATCTTGGAGTGAAGAAAACCCTTCAGCGAGTCCGTGAAAGGTTTTATTGGACGAACAGCTCCGACGATGTGAAGGACTGGTGTACGTCTTGTGCTACGAGTATTGGACCACATTTAAGAGAACGGCACCCATGAACAGTATAATGTTGGAAGCCCATTCGAAAGGATTGCTTTAGACATCGCTAGACCATTTCCGACGACAGAAAATGGTGGTAAATATGTCCTGGCTGTGATGGATTATTTCACAAAGTGGGTAGAAGTTAAGACGATCCCGAATCAAGAGGCCACAACTGTCGCGGATGTATTGATGAAGGAATTCATCTGCCGATATGGAGTGCCCTTGGAAGTTCACAGCGAACAGGGAAGGAATTTCAAACTTACTATCAAGGAGGGGGCAATGTTGCGAGGTCACCAACTCAAAGCCGGTCCTGTCCCTCGACTGTAAATTTTGGTGGCTGCGCTCTTTTCGAGAACATTCGCTTTGTTTGTGCATAGGGCGAGTCTAAGGTACAGGAATTTTATAGAGTTGAGAAGGACTACATATACGCGGGTTTTTGAGTGCGTGAATAATTATTGAAACAGTTGGTTCGGAAGAATTAGTGAAACGGACAGTAAAGAGTTAGTTCACAGACAGTTCACAGAAGTTCTTAGTAATCGGTCAGTGAATAAAATAGTGAAGATAAATAGTGTAATATTCAAGTGCTAAAAATAAATTAGAAGTATTATACCGAGAGTAAATAAATTAGTAGACATTAAGTAAAGTGTGCATATAAATTAAGTTCAATACAGTGTGTGTTTCTATAAATAAATAGATAGTAATTAGCCATAGTGTGTATAATTTTATCCCACAACTAAAAACTATTTAAATAAATGAGAAAAACATTACAGTACAAATTAATGGTAAATGTTTAATAAATCCCTATAAATTGAATTTAATAAATTATTAATAATATTACCTGCACATATAAATAATAAAGCCTTAAATAAGGCATGAATAAATAAATGAAGAAAATTCATATTTACCCAAAACCAAAGTTGATATTATTAATCCTAATTGACTTAAAGTTGATAAAGCAATAATTTTTTTAATCAAATTAAAAATCAGTACCTAATCCTGACAAATATAGTTATTGAGGAAAAAAATAATATCAATGAATGAATAAATAAACTCCATCAGCTACTAATGTTGAAGAATGAACCAATGGAGAAACAGGTGAAGGAGCTGCTATTGCCGCAGGTAACCATGAGGAAAAAGGAATTTGGGCTTTTTTTACAACTTACCTAGGTATGGCACAACCAAGAGCACAAAAAGCCCAAAGGCTGAGGTGCCGAGGTCTCGAAGCCTCTGACTAGTGGTGCCGAACTAATCAATCAATCAATTAATGATGTTCACGTTCGCTTTTCTTTTCTGTACTTTCTGTGGAAAGTAATGGGAACCGAACGTTATAGTGGAGATTTTAAAACGTATCTAAATTGCTCCAATAAATAGGCAAATTTGTCTCCATTACCAATACAATGCCAATAAAAATCTGGATGAAAAGTGTTATATTCAAAAAAAGCAAACAGATATCGACCTCCAAAACTACCGGATGTGCGACATCATTGATAATATTTTCCTTCACAAAACTCTTTTCCCAGAACCCACACCCAGTATACCTACTAAAAATACGTTAACTGCTATCCGTGGATATTTATAAAACAGATGATAAAGAATTGGGAGGAAATTTGTTATCGAATACCATATAGGATCATTATTGTTATCAAATTGAAAACAAATTTTCATATGTATAAATTTTCAGCTATGGGAGGGGCAATTTATTTTGTTCATTCGCAGAAAAAATGTCAATTGAAAAAATGACAATAAGTAGTAGTTAACGTAAACTAGAATAGATGATTTTTAAATAAATTGGCTTCAATAAATGTAACAAAAAATATGTAGAGCTGGCCAGTAAGTTAGTGTTATCAGAAAAACGTGCTACCCCGACGCTGTAAAAGCGATAACATTTATACGACGACCCTAAAGTTATATAGTTTTCATTTTATTCGAGCTCCAGATGTCTGTCATAAATCTGATTTTCATCCTAAACTTTCTGAAGATATTGTTTACCATAAATTTCCACTTTATAAATCTCTAGTTGTATAGACAACATTATTCACCAAGAAAGTATTGTGGCGATTGTAGACTATAGTAATTTTTTCAGTTTACGACTGTCTACCGACACTTCGTAAAATAATAACCTTCACACTATAAATCTCTGGTATGTTAAAATCTTATTCAAAAAAACGGATGGTTTTTCCAGAGTTTTTATAAAAAAAATCTGGACGGACGAAAACGATTCAAGCTATAACAAAACATGTTTTAAAATATAAAGCATACGGGGTGTGTCGCGAAAAGTTTTGATTAAAAATAATGGCGGATACAGTTATGTTGAAAATCTGAAATTACCATGCTGTAGGTTTTTGATGACGCTGAGTTCAAATATAATTTTGTCCTGAATGTGGCACTTTCGGTTATACCGGAAGTAGACGTCAACTTTGTTATTTTAAATAGAACCAAATATTTTTTATTTTATTTTCGAATTCTACGTGAAATTTTAGCAAAAATGAAACATTTTTGAGGTATTTCGATTTTTTTCAAAATTTTGAAAAAATCCTAGTCCACATTAATAACGAAGCTAGTGACGTGAAATTGTAACCAATAAACAACCAGCGCTTGCCCGTTAACTCCATATGTCAAATTCATTAATATTTCATACACGGTATTTTAAACTTAGCCGCCAACATGCACAATTTAAATCATTTATAAGCTGCTTACTGTATCCACCATTACTTTTAATCAGAACTATTCGCGCCAAACCCTGTATACAGGAGGTGATTGCCCCGTATGAAATTAAGAAGGGTTTGTAATATAACAAAATTTTCTCAGCCACCTCTTCTGTAGGTGGAAGGTAGAATTAAATTTTTATTTCTTCTCTCAAATCTCAGTAAATATGGAGAATTGAAATTGTGTAATTTCCCTGCACTCGCAAAGGACTAATCACCGTTTTTTTTTCAATGAAAATTTCGTTGTAAGGGGGTGAAAGTAGCAATCCTTATTTCATTTAATATCAGAGAGTACGAGATCCGGCTGCAGATACAGATCTTTATGAAAAAATAAAGGTTTTCGTAGCCATTTGTTCAAAGGCAACCCAGAAGAAATAGAATATGAACAAATTAAAAAAAAGGTTCATAAGACGCATGCATAAGACAAAAAAGGATTTGTGAGGGTTAGTTTTAAAATGTTATTTTTATCAAGTAGTTAAAATATCCCGATGGTCGATGTTGGTTGTTCAGAAACATCTCCTCGTAGGTAGACCGATCCGTGAATAATCTCCCTTGGACCCTCTTCGGAGATGAATCTTAGTTTGACCGTTGACAAGTCTCTGAAACAGAAATTGTTCAGGTGCAACAGTACCTTTATAATTATTTCTTGCCATTATGTATATTCTAGTGGATGAGATAAACCCAAAACCTTCCCTTGTTGATCCAGAGCTTTCGTACGGATATTCTTCAATCCACGTCCCAGACGTTCTGACGTGATAATGACTCTTGGTGCGTTTTAAAGTGGTTATGCTGGTATTGAGCAGTACGTACGTTATAAAATGTTATTTTAACAAGTTCTTAAGATATCCCGCAAGGCTCAAATCTGAGGCCGATTGTGATCTCCTGGTAGGTAGAGCGTTCCGAGAATAATCTTCCTTGGTTCCCCCTTAGGAGATGAATCTTAGCTTAACTATTGTCAGGACACTAAACATAAAATATGCAAAGACAGTACCTTTATATTATTTCTTATTAATATGCATGTTGTAAAGTGGCTTATTTTTATCAAGTTGTTTATGCATGGAATTTGTGTTCTAAATATACACTGTGTTCATTTGAAAAGGACCCACCCTTAATATTTCAAAAATGTTACATATTAGAAAGAAATGCCGAAACACGTCAACTTTTAACATGAGGGGGACACTTTTTGACGCTAATGTCATAAACGTCAGATTCACCCCCTCCCTACTGGAGACACCCCTTACATTTTTTCAAATGGCATTAGGTATCAAGTCACACCTCATTTAAAAGGTCTGGTAAATCTCTATTCAATCATTTTGTTTGGCCTTTGATACCAGCCTTCCATTGTTATTTAATCGTTGTTTAAAATTGGCTCTCTTTCATTTTTTCGTATGCCCCCGTATTGTGTTATGATAGAAACACTCTTTAAAGAATAAAAAATTTACAAATAGTAAAAAGACAACTGTTAACAAGGAAAAACTGCTATTTAATCATGTGTCAAAGTGACCACCGTTAACATTCAGGCAATAAATTTTTGATTAAGGGTGGGTCCTTTTCAAATGAACACAGTGTATTTAAGGGATTAAAGATGAATCAAATCCATATTTTACTCCTACTGTATAGCACAAAAAAGTACGTTTTATCACGTTTAGTAGGTATATTAATTTAGCTATTAGATCTAAAACATTTCCCGCAATGTGAAAAACTTCAATGACTACACTTATTTTTACGTCAGGTAACAAAATAGATATTGAGAATTACAGATGTATCTCGATAATGTGTTCTCCGGCCAAATTGTTTCAACAAATTATTTATTCCAAGCTTTATGATTACATACAAGGCTATATAGTACCTCAACAACATGGATTCATGACAGTAATTCAGTAATACAGTTTTTGATACTGTAAGAAGTAAATTACAACTTGATATTGCCTATACTGATTTTCGTAAAGCTTTTGACTTAGTAAATCTCGATATACTGTACAAAAACTAAATCAATATGGTTGAATAAAAACCTGAGTTATTTAAGTTATTTAGAAAACAGATTTTTTATGGTTAGACAAAATGGTAATACTTCAGCAAAGTTTCATGCTAACTCTGGTGTACCTCAAGGGTCCAATTTGGGACCTCTTCTGTTTACTATATTTATTAATGATTTGTCTTCAGTAATTCAGTATTATGAATGTCTACTTTACGCTGTTGATCTAAAAATGTTTAAAAGAGTTCAGACGGTTACAGACTGTGTTTTTTTACAAAAAGATATCAATAATTTACATGAATGGAGTATAAAAAATAAACTTTACTTTAATATTAATAAATGTTACATAATGTCAATAACTCGTCGACAATCACCTTATACTTTTGAATATATTATGAATACAGAAGTGATATCGCGTAAAACTGAAATAAAAGATTTGGGAGTAGTGTATAACAATACTTTTTCATTTCATAGTCACATAATAGTATATTATGCAACGATCATGTAATGATGGTTATTAATACACAAGAATTAACCGGGATACGAAACGAGCCGAAGGCGAGTTTCGTATGGTTATTGCGAGTGTATTAATAACCATTACATGAGAGTTGCATACACTATTTTTTCTACGAACAAGAAATTTTATATGAATTCAACAACATTGTTTCTTATAATCTTCTTGCTACCCTCCAATCCATAAATTTACCATACAATTTATCATATACCTTTTTTGATTTTGCAGGTAATAAACTATTGGATACATTTTTTGCCATTTCAGGCTCTCGTCGCTCGACATTTCTTTTAAAAAGTGGAACGTGTTAGATGAATCCTGTATGTCAAATGTAACTACTGTATGTAAGATGAACACTGACATTTTGACATGACAGTTGACAGTACTAAGTAAAGATGGTTTTGATGGCTATATGTTTCAATGGTAACCTAAATAATCCTGGTTCATCGTAATGATTGAAAGACATCCAATAATTGCAACCTACATAAGAGAAAGCAGCATATTTAAATAACACAGAAGGTATCTACCTTTTAGACTAACGCAAAAGATTGAAACTGTCATAAAAGACGAATCTCTTAGAAACTGTCAAACATTCTACAGGAAATATTGGGTCTGCCTACTTGGTTATTTGAAAATCTAGATTTTGTATGGTCAATTTTTCAGTTTCATAATGAAAACCAGTGTTATAATAAGTATCATCATGAAACTGAAAATTGGCATTTAATTAACAACTTATAGTATAGGAGTAGAAAAACAATATTACTAAATCAGCTAACAGAATGCTAGGGTTTATAATAAGAAATAGTGCTGGTATTAGAAATCTAGATACATTTAAGATGTTATACTTTTCTTTAGTTAGATCAAAATTGGAGTTTGCATCCATAATTTAACACGGCGAACATGAAACAATTCTAAAACAAATTTAAAAAATACTGAACAAGTTTCTTAGATATACAGAGTGGAAAGTCTAACTGGAACAAATTCTGTAACTTGATAAATAAAGGTTTATCGCAAAATTCCTGAAACACCCCAATTTTTATTTTCAATGGGGCATATCACAAAGAGATTTGTTTATCTTTTTGATTATCTGGGGGGTTGCAGACACCCCCAACTTTTTTTTAATTGAAGGGTAGGTTGATAAATTTTTTTCATTTGAAAGCTTTTTCAATTGCAAATACAATTCCATTTTTTTTGTTACTTTTCATAGGCAATGTGTCGGAGAAAAATTAAATGAGGAGATATTTACTGAAATTACTGTATGTATAGGTACATTTTTTCTTTCTTGATAAGCCCAATAAAAAACCTGCTCGATAGTTTTTCGGTCAATTTGAACTGAATGTGATTGATTTGTTAGTACTTGTTTGTATTTCAACGTGTAAATTAAAAACGAAAAATAAGAAAATGCCCTATTTAACCGAGACGCGTCGTATGAAATTTTAATGATGATCGGATATGGGGACAGAAGTCGAACACAGGCTGAAGTCGCTCGTTTGTTTAGTGAAGTTCATCCAGAATTACCTTCAATTAATCGAAGTACGATTAGCAAAATTGAAACTCGATATCGAGAGTTGGGCCACGTAAGGGATGATCCTTGACAAAAGCTTTTAAAAGTCGACGAAGAAGCCCAGTTGAACATATTGTTGGAAGTTGAAGAAAATCCTGTTACTCCAGCTAGGCAAATAGCTCGCGTTCATGGTGTCAGTCACACAAGCGTTTTAAAAATTCTTAAAGAAGCCAAAAAGCACCCATATAAGATGCAAAACCTGCAGGAGCTTAACGAAGATGATCCTGATCGTAGACTCGAATTTTGCGAACGAATTATGGCCTCTATCGTGGTGGACAAATTGCTTTGGAATGGGTGCTGTTTTCTGATGAGGCTACGTTCACATTACATGGGCACGTCAATCGACAGTAACGCCGGAAGTGTTACAAAATGTTCGGAATGTTGTTTATAATCGATTAGGATATTGTCAGCAACAAGGTGGAGAGCACTTTGAACATTTATTGCATTGAAGTAATTTCAGTAAATATTTCCTTATTTCATTTTTTCCCGACACATTGCTTATAAAAAATAACAAAAAATGGAATTGTATTTGCAATTGAAAAATTACTTACTCGTCAAGTATGTACAAGAAACCAAATTAAAAAGTCGACAACACATTGATTAAACAATCATAAAGAATTTAAAATTTACATTGAATTTAAATTTTAAATTTAAAAATAAATAAATTAAAATTAAATTAAAATTAAATTCTTTATGATTGTTTAATCAATGTGTTGTCGACTTTTTAATTTGGTTCCTTGTACATACTTGACGAGTAAGTAATTCTTTACTAATTTCCTTATTTATAAAATTTCAACTATTTTTACTTATTGTAGGTATCGCACTGATGATGGCTTAACAGCTGAAAGCGCTTTTCAATTTTTTAAAAATTAAATTATTTCACACAGAATACACTGTCATGTTTACGCAGCTATAAAGATATTCATCAAATATTTATGATATACCGAGGCGAACGCTCTTTAATAAATTAAATAAGAAACATGAAAAAAATGTTGGACGCCCGATTATTTTATCAGAAGTAGAAGAAAGACATTTGTCGATGTGCTGCTAGCTGCCGCAGAATTTGGAAGCCCACTTACACAGCTGGACTTGTGAATCGTAATTAAGAGGTTTCTAGATAAAATCGGTCGAAAAGTTCTCTAGTTTCCAAATAATCTACCAGGAAACGACTGGAGTCTAAATTTTCTGGACAGACATAAACACAGATTGACGCAAAGAATATGTCAGAATATAAAACAAACCAGGGCCGCAAAATCAGAAGATGAAATTAAGGCTTATTTCGATAACTTGGGTAGGACGTTGGAAAATGTTACACCTGACAGGATTTTGAATTACGACGAAACTAATTTAAGCGACAATTCAGCACCGTATGTGGTATACAAAGCGGAAATATTATATGATTTATGGACAGTTGGTGGACCCCCCGGAACAACATAGAAGCAGCAAGTCCGGATGGTTCGATGTCTTCATATTCGAATACTGGTTTAATACCATAGCTGTTCCTTGGGCAAGAAAAAAGGAGGGTAAAAAGGTTATTATAGGTAATAATCTTTCCTCGCACCTTAATACTGATATTTTGGTGGCATGTGCCAGAAATAATATAAGTTTCGTGTTCCTTCCATCGAACTCAACTCACATCAACCAACCCCTAGATGTAGGTTATTACGCCCCTTTGAAAAGACACTGGAGGAAGATTCTCACTGACTATAAAATGAGAAATCGTAAATAGTCAGCCCTAAATAAAACAACATTTCCTGGTCTTCTCCGAAAATTTTGTGATGCACTTTCTATATCCGACATTAACAACATCAAAAATGCATTTCGTGCAACGGGAATCATACCATTGGATAGAGAGCAGGTGTTAAAAAGACTTCCTAATCAAACAGTGAAAAATTTGGGTCGTGAAATTACAATGAATATTTAAAGGAAAAAAGATGGCCTACAAATGTAAAGAAAGGAAGAAAAAATATGTTAAAAGTTGTGCCCGGAATGTCAGTCTCTGTCGAAGACGATGATGTAACATTAGAAGAGTTGGAAATAGAAGTGGAGGAAGAAGACGAAAATGTTATTGAAAATGAAGAAAATCTTATGGAGAATGAAGAAAATGTTATTGAAAGTGAAGAACAGAGCTGCGACGTTGAAATCATGACAGAACCTAAAATTGAAGACTTTGTTATCGTGAAATTTTCCACTAAAAAAACAATCAAACACTACATAGGCTTGATTTTGAATACATCATTAAATTTTTAAGAAGCACGAATATTAATAATGATAATTTTACGTTCGTATCCCCACCGTCGATGATATGATGCGGCAAGAAGACATTGTGAAAGTGTTAAGACCACCAATTAAACGTAAAGGTGTTCACTAATTTGATTCAAACCTCAACAAGTTTGAAAATTAATTTTAATGATCTTTTTCATTTTTTAAGAATTTTGTTTTTTATTTTTAGGAATAATGTTTTAATTTTTTTAAGAATAGATACTCTTATTCATTTTATTAGTTCATATAAAAGAGTACAAATTGAGTATTTTGTGTTTTATTTGGCAACAACGAATGTTGAATATAATTTTTAAAAACATATTTATGAGGCAAAGAAACATCTATATGCGTTATAATTTGCGTTTTCACTTATTTTATTAGCAATGGCAAAGTAACACCAATTCGAAGGTTACTTTTTGAAAAATGAAAAAAAAATTGTAAAAATTCAAAATTTATAATTTATATGCAAAAGTATCTGTGACATATACATCAAAGTTCAAGACAGAAAGAAAACAGCGCAAATTATTTCACGATTTAAAGTAAAGTTGCCCATAATGTTTAAAATCTGGGCAAAGTAGCACCGCTCTACGGTAAGTATTGTTTTTTTTCGCATTACATTTCTTTCGCAGTATTCTTGTAATTAAATTGTAAAATCTGTAAGAATACTTAATAAATAAATATGTAAAAGATATTTTTTTCATATTTTAAGTTTTGGGTGCAAATCTCTAGAACGCCGTGTATATCATCCATATCACGATAATCATGAGACACTAGAAGCGATCCATATAAGAAATTTTCGTTCCCAAACTCTCAACTCTCTTAATACTCTATTTAATATTAATTTAAGTTTTCGCAACTTTTTTTAATATAGTTACGTTCTCAAACGCTAAAAGTTTAAAGTACCTCGGCGTAATGATGTTTTACTCGTCTCAGGAATACAAGTTATACTTTACGTATGAGACGGAATTTAATTTTCTAGAAGAAAACAAGTGAATTTAGTACTTTGCAAGATTAAAGAAAAACTCATCATGCTTAGGAATATTATAATACCTGTTTTATACATTTGTGGATTATAGCGTGCTATTAAAATGATCTACAGCAGACCATAAATGTTCTCGGTAATTGTTTTGGGTTAAATATAACCTCAAAGCTTAAATTATTTTTTCTAAAACGACTTTAACCGCTAATTTCTAGATTTCATTCGCGTAATGTAAAGTTTTATACTCAAATATTAGCAATAAATAGATGGATAAATAAAATTACATAATTTGTTTCATCAAACCTAAACTTGAAAAACGTATACGCATGCGTATGCATATGCAGGTGATTTGACGGTTCTGGCAAAATCAAAGAGCTCAGGAAAATTACAAAAAATCTCGCAGAACAAGCAGAAATTCTAGGCCTGAAAATCAATCAAGAAAAAACAAAATATATGATCCTAGGAGACACTGGAGGTATCGAAGAAAATCTGGTAGTAAAAACGACAAGCGAAAACGAGCAATGCCCATGAAGAACAAGAAATAAAGTCAAGAATTAGGAAAGGCAACAGAAAATTCGGAATGCTTCAGTCACTGATGAAATCGAAATACTGTTCAAGAAGATAAGAATCTATAATTCCATTATAAAGCCCAATGTGACGTACGAAAGTGAAACATGGATCCAAACAAAAAATAGGAAGAGATGTTGGAGCGATGGGAACGTACAATGAATAGAGCAATAATCGGCGGCATAAAAACACCTGAAGGGTGGAGCAGGAGAACAAATTAAAAAGTAAACATGTACGGAGAACCAAAATTAACATCAATGCCTGTAGAGCATATACAGGGTGGCCGGACGAAAACGGAACACAGTGATTTTCAGGAACTTCATCAACGTTTAAAAAAAGCAGAGAGATCAAAGGGGGACACTTTTTTCAGGTGTTTTTACTTCGCTACTTTCACCCCCCAACGGGGTAAACGAGTAAGGTACCATTTTAAAGCCCTTCCAATTCTCTATAGATCTCAAAATTCGGCCTAATACTTTTTAATAAATTACATTCTAAAGTTTAAATCATTCTTAGTTGTTTACTGACTTCTTAGTATACTAAAATGTTCAAATTGATTACCACCCGCGTCAATACAATAATAAAGATTTTGTTGGAAACGTTCTCGCACACTTTGACGCAAATCTTCTAAAGAGGCTAGTTGTGTTTTGTAGATTTTAGTTTTGAGCTATTCTCACCAAAAAAATCAAGGGACGACAAATCTGGTGCCCGTGGAGGCCATTCAATGCTACTTCTTCTCCCAATCCAGTGCCGTGAAACATTTTGGTCTAAATACGGAGGAGCACCGTCCTGTGGAAACATTAAATGATCTTCACTATACTGTAGGTCATTTTCAATAATATCGGTCAAGGTAGAGTCAATATATAGCATCTTCCAGTAATTTCAAATACATTTCGCCAGTCAAATTATCAGGTAAAAAATATGGACCCACCAGCCGGTCACCGATAATGCCAACCCATACATTTAATTTTTGCGGTTACTGTGTATGTGTTACGCCGAATTTGTGTAATTGCCGATTTCGTGTATTAGGCCGATTTTTTCCGAATTCGTGAAATAAGCAGCAGAGTTGCTTATTTCATGTAATAGGCAATTATTTATAGATTCTTCAATGATTTTCCTTGCCCTTCTCGATAAATTAATCAATGATCTGTTTTAACCAACATGACAAGCTGAATTACATTGTTCATTGTATTTAACCGTCAGGAGATTTTATAGTTGTAGTTTTTATCGAGAAGGGCAAGGAAAATCATTGAAGAAGCCATAGTTGCTTATTTTACGTTATTATATTCATACATATTCATAAATCATATCCTGATTACTTTGTAATATCTTACCATGACAAATAATTTTGTATCTGTCAATTTTGATTAATAATTTTTCCGATTTTGTGAGAATAAAAACATTCATTGTACCAAAATTACATTTCATTTCATTTACGATACACAATAGTTTTGGCCACGAGGATACTTCTTACTTACGTGTCCTAATATTGTTAATACTTAGAAGATGACAGATGGTGAACAGAAAGTTTCAACAAAAACCCATACAGTTTGCTTCACAAACAGTAAGTCCTACACAACAAAAATATTCACAAATCGATAAAGAAGCCGATAGCATAATTTTTGGAGTAAAAATTACTTGTGTGCTATAAAATTCACACTAGTTACAGATCACAAACCGTTGTTACATATATTTGCCCCTCATAAAAGTTTACCTATTCTCAGTGCAACTAGAATGCAGCACTATGCTATCTTCTTACAAGATTTTACGTACGATATTGACTATAAAAATACAAATCATCACCTTAATGTTGACGCACTTTCTAGGCTACCTATACCTGTTTAGTCTAATAAATATTCTGCTTATGGTGAACCAGATGTATTTGACCTAAATTTAATTGAAAGTTTACCTACAAATGTAAAAGATTTATGTTATTATACAAAAAATGACGAGACTTTACAGACTTTATTTTTAGGATTACAGAACGGTACAAATGTAGATAAAAATTACAGATTCAATATCGACCAGTCACAATTTACTCTACCATCTGGAGTTATAATGAGAGGTCGAAGAGTTTTGATACCTACGAAACTAAGACATACGATATTGAAAGATTTACATGATGCACATTTTGGCGTTGTTAGAATGAAAGCTTTAGCTCGCAGCTATTGTTGGTTGCCTCACATCGACAAAGATATCGAGACTTTATGTAAAAATTGTTACGAATGCAATAAACAAAAAAATAATCCCATTATAGATGACTCACATGTGTGGGAACCACATGAAAATTTTTTTGAAAGAGTACACGTTGACTACGCTGGACCATTTAATGGAGGGTATTACTTTGTTTTAATTGATTCATACAGTAAATGGCCCGAGGTTCACTTTACAAGAAATATTACTACTGAAACTACCGTCAAACTTTGTCGAAATATTTTTAGTAGATTTGGTATTCCTAAAGTACTTGTATCAGATAATGGTACACAGTTAACTTCTCATAAGTTTAGACAATTTATGCAAAATAATGGAATATTTCACAAATTCACGGCACCTTTCCACCCTTCTAGTAATGGACAAGTGGAAAGATATATTCAAACTTACTTAAATACCGAAGAACACCTCACTGTGTTACTGGTAAAAGTCCTTCACTGTTAATGTTTAATAGGGAAATAAGGACAAGATTTGATCTACTGAAACCTACACGGAACAATACTGACATTGACTATAAAAAAATACCTACTAGCAGAGACATTTTCGTAGGGGCAAGAGTTGCCGTTCGCGACTACCTTAATCCAAAATGGCAATTTGGAAGAGTAACTAAAAAACTAGGTTTCGTACACTATTTAGTACAATAAGATGATACAAGAGTTTGGAGACGTCATCTAAATCAAATACGGGATATTGGTGAGAATACACCACCCGAAAGATACGTACCTTCAATACCGAATACACTTTCGCTAGTTCTAAATCAGAGTTCCACACCTACCTCTTCGATTGAAGGGAATTCACCAACTACAACCGAACAACCAGAAACATCTAATACACAAACTACACAAGGTGATCCAATTCCTATTCCTGGGGTTTCAACCGAAATAGAAGCTACATCTGTTCCTTTAAGGGGATCCTCTAGGATACCAAAACCTGTGGTAAGGTTAAACTATACCTAAGTGTTTTTTTTTACTGATTCGCTTACTTTAAGTATTTGTGGTCAGGAAGGAAAAATTATATTCTTACATATTCATAAATCCTATCCTGATTACTTGGTAATATGTTACCATGACAAATAATTTTGTATCTGTCAATTTTGATCAATAATTTTTCCGATTTTGTGAGAATAAAAACATCCATTGTACCAAAATTACATTTAATCGTCACCCTAATTATCAAACCTCGTAACTCCAATTTTGGTCAAAAATGAGATTTTGGTGCCATCTGTGAGAGAAAAAAAAACTACCTATGATGGAGAAAACCATTTAACTCCACATTACTTTATTTTAATATTATGGAAAGAAGAGAAAACCTCTTAACTCCATATACATCCGCGTGCCCTATAGAATACCTCGCAACTTATCTAAATTTTTCGGAATGTTTTTTGTGTTTCCTGTAAATTTTGTGATTTTGGAGTTACGAGGTTTGATAATTAGGGTGACGTAATTTCATTTACGATACACAATACACGTAATAGGCAAAATAGGTGCCCAATACACGAAATCAGCAATTACACAAATTTGGCGTAACATATGCACCGCCTGGAAAATTCTTGGGTTTGAATCAGACCAGTAGCGGCAATTATGACGATTTACAGTGCCGTGCTTTGTACTTATCCTGGGATCTAGATGAACATGTCCCAAAACTGCAACTTCACTATTTTCATTAACTACAGGCGGTCTATTATCTCGTTTTTTATTAGCTACATTTCCAGTCTCCTGGAATTTTTTCACTAACTCTAGAACATACTTCCTACTGACCTGTTTATCTTGATATTTTTCATTAAATAACTGAGCCGTTACATTTGCACACTTAGTGTTATGAAATAAAGCGCAGTGGAATAAACCATGGTATTTAATTTTCAAAAACACAATTAAACATATTTTCATGTTTTTTGTGTGTCCGTCTAGAAACCATTTGCCTTTCACAAATTTGATAAAAAATTACAAAAACAATACAAAGCCATAAAATCAACATTTAAACCATTGGCGTACTCAAGTACTCTTAAAAACTAAGTACATAATTTAAATTTAAAAAAAAATGTACTTTATCAAAAAGTATTAGGCTGAATATGAATATTTAAAGACTGTTGTAAAAAGAATTGAAAGAGCTTTAAAATGATACCTTACTCGACCGCTAATACCATTTAAATACTTCGAGGTGATGCTTGCCCCCGCTAGGGTGCGAAAGTAGCGAAGTCAAAAATACCGGAAAAAAGTGTTCCCCTGTGATCAAAAATCGACGGGTCTCTGCGTTTTTTTAAAACGTTGTCGCAATTCCTGGTAATGGCTCTGTTTAGTTTTCGTCCGGCCACCCTGTATATACAGATACATTCAAACACAAATGGAACATAGGGATTTTAAACATTGTATCAGAACTAGTCGACCAACATCCAGCTTCAACAGATTAAAAACACGATTATTACAATCGTTTATTTGGACACTTATAACATATCGTACAATTCCCACCACTCCGTATTCTCAACTGTGGGCGGTCCTTAATTAGCGCCAGACAGTCAGTAAACAGCAGTCGGTAGATGAGAGTGTTGCTTTGTTTCAATTTAAAGAATCCTATTTTGTTTTATTTACTAATTTATTTTCATTTCGAAAGCCGTTATTGCCAAAAGAAATCAAAACATATTATCTTAACTCGAAACATTAATTGTTAAAGAGATTTTAACAATTAATTTTCGATTTTAACAACATCCCCCCATCAAATAATTATTCAATACTAAATCGCAGTTCGCACATAACTAACAAATTTTGGAAGGAGAAGGGTGGGGTTTCTAACATTGGTTCTGAATCCAGCTGTCCAGATCAATACTTGATATTCATTGAAGTAAACTTATAGAAATGTTTTGTTGGTGGACTATTTAGATCGGACAATACATTAAATCCCTATGTTCCCTTTGTGTTTGAATGTATCTTATATAAATTTGGAAACGTACCGACTGCAACATTTTGTTGCAAAACTGTCGGGTGCGCAAAATTTTGATCTGACAAAAAAAATTAAACACGAAACGCACCGGCTGCAACAAAACAATGCATACAACAAATTGATAAATGTTTTTTAGTGATCAAGCACAAGTAGCTGACCCAACTCGATATTCACGGATATATTAAAACTACAATAGCGTTCAATTTAAATATATATCTTAGCGGATGACACTGTCAGTGTCAAAACGATTGTACTTAGAATGTTGCGAAGAAAAAGTTGCTCTGATCTCCTATATCGTTGTGAGATAACGTTGCATGTAGTGCGCGCCGATTGTATTGTCCCAAACAAAATGTGGAGCTTCGAGTGCTGCGCAAGAAAATGTTACAGCCGGTGCGTTTTTAGCTTCACGGCTTGTATCGTTGTTGAACTTTTGGGTTGTAGTGTAGTTCTAACGATCTGATGATGCAATCTTGTAGTTGCGATTTTATTACGGCAACAAAAATGCACGCAGCTTAGGTGTTCGTACCATACAATTTATTAATGCAATCGAGTTGGAACCAAAATAGAGCTGGTTCCAGTTTTATGCGACAAAGCAAAAATCAGAGAATATTGTCATGGCATGCATTTACTTGCACAATTATCTAAGAAAAAATCAATCTTCGAAACATGTGTATAGTCCAAATGGAAGTTTTGATAGCGAGATAAATGGACAAATAATGAAGGGATCATGGCGACAACAATCCGATGGTCAAACTGGATTAACGTCAATACCAAGAGTAGCTCGAAAATCGGCTACAAGTGCTGAACAAATACGAGCTGAGATTGCTGAATATTTTACATCCAACGGATCTTCACCTTGGCAAAATGATTATGCATAGAAAAGGTATTCCTACTGTATTGTACCACCGATGTATTTTCAATATATTGAATTTTTTTGTATTTTAGGCACCCTTTTCGACAAAAGATGCAATCGGGATTTACGTGATCCTGGGTCTTGTAGGTTTATAATATTTACTAAGTATAATATACCTACTTATTATGTTTAAAAAATAAATTAGTATACTTACCGTTTCAGTGTCTTTAGTTTTGTTTTGACGAAACTGCATAGCTTTGAATGCAAGCCATTTTGATTGGTATAAATCTTCTGTTCCCATTCCAGAAAACGTCGTGTTTTCACGGTGATCTTCTAGGCGGTAAAAAGTTGATAAACTTTCAATTTTTTTTCTTCTGAGATCTTGCAGGTAAATTCAGTTGCCAAATGTCTATTTTTTTTCGCCAATTTAAATTGGGAATTAGTAGGGTCCCACAAAATAGGATTACCCCTATAAATTTCAATTAATTTTAAACTCATTTCTTCTGTCCACTCCATATCAAAATAATAATAATTTGGGTACGCACGGAACAACTGTTTTCGAATAACTGAAATCTAAAATAGTCGCAAATCGCGTCCACGCCAAACCGCTCGACTACCGAACGCTGGCCAACGTCAACGTTCCCGTTGGAAAGCATTGGCTTCGATTCGCCGCTGCCGTACACACCAAAACCAACGCGTTCCAACATACATGTGCCGTTGATTAGCGTTGGAAATTCGGTCTGTACGCGGCTTAATTTTATGCGACAAGTTGTAGCGATTTGGTAACTTTTTCATGGAAATTATGTGGGTGTGATTTAGTGAATTAACAATTGGACGGAAACATTATAATAATAAATAATAATAATAACAATGTTTATTTGCAATAGAGAAAACAGATAAAATAAAAGTACATACAACATTTACAATAAATAGTTACAAATACAAATAAACATAATTTACTCACAGAAGCAGCGTAACTGCTTGTACGTGAGATAATACAAAATACATAATGCACAATACCAAAAATACATAATTCACAATACCAAAAATACATAATACATAATACCAGAAATGCATAATACAAAATACATAATGTATAATATGAAGTGTTTACTTAATCAGATAATAAGTCGCAATTTGGCAATAAATAAGGTCACAATAGGGCAAATCATACTAAGAAAGTAATTTATAGGTTATATTTAGATGGGTGAATTAGTCATATTAGGTAAGTACCTAATAATATTTAAGACCTTTTAGAATTCTAAATTCTTCTTTTTAGAAGGAAGGTCGATCATTTAGAACATGCTTTTTCAGTTACAATTATTGATAATATTATTTAAAGTTGATCTATCAGTTCCTTTAATCCAAAGTTTAGTTTTTTTCTTGAACATATTTACTGAATTAATGATAAATTATAAATTTTGGCAGCTAAGAATTCAATGCTGCGCTGTTTAATAGTTTTTTCGCATTTTGGAATTCTCACGTTATTTAATTTTTGTCTAGTTTTATAATTATTATGACTGAAAGGTTCCAATTTAATATTATTTTTATATACGTTTACTAGAATTTTTTGAACATATAGCTCTCTAATATCAAAAATATTACTGATTTTAAATAGTTCGTCACTAGAGAAGGTCTTGTTTTTTTTATTATTCTAAGGATCCATTTTTGTAATATGTTTAATTTTTCTAAGAAGTTGTCAGAAACCCCACCCCACCCCAACAGACCATAGGAAAACTGTGATTGGATAAGGGAATAATATACGATTTTGAAATGATGTACATTCAAGAATTCTGTTAAGTATTTAATTTTACCTATAAGACCTCTCACTTTTTTCAGAATATTATTAACCTGTAGATCCTAGCGTAAGTGGCGATCGATAATGATTCCTAGATATTTGACATATTCGGCTTCTTGAATATAAATGTTGTTGGATATATTTAAAGGGCCAAGATGAGGAAGATGTGTTACGTAAGAAGTAAACGGCATATAATTAGTTTTCTTAGTATTGAGGGTAAGCTTATTATATCTGAACCCTTTATCTACGTCTTCAAGATCACTTTCTACGGTTTCTTCCAATTTTTCCCAAGTTCCTCCTGTATAAAAAATAATAGTGGTGTCGTCTGCAAAGCTGTGTACAGTTCCTTTTAGATCTAAGGTAAGGAGACTATTTATATATAAAGTGAATAGTAATGGACCGAGAACTGTACCTTGGGGGACTCCGTATGAAACTGTTCTTAAGTGACAACGTATTATTTATGGACACTTGTTGAAAACGATTTGATAAATAGCTTTTTATAATTTCAAAGGTATTTCCTCTGATTCCATATAATTGAAGTTTATGTAGTAATATTTCATGGAAAACAGTATCGAAGGCCTTAGAGAGGTCGACAAAAACACGGGTATTTTTTTATAAACTGCTTCATAAATAAGAGAAGTCAATGAGCAAATAGCGTATTCCGTCGACTTATCCTCCCTAAAGCCATACTGTTTATTAGAAATTATATCAAATTTATTTAAGAATTTGGTGAGCCGATGTTTCAATATTTTCTCCATAAAGATTGGCCAATCGATTGAATCTTGATTTCTTTACATCTTCTTCTGAATTTCGCCGACAACTCCAAATTTATAATTTTTAAAAAATATTTTTAGTTGTTATTGTAAGTGATATGTGCTTTATCTTATGTGTTAATTAATGTATCTATAAGTTTATGGTTTTTTCTATTTATATATATATTTTTTTTTTTCTTTTTTTTTAAATTCTGTGTATCAATTATTGTACTCTATTGTATTTAATGGGTTCTAGCCCGTCAATAAATAAATAAATAAATAAATAAATAATTTTAGATAATGTCGAGATAAGGGAAATAGGTCGATGATTGTTAATTTCTAATTTGCTTTCTGACTTGTGAAGTGGTTTAATGAACCCAATTTTGAAGGATTGCGGATAATAACCAGCATCTCAAAACATTGGTTATTATAGTCCAGTTACTAACCAGGAGAATTTATTTCAAAAGCCTTGCTGACACCAACAAAAGTTACTAAATTCGTTACTGGAGAGCGTCTTCAAAATCTATTAACTATGCCCTGAATAACTAGACGATGAAACAAGCCAATCATAGATAACCTCTTCATTCTGAAAATGATTCTTGAAATATTAGATTGAGATATAAATACTAAACATGCTGGTATTCCATCACCTGTAAAACTTTTATCCGTCTCGTATTTGAAATTCTTGAGAGATTGAAGTTAATCGTTTATTGTATAGTCAGATTAAAGGTTTCTTTTTGAATTTATAGTGTACTGTTACCAATCATTTATTTTCTAATTGTGGTCTTGCCTGTAAATGTTAAGATATCACTTTCGGATATTCTGTCACATGTATGCAATCTTTCAGAAATTCACAAACTCCCCATGAAATCACCATAGAACTAAATGAGACCAGGACTTGTTAACGTTCTTTTACCTAGGGCAATCATTCAGAAAATCCGATTTTTCCCCAATTATGATTAGGCAAGCCTGCTATACATTTCGATAATGCTCGGAACGCTTCGGATTCGTATTTTGTTCACAATTCCATTCGGTAGTTTGCTCGTTCGCTGCAGTTATTTTCACATTATGTTGTTTTGGTTATATTTTCTTGTGCAATTTAACAGTTGGAATTTAGTGCAATTTCTGAAATTAGGACACAATGAACAAACTAGACGTGGACTGGTCACATTGATGAATTGAACCGTCAGAACCGGGCATGATATGAACTGCATGAATGTTTTGCCCAGTTCGATTTAGAGATGCAGAATTTCATTCATCTACCTTGCACTGATAAAGGCGCAAATACGCCGTAAACGGTCTACAAGTGATGTGACCTCTTATAATTACAAACCAAAAGGGTTTATTATACAGATTGCGAAAATCCCTTTCTTACAATGCGACTTATACAAGTACGACAAGGAAAATATGAGCAAAACTACGTGAAAGAGAGAGAAGACTTGTTAGCCCAGAGATCAGTCCCCTCTATCAAAAAAGTTGGGCGTGTATTCAGTCCCCTCCTATTCATTTTAACTGTTGTGTTGCCAAATGTACTTATCCGTAAAAATTATTCCTAATTTTTGTCTATCGTAGTTTTAAAATTTTCAACGGCATTTCAAGCGGCAACGATGTTAAATGCCAATAATTGTTAAATCGAAAGCAGTGTACGGAATTTATTTATTGCAGATTGTAATTTGTACAAATTTTTTCTTGAACTCTATTATTTTATTCTTATTTAAGCTGACAATTAATTTCTAACTACAATGGGATATTATTTTAGCCATTGTAACTTGAAAATAAAACATTTTTTCTTGACATGAAAATAATAAAGTAATTGGGTATAAAAAAACTAAAGATCCATTCCATTAATAAATTGAATTGAAAAAATAAAATAAGTACTTATTCTAAACATAAAATATGAACTTCTTGAAAAAATTAAACTAAAAATCCGTTCTAAAGGTAAACATAATTTTAATGAATTAAGTGCTCAACTAAACCACCTTGCTGTGCCAGGTAATAACCAAATCTGTCATAAAGATTTGAACTCTTATCTCTAAGATTATTTGGCGTAATGCTGGCACAAACGTGCTGTATTTTCGCCCTCAATTCATTTAAATTATTAGCTCTTTCAGATTCCTGTTGATAAATGATACTTTTCAAAAATCCACAAAGAAAAAAATCATTTGGAGCTAGTTCGGGTGATCTTGGAGGCCATTTAATTGTACCATTAGTACTAATAATTCTGTCGGGGAATGTAAACCTTGAAAATTCCATTACTATCCTTAAATTATGGACTAGACAACCATCTTGTTGAAACCAAATTCTGTTGGAATCAACATCGGGTATAAGGAGAACTGCAGGAATTACATGATTTTGAAATAACTCTAAATTTAAGTTCCCCTCAATAAAAAAAAAGGACCTATAATGTGGTCACCTAAAATACCCGTCCAAACATTTAGCTTCTGCGGATAATGTGTTCGGATTGGAATGCTTAGATGTTTATTTTCCTGAAACCAATATCTTGTGACGGATGGATTGTGTTTTTGATGTAATGAAAAAGTTGACTCATCTGTAAATAAAATATTTTTTAAAAAGTTTTCGTCAGCATTTTGACGTTCCATCATTTCTTCACAGAAATCCATTCGTCTGATATTGTCCTCGGGAAAAATTTCCTGCGTTGTCTGAACCTTGCAACAATGGTACCCGTTCCGTTTTAAAATATTCTGTACAGTTCTCTTATCCATGTTGACCTCTTCAGCAATTTGTCTTGAAGTACATGGTTGTCCTGTTTCAACCGCTAAACAAACATTCAATTCTCTAGTTTGCCTTTCGTCGTTTATCGGACGTTCGATTGGATCTTCCGGCGCTTGGCATTTTCTACAGTATGAAACTCATCCATATTTCTCGAAATTATTAACTATGCTCGAAATTGTTGTTCGTGAAGGAATTGGGCGATTTTCAAATGCCACAATAAACAAATTAACTATTGCATCAGCCGAATGACCTCCAAAATACCATTTTATAATTTGCACTTTTTCGCAGGTTTCGTATTTCTATGTGGGGGCATTGTAAAATGTTTTATTTTCAAATACAACGGCGTGCGCTACCAACGTGTGAAAGATTTGTAGCGAAAAGATCACATACGTTCAAATGTGAATTCTCTATGGAAAGGACACTGTTGCCGGATGAAAGTGTTTAATTTTACCTAATAGTGAATGAGCTCGAAAAAAAGTTAACGATAACGAGACAAAAATATCATTTGTACAAATTAATCTGAGCTTCTGGCAACAGCGGTTGAAATAGTGGGGCGATGAACACACGCCCAACTGTTTTGGTAGAGGGGACTGATCGCTGGGCTAACAAACCTCCTCTCTTTTTCACTTAGTTTTGCTCATATTTTCCTTGTCGTACTTGTATAAGTCGCATTGTAAGAAAGGGATTTTCGCAATCTGTATCTAGTAAATCATATCATCCCGTTTTCTTTGAAGTGTAATTCAATGTTCGTCGGAGCATATAGCCCGGAATGTGGTTGTTTCTTGTTAGATGATTGTTAATTTAAAAAAATTCAAAGTATGTAAGATGTTCAAAATAGTATTGATTATTTTAGAAACATAAATAACTTTAAATGGTAGAAAAACGAAGAATATAATTTTGTAAAGATTCAGTTCGTGTTAATGTACCTATTGATATCAAAAAGGTGGTGTTGCTATAAATTTATATGCTCTATTAAATACATTGTATCATAACACAGCAATATTGTGGGTTATAAACTGTTAACTAATAATAAATCAAGAATAATTTTTTATTTTAATACAGCACGAAAGGATTGGATTGAATCAATATCTGAATTTATAGCTAAGGAGGCATTTTCACGTAAAGAGATTAAGCTTTAAGGGCAAAATTGAAGTAAGGATTTGAGGAATTGAGACTTTAAATAAAGTTATTTGTACATCTTCATAAAGATCGCTCGAAAATATTGGTTATTTTTTTACTATTCAATTTAATTATTTTATTTTTGGGATTATAAAACTCAGTTAAAATAAAACGTGAGTTTTATTCAGGGTGATTCATTTGTGTGATAAAGTCCAATATCTTGTAAATCCCCAATGATCTTTGAATAAAATTTTGACCGATTGTATAAACAGAGCATTTCAATGGAAACTATCTACCCCACATAATTCCGAAGGCGTCAATTTTATGAAAAAATGAAAAAACACGTCAAAAACCCTATAAAAGGGAAAGTCTTTTTGCTCATATGCAGACGTTATAACGTTCCCCCTAGAATCAACATTCCCAATATTTTAAATGCAACATCCTATACATTATTGCATTGCTGGATTCTCCTTCACAAGAGGATTGCAAAAATGTATAACACATAAGTAAAAAGTCAATCTGTTTGGAGCTAAGGATAATTCCAATTTACTAATAGTAACATTTTAATTCGTAGCAAATCAGCAAAACAATAGTTAATAATTTTTGATTTCCATACAATGATACAATCAAGCCTGAAATGAGTTTCGAACATGTATGTAACATTTTTGGGGTTATTTATCGACATTCTTGAATAATTTGCTGACGTAACTCATCTATAGATGCTGACTGAGTGGCATAAAATTTGGTTTTCAGATATCCCCATAAAAAAGTCTATGGGGGTTAAATCGGGTGACCTAAAAGTGCCGCGGGTTAAAAGTGCCACCTTGTGTATAATGGCAACAGCATGTAATTTGCACGCCTGCGCCAACAATTTCAGATCTGCCGCATATCAGGTCCCAACAGTAACCAGCCAGTCGCTCTTAAACACGAGGAGACAGAAGAGGTTATATTTCAAATTTTTTAGTGTCTAAAGTAAAATATCATACAGTAACTTAACTTCGTGTAGCATCCTTATTGTTGAAGATATTGAGTCAGAGTAAGTACTATTAGAAAGTTTATTTTAGTACGTTCAAGGTAGTATAAAGATCATTATCATATCTAAGTGCATGTAAGAGTTATGAGTTAGCAAAATTCATAATTAGCAATGGGGCAACAAGTGCCATTTGTGGCACAACATGCCCCACTGCAAAAAGTGAAAAGTAAGTAGGTGATAACAAATTATTTTACCATAAATTATTGTTCCAGGAATAGACATGCGTTCTTACAAGAGAAAAACTGACCGAGGAACTGTCTCAATTGATATAATGAAGAGGGCAGCTGACCTGGTTACAAATCAAAGTAAATCAATAAGGTCTGTGTCTAAGGATTATAATGTTTGCAGGGTGACATTAAAAAGGTTCATCGATCGCTTGAACAATAATCCAGAGTCTGCTAAATATGGTTACTCTACTCATCGACTAGTTTTTACACCTCAGCAAGAGCTAAAATTGGAAGAGTATTTGCTTAAAGTATCTCAAATGTTCTATGGTCTGGGGCCCAAGGACGTGAGGCGTCTCGCTTATGATTGCGCTGTTAAATATAACATAAAGTTTCCAAACGTGTGGCACGAAAGTAAACTGGCAGGAAAAGATTGGCTCAATGGTTTTCTAAAAATAAATTACCGTCTTTCCATCAGGAGGCCAGAAGCTACAAGTCTAGGACGAGCTACGTCGTTTAATAAGACAAATGTCGATGCTTTCTATGAAAAGTTAGATGATGTTTTGAGAAGGTTCAACTTTACTGCTTCAAACATATGGAACGCTGACGAAACTGGCGTTTCAACAGTTAAAAAACCGTCGAAAATAGTTGCAGCAAATGGTAAAAGAAATGTAGGTTCAGTGACTTCTGGGGAACGAGGAACCAACGTTACATTACTTACAGCCATATCAGCAGCGGGAATATCGATTCCGCCATTATTTCTTTTTCCGAGGAAACGCTATCAAGATCATTTTGTGCGATTGTATTGGTATGGGAAATAGCAGTGGTTGGATGACTGATATTGAGTTTTTTGGATTTATGCAACACTTCATTAAACATGTTAAGCCTTCCCAAGAAAATCCAGTTTTATTATTGGTCGACAATCACTCAACACATTTAAATATAGACACTTTAGATTTGGCTGAAGCGAATGGGGTTGTAATGTTATCGTTCCCTCCCCATTGTTCGCATAAGCTGCAACCACTAGACGTTTCTGTCTACGGGCCGTTCAAAAAATATCTAGCTGGAGCTCAAGATGCGTGGATGCGAAATAATGCAGGCAAAACAATGACAATTTATAACATACCGTCAATCGTGCGCACTTCTTTGCCTCTTGCATTATCTCCTCTCAATATCACTAAAGGATTTGAGAAAACAGAGATTTTTCCATTCAATAAAAATTCATTTACTGACAGCGACTTTGCGCCATCTTATGTCATATCTACCTCAGCTTCTTTTTCTCCCGAAGTGGTCAGACCACTACCTAAGGCTGGTCCTCGGAAGGTTACAAACAGAAGAAGGCGTAAAACAGCAATCCTAACCGATACGCCTGAAAAAGAAGCTTTGGCATTGGAGCAAAGAGAACAAAAACTTAAAAATTCTACAAACAGAACATCTAAATCCAAAAAAGATTCAGTTAAAAAGAAAGTTCTGCAAGACTCACCTGAAATTGAAGTTCCTCCAAAAAGAGGTAAAACTAATTAAACACAAAGATAAACTTCAAAAGACTGCATTAGAAAGCAATTCTGGTTCAGATGATGAAGATTGTTATTGTTTGATATGCTGTGAACATTTTTCCGAGAGTCGGCCAGGTGAAAAATGGATCAGATGCCAAGATTGTAAGAAATGGGTTAATCAAAATTGTGCACCATCTAGTTTGAAGTCCGGCTTTTATATGTGTTTAAATTGTGACACAGACAGTGAATAATTTTGACTTTCTTTGCATATCTTAATGTTTTAAGTTAACAATCTACTGTAACTAATCACTTAATGGAAAACTTTTTAAATTTCTTTTTATCACTTTATGTTTTTAATTTCATTTGTTTAGTACATATATTCATAAATTATACGGGGCGTTAAACACATTAAGATTTTCAGGAACAAGTGGTCAGAACGTTTTAAATACACGTTAAGCAGAATTCAATTTTGAAGTTAAATACAAGGTGTCCCATTCAAAAAAATGTTCCTTTGATTTGGCCCGTCGTTCTGGAACGGGTAGCCACGAACTGGGCACTTTCTACCTGACGTCACCCCAAACCACATGAATTCTGCACGGTAGTGCGGATTAGGGATTTTTGGTCGTGCACGTCACCGCTTAAGAAAATCCCTTCCATTCCAGCTTATTTAAATTCGACGGTCGGACACCGACTGGGTCAACTTAATCAACATAGAATTATCAAAGAGAAAATGTTTTTTTTCAATTAAAATTGGAACAGAAATACAGCATCTTTTTTAAAAACATTTATTTATACTTTTTTAACAGTTTATTGACAGGAATAAAATTACTGTTTATAATAATATCCTAAACATTTCACAAAATTCAATCTATCTAATTTGTTTGTTTTGTAGGTAGCAATTTTTTCATTTAAAAATGCTTGCCTTCTTCTAGTTGCCGGATTTTTACACCTTATTTGCTCATTCAAACTCTGTAATTTAATATAACTTCTAGTTTCAGAATCGTTCAAAATATTAATAAATGTGTACAATGACGGGTGTGTTTTGTAAAAGCATTCATTAAATTTCGAGTGAAATGACTCACAACAGTTCGTGGTTCTAAACCCATTAACGGCCAAAGCATTAAAAATGATTAAATCTTGAAATGTTTTTATTGAAGGATACATAAAAAGCATCAATTAAGACTAATTTAGCATGAACAAAAATATCAAATTATTTTTAACAAAAAAAAACGTAGGTGCGTATACGCACCTTTGGCCGAAAGTAGCATATATATATTATATATCTTTAGACCAGTACATATCAGTCTGTGGTAGAGTGTGATATCCTGATTAAACAAGAATACCAATAAAGTTTTTCAGAAGTACTTCGTTGATTTGAAAATCATGGCGATTATTTTGGGACGCATAAACATTAGTAAACGTTATCAATTACTTCCTTATAAAAAAAAATTCATAAGGTGACTTGCCGCCATACTGTGCTTTTATGTCTTCGATTTGAACTTTGGGAGGGGTACTAGAATAAGTAGGTGTCTCTGTTTTTACCCACTTGGGTAGAACAGCAGCTTTTTGAGGATCTACTCTGACGCATTTGGTTCGTTTGCTAAGAGGTAGATCATCATTAGAATCATCGCTTTCTATATCATCTTTCATATTTGGCTGTATTTCATAAGTGCCCGCGATATCTATTGCACCATTTCCCTTCCCGACTCTATTTTCGTCAATGTATTCCTCGTCTGTAATTTTATCTGTTTCCAGCGGCACATAAACAAGATCACTTAGAGCAAGCATTCCTGCAGTGGTTAGTGCCCTTTTACTTGCCCACTTCGAAAATCGTCTGTAATAATAAAAATCGAACTAGTACTTCTAATAACCTAGGATAAAAATAGTATACCTCACCTCATTATATGCTAAAGAAAAATAAAATCACTATAAATAAACTTTTCAATCCAATGAATCTCGGTTACCGCTTTTAGCCAAAGGTGCGTAAACGCATCCATCATATTTCTGCAAATTCAGCCAGGTTATTTTGAAAACATAAGTGAATATAAATATTTAGTAAATATCTTGAATGTTTTTCATTTATGTGTAGCCCAAACAAATTTCAGTTATGGTAAAATTGCTAACCAAAAAAAAATTTTTATAGAGAGGTACATAAATAACTACAATTGAGCATATTCAGAAATTCACTATATTCAGATAAATTAATATTTTAAGTTACATAAATTTATTTCTAATGTATAAACTCTTAGTTCACAATACTATAAATTAAGATTTGCCAGATACTGCCTCCTTTTCCAAGTAAATAATGTTTTTTAAAAGGTTGCGTTTACGCAACTTTGGCCATTAATGGGTTTTAATGCTAGACGTGCAACTTGCCCAAATTCTAGGCGGAAAATTTGCCTCGTCATCAATATAATTTTCGACTAAATAGTCTGAAAATTCAACAAGTTTTTGAAGCTTGCTTCTTATTGCACGACATAGGACTTTTGGGAAGGCTAGTGAACTCGTGAAACGTGTGATGTTACGAAAAAGCGTTCGTCACGCGATAACTCATTTAAGCGACTGTGCGCAATCTCTCTTGCCGCACTGAGCTCGCACACCTATAGATGTGAAAAATTGTCAAAAATGGTCAAAAATTGTCAAAATTTTGAAAAAATGGTTAATAATTGCCAAGAATTTGGAAAAATGATCAAAAACTGTGAAAATTTTGAAAAAATGGTTAATAATTGTCAAATATTTTCAAAAATTGTCAAAAATGGTCAAAAACTGTCAAAAATGGTCAATAATTGTCAAAATTTTTGAAAAATTGTCAAAAATGGTCAATAACTGTCAAAGACGGTCAATAATTGTCAAAACCAATCAAAATTCGTCAAAAATGGTCCAAAAGGATCAATAATTGTTAAAATTTTGAAAAATGTTCAAAAATTGTCAAAATTTTGAAAAAATGGTCAATAATTGCCAAATATGTTAAAATTTTTGAAAAATTGTCAGAAATAGTTAATAATTGTCAAAGACGGTCAATAATTGTCAAAATTCGTCAAAAACTGTGAAAAATGGTCAAAAATTATCAAGAATTTGAAAAAATCGTCAAAAACTGTCAAAATTTTGAAAAAATGGTTAATAATTGCCAAATATTTTCAAAAATTGTCAAAAATTTGGGAAAATGGTCAATAATTGTCAAAATTTTTGAAAAATGGTCAAATTTCTCGAAAAATTGTCAAAAATGGTCAAAAATTGTCAATAAATATAAAAAACTGTCAAAAATGGTCAATAATTACTAAAAATTGTCAAAATTTTTGAAAAATTGTCAAAAATGGTCTATAATTGTCAGAACCTGTCAAAAATGCTCAAAAATTGTCAAATATGGTCAATAATTGTTAAAATTTGGAAAAATGGTCTAAAATGGTCAACATTTTTGAAAAATTGTCAAAAATGATCGTTAATTGTCAAAACTGTCAAAATTGGTCAATAATGGTCAAAAATGGTCAATAATTATTGAAATTTGAAAAAATTGTCAAATATTGTCAAAATTTTGAAAAAATGGTCAATAATTGCCAAATATGTTAAAATTTTTGAAAAATTGTCAAAAATGGTCAATAATTGTCAAAGACGGTCAATAATTGTCAAAGACGGTCAATAATTGTCAAAGACGGTCAATAATTGTCAAGATTTTGAAAAATGGTGAAAAATTCACGAAAAATGGTAATTCTATTGTGCATAAGAAGCAAGCTTCAGTCGGTGGTCCGACGACCGCTCCCCTTTTTTTTATCTTCGGGCTGAATACTCATCAGATCTAGTATGAAACAGTCTGAAACTTCTTCAGGTTTCAGAAATGGTAACGCAAAAACGTAATTTAGCCATTTACCCGTTTCATCATTTGCTTTGCGAAGGACTGCGAGGAGCAGCGAGAAGCAGACAGCACAGAAACCTGCTTTTGTAGATCAGCTATAGCATTTAAAGGTTTATCTTCTGTGCCTTTATCGTGCTGCACTTATAGAGAAAGTTCTGCAAATTCTGCAAGTTTATCAAGCGCCAGCTGCGACTGCGTTGTGAGAATAGCACGACCATTGGTTGGAAGTCGTTGTAACCAAAGTTGACACTAGAGGTTATCTTGAACGAAAGTGGCACCAGCGAGAGAACGAAGATGACGAAGAAACTGCGACGGTTTCCGATCGCCAAGTTCTGCCTCGCCAATCAATTGACGAACTCGTTGTTCCTCAGACTCAGACAAACGTTCAGTTAATTTTGTGTGCAAAAATGTGTATGGAAACTGAGCGGGAGGATTTGTTATAATATTCTCGACTTCCAATGCAAAACGTGCGACTAATTGAGAAACGAAGTAATGAAATTTTTTCTCCTCCTTTGTGATATTAGACAACGTAAACCGGGAATCAGCTTGTGAGAACCATAAGCTTGGTTTGTCGGCCCAAAAAGGTGGTAATTTTACAGCTATCCGTTGCACTGCGGGATGATTTTCCGGGGAGTCGACAATTGGAGCTTGCTGTTGTGGATGCTGCTGTTGTTGTTGTAGTTATTATGTTTGTCTGTTGTGGTGCTGCAAAATTTTCAATACTAATGTTCTTCAAGAAAGGGAAGGGTGAAAGGAATTATATTTTCCATTCCCCTTCTTGAAGAACATTAATAACAGTATATTTATACAGACTACAGAATTTATACCTTGATAGATTTGTTTCTTTGCTTCATCTCACTGTGGCAACACCGGTGTGGTTTGGGCGGATTAGCCTCTCGTTATGGTCAAGGTTGGGGATTGAAAGAGGCTAATGAGAGGTCGAGCGGGAATTAAGGAAGGATTTGCGTGATAATTTAAAACTCGAAACAGGTCGATAGACATGGGGATTATATTCATGTTCTGTAACTATACATTGCCACTTCTTTGGAAAACATGCATACTTGCGATAGTCTGATATCGACTTTAGACTTGATAAAAGGTTTGAAACATCAGTTGAATACAGTAGATTGATACCAAAATTAATATCAGTCGATATTTTTTGAAACAGGAAACACTTTAACAACGTTTTTTAAAAAAATGGAGCAATTTTATAGCACAATTTAACCAATAATGTAGAAGATTTGTAAATATCGATGTAACGCTATATAGCTTAGGATCTAGTAACTTACATCCAATATCCGTTTAGTTTTATAATAATTATAGTTTCGTGAACATTCATCAACTATGTCAGTCATCAATTTCAATTAAAAATCTGGGTGGTAGATAATCCCGAAAAAATGAAAATAGATTTAATCTGAATTTTGAGAGCAAGTTTAATTTCCTCTTCATAATTGGATTTTCCTTTGTCAGATTATTATTCTTTTTGAGAACATCGCGATAATTCTCGTGATGAATGACTCAACGTATCTACTTCGTTTCAAATATTCGTTCTTCGGGGACAGGTTTAAATGAAATTTTTAAAATTTTAAAACAACTTTTGTGTGACGACTGATGGCTAGTTGGTATTTAGTTCCTTATCTGATTATTTTGAAAGACTTTTAGCTTAGATGTGCGCCTAGATTAATTTCAGCGATATTTAAAACCGTTTTCATGACTTAATACTTTTATAAAGTCTTAATAACTTTTTAGATTCAACTAAAAGAACAAAAATAATATCAGTTAATGTACTAGTTTCAACTTTCGATATATTTGCTAATATACAAAGTATCCTGGCGAGGTAAACTTTCGAATTACTCAACATGAATATATGTTATCATCCGAAGCACGAAGATTGTGTACGAGATATGTACATATCTCCTCAGCTTCGATAGGATAGGAGGACTATATTTATGGCACACTTAAAATTTATATAGCTCCTTTTTAAGTGGCGATTGATCGTCAATCATCTAATTGACTGTTTAAAGATGTAAGTTATTCAAAGACATTGTTTACTTCTAGGCTGGTATTCGCTAATATTTTTCATTTTCATTCTTCAATATCGTAATAATCCAAAAATTTCATAAAGTTCTAGAATAAATTTAATTTTAGTGAGAAACTTTATTTTACTCGTACATTACCGTTTTTGGCATCCGGAAGATGTTCACTAACTACTAAATTTAAATAAATGTATATATGTATAGTGTGGTTGAATTTGTTGATATAATAAGGTGTTCAACTTCAAACTTGTTTTTTAGGTGATAATAATAAGTGGCAAATGGGATATTCAAATATTAAATTATTTTAAATTTACTCTTTAGCTTAACAGAAAAAAATTAAAACAAAAATTTACTAAAACCATGTAACTTTTAATTTTGTATAAATTTAGACAATTAAAAAATATTTGACCTGTGATGAATTTGAGAACTCTCTATCTTTTGTTGAAAGTCATAGATATGCTGTAGTTGCTTGGGGTGCAGCATCAAAATGTCACTTACAATCTCTAGAAGTTACCCAAAGAAGATTTATTAAACTTATATATTCAAAAAGTTATAGATATTCTACTGAGGCTTTACATTTGGAAACAAGTATATTGGATGTGAGGCAATTGTATTTCTTTTGAATTTACTGTTTGGACCCTTACTTTGTGGAATCTACTCATATTATTGTTATAAATGAAACTAACTGTATCTAATTAATTCCACTATTTAATTGAAAAATTATGAAAATTATTAAAGGATTTTGATAATTATTTCGATATTGACATATCATCGTCAAAAAGACAGAAGTTACATTTTATGTGATACCTACTTGATGTTTAATATTTTGGCTAGAGCAAATAGTAAGTGACCTATCTTGTGATTGACTTAATATATATGAATAGAGAAAAGAAGAAGATATGATTTTACAAATATTAAAGCTTAGGTATTATTAGCCCTATGGGGATATCCTGGATATCTTTTTCCCATTTGAGATCAGTATAACTGTGCAATGATATAGAAAACCAAGGAAAACTATATCTGCTGATCTTTACAATTGTTACTTAAGAAGACAATTTATTAGTGGAGAGCTCCCTAGATTTATCTGTTCATTGACAACTTCATATTGTGGGTCTCTTAAGTGTCTTCTTATTTCTAGTTCTTCAAGGAAATCTAGTTCTTGTTTCTTATCACAAATATGCAGTACTTCTAGTTCTGTGTTAGGTGTTTTAATGAATGTTTTGTGTCAAGAAGGTGTTTTGCGTAATGTGATTTATCTGGCTGTTTTAATCTGTATGCTCGTAAGTGTTCATTGTATCTAATTTCAAAATTTCGAATTGTTTGACCAATATAGACAGCATTACATTCTGGACATTTAAGTTTATATATTCCAGACTTTTTTAATGGGGGTATTTTTGTTTTTACATTTAACAATTTTTTACTCACATTGTTTTCTGTTTTAAAAAATGTTGCACAGCATCTCAAAACATCTGGTTTAACCAAGAATGCCTTAAGAAAGAAGTGATACCAAATTATGTAAACATAAAATGCCATACAAAAACACCTCAAGCCCAAAAAGCCGTGAAATGTGCTCAACGAGTCTGGATTAAAGAGGAGAGTAAAGAATGGTTTAAAATAAGAGACTCCTTAGATATATACTTGAAAATTGTTCATTCTGAACTCACATTCAAACTTCATCCAGTTGAATTTTTCTGTTTAGATGACAAAATCAGAGAAAGTGTCAGCATTATGAGGCACAAGAAATACAAGAAACAAGAACGAAAACTACAACAACTTGAGTACATAAAACATAACACTCAATACACTGAACATCATAAAACTGTAAGAACTTGCACACCAATACACTTTGCACCACGATTCGAAAACCTTTCAGACACTAACTTCACAAATAGTGAGATAGAATTTTTAAATAAAGGCTTAAAATACAGCATACCACCAAAATTCACAAATAGTATTAAAGAAATTTTAGCTACAGAGTCAGAAATAGCTTTAAAATCTCAGTCAAATAATTTTCTTTATGAAAAATTACAAATTGCTAATTTGATTAAAAATATGAAACCTTCAAAGGTTAAACGTCAAACAAAAAATGATATTTCAGCATTAAATTCAATTAAACAAAAAGTAAAAGATTATAACCTCACAATAATAAAATCTGACAAGGGAAATGCCACTGTCATTTTAAAATCCGAAGAATATAAATCTAAAGTTAATAATTTTATAGAATCTTCTGATGTAAAAATTCTAAGGGCTGACCCAACAAAAAAGTTTTCTAATAATGTTAGAGAGATTGTCAATAGTTCAAATTATGTTTTCAATGATTATGAGAAAAAAATACATGATTAATAAAAATCCTCAGTCTCCACAATTATATGGAACTGTTAAATTACATAAAGTATCGAAACCAATTAGACCTGTAGTTTCTTACGTTAATACTCATAATAAGTTAGCTAAAAAACTAAACAATATACTTAATAGCTATGGAGGTATATCTAAATACTCAATTGAAAATTCAATAGAACTAATCAAAAAATTAAAAACATACAAATTACAAGATAACTCTAAACTTATTTCATTTGATGTTACCAATATGTTCTTTAAAATTCCTCCTAAAGAATGCATAACACTTGTTAAAAAATTACTAGAGGATAAAAATATCAATCCAGGAATAATATCAGATATACTTAATTTGTTTAATGTATGTATTAATCAGAATTATTTTACTTTTGATAATAAGGTCTATATTCAAAATGAAGGTTTACCAATGGGAAGCCCCATATCACCAATTTTAGCAAACATTTTTATGGACAGTTTAGAAAGAAAAATCTTTGAATGTAACATTTCAAAAAATATATTATTTTGGTATAGGTATGTAGATGACATATTAGCTTGTTTTGTAGGTAGTGAACGACAATTAGATATATTGTTCAGTCATATTAATAATTTACATCCAAAAATTAAATTTACATTAGAAGTTGAAGAAAATAACTCAATCAATTTTCTTGATATTAAAATTCAAAGAGTCAATAATATACTTGATTTTTAAATTTACAGAAAACCAACACATACTGATGTGACTTTACCATATAGTTCCAATCATCCCATGTCTCATAAATTAGCAGCATATAATTCAATGATACATAGAGCATTTTCAGTTCCTATGAACAAATATAATTTTGATAGAGAAATTAATATAATTAAACAAATAGCCACATCCAACGGTTATCCATTACATATAATAAATAAATTAATTAATAAAAAAGAGGAAAAAGTGGCATTACAATTAATATTTCCTGAAAAAACTAGGGAAATACAAAATTACAAAACCATCACATATGCTGGTTATATTTCTAATAATATTTCAAAGATAATATATTGTTCAACAAATACAGCAATTTCTTTTAAAACAGAAAACAATGTGAGTAAAAAATTGTTAAATGTAAAAACAAAAATACCCCCATTAAAAAAGTCTGGAATATATAAACTTAAATGTCTAGAATGTAATGCTGTCTATATTGGTCAAACGATTCGAAATTTTGAAATTAGATACAATGAACACTCACGAGCATACAGATTAAAACAGCCAGATAAATCACATTACGCAAAACACCTTCTTGACACAAAACATTCATTAACACCTAACACAGAACTAGAAGTACTGCATATTTGTGATAAGAAACAAGAACTAGATTTCCTTGAAGAACTAGAAATAAGAAGACACTCAAGAGACCCACAATATGAAGTTGTCAATGAACAGATAAATCTAAGGAGCTCTCCACTAATAAATTGTCTTCTTAAGTAACTATTGTAAAGATCAGCAGATATAGTTTTCCTTGGTTTCCTATATTATTGCACAGTTATACTGATCTTAACTGGGAAAAAGATATCCAGGATATCCCCATAGGGCTAATAATACCTAAGCTTTAATATTTATAAAATCATATCTTCTTCTTTTCTCTATTCATATATATTAAGTCAATCACAAGATAGGTCACTTACTATTTGGTCTAGCCAAAATATTAAACATCAAGTAGCTATCACATAAAATGTAACTTCTGTCATTCTGACGATGATATGTCAATATCGAAATAATTATCAATATCCTTTAATAATTTTCATAATTTTTCAATTAAATAGTGGAATTAATTAGAAACAGTTAGTTTCATTTATAACATTAATGTATTTCTTCTGTTGAAGCATGAGATTTCATGTTAATAAACATTCAAATTTGTTATTAAATCACGACTATAATACACGCTAAAGGCAAAACTACGTTTTTACCACTAATGCTTAAAACAGTTATTCAAAGGTCCTATTTTTACTGTGCACCCAAATTATATAACATTATACCAAATGATTTAAGAAAAATGACCCATATACTGCTCTTTAAAAGGAAATTGGGGGAATATATTATTACAAATAGCCGGTGTATTGTCCATACATATTTTGATACCTGGCAAAATATAGGGATGTTTTAGGATGTATTAGATTTATATAGGTATATATTGATATGGTTTGAATGATTATGTCTCAATCAATTCCATACCTTTTTATAAATTAAATTTTCTTTATGTATTATTTTAGTTTTAAGACTTATCTTCATTTATCAAACTAGCTCAGTCGAAAATTATCAAAATATTTATTTTATTATATTTTTTATTACGATTATTATGAGACTCTATTATATTATTTGACTATTATTTTTTTAATTTATTTAAAATATCTCAGGGAAATTATATTTTTTTGTTTGTGAGTTCAAACAATTTTGTGAGGCCAACTCTGTCCTTTGACCTTCAAAAAGTTCCAACGTTGATAACTTGTGTTGATTGTAAAATATTTAATAGATATAAAAGAAACAAACACATTCAATTTAAATAAATGTTCAACAAAAGAAACGTTTAATTAATTGTTTAACTCTGCTTAACGGCTTAATTAATTTCAAAAATATTCAAAACTTATTAACACTAATTATTTTTTATCTAAATTTCACTCACTCTCTTATTCACAACAAAATTAAGATTATACTTATCAGAGTATATGGTTTTATATTTTTATGGTTTAAAAAAACTACAAAGGAGATTATTAATTTTCATACGTGAAGAAGTGACACAATGTTCTAGAATAAAATGGCGTCTAAATCAACTATGGTCAATATCTCTTTGATTCTTTTGAAAATTTTTATCAAGTATAATGTAATACCTTTTAAATTTAAACAATTTAAATTTTATACATCAATATATTCAACATTATATTATATGGATAAATGATACCTGATTGTCTTTCGTAATTAAAGTATTCATTTCCTTTCTTCTCTTGAAGGTCACACTGAAGTTCAATGTTCGGTGGCCCTAGACAAAAATTCTGGGTCACTTTTGGAAAGTTTTTTCTGTTCTGGATAAACGATTTCAATATTTTTCTGCTTTCCACTTTTGATTTATTAAAAATATGTCTTGGATATAGGAATATTATATGGCTTATACCCGCGTTCACTTATTAACAAATATTTTATGGTAAGTATTAGCTTTCACTTACTTATTTATTGTTATATTCACTTTATCTTAGTTTAGTTAACTTTATATTTACAAATGTTTATTTCTTTTCGAATATTTCTGCATCCTCCTTCCTTCTCAAAATCTCAACCCGTTGTTGATGCTTTCCTTTGTTTTTTCAACAAACACTCTACCAATCTTTCTATCCATGACTGTCTTTGAAAAAATTTAGTTACTAAATTATTATTTCTATTTTTAATTATATTGATAGTTTATTTATGTTAAGTTATATGATTAATTTTATTTTATCTATAGCTCAATTTTAAGTTATAATTTTCTATATTGAGGAGTTTATTTTATTTATATTTCAATTTTACAATCATCAGTTTTTAAGTTGGTACTTTGTTAATCTTTTAATTTAAAGTTTGTGTTCCTGTTTTACTGTTTTGTCATTGTATGACTTTAATTATTCAGCATCAAAACTAATTTTACATATTATTTTTTTTCTTTCTAAATGTTTCTAACTTTTATATGTTTATTTTAGGCTTGTGACGGACTTATTCAATATTTTATATTTTTCTACTATGGAAAATAAATGATTCTGAATATCAAATGATAGAGTTGGTTGTACAAATATCAACTAAATTATATGATTATTAATTATTTTAATTTATTATTGAGTAACTATTCATACCATAACAATATATATTTTTTAACAATTTTAAACAATTAATCAACAATTTTTAAATAATTAACTGTATATATATATATATATATATATGTTTGAATTTATATTATTTTATATTAAGTTACTATTCTAAGTTTTATTTATCTTTTTTTATATATACCATACCTATTATTATTTATTTGTAATGTATTGTACGTGCTTGTATTTTAAATTTTCTCGAAACAAGCGTTTGCTCGCTTATCGAGTATGTTTTATTCATTTTATCCTATTATTATAGACAACTGTAGATATTAATATCTTCGAAATTTGTAGATATATTTTTCTATTCTTTTGTGATTATGAATAAAACTATATTATTATTATACTGCAGATACGTCACTAGTTTAAATGTGAATATGTCGATAGTCTTCCGTTGCTGTTCCACGTTTTCGCTGTTATTTGCTAATGACAATGACGTAAAAAAAGTATATTGTATGATTTGCTTAGTCGTGGGAAATGTCAATCCGTGCTCGTTAAACTATATAATATTAGAGACAGGATAATTTATTAAAAAACGTATAAGTGAAAAAACTACTAGTGCGTTTGTCGCGTTGTGGCATATATGTGATTTGTTATAAATAAATACATGGTACTGTTGCGAGGACACCAATTCAAAGCCGGCCCTGTCCCTCGACTGTAAATTTTGGTGGCTGCGCTCCTGTCGAGAACATTCGCTTTGTTTGTGCATAGGGCGAGCGCGGAAGGTACTGGAATTTTCTAGAGTTGAGAAGCACTATATATGTAAGAAAATACCTCATATTTTCTAAGCCTTGTTTTTAATGGTTTTTATTCACCCGCTCTATCATGGCGAGTGTTGATAGAAATGACATAGTTACGAACTGATGACAGTGAAAAATATTAATGTCATAATTTTATTATAGAAATAATTATAATTTGTAATTAGAGAAAAGACTGGAATAATAGACATTTAATGTCGTTTCTTTTTTTACAGGTAAGATTTTGTTAATGTTAATGTTTGTAATTGAAAATAAAACCTCTTTTTAGAGGAGAAACTCAATAGTGTCTTTATTCGATAAAACACAAATTACAGAAGATTACATCTTACATATATACGCGGATTTTTGAGTGCGTGAATTATTATTGACACAGTTAGTTCAGAATTAATTAGTGAAACGAAGACAAGAGTTAGTTCGCAGACAGTTTACAGAAGTAATCGGACAGTGAATTAAATGGTGAAGATAAATAGTGTAATATTCATGTTGTGAAAATAAATTAGAACTAATATATCCAGTGTAAATAAATTAGTAGACATTAAGTAAAGTGTGTATATAAATTAAGTTTGATACAGTGTGTGTTTCTTTAAATAAATAAATAGTAATTAGCCATAGTGTGTATAATTTTATCCCACCGGAAAAAACTATTTAAATAAATAAGAAAAACATTACAAGACTAATATCAATTTTCGAAAGAAAAAATCAAATAATATTAGAATGATTTTGTTCGAAATAAATTTTTGTTCGATGTCAATGACTTTCTGTTTTTTATCTAATCAATAGTACCTACAAGTGGAATCAATGAAATGCAACCTGAATACATACGTATTTATTTTGGAATGTTTAAAGGTGTAAAAACTAATAGATACTTATTTGAAGGTACATAAACCGCTATTACTATAATGGTTAATTTATTGCAATGTCATGCATATGCAGAGAATAGTTAGCTTACCCGATTTACATTATCTACGTGGATAGAATGCGGTAAAGTTTGAAACTAGGATCGAATGGGAAACTTTGACCGAAAAGTGAAAATAAACAAATTAAGAGTCATAATACGAGATTAGTTCGTGAAGTCGGTGACTTTCCGAATTTCTGATGATTTCTTGATGATGAAACTCCTACTCACATACTCTGCTTCTGCGAGAACTTACAAGTACTTAGACGGAAGCACTTTGAAGAGGAATTAATACAACCATCACAACTACTGAAAATCCCTCCAGTCAAACTAGTGGCCTTTATAGAAGACACGAAGCTTCTGGGATGGAAGTAGATAACATGGGAAATGGTACAAAGATTCAGTTCAAGTACCTGGGCTGATGAGCACAACCCAAATATATGAATTAATGAATGACCCTCATACGTTGCAAAAGTTTGACGAGTTTTTTTGTAATGATTTTGATGATGGTTGACCAATGATATTGTGTGATCAAGTAAATCGTAAAATGATTACGTTTTGATTGCGTAAATTGAAAAACTGTTCCCTACGACTCATGGTATTGCTAAGGGTTTCAGAAGAAGTTCATTTTTTTAATAAATTATTTTCAAATTTTGTGATCTAAAAGATGTTAATACACTTTGGCAAATACAGGAATGAATGTGAAATAGCCACGCCCGTCAATGCGCGTTGCTAGATGATGGTAGTAGGGATTAGTACGGTCCCTCAAGCAGGTATACTTGACTACTATTGTCAGTTCTCTCGTGTCTATATATTTTATTCTGGGGTACAAAATTTAATACTTTGATTATTTACCGTACTAATTCACCAAGCGCATCTCTTTGTCATCCGAATACTTTCTCATTTTAACTTCGCGCTTCTCGTACGTTTCTCGACATTCACTCCTGTATTTGCCAAACTGTACATATGATAATCTCCTATTTGAATTACCTATACACTGTGTCCGTAAAGTATGGAACAAATTCATTTTTAGCTAAACAGACCATTTTAAGAAATAATCCTGAAACACGTCGATTTTTGATTTTAATTTACCGTATTTTAAAATAATAATCTAATATACAGGGTGAATTACTTTCGAGTAATGACGTCACCGTCATTTTTTTTAAATGGAACACCCCCATTTTGTCTCAATTTTCGGATTACTCTAGCTGAGCTGATTCCAAAAATGTATCACATGTTGATTCCAATTGGTACAGGGTGGACAAAAATACAATAGGTCTTTCTGGATATTTACCATTAAACAAATTGCACACTTCCATCTGAGTTCGCGATCTGTCTCCATACACAATCATCATAAGTATTTCAATTTTTTGTTTTACACTTAACTCCATTTCTACTTCTAATTAAATCTAAGCAATAATTGAAACATTCACGAATACCAAAAATTTTGTAGTACTTAACTGTCACTGAACATCAATAAATTACTAAACAAATAATGACATTTCACAAAAAATTAGACGACTATGTTTTTTTTAAATTGATAAGAAATAATTTCTTTCATATTCTGTCTGATAGACCACAAGTACAACTTCAGGGTGTTACATTTAAACCAATTGCCGCTAGACAGAAAGTATTTTTGATAATATTGTTAATTTAACTAATAAAGAATGTTACGCGTTACTTTATGAGCTCACACAAAACTATTGTATTTTTGTCCACCCTGTACCCATTGGAATCAACATGTGATACATTTTTGGAATCAGCTCAGCTAGAGTAATCCGAAAATTGAGACAAAATGGGGGTGTTCCATTTAAATAAAATGACGGTGACGTCATTACTCGAAAGTAATTCACCCTGTATATAAGATTATTATTTTAAAATACGGTAAATTAAAATCAAAAATCGACGTGTTTCGGAATTATTTCTTAAAATGGTCTGTTTAGCTAAAAATGAATTTGTTCCATACTTTACGGACACAGTGTATAATATTAACGTTGGAATTATTTTATTTCATGATCTCATTTTATTGTTTTTGGATTACTTTGTTTATAAAATTGTAGCAATTTTTCTTGACAATAAAGAATATTCATCCCTCTAGCTTTATATATGAAGAGATATAGTAATGAAACTAAACTAACGAAAAATGAATGTTTTTATGTGGGTACAACTTAACTAAAAGTTGGTCCGAAATCCACATATGCAACTCAAAAGTTCCATAAAACTAACCTTTTTATTGTTTATAATTTTTATCAAGATACAAGACAATCCTTAATGCCAAATAAAATCATCTTCCTCCAAAATAAACGCTCTTGTGTATACCAAAAGACCGAAACCATATCGCTAAACAGGTCGCTAGATTGACTCACTGTCAAATTTTGAACAAATTGCGTCTTGAACTTTTACCCTTATAACTTATCTTCCACCCGTTACTTCTAATTTGGAAACATCAAATAATCGCAGAGGTCTAAGAATAAGTTGAATGGGATGGAAGTTCATAGCCGAATCTATAGATTATTGTCATGCTTACTACAAAGGTGTTTACTCGTATATGGTGTTGATGGAACAGAACTTTTTTACCCAAAATTTGGTCGTTTTCAAATCTGTCCGAAAACATTCTTACAATATTCAATTTTATCAAATTCACGTAATTAACGTTAGAAAAATGGTCAGGAAACGGCGAAGCTCCTGAGACCAATTAGTCTAATGCCATTTCCACAGATAGAATTATATCTCCTTTATTGTGGATGAGTTATTAGGACTCAGAATAACGTACACGGAACCCTGGAATATATTGATGACTTAATGACTTAGTCATCATTGCACAGGGGGAGTACAATACCACATCTATAGATAGAATGCAAGGAGCTTTAGACGTGGGAAAAACGTGGAATCGAAGGAAAATGGAAGAGACTAGGACCTCTAAGACTACGAGGAGAAATTCTAGAAATTGAGGTAGAGATTAAGTATCTTCGCTTGACTCAAAACTCACCTGGAACCAAGGTTTGCAGAAAAGATAAGAAAAGCGGATATTTTACAGATTAAACTCTCATTTGGAAAAAAATGGAAGCTATAACCTAATGTTGTATTGGCTGTATAATAAAATGGTAAATCCATCCATTACATATGGTTCTCCGGTATGGTGACCAAAGAACAGCCTGCTTGATCATGGCACATGAATATCGTAAAGGTTATGTCAAACGACGTGCTAATCATGATAACAGACTACTCAACCATGCGATATTTCTTCAATAGACCATTCGAGGTGTCGATTACAAACAAAAAGAAATGGATTAACAAAGAGCTCAGTACCATTAAACAGAGACACCGATGTATCTAGAACTGCGAAGAGCACTGGGGCGGAAGATTATTCCAAAAAAACAGGAGATAGATGTAGATACGCACTGTGAAATTACACCTCTGTATTTCAGGTGGAGGTATACGCAATATTTGATGTACGAGAAGAAACAACAGGAGATCTGTCGTAGGCAAGCGGATCCATATCATGTCAGACCGTCAGGCGGCACTCAAGGAACTTTTAAGCCAAGAATTAATGTCTAGTCTAGTTTGAGATTGCATCAACGTCAAGCTGACCTGGTCACCAGGGTATCGAGGGCAATGAAAAAGCTGAATAGTTTGCAGAAAAACGTTCAGAAGACTCACAGCCTGGACCAGGATAGATTCTTGGTATGTCAAAAGTTGTAGTATTAGGATCTGTGAAGAACTGGATCAAAGAGCAGCATAAAAATTATTGTGTAAACATCCCAATACATGGGAAACCCGTAATAACATGCCTAAAACGTATAACGGAACTGCTCACACTGTCCGGGAATCAGCCAAGAGAACAGGTTTCATGACTGGTCATAGTGCACTAGTAAAGAAACACTTACACAATTTAAAACTATACAATGGAGACCTCACATGCAGATAATGCAGTTGGGAAACGAAGACAGTGAAACACATACTGTACCCATGCGAGATTATGTCGTAAGACAGTTATTATTTGGCCGACCGCAAGCGGCGCTGAATTATATAGAAAACACCCAGATACGAACTTGTACAAACTGGTGAAGTTGACAAAAGTGCGATGAAGAAGCACGAGCAAAAATACAATAAGCCATTCGGCTACAGTGTTCTCGGAGAAATGTCAGAAGGACTAGAGAAAAAAATAAACGAGTAATACCTGAGTTATACTAGGAAGTTTTCTTGACCTAAAATAATCAACACTTTATTTCGTGTTTGCTAATAACTAATAATTTCAAAGTAACCTTTTTTACTGGCTCCCAAATGTTTGAATATTTACACTTTATCGAATCAATCCCAACAAATGTTTGAGAAACAGTGAAGAACTAAATTTATTCACAAAATAAACTGGGATTTTAATAGTTGGTTCATATATTTTAGACGCTGATTTCAAATTATTGAACAAATTGATGAGAGCTTATTTTTTAGCGAAATTATAATATTTTGTATATAACAATCTATTGTTATTTGTTATTTCATGTCATCAAATGCAGAATGGATTCAAATCAAATGTCAAAGTGATAACAATTCTCATCAACAAAATGAAGCAATATTTCATTAAAACAAAAACAGCTTATAAAATTCATTGATTCATGTTGGATAACGATTTTATATTTTTTTCAATGTGTAAACTGTACGATACAAAATATAATGGGATTATTCCAACATCAAACAATTCAATTAATTCTAAACATCGATATTCACATTTTTTCCTATTTATTATGTATGACAGTGGTAAAAATATATTCAAAGATAACTATACAGCAAAGTAAAACCAGAAATCTAAGAAAATTATAAATCAATATTAGCAGACGACCCTCATTATTACCTATTGCTCGAAATATAGATAAACAATAAAAGTGTGTCCCTTAAAAGATTCCCAGGTCCGGATTAAAATATCTTATGAAATAGTTTGGCAATTTATTAATAGTGGGCCCTCCATTTTTTTGGCTTTTGTTGACAGTTGTGATTTAAATTCATTTAATAATAAAAAGTCTCCTAAAGTTGATTTAGAACCAAATTATTTGAAGTCTGGCTCCAAAATAAACTCATACCAAATATTCCACCCAACAGTATTATCGTCATTGACACAGACGAAGACTAAATAAAGCACCATGTTCAAATGACACCAAAGCCACTATTTATTTTTAATATTATCATTTATTCATTGTTTATAGAAAAATATAATATTTTACAACAAGAAGTACTACAAATATGATAGATATAATTTAGATAAAACGAGAGCTATTCAGCTTGCTTATTCACAGAGAACAAACTACTGTAATGTTTTTGTTATTTTATTTAAACAGTTTTTACTTGTGGGATAAAATTATACACACTACTATGGCTAATACTATCTATTTATTCAAAGAAACACACACTGTATTAAACTTAATTTATATACACACTATACTTAATGTCTACTAATTTATTTACACTCGGTATATTAGTTCTGATTTATCTTCACCACTTGAATATTACACTATTTATCTGCACTATTTAATCACTGTCCGATTACTAAGAACTTCTGTGAACTAACTCTATACTGTCCGTTTTACTAATTCTGAACTAACTAACTGTTTACGCACTCAAAAACCCGCGTATATATTATAGTCCTTATCGCTTCTGGAAAGTTCTAGTATTTTATGACGCTCCTCATATGCGTAAATTCTGCAATAGACCAGAAGGTTCTAGAACGCGCATTCACCAAAATTTATAATCGAGGGACAGGACCGGCTTTAAGTTGGTGACCTCGCAACACTACCTTAACTTGAGAATATAAATTAAATAGCTACATAATTTTAGCAGCACTGGGATCTATAGTCTTTAGTTTTTGAACTCGTTTTGAAGGTAGAACGAACTCTCTCCTTTCATAGCGTTGTAAATGGGACAGTCAAATAATAGATCTTTTCTGTTACATATTGTACAAGCTTTTTGTGGATCGACATTATAACATATTCCATTAAAAGTGAATTTCAATACATAATTACTCGACATTCTAAGTTGGCTTAAAAGACGCACAAATTTGAACGGCAAATTAAGACACAAATATTTTTGAGGGTTTTCGTTTATTGTTAGCCGATTGTGCAGATTAAGGAATGAGGATCTCTCCAATAAAGAGGAATCTTCCAAGTATAACTTGCGGCAAAATAAGCGACACATTTCATTTCTTTCTCGTTTTAATAGTATAAATTTCGAATTATGGAAATAATGTTTGAACTAAGACCTTTGTAATATAGCTCTCGTCAGAGCAAGGAATGATTTAGGGAATCAAATGCTCGCCTGAAATCTACAAAAAGAGCCAGGACTTCTCGATTAGGACATTGAACATGATTTTGGATGACGCGTAAACATTTTCCATACAATTTCGTTTTTTCTAAAACCGGACTGGCTTTCGGGTATAATTGTAAACGTTTCAGCCCATTCTGATATTCTATTTAAAATAACTTGAGTGAAAACTGTGTTAACTAGCGCTATATCTCGATAGTTGGAGGGATCCTCCCTTGGTCCTTTTTTATGTATGTTTGGGAAGAGTTTGGGTATGTAAAACCTTATTGAACATGCATGTTAAATACAAACCCAGTTGTGTGGAAGATTGGCAATAAACTCGTATGGGATGCGATCCATTCCTGGTGCTTTATTTTTTTTACAGGAATTGGGCACATGATATATTTCATCGGTAGTTATTTCACAGTCTAAAATGGGATCTTTCGCATCAAAAAAATTAGTTTCATCGGTAATGCGAATTGGATAAACATTCTCATAAAAATCTTCCCAGACTGAAAGAGACAGTGATAATTTAACAGTTTTTCCTTTACGGAAATGATTAATTAGTTTTTGAATCATTTGAATTAGATAATTTAATTGAAATTTCGTTATAAAAGTTATTTTTCTTCGTCTTTATGCGACATTTGTAATTTTTTTTCATATCCATGAACATGTCTCTGTCAGGCTTGAGAAAACCGCTATTTTTACAATTTTTTAATTGTTGTTTAATTTGTTTTTTTGACAGTTGACATTAGTAGTCAAACCACGGTTTACTTAAGTGTTATATTGAAGCTTGCTTCTTATTGCACGAAATAGGAGTTTTGAGAAGGCTAGTGAACTCGTAAAACGTGTAACCGTTACGAAAAGTCCGTCACGCAACAGTGTTGCCATATTTCTGAAAAGGCTAGTGAACTCGCGAAACGTGTGTAATGTTACGAAAAAGCGAATAAGGGTTCATCACGCATCAGTGTTGTCAGATTTCTGAATAATCCACTAATCCAATGAAATTTAAATTGAAGCTTGCTTCTTACTGCACGACATAGGACTTTTGGGAAGACTAGTGAACTCCTGAAACGTGTGATGTTACGAAAAAGCGTTCGTCACGCGATTACTCATTCAAGCGACTGTGCGCAATCTCTCTTGCTGCACTGAGCTCGCACACCTATAGGTGTGAAAAATTTTTAAATATAGTCAAAAATTCTCAAAAATTTGGAAAAATGATCAAAAATTAACAAAAACTGTCAAAATTTTGAAAAAATGGTTATTAATTGCCAATTATTTTCACTAATTTGTCAAACCAATCAAAATTCGTCAAAAATTGTCAAAAATGATCAATAATTGTTAAAATTTTGGAAAATGGTCTAAAATGATCAATAATTGTTAAAATTTTGAAAAATGGTCAAAAATTGTCAAAATTTTGAAAAAATGATTAATGATTAATGAATAATTGTCAAAGAAGGTCAATAATTGTCAAAATTCGTCAAAAATGGTCAAAAATGGTCAATAATTGTTCAAATTTTTGAAAAATTGTAAAAAATTTTTAAATGCGTTTAAAAATTGTCAAGAATTCGGAAAAATCGTCAAAAACTGTCAACATTTTGAAAAAATGGTTAATAATTGCAAAATATTTTCAAAAATTGTCAAAAATTTGGAAAAATGGTCAGATAATTGTCAAAAATTGTCAAAATTTTTGAAAAATGGTCAAATTTTTTGAAAAATTGTCAAAAATTGTCAAAATTTTGAAAAAACGGTCAATAATTATTGAAAATTTTTGAAAAGTTGTCAAAAATGGTCAATAATTATTGAAAATTTTTGAAAAGTTGTCAAAAATGGTCAATAATTGTTAGAACCTGTCAAAAATGGTCAATAATTGTCAGAACCTGTCAAAAATGCTCAAAAATGGTAAATAATTGTTAAAATTTGGAAAAATGGTCTAACATAGTCAAAATTTTTGAAAAATTGTCAAAAATGATCAATAATTGTCAAAACTGTTAAAATTGGTCAATAATTGTCAAAAATGGTCAATAATTGTTAAAATTTGAAGAAACTCTTAAAATTTGGAAAAATTGTCAAAATTTTGAAAAAATGGTCAAATATGTTAAGTATTGAAACATTTTCAAAAATGGTCAATAATTGTCAAAGACGGGTCAATAATTGTCCAAATTCGTCAAAAATGGTCAAAATTTTTGAAAAATGGTGAAAAATTCACGAAAAATGGTCATTCTATTGTGCATAAGAAGCAAGCTTCTGTCGGCGGTCCAACGACCGCTCACCTTTTTTTTTGCTAGGATGTTGTGTCTTAACTAATCCTAGGCTGGTAGCCGCGTCTTGAATGGCCGAACAGAAATTTAGGTAAAATTCATCAATGTTACTCAAGGGAATAACTTCATGTGAGCTCTGCATTACTAATTTGTAAGAGAGAAATAACTGATAATTCCATGTTAATATTTTTGTATTGGTAGAAACAGATGTCTCACTGCAAACTTTTATTTTATGATGTAGTTTTATTGAGCAAATGACAGGAAAATGAAATGAATTGACAGTATCATTAATAACTTTGAGGTCTATCACTTTGTCTAGCTGTAAATTATTTATCCATACCAGGACAACAGTACTAGTTCCAGTTCGGCTGATAAAAGTAAAATTAGCGGATCTATCAGATTTTGTTCTGCCGTTCAAGCATGAAAAAGAGAATCCTTGCATAAATTCTGTTAAGCGTTGTCCTCGTGAATTTATACAAATGTCTTGAGATATTTTGTCTTCAAACAATTCAGAATTTTCCAGGTATAGTACCTGAGTTTGATATTGACGAATTAACGTCTCCTCCAATTAGTATTAAAGTTTAATTGTATTTTTTGATTACATATGAAAGTGTGAAGTGGAAAATTTCTAAAACATTACTAATATCCAAGGAGGGTTTAAAATAAGCATTACACACTATTAATTCTGACTTAGACAGTAAAATTATAATCTACCAAAGAGATGTATCTATGGTTTTACACTGATATTTACAATTATAGAAAATAGAAAGACCCCCACTAACCCTGCCCATACTTTTTTCTCTAGTAGCACACACATGTTGAACACAAAATTGAGACAAATATTGTGGTAGCACAATTTCAGTAATATGCCAAGTTTCACACACGCAAAGAATTTGATTTTCATTTAATGTCTGTAAGTAATCAAAACAGTTTTCTAGACCCTCGCAGTTCCAGAAGATTACATAGGTTGGAGGCTGTTTTCCAGGGTTTACATTTGATTTTTTCACGTAACCGGTTCTATCCCTCTTTTGTTTGCTTCATTTTTTCCGATTATTGGTATTATCTGTGGAATTTCTTTTACATATTTAATAGTAGCATTTTCACCTTTGAATAATCTCAGTTTGAGCTCGTCACGTAGAATATTAAGATGCTGCAATTGTGTCGGAGTTAAGTCAGGTTTGACATACATTTTTCTACCCCGTAGATATTTTAATAATATTTATTACACATTCTTGGCTCTTAAACGCCACTTTTACTGGCCTGGGTTTATCATCTATCAGTAATATCCGTCAAGATATCTGGGGACATGTTTTGCAACATATTATCAATGGCATTTCCCAGATTTTCTTCTTCGGGTAATCCAAAGACTATTAAATTTTTTTCTCGTCGATTTCTGAATCTACTTTATATTGCAAATGTTGATTTTGTTTCTGCAAATCATCGATGTCTATTGTAAATTTTTGAATTGCTGCAGAGTGTGTTACTATTGTTGAGTTCAGTGTATAGATTTTCTTGTTACACTCCTGCACTGGTAACGTCAGAGTGTTCAAACCTGACATAATTTCCTGAAACTGAGAAGGAGTCATAATGTTTCTGCTATTGTCGCATTTCTGACATTTCCATTGTTTCGTACCAGAGATAGTACCACCAACACTTTCGTTTGAAATGGTGCGTCCACACTGCTTATGAATTTCGTTCTGGAAGACGAAACATATACAAATTATTCGAGTCGATGAAGGTAATTGATCCAAACATACGTGACAGGTTTTTACCATATTTACAGCTGATACTAGAATTATTTGTACTAAAACTGAATAGAAATTAAACACCGAAAAAAAAAACTTATTACTTGGTTAATTACGAGTTAATTTATTTTAATATAAATGTTCGATCTACCGTCATAATCACGGTGATGAAATATTAAACTAACTTGATCAAAATTTTACTTTTTAAGTAAATAAATTATGTTTTAACTATACTATCAAATCGAAGTTCACGCAGTACTCACCAAAGCTACTAGAATATAAAATATGTTGAATAATGATATGTACTATGAGGAAAAGTACACCCAAAAACAGTTATTAACAGTTTTACGCTGTTATTCGATGAAGAATAAATATTTTTTATTCATTGGCTGAAAGCTTGGGACATAGGGTGCTCAGACTTCCTCTTTATCACTGTATGTTCAACCCAATTGAACATATATGGCATCAGCTTAAGTCAGAAGTTCGAAGAAATAAATCTTCTCCAACCTTAAGTTCAATTGTGGTATCATTTCAAACAGAAACTGCAAACATTCCTGATAGCAGCTAGGCCAAGTGTGTTTCCCATATTAAAAGTCATATAGGGATATAGAAAAAATTCCCAAAAAAAGTCTATCAATTTGGATGACTACAGTGAAAGTGAAACTGATCTTCGTGTGTAATTTTGTTTATAAATACCTTCAACTTATACCTATATGCAAAAAAACAGCAGCTTCACAAGTGTGTGTATATTAAATTTAATTCTAAACAACTTAAATATTATAAACTTTCTGAACTATAATTGCATTCATTATCGTGATGTTTATATACATACATAAACAATTCTCAGTTATATTATATCTACCTATAAAACAAAATTTAATGGCTAGGGCAGGTACAACTCTGTGTAGAATCGACCGCCTGCTGATTCCACTGATTGCCACTTGAGTAGTGGTTGGTGATTTATGACCTTCTTAAATTTCTGGACGTACTTTACGAATTGAATATTTTTTTATCCATGTGTTCCTCTTTTTATCTCCTTTGCTGATACATATCAACACTTATTCAATGATTCTTAGTGATCTGGCTAGTTTATCCAAATTTTCCTTCGTAAATGTCAAAAACACTTATTTTCAGATTCCATCGAAGCTTCTTGAGTTCTGCTTGAAATTGCTAAAAAAATGAATCTGCAACGTATATGAAATATATAAAAGTAGACAAAAGGATTTTATCGTTGATCTGAACAACTACCCCATTATCCAAAAAATTTCATTATTATTTTCGTATGGCGATTACAACATTTGACTATATTTTGGAAAACATAAGTTATTGAAAAATTGAACCAAGTGAACAAAACTATTAACTAAAATAAAAACTAAGATACGAATGAGGTGGGACTGAATTATGACTGCCTTTCAATCTTTAAACTTCCCCTATTCTTGTGATCATATTTGAGGATATTTTATAAGACTGCTCACATTCTGTTGCGCAGCATATTATAGATGCAGCACAAAAAAATTTAAGCCGGAAACGAAGCTACTAAAACATTTTGTTGTAACAAAACAACAACGACAAGGTGCTCTTTGGAGCACAAGCATCTCAACGAATAACAATGACAGTGACAATCAACCGAATGTCGTGCAGTCACATTGACACACTTTTATTCTGAATAATGCATTGGATGTAGTTTATGAATACACTCTAGTTTGTGATTTTTGTTTTTGCTCCCAGTGGATAGTCAGGACAGACACCAAACCATAATCATTCCTTTTCAATTCATGTGGAAGTTCACTTTCACTGTAAACGTTTCTATTGAAACTAGACCATACGCAGAACCTGAGCTTCGATAAAGATTTTTAGGGTTATATACCCTAATAGAATGTCATCGTTGTCAAACATTCTCAATAAAAGTCAGTAGCGAACTGAACAAGCCAATTTAGTGTAGTCGAATTTATTTCTGTGGCGAAGCCGAAGTCGCTAGCCCAGAAGGACTGGCAGTTCACCAGAAACAAAAAACGCAAACGGAGAGTTTACTCTTTAACTACAAATAACAAAGCAGTTTGAATGGAAATGAGTACGTTGGTCTGCTAACCGCTATCCGTGGAGATTCCTTTGATCATTACCGACATTATGTCGCTGGCGTGAGCAGACCGGTGGCATGTGCCAGTGGTCTGAACAGATATTTTTATTTTCAAATTTTCAGCGGCAAAAGCCCAGTCTGGTGAAGAAATGTTTACTGTGAAATTGAGCTATTACACTGGGCACTGCCACTGTCCTAGTCCAGTTTGGCTAAGCTCTGGCTTCACTTGGGCCGTTATTTGCAGGAATTTAGTGTTCACTAGCTAAAATACTCATGAAACAGTTTTCATGTAAAATTTAATTGCCACCAATTTTGATTATAAACATTTTCCACTTTGTACCAGGTTTCTAGCAATATTTGCGGACAATGGTAAGATAGAAACTTTTCGTAGTTCTGTTCCTGCCATGAAATAGGACTACTTACACCAAATGAATACTTATAATAGTACATACTGTTTGATGGTACTAATATCATAGATTCGACTTTTGTTGATTTTAAGTGAACAAAGGTTATATTTTGAAGATAACATTTCAATCACATTTATTAAATAATTTTTTTGAAACTTTTCTCTCCTATTTTTCAATAAAAAAATATAAATATGAAATCGAAATTTGTTTTGTAACTTTCTTGTCTATTGTTGACAACCAGCCAATCCAGCGACCTGTCAAATATAATCCAATATGGAGTCCCAGGGCAAATGAAAATATGGTTTTGGTCTTTTGGTAAACACAAGAGTGTTTATTTTGGAGAGAGGTGATTTTATTTGGCTTTAAGGATTATCTAGTGTTTCCATAATAATAATAAAAAATAAAAAAAACGTTTGTGTTTTATATATGGATTTTGGACCAGCCTTTGGTCTAGTTGTGCCTACATTAAAACATTCATTTTTCGTTAGTTTAGTTTCATTACTATATCTCTTTGTATTTAAATAAGATAGAGAGATGAGTATGCTTTATTGTCAAGAAAAATTGCTATAATTTTATGAACAAATTGATCTAAGAACTTAAACAATAAAATAAGAACATAACGTTAACATTACGTTAATATTACAAGGATAATTCAAATAGGCGATTATTATATGTATTTACATCTTTTAGATCACACAAATTTAAAAATAATTTTCATTCATTATTTCAATTACATTCCATAAAAAATTAAACTTCTCTCAAACACACTGCAATACCATGAGTCATAGGGAGCAGTTTTCGAATTTACGCAATCAAAACGGAATAATTTTACCATCTACTTGATCACACAATATCATTGGTCTACTATCATCAACATCATTACAAAAAAGAGCTTTTCTAGCTCGTAAAACTTTTGCATGGGATGAGGGTATGCTTGCAATAAAATTTTGAACTATTTCTTGACCTAGCTATTCTTATTCTTTCATGGAAACTTCCTCTATATTGTAACGGATTAAAAATACAACTTTCAAAATAAAGTTTAAAAAACTTAGCAGCAAATGAATTTGATAAAAAGTATTGATGATTATAAGCATTAAGGATTGTTATCATGAAATAATATAATAGTGAAATACCTATGAATGATTTATTATAAAGTAACTGATAATACTTACAGTTTATACTAAGTACAATTGTCAAAACTATCTTTTCATATTTTTTAAAAATATAAATTGATGGGAATAGTAAGAAAAAAGGGTGGAAACACATTATTTGGAGTCTTCTCATAAATTACTGAAACAATTCAAAGTCTAAGAAGTCCTACCTCCAACACTAGAATCGAAAATTCTCATCCCTACCAAGACTTCAGTTGTGAACCTAAAAAATTAAACTATAGTAACACTTGTAAATAAAAAAGAAACACATAAACTGCAACTAAAGGGTGCAAGGACATGTTATAAAAGGTTTTGAATAACCAAAATGCTTTAATTTTCGAAAATTTAAAAGAAATCATAATGACAATGAGAAATTTTTAAAGTGTGATTTCTATGTCTAGAAGAGGTTTTAAGATGTAAGATTTGTACATTTAATATTATGTTTTATGTAGATTATAATTATATGTGTAAAAAAGGTGTGTGTAAGAAAATCAAAAATACCAAAATAAATTTTGACCATCCTCGTATATCAGTTTTGACACAAATTTCATTAAAAAATGTAACATAGTGACCTGTGACTTGTGTGTTTAATAAAAGTAAAAACTCCATGAGGATGGCTCATTCCAGTTTTTTCACTTGCACAATAAAGCCTAAGAAAAAGTAGTTTCAATATCGATAAAGTAGGAAGTCAACTTACCTTGACTCTTGACGGAAGGACATTTTGAAGTTTAAAAGTGTGGTATATTTAAAATTCTTCACGTGCTGAGAAATCAACAAGATTTCTTTTAAAAATCTCACCAATTTATTTATGGACGACAAATTTTTCTTCCTGAAATGAAAAGGAAATAAAATAGATTGGAATCCGATTCTATTTCCCTGAGCATCTAAAGAAGAAGGACTAACAAGAAAAAATAAGGTACCTAATTCTTTCTTCCTACAATATAAAAGAAGAAGAAAGTTAATTATTAGAAAATAACAATAATATTCTAAACAGATTTGCTATAGCTAAAAAAATAACTCTAGATCGAGATTTAAAGGCCATGATAATAATAATAAAAAAAAGACAAACAAAAACAATAAATGCATTTAAACTAAAAAAAGCAATTAAAGAAGATTTGACATATTCATTATTTACAGTAGTATTTATATTTTATGTATTACTATAAGATTGTGAAAATCTATCTATTTTATTTGCTTATAGACTAAACAAGTTTCTAGTTTTCCTTTATGAATAAATACTTTACTAAAATTAATTTCCACTTACCTTGTTGGTCGATAAGCAATTTTCATCATTGATTTTGTACTTATATGATAACCATTGTTTTTTGTAAACACTTCTCATTTGCAAACTGATTTCTTGAATTTGGCAATTATTTTACTATTCTTCAAGTGTGGAAGGGATGGTAATACATCATACATAATTTGCCACTGTCTTAGATTTTGTTTCTCAATAAAAAATATGATATTTCTTCGTTTAATTCAACAACTTGTCTATTATTGAACAGCCATTTTGGGGATAATTAATAAGAGTGCGTAGATCGTCGACTCCAAACACAACTAACGAATCCGACTGAGATAGGTAGTTTCGTGCTTTATCAGAGTAAGTTACAGGGTTGTACTGAGAAAGAAAGGTCAGGTAAATTTAATAAAATTTTAATAGGTGGAATTATTTTAAAAAATAAAAAGATCATTAAGTGCATTCAATACTTCATATTTAAATGATGCAATAAAACAATTTAATTTGTAAAAGCCTCATCTATTCAACTTCATATTTATTTTATTTTTAAATAAATATTGGCGCCCAACTATACAATACAATAAAATCACAAATTCAACAATCAATTTAATAAATAAAATTAATAAACCTCATTACCCCACACACATATAATAATATGTTGTAGGGTTTCTCAGGTACTTTTTTCTATATATAGGATATTGCTAATATTACTTTCAAAATATTAAACTCAAGTATTACCTTGCCTACCAAAACAAAAACTCCATTGACTAACCTTGACCTACTGTCAGCACAATGCCAAATTCAAAATATTTGTGGGCATGTAAACTTTTGAAAGCCTCCATCTGCTCTTTGGTGCAAAAACTGTGCTGAAATACCAAATAACCAATTATATCCATATCTCGCAGTCCATTTCTCAAATGTGGTTAAAATTCAATGAAGGTTTTCAAAGAAACACAAAGTCAAACCACAGCGTATACATATATAAAAACACAATAATAAAATAAATAAAAAACAAAATAAGTGCTTCAGTCTAAGTACTTGTAGGTTCTCGCAGAAGCAGAGTATGTGGGTAGGTGTTTTATCATCTAGTTCACATTTGATGCACATAGGTTCACTAACTTTGCTCATTTTGTGCAGATGTTTCCTCAGGGTGCAGTGTCCAGTCACCAGGTCGGCGACTGTCTTCGAATGTCTCTCACCCAGTTTCAATATCCTGGTTGAGAGTTCCTTGTTTACCTTTTTCAGTAAACTCTTTGTATGGAGTTGCCCAGTGAACCAAATGTGTTCCAGAATTACCTGGGTGCATCACCTGTTCCCTAGATGGGATGATGATGTTCAATCGCTCAGTGAATATTCTCGGATGAAATGTGAAATATTGTATTGTCCCAGTTCTATCAGTGAGTCCTTCTCGAACATTGTTCGGGGACCATAAGTCTTCCGATTTCAGCATAAGAATTGCCATCTTCTTACAAAAAATTCCAAAGGAGGAAGTCCAATAAGTTCCATTGATGCCCTAACCGAGCTGTTCATTGCCTCGGTAATACCAAGAAGGTCTTTGGATTGCAGTTAATATATTAACTGCAGAGGACACTTCTGTCCTCCTCCACCAGACTATTGTTCCATGGGTGATCGTTGGCCTTATCACGGTTGTGTAAAGCCAGTAAACCACCTCAGGTTGTTTTCCCCAGGCCCTGCCCATATCTCTTCTGCATTGCCAGAAAAGCCTAGTCGCCCTGGTAATAATTTTATCCACGTGTGCCTTCCAATTCAGTTTGAAATCAATTCTTGAACACTGTCTACCATTGAATAGACAATACAAAACTGATCAGCTGTCCAAATTGCTTGCCCTGGACGGCCATATTAGGTTACGTGATCTGGATTGCCTAATAACCTAAATTGAATAACAAAGAAATTATATAGAAATGTATTTGACTACCTACTAAATTATTCTACCAGCTTTTAGAGTTTTCTATCTTATGAGACTATCAATGACACTATTCACAAGAACCCACAAAAACAGTTAAGTATATTATTTTTAAGACTTGGCGTAGATATTTCCCCTTGGGCATCTAATTGGTAAAACAATTCAAAAAATAAAGATCAAAAAGTGTTTTCTACGAGGGTGACCATTTGGAACGAGAACGTTTTTCACTTTTAGTGTCAACTCGAGTGTTTCAGGACCCTCAGGCCATATTTATGGGCAAACTCGAAAGCGGTGACAAAGGACCTTACAGTTCATGTCGTGTCCTGTGAATCGTAAACCCGATCATATTTTGATAGAAACAGACCCATTCTTTGTTCCTTTTATCGAGTAGGTTCTGCAGTTCATCGGCGTCCTCGGAAAACTATTAACAAGGGAATAATATTTTAAAATTGAATCAAAACCAATATTTAGAAATAATAACGTTGTTTGGCTATCTGAGTTTTTTTTATAACGTGTAAGGTAAGTGTAGAGAATAACGCCACCCTAACATTTAGATGTTTCTATATGGAAATAAATAAAAGTACATTTTTCGAAAAAATCTATATAGACAAAGGGCATATTAACATTTTACTGAAATAAACAAAATTTAATAAGTTATTGATAATTTCTGTTGTAAATTAAAAATAGAAAAAAATGCAAAGTGGCTTTACTGCTAACACAGGGTAAGTAATAACGCCCCATACTGAAAATATTCAAGTTTAAAAAATAAAACTTCAGGAACAATATGGACATATGTAGCCTTCCTCCTTATGCCTTCCTATGCATTCATTATGCAGTTAGCACCGGCACGAAAAACAAAAATGCATATCTGCCACTCTTTCCTCCTTGCATGCTTTGAAATACCAACTTTCTGTATTTCTACTGGACATTTTTTTAGTGGCCTTAAAAGAAAATTTGTCTTTGGATTTGTTCACAGAGCTGGTAGAAGCTCTTTTAGTATTGGTCGCAGATGTGGTTCAGTGCATCAGGATGTTCAAAAAGATCTTTTTTTACAACTTGTGCTCTGCTGTTAAGAGCCGGCTTTCTATTCCTCGTAGATATGCTTGTTGGTTCTGGAATAGGAAGCATCTTGGAAAACGATGTATTGACAAATTTGGAACCTTCAGGAACAATATTTTCTTCATATTCACTATCAGGCGATTCCCACTCTTCTTTGTCACTAGTATCACTGGAGTCACTATCTTTAGTTTGGGTTTGATGGAAGTTTGATTGCAACAGACGGTAGTCTTCCTGAGGGACCTGGTTCTGGAGTTACTTCTATCAACTAACACTTGCTCTTGAGGACTTGCTATTTCAGGGACAACCACTTGCTGTTGTTCTGCTACTTTAGGGGGTTCATCAAGGTTTTGATTCTCAGTAACAGCACTTGGTGCGAAAGCTTCCTCAGGTATTTTATCGTAGTCGATGGAGTATACACCACACGCAGCAAACCCTGATTTTATATTGTTTGGTGTCATAGACTTATCCCAAACAGTTGAAAAAATACTTCCAAAGCGCTGTTTTGTCAAGGATCTATCGGAATAGTTATCCCAGAATTTTAATACTTCATCATCCCAAAAATGTTCAAACGAACGAAAGACCGCTTTGTCCAACGGCTGTAGCTCGTGAGTGGTGTTGATTGGCAAGCAGTGAAGAGTTATTCCTAACTCATCAGCGACTGTTACTTTTGTGTAATCTAAATGGGACTTCACACCATCAAATATTAACAAACAAGGTCCAGGTAACTTATAGCTTGCAAAATGGCGAAACCATATTTTAAATGCTTCAATTGTCATGCTACCTTTTGCAGTCATCCTGGTGGCAAATTATCAGTCCACTCTGGATTCATTCTTTTCCCCTTAAACAGAATTACAGGGGGAATAGAAACTCCCATAGCATTGCCACATGCAACCACCGTTACGTTCTCTGCATGCTCTTTGGCTACAAAGTGTACCCGTTTCGCTACTTTTTTTGCGAGTACTCCTTGCTGATGGTGCAAAGTAAGGAGGCATCCCTTTTCATCCGCATTATAAAGAAATAGGGGCTTTTCCATGATATTTAACTCTGTCACTATTTGTTTAAGTTTATTAAAATGAACGCTGACAATAAATTTGTTCAATTTTTGAGCTCTGGTAGGATTCATATTTTGAGCTCTACGAATTCTGATCTCTGGATGCCTATTAAAAAACTGTTTTAACCAGAATCAGCCTGCCACTTTCTGTTGTGCATTAAATGGATTTGTTATCTTGTTCAGTTCGCAAAAAGTATATACACAACGGCGCAAAACTTTACACGTCAATGGGTATCCTATTTCTGCCAAACGAAGTATTCTTTTAGACAGTTCTTCTTCATTCTCAACATAAAGAATAGTTTTTCGTCCCATTGTACGTTTGGCAGTAAACCCTTGTTTTATATAATCTCGCAAAGAAATATAGTGATTTTCATAACTAATGCCGAAAGTGATACTTTTCCGCACGCGATTGTAGTTGTTCGAGAAAAAAACACTGTCCGCATGTGCTAGGAATAATATTTTTTCTACGAGCCAACGGAAAATGGAAAAAAAACATCCTATAATTAGACATACAATGGCTAGATACAAACTATAAAGTTCAATAGTTATTGATGTAATCATTAAAAGTTATCAAAGCAATATTCCTCAAAATTCCAATTAAACGGAAAAGATAATTATCAAGTGCAATAGTTGATACCTTGCGTGCTAAAAAGTAGAAGCGTGTGGAAAAGTATAACTTTCCGAACTAAAAGACATGCGAAAAAGAAGAATTATTATTCAGCAATGAACAATGGGTGACAATTTAACCTCTTGTGTCTTAGCGAATGCGGAGATATAGACTTCTAAAATCGACAAGCTTTTTTTGAAGATGAATAATCCTATAACAACAAAATGATAAATATTATTAATAGCTGTAGAAAGATTGTTTTATTTATATTTAAGTTTTCAGTTTGTACGTTTTTGGATACGTTCATGGTCGAAGCAGTTCAATGCTTTGTTCGTTTTTATCGGGTGTGGGACCTGCTGGACATATTCGATTTCCTGAAAGTGTGTTTTATTGATGGAATATCAACATTTTCAGAATAAGAAGCTGTAAAAATAACGTAAATTGATCGAAATGTCAAAATTATTCTAAAAATATAATATATCAAGAAATATAAGTTTGTAGAATAACAACATTTATATAGTATCATAAAAGAAAAGTAGCCAAAATTGGACAAAAAGTTAAATCCTGTAGGTAAGTCAAAAAAAAAACTGAAACAGTTTCAATCTGGTATCTACTATTAACTTGGATATACTTGTCTCATTTGTTTTTCCAACGCTTATTATACCACGTGTCAAAGTCCTTTTACTACTTGAAAATTCACTTCCAAACAAACAGTCTTCAGTCAACTCGAATATTCTTTGAAAATTCCTTTTAAGAAAATATCAAAGAAGAACACTTAGGATGTCTTGTCAATTATGTCAATTTTACAAATAATAGATTTGAAAGACGATGCAGGGTGATTCCCTTTGAAAAAATATTTTTATTTAAATCCGGCTTATGATAAAAACGTACTCAAGAGGAGATAGTAAATTTGATCCTAAAAAAATCTGACATTGTAAACAATTTACTAATGTATAAGACAAAAGATATGAGAAAAAAAATAATTCAACATCTTTTGGAACATGAAAACTAAATCTAAATCTAAATAACTGATATTCCAACCACTTCCCAAGTTTTCGATATAATAATGACCAAAATTTCCCTATTGGTTGAGCTTAAAGGACATTTGAAGGATTATTTTATGGTGAATACTTTGTTCCGCTCTATCCATTTTCGAGTCGTTCTGAAATTGATGATGGGTATCAATAAAATTAAACATCTATTAGTAAAAAGCCCAAACTCTGTAATATCACATGTTGAAAACGTGTTTCATGCCGAAACAATCGCTTGAAATGGAACTAATTGAATTGTGAGACACAAACATTTTAGTGACTACTTCTTTCAGAGTTACACGACCATTTTTATTAACCATTTCCTTTATTTAAGCTCACCGGAAGATGTTGATCTCCGGCCAGAGCTAGTCAAGTCTTTAACAACATCTCAACCGCCTTTGAACGTACTGTACCACTCATAAGAACTTCTTCAAGTCGATTAACCGTAAAGGTACGAAGGCAACTGCAGACGGCAACCGCATGCGGATGGACCAATGCAGAATGCAACGACAGACCGGTGGTTGCAGTCGGTTCTAAGGTAGTTCCGGGATAAGAAAGAAGATGATGAATTTTTGTTACTTCATACCAGAAAATTAAGACGACTCACAATTCATTAATTCACGAATAGGCTAGATGAAGGAGGTTACCCATTATTGATAAAAAAAACATTTGTTAAAGTGACGAAATGTTATTCAGAAGCTAGTATTGTTTAAATAAAACACAGATTAATCAAATTGTCGTCTTCAACGTATGAAAAACTCATTTTTTAGTAACAAATTGTACATTGAAAACCTGTTTTGCCGGCATATGCCTAATCATAGGAAAAAGTAGGCAAGGGAGACAAGAACGAGAGGTCAGTGACACTAATGGTGAGTTTACACATGCATGGATTTAGTGGCACCAGTGGTCGCGCCAGTTCTATTTGCACGCCAGTAAAGGGCCCAAACAGTGTTGGACTCATCCCCAAGGGGATACCTACCAAGCAAACCCATCTCAAATTCGCCGTTACCCCCGCCTCGGAATCACTACCCTAGCATACTACGAGACGGGCGGCGGTCCCTCGCACTCTCTCCGCTCACACCGTCGTCTTCTCCCTAACTTTCACTCCCACCTCTCATGCCATATCGAGTCCTTCTCTCCCCCTAACCATGCTCTCTACCACGCCACTCGATCACCTCCATCCATTCCTCCTCCCCCTTCAACATTATCTCCACCATGTTCTCCCAATACACCGCCTACCCTAGTTTCCTCTCCAATTTCTTCAGCACTTCCTCGTTCCTCCAGCATCTAAACACATGCCCCACATCATCCTCCACTTCACAACTCTCGCTCACTCCAGTCTCTCTTTTTCCTGGGTTAAACTATGGATTGGTCGTCTACCAAATTTTGGTGACAAAGAAACATTTTGATACTCTTTTTTAACCATAGATAAACTACAATCACAATCAACAAAAATTAGAAGCACAACCGAAACGTGCGCCGACGTGCAAGCACTTGTTTACACTTGCAAGTTTTGATTTTCGTTCACAACTGGCGCCAGTGATTTCAGAAGGATGCAGACTTTTTTGGTCTATGCATGCAAAAATAAAAACTGTATGCATGTCGATGTTTACACTTGCTAATTTGACTTACTGGCGTGCCAGTTTTTATTGTCGCCACTAAATCCATACATGTGTAAACTCACCTTAAGGCTAAACTCAGACGGACCACAGCGACGCGATTAGTTTGTGTTGTCATCTGACTTTTAGCATGTTGTCGACTTTCAAGCTTTTCGGAGGTTGGACCCTGTCCGTCATTTTCTGCATCATGTTCCTTTTGCTGAGAATCTTCCTTGATGTGACTATCTTCCAGAGAACTTTCAGTAACTCTTTTCTCAGCTAAATTTTGAAAATATAAATATTGGCGATGTTTTGATGCCCCAGAACCACTTTTCACTGTTGTATGTTTTCGTAGCTCTCGGTTGTAAGAATCCCTTAGACTTTTCCATTTTCTTTGTAGTGCAACAGCTGAAAATAAAAAAAACTAAATGTAGAAAACTTTCAAGTCCACTTAGTATTATTGGGGTCGAGTCTTACGGGTATTTTCAAGAACTTCACTACACATTTAGATGTGGTGTACTGTGGTGATGCTTTAGCTTTTGTATTTGTTGTGGATGAAGCTATTGGACTGGGTGAGCACATTTTGAGAGCTTACAGTGGAAAGCAGTTAACATTAAAAAAGCGTGTGTTCAATTACAGGCTTTGTCGAGCTCGTCGATTTATCGAATGATCATTTTGCATTCTTGGAAATAAGTGGCGAATATATCATAGACCCCTAAATGTGTCAGTTGAATGTGCCGTTGACATAGTTAAAGCGTCTATTGTACTTCACAACATAGTACGTAAAAAAGATGGCTACCAGTATGAAGATACCTTAATGACTCCGGATTTGCAATCATTACAAAATAGAAATGTTAATTATAGAGTAGGAAGATCACTCAACTCGATCATAGATAAATTTGCTGATTATTTTGTAAGTTCTGAAGGTGAATACCATGGCAATATAATAAAACATAATATGTTATTTTTATTTCTAAATATCACTTAATTAATAAAGGACACCACACTTTTTATTAGGTATTGATATAATTTCAACATACAGGTTGCGAAAATCCCTTTCTTTCGCTGCGACTTATACAAGTACGACAAGGAAAATATGAGCAAAACTACGTGAAAGCGAGAGAAGGATCAGCGATCAGTCCCCTCTACCAAAACAGTTGGGCATGTATTCAGTCCCCTCTACCAAAAACAGTTTTGCGAGTGTTCATCGCCCCACTAGTTCAACGGCTGTTGCCAGAAGCTCAGATTAATTTGTAAAAATGATATTTTTGTCACGTTATCGTTAACTTTTTTTCGAGCTCATGCACTAATAGGTAAAATTAAACACCTTCATCCGGCAACAGTGTCCTTTACATAGAGAACTCACATTTAAAAGTATGTGATATTTTCGCTACAGACCTTGGTTATTAGCGCAAGCCGTTGTATTTGAAAGTAAAACATTTTACAATGCCCACCTTAAAATAAGAAACCTGCCAAAAAGTGCAAATTATAAAATGGTATTTTGGAGGTCATTCGGCTGATGCAATAGTTAATTTGTTTATTGTGGCATTTGAAAATCGCCCAATTCCTTCTCGAACAACAATTTTGAACATAATTAATAATTTTGAGAAATATGGATGTGTTTCATAATGTAGAAAATGCCAAGCGCCGGAAGATCCAATCGAACGTCCGATGAACGACAAAAGACAAACTGGAGAATTGAATGTTTGTTTAGCGGTTGAAACAGGACAACCATGTTCTTCAAGACAAAATGATGAATAGGTCAACATGGATAAGAGAACTGTACAGAATATTTTAAAACGGCACGGTTACCATTGTTAGAAGGTTCAGACAACGCAGGAAATTTTTCCCGGGGACAATATCAGACGAATGGATTTCTGTGAAGAAATGATGGAACGTCAAAATGCCGACGAGAACTTTTTAAAAAATATTTTATTTACGGATGAGTCAACCTTTTCATTACATCAAAAACACAATCCATCCGTCACAAGATATTGGTCTCGGGAAAATAAACATCTAAGCATTCCAATCCGCACAGTATCCGCAGAAGCTAAATGTTGATGGGTATTTTAGGTGACCACATTATAGGTCCTTTTTTATTGCGGGGAACTTAAATTCCGCCAAATATTTAGACTTACTACAAAATCATGTAATTCCTGCAGTTCTCCTTACACCCGATGTTGATCTCAACAGAATTTGGTTTCAACAAGATGGTTGTCCAGTCTATAATTCAAGGATAGTAATTGAATTTTTAAGGTTTACATTCCCCGACAGAATTATTAGTACTAATGGTACAATTAAATGGGCTCCAAGATTACCTGAACTAGCTCCAGATGATTTTTTTCTTTGGGGATTTTTGAAAAGTAGCATTTATCAACATGAATTTGAAAGAGCTAATAATTTAAATGAATTGAGGTTGAAAATACAGCACGTTTGTGCCAGCATTACGCCAAATAATCTTAGAGATATGAGATCAAATCTTTATGACAGATTTGGTTATTACCTGGCACAGCAAGGTGGTTTATTTGAGCACTTAATTCATTAAAATTATGTTTACCTTTAGAACGGATTTTTAGTTTAATTTTATGTTTAGAATAAGTACCTACTTATTTTATTTTTTCAATTCAATTTATTAATGGAATCGATCTTTAGTTTTTTATACCCAATGACTTTATTATTTTTATCTCAAGAATAAATGTTTTATTTTCAAGTTACAATGGCTAAAATAATATCCTATTGTAGTTAGAAATTAATTGTCAGCTTGGTCAGAAACGATCAAGTTGACAAAAATGAATTTTAAGATGTACGTTACGTAATAACAAGTGTATTTTTTTATTTCTTTAACAACCTCTCCCTTTCCATGTTGGGAAACTACTGAACATAGTGAACCTACTCACAGAGTGGGGAGTCAGTCTTTGTTTCAGCTTTGCCAGTTTAGAATGTTTGGTACTTTCTAAGTAATAAATAACTTATTTTGCATTTGACTTTTAACACCGGATAACGGTGTATTTAGTGGGAGAAAATCAAGATTGGTAATATTGACTTTTGAAATATAAGTGAGATCAACACAAATAAGAATAAAATAATGGAGTTCAAGAAAAAATTTGGACAAATTACAATCTGCAATAAATAAAACCGTAGCCTGCTTTCGATTTAACAATTATTGGTATTTAACATTGTTGCCGCTTGAAATGCCGTTGAAGGCGGTCTGTCGTGCATTTGTTTTGCATTGAACCACCAACAACGACAATTTTGCGGGTGATAACGTCCACAGGTAGCGACCGTCGCTGAGATCAACTTCAAGAAGTCGTTCGTCTGAGTACTGTTCTAATTCTATTGCATTTTTAATATAACCTCGACCTCTGCATACTAACAACCACATTTATGAAGTTGTCGTGACGCGTCGCTGTGGTCCGTCTGAGTTTAGCCTAAAAGAGCCGTTTCACACGGCACCGTTTACACGGACTGGCACCTCTTCACACTTTCACGGATTCGTGGTCCGAAACGTCAGTCAGTTGAATTTCAGCATGGATCGCAAACACATTGTTGCCATGTTCGTATTGCATCGGCGTATAAAGAAACGAAAGAAAACCAGAAATCAGTGGGTTCGTCCTATTTCTGTTTCTATCTTTAAACTTTTCCGTGGTTTTATCCCAAATTACCGGTCTTGCCTCATTCAAAGATATCAAGTGATCAATATCTATATTTTTCATTGCAAAAGTCTACGCTTCCCTTCCTTTTTACGAAATTAGAACTTTATAACACGGCAATCTTAGAAAGAATGCAGAACAATGTGAACACGCACATGTCACTTCATATCCCACAATCAACCCGGCCGCCGTATAGACGGCGACGGTCGACCGGGATTATAGTGGGAATGTCCGGCAATATCACGGTGGACGGATGCCGTTTAAACGGACACGGTAAGTGTGAAAGCTTTGATTAAAATGTAGATCCTTTAACCGTGTAAACGGTGCCGTATAAACGACAACCGGTTGTGTGTGAAACGGCTCTTAGTTAGTCTGAGACTGGTAGTTAGGCTAATTGCACACACACCGATTCTGGACGGTCGGTAAAAAATCGGCCGATATTTTATCGGTAGCAGGTATGCCGAATTTTTATCGGACAAAGGATCAGTTGTAATTGCACGAGATTATTGAATAATAATGAGTCCTAAACGAGTAGTTGTTATGTGGTTTTTGTATCGCCGTATTAAGCGACGTAGAATTAACCGCAAGTGCTGGATTCATCCTATCAATCAAAGCAGAGAACGCACTAGAACATTCTACACTCTTTTTGAAGAACTAAGGCTTAATAGTAGCAAGTTTTTTACCTTTTTCAGAATGTCCATTGAATCCTTTGAGGAACTCCATGATAAGCTGAAAAATGAAATCCAACGCCAGAATCCTAAAATGAGAAACTCTATTCCTTCAAGAGAAAGGCTTGCTCTAACATTGAGGTAAGTAATAAATTAGATATATATCAGACACTTTTTATTGATGTTCCAAATGTACTAAATATTTGTGAATACCTACATATTTCTTAGTACATTTATGTAAATTTATTGTTTATGTCGATGTATTCACTTCACTGGATGTAAGAAATTAAGCAGCAAAAGTCATAACCAGCAACTCAATACGCAGAGGCGGCTGGGGAAGGGCTCGCCGATGGACAGGTCTCTGGAGATGTCGTTGCTGAAGTGTTGCCAAAATCTTGATAATATTGTGCAATGGTTTGTTGTTGTTGATGTTCAAGTGGCTGTCCTTTCGAAGAGCATGCCTGCTGGTGGTTTGAATCGCTGCTATTGGGATTTTGTGGATTTTTGAATGGTTGAGTCTGGGGATTTGGAGACTGATAGATTTGGGGTTGTTGTGATTTGAAGCTGAATTGATTGGGATAAGACATTTGTGGTGTGGGAAATGATTGATACTGCGGGAAGGGATAGTTGTTCGGATAGTAGGAAGGTGTTTGCGGGGGAAGTAGTTGAGGTTGAGCAGTATTTTTGCGTTTGTTGTTTATTTCAGAAATTAAATCCAAAACACCCATTTGGAATTCAAGAATTTCACTGTCGTCGAACTTGTTCAAATGTGGCAAAAGTCCTTGAATAAATGAAATATGAGGACTTTGTTCTTCTAATGCTTTTATCATTTTCAGCTCAACCTCATCAGGCTGGCGACGTCTTTTGAATTCTCGCGGTTTAGGGTTCTCACAGATAGTCCTTTTGGGGGGTAGTGGGGTTTCGGGAGAATTATCAACAACTTCGTCTTCATTGTTGTCTGTTCTACCTTCTAAACTTTCTGCAACTTCCCTTGACTGGTACAATTTATTTAAAAATTGCATCTGATCAGCGTAGACGTACTCCACTTGTCTTGCACTCTTTTAGCTTCCTCTTCGACTTCGAGAATGCATCCCGAAGATTGCCCCATCTCTTTATTATTTATTTTCCTGAAACAATTAAATATAAATGTTGACCGGGGTATTTAGACATAAGAAACGGGTCAACCTTGATTTCAAATATTAGGCTGAAATTTGGTGAAGATGGTAAGTAGACCATCCTATACAAGACACACAGTCATAGAAAAGCCATCGAGGGCAACGCCCGTCATATAGGAGATTATAAAATGTCTGTGTAACGAAGCATATTATTGTAGGAATAGTTTGTCTCCCTTAAAACGCCAGCCAATTCATGTTGAAAACCATTTTTTCAGGTATCTAGCGAGTGGGTGCACCTTTACCGACCTACATTACTCCTTCAGAGTTGGGATATCCACTTCAAGGAAAAAAGTCAGAGAAGTATGCCAAGCCATCTGGTTGGTTTTGAAGAATGTGTGTATACCTGAACTTTCTAAAGATTATCTTGAAACCATCGCTTCTGATTTTGAAAAAAATGCCAACTTTCCACATTGCATAGGTGCTGTTGATGGCAAGCACGTTCGCATAATTTGCCCGATACGAAGTGGTTCCATGTTTTTTAATTACAAAGACTATTACTCCTTAGTATTAATGGCAGTAGCTGATTCAAAATATCGTTTTATCTATGTTAATGTCGGAAGCTTTGGCAAAGATTGTGATCCCTCCATTTTCAAACAATCTAATCTTTGGCAATCGATATTGACAAACTCATTACAATTACCTGAAGAAAAATGCCTGCCGGGGACAGAATCTCCTAAAGTTCCTCATTACTTTGTTGGTTGGTTCACATACATTTAATGAGGCCCTACGGTGGAACACATCTAACACTTGAAAAGAGAGTATTTAACTATCGTTTGTGTAGGGCTCGGCGTTATGTCGAATGTGCTTTCGGCATATTGACCAACAAATGGAGCATCCTCCACAGGGCTATAAACGTTGAACAGGATTTTGCGGTAGACATTATAAAAGCGTGCATTGTTCTGCACAATTTTGTTCGTGACCGGGACGGTTATTTGCCAGAAGATACTACAACAAAAACTGGTTTGGAAGATGTGCCAAAAGACCCAACAGCACGGGGAGGTCTACAAGCCAAGAATGTTCGACAAATATTAAGTAAATATTTTTAACACCTATTGGGGCAGTTCCCTGGCAAATGAGTAAGATATGAGTTATGAAAAGGTGTGATCAGCTTCAATTTGTTGAGTTTGTTAGTTAGATTTTAAAATTGTTGTTTAATATTCCAGCCATGTATCGTAAGCAAGAAATTAGGACAAATAAAATATGTTATACAGAAAACTACTTACCAAATGCATTTTTCTCTTTATTCACCATAACCTCAAAATCCTCTTTCAGAGCGAAGCAAACTTCTCTCCAAGCATCTCTGTTAAGATTCCTGTCTTTAAATGAGTCCAAAGTTTTATCCCACAAAACAGGTCTTGCCTCTACTAACGAAATAAGGACTTCATTATCTATAAATTCACCCATTGCAAATGTAATTAACACGCACTAATAACACTAGTTAAAAATATAGTCCTATATCAGCAGAGCAGTCGGCTGGAATGATGGAAGATGGCTGAGGACGGTCGGTAAACAATCGGTGAGTGTGCAAGCGTGTATTTAGTCACGTGCGCCACTGTGTCGCTGATACTCCACCGGCATCGGCGGTATGCAGTGGCAGTGTGTGCCAGGTTCCGTTCCCTCATGCGTGTCACTATTGGAATTTGGACGGCCGATAAAAAATCGGCCGTCCAAAATCGGTGTGTGTGCAATTAGCCTTACGTTTGCAGTCGAAGCGAGCGACGACGGCAAGCGACACTGTCGTGGCTTCATCATTTGATCATAACATCCAGTACTGCCGCATGCGGTCTGTCGCTGCAATCTGCAATCGCCTTCCGTATCATACCTTGAAGCTTATGTAACATTTTCATCGTTTCGGCACACGAAATCCCAATTCTTTGTTCGATATTTTTATCCATTCTGAAAATCACAAGACATATTATGTAAATACCTTTTTCCTGACTTCATGTGTCACCCTATAATATGAAGAAGAAACTGTACACATACCGGAAAAGCCATTAGCAATTTCTTTTGTATTTGAATATGGTAATGACGTGTAAATGTAGATTGGAAAGACTTTTTTCTTGTTTTTCAGGAAAGAAAATATCGTTTCAAGTTTTCAAGCTCGTTTACCTAATTGCTGAGGATTCGATAAAAGGTTTCTCTTTGGAACGAATATTTAAAATAAATGCTTTTTTAACGTAGACGTTTGTCATTCGCAAAGATATTTCATTGAATTTTTGTTAATAAGCTTCGAGAAGAAAAATGGAAGTTCATTAAAGAAAGCACTTTCTTTTATTAACTTTAATGTAAAGAAATATCCAATTGGGTAACAGCACAAAGTTTATTTTAAAACGTATCGTTTCAAAAAGATTTATCTCAATAAATAGTACAAATTGAACAATTACTCTACTTACTACCGTTTGTGCTATAGTACCGGTAGTTTAATTAAGAGACTCTTTATCTCAAAAAACAATTAAAAATTATTTACATTATTTTATGTGCACAAAAAGAATTGAGGAAAATATCGATTGAGTCCTACTTCATATTACCGATAAAATACAGATAGACATAATAATAAAAAAGGTGGTAAATGAAGCTTTAAAAGTTTAATTTCACGTCCAGACAGACGGTCTCTTTATTGCTGCCGAATATCCAAGATTTGACATAATATTCTGGATGCAACGTCCTGCGAATTGCGATATAAAATCCAGTACATATAAAGGACAACGAGTCTTAGCTTACCCTCGCTGTATAAAAAAGATACGTACGTACGACAATGGATAGAACTGGAAGCGGACATAATTAATAACCCTGTAGATTATTACAGTACCAGTTTCTCAGAAAATTGAACGTTTTAAATTTTTTTATAAAACATTTTGGAAATTGAATTCTGTATTTTTAATAAAATTCCACTTGTTTTTTTCTCCATTTCAATTTCAAACAAATTGAAACTCCACTTTGAATTCTAATTTCGTGTCTGTCTACTTGACTATTGATATATCGGATGTGTGCAATCGAATTCGTCCTCTACCTGAGCTGGCTGATACGATGCCGGGGGGAATTTCTTCTCAAGAATTTAAACAGCTTGCTCACACAAACTATAAACTGCACTGTTCTTTAAAAAGACTAACCAAATAACGGATTTCCTCCTTATTTGTAATATATTGATATTTAAAAGCTGTATTAATTGAAATAAATGAGAAACTTTTAATGAAAAACTATACGATGTAATGTATAGCCCGTTCAGTATTAAAACCGTTGCACGTCACATCTGTCATAACTGTACTATGTTGCCAAGCCCTTGAAATAATATGAGAATCTAGTATATGTCAAATGAAGTTTATCAAATATTCTAGGTTAGGTTTAGTTATTGATGGTTATTTCAGTTACATACAGAGATGTTACATATAAAATTTTAATCTGTATGTTAACCGTACAGCACTAAGAAATTCTTATTTTAAAAACTATGGAATTATTTTTAGCACTAAAAAGGTATGTATGGAATAGTTAACACTTTTATTTGTATGTTTATACCACACACTTAATTAGTTAGAAGTTATGGAACTATTCTAGTATGTAAAATGCATGTATATATAGTATCAAGGAAAAAATATTATCTAATATAATTTTTAGGTTACAATTACCTAAGTACATGTTGGCTTCTAAAATGTTGTCACTACAATATGAAAGATTGATGTAAGGTTTACAGACAAATAAAAAAGTTCTGATAACCTGGATCTACCTCCTTTTTAAAGGTAGGCAATTTTATTTTATATTTTGCTGAAATAAATCTTAAATTTTTTTTAGAAAAGCCGGGATGTGAAGCTTTAGTGTGTAGGTCATTCTCAACAAGGAAAATCACCCTGAGATATATGATCATTGATCATAGCAAAAGAAAATTGTGCAGCAAGCACCACCACAGCTCAGAAAAGGAGAGCAAATCCATTCTATTCTCCGAGTGAAGGTATATGCAAATGATTGACTAAATCGTATCACTGAAATCAATACATATTATAATTATCAGTATATTGGTGAATTATTTATCACTCCATCATCTTCTTGTACCTCCATGTACCTTTAGAAAATGCTGCCTGAATTACTTATTTTGAATATCATGATTAAAATAAAATAATAAATAATGCCACCCGAATTTTTATGGAATTGTTTTATTAAAAAGAAACATTGCAAATTTATAAATTAGTTACTACACCGAAAAGTTTGTAATACTATTTTTTTAAATAAGGTAGAACAATAATTGTCAAATAGAAATCTTTCAAATTTGAGAGGTTCACGGACAAACCAATTCCAACCCGCAACTTCTGGAATGCATCTATCGGCTTGCTTGGCAGTAGCCAGTATTAACTCAATAGGATTTTTAAAAAGATGGTAGGTAATACTTTGTGACTATACTGTTCTATCATATCCACAATGTATTATGTTGGGGGGTTTGTTTCTGAAAAAAACATTTATTGAAAGGGTAGTACCTATTCAAATAACCAATTCTTTTCTTTTCAAATATACCTATATTATTATTTTTGTAAAAATAAAAGTAAAACAGCATTTATTGTCTATTAGGTATAATTTGAAGTAAGAATTTTGAATGTATTAAACTAGTTGTGTAGTCTTCTGAATTCTAACATATAATTTGCTATATCACTGTTCAAATATAGTTTGTATCTACTTACTAGGCTGTAATATAAATAAGCTCAGCTTCAACATTTGTTGATTGAATTCTATATTGTGTCATTAACCTAATATTATCGAAAAGCATTGTCCATAATTTATTATAGGTTCAGAAAGATTCAATAGTAAGTAATTGGTTTTCAAACCATTTAAAAACATGTTCTTCATTCATTTTCCCATGATAATAACTCAACTGAGATTCATATAAAAATATACTTTCTGCTCCATCAATATAACCATTTTCATTCTCAGCATGTAATACAAAATACCTAGAATAAAAACAATTTTGCATTCTAAAATTTTACATTATCATTGTAACATACCTTTTGACATGAACAGCCTACAGCACCATTTTGGAAAATTCAGGATTCATTAATAAAAACAAATTTATACAGTGGTTTATTTTTGTTGAAAGTTCCATAAGTCCTCTTTGTGGATGTGTATCATATTTTAGTAAACTACTGAGGAACATTCTACATTGAATAATTATTGTTCTTCCTTCAATTACTGTAGTAACATTCCTAAAGTGACATGATTATCTATAAAAAATGTCCATGTATAATTGCCAAGTATTAAGAATAATGTAACAGAATATAATAAATAGAGTTGATTGGGTATAATATTGAACTTATACATACTTGCTTCATAAACGCTGTAAATAGTATCAGGAGTAAATGCTTCAACTATTGCAGTATTATTAAGTTTCATTTATACGTTTTTTTGGATGTGACTTTAACTTTGATAACTCATTACTGCTTGTGAAAAATTACTCACAGCTCTTTGCAGTTTTTGTCACAACATAACCCCAAAAATGTCAAGACGTCAACTGAACCTGAAATAAACCATTTTAATCGCGGCAACAGCGCGCATTTTTGCCAACATAAAAAGTTTTTATTAAGACTGACGTTAGTTTGAGTTTAATATTTAATTAACCTACGAGCAGTATTTGATATGAAATTAATTACGAAACCTTTCTTTAAACATATATTTATATTCTTTAATACAATGCGACCTACAAATTTTAATATTTATTGAGTTTAGAGATGCTTAACATAATGATTGACAGAGGATTGACAGCAGCAAACGAATGACATGATATAAACGAACGTCTCTTTTTCGACACTTTGATGACGTGCAACGGTTTTTGTACTGAACGGGCTATATAATCACATTATATTATTCAATGAGCGTATAATGATGGCTATTACCGACGAAGATAAAATTGCAACAGGTACAGCAGGCGAGGGGGTGATAAACATTAAACGTGTGTGGGGGCGTCCATTAATTACGTGAGGCATTATTGAGGATTTAATGACCCCTCCCTCCCCCCTTGGTGAGATGTAGTAAGATTTTTCTCGACCCCCTCCCCCCTCCCCTAATCTTACTTGAGATTTTTCAAAATTTGTGTTTTGGGAGTAAAAGCGTTGGATTTATTAAAAAAAACAATTTGCTTGATTACTTTCATTTAAGACTAGCAAAGACTAGTATTTGGGAATATTACCGTAATATGAAATCACAGTGATAAAATTAGATCATAAATACACGTTTTTTATTTTAATGTAACTTAACTTTGACGCAATTTTACATCGTTTTCTCCTAGAAAAAAATTACGTGATATATGCCAAGACCCCCCTCTCCCCCAAGTGAGATTTGGTAAGATTCGGCTCGATCCCTTCCCCCCCCCCCTGAACACCTCACGTAATTAATGGACGCCCCATGTTGAATACTACACTTTATTGAAAAAATATGAATTCAGTGTCGAATAAATTTCCAAATTGTAAAATTTTACGCAAAGATTCAGTGATGTTAACCCTTAACTGGTCCGGAGCCATATTAGTTACGTTGAAGGTCTGACGTAGTCTCGGAGACTACTTTTTTTATAGGCCAAGGAAAAAAAAAGGTGTAAATAAACTAAATATTTTATTCGGTATGGGTTTATTATACATTGAAAAGTAAGATGTGTAAAAATGAACGCATTTAAAACAAAGCATACAAAAATTGTAATGAAAATAAAATTCCATATAGGGAAATTAGAAAAAAACACTTACTTGTAAACTTGTAGAAAATAGTAGAGATAAAAAATCTAGGTTCATAGTATTAATTACGTTCTTGGAGTAGTCAGTGAACAAAAAATTATAAATAAGTCAAAATCTAACCAAAAAATTTAGCTCCAGCATGAGCGAAAGTTGACTAGTTTTCATATTGGTTTCGCGCTTTGTAAACAAATGGGCTTATAGCACTTGAGACATAAGTATTTTGTCATTTTACGCTTTTTAGAAGGACATAAGTGACAAATTTACTATGCTGCACAAAAAAGGCCCTAAGGACAACCCTGAAAACTTCCGGGGTATTGCACTATTAAACTGTATACCAAAATTATTCTCACTAAATTTTTTAGCACCAATAGAATCCTTTGTAGAAACGAACAATCTATTACCCGAGTTCCAAGCTGGATTCAGAAAAGAAAGAGGTTGCATTGACAATATTTTCTGTTTGAATGCAGTTATTCAAATTAATTTACGGTAAGTGGTAGAAATATGACTGCAGTATTTGTGGACTTTCGACGGTATCAATCATAATCTGTTATGGTCAACACTGTACAGCCTTAGCTTAAGTTCTAAGTGTATAAGAATATTAAGGAATATGTATAATACCGCAAGCTTTAGAGTTAAAGTTGACACTTCCTTTTCTAAAGAATATCCGGTCACTGAAGGCGTACTCCAGGGAGAACCGTTGAGCCCTATTCTCTTCTCCTTGTTCTTATCTGATATTGAGATATTTTTTAAATCAAAGAGTGTCAGAGGGGTAAGCATAGACAGTAAATCCGATCTTCTTTTATTAATGTATGCAGACGACTTAGTGATCTTGTGCGAGTCAGAAATAGATGTTTCTAGAAAACTTAAAATATTACATGAGTATTGCCATAGTAATTGTTTATCGTTAAATACAAATAAAACTAAAATTATGAAATTCTCAAGAGGCGGATTTCAACTCTCAAAATGTCCTTTATTGACTATTTTTAACAATTTTTCAAAAATTTCGACAATATTAAACAATTATTGACCATTTTTGACAGTCTTTTATAATTATTGACCATTTTTTTTAAATTTTAACAATTTTTGACCATTATTTCAAATTTTAACAATTATTGACCATTTTTGACAATTACTGATCATTTTTTACAGTTTTTCAAAAATGTTGACTATTTTAGACCATTTTTCCAAATTTTAACAATTATTGACCATTTTTAGCTTTTTGACAGGTTCTGACAATTATTGATCATTTTTGACACTTTTTCAAAAATGTTGTCCAGTTTTCAAAAATTTTGACAATTTTTAACAATAATTGACCGTTTTTGAAAGTTTTTTATAATTATTGACCATTTTTTCAAAATTTTAACAATTTTTGACCATTTTTCAAAATTTTTACAATTATTGCCCATTTTTGACAATTTTTCAAAAATTTTGACAATCATTGACCATTTTTTTAAATAATTAACAATTTTTAACCATTTTTCAAAATTTTAACAATTTAAGACAGTTTTTGACCATTTTTGACAATTATTGACCGTCCTTGACAAATTATTGACCATTTTTGATAATTTTTCAAAAATTTTAACCATTTTTAAAATTTTTTGACAATTATTGACCATTATTGACAGTTTTTGACAATTTTTGACAATTATCGACCATTTTTCCAAATTTTCGAAAATATTTGGCAATTATTAACCATTTTTCCAACATTTTGACAGTTTTTGACAATTATTGACAATTATTGACCATTTTTCCTAATTTTTGACAATTTTTGACTAGCCTTCCCAAAAGTCGCAATAAGAAATTTAAATTTCATTGGATTAGTGGATTATTCAGAAATCTGGCAACACTGTTGCGTGACGGTCTTTTTCGTAACGGTTACACCTTTTACGAGTTCACTAGCTTTCTCAAAAGTCCTATGTCGTGCAATAAGGAGTCAAAAAATGGTAATTTGAAAATATAGATGTACATAAAAATGAAAGTGTTAATCATAAAATAAAGTTGAATAAAAATTAAGAGAAAAAATTAATAAAAAAATGTAACTAGAATAGTGAAAAAAAATGCACTTTGGAAAATATGTACATCCTCGAGCAAAATGTTAATTTGGCAAATGGACTCAGTATCCGCAGCCAAAGGAAACCAAGTCACACACACACAACAACAAACCTACTGCCACAGATATTATATCGTATTATTCATGATTTATAAACTCATGATTGAAATTTATTGAGGTTCTCTACTAATCTAGTTAGTCGAAATGTCCATCCGACCTCACCTGATATTATGAATCTGTCATTAGTTTGGCATTTAGAAAACTTTCGGAACAAACTACAAAATTTAAGTACCTAATTAAGTAAAAATCTATAAACAATATTGTGTTTTTGCGAATATCTCTGCGTTTCATCTCTGGGAGCTTTATCATCAATATTTATAGTCTTGAGGTGAAAATGGGACTGAAAACAGATGATAATGTCTTATGCGAGAGCAGCACTCTTCCTCAATTTAAGAAATTTATTTTAACCCATTAAATATGAATGTTATGCAACAAAAACATCCAAGTACCAATAATATACTGCAAATAACAATAATTCTTTCGTCAATTAAGTAATTTTTTTAATTAACAAATACCATGATAATTGAAACCTGAAATTTTTTAACTTTTGGATCCATTCTTCATAGCATTTAAAAAAAATCCATGTTGATAATGATTATAAATTCAGATTTTTCTGTATGAATGAATTAATACAGTTTCCTGTAAAATTGTCGTATTTAGTAAAGCGTTTTACCAATAGATATCGAAGAATAAAAATATATTATTCCAACGCTTACAACAATGTTTTGAAAAATAATTTTTCAAAAACAGTGACAGTTCAACGAAGAAGAGACAACTACTTCCCGGGCTACATGCCCCGACAGACATTGAATTACACTTCTAAGTCAAACGGGGTTGGTAAATCTACAAGATTTAAACCAACCAAGGACGTAGCAATCATGATCTACGTTGTCTAATAGACCATTGTGGTCGTCTGAATCATCATATATAGTAAGACTTAAATTGCTGGAATATCCGACGTTCCGTTTTTGTCGGGAAAATGATGATTCTAGCCCGAATTAGGTTTCTGATGTTTGGAAGGGTCTTTTTCTCGTTATTGTGGGTCTGCCATATCATTCACCAAATGCATTAATCGGCTTTGTGAAGGAGTTGAATTTGTTTGGTGAGATATGAATAATAGACTCTATCGAGACACAGTGGACGGCCGAATAGATCCAATCTTGATAACCTAGCCTTCAGTTGCTATCTTCACCGACAGAACAGCTGCACTGAAGGCACTTGATTCCATAGAGGTCATTTCTAGGCTAGTATGGGATTGTATAAGCGCACTTTGAGATCATTGCAAGGTCATGGTATTTGACGATAAAATGGTTGAGGTAGTCAATAAGTACATATATCTAGGAGTCCAATTTGTTGCTTCCTCGCTGTTTCGGAAAATGGCTACATACTCAAGTATTAAGACCAAAAAATATTATGAAGCTGTTATGACTCTACTTTCGCATTCCAAAGTAAACTCCTGTGAGGCAAGAATGGAAGTCTATAATTCTATAATAGTTAACTCATTACTATCGGGCGCTTCTGTCTGGGGTCTTAGATACTCAAATATTATAGAGAGAGATCAAGTGGGTTTTTTTCAAACGGTTATTACTTTTGCCAAAATCTACACCTGATTATCTCATTAGACTAGAAACCGGTACATTAAAAATGGAATCTTTAGTTTTCAAATAGTGTCTTAGCTGATTAGAGAAACTTCTGTCAATGGACGGCTCCCGGCTTCCTAGAACCTGCTATAATAGTCTTCTCCAACTTGACTCCAACAACATTAGTTATAACTGGGCTACTCAACTGAAACAATTTTTTACTAACATTGGTTCAATAGATTTATGGAATAACCTTTCGTTGGGTTCACTGAAACGCAATAAAAATAATCTACTATCAAGGTACAAAGATTTCTTGAATAACCTGGACAAGAAAAAATTATTGGAGTCTAGGTACACGGCACAAGATTTTGAGGTCAGGCTGGGGCAAGTGAGTCTTAGCTATAACTCACTTGCCCCATGTTTGTGCAAACAGAATCTACGATAATTAACTATAAATTTTTGGTTTTAATCTTACACAATACATCTGTATTTATCATAAAAATATAGTGCTAGCAGCTCTGGAGATCTAAGTAAACTCACCGAGAGTATTTTTTTGCAGTTGAGTATGGTTCGCAACTATGTTCGTAAGACCCAAAGAGGATCGTACTCAGAAGATGCCATACAGCGTGCTTTATATTCTATTCAGAAGAAAGAAATGTCCATCAAGAAAGCTAGTGTGGTTTTCAAAGTTCCAAGATCTAGCTTACATTCACGGCTGAAGCGTCAAGTGCTCAACCCAATAACAAACTTAGGTAGGTTCAAGCCCGTCTTTACTGAAGCAATGGAAAATGATTTGCGTGACCATATTGTAATATATTTGGAAAAGCTTTTTTATGGTCTCTCAACAAGCGACCTCCGACGAATTGCATTTCAATTTGCTGAAATTAACCAATTGAATCATCCTTCTAATAAAGAACGGAAAGTAGACGGAAAAGACTGGTTAATATCATTTTTAAAACGCAATGGTAACCTATCTATAAGAAGACCTCAAGCAACCAACATGGCAAGAGTGACAGGATTTTCAAAATACAGAGTAATGAAGTTTTTTTCAAATTTAAAAGAGGTTTTGAAAAAGTACGAATTTCTCCCGAATCGCATTTTTAATTGCGATGAGACAGGTATTACATGCGTCCAAAAACCGGGAAAAATATTAGCCAAAAAAGGAAGAAAGCAAGTAAGAAGGTTAACTTCATTGGCAAAAGGAAAAAACACAACTCTACTAGCATGCGTCAGTGCCACAGGCACATTTATACCACCCTCGTGTCAGAATGAATTCAACTCTGTTAAGTAATGCGTTTCCTGGAACATGGAACATGGAACATGGATGCTGACTTGTTCCTTAAATTTTTGAAGCATTTCACAGACTGTACAAAAATAACTAAAAAGTCTCCGAGTCTACTGATATTGGACGGACATGCAAGTCACAAGTCCATTGAAGCAATAAAACTGGCTAGAGATTCTGGAGTTGCTCTTCTGACTTTACCACCACATACTTCAAACAGGCTACAGCCTCTCGACGTAAGTGTATTCGGACCATTTAAAACTTATCTCGCAAAAGAAATGGATAATTGGCTCACGAATCATCCTGGTTCTAGAATAACCGAATATGATATGGCTCCTATTATTGAAAGTGCCCTTATCAAAGCATTTACCCCAAAAAATATCATCAACAGTTTTGAGAAAACAGGAATCTATCCATATGATCCATACGTGTTTCAAGAGAGCGACTTTGAGGCGGCCGAGAACATTCTCCAGAAATCTACCATAGAAGAAAATTCTTCTTCCGAAAACTCGTCAAATCAACCTAATCCGGAGTTACCTGTAGAGAAAAAACCTGATCTAAAGTTTCCTGAAGAGGAAATCGATAGCGAACCTAAGATATTACCACCTTCTTTAGAGCCTATAGAACAACCGTCAAGCAGTGCTGCTTCTGTTCTCAATTCAGGTAAGTTCAATCTCAAAACCCTTTCAAAATACGTACCTAAAAGTATCTCTTAAATATTTTAGAGCTTGATCAGCCGTCGTGCAGTTACGTCCCAATTTCGAAATTCAGTCCAATCCCAAAACCATTAATCACCAATCAACCAATTAATGGGTTTGATAGATAATCATGACGACGATCCGACCCTAAATGACAGTTTTGGAGAGGAAAGTAACATTTCCTCCGAGGATGAAGTAGAAGAACGCCGTGTTGGTTCCGATTCGGAGCAAGAAGGTGAAACTGATAAAGATGATGTTGATGATTCAAGTCCCAGTTTCTTTTTGGGAAAAGATAAGATCACCAAGTGGAATAAAAATCCACCTCTGAAAAGGGTACGTAGTAAACCTCACAACATCATTACTCACTTACCTGGAGTCAAAGGAAACGCGAGAGTTGCTAACACTGCTGTTGATTGTTGGAATAATCTTTTCACCGACGAAATGTTAGAAATGATAGTAAAGTACACTAACCAGTACATTGATATTATCAGGAATAGATATTCCAGAGAAAGAGACATCAAATCCACTGACGTAATTGAAATAAGGGCTTTCATTGGGTTGCTGTATCTAGCGGGAGCATACAGAGGAAATCGGTAAAGTCTCGAAGAACTTCGGGGGAAAGATGGTGACGGCATTGAAAAATTCAGCCTTGTAATGAATATCAAACGATTTAAAATTCTGATGCGGTGTCTTCGTTTTGATGATCGAGACACAAGGGAAAAAAGAAAAAAATCGATCGGCTTGCTCCAGTTCGTGACTTTTGTCAAAAATTTGTGCAAAGCTGCCAAGAGAGTTACATTCTTGGGGAGAATATGACGATTGACGAAATGCTTCCAGGTTTTACAGGACACTGCCCTTTTCGGCAGTATATACCATCCAAACCAAATAAATGGTATAAAATGCTTTGCCGTAGTTGACGCAAAAATGTATTATACATATAATATGGAAATCTATACTGGAATGCAGCCAGAGGGGCCTTTCTGTGTCAGTAACAAGCCAAGTAACGTAGTTAAGAGACTGATTGAGCCTTTATTTGGGTCTGGACGCAACATAACTGCCAATAATTGGTTTATTGATACGGATCTCGTTGATGCTCTAAAAAAGAGAAATTATCCTATGTTGGCACCGTAAGGTAAAATAGAAGACACCTACCATCTGAATTTGTGGCTACTAAAAGAAGGGCACATTTCACCAGTTTTTTTGGCTTCAGTGATGGTGAGACATTAGTATCGTATGTTCCACGTCAAAAAAAAAGCGTGATTCTGGTGTCAACGCTTCATAATGACAATACCATCGATCCTGACTCCGAAGAAAAAAGTTACCTGATATTATCACATTTTATAATTCAACGAAAGGAGGCGTTGACACTGCAGATAAAATGTGTGCTACTTTTAATGTGTCCCGAAATATCAAGCGTTGGCCAATGATAATATTCTCCACGATGCTAAATGTGGCTGGTATCAACTCTCAAGTAATTTACCTTGGTAACGATCTAGAACCATTGCGTAGAAGAATGTTCCTGAAAAAATTGGCCCATGAACGGACAATTGGAGAGCTAAGCCGAAAAAGCATGGAAACCATTGGAATGCCCATCGAACTTCAAAACAAGCTGAAAAGATTTCGTCCCCCTCCCAAGATGAAGAAACAGTTAACCTCCTACCCCTACCCCCTAAAAGAAGAAGATGCTCAACTTGCACCAGCGAAACCGGTTTAAGAAGGCTGACAAACCATGTATGCAAGAAATGCAACACTGCTATTGGCTTATCCAATACAAATATGGTGTGCAATCGGTGTTCTACTGCAGAAGCTAGAGCTCTCCTCCACGAAGCTGAGTGAATTGATATTACTCTCCTAGTGTTAAATATTTTTAAGTTTTAAACGATTTGCTAACTGCCTTTTTTACTTTCCGATTATATATTGTACTTTGTTCAAACTATGTATTTGAATAGGTTTTAAGTCATAAATTAACTTAAATTTTTTTCTATTGTTTTTATATCAAATACATATTTTTTGCAAACATTTTAATTTTTTTTACTGATTACACTCCTAATAAAGTGTTAGTTGCAAAATTAACTCAATTACTTTTTTTTTAATGTGTGCCTGTCAAGCACACTGCGCCCGAACACTACAGTCACCATATTGCGCCCGACGGAAGGTTAAAAAACTAAATTTTGTAAAGATCAAAATATCAACTACAGTATATCCTGCCCACTTAGCATCAGGCGAACATCAGTCTCAAATTTTGCTCTACTGGTGGCACGTTATATGCAGTCAAGGTCATCCGATCCGTCTGAGAAATCTTCAAAGGAGCCGTCACGAGTTATCCTACTAGCTTTATTTCTCTACTATTATATTAATCCATAAAACTTTCATTATTATTCAAATAATTACCTTTTGACTTTTGACTGTAGCAGATTTTCTGTACTGCTAATCGCTATCTTTGTAAGTAACTTTTGGTGGTATTCCTGATATATGTTCTACATCTGACAGTATACCTACTTACGAATATACTGACAAGTAAATTCACAAGCTGTCAAATTTGACATAACGAAAGCAGTTAGCTTAGAACTTCTACCAAAAGTCCAGACTACGATACGGAATAGAGTATGATGTATTCTATAGTTGGTGTTCTTAGGAAAAAATATCATATCCCGTCATTCCTGTATATTTGGGAGAAAAATCGAAAACTATTAGGTCGTCAACCCTGTGGTCGATTTTTTCTATGTTAAAATCAGCTTTAGCTGTTAACAAGAACATAGTAAAGGTGATTATTCCAAAAGGCCGCCAAAGAAATAATGATCTGAGAAATAGCTATCGTTTAAATTTCTATTGATTTTCCAAAAAAAAAACATTCTTAATACATAATAATTTAAGAAATACAACAATTTTCTCCATCCACTTCCTATGAGTGATGGACATGTTATCCATAAAACATTTTTCCTTCACCCCGCCGGTAGTATTTACCGTAACAATTCCACTTTTTTCGGGTTTGAAATTTATTCCAAAACAAATTCTATCGGCAAATTCTCCTGTGAAACGTTCAAACAAGGCTCGACATTTCACACGATCTCTTCTGTCGGCCAACTTTATGAAAATGCGTTTTAACTTCAAAGAAATGCTGAACCCGAGTTATCTGAAGAACATCAAGTCGTAGAGAGCAATTTGTAAATGCAGATTTCACGGCAAGACGTCGTCGGAAAGGTTGAGCTTTTATTGGAATTACTTCCAAAGAAGTAGGCCATAAATTTTAACCTTGCAATAATTCATAAAAGCTGATCACTGGATATATATAGTGGTTGGAAATTTTTATTGATAACATTCAACAAAACGACAGAACACAATCTAACCAAAAAAATATAAACCACTTTACATTCACGCAATGCAGTGCATTGCATGGAATTGAATTGATGCTAATTTGACGTTATTGCAATATGATTGCACGAGCTGATCGATATGGCTCGATGTACGCATGCGCGAACTAAATGCAATAGTAATGTAGTAGTAGTAATGTAAATAGTAGTAATGTAGTAATGTGAAACGGCTTTGAGCAATTTATTCCAGCTCTGGCTTCGCTAAGTATGTATGTATATTGGGGGGATATTCACTGAGATCTACTTTAGCTCCTGAGGAAAGTCTCAGAGACTAGTAGCTCCCTTAGACCTATTTCCCGGAGGAATTTTAGGATATCTGCAGGCTTTATATTAGGTAGGTGTCCCACTTCTATCCAGTAGTCTCCTAAGTGTGCGCTAGAATTCTGAATTGCTGTGCAATCCGCAAGTATGTGAATCGAGGTTTCTCCCTCCATGCCACAAAATCTACATAATTCTTCCTCCACAATTTTGAACTATTTCAGGTGCCCATTCAGGCGACAATGACCCGTTAGGACTCCTGTTGAAAAATTTAGCAGTTTTGCTCTGACTTCTCTTCTCAGCATTCATTTATTCTCAACTGGTTGTAGTCACCCAGAAGTATATTTGATTGTCTAAGCCCTATTAGATCTTTCCAATAGTCAGATCTTCTCTTTTCTTCGGCTTTGCCTATTTCTTCCAATATTATATTAGAGCTGATACCGCAAAAGGGTTTTTTCGCCCCCTTGTTCATCTGCTATTTCATTTCCTTTTATTCCAGTGTGTCCTAGAATCCACAGTACTACTACTACTACTACTAATTTAGTCAGGCGAACCTTGGCCAAGGAAAACTCAAGCCAAGGTTCCGGCACTGAGGCCACTGGCGGGCCCATTGTGCCATTCCTGCTATTTATGCATCCATGAAGCCGAGTCCCTCGATGAAGGACCCAATCCTCTTCAATGGATGCCTGCTTATGTCCCCGGGGGCCATAACAGGGACTCCGAAGATTCGCCTGCGTAGCACAGCCCAATGTGGACATACGAGGAGAACATGGTCCGACGTTTCGTCAGCCATGCCGCAACCCCTACATAGGGGACTTTCCTCCAAACCTAGATTACAGAGGTGTTTCCTCAGACAGCAGTGCCCTGTTAGGAGTCCTGCTATCTTTTTTAACCTACTCCTTGGTAGTTCTAGAGCAGCTCTAGCATATCCATCAGTCCATCTTCTCAATAGGAGCTTGGACTGACTGAGACCATGTAGAGCCTTCCAGTGAGCGAGGTGCTAATTTCGCAACCAGTTCCTCGTCTCCTTACGGATTGTTTGTTTTGTAAGGCCCAAGGTCGGGCCCAGGCCGTTGAAAGGGGTAATCCACAGTAAGGTGACGATATTGTTATCGCCTAGCTCATTGAGTTTTCCTAGGCATTCCCTTACCATTCTGGAACTGATTACACAAGCTCTCAGTGCTTTTCTTGACTATCCGACGTGACGATAATCTTTCACCTTCTTTGTCCTTTATCAATATTGAACTGGGCACACTTTCCTATGGCGTGAATTTCCGCTTGAAATATACTTGGGATTTCCCAAGCTTTCAGAGTGTTTTGTTCCTGGCCCGTACACTCCTATCCCAGTTCCTTCTATTGCTATTGAGCCCTCTATATACCATTGAACGGCAGTATTTCCAAGTCTGGTAATGTCATTTGGACCCCATTCCTAGCAGACGTAATTTCATATTTTTAAACCCGTCGTAACTCCTAAACGAAGGACCAAATTCCAGTACTTAATTTGAAAAAGGGATTTACATAAAAATTCATAATCAACCAGTTGAATACAAAAAATAGATTATGTTTTTTTATTATTTGTCTTGGTAGAATTTGGAGAGTCTTGTGGCCCTTAATTTTTGCGAACAAAAAATTGTAGACGAATTGAGACACATCTACTGGCGGTCAAATTTGCAACTTGATATGATTATTCATACTACAAAAAATATATAAAAATTACTCGTGGTTGACTTCTATTTTTTTTTGTTTAGAAATGCCGCTCCTTCCAGCTCCGTACAACATCTCACATACATTTCAAACCATGTTTTCCGTTTGGAAGTAAATAATTACGTATTTCTTTGATACGACGCAAAAACTTTCTTAAAACAGGACAAAGAAGGAAAGAACAACGTATCCGCCTTCATTAGTTATTTAAATAAGGCTATATTCGATGACATGCTAATGCTGTATTATTATGAATAACTTGGAGGACTGGAGACCGACCTAAGCGAAGTTTTCAAACGTCGACGAAACTCTACAATTCAAATTTTCATTAGTATAATTTTATCGTACTATTCCTGAATTATGTTAATAAAGATTAATTTTAAAGTCTGATTAGAAAATTAAAATATTTAAGCAAATCTACAGATACCTGAATTTCCTATGTGCCGAAAAATCTAGTGGCTATAACCAAAAATGATCATATGGCTATATACCAGGGTCATCAAACCATCTGATAAAGTCGTATGGAGGCCAAAGACTGGGCAAGCTGGTGTGATCCAAGAGCTAAGTGACATCCAAAGACATGCTGTTAAAACAACCCAAACAGCCGCATAGGAAGTTCTGCTGAACCTAGATGTAGATTAGCTGGGGTATTGACAGACTGTGATCTTGATCCATGAATAGAAGATCTTATACAGGATACTGTTTTACATTTACTGGAGGAGCTATGAGCTGGGAATCCAGGAAACATAGGACAATAGCATTGTCAACGGCTGAGGGAGAATGACTGAAGCTGCTAAAGAAGCCATGTATTTTACTGAACGACATGCACAGTTCACATGGAGTTATTTTAATTTTTAACGATAACCAAGCTTCACAAAATTTAGCAAGTAGCCCAATAGTTTCTAAATCTAAACATATAGCGATTAAAAAATACTTCGTGTCAGAGATATTAGGAGAAATGATATTGACTTAAGATATTGTAATGTTTTTGTCATTTATTTAAATAGTTTTTAAATGTAGGATAAAATTATACACACTACTATGGCTAATTACTATTTATTTATTTAAAGAAGCACACACTGTATTAAACTTAATTTATATACACACTTTACTTAATGTCTACTAATTCATTTACACTCGGTATAATAGTTCTAATTTATTTTTACCACTTGAATATTACACTATTTATCTGCACTATTTAATTCACTGTCCAATTACTAAGAACTTCCGTAAACTGTTTGTGTACTAACTCTTTGTCTTCGTTTCACTAATTCTTTCGAACTAACTGTTTCAATAACTATTCACGCACTCAAAAACCCGCGTATATATAGTCCTTCTAAACTCTAGAAAATTCCAGTACCTTCCGCGCTCGTCCTATGCACAAACAAAGCGAATGTTCTCGAAAGGAGCGCAGCCACCAAAATTTACAGTCGAGGGACAGGACCGGCTTTGAGTTGGTGACCTCGCATTAGTATTATAGCAGTGAAGAGACGTTCCGACGAAATCATTAGGTGGAAAACGATTAAAATATTTTCGAAACTACATTGGAATCAAATGAGGGGGAGTATAGAAAAATATACCTACTTTATTATTGAATCTAAACTAACTCACATTGCTGTAGTTAAGGATTATTGTATATAAGAAATATAGAATATATTTATGTAATTTAAAATATACTTGGCAAATTGAATTCATAAAAAAATTTCATAGTAAATCATTTTGTAATTATTTTACCATTTTGTTAGTTGGGTGGTTCTCTGTTCTGGTTTCCTATAATATAGCCGTCTCTAAATATTCAATTTAATTTTTTCAAATATTTCAATCGCTTTCCACATTAAATCTATTAATATCGCATTTCACAAGGATTAATTTAGAAGTTGAAGTGATAAATAACATTTTCAACATAAAACATAAACACAATTTACACGAAAACAAGTTAATCCTTTCAATTTTGTACTCGCTTCGACCCGAACTAATCCGTACTAAATTCTATCTATGTTCCAGAGATTTCAATTACACGGAAATCGTTTAATTGAAAACAGAAAGAGATTGAAAATTAGAAACGGCCGTAGTTCGTTTGCCTTGTAGTTTGTTTGTTTGTAAGAGGTCCTGTATGGATTAGGTGGAAACTGGAACAGTTTTTTTTAATACCCGTTACATTCCTTAACAAATATTTCCTAAATAAATATTTATCAATTTATTTATATTAAATAAATCACATGAAAAGTATTCACCCAACCCGGTTTAAAACTTTTCAGAAATTATATCCATCCATAGACATCCATAAATAATGACTGAAATAATTACCATTCCAGTTCCCATTTTTCATCTACTTTATTTCTGTGAAAAAGAAAAAGAAGCCCCTGACAAACAATTTGAATACTTCTTATTTTAGAACGGTATTTTTCCCATAATATTCACCGAACCTTCTTTGTGTTAAAACGAGACTCCCATCACTAACGTGCTGACTTCGTTTCGTTTGCCTGGTGTAAAGTGTTAGTCTGAAAGCAATTGGGATTGGGATGTCGTTGGGTTGCTTGGTCGTCCTTAGACGAATTGTCGTTTTCGTTCTTGTAAAGACAGGATGGCCAATTCAGCAATTGTCTACAAGCGAAGACGAACTTTTATGGAACGACATATCCCACAGGACAACCCCAAATTACCTTCAGGGATTTAGACAGATTAATTTCGAAAGAGAACGCTGTGACACATTTTTTTCTCAGTGGTTTCAATTACTAGTTTAAGTTAGTGGTCGTGATTACTAAAACATTGGATATGTCAGAATAATAAAAAAGTATGTGTCAGTAATTTGTCTAGCTATTTAGTAGTTTTCATGTCACATTTGTTTTTTAATAGTACAAGCGATGGAGTTAAAACAGTTTGAAATTCTCGAAGTAAGCTTAACTTCGGTTTTTTTAACTTAAAATCTTGAACAGAGAGCGCAAAAGAACAATGTACAGTGTAAGTTTCAAATTCTGGTAATTGTATAAGGTTTGTTCCAGCTGCCATGTACTGGAAACGTATCGAGTACTGTACTAGAACTGCATAATGCGCAAACTCGAATTAGGGATGTTCTTGAACTAACACATCAACATTTTGGACGATATGTGCATGCCAGTTCCACCAATTCTAGGGCCAAACAAGGAATCGTTGTATTATCACCCCCTTCCAGCTGGTACTGTTTTTGTACCGTCCAAAGAACGATACACAGTCAGTTGGAACGCGCTAAGATATACAGCACTTGCGCGAACGATACTGTTTACGCTATTTTCATAATTAAAGAAATTAAAGGAAATAAGTTTGACAACACGGTAATGTGACCAGAATTATTATTGGGAACGTATCGAGTACTGTACTAGAACTGCATAATGCGCAAACTCGAATTAGGGATGTTCTTGAACTAATACATCAACATTTTGGACGATATGTGCATGTCAGTTCCACCAATTCTAGTGCATAAAAAAGAATCGTTGTGTTATCACCCCCTTCCAGCTGGTACTGTTTTTGTACCGTCCAAAGAACAATACACAGTCAGTTGGAACGCGCTAAGATATACAGCACTTGCGCGAACGATACTGTTTACGCTATTTTCATAATTAAAGAAATTAAAGGAAATAAGTTTGACAACACGGTAATGTGCCCAGAATTATTATTGGAAACGTGTAGAGTACTGTACTAGAACTGTATAATGCGCAAACTCGAATTAGGGATGTTCTTGAACTAACACATCAACATTTTGGACGATATGTGCATGTCAGTTCCACCAATTCTAGTGCATAAAAAAGAATCGTTGTGTTATCACCCCCTTCCAGCTGGTACTGTTTTTGTAGCGTCCAAAGAACGAGACATAGTCAGTTGGAACGCGCTAAGATATACAGCACTTGCGCGAACGATACTGTTTACGCTATTTTCATAATTAAAGAATTTAAATGAAATAAGTTTGACAACACGGTAATGTGCCCAGAATTATTATTGGAAACGTATCGAGTACTGTACTAGAACTGCATAATGCGCAAACTCGAATCAGGGATGTTCTTGAACGAACACATCAACATTTTGGACGATATGTGCATGTCAGTTCCACCAATTCTAGGGCCAAACAAGGAATCGTTGTATTATCACCCCCTTCCAGCTGATACTGTTTTTGTACCGTCCAAAGAACGATACATAGTCAGTTGGAACGCGCTAAGATATACAGCACTTGCGCGAACGATACTGTTTACGCTATTTTCATAATTAAATAAATTAAAGGAACTAAGTTTGACAACACGGTAATGTGCCCAGAATTATTATTGAAAACGTGTAGAGTACTGTACTAGAACTGTATAATGCGCAAACTCGAATTAGGGATGTTCTTGAACTAACACATCAACATTTTGGACGATATGTGCATGCCAGTTCCATCAATTCTAGGGCCAAACAAGGAATCGTTGTATTATCACGCCCTTCCAGCTGGTACTGTTTTTGTACCGTCCAAAGAACGATTCACAGTCAGTTGGAACGCGCTAAGATATACAGCACTTGCGCGAACGATACTGTTTACGCTATTTTCATAATTAAAGAAATTAAAGGAAATAAGTTTGACAACACGGTAATGTGACCAGAATTATTATTGGGAACGTATCGAGTACTGTACTAGAACTGCATAATGCGCAAACTCGAATTAGGGATGTTCTTGAACTAATACATCAACATTTTGGACGATATGTGCATGTCAGTTCCACCAATTCTAGTGCATAAAAAAGAATCGTTGTGTTATCACCCCCTTCCAGCTGGTACTGTTTTTGTACCGTCCAAAGAACGAGACATAGTCAGTTGGAACGCGCTAAGATACACAGCACTTGCGCGAACGATACTGTTTACGCTATTTTCATAATTAAAGAAATTAAATGAAATAAGTTTGACAACACGGTAATGTGCCCAGAATTATTATTGGAAACGTATCGAGTACTGTACTAGAACTGCATAATGCGCAAACTCGAATCAGGGATGTTCTTGAACGAACACATCAACATTTTGGACGATATGTGCATGTCAGTTCCACCAATTCTAGGGCCAAACAAGGAATCGTCGTATTATCACCCCCTTCCAGCTGGTACTGTTTTTGTACCGTCCAAAGAACGAGACATCGTCAGTTGGAACGCGCTAAGATATACAGCACTTGCGTGAACGATACTGTTTACGCTATTTTCATAATTAAAGAATTTAAAGGAAATAAGTTTGACAAGACGGTAATGTGTCCAGAATTATTATTGGAAACGTATCAAGTACTGTACTAGAACTGCATAATGCGCAAACTCGAATCAGGGATGTTCTTGAACTAACACATCAACATTTTGGACGATATGTGCATGCCAGTTCCACCAATTCTAGGGCCAAACAAGGAATCGTTGTATTATCACCCCCTTCCAGCTGATACTGTTTTTGTACCGTCCAAAGAACGATACATAGTCAGTTGGAACGCGCTAAGATATACAGCACTTGCGCGAACGATACTGTTTACGCTATTATCATAATTAAAGAAATTAAAGGATATAAGTTTGACAACACGGTAATGTGCCCAGAATTAACATTGGAAACGTATCGAGTACTGTACTAGAACTGCATAATGCGCAAACTCGAATCGGGGATGTTCTTGAACTAACACATCAACATTTTGGACGATATGTGCATGTCAGTTCCACCAATTCTAGGGCCAAACAAGGAATCGTTGTATTATCACCCCCTTCCAGCTGGTACTGTTTTTGTACCGTCCAAAGAACGAAACATCGTCAGTTGGAACGCGCTAAGATATACAGCACTTGCGTGAACGATACTGTTTACGCTATTTTCATAATTAAAGAAATTAAATGAAATAAGTTTGACAACACGGTAATGTGCCCATAATTATTACTGGAAACGTATCGAGTACTGTACTAGAACTGCATAATGCGCAAACTCGAATCAGGGATGTTCTTGAACTAATACATCAACATTTTGGACGATACGTGCATGCCAGTTCCACCAATTCCAATGCCAAACAAGGAATCGTTGTATTATCACCCCCTTCCAGCTGGTACTGTTTATGTACCTTCCAAAGAACGATACATCGTCAGTTGGAACGCGCTAAGATATACAGCACTTGCGTGAACGATACTGTTTACGCTATTTTCATAATTAAAGAATTTAAAGGAAATAAGTTTGACAACACGGTAATGTGTCCAGAATTATTATTGGAAACGTATCGAGTACTGTACTAGAACTGCATAATGCGCAAACTCGAATCAGGGATGTTCTTGAACTAATACGTCAACATTTTGTACGATACGTGCATGCCAGTTCCACCAATTCCAATGCCAAACAAGGAATCGTTGTATTATTACCCCCTTCCAGCTGGTACTGTTTTTGTACCGTCCAAAGAACGATACATAGTCAGTTGGAACGCGCTAAGATATACAGCACTTGCGCGAACGATACTGTTTACGCTATTTTCATAATTGAAGAAATTAAAGGAAACAAGTTTGCCAACACGGTAATATGCCCAGAATTATTATTGGAAACGTATCGAGTACTGTACTAGAACTGCATAATGCGCAAACTCGAATCAGGGATGTTCTTGAACTAACACATCAACATTCTGGACGATATGTGCATGCCAGTTCCATCAATTCTAGGGCCAAACAAGGAATCGTTGTATTATCAACCCCTTCCAGCTGGTACTGTTTTTGTACCGTCCAAAGAACGATACATAGTCAGTTGGAACGCGCTAAGATATACAGCACTTGCGCGAACGATACTGTTTACGCTATTTTCATAATTAAAGAAATTAAATGAAATAAGTTTGACAACACGGTAATGTGCCCAGAATTAACATTGGAAACGTATCGAGTACTGTACTAGAACTGCATAATGCGCAAACTCGAATCAGGGATGTTCTTGAACTAACACATCAACATTTTGGACGATATGTGCATGTCAGTTCCACCAATTCTAGGGCCAAACAAGGAATCGTTGTATTATCACCCCCTTCCAGCTGGTACTGTTTTTGTACCGACCAAAGAACGATACATAGTCAGTTGGAACGCGCTAAGATATACAGCACTTGCGCGAACGATACTGTTTACGCTATTTTCATAATTAAAGAAATTAAAGGAAATAAGTTTGACAACACGGTAATGTGACCAGAATTATTATTGGGAACGTATCGAGTACTGTACTAGAACTGCATAATGCGCAAACTCGAATTAGGGATGTTCTTGAACTAATACATCAACATTTTGGACGATACGTGCATGCCAGTTCCACCAATTCCAATGCCAAACAAGGAATCGTTGTATTATCACCCCCTTCCAGCTGGTACTGTTTATGTACCTTCCAAAGAACGATACATCGTCAGTTGGAACGCGCTAAGATATACAGCACTTGCGTGAACGATACTGTTTACGCTATTTTCATAATTAAAGAATTTAAAGGAAATAAGTTTGACAACACGGTAATGTGTCCAGAATTATTATTGGAAACGTATCGAGTACTGTACTAGAACTGCATAATGCGCAAACTCGAATCAGGGATGTTCTTGAACTAATACATCAACATTTTGTACGATACGTGCATGCCAGTTCCACCAATTCCAATGCCAAACAAGGAATCGTTGTATTATTACCCCCTTCCAGCTGGTACTGTTTTTGTACCGTCCAAAGAACGATACATAGTCAGTTGGAACGCGCTAAGATATACAGCACTTGCGCGAACGATACTGTTTACGCTATTTTCATAATTGAAGAAATTAAAGGAAACAAGTTTGCCAACACGGTAATATGCCCAGAATTATTATTGGAAACGTATCGAGTACTGTACTAGAACTGCATAATGCGCAAACTCGAATCAGGGATGTTCTTGAACTAACACATCAACATTCTGGACGATATGTGCATGCCAGTTCCATCAATTCTAGGGCCAAACAAGGAATCGTTGTATTATCAACCCCTTCCAGCTGGTACTGTTTTTGTACCGTCCAAAGAACGATACATAGTCAGTTGGAACGCGCTAAGATATACAGCACTTGCGCGAACGATACTGTTTACGCTATTTTCATAATTAAAGAAATTAAAGGAAATAAGTTTGACAACACGGTATTGTGACCAGAATTATTATTGGGAACGTATCGAGTACTGTACTAGAACTGCATAATGCGCAAACTCGAATTAGGGATGTTCTTGAACTAATACATCAACATTTTGGACGATATGTGCATGTCAGTTCCACCAATTCTAGTGCATAAAAAAGAATCGTTGTGTTATCACCCCCTTCCAGCTGGTACTGTTTTTGTACCGTCCAAAGAACGAGACATAGTCAGTTGGAACGCGCTAAGATATACAGCACTTGCGCGAACGATACTGTTTACGCTATTTTCATAATTAAAGAAATTAAAGGAAATAAGTTTGACAACACGGTAATGTGACCAGAATTATTATTGGGAACGTATCGAGTACTGTACTAGAACTGCATAATGCGCAAACTCGAATTAGGGATGTTCTTGAACTAATACATCAACATTTTGGACCATATGTGCATGTCAGTTCCACCAATTCTAGTGCCAAACAAAGAATCGTTGTGTTATCACCTCCTTCCAGCTGGTACTGTTTTGTACCGTCCAAAGAACGATACATAGTCAGTTTGAATGCGCTAAGATATACAGCACTTGCGCGAACGATACTGTTTACGCTATTTTCATAATTAAAGAAATTAAAGGAAATAAGTTTGACAACACGGTAATGTGCCCAGAATTAACAGTGGAAACGTATCGAGTACTGTACTAGAACTGCATAATGCGCAAACTCGAATCAGGGATGTTTTTGAACTAACACATCAACATTTTGGACGATATGTGCATGTCAGTTCCACCAATTCTAGGGCCAAACAAGGAATCGTTGTATTATCACCCCCTTCCAGCTGGTACTGTTTTTGTACCGTCCAAAAAACGAAACATCGTCAGTTGGAACGCGCTAAGATATACAGCACTTGCGTGAACGATACTGTTTACGCTATTTTCATAATTAAAGAAATTAAAGGAAATAAGTTTGACAACACGGTAATGTGCCCAGAATTAACATTGGAAACGTATCGAGTACTGTACTAGAACTGCATAATGCGCAAACTCGAATCAGGGATGTTCTTGAACTAACACATCAACATTTTGGACGATATGTGCATGTCAGTTCCACCAATTCTAGGGCCAAACAAGGAATCGTTGTATTATCACCCCCTTCCAGCTGGTACTGTTTTTGTACCGACCAAAGAACGATACATAGTCAGTTGGAACGCGCTAAGATATACAGCACTTGCGCGAACGATACTGTTTACGCTATTTTCATAATTAAAGAAATTAAAGGAAATAAGTTTGACAACACGGTAATGTGACCAGAATTATTATTGGGAACGTATCGAGTACTGTACTAGAACTGCATAATGCGCAAACTCGAATCAGGGATGTTCTTGAACTAATACATCAACATTTTGTACGATACGTGCATGCCAGTTCCACCAATTCCAATGCCAAACAAGGAATCGTTGTATTATTACCCCCTTCCAGCTGGTACTGTTTTTGTACCGTCCAAAGAACGATACATAGTCAGTTGGAACGCGCTAAGATATACAGCACTTGCGCGAACGATACTGTTTACGCTATTTTCATAATTGAAGAAATTAAAGGAAACAAGTTTGCCAACACGGTAATATGCCCAGAATTATTATTGGAAACGTATCGAGTACTGTACTAGAACTGCATAATGCGCAAACTCGAATCAGGGATGTTCTTGAACTAACACATCAACATTCTGGACGATATGTGCATGCCAGTTCCATCAATTCTAGGGCCAAACAAGGAATCGTTGTATTATCAACCCCTTCCAGCTGGTACTGTTTTTGTACCGTCCAAAGAACGATACATAGTCAGTTGGAACGCGCTAAGATATACAGCACTTGCGCGAACGATACTGTTTACGCTATTTTCATAATTAAAGAAATTAAAGGAAATAAGTTTGACAACACGGTATTGTGACCAGAATTATTATTGGGAACGTATCGAGTACTGTACTAGAACTGCATAATGCGCAAACTCGAATTAGGGATGTTCTTGAACTAATACATCAACATTTTGGACGATATGTGCATGTCAGTTCCACCAATTCTAGTGCATAAAAAAGAATCGTTGTGTTATCACCCCCTTCCAGCTGGTACTGTTTTTGTACCGTCCAAAGAACGAGACATAGTCAGTTGGAACGCGCTAAGATATACAGCACTTGCGCGAACGATACTGTTTACGCTATTTTCATAATTAAAGAAATTAAAGGAAATAAGTTTGACAACACGGTAATGTGACCAGAATTATTATTGAGAACGTATCGAGTACTGTACTAGAACTGCATAATGCGCAAACTCGAATTAGGGATGTTCTTGAACTAATACATCAACATTTTGGACCATATGTGCATGTCAGTTCCACCAATTCTAGTGCCAAACAAAGAATCGTTGTGTTATCACCTCCTTCCAGCTGGTACTGTTTTGTACCGTCCAAAGAACGATACATAGTCAGTTTGAATGCGCTAAGATATACAGCACTTGCGCGAACGATACTGTTTACGCTATTTTCATAATTAAAGAAATTAAAGGAAATAAGTTTGACAACACGGTAATGTGCCCAGAATTAACATTGGAAACGTATCGAGTACTGTACTAGAACTGCATAATGCGCAAACTCGAATCAGGGATGTTTTTGAACTAACACATCAACATTTTGGACGATATGTGCATGTCAGTTCCACCAATTCTAGGGCCAAACAAGGAATCGTTGTATTATCACCCCCTTCCAGCTGGTACTGTTTTTGTACCGTCCAAAAAACGAAACATCGTCAGTTGGAACGCGCTAAGATATACAGCACTTGCGTGAACGATACTGTTTACGCTATTTTCATAATTGAAGAAATTAAATGAAATAAGTTTGACAACACGGTAATGTGCCCATAATTATTACTGGAAACGTATCGAGTACTGTACTAGAACTGCATAATGCGCAAACTCGAATCAGGGATGTTCTTGAACTAACACATCAACATTTTGGACGATATGTGCATGTCAGTTCCACCAATTCTAGGGCCAAACAAGGAATCGTTGTATTATCACCCCCTTCCAGCTGGTACTGTTTTTGTACCGACCAAAGAACGATACATAGTCAGTTGGAACGCGCTAAGATATACAGCACTTGCGCGAACGATACTGTTTACGCTATTTTCATAATTAAAGAAATTAAAGGAAATAAGTTTGACAACACGGTAATGTGACCAGAATTATTATTGGGAACGTATCGAGTACTGTACTAGAACTGCATAATGCGCAAACTCGAATCAGGGATGTTCTTGAACTAATACATCAACATTTTGTACGATACGTGCATGCCAGTTCCACCAATTCCAATGCCAAACAAGGAATCGTTGTATTATTACCCCCTTCCAGCTGGTACTGTTTTTGTACCGTCCAAAGAACGATACATAGTCAGTTGGAACGCGCTAAGATATACAGCACTTGCGCGAACGATACTGTTTACGCTATTTTCATAATTGAAGAAATTAAAGGAAACAAGTTTGCCAACACGGTAATATGCCCAGAATTATTATTGGAAACGTATCGAGTACTGTACTAGAACTGCATAATGCGCAAACTCGAATCAGGGATGTTCTTGAACTAACACATCAACATTCTGGACGATATGTGCATGCCAGTTCCATCAATTCTAGGGCCAAACAAGGAATCGTTGTATTATCAACCCCTTCCAGCTGGTACTGTTTTTGTACCGTCCAAAGAACGATACATAGTCAGTTGGAACGCGCTAAGATATACAGCACTTGCGCGAACGATACTGTTTACGCTATTTTCATAATTAAAGAAATTAAAGGAAATAAGTTTGACAACACGGTATTGTGACCAGAATTATTATTGGGAACGTATCGAGTACTGTACTAGAACTGCATAATGCGCAAACTCGAATTAGGGATGTTCTTGAACTAATACATCAACATTTTGGACGATATGTGCATGTCAGTTCCACCAATTCTAGTGCATAAAAAAGAATCGTTGTGTTATCACCCCCTTCCAGCTGGTACTGTTTTTGTACCGTCCAAAGAACGAGACATAGTCAGTTGGAACGCGCTAAGATATACAGCACTTGCGCGAACGATACTGTTTACGCTATTTTCATAATTAAAGAAATTAAAGGAAATAAGTTTGACAACACGGTAATGTGACCAGAATTATTATTGAGAACGTATCGAGTACTGTACTAGAACTGCATAATGCGCAAACTCGAATTAGGGATGTTCTTGAACTAATACATCAACATTTTGGACCATATGTGCATGTCAGTTCCACCAATTCTAGTGCCAAACAAAGAATCGTTGTGTTATCACCTCCTTCCAGCTGGTACTGTTTTGTACCGTCCAAAGAACGATACATAGTCAGTTTGAATGCGCTAAGATATACAGCACTTGCGCGAACGATACTGTTTACGCTATTTTCATAATTAAAGAAATTAAAGGAAATAAGTTTGACAACACGGTAATGTGCCCAGAATTAACATTGGAAACGTATCGAGTACTGTACTAGAACTGCATAATGCGCAAACTCGAATCAGGGATGTTTTTGAACTAACACATCAACATTTTGGACGATATGTGCATGTCAGTTCCACCAATTCTAGGGCCAAACAAGGAATCGTTGTATTATCACCCCCTTCCAGCTGGTACTGTTTTTGTACCGTCCAAAAAACGAAACATCGTCAGTTGGAACGCGCTAAGATATACAGCACTTGCGTGAACGATACTGTTTACGCTATTTTCATAATTGAAGAAATTAAATGAAATAAGTTTGACAACACGGTAATGTGCCCATAATTATTACTGGAAACGTATCGAGTACTGTACTAGAACTGCATAATGCGCAAACTCGAATCAGGGATGTTCTCGAACTAATACATCAACATTTTGAACGAGGCGTGCATGCCAGTTCCACCAATTCCAATGCCAAACAAGGAATCGTTGTATTATCACCCCCTTCCAGCTGGTACTGTTTTTGTACCTTCCAAAGAACGATACATCGTCAGTTGGAACGCGCTAAGATATACAGCACTTGCGTGAACGATACTGTTTACGCTATTTTCATAATTAAAAAATTTAAAGGAAATAAGTTTGACAACACGGTAATGTGTCCAGAATTATTATTGGAAACGTATCGAGTACTGTACTAGAACTGCATAATGCGCAAACTCGAATCAGGGATGTTCTTGAACTAATACATCAACATTTTGGACGATACGTGCATGCCAGTTCCACCAATTCCAATGCCAAACAAGGAATCGTTGTATTATTACCCCCTTCCAGCTGGTACTGTTTTTGTACCGTCCAAAGAACGATACATAGTCAGTTGGAACGCGCTAAGATATACAGCACTTGCGCGAACGATACTGTTTACGCTATTTTCATAATTGAAGAAATTAAAGGAAACAAGTTTGCCAACACGGTAATGTGCCCAGAATTATTATTGGAAACGTATCGAGTACTGTACTAGAACTGCATAATGCGCAAACTCGAATCAGGGATGTTCTTGAACTAACACATCAACATTTTGGACCATATGTGCATGTCAGTTCCACCAATTCTAGGGCCAAACAAGGAATCGTTGTATTATCACCCCCTTCCAGCTGGTACTGTTTTTGTACCGTACAAAGAACGATACATAGTCAGTTTGAATGCGCTAAGATATACAGCACTTGCGCGAACGATACTGTTTACGCTATTTTCATAATTAAAGAAATTAAAGGAAATAAGTTTGACAACACGGTAATGTGCCCAGAATTATTATTGGAAACGTATCGAGAACTGTTCTAGAACTGCATAATGCGCAAACTCGAATCAGGGATGTTCTTGAACTAACACATCAACATTTTGGACGATATGTGCATGCCAGTTCCACCAATTCTAGGCCAAACAAGGAATCGTTGTGTTATCACCCCCTTCCAGCTGGTACTGTTTTTGTGCGGTCCAAAGAACGATACATAGTCAGTTGGAACGCGCTAAGATATACAGCACTTGCGCGAACGATACTGTTTACGCTATTTTCATAATTAAAGAAATTAAAGGAAATAAGTTTGACAACACGGTATTGTGCCCAGAATTATTATTGGAAACGTATCGAGAACTGTTCTAGAACTGCATAATGCGCAAACTCGAATTAGGGATGTTCTTGAACTAACACATCAACATTTTGGACGATATGTGCATGCCAGTTCCACCAATTCTAGGGCCAAACAAGGAATCGTTGTGTTATCACCCCCTTCCAGCTGGTACTGTTTTTGTACGGTCCAAAGAACGATACATAGTCAGTTGGAACGCGCTAAGATATACAGCACTTGCGCGAACGATACTGTTTACGCTATTTTCATAATTAAAGAAATTAAAGGAAATAAGTTTGACAACACGGTAATGTGACCAGAATTATTATTGGGAACGTATCGAGTACTGTACTAGAACTGCATAATGCGCAAACTCGAATTAGGGATGTTCTTGAACTAATACATCAACATTTTGGACCATATGTGCATGTCAGTTCCACCAATTCTAGTGCCAAACAAGGAATCGTTGTATTATCACCCCCTTCCAGCTGGTACTGTTTTTGTACCGTCCAAAGAACGATACATAGTCAGTTTGAATGCGCTAAGATATACAGCACTTGCGCGAACGATACTGTTTACGCTATTTTCATAATTAAAGAAATTAAAGGAAATAAGTTTGACAACACGGTAATGTGCTCAGAATTAACATTGGAAACGTATCGAGTACTGTACTAGGACTGCATAATGCGCAAACTCGAATCAGGGATGTTCTTGAACTAACACATCAACATTTTGGACGATATGTGCATGTCAGTTCCACCAATTCTAGGGCCAAACAAGGAATCGTTGTATTATCACCCCCTTCCAGCTGGTACTGTTTTTGTACCGTCCAAAGAACGAAACATCGTCAGTTGGAACGCGCTAAGATATACAGCACTTGCGTGAACGATACTGTTTACGCTATTTTCATAATTAAAGAAATTAAATGAAATAAGTTTGACAACACGGTAATGTGCCCATAATTATTACTGGAAACGTATCGAGTACTGTACTAGAACAGCATAATGCGCAAACTCGAATCAGGGATGTTCTTGAACTAATACATCAACATTTTGAACGATACGTGCATGCTAGTTCCACCAATTCCAATGCCAAACAAGGAATCGTTGTATTATCACCCCCTTCCAGCTGGTACTGTTTTTGTACCTTCCAAAGAACGATACATCGTCAGTTGGAACGCGCTAAGATATACAGCACTTGCGTGAACGATACTGTTTACGCTATTTTCATAATTAAAGAATTTAAAGGAAATAAGTTTGACAACACGGTAATGTGTCCAGAATTATTATTGGAAACGTATCGAGTACTGTACTAGAACTGCATAATGCGCAAACTCGAATCAGGGATGTTCTTGAACTAATACATCAACATTTTGGACGATACGTGCATGCCAGTTCCACCAATTCCAATGCCAAACAAGGAATCGTTGTATTATTACCCCCTTCCAGCTGGTACTGTTTTTGTACCGTCCAAAGAACGATACATAGTCAGTTGGAACGCGCTAATATATACAGCACTTGCGCGAACGATACTGTTTACGCTATTTTCATAAATAAAGAAATTGAAGGAAATAAGTTTGACAACACGGTAATGTGCCCAAAATTATTATTGGAAACGTATCGAGTACTGTACTAGAACTGCATAATGCGCAAACTCGAATTAGGGATGTTCTTGAACTAACACACAACATTTTGGACGATATGTGCATGCCAGTTCCACCAATTCTAGGGCCAAACAAGGAATCGTTGTATTATCATCCCCTTCCATCTGGCACTGTTTTTGTTCCGTCCAAAGAACGATACATAGTCAGTTGGAACGCGCTAAGATATACAGCACTTGCGCGAACGATACTGCTTACGCTATTTTCATAAATAAAGAAATTAAAGGAAATAAGTTGGACAACAGAGTAATGTGCCCAGAATTATTATTGGAAATGTATCGAGTACTGTACTAGACAGCATAATGCGCAAACTCGAATTAGGGATGTTCTTGAACTAACACATCAACATTTTGGACGATATGTGCATGTCAGTTCCACCAATTCTAGGGCCAAACAAGGAATTGTTGTATTATCACCTCCTTCCATCTGGCATTGTTTTTGTTCCGTCCAAAGAACGATACATAGTCAGTTGGAACGCGCTAAGATATACAGCACTTGCGCGAACGATACTGCTTATGCTATTTTCATAAATAAAGAAATTAAAGGAAATAAGTTGGACAACACAGTAATGTGCCCAGAATTATTATTGGAAATGTATCGAGTACTGTACTAGAACAGCATAATGCGCAAACTCGAATTAGGGATGTTCTTGAACTAACACATCAACATTTTGGACGATATGTGCATGTCAGTTCCACCAATTCTAGGGCCAAACAAGGAATCGTTGTATTATCACCCCCTTCCAGCTGATACTGTTTTTGTACCGTCCAAAGAACGATACATAGTCAGTTGGAACGCGCTAATATATACAGCACTTGCGCGAACGATACTGTTTACGCTATTTTCATAAATAAAGAAATTGAAGGAAATAAGTTTGACAACACGGTAATGTGCCCAAAATTATTATTGGAAACGTATCGAGTACTGTACTAGAACTGCATAATGCGCAAACTCGAATTAGGGATGTTCTTGAACTAACACACAACATTTTGGACGATATGTGCATGCCAGTTCCACCAATTCTAGGGCCAAACAAGGAATCGTTGTATTATCATCCCCTTCCATCTGGCACTGTTTTTGTTCCGTCCAAAGAACGATACATAGTCAGTTGGAACGCGCTAAGATATACAGCACTTGCGCGAACGATACTGCTTACGCTATTTTCATAAATAAAGAAATTAAAGGAAATAAGTTGGACAACAGAGTAATGTGCCCAGAATTATTATTGGAAATGTATCGAGTACTGTACTAGACAGCATAATGCGCAAACTCGAATTAGGGATGTTCTTGAACTAACACATCAACATTTTGGACGATATGTGCATGTCAGTTCCACCAATTCTAGGGCCAAACAAGGAATTGTTGTATTATCACCTCCTTCCATCTGGCATTGTTTTTGTTCCGTCCAAAGAACGATACATAGTCAGTTGGAACGCGCTAAGATATACAGCACTTGCGCGAACGATACTGCTTACGCTATTTTCATAAATAAAGAAATTAAAGGAAATAAGTTGGACAACACAGTAATGTGCCCAGAATTATTATTGGAAATGTATCGAGTACTGTACTAGAACAGCATAATGCGCAAACTCGAATTAGGGATGTTCTTGAACTAACACATCAACATTTTGGACGATATGTGCATGTCAGTTCCACCAATTCTAGGGCCAAACAAGGAATCGTTGTATTATCACCCCCTTCCAGCTGGTACTGTTTTTGTACCGTCCAAAGAACGATACATAGTCAGTTGGAAAGCGCTAAGATATACAGCACTTGCGCGAACGATACTGTTTACGCTATTTTCATAATTAAAGAAATTAAAGGAAATAAGTTTGACAACACGGTAATGTGACCAGAATTATTATTGAAAACGTATCGAGTACTGTACTAAAACTGCATAATGCGCAAACTCGAATCAGGGATGTTCTTGAGCTAACACACAACATTTTGGACGATATGTGCATGCCAGTTCCACCAATTCCAAGGCCAAACAAGGAATCGTTGTATTATCACCCCCTTCCAACTGGTACTGTTTTTGTACCGTCCAAAGAACGATACATAGTCAGTTGGAACGCGCTAAGATATACAGCACTTGCGCGAACGATACTGTTTACGCTATTTTCATAATTAAAGAAATTAAAGGAAACAAGTTTGACAATCAGTACTCAAGAGTTATGCAATCAAACAAAACAATAACAATTCTTATTTTGTTATTCATGTTGGCTCCTTACGCTATTTCTTCCCATAGATTTATGTTCCTTCCAAAGCAGTGGTAGTTTATCTCGACTTTCAATAACTTGTACTAAGTACATTTGGTCCGTTGAATAAAATAAAAACTAATAATCAAGATAAGGGGGGCAGCGACAGCCCCCGCTACACCACTGCATTTAATTGATGCCTTTGATGACACATCCTCAAAATATTTGTTAATTGTAAAGTTATATCAATTTGAGTATGTAAAGTCATGTATGTATTTAAAAATCTTCGTTTCGCGCGCAATTCGTAATTGTTAAATTTATGTAAACTTATTTTTATTGTTACTCAGAAAGATATCGTTTACAAGCAAAATTAATCTTCCAGTTTACATTTCAAAATCCAAACTACCATTTGAAGGTGACATACTTTAAATCTATACCTAAGAAGTCGAAGAACACTTTTACAAATTTTTGTTCAAGTTAAACTTATTCCGATGTCAAAATCCCTTCAGACTTAATGAAAAACAACATGATAAACAGCATACAGCTTAAAATACCTTCATCAAGAATTGGATAAACGTGACATTTTCTTTATTACAGTTTTATTTATTTAAATTAATTTTGGCTTTATCCGCAAATACATAAATTGAGCTTCATCACCCTATGTAGGTATATTGGTAAACAGAGCAATTTATCTCTATTTCCTCTCAAGAGTATCTCAAGTTTATTGTTTTGATGAGCTAGTGCTCATTTAAATGTTTACTTGTCGCTTTGAATAGATGTGTGGTTGACAGCATATTCAATATTTATCCACTATAACAATGAATGGAATTTGCGAGTGTGCCAAGTGTATTTTGGTCTTTCAAAATATACTTGTCAAATTATTGTTTTTATCAAACATGCCTACAATTTTTGTAATTAACTTTTTTGGTTTCTTCCATGATAGCAGACCTAATGAGCTTTATCACACAAATCAATCACCCTGTATATGGTCTATATGAAATTAATGGTTAGATAATCGCTTTGTAGTATTGTAACCAAAACAGTGGTGTAAAACGTGAAGTGGATTTGACACAAATGAATTGGCTTCGTAAGAGTAAGAGGAATGTTATTGTGTTCTCTAATGACGAATCATGTTTAAACTAAATTGGGGTAATGAGCTTTGAACTTTAACGATTTCACTCGAAACTTTGGTCTCTGTTAGTGTGAATTGAACTCATTATAATATTCGAAGTTATGCAATTATATTGCCTTACCACTTCACCATCCAAACCGTATTGAATTCGTTACTTTTGACTAGAAGCGTCAACATCAGAATTAAATATTAATTTGAATACAAATATTGTTATGTTAATTCAATTATTGAATAATAGTTATTTAATGTGATTTCACGAATATTTTACGAATAAAATCATTTATTCTTATTTATGAAAGGAAATATGTGGGAAAAAAGTATACAAAGACGTCCTTAAACACACCACAGAACTCAAAATTAAGCTGTTATTAATCCTGTTAAAATAATATATGGGCTCTAGGAAAATGTAGGCTGAATGATAATATAAATAATCATAATCACACAGAAAACAATTCATTGCAACAAGACTAAGAACCTGTATTTGATACACCAAGATGAATGTCGGAGAGGAAATAACAACAAAAATATGTCCAGGCAAGCGACAAAGAATCCAAATTTTTTGAAAATATTGACTCGATATCCCAGCCTTTTGGTTTGTTGTGATTTTGGTTGTACTGTTTATGTGGAAAGATTAGTTGTTCTTATCAGGTCCATAACAGGCAGAGAGGCATGGAAGGAACGACCTCCAATTAATACGGAAATGGCTTTCTTCACAGATGGCTCAAATCGGGCATTAATCTTTTTTAGATCGACCTGGATTTCAAAGTAGCCTTTAGCGGCAAGGACGGATTGCTGAAAGAATGGGATGTGGTGTTTGAAAAAATAATTTCTCTTCTAATTATCGACAACCACATAAAAGATAAAAATGTTAGACAACTGCTGGAAAAGTTGAAGGATGACAATACATCGACTACTGAAAGTAAGCATCATAATGGAATCACATTTTTTATTTTTAAGCTAGGGAGACTTTCAATGATATATGACATTTAATTCGTATTTTCCTACAGATGGTCGCAATGCAGCCTTGATTTGGGTGTTACATGGCTATCTTGTACCAACCAATAAAGTTGTGAAAAAGATATTGCGTCCGTCAAGAAGACCACAACCAAGTTTACAATAAAAGACTCTCAAGAATCAGTTCTATTTCTTGGTTCAAACCAGTAGGAAATTGAGGATAGAATCAACCACCTCAAGAAAACAAACGTTTCAATCCATCAATCCATACAGTCTACTGTATTGGAAAAGATATATTTTATATTGAAGACATATGTGTAATATTCGATGATATTAGATTCAAGCTCAGAGCTTTACATATTTGCTTCAAAATTATTTACTTTTTTGATCTTAAATTTCCGACTGAATGAATGTTAATATTTTATTCTTATATTGAAAAGTATTTTTTTAATTTTATGTCCCATAATACTAATGGCAAAGTACATATTTTGTGCGAATATTTAACAAATCAGTCCAAACAATAAAAAAATCTCAGTTATCCAAAACTATTTTTTCCTACGATCACTACTCCAAGTAGGCTTTCGCACACTCAAATCTAACCGCAAAGTTGATGTTTTCCGCGAGCTGTCATAATTTGACATTATTGGCGCTCTTAAGCAGAAAGTAACTTTGGCGCACGCCTAATTTTATTTATAGATAAAAGAGAGCTAATCGTTATTTTAATATAAACTGTAGAATAAATAAAGATTTTAGTTGATTTTCTAATATGTTAAAGCATCCAACAGTATTTTCCGTAATAATATAATGAGAAATAGGGAAATCTAAAAAATATCTGACAATTGTAATAAATATCTGACATTAATGTAATAAGTGTTGCCTACGTACATAGGTACACGAAACTGCAATCTGGAAACTGCTAAGTACGAACAATGGCAATAGGTAGGCAACACAACATACTTGCAATCACCAGAAAGATTTGACATTTTCTAACCTTTCAGAGACATCTACCTCAGGCATAAACATAAAAAATTGCCAAAATTGTATCTTTAATTTCAATTTAGTTAATAAGTATGTATGTATGTATAGGTATGTTTGTTTATTATCGTTCTGTATTCCGTTCAAATAAAATTTTAAAAAGTTGTAATTTATTTAATGAACTATAATATTCATACAACCATAAAATTATAAATCTTTAAATCATAAAGTCTAATGTCATAAGTAGGCAACACAGCATACACAATTAATCTTTTGTCTTCGAATAGTAGGCTTAATATGTCAAATAAACTTCCAATATTGTGATGAAAGTAACACGTTTTTAATAAAAAATTAATTTTATTTTGGTGTGATCATAGAAAAAATCTTGTGTGTATTTCGAGCAGAAAGTCCTTTGGTAGGCTCAACAGATTGCAACTTTCTGTCTCGACTGCCAAAGTATTACTTTCTGCTCTTGATACACAAATAGCTATTTATTAGATTACCTAACTTCCAAAATATTGTCAGTATTTTTAAAACACATAGTGTTAATAGACCATAGAGCTATGAAATTGTGAGGGTAAAGAACAATAATCCTGAAAAATGAACAAACACGTAGAATTTCTGGAAGAAGATTGTTTGTCATAATGGGAAAATACACTCTGTTCATCAAGAAGTCGACACTGCTGGTAATTCTGTTAAGTTTGTAGCTACAAGCTTGTTTAAATGGAAAAATAGTGTAGTATTTTCTAACCATAGGTAGATTAAAATGTAAAAATGAAAAAAAATGAACATTCGTTTCTTTAAATATTTGCAAAAATAACCATTTTTAAAGAGGCATTTTTAACATTAAATTCAAAATAATAAAATTAGCAAATATGATAAAAATAAAATTGAAGAAGTTATAAACCATAACCTCTTTATTAAAATTCTAAAAGTAAAACACTACAACTTTGTCAATTTAGACGAGATCGTAGCTTCAAAGATGTCAGAGTTACCAATAATGTGGCCATATTTTTGAACGCCCTGTATAACTAAATATGTTATGAAATTATTTCATTGTATCAATGACAGTGTTCATCAATATGAGGATTTTTTACTTCGAAACAATGAAAAAATATCATTAATTAGATGAAACAGTACATTAATATTCAGATAACTTACATTAAATTAATGAAAACTGTTCATTGAAACAATGACTGCGTTCATAACAACAATGAATATGTATTCTTCAAATTAATTTTATAGTTCATTGTTACAATGAAATAATACATTAAACTAATGTTTACATAACAATGAATAATAAAAAATTAATGAATACTATTCATCAATATAATGAACTTCGGTTCACTTTCGGTTCAGTGGAGGAAGACTCACTAGCCCGAGAAAGGGCACGATGTGCTCCCATTGGCCCAGAACCTTTCTGTGGCATAGCGAAAGCACTGCATAAAACAAATAGCAGTACTTGGATAAAAAGAGGCCACTGTCATCTGAATCATCATATGCTAAGACTTGGACTGTCGTCTCTGTCTGGAAGATGATGAAACAGCAGAGCATATAATTTGTGCCTGCCCCACCGCGGCTCGAATCAGGTATCTGATGTTTGGCAGGGTCTCTCTCTCGTCCTCGGACTTGAAATATCATTCACCAAACAAACTAATCGGCTTTGTTAAGAAGCTGAATTTGTTTGATGAAATCTGAATAGGTATGAGCCAAAATAGACTCTTACCAGTCGCAGCGGAGGGCCTTATAGACCCACTCACCACAAACCTAACCTAGCCTAACTTGGATAAAAAGCATTCTCTAGAATGTTGGAACAAGGCGCCTAAAATGAGGCAGGCCAAAGAGCTCATCAAAGAACCACTGCCAAAATTCACGGAGTACCTACAAGAGTAGGAGAATAACATCGGATTGGCAGACACAACCATATGCAGGTTTTGCCAAGAAGATGAGGAAACAGCAGCACACATACTGAGATACTGCGAAGGCCTGACTAGGTATTCGACGATAGGGAAGGAAAAACCACAAACATCCCAATATATGGAGGACCTGAGGTTTGGCATTCGAAGTCTAGTAATAAAGACGGGTCTAGACAAGGAGCTCTAGCATAACAGGAGGAAACACGCTGCAAAGGTTGTAGTGGAGAGGCTTTTAGAAATACATTAGCCCCATATTTATCTATCTATCATGTTCAACAGTCTCTTCACAAGATCCTTGCTGGAGAAATCGTTCCTTTAGTGCCCTAGTCCAAGGGAACCAATAAGTAGGTTCATCTCTTTATATGTTCTTTATGTTCTTTAGTCAACCCCAACTTAGATAGTGCTTCGTTGGTGAAAGAGTCCGTAGGTTTTTTGACCAGGAGTTTTCTGTGCTCCTGCTTAGGCATTTGGCTCCATTACGTCTGATGTTTTGTTTTAGTCCACCCAGATATACACCCCGTACTGCAATTTATAATATAAATAATACTGATTCGGAACCAGTGATCATGGAAAGAAAAACTACTTATTATGAATAGGCACCAACTTCGCAATATTACTGGTCGACTTAGAGAGCGTCTACACAAAATAAGGCTGTTCATCTTCTGTAGATAGTGCAAGAAAAGAACAGAGTTAGCCTAAAGCCCACTGATGTGAGAGTGCTAGAGACAAGAACTATTCTTGAGACGAGACTGAAAGACATAAAAATCTTAGGAAGCTAAGTGCAGCTGGTTGCATAGAACAGGCCAAAAGAAAAAATAGTAATATACGAACCGGTCATTGAAATCCATATACATCTCATTAGCCTGTAAATCAGTTTTATCAAGTTTAACGAACTGAGCTGTAAACAAAGTTGGTACGATGATATTTGTCAAATTAACTTGTCAATATATTAAATGTTGTCGATTTTTTGACAACTACTTCACAAACATGATGCCTAACAAACAACTATACGACTTAATTGAACATTTTCGACAAGGAATAAAGAGGTATATTATAATTCCATAAATAGCCTTATATTTCGTTAGAAGTGGCAACGCAGCATGCTTCAGCATTCCAAAATACTTAACCTCAAATTTTTTCATTACAAGGTGAAATTTAGCACTCTAGCACCGCCTTCTGAGCTGCAAAAATGTAGAATGGACAATAGCAATGAAAAACAAGCCATATTTATTTATGACATTGATATATACCGTAACCATGTGCTCCAATACAATCACGAATTGACAAGATTAGATTGACATTGCAAATTTATTATTACATTACATAGTTTTGAATAAATGGCAGGAACTTTGAGTTCTGTTAGTGGAAGATTGAGAAAAGAAGTCTTTAGACCTTCATATCAATACGCTTCTATTAGTTGCCAAGATCGTAAACTAATAGGAAACAGGGAAATTGTGGGTTTTGGATACAATGGACAGCCAAATTATGTTGATAGGTAAGCAAAGTTTATGTGTAATCTTTTAGAGATAATATTCTTAAGTGAGGGCACAGGAAAAAAACACTTATATAATGTCAATAATTGAAAAAAAAAGTATCTGTCATATAACATCAACCGGCTTCACAAATTACAAGATTCAGGAGTATACATTATTGGGTAAATATGGCTGACTGTCAAAACTGGTCTAAATTTTTTCGTAGCCCTTTGTATCAATAGCAAATGATATTCCATGTAGTTTTACTGCAGGGAAAGCCATAAAACCCCATAGGAAAAAGAATCAACAAAATTTGAACCAGCTTTGAGCGGCATATTTACCAATTATTGATTTTATTTGATCTTTATGAAAAGATTTCACGTAGTAAGGGTTGAAAAAACACTGATTTATTCAGTAAAAGATTGTTTTACTTATTAACAGGGTGCATTTCCCTATGCCTGCAATAAGATGGAAAGAATCAACTTCTGAGATATGTGCACTAAGAGAAAAAGAAAAAGGCGACTGGCATAAACTAGGCTTGGAAGAGAAGAAACAACTATATAGAGCTTCTTTTTGTCAGACATTTGCGGAATTTGAAGTACGTATTTGCATCATATTTACTCTTACTTTTCATTCTCTAGACTTAAAACTTAGCTCAATTGTGAAGACCCCTTCATTTAAGGGTCTTTTTAATTGAAACAATGCAATGACTTAAGGAAAATGTTTTCTTTTCAAAGGCTCCTATGGGAGAATGGAAATCAGTGATCGGTGTGGGCTTAGTATTGATGGCCACTTCATTTTGGATATTTTACTACTTCAAAGCATTGATCTATAGACCTTTTCCCAAAAGTTTCGGTGAAGAATATAGAAGAGCTCAATTCCGTAGATGGCTTGACATGAGAAATGAACCAATAACTGGAGTAGGAGCGAAATGGGATTACGATAAGGACGATTGGAAAAAATAGTTACTTCCTACATATTGTATTTGTTGATTATATTATAAATATAATAAAAATATTAATATTGATTTTATTGTTTCACTGAAAAAAATATATTCATCAACTATAAATAGAAATAGTTCAGAGAGACAATTGCACATAACCTAATTAGAATCCAAGCATATCACTTATATTTTGTATATATGTTTCCATATCCTTCCACAAGTTCTTCAACACTCTCCTAAACCATGGAAATGGGATTCCAACACCATTACCAGACTTGGGAAAGTGTGCCCAGTTCAATATTGATAAGAGATATAGAAGGCAAAGGATTTTCATCATGTCGGAGAGTCAAGCAGTCAGTAAAGCACGGAGATCTTGCGTTATCAGTTCTAAAATGGCATGGGAACGGATAGGAAAACTCGATGATCTAGACAAGAACAACATCGTCACCTTACTGTGGGTTCCTGGATACACTGGAATAGAACGAAATGAAATAGCAGATACATTAGCAAAGAGAAGCACCCCTTTGATGACCGGAATCCTTTTGTGGTATCAGCTTAAATGTAATATTGGAAAAAAAGAAAACGCCATAAAGAAGAGAATATCTGATCATTGGAAAGATCTAGTGGGGCGAAGACAATCAAAGATACTCCTGGGAAACTACAACAGGTGAGAACAAATTAATGTCTAAGCCAGAGTAAAACTGCACTAAAGGCTCGTTTTCATGAGACATAATAATGTCATGACACTTTAAGTCATGACAATATGACATTTTTAGTGGTTGTTTTCATGTATTTAATGTAACGATTTTTGTAGTAAATTAAAAACGGCTCCGAATGAAGTGATATCGGCAGCTGCACGAGTGTTAAGTTTAATTATAAGTGAAGAAAATGCACACAAAAATCTGGGTAAGGCGATGGATCCATCGAAGAAATAAATTGGGTGCATGTAATACCCTTATAAGAGAACTTGCTGTAGAAGATCCTCCTAGCTTTTTAAATTTCATGCGCATAGACCAGGGTTATATTTAATATTCTACTTGGAACGGTTCAAACTAGCATTCAAAAGAAGGTTACTGTTATGCGAGACGCATTACCAGCTAAATTGAACCTGCAAATAACCCTGAGGTACTTGGCTACAGGAGACTCACTAGCTTCTTTGCAATATCTGAATCGAGTTCCAACATTTTCAATAAGTATATTCCTACCAAATGTTTTGGATGCCATATATGCAGGATTGAAGGAATTTATAAAGGTAAGTAATTTAGTAATATAACATTGAAACACGTTAATATGAAAACTAAACATTTATTTTGTGATCCCTCCTAATTTTTATTATAAACTCATAAAAATGTTAATGTAACATGACTTGGATTAGCGGTAAAAGACGTTACTCACAATGGCTGAAGTGACCAATTCGAAAAGTATGTTTTTATTGCAGAACCTTGTGGTGTCGCTATATGTGCAGAGGCTATTTCGACTGTTTCATTGGTTACACCCTCTTCATGAAAATTTTGTGCCTGTTGGGTTGCAGTTGGAGTAGGTATGCTAAATGTGCTGAACGATGAACTGGGACGAGAGGAATCTGATGAAGAATTCTGCTCTAAATATTGCAAACGAGTTTCTGTAACCAGATTTTGGATTTCACTCTGCAATTTTAATGCTGCTGCTGCCCAATTGAATAGCAACGGAGTTTTCAAATGCCATATATTCGTTGTTTGCGTGTGCATTTGAAATGTTTTGTAAGGAGGCTACAGCATTATCGATTGATGATATCTGCTTTTTGCGGCATCGAGATGTGAGTGGCCGTTTTGTGACTAATCTTTGTGGATGTGACTCTGAAGTATTCCGAGTTGATGTACTTGGGATTACGGTGGTGTGTGAATCATTCAGAGTAGCATTGTTGTCCATAGATCGATTGTCAATCTCTGTACGAGCAGCTCCATCCGCCTCCTCCTCTTCGTCCTCGTCATCATCTGTTTGCTGTAAAAAAATAATTGATTGATTGATGAGCAATTGAACTGAAAATCAGAGAAATGTTTCTTTCTCAGTTGAGCTTTATAGTAGTATAATAATTTATTATTGTTTCAGATACCAAGGAACGAAAACGAATGGAAGTATATGGCACAAGGATTTTATATAAAGTGGAACTTCCCAGGCTGCGTGGGAGCATTAGATAGCAAGCATGTGGTAATTCAATACCCACCGAATACGACATCTCTGTATTTCAATTACAAGGGAACATTTAGCATTGTTCTCTTAGCACTAGTCGATCTCAATTATTGTTTCACACCAATAGACATCGGGGGATATGGAAGTCAATCAGATGGCGCAATTTTCTATCTTTCTGCATTTAAAACTGCACTTGAATCAAATGCACTAGGGATACCACCAGAATGTGTTATCTTAGGAAATGATGCATTTCCATTAAAACCGTATCTTATGACTCAATACCCCCGACGTCCAGAGATGCCATACGAACTGTGCGAGGCACACTGTAGAGAATGGTTTTGGTATACTAGCCAGTCGATTTCGTATATACAGGAAACCAATATGTGTAGCTGAACGTAATGCAGTTAAAATAGTGAAAGCCACTTGTACCAGGGAGTTGGCATAACGATCCTTCTCAGTGATTACTTCCTCTAAGAGCTACACAAAATCGAAATTACGGCAACGAAGCCCGTGAAATGAGAAATAAGTATGCGAGGTATTTCGTTGGAGAAGGGGCTGTTGACTGGCAAGAATGATTTTGTAAATATTTTTTATTATGTAAGAAATCTCTTAACTATAGAAAAACTATTAATTCACTTACCAGATTTGATTCCGAGAATATTTCTCTTGTTGGTCTTAGGAATCTATCGGCAACTTGAAACCAAGAAAGCTTTGGGACACACACATCTCCCGATGCACTTCCAGTGTTTGTGCTAACAGCTAACAGATGTTCTTCCGCTTTGCTTCTTGCGATTCTGTCTTTAAATTCCCGATTAATTTTGTTCCACAAACAAGGAAGTTTCTCATATTCCTCCAAAAAGGGGACGATATCGAAAACAACATTTTCTTTTTTCATTGTTTAACTTGTAAACAATGACATGGCACTAAAGTCGCGACATTGTTGTCACATATGAACGAGCATTAAGGCGGCTATTTCACGACCAATGCGCGAAGGCGACGATTCCGCGACGCGGTTTCGCACGACCTAGTTGCTCAGTCTCCTTGCGACCGTGAAGATACATACATCATAAGTAAAGAAGAAAATAACATTAGATTTGTAGAACTGATTGATAAGTATCCCTGTTTATATAAATATAATTTATCTGAATATTCCAGAAGAGATATTACAGAAAATGAGTGGAGTGAATTTGAAGGAGAGATAAAAACCACTGGTAAATAAAAAAAATGTGTACCTATATTATAATTATTATTACAGTTTGATTCAATTATCCTGTATTTCCATTGCCATGGCAGTGCTCCTGCGTCTGTGATAAGGAAATTTGCCAGATAACTCCGTAAATTTTGTGGGGAACTTCTTGGCATTGCCAATAAATTTCCTGGTACGATTCCTCTTGGCCTAATAGAAATCTGCTTCTATTAGTATAGTATTCTGGTACATACGTCCTTCTTGAATACGAATAAAGTAATGTAAAATACAACAACACTTGATAATATTTGTGATTATTTTTTTCACTTGTCAAAATGTGACATTTTGGTGGTTTTAACCAATAGCAATACATTATTCTAGCCAATCATTCGGTATTATACTGATAATTCTGCTTCCTCATCGATAATACCTTGTTTACATTGAAACGTCAAAATTTTACTTTGAATTTGTCATTATTGACAACTAAAAGTGCTTCGAAGTTTATTGAAAAATGAACACAAACCGATTCAGTGCCATCACCCAAGAGAATATTGAACATTCAATACAAAATCCTTTTAAATTGTTGAAAAAAATAATCTTCCCAAATACAACTCGTTCTTCAAATTTTATCACATAATTTTTTATTTTCATCACTCAAACTTGTTTATTTGAGGCAAAAACATTCAAACAAACCGAATTTAGATAAAATCACTCGTCCTAACGGACTCGTGATTTTATCAATCGGTTTGTTTTCATATTTTTGCCAAATAAACAAGTTTTCGTGGAAAAGAAAAAATTATCGATAAAATTTGAAGCTCTCGTGGTATTACCTTTGATAGTTGTCCGTTTCGTACAAAGAATTGCAGTTTTAAGAACTTGAAATTTATGAACCCAAAATCTGCGCCTTCGCTTCTTTCTCAAATAATACAATGCCACTACGACTGCTTCATCTTCACTTTATGAAGACATACAGTAGAACAAATTGACCTTTACCCTGACGTCATACCTACAAACCTCGCGAAATAAATCAATGAGTCAAAAATGGCTACTGTTACTTTGTCGTGTGCGTTGTATTTTCACTGTTTGTTTATCTTGACAGGAGAAAAAATGAGGCATACAAAAAGTTCATTGTTAGTGACGTCAGAGTAAAGGTCAATTTGTTCTACTGTAATGAACAGTGATATATTATATCAGATAAAGTCGACTATTTTTGTGAACATTGGGTGGCGGTAGCGTAGCCTTGATATAGTGTCTTCGTAGGAATAACAAATTGTATCCGTTATTATGGGTACATCCAATTATAAAAATGAGATATTTAGAGGGTTTCTATTATACTCTATTTGAGAAGTTGACTGAAGACCCATACAAGTTTTTTATTTATTTTCGTATGAGCAAAAATACATTTGATTATATATATTAAATAATATAACCGATAAGATCAAGAAGCAAGATACTTGATTCAGAATGTCCATACCACCTTAAGACATGCTAGCAGTGACAATAAGGTAAGGTTTTTTAGCACTATGTATAAAAAAACATTGTATGATAAATTATATGTGCAATCCAGATTCATACAAAAACACAGAAACTTAAGATTATTTATTGTCCAACTAAAATTAACAAACATTAGAAACAGAAAAATGATTAAAAAACTAGTTTATTCCACAGTTTCATTAACTAGTTGTTGAAACATGTTTGTCCCTACATAATTTGTGAAATATCTTTGGGAAGGTTGTTCTTGTTGTTCCACCGGGTTCGAAGGAGGAGGGGATTGATAATCAAAACTTTGATAGGACTTGGAGTAGCTCATCGCAGGCGAAGGTAGAGGTACATTACTCTGCTGCCGTTTTGAAACACGTCGTTGTTTAATTGTCTGTATCGTCTTTACAGTTTCCTTCTGCAAATCCATCAATTCCAATTCACTCATATCTCGTGTATATGGAAAAAAGGACAATAGTAACAATTCTTGGTCGGATCGAGGATGAAGTGAATGGGAATCATTTCCTGAAGATGGTTCAACTGACAATTTTGATTTTTTAAGCTGTGATAGGATTTCACGCTCTATAACATCTAGTTGTCTTTTTGACTTTGGCCGATGTTCATTTGAAGTTGATGGATTCGATTGCGTTTGCGACTTTGAGTTAGGTGCACATCGCGAAGAAGATGTAGTTGACAGCTGTGACTCCTCACCTTCAATACTGTCGTCTTCTGTTCCAGCCTGCTCTCTGTCTCATCCTTCTGTGCTATCTTTAGTAAAAATTGGAGATGTTCGCTGTATATGTAACTTTTTTTTGCTCCTTGGCCAGTTTTTGTTCTTAAAGATCTCAAAAAGGAATCCCTTATATTAGACCATTTGCTTATAATAATATCTCCTGCAAAAAAAGGACAAACCAATTAACATTGAGTAAATGAGGTTTTCTTTTTTTTTCAGATATGTAGCTACCGGTTGCACGCTAACAGAATTACATTATAATTATAGGATTGGAATATCTACTATAAACTTAGTGTGTAGCCAAATATGGAATACACAAATGACACAAGAGAAATGAATAGAAGTTGCCAATGAATTTGAACGGAAGGCCAATTTTCCTATGTGTCTTGGAGCTATTGATGGAAAACACATTTGTATCGAAAATTTCCCTCATGTAGGATCGATGAATTTCAATTACAAGAAATACTACTCTACAGTCCTTTTGGCAATTGCCTATGCAGATTACAATTTTTTATTCGTGGATATTGGAGCATATGGAAAGAATTGTGATTCCTACATTCTTCAAAATACTGCATTTTGGAGAAGACTAATGAACAATGAATTAGATATACCATAAGCAAGACATATAACACCACAAACGGCTCTCAAAATACCCTTATGTTTTTCTTGCCGATAATGCATTTCCCATCAACGAGCATATTTTAAAAGATTTCTCAAATCATCGTTTGAGTATCAAACGACGTGTTTTTAACTATATAGACTACATAGAGCTCGTAGATATGTGGAATGTGCATTCGGAATCTTAAGTAACAAATGGAGAATATTCCACAGACCACTTAATTTTTCCTAATCTTTTTCAAAAAATATTACAAAAGCTTGTATATTACATGACATAGTACGCAGAAAAGATGGATATCGTACGGAAGATTTGATTATTTCTTCTGGTTCTAAATTACAAGCACTACCTGTTCAAGCAAAGACAAAGTCAACTAATAAAACAGGACAAGGCGTACGCACATGTTTTGCATCGTTAAGCTGACACGATGTTGGGATTTTTCTGTAGAATTACGAGGTACATGGTTTGTTCTTTCCTCGGAATAAAAATGTAATCTTTTAGCGAGATTACGAAAAGTCTTGAACGACACACGACCGATACGCAAATAACGGATTCGGTTGTTATAATCCTCGGCTCAACCCCTTTTAACGGCCCGGGCCCGACCTTGGGCCTTACATAACAAACAATCAGTAAGGAGACAAGGAACTGGTTGAGAAATCAGCACCTCGCTCACTGGAAGGCTCTACAGGGTCTCAGGCAGTCCAAGCTCCTATTGAGGGGATGGACTGATGGACATGCTAGAGCTGCTCTAGAACTACCAAGGAGTAGGTTAAAGAAGATAGCAGGACTCCTAACAGGGCACTGCTGTCTGAGGAAACACCTCTGTAACCTAGGTTTGGAGGAAAGTCCCCTATGCGGCATGGCTGACGAAACGTCGGACCATGTTCTCCTCGTATGTCCACATTGGGCTGTGCTACGCAGGCGAATCTTCGGACTCCCTGTTATGGCCCCCGGGGACATAAGCAGGAAGAGGATTGGGTCCTTCATCGAGGGACTCGCCTTCATGGATGCATAAATAGCAGGAATGGCACAAGGGGCCCGCCAGTGGCCTCAGTGCCGGAACCTTGGCATGAGCTTTCCTTGGCCAAGGTTCGCCTGACTAAATTAGTAGTAGTAGTAGTATCCTCGGCTACGCCTCGGATTACAATATTCAACATCATCCGTTATTTGCTACATATCGGCCTTGTAACGTTAATAACTATTGTTTCAGTAGATACGTCGATAATAAAAATTGATAAAGTGGACCAAAAAAAAGTACCTGCAAACGAGTGTGTAGAGTCTACTTGCTCTAATGAAGGGCGTTAAGTTATTGATGACCACAATAGATCTCAAAAGAATGCAGTGGAGTAGGCTAATAGGGTGTTCAACAATTTTGACCCCTTATTTTTTTAGGTAATATGAATAAGGCAAATGGGTTATTCAAAAATAGAATCATTTCATATTTTCTCTGCTGATTAACAGAGAAAAATGGAAACAAAAATTATGCAACTTATAATTGCATTGCCTACATACTTATTCATCCAAAAATTATCAACAAATTTTACATTAACTATTTATTATAACCACACATTTTTTCAAAATAATGCGACATTTGGATGCTACTTTCGCCATAGCCTGTGGCCAATGATGATTCGTTGTTTAGACATACCTTGATCTCTCATTGGCCGCCACAGCTGCGATTTGTACAATACATATTTCACGTAATTGTCAGTTAGTTCAAAAAGCTCTGAACATGACTTTTTCGGAACACACTCCCAATCTAGTTACTTTTAGTGGTGTGTTTGAGGTTTCCTAAAATGCTCCTCCCATACCTTGTTTTTAAACTAGTGGCTAATTTTATAATTAGTTGTTGGTAATTCAATTTACATTTCATTTTATCATACCTTCACTGGGTAAAGGCTGTATTCATTTGTTACGGGAACAAAATAGATGTATTTTGTAATTTTATTAATGCAGGCTATTAATAAGTTATGCAAAATAATGTATTTTGTATCTCTATATATGATAAACTTCACCATTATGTAGTCGATAAATGAACAATAAACAATAATAGAAAAATATGATATAAAATAAATTTAGACTGTCTATGTGAAGAAATAACTAGATTAAGTCCTAGTTTTTTATTCCTTTGTTGTTGATATTCTATTTTTATTTTAATGATTGTACCGAAGTAGCTCATTAATAAAATCATTTAAAAATGAAATTTTCATATTTTAATAAAAAATTAGTATACTCACCATTACTCAAGTGTTTTAAAACCGACAAGATAAATGGGCCAATTTGACTCGTGATTTCAACTTAATGTACACATTAATGTGTAAAAATGAAGTAATAAGGAAAATAGGCTTAAAGCAAGTCATCTCTCAGTCGAGTTTTCTTCATTATCACGGAAATTTTGCGGAGGCTGGGAGGCTCAGCGTCATTCGGGACATGATGGAAATAGTTCGGAACAAAACGACATTGGTGGAACATGGTAGATTATTCAAGGAATATATTTTTCCAAAAAAATTACTTAATAAGCTGACAATGGTCGCGTTCATCCCAACAAAGTTGATCAGGTAGCGATTTATAGAGTGATTCATCGTTTCTTAATTTTGTTGAACGTGCTAATCTTGATATAACAACATACCCTAATTTTATTTGATATATGACTTCAATAATTACTCATTCATCTTAGATTTCAATTTAGTTTAATAGTTTTGTAATGTTTTTGTTATTTATTTAAATAGTTTTTGCGTATGGGATAAAATTATACACACTACTATGGCTAATTACTATAGATTTATTTATTAAACTTAATTTATATACACACTTTACTTAATGTCCACTAATTTATTTACACTCGGTATAATAGTTATAATTTATTTTTACCACTTGAATATTACACTATTTATCTTCACCGTTTCATTCACTGTCCGATTACTAAGAACTTCTGTAAACTGTCTGTGAACTAACTCTTTGTCTTCGTTTCACTAATTTTCAACGCACTCAAAAACCCGCGTATATATAGTCTTTTATCAGTTCTGGAAAGTTCTTGTATTTTCCGCGCTCGTCCTATGCGTAAACAAAGCGTCTTTTCGAGAACATTCTCGAAACTCGAAAGGGGCGCATTCGCCAAAATTTATAGTCGAGAGACAGGGCCGGCTTGGAGTTGGTCACCTCACAACAGTTCCTAATGGTGTTCATTCATTTTCAAGATACAAATGTCTGAAATATCTTCGAACAAAAATATGTTGTCATTTTGTTTGTTTATTATCATGGTATTTGTCATAAATGATAGTTGATGTTATCGGTAGCGTAGCGTATTTCAATTCTGATGGGAAAAATGACGACTGCTACCACAGTTGACAAAACACGCGTTCAACAGGAAATTGATTATCGCTCCGGTAGCGCTACGTTGGGATGAGCGCAACCGGCGCGTACCGAGAAGTGATTTGGGAAATTGTGCCGTGTGGTGATGAATGATTTTACAAACTTGCAGGTTAACTAGAATATAAGATAACTTTCAACAATATAATAGAACAGACCGTTTTGTTATAAGAAAATCCAAAATATGTTTGGCTTCCTTCATCTTTAAATTAATTTAGTGTCAATTATTATTTATTTTGTCGAAAAACCTTTTTAATCTCTAATAAATCATCTTACCTCCTTCACTGACAAGCATCTGTTGTTATTAACCTACTTTACCTCTTGCTGCACTTTACCAATTTTAATGAACTTAGTCTCTGACAGGTTCAATATAACTTTCCTAATAGATTTCGCAACAGAAATTCTTCAAAAATTTGTTAGGGTTGATATGAGAAGCTATAACCTGATTTAAAAACCAAGATAATTTTAAGATTGTACCACCCAGTTTCAATCAGGAATTTATAGCATTGACATATCCTGATAAAGGAAAAGTCATAAATGGATATTGAAAAAATTCCCAAAGAAAAGTTTATTATCAATTTGGAAGACGATAGTGAAAGTGAAACTGATCTTCGTGAGTAATTTTTTTTATAAATACCTTTGACTTATATACATATACTTATATGCAAAAATCAAGCAACTTCACGAGTGTGTGTAGGTATATTAAATGTAATTCTTTCTGAACTATAATCGCATTCATTATTGTGATGTTCATAAATGTTTTTTGTTATATATCATATATTATATATACATAAACAATTCTCAATTATAATCAAGTGATTTTTCTTAATAATTATTTTAACCCAATATCATCATCATAAAGCAAAATTTAATTGCTAGGGCAGATGCAACTCTGCGTAGAATCGACCGCCTGGTGATAACTCAAGTGGTTGGTGATTTATGACCTTCTTATATATCTGGTTGTACTTTACTACCCGCGTTCGACACTGCTTCACCGTAATTATCGGATCAGAGGCGTTCCACTACAGTGCTGGGAAACGCCCTTGAATCTGGGCATGTTTCATAGTTTTTTTAATGCTACCATTTACGCTCACTTGTATAAACTGTGGTTAGGTTAGTATTTGCGTGACATAAACTCGCCACCTTTTATTTTATAAAAAAGCCTAAAAAGGCGGCATAATTTCACATAAATGTCACGACTTATGTCACGTGAAAACGAACTTAGACCTAGCCAATCGGTCAAATTGGATCCAATTGTAACCATAGTCTATACAAGTGGCCCTTACTAGTTATTTGGGCGATTTCTTTTTATTTTGTCCGGTCAAAATCTAAAAATGCATCATCATGTAAATCGATAAATTACAATGTTAAATATTTGATATATGTGTCTGAATGCCGGTCAATGTTTTGTTAGTGATGGACGGAGACGGGCTAAAGTGCAGGTTCATGCCCCAAGGGAGCCCTAGGGCCGTTCTTACTGCGAGGAAATTCCATTAGGAAGCTGGCGCGTCCAATTCAGCGGTTACTTCGAATCAAGAACTTCTACTAACTTTGATTGAATGTGAATCGGTCGACAACCAATCCTCTAACATCATATTCCATTATTCAATTACTGAACGAGAGGAATGTTGGTTTATTCAAGTTTTTTGTTATTTGTTCTCTTTTAATGGATAGGAAGATAGGGACATCGAAACTAACCTATTTATCTCTATAATTTAATATAACGGAAATTAATGAGTATCGAGTAAAGTGGAATTACAAATTCGCTTGTGCAAACATCACAAGAAGCCTACTTTACAATATGCTCTCGGATGTTAAGCCATGTCTACACCAAAGAAACATAAATGAATATTTTGTTGCTGGTTGCCGAAACCTGTTTATGGAAAAAGAAACAAACAGCAAAAGTTCCGCCAACATTCTATCCACATCAAGGTAACTCATTCTTGTGAATGTTTCGTTGTGTTGCTGTAACAGGAAACTTTGTGTCTACACCAGTGCCTTGTGTGTTCTAAACAATGTGGAGTGACGAAGATTTGCAGGCAGCAGCAGCTGCAATTGTAATTATTTTACAAAAATAGTAAAAACGAGTCCGTAAATGTTGGACTAGACAGAAAGTCACATGGTGTCATAAGTGCATTACACAAACACTCATCATTCCGGTATAATTCAATTAAACATATATTTTCTGTTTATTTAAACGGCATGTTTTTTATTATTACTTAATGTTTTTATTATCAATACTAACTAATCAAATCACATAAATCAAAGGTACGTTTGTGAATGTGTGAACCATATTTGTTACTCCTGTTTATCCCATTTGTTGTTTATTCCTATCTTTCCGTGGCCTTATTTTTGTTTGTGACATTAAAAAGTCTTGACGGGCCCCTAGACAAGAAGCGTGTGACCCTGTTATATCCCTGTTGTATCATTAGGTTCTTACGACTTTTCTTTTCTTCTAGTATGTAGGTGTGAGTGAGTTACTTTTTTTTTTCTTCCTTTTGTATATATTATTTTTTTTTCCTGATGCGACTGGCTGAATGACGTGAGTCCAAGCCCAAAAAAAAAAAACTAATCAAATCAACTTAAGCTGATGTTTTCAGCAGCGACACAAGTTTCGAGTTTTGGGAACAAGCAACAACGTGTCCACACTGATAAAAATACCGTTTACCAATGTTTCTATATTTACTTTGATCTTTGCCGCTAAATATGGAAACAAGTAACTTATAGGAACTTTTGTTGCTGCAATCGTAAACAATGAGGAACTTACATAAACTTTTGACAACATTCAGAGACAAGTTCCAGGAACAAACAACATAAACAAAATGTTCCTATGTGTTGCTTTCGGTGTGGACGTAGCTTTAGATTTTATGGAATTTTTTGGAAACACCGATAAGATTGTTGCTATTTATATTTAGTAAACCACACAGATTTTTATTAATGTAGCCAAATCAAACATGTAATACTCCGAGAGTGGACAGACGTATTTTCTAATTCCAACATAAATCGCATAAATTGTCATGTCGTAAGATTTAAAAGTGATAATTATCCAAATAATTCAATTTTTTTTGTGATTCCTCAATATATGTCCTTTAATACTTTTTATATGATTGAGATAAATGTGTATAAAAAGTTATTTATTTAATCTTTGACAATATTCAAAACTTCATCTATACATGAGTGAATATTTATAATATATATTATTTCTGCATTTTTCAGTAGGTAAATGTGACAACACCGTTTATATTGAATGTTCACCTTTGTCCACAGAGGTCTGTTTTGATTTTGGCCAAATATTTTATGAAACTCTGGTTGATATTGTGAAGAAATTTTATTGTAAATCAGTTAAGGATGCGTTATTTTGAGCGAATAAATTTTTCGATTTTCCCGCAAATAGTTTTGTCTGAAAACTTCACGAGTTAAAATCGGAGACTTATGTTCTGAATATTCATTCTTTGAACATCATACTTCGAATTTAACTAGTTGAATTTTCGAAGACAAAATTTTTTAAGAAAGAATCGAAAAATTTATTCGGTTTAATGAATTATGGTCGTGCTATATTTGATAACATTATTTCCCGAATCATTTAATTATCAAGAAATAAATATTTTTGACTCATATATTTTTAATTATACGATTATTAAAAACGCATTCCTTAATATACAACATTTATGTGTTTTTCCAGCATGAATAAAGTGCTGCCTATATTCAGGTGCTGTGAGTCGAGACGATGTGATTTTATTCGCAAAGGATGGAGGCTGAATTAAACGTGAATAAATTATATTTACGAAATCTTTGTGTAGTATGCAAAAAAATGTATAAGTGGTGTTTCACAGGTAAACAATTGAAAATTGAAAAATGTTATCGTTTTCAAATTTATTGCTATTTATTTGCCTGTGTCTAATGATAGATTGTTTCTTGCAGATTGTGAAATACATTTGAAAAACTGTTTTTGTTTTATTGTTGTAATTTTATGCTGCATTTTTACTTCATAAAGTACACCAGAAACTGCAAAAAAGCTTTCAAAAAACTGTTGTTAGTGGTTTTATAAAAAATTTTCCAAAGATCTGCGGAAATGTTTATTAAATTGTTTTATAATGTTTGCCAAAACCTTTATAAACTATTAATGGAGACTGAAGTATTTTATAAAATGGTGCCAATTTTACATTCATAACAAACTATCATTGGGAAAATTTCTGGGAGTAATAGACAAATTGGAAACACTATTAATATTTTTGTCAATGTTTTAAAATAGTGTCAGTTGGGGTAATCGTAAACAGGGGCAATTGTAAACAACCTTCATATCTTTTGAATTTGGCGGTTGAAATTGGTTCGACTGACTACAGTGGCGCCCCTGACCTTGATGCATTCAGTCTTGTTTTCATCGACTTGGCTGTTGTGTTTTTTTCGAGCGTGAAACATTTTCATTGGCGAGCTGCTTAAAAACTTGCAGACCATTTTTTCCGTTCTTGAAGTTTTGATTTAAATTTTTAATTTGTGGATAAGGTAAGTTCATTTATTTTTTTACATAAGCGTTGTGTTCGATATGGTATTTGACTAGTGCATGTTGCAATATGAGGTTAGGTTTCACGAGAACAGAAGTACAAGTGTGTTTAAAAATGCCCCAGTAAAATAGGAGACGGGGCAATGGTAAACTTGATTTTGGGGTATTAGTGAACATGTGTTTACATTTTCCCCAAAATATGTAATTGTGGGGGCATATCGAGATTTTTAATACTTTCATATCTATTATTTTTCAGAAACACGATGGTGAAAAATTATATAAAAAAACGACCAAATCTTTAGCAATGTACTGAAGAAGATCTTATCAATGATGTATTGAATAAAAACAAAACTTATAGTCAAGCATACAATGTACATATTGCTGTTATATTCCACCGAATTAAAGGCAGGAAAAATCCGATTACCACCATGAGTGCAGGTCGCCGTCCCGCTCTGCCTATAGATATAGAAAAAAATATAGCAAATTGTCTTGTAGCTCGAGCTAGAATGGGTTTTCCCTGCGATGAAAAGGAGCTTTGCAGCTTAGTAAGCAAATACATCACATTGAAATCATTGAAGACCCCTTTTAAGAACAACATTCCTGGTCACGATTGGTATTTGGGCTTCATGGCGAGACACCCTTATTTGTCATTCAAAAAGCCCGAACATTTGCAGAAAATTAGAAAGGATGCCCGTGATCCGTTCGTTGTGTATGATTTTTATAATAAGCTTAAAGAATTAGTAATGGAGAAGTCGTTAAATGACCCAACTAAAGCCAACTTTCTATTAAATACAGACGAAAGTGGATTTAATAGTGACCCTTGTAGGGTACGAGCAATTGGTGAAAAGGGAAAAACATTATCTAGAGTGTCAGGAGGCTCAGGTAGAGACTCTACCACAGTTCTGGCTTGCATAGCGGCAGACGGTTCATATCTCCCTCCATTCATTATGTTCAAAGAGAGTGCTTTGCAGGCCCGTTGGGTATCGGAAAACCCCTTTTCCGGCACGCTGAAATGGGGAAAACGCCAGGACGACTAAGCAAACAAAAATTTGTAGAACTGTTGAGCGAAGTCTGTAGAGAAGGTATTAGGATTCCTGTTGATCCCGCTAAGTTCTCCGAAGATTATTTTGATCCCTTAAAGCTAGAGAAATATAAGAAAAATATTGCATCTGCTTCTGAAAATGTGCTATCTACACGAGGGTTTCCTGAATATATGCAAAGTCCTGCCATCTAGGAACCAAATCTCAATGAAATGATCGTTCCTAATCAGACTCTACCGCCTGTTGCTATCGATAAGCCTTCTCCAAATCATATTGTCCATATTTTTAGTAAATCATTACAGGAAGCAAGCACTTCTACAACGGATATTCTTGCTGATCTGGTTCCCAAAAAGGTGGTTCCCCGTTTGAAGCAATCCACATATGGCGAGGTTCTAACAACACCGGAAATTATGAAAATGCTGCAAAAAGCTGAGCAAAAAACGGTGAATAAAGAAAATAAAATCAAGAAGACTAAAAAAATTCCGAACAAATATGAGAATGACAAAACAGACAAGGTCAAAAAAATACTGAAATTAACTGATACTGTAAGAGAACCTGCAAAATCTTTTCGAAGCAAGAAGCCAGAAACCAAATTTTTGGGAAGGAAGATAGTATATTCCTTTAGTTATTTGTTCACTATTACCCCATTTAAAACCACCTGCGTTTTATTTATACGTCAAAGAAAATGTTTACATTTACCCCAAAATATGATCAATTTTGAATTTTGCATGGGGCAAGTGTAAACGTGATTTTTTTTTGTAAACCATACAAACACCCACAAGAGAAAGCGCGTTAAAATATACCCCGTTAAAATTTTTCATGCATCATTAGTTTCAAAAATATACCTTTTTAAAATTATTTTTTTAGAAATCGTTTACCATTACCCCAACTAACCCTAATTGCCAGAAAACATTTTGTAAAAATATGTTGATATAATATTGTTGAATGGCCGCAAAATATAATAAAGTTTATAAGAAATGTCCATTTTCAAATATATAAGTGAAATCTTCCTGTGAAATTCCTTACCCTGGTTTACAAAATAGCGCACGCCAGAGAAGTTGACCGCTCGTGAAAGATTCTGTCGAAATTATTACCCAATTTGACATTTTGTCAAATTTCATTAAAAATTATTAATACTATATCAGTATTTTAAGAACTTCATACTGAAAATTCCACGGCTACAACAAACTAATCAAAGTAATTCCATTGTTAAGAAATGTGCAGTGATTTTTTATAAAACCAAAAATAAATCAACGGACGTGCTTTGAATTTAGGGACTTGTATCGATATTTCTAACTGTTCACCTGCCCTTTTAAAACCCCTCATTTATTTCCCGAGATAACGCATGCAGCTTCCTCCTTACTCCCCCGCTATTATTGCTACTTACACCGTAAATGGTATATTTCAATTAACCAGGCAGCTTTTGTTAGACTTCTTTCACAGTTTACAATTTATCTGACTCCGAGGCATTGTTTGCTACATTCCATAATGCATTTTCAACTTGATAAAGAGCTGGGGTGCTTTCATACAAATAGAGTTTTAAAAGGCTAATAGCCATTTATTATCAGCGGAAAAATAGCTCAGTTATCAATGTTTTTTTTTTGTCGATTTGGTTACAGTCTTTTAATGGTTAGTAAAGTGCTATTTTATGGTTCTTTTATAGCTGCATATCATCAAAAAAACGGTTTGAAAGTAATATGAGTTTTTTAATACCACAAAATTTTAACAGTTAACTTCTATTAAGCACGTTACACTGTTAAACATAATCTTGAAAAAAATGAAAAAAAACAAGCACATATTTTGAGTATGTTATCGTGGAGTTGGTTGTAGACACGACCACTAATCTTATCTCCAGGCATGATGACTGCTTTTAAGAAACTGCTCCACGATGTTTGCACGCAAAACATTTTATCGGTGCATTTCTTCCTACATTGGCCACAACCGCGACTTATCTGTTTTGCCCTTAAATTTTTTTCCAGTTTGGGAACATGTTCTTCTCCAGTCAACGTTACATTCAGTCTTTCCGTTACCTTCCAATTCTCCAAATTTCTCATCCGTTTTCTAGGTTTTCTTTGTTCTGTAAGATGTTCATTATTTATCTCTTTTTCGCTTTGATAATAATCTATCTAATTTTTGAGGAGGCTGTTCATATGTGCTTTCATTTTCGCTTGTAGGAATGAAATCAGGATCTTCACTATTATACCCAAATAGTTCTGGTTCACTATCTTTCACTTCTCTTTCTATGATATCATTATTTGTCTCATTTTCTTGGTTGGTCTTTATCTTTGTATCTGCGGTACTATTTTCCATTTAGTTTGTGTGTAAAAAATTTGAATCTTCGTCAACATTTTCGTCGAACGTTTCAGGTTTATTATCAACAAAGAGGAGGAGGAGGTTTGTACACAGCGTCCACAAAAAAGTTAACGTGTGGGCGGGATTGGTGAAAAACCATTTGATCGGTTCTTTTTTCATTGAAGGTACCCTTACCGATGCTAAATACCTAATATGAACGTATACTTTCAACAAAATGGCGCACATCCACATGATCAAAGAGACGTTGGGTAATATTTAAATACATTTTTTCCTCAGAGATGGATTGGTCGAAGATTGGCAATTGAGTGGCCGACAAGAACCCCGAACTTAACACCACTCGATTTTTTTCTCTAGGGCTAATTGAAAAACCTCGTTTGTGTTAACAGACCAACTAACTTGAACGATTTAGTAGAGGTCTTTTTTTCTCATAGACCACTTTTGTTGGTTCCGGTGGACCCCAGCAGCTACATTTCTACCATATTCCCAAAACACAAAAAATGTGAAGATTAGATCTTACTATGGAAAATTGAGTTGAAGCTGAGTTCCAGCCACGAAAAACAGTTTTCGAAAAAAAAAGTGATGATTGAATGGTTATTAAGGTTAATTGTCATCATTCAAATTTTTCGCTACTAGGTGTTGTCGGTGCACAGTGAATTGCATTTACCTCTGGTATAATTCTTTCAAGATGGCTTATAAACCCACGATATCGCCCGACCATGGCAGGAGCTCCATCTGTAACCACCGAAGTAACGTTTGTGAATGGAATCGATTTTTCCTTGAAAAAATCACTCACGACATTAAATATTGATTCATCTTTAGGTTCCGTCTTCAAAGTTTTCGCGAATAGTAGCTCTTCATGAATTTCTTCGTCCATAACAAATCGAACATATGCCAATAATAATGCTTCATTTCCAGGTAAAGTTGACTTTCAAAAAAGTCAAGATGGCGGCTAAACGCTAAGCGCTGACGTCAAAAACATTTAATTTTTGCAGAATAAGGTCTCATTCATCGTCCTAGCATGTTATCCCCTTATCCGTTTCAAAGTTAATCCCTTGGTGCGAGATTTTTAGCAACGCTGTATTTATGTATCTAATAACAACTTAAGTAGGTCATAGAAAAAATATTTTATGAAACTCGGGTGGATGATCCATATCCACTATTAACGATTATACCAGCATCCTCTCTCACATATTTTGTGCGATATTAAAAATTATTTCTCCGGAGGCTACCTATAAAAATATTCGATAGATAATATATAGATTTGTATAGTAGATGCCGCACCAATATCGACAAGTTTCACCCCATTAGCATATCTTGCGTGAAAGGTATGTTAAAAAAATCAATATAAAGTGTCTAAAACTTCTAGTATGAATTATTTTTGAAAGTCGTTTAACAGGCTCTCTCCTTTTCGAATGAACACGAGTATCACTCTCAGGCGCTTTTTTTAACGCAACCTGGCCTGAACTGAACTCTCGAATGGAGAAATCCAAGACTTAAGACTGCAAAGTTTACAATTTCCTTCGTCTACAGGAAATAATGTACTCCAATACACAGTGGGTTTTAAAAGAGAGTTTATATGCTGTGCGTTTTAAGGAACGGTTTTAAAGTCTTTTGCTAGACTTTCAACAATAAAATATCTTTCTTTTATTATTCCCAAACTAACGCAATTGATTTCAATTGAGATTAATGATGAACAAAACCTCGAAGTAAGTAGTTTTGTGGTCTTAACACAACATGCTCGAGCTGGAGGGTCAAATTAAATTAATATTTTCCAATTCCGCGAATTTTTGGTCTGTATTGATATGGAAAGTGAAATCATACAACACATACACCAAACAAGGGTTATTTCAGTATAAAATCTAAATAAAATATAAACAAATCACCTGACAAATATTTCCAACCCAAACTTTAAACGGGAATCTTTATAACTTTTCTCTAATTTATTGAAATCCTATCACATAGTTTCAGAATTTTCAAAAGCTTTGCAAAAGTTTCTTGGCTCATCATAAATCTAAAAAGAAAGAACCTGAAAATTAAAAATTATTAGTTAGGTTATAAAATCTGACACTGGTAAAAATAGAAGAAGTACACTTATGAACATATCTAACAAAGTGTGAATCTAGATTTGTCAACTCGAACGGAAGAAAGGACATGACAATTGAAATTAAAACAGATGTCAAATAATTTTAAAATTTTTTAACTAAAAGATAAAAACAATAATAAATTATTTGGAGACATTAAAAATAAACTTTCATATCAGAAAAAGATCAAATTATAAAACAATCATGTCAAATAACAGAAATCAAAAATTATTAAATGAATTTGATTGGTCAGCAAATATAGAAAAACTTAAAAATAAAGAGACATATGGATTTTGAAAAGATAGAAAAATTTGATTTGGTTGCTATTGATTAGAAAACGGTTAGTTACAAAAAATATACAGAATTGAGAAGTATAAGCTTTTTCATGTTTAAAAATTTATTTAAAATTAGACTACGTTGTGTTAAAAGTGAAATTATAAAGTGAATTGGTGTTACTAACCTTTCCTTAACAAGTTCCTGTTAAAAACAGAGGTTAAATAATCTCTGTGAATATAAAATTCCTTAAACAAACCATGAGGGAAAATTCCGAGAGGTAAACAAAACTGAAAATCTTCCCAAGCCGACCTCGAAGCCATATTGAAGCCACTTCTACGAGGGACTCCAAGGCCCAGAAAGGTCTAAAACATAGAAAATCTTCAAAAAATAATACAAGTTAAAAAGGCATTTCATAAACTATAAGTTAAATCATTAAACTTACGTGCGTGTGATTAAATCCAGAACTTAATATTTATTAATCTTCGTTACGATTACAATATCGTTCAATTTGTATATAAAATCTGATAAAAACAGATGTTCTATTTTGTCTTTGGTTATTAGTGTTACATGTAAAAAGAGTTGCATAATTTTCATATATTTATTAGATATAAGAACTTCATTTAGTGTGAACGTTGAGCGAAAGATCATTTAGATAAGTGTTTTGAATTGTTTCTTATGTATTTACTTATCAATTCTATATAAATGCGCCGTTCATTAAAAAATAAATTAAATAATATTTCATAAATTTCTAATATAAAGAGTTTTCTTCCTATTAAGTTGGCAAAACTGCTTCACAGTTAGATAGTTCCTATTATTCAAGGGCAAGGACATAGGACCGGCCTGAGGATATATTAAATAATAAAATAAAAAAAAGAAACTAAGTGAGCATTAGACCCATGACCCCAACCTGAGGTGAAGAGTCATCATAAAAGATGAGTGATGTATGATATCACTAATATTTAAATTAAAATTCATATTAATTGGCGCCCAAATAAATATATTACAATAAATAAATTAAAACACATATTAACAATATAAATTAAAAATTCATATCAGTTTATGGGGAATCGACGTCTCAAGAAGTAATTTGCCCTTTAACTAGTTTTTCGCCTAACTTGATTGATTTATTCAGCAATAATATTTCAGCACCACCAGTCGGAGGCTTCGAGACCTCTGCACCTCAGCCTTTGGGCTTTTTTTGTTCTTGGTTGTACCGTTTATGTGAAGAGACCAGTAGCCCTTATCAGGCTCAAGTCTTTTCACTAGGTCCTTCTTCCTCCCTTGGGTACTTCAGTCCTAGGAGTCTACATCTCCAATGAGACGGTGCTTTACATTCGAAGATGATGTGTAAGGCTGTTTCCTCCTCTTCCATGCATAACCGACAGATAGGTTCCTCCCTAAATATGCCAATTGTATGCATGTGCTTCCTTAGGGTACAGTGACCGGAGAGTAATCCCGTCACTTTCCTTATCTGGCTCCTGCTGAGGTTTAATATTTCGTTAGTCAGCGACTCCGAGGGGTTTTTAACCAGGAGTTTGATGTGTTCTTACTTTGGCACGTGGCTCCAGTACGTCTGATGTTTAGTTTGAATCCACCGATATGTTCAACCACGTGCAGCAGATATTCCAAATACTGGTTCAGGACCAGTGAATGCAGTTTCAGACCCTAACTTTGCTAGGGTGTCTGCCGTTTCATTGTCTACAAAACCCTTGTGCCCCGGGACCCATTTAAGAGTTACTCTATTATGGTTTGTGTATTCAGTCGCAGACCAATCTAGATCTAATCTGCTAACGATGTCAGTGCTGCCTGACTATCTGAGAGTATAAGGATCTTTTGGCCTCTATAATTCCTTTCGATGTTCATTTGCAAGCACGTGTCGATAGCGTAGATTTCCGCCTGGAATACAGATGCAAGCTTCCCCAACGATGCTTGGACAATACAGCTGGGACTAGCACCGTGGACTCCAGCTCCTGTTCCTATGTCAGTTTGTAATGAAGATAAGTGAAGATAAGGCATGGGGCCAATTTGTAATTGTAAACATTTTGCAACTGTCGGAAGGTAACGGAAAGCCGGCCGAATAGAAGAGAACGGGAACGGAACAGTATTTACATGCCTGCAGGAAATCACCGTAGGAAATTGGCTGGACGTCGATAATAAACTCTTTGCTGGATCTCAGGGTGTGAATCTTCGCCTAAATTAGGATGTGTTGGACATTCATCATGGAAAAAGGGTCCGGTAAAGTAATAAAATATAGTCTGGACGCCAACTTATTTTTTTTTATTCTCTTAAAAAAAAAGTAAAAAGAGGTGTTTACATCTTTCAGTTTACATGTGAATTCACTGATCACTTATAAAACCTTTTCAACATACTCATAACTCACATTATCAAACTACACTTTTTTATAACATATTTCTTTACAATCTGTCGAACAGCCTGGAGCCTAGGCTACCAATTAACTTCTCCTTTAAAAAATCAGCACGAAAAAACGTTAGGGATATGTTGCCGGTGAATGACTGATGGTCATTCGTTGGTTTTGAAAATAGAGGCGGGGCGAAATGTTGTAACGATAAATTTTGTTCTAGAAAACTCAAAGTAGTGTCGTGTGCAAAACTGTTTGTTTTGAACACCTGCGAGAAGGGTAGAATTGTTTTTAATTTCTTTTTTTTTATGGGCGCAAAGCGTAGAAAATGGGTTTACAAAATATTATGTTTATCGACAAGGGCGCCGATGAAGGGTTTAAAAAGAAATGATTTGGAGCTCAGTAATAAAAAATAATACGAAACATAACGATAGATATTCTATCGTTACAAGTTAACATAAAGAAACATTAATAAAAATTGTCAGATGTTTATTATTATTTGACATTCATTTGATGATGCTTATACCAGGGCCATTAAAAAATTATTGAAACATACATTTATTTTTATTAAAAATTATATCAAAATTTTAATCAATTTCTTAATTTTTCAGTCATTTTGTAAACTATAACCATACAAATATATATTTTAAATATTCAAATGTCAGTATACTCACCAAAAACTTGACAAATTTAACTTAACAAATTTTACACTAGTCGCTTAGTGCGGAAAAGTGACTCTTTCAACACTAAAATGAGTGCGGAAAAGTGGACTTTTCCGCACGCTAGTAGAAAAAACACCACGATTTTGTAGCTTTTCACCATCTGTCATCTGATTACTTTGACGTTTCACGAACATTTTTTAATTAGGTAAACATTAGTGTATGTCAAAGTTTTTTGTTATATTTTTCTATTTTTCAGTTTATTTGGAAGGAGAAAAACAGTGTCACACATGCAGGAAACGCCCTAGCAGCCCTTAGCTATCAGCTGCGACAGCTCATTTTCTGCCCTTGTGACACAATATACTATAAAACAACGGTAAAAATATCCAGAAGAATTTAGTTTAGTTTTTTCACTTATTTGGTTTGATGTAGAAATACCATAGGCAAATTCTAGCGGTGATGGGAAAAATTCAAAATGGAGAAAAACAAGATGGTCCCCAAACCAATTTTAAAGAGTGATAACTTGGTATAAATCACTAGAAGTTATTATTATTGAAGAACCAGACATTACTAAATTAACGGACAAAAGCCAGTAAACAAAGACGCTTCAAATGAAATAAACAGATTAAGAAACATGTATGCCCCCAAACATTCTCTATTGGATTAAGATCTGGACTTTCGGCGAGCCAATGAGGCATTTCAATGTTAATTTCAGCAATATAATTGCTTACACAGCGAGCAGTGTGCACTGAGCAATTGTCATGCTGGAAAATAAAATTATCGTTGGGAAAGATTTCCTTAACCGATGGCAACATTACCCCATCTAAAATATTTATATAGCTCCTCGCATTTAATATTCCTTCGATTTTCCCACACATTCCTAAACCTCCTCCATACATCCAAAAGAATCGTCCAGACTTACCATTCGAAGAAATATAATTTTCATTAAACCTACTTCGATGCGGTCTATAAACTCTAATATGGGCGTCATGATGTGATTGGAATACTTTTTCCCCCAAAATTTTATGTATAATTTGAAACATAATTTAAGGCAAATATTAACAAATATTAACATGTTTATGTTCTTCATTAAGTTGGTATTTTCGGGAAGCAGCACAATTACTTTTTCTAATTCTTAATACGGTTGTTACTGAAGCATTAAAGTTTACCACAACTTTTGCATGTCTTTTCGTATTAAAGGGATTTTCCCTTAAGTAATCAGTTAATGCTTCGTCTTGCTCCGCTGTAGTTATAACTAGTCTTCCAGTTCCTCTTTTTCTAATAACAGTTTGATGTTTTAATGTTTTGAATTGTGGTTTTGCTTCTAGTAAGCTCTGGGACCAGTCGTCTAATAGACCAACCATCCTCTATTTTGAAAATTATTCGCATTTTATTAAACTTACTTAAATTTATTTAAGATGTGATCATGAGCACTGCAGTTGGCGGGAGCCTCTTTAACTTTTAAATGTAGGTTACTTAGGTATTTTTATCCTTTACAGTCTACAGGTCTAAATAGAAATATGGTTGCTGAATTTGTATTATTAACAGCATCAGCTTTTTTTAAGAATCTGCAGAAGCACGCATATGCTTATTTTTATATTGTGCACTTTCGACTTTATAAAGGCATGGCCTTTCTCTATAAAGTTCGATCAGTGAGACTACTTGAGGAGTTCGCGATCAAACCAGCTATATCCACTTTTTCCACAAAATCAGGCTTTGACGGTTTCTAATCACATTTATCAGTTATATCGACTCTCATGCTCATTTTGGATCAAAACAGAGAATAAAGTGTTTAAATCAGTAGCTAAAGTTAAGGTTTTGCATCAAAAGCATCAGATATATCCATAAGCACGTTTTAACAATTCAACGGCGTTTTAGTTTTTTGGCGAGAACCAACAAATAACATCTATTATATATATTTTTAAATAAATTGTCATCGTTTTTTGGCTAATATATCAAAACTGTAAATTTTTTTCTTAAAAACAAATTAGTGATTCTTTTTGTCAAACTAGTTCAAACAAAATTTTCTTTTTTTTAATTTTTTTCAAGTACAAAATATGAAGACTTTTTTTCATTTCCTGAAAGAAAGTTTCGAACGCGAGCGAACTCACTTGATCATGTGACCACGACATTTTTACATGCAATATTGCTTAATTTATTTCAAACTTTCCACTTTTGATAAAATATGGTGTGGAAATAAATAAACGAAAAACGAACAGATACTAGAGACTATGTTGCAAAAATAAAGTTAATATTACCCTATATTTTTCACCTAAGCTGTCAATTAATTTATAGAAAATAGGACCGGTTCTATAAATATATCACGTCAATTAAAATTGAACAGAAATAGGACAAGTTTTGATGATTTAAAAATTGACAAAAAAATTGATACAAAATGTATATGTATTTATATCAATTATTAAGGATCCTAAAAAATTTACTAAAACTTGTAATAAATCATTGATAATTACAAACGGGCTTAAAAGTTATCTACTGTTTTTGTCTAACTCTATTATGCAAAATATAAAAGACAACCCTCGTATATCGATAATTATTGCATGCAATTCTGCATATGCATATTTTCGTAATTTTGCTTATAGTCCAGGCGAATTAACTTTTTTGAAAAAAAATTGTTATCCGAAGTTTGGTCGATGGAAGTTGTAGAGGGGGTTATTACAAACAAGGGAAAAATAAATGCAACAGCTGAAAAGTGGGAGGGATGATTTGGGGGGTGGAAAAGGGGTGGAATAAGACGTTATTACGATTTCCGGCCAAAGTTGGGCTCCTATAAAAAAAAGTTGAGTATAACAGTTGTAGATCTCAAAAAGATCTACAACTTTTATATGAGTGACTTATTCACATAACTTCAAAATTAGCTCGAAAAATGCAAAAAACTGCATTTTTCGATTTTTATTTTTAGTTTCTGCAAAAATTGTACTATTTTGATAAAAATGTGGCAGAAGCTTTCATAGTCAAAAACTATGAAAACAATTTTCAAATTGAAATATTGAAAATTTTTCGGTAAAAAATACTTGTTTTCAAACAAAAAGTCTCCTTCTCCATTCTAGAAACAAATCACAATAGAAAAACATGCTCAAAAATGCAAAAAAAAAGAAAAAGTACGATTTTCAAGTGCTCATTTTTGCTTAATTGTTATTAATTTGTTTAAATTTTTGGAAAAATCGAAAAACAAACTTCACCATTGAATTCTACGGGAAAAAAATACAAAAGAAACTGTGCATAACTTATTTCAATAAAAGGTTTATTAGCACTCAAAAACGTTATTATAACGTGCAATATATGTTACATGTCTTCAGGTAAAATAACAAAAACAACAATTCTTTCATTGAAAAAAATATATATTTGTGAAAATTGTACAAAATTGTATTTATATATGACAAATTATATAAAAAATTATATGTAAAATTACATATATTACATTAATCTACGTCTCTTTCATGTATTATCATCAGTTTCTCCCTGATCTTCTTGAAACGATTAGCACAAAAACTTTTTTTCGGCTAATTCTGTTTCTGAATCAATCCAACCCCATTTGGTTGCATTTTTCTTATTATCGAGCCAGGTCTGTAATTGAGTGTTGCGTTACGGCTCCAACTGTTAATACTAAATTTTCCAACTTTAAAGTGTTCTTGGCTGTCAAGGTTGATATTGTTTAAATCTAAAGTCATCAAGAGACATTTCCTGGTATTCTCTAACCCAAGAGACGATGTGCACAGCTCTTACTCCAAAATGAAACTAAACAGAGACTACTAAATTTTATACCTGCACCTTCATAAGTGTTGTGCGCAGCTGTTGCTCCAAAATGAGACTATTATAGACAGACCTGCTACTTCCTCTTTATCCGCTCCGAAACGGAATAAAGAGCTGAAAAAGAAGAGAAAAGGGGACTAAAGTTCTCCAAGACCGACAATTCGGCCTTTGAAATACTTTAGAGCACATCGTATATACGTGTAAGCAGCTGTTTTGCTCTTATAATATATATCAGTTCAAAAAGGTTGCTACATCTGTCTTTTATAACTTTTGTGAATGTTAATAAAATTTTTATTCAAATAAATTATACACAGTTTCTTTTGTATTTTTTCCCGTATAATTCAATGGTGAAGTTTGTTTTTCGATTTTTTCAAAATTTTCAATAAATTAATAACAATTAAGCAAAAATGAGCATGGAAAGTAGCCTAAGATGGCATACTTTTTTAAAATAACTTTTTAAAAATTTATTTTTCTAGATAAGAAACAACAAATATGTATGCGGATACTTTGATTTATTTTTAACATACATATTTACAATAACTGCATTTTTTAACATGCTGAACGTAAAAAAATAAATGAAACTCTTACATAAACCATCTCATCCCCCCCCCTATGGGTGAGATGGCATACACCTAAAACTAATATCTTTTATTTACAAATATCGCATATTACAAGTTTTGCAGTTCTGGAAAGGCCTATGCAGACTGCGTGGCACCACTTGTGACACAATTGGCAACGTAGCCACCATTCTTTATGTCGTGACTTACTGTATGGTTCAAGGCAATATATGCAAGCTGAATCTTCCTCTTCCTCTTCTGATTCAGAATACTCGAGCTCTTCTTTTTCACTCTCAGATGACGATGGCATGCGGACTTTTTTCTTGGTCGAGCGGCTAGCTGCGTTTCTTAATGCTGAAGCTTTTTAACTTCTGACTTCTGACTTCAGTTCTTCAATGTCCGGGGTAGCAATTAGGACTCCAAATTTTCCTTTTTTCTTTTCGATCTCATTGTAACAGTTGCCTTTGGCAATAGAGAAATTTTCGATATGCTTAGATTCTTGGACGACGAAGATCCAGCTTCTTCTTGGGCGGTTATTAAAAGTCTATTTGGTTCTTCTAACTCTTTGGACGATGACAGATCAGGTTGTTCTTGAGTGCTTGTTGAAAGTTTATTTGGCTCTTTTGGAAACACTGACTCTTTAGACGATGACGGACCAGGCTGTTCTTGAGCAATCGTTAAAAGTTTATTTGGCTCTTCTGGTAATAACACTGGCTCTGGTAATTGATTGTCAGGTACATCCGCAGGAGCAAACATATGGTCAGGATAAGTATTTTCATTTAAGGGGACTATTCCAGCAGACTCGAATCCACTCTGGCCATTTTTTACAGTAGCAGCTCGAAGATACGCGTCTTTGAAAATGCCTGTTGCTGAGTTACAGTTCTACCAGGGTAACTCTTCAGCCAGTTATTCAATTCTTGATTATAAAAACTAGTTAAAGGTCCAAAAAAACTAACATCTAGTGGTTGAAGACGGCGGGTGCAGTGTGGCGGTAAACAGAAAATTACAATGCCATTCTGCTTTGCAAACGTCAAAACATCAATATTTTGTGGCTAAAATGGCCATCTAAAAGCAATAAAACTTTGTTTTGAGGTGAAGCTTCGCTGTGTTTGACAAAATGTTGCAACCACTCAAGAAATACATGTCCATTCATCCATCCCTTTTCTTGCGCGTATCCCACGGAACCTGTTAGAGCATGATCCATTAAATCTAATCTAAATGAAGTGATGACCTCTCTCAGCGCTTGTTAAAATTCCAACCTGTTTTCGACCTTTAGTAGCGAAAATCTTCCCAGGTTTTGATGGCACTGTACTAAACCCTGATTTCAACGTTCCAAATTTGCTGTGGCTAAAATTTATAGCTCTCAAATATTTCGGTTGAGTGACGAAAAGATGTGGTCGGTTAAAACCCCGAGCCCTTGCAACTGATGTGGCTTCTGGAATGCGAAGGGATAATGTAGGGTTCCGCATCCTAAATAATCTCAACCAACCCTTTCCAGCCATTTCTTTTTCCTTTGAAAATCTGTGTGGAATTTTCTTCTTCGCAGCTATTTGATATGCTAACTTTCTAACCTCGACCGAAGTCATTCCAAAGAATTTGATTTCCAAGTCTTGTAAATGATTAACTAATTCTTTTTCCAATTTGACATCAAACGTCGATTTGTGTCCACCTAGATATCCTTTAGAAGTATTCCCCGTTTAAGCACGTCGCCTCAATGTGGTAACAGGTACATTATACGTTTTAGATGCCAATAACCAACCCATTTTATCGCCCCTAACAGCATCGATATAGCCTCCCTCATTTGGTTCTCATCCCACGACTGCCTCGAGGATTTTCTAATATATGGAGCCATATCTGGAACAAAATGCAAACTTCAGATCAAATATACAAGGAGACTAATGACTTAGAGATAAATTTAGCGGTGGTGGATGAGACGGCATACTATGCCTTCTCACCCACAAACACACACAAACCGAAATACAACCTCAAAATTTTTAAACTCTAAACAAACACTAAACCAACATCACTACCTTTAACAGCATACTCAAAAGTTACAGAATAGATTAAAGCCTACCTTATGTAGACTAGTGGCGTCCGATAACAAAAACAAAAATCTTTGTGAAACAAAAATTTTAAACGTCGATTCTCAAACACTTTTATGTGGCGTCGCTGTAACGACTCGAAACGAACTAAAAATTGAGTCATTACAATGGCGTACTGTTACGTAACGATAAGGTAATACCAATTTGCAACGCCTCCAACAATGTTGGGCGACAATTTGCAACGGCTACTTAGAAAGCACCTGAGGTGTAGATTCTGAGACCAAACTAGTAAAAATTCAGAGAGTAGTCTTACCGGTTCTCGGGTAATCCTACTTGAAATTTATTTTAATTAAGGTACTGAAGTAAGTTAATTATTGTATTAATCAAGTTACTGAAATTAATAAAAGGAAAAAAAATTATGAAAGTTAAAAAAGGTAAGTGGGCGCCAACCTGAATAATACTAGCTTATTTGTTACTCACATCAGCATTATAGCGACAAATCCTGGAATATTGGAAGGGAAAATAAACTTTATGAACAACGTTATTAAATTTACAAGTTATATATTGAGTTTGGAAACAATTTAAAACAAAAAAAAATTAAATGACTAGTTCATAGAGGTGGTTCTTGGTTGAAGAAGCGATCGTTAAAATATCTAGGTGTTACTTCCCATGGTTCCAGTCCTGGTAATATTCCAGATATAGGTATAGTGATATCTTGGTTTCAGATGGAGTCAGTCCTGGTTACAGATGGAGTCAGTCCTGGTTTCAGATGGAGTCAGTCCTGGTTTCAGATCCAGGCTTTTCCCAGGTAAAATTTCGGGTCCAGGTCTAGTTCCCTGGTCAAGTTTCTGTCCCAGGTAAAGTGCTAAGGAATAATAATAGTATTGTAACGCGAGCTACTGCATTAATATGCTCACTTTGTGCCCCCAGTGAAATCCCCGTATAAGACGACTATGGCTCCTCCGCCCAAGTTTCGAGAACCATCCAAAATACGAAACATCGAGAATACCCATTGCATCCGCCAGAACGTCGAGATAATTCTAGAATTACGGCGCGCGAGTATAAATAGGCCACGAGCATCGCTGCAGGCAATTAGTCAATCAGTCAGTGTTGATACCGAAGGAAAGTAATCGCGCCTCGATAAAGTGTTTATTAAGTGACTTTCATATAAATTATAATTAGTGTTAGTGTATTACATAAATTATTAAATAAGGACTGAATTACATAAATCTGTAAATATAAATTAATTGTAAATATAAATTAGAATAAACGTTACATTGGTGTCAGGTGTAGGATTAAAATAAATAAATAAATAAATATACAGGAAGATGGCGAAGAAACTTTGTGAATTAAAAGTTTCAGAGCTTCGAAGAGAGTTGGAGGATTACGAATTGGACACAAGCGGGGTCAAGTCAGTGTTAGTGGAACGACTGAAAAATGCTATGATTAACAATGGATTGGACCCGGAAACGTTTGAATTCACCGACGAAGCGTCCGCCTCTATAACCTCTTCCATAGAAAACAAATTGTCGGACGTGGAAAATAAAATTTCGACGGATATAAAAAACGAAATTTCATCCATGGAAAGTAAACTTTCTGCGGACATGGAAAACAAAATGTCGGACATGGAAAACAAAATGTCGGACATGGGAAATAAAATTTCGACGGATATAAAAAACGAAATTTCATCCATGGAAAGTAAACTTTCGGCGGACATGGAAAACAAAATGTCGGACATGGAAAATAAAATTTCGACGGATATAAAAAACGAAATTTCATCCATGGAAAGTAAACTTTCGGCGGACATGGAAAACAAAATGTCGGACATGGAAAATAAAATTTCGACGGATATAAAAAACGAAATTTCATCCATGGAAAGTAAACTTTCGGCGGACATGGAAAACAAAATGTCGGACATGGAAAACAAAATGTCGGACATGGAAAACAAAATTTCGGCGGACATGAAGAATGAAATGACATCCATGAAGACTGATATTTCTGCCGTGGAAGAAAAGATTAAAAGAATGGAGCAAGAAATGAAACAAAAAATCAAAGAAATCGAAAGGAAGACTAGTAATAAACCGGATATTACAACTAGGCAAGCCCCGATTAACGACGAACTGGCAGAGAAAGTAGAGTTGAAACCGAAAATGGAAAACGACATCAACAGCCGAGTGAAACTGCCAACATTCGATGGTAAAACGTCATGGCCGAACTATCTTAAACAATTCGAGGCGGCATCAAAGGCAAACAACTGGAGTGAGAAGGAAAAAGCGTTAAAATTAACTCTTGCCCTTAGAGGAGACGCCATGGATATCCTCCAGACCATTCCAGTGGAAGAGACCGAAGATTTTGAACAACTCAAAAAGCGATTGAGTATGAGATATGGCCTGGAACACATGGAGCATCTGTACCAGTCGCAGCTGAAAAACCGCAAACAAAAACGCGACGAAACTCTGCAAGAATTCGAAGCAGACATTGCGAGGTTGGTGCGGTTTGCCTATCCATCGGCACCGGAGAATGTCATGGAATGTTTAGGGGTACAGACATTCATCGACGGAGTTCGTGACCATGAAATGCAGAGAACTCTACGCTTGGCTCGGCATAAGACACTGGTCGACGTACTCTCTGCAGCCTTGGAGTACGAAGCAGCTACACAGGCTTCCGGAGTATACGGCAAGGTGAGGGCTGTAGCAGACGAAGAAGTTGAGAACAAGCTCGACCAGATTGTCAACATGATGAAAAGCATCTCAAAAGGAAAACTGAAAGCTGTGAGATGCTGGAATTGTGGAGAAATGGGACATGTAAGCAGTTCGTGCAAGCGACCGAGAACTGCTACAAACAAAGATGCCCAGCAGGAAAAACTAGGAAGAGTCGACCTTTAGAGGGCAGCTTCGACCCGAAGACCTTCCAAAGACTCCCTCTCTAGAAGACCATGCCCTGCATAGTGCTCTCACTGCAGCAAAACAGAAGCTAAGGAAGCTGCGATTCGAAGAACCACGGTGACCAGCGAAGAATGGACACCGGAAAAGTTGGAAGAGGAACAAGATAACGATCCCGACTTGAAGAAAATCCGACATTGGAAAAAGGAGAACTGTCGACCTACTTGGCAGGAGATTTCAAGGTACTCGCCAACGATGAAATCGTATTGGGCCCAGTGGGACTCGCTGGTTTTGGAAAACGGTTTGCTACAGCGAGTAATCGAGAACGATGAGGGTTCCGAAAGTAGAAGACAGTTGGTGATTCCAAGAACAAGGATATCAGCAGTACTGCGGAAATTACACGACAGTCCGTCAGGAGGACATCTAGGTGTGAAGAAGACCCTCCAGAAAGTGCGAGAACGGTTTTATTGGATGCACAGTTCCGAAGATGTGAAGGACTGGTGTAAGAAGTGCACTACCTGTGCTACGACCAATGGACCGCACGGGAGAAGAAAGGCTCCTATGAAGCAGTACAATATCGGAAGCCCTTTTGAACGCATTGCCCTGGACATTGCCGGCCCGTTTCCACCGACAGCAAATGGCAGCAGGTACATTTTGGTGGTGATGGACTACTTCACAAAATGGGTAGAAGCGTATGCCTTTCCAAACCAAGAAGCCGCAACGGTTGCCGACGTGCTTGTGAATGAGTTCATTTGCCGATATGGAGTGCCCCTGGAAATACACAGCGACCAGGGCAGAAACTTCGAAAGCCAGCTGTTCCAGGAAGTTTGTGAAAAGCTCGGCATGAAGAAAACGAGAACTACGGCTTTGCACCCACAGTCGGACGGGATGGTAGAGCGAATGAACAGAACTCCAATACCTGTCTAAAGTAGTATATAACCATCAGCGAGATTGGGACCAATATCTCTCGCTATTCGCGATGGCCTACAGATCCGCCATCAATGAGTCTACCGGCCAAACACCAGCAAGAGTTCTGTTCGGACGCGAAATGAGATTACCCTGCGACCTTGAATTTGGATGCCGACCCGGAGAAGACATAGCTGGTGAAGATTACGTGACCCAGCTGAGAAAAAGAATGGACGACGTACACGAGCTGGTTCGATCGAATCTCCAGATCGCTAGCGATAGGATGAAGAAAAGGTACGATACGCAAGCTACGGAAGGAGGTTTCCACGAAGGAGACAAAGTCTGGCTGCATAACCCAAGACAAAAGGGTTTTTCTCCAAAGTTGCAGAAAGCTTGGGACGCTCCGTACCTCATAAAGAAAAGAATCAACGATGTCATCTATCGTATCAGCAAGATCCCAAATGGAAAGCCAAAGGTGGTACACCGTAACCGATTAGCGCCATTCGAGGGTGACCACGATGAGGAAGTAAACCAGCTTCAGGAAGTAGCCGATCCTGCTTTTGTAGAGTTCATGGATGCTTATGGTGGTACCGGAAAAGCAAGATTCGGCGTCACCACTGAGAGACGACAAGACCTGCTCACCGTTCCGGAGGAATACTCACTGGCAATAAACATCCCTGCCAGCGTAACCGATGCGCGCGGACTGGCATCTCTGTTTATAAAGAAGAGTGGCGCACGACATTTGGTAAACCAGTTACCAGAACCAGGTAAAGCTTTGAAGCTGCAAAATGGCTCCCGCTACAATTTCCACCTAGTGACGAGGAACACCTTCGACGAAAGACCAACGTATGAGGATGTCTGGGAAGCATTACGAAGCCTGAGGGGGCATGTGCTTGAATTGAACGTGCATAGGCTAGCCACGCCCAAGATTGAATGTAGGCATTTAGATTGGCGAATAATCCGTAACATGGTAGAAGTAATTTTCCGAGACACCGAAGTGGTTTGCGGCCATGCTCGGGAGACACAGCCAACGGAGAAGACGGTCGCATGTTACTTCCATACAACTGGAAAATGCAACAAGGGGACCAGTTGCCGATACAGTCATCTCGTTCCAGTTTCCCAGTTAGTTCCAGGAGGAACTGTCCCTTAAGGAGGGGGCAATGTTACGCGAGCTACTGCATTAATATGCTCACTTAGTGCCCCCAGTGAAATCCCCGTATGAGACGACTATGGCTCCTCCGCCCAATTTTCGAGAACCATCCAAAATACGAAACATCGAGAATACCCAGTGCATACGCCAGAACGTCGAGATAATTCTAGAATTACGGCGCGCGAGTATAAATAGGCCACGAGCATCGCTGCAGGCAATTAGTCAATCAGTCAGTGTTGATACCTAAGGAAAGTAATCGCGCCTCGATAAAGTGTTTATTAAGTGACTCTCATATAAATTATAATTAGTGTGTTTAGTGTATTACATAAATTATTAAATAAGGACTGAATTACATATAAATCTGTAAATATAAATTAATTGTAAATATAAATTAGAATAAACGTTACAGTATCAAGAACAAAAATTTACCCATTTTTACAAAAACCAGGATGTCTGAAGTATGAATTTGATAACAATGTTGAAGGAAATTATTTAAAAACGTGGTTGATACATCCTGTATTTTAATTAAAAAAATAATCAAAGAAATCAAATAAAAAAAACACTAAAATCGAATACTTGATTCTATAAATAACGGTAAATATAGACATATATTAAATATGTATATATTTTAAATAGGTTTGAAATATCTTCAAATATATTCAAAGAGAATCTGAAAAGAAATATGAAAGAACCAAAAAAAAACAAAATCATATCGATGTATATTCCTGGCACTGGAACGACATTGCTACATAATAAAATATGAAAGCGGAAAACTGCTAAGAAAGAATAGTTAGCATACATTTAAGCGAAAAAAAAACTTACCATTCACATAAATGCACTTTTTCAAGATACGATATGTTTGCTTCAATAGCACATGTTCACAGGAAAGAAAAATGAACCCTCTTCGCCATTCTTTAAATACAGACGCCTCGACCAGGAAAGGAATTTACATTTCAATAGCGAATTCTTAATTCATATTTAATTAATAAGTGGTAGAAGAAGAGATACGAACGAGGTCGAAGTGGCAATATCAAAATAGCAGTGGATATTTTCACGACAGACGGAACTCGATCAGCGCGCATAGAAACGTTGATTTCGACTATCGTCGACAGTGAATATATTCAGCCTTGAAACATTTCTCGGTGTTGGGTATGAGAAAGGACTGGCTATTCGCCGCCCATACGATAATTTATTATTAATTAACTGAAGGAAAGTAAAGTGAACGAAATTAACGTTACAGTACGCGATATTCACTTGCTGTAATAGCGGTGTTGTCATATCTCCTCTATTTTTACAGAAATTGGCACCATGCCATCTCAGCATACTTTCCCCCACTTTAAAATCGTACGTTTTCCTTCTTTTGCATTTTTGAGCATGTTCTTCTATTGTGACTACTATTTTTTTTAATTTAATTGTAAGTAGATGTGAAAACGAAAAAAATAAGCACCCGCGGAACTTGTTTCCAGAATTTTCAAGAGGAGAATTTTTGTTTGAAAAAAAGAGTTTTTAACCGAAAAAACGTCATAACTCGAAAAATTTCCAGTATTTTTATTTGAATTTTTTTTTCGTAGTTTGTGATTATAAAAGCTTCATTCTAACAAATTTTCATCAAAATCGAAGAATTTTTGCCGAAACTAAAAATAAGAATCGAAAAATTCAGTTTTTTGCGCTTTTCAAGCTAATTTTCAGGTTATGTGGAAAAGTTACTCATACAAAAGTAGTAGATATTTTTGAGATCTATAGCTTTTACATTTACCTTTTTTTTCCAGGACCACAACTTTGGCCGGAAATTGCAATAATGTCTTTTTCCACCACTTTTCCACCCCCCAAATCATCCCTCCCACTTTTCAGCTGTTGCTTTTATTTTTCCCTTGTTCGTTATAACCCCCTCTACAACTTCCACCAACTAAACTTTAGATAACAATTTTTTTTCACTAAAAAATTAGCTAATTAGCCTAGTCTATTAATCCAGCAAACTAAATGGGATAAGAACGTATTTTTTGTTATCATACAGATTTTCAATAACTGCTTATTCCATCCCAGTTTTTAACAATTACTAATTGCAATTATCAAGCTACAAATTATAAATTTGCTTTCGCCAAGACTTTAAAAACAAATGTTTAGTTATCTACTTCGTATTTTCTCTGAATGGGCTTTGCTTCTTTTTGTCAAAGATCAGACTCTGAATATACCTTTCTCATTAAAGTTTCTAGTTATATCTCATTAATTGTCACTTACTTTATTTAATGTTAAAATTCTGTTGCTTATAAAACTTATATTATGCTCAGAAATTTTGCATTGTATCGTCTCTCCACTTGAAGATTAATTTCATTATCCTATCTTATCCTTTTTTCATTTAAATTGTACCTATTTCAATACAAATAGAAATTTTGAATTGTATTGTCTCTCCACTTGAATATTCATTTCATTATCCTATCTTATCCTTTTTTTCATTTAAATTGTACCTATTTTACTACAGATAAATCATTGCATCAGATAGTCTTGTTTTTAAAATTAATCAATATGGTTGTTAAAATCGTTTGCTTATTGTTATCGATTGTATCGTTTTCTCCAGTATTAGGAAAAAATTCTCAAGGTAGTATAATGTTCTTCTTTTATTATATTGTATTGTAAACCAACCGGAAAACCGAAATCTTTTTGAACTATTTAAAATTCCTTCTTTACAAGTAAATTTTTTTTTCTTTCAATAGGTTTTGTTTAACTAGCTCATTCCATCTTGAATGGTTTACACTATTTTTCCGTAGATTGTATTTTTATTAAAGGGGAGCAGATATCTTATTTTGAATTTAAATTGAATCAATCAGACAAGTTGTTTATAATTTATTCAGGAGACCCTGTATGTCCCAGGATTTCGTACCAAACACCTAAGAGATGATAGAGATACTAAAAATAATTATAGTTCTTGATATAAAATATTTTCCTTACGCACTTCGTTAACGAGTTATAGGGTTCTAAAGATGGGAAATAAAAATGGTTTTTTATTTATAATTATTAAATGGCTTATTGTAAGTTACTAAAATTTCAACCGACTATACACAACATACACACTTTTTGGTGTTATAAACAAATTTGTGAACTCAGGTACGGACTAAGTTCAATGGTTGATGAGGGCAATTTTTTGTAAAATATAACTTTTTTTCAATTATAAATGCAACAATTAACTTTTTCAAACAAAAAGTTCTCCAGTGTGCAATTTTATATAGCACGAGATGTTACAGGACACTTTACAGTCACTACACCAATACTAACACTTTGCACTATCTTACCAAGTTATCGATACCGATTAACAAGTTATCTTCTTCAGAGACTGAAGGTAAAAGAACACTATGTTGCTTCGGTGCTTTCTTCTATCCTATCAGGACACCTGTCAAAACTGTTAGTGTAGTCTAACTCTTGATTTGATCTCACTTAATAGTAGTTTCCCATGAGTATATTTCATTGGCTCAACCATAGTAAATATATCTATTAGTTCAATCTTCCAATTTTTTATGGTTTCACATATTTCTTCCAATATTATATTGGTACTGATACCGCAAAAGGACTCCGGTCGCCAAAAGAAGGTTTCAGTCTCTTTTTGATAGTTCATTTGTTATTTGGTTTCTTTCTATTCCAGTCTGTCCTGGAACTAAGAGTAAGATGACGAAGCTCTTCCGGCTCAGTTCATTGAGCTTTCCCAGTCATTGCCATACCACTTTAAAAGTGTTTACACAATAACTCAGTACTTCAATATGGCTGCTCGACTAACTGCCTTTGCCTTCAATATCTATTATCAATATTGAACTGGCACAATAGGCTATGGGTTCTTCTTTGGGTTTTCCCAAACTTTCAGAGTGTCCTCTCAATCTGGGTAAAGGTAGTGTAATATCAATTGTTTTAGTTACTATTTTCTGCATTTCATTTCTTAAAAGAGTTATACATTCTCATAAATCCATTACTGAAGAGCGGGGAAGGTGTACATTCAAGTAACTCAAATGTCTTATTTTTCCAAATATAATTAAGTTTAATCGTTTCACTGCAAATTTTTCAGCAATTTTTTTTTGTTTCCAGATGATTTCCTAGAATGGTTACCTTACGATCCCCGCGATATACCTCCTGGTGCTATTCCGCTACAACGTAATTTAGACTTGAGATATATTTATGCAGGAAGAGCTTATTTAACCAAGGATGATAAAGAAGGGTATGTACCAGTTGATATTATAGAAGGAGATGAATGTGCATATGGAGTATTAGATATGGATGTTATACAAGTTTGTGATAATATCACGGTAAGAAATTTTTTAGCAAATATAATCATAGATTATGTAAATTTTAAAAAAAGGTTCGAAATAAAAATAGTTATTCCTTATATTATGCACCTAAATGGAATACTTCAATATGAAATTCTTGTTCCTACAGAATTATTCGTTGATATAATAAGTAATGCCATCGATGTAATTGAGATTTTGAAAAAACTTTAAAAAGTATGACCTATTTAAAAAAAAGGAGCTGGGAATGGAAAAACAATCACATTTTACATTTTTATATATTTTTTTTAAATATACTTTTCATATTTTATTTCGGTCTTACTATTTTCATCTATACAGTTGTTTCTCTGATTCCCTTGTAAGTATTATTGTTTCCTAACCTATTTAATCAATTTTTTTATGAATATTTTTAGTCTTTGCCTTCTCTACCTACACATCCTCCTGCACTGTTAAAGACGGTTATGGTATATTCGATAAAAGTTTAAACCTTTTTATAAGAAAAATTCTTTACCATTATCCCGGTTTCCATATACACTTCTGGACAACATTTTTAGATAGCAATCGGCCAACTTTTAGCTGATTAGCGTATTCACATTTAACTATACCTGAAACAACCAAACTATAATTCCTTGTTTTTAAACTAAGAGGAGCGATTTGAATTTAAGTTGGCATTTTTACTGCCTATTGATTGGTCAGATTGTCGCACGTTTCACACAGCTTTTTTGATATAACTCACAACGACATTTTTTATCAGTTTTGTGGTTATTTATTCAAAAATATTCATTAGTTCAATCTTTATAACCACTTTTTTTCGTTTGTTGTTTATTGTTTTAGTTTTAACAAAGTATTATTATATTGCAACCAAGTCAATTGCTATTTTTATTATTTATTTACTTTGATAAATAAAATCTATAGTCTATGGTTTCTTGTTAATAATATAAGTTTCAAAGTAAAATCTTATTTTTGTAAATATTATTAAGTTTTACATACATTACAGTACAATATTATGGTATTTTTTATTATGTGCTATACCTAAGCCTCAAATGTTATTTAAGAATTATTTCAACATACAATTGCATTTTCTACATACTTATTCATCCTCAAATTATTCACAAATTTTATACAAACTACTTATTATAACCATATATTTTTTCTCAATATTGTGACATTTGGTTACTACTTTTGCCATGGCCTGTGGCCAATGATAATTCGATATTTAGACATGCCTTAATTCCACATTGGCCACGACAGCTGCGAATTGTACAATACATATTTCACGTAATTGTCAATTAGTTCAAAAAGTCTGAACCCGACCCTTTCGGAACACACTCCCAATCTAGTTGTGTGACTGAGGTTTCCTAAAATGCTCCTCCTAGTTTCTTCTTCTTCTTCTTCTTCTTCTTCTTCTTCTTCTTCTTCTTCTTCTTCTTCTTTCTTTTATGGGCTATATCCTGAGGGATAATTTATCCAGTTCTACACATGGGGGAAAAAAGTCTTGCTCTTGGCAATATTTCTCAGCCTCTGGAATGGATAACTTCCTTAAACAAAACTGCGCTACTGTTATGTAGTCAGACTCAGAATGATTAAACTTGTATTATTTATGGTGAGTATTGGGGTATTACTTCACAACACAGGAAATTAACTTTTCTCGCTTGGGGGTAGCGGCCAATCTTGGACACACCCAGAAATGCTACCGAGGATATAGATAGAGAAACCCAAGTCTATAAAAGAGAGGATTAGTTAGAGGGATATTTTATACATAGTTTTAAATTGATGTATTATAGTTAATCGTTCATCATTTATATATATATATAGTCAGTAAACTCTTCTACCATTTGATGGTGTAGGGTGTGGTTCAATTATTTATGTACGAATTTTTTCCATTCTGTTCCGTTTTGTGCTTGTTTCTTGCTTATATCTCTTTTTTTTTGGTATATCTTCTATTACTTTGTCCCACGTTTTTCTTGGCCTGCCCCTTTTCTTATTATTTTGTACCTTCGCTTTCCAAACTCTTTTTACTGGTCTTTTTTCGTTCATATGCTGCAGATGTCCCCACCAATCTAGCTGCCTCCCTTCTATAAATTCTAATGTGGATTGTACCTCTAGATCTTTTCTTATATCTATATTCCTTAGTCTATCTCTCTTGGTAACTCCTATAGTTCTTCTAAGATATTTCATTTCTGTTGCTTGTATCTTACTTTTCTGTTGTTCTGTTAAGACCCAAGATTCACATCCAAATGTTAGTATTGGGCGATATAGAGTTTTGAAAACCTTTATTTTTGTCTGTTTTGAAATTTCTCTTTTATTTATAAATTTTGTGTTCATTGCATAGTAAAGTTCATTCGTTTTATGAATTCTATTGTTAATATCGGCGTCTTTTATCCAATGTTACTCCTAAATATTGGAAATAATTTACTTGTTCTATTTTTTCTCCATCGATGTAAGTGGTGAAGTTTTCTCAGTCCTCTCCTATTATCATTACCTTTGTTTTATTCTTGTTTATCTTCATGCCATTTTCTTTCATTATTGTGTTCCATATATTTATGTTTATTTGCAAGTCTTTTTCACTTTCAGCCAGTAATACGACATCATCTGCGAATGCTCCTTCAGTTATATTTACTTTTTGTAGTGTCCTACACAATCATTTTTTGTTAGCGGCTTACATTTCTTTATTATTTCGTCCATGAATGTTATAAACAGTAGCGGGCTCAAGCTGCCTCCTTGTCGTAGACCTGCATTTGTATTCACTACAAATGCAGGTCTACGACAAGGAGGCAGCTTGTGAGATCATATAGTTTTTTATAATTGCGTTTTCATTGTTCTTATATATTTTTTGTGTTAATCTTATAATTTTACCATTTATTCCTCTATCCATAAGTATTTTCCATAATTTTCCATCAACCGTTCATCATTTAAATTGGCTAAAACTGTACATATGTCAAATGGCGCGCTAAGTTTAGTTTTACATAGCTCTTATATAAAGGTTGAATTTGTTTGATATATTGATCAAGTATTATGTGGTTAAGTGATCCTATTTGCACACATTCGCATAGAGGATCATCTTTCATTCCAATTCTGAATAAATGGGAAGGTGTCAAACAATGTCCTGTTCTCATTCTTATTACTGTTGTTAAATGTCTTCTGTTTTTGTATTGGTATTGGTTAAACCAGGGAGATTTTGGTAATTGTTCGACAACTTTGTAATAGAACGATTTTTCATTCTGCTTTAGGAGGTTCCATACATTATTCCATTTAAGCCATGTGCTATTCTTGATATCTGGGAGGTAGTTTTGATAGTTCAGTTTTATATTCACTGGAACTGTAAGGGAACAACCTGTTTTGGCTATAGTTGATCAGCTTTATGGTTTCCTTTGATTTCAGAATGACCAGGGATCCATGCTAGTAAAATGTTAAAGCCGTTGGTGTTTGCTAGTATAATTCCTTGTTTTTTTAGGATTGATGCGTGCTCTGTTTCTTTGGAGAAAGCTGGTTTACATATTTTTTGTAGCGCACTTTTAGTAATGCTTTAGGTAATGTTAGTTTTTAGGAAGAATTGTAGTGCATGGTTAATAGCAGTGATTTCGCCTAACCATATTTGTGTGAATGTTGGTAGCCTAGATGAGAATGCATAGTTCAATTCTTCACTGTAAACTCCAAATCCTGCAGTGCCATCAGAATAGAGAGATCCATCTGTAAATATTCTTGAATGGTTCGGAAATTTGGTTAAGATCTTTTGGTACTGAATGTGTGCTAGTTTGTCCGTTTTGGTAGATTGGAGATTGACCACAGTTAATGGAGTTGAATTTCCAGATCAAATTCATAGCAGGGCAGTATTTCTTTTGTGTACATCATATTAGTAGATGGTTAGAGCCGATCCAGGATTTGGATTAGAGTCGGTTTTTCTTTGTTAATCCAATATCTTGAGTTTTTGCTTATGTTGGCAAGTTTTTTTAGAATATTGATTATAGGGTTATTGGATATTGCCAGATTTTTAATTAAGTATTTGGAGCTCAGCCATTCTCTCCGATATTTGAGGGGCATTTCACCATTTTCTGATAATAAAGCTGGGATTGGTGTTGAATTAATGTTGCCTGTAACTATTCTCAGTCCCTGGTTTTGAAGTTTGTCCAAAATTGTTTTATTTTTTTTTGTGAAGGTAAAAATCTGACTTAGTGCTATTGCTTTGTATAGTATTCTCAATGTGAGGGGTCGCAGCCCCTCCACCTAGTTTAAAAATAAGGTTTAGGATGTTATCTGCGCAGCGTTCGTGCTAGTAGCCCAGCACGAATGAAAAATTCTGTAGTTTGCAGGACTCTAGTTGTTACTAGATTTCTGTTAAGCAGTCCACAGACGATGCAATTTTTTGTATTACCGATCGTACAATAGGCTGCACTGTAAACGGTCCACAAATAGATCGTGAAGTTTTGACCACAGACGTGAATAAAACCTAAGCGCACCAACAGTTTCAAAAAAAGGAAATGACCGCTGAAGCTATTGTTTTTGGATAGTCCCAGTAATAAGGTATTGCTGCTTTCTTTCAATTTTCTTAATTGAATATGGTAACTTGCGTTACGATTATTTTTGTTGGAATACTCAGTCGTTACATTCAATAAACATGAATGTTCTTGATAAAATTTTATAAATTCCGTCCAAAACTGCCTATTGTTTTCCATGATTTTATTACTTCAATAAATGAAATTGTATCAACAAGTCGACAAAATATAGACACGTTTAAACTTATCGTATATCCAATCGAGTTGTACGACATATTTGCTACTCTTCCGTACGATTCAACCGCTTCGTACGATTGGTCGTACTACACGTTGCAATAAATTATCGTTTAAACCAATGAAGATCGTACCTACAACTCGTTGTACAACATATTGCATTCTTTGTTGAACATCTACGATTGGTTGAACTATAACACCACACACGTTTCAATTTTCGTTCAAACGGTTGAACCAATTAATATCGTACAACTAAATGCATCATCTGTGGGTCGTTTTAGAACCAAAGTTCATTTATATCTAGTACTATGTTAAATTTTTCCACCGCACCTCCAAACTTTTTCTCTTTCTTTATGTGACGACCGTTACATTTTTCAAAAGCTGAGACTTTTTTGAAATTGAAGCTATTTTCTGATAATGGATAATAGCAGTTGGTGAAATAGACAAATTTAGTATTTTATTTTTAGATTTTGAATGGAAAAAATGATTTCTTGGATAACCTCTTCTGGTACACAGCTAGACCTTCTTACTTCATTACTCTTTTTGAGAGTGATGAATATTATCCCGTCCGATATGGCTGGGAAGTAGGAGCCGACAATGGCGTACCTTTTAATACTTCTTTGTACTATGCAAGATCATACTTTTCTGGAAGATTTTGGGGTTCAAAAATTGCTACTAGCCGTCCAAACCAGGAAATAAATAATGTTGCCTACTCTGCATACGTAAATTATTATAATGGACAAGCTTCACCTACCGGTTCCGCTTATTACGATGTGTTAATGTTCCGATTTTAGCAGCGTGGAAAAAGTTAGAAGTTCTAACATAATGTGAAATAATAAATAGATGCATAAATTGAGTGTTGTTTTATTAAAGCGTACGAATAAGTTGGGAATTCTGGAACCGTTGGCGATACATGACACTAAACACTGTTTACACTACCACTAGACCAACACTAACACTTTACACTATCTTACGCGCGATTCGATAACCAAGTTATCTTCTTCAGAGACTGAAGGTTATAGAAACGTGCGTAAGATGTGTAGTGTAATGGTAGTGTAAACAGTGTTCAGTGAATAGCGTACAAATATCAGAAAAGTTTCTTTTTAGGCTCGTCAAAGTTTTTGTTACTCGTACGTGGTTCCTGTTTGAGTGTGCAGTGATTTTTTATACAGATTCCAATTAGATCGGAAGTATAGTTTCAACAAATAAAATCACATCAGATTTGACCCCTATGCACTTCGTATTAGATACATTTGATCTTAAACTTGAAATTACTCTTTAAATTTATTATCTATTCAAATTTAGAACTCTCATATCGAAAAAAATTAAATTATAAATTACAGGTATCTACAGAAATATCTAGGCACCGTAAATGAATTAATATGTGATATCTAATGATGTCTTAACAAACTAGGTTTATTAGTTTTTCTTTTCGCTTCAATACATTGTATATGTTACTGGCAAAGTTTCAAATCCGACATTGTATAGAATTCCTAGGTATTCTATAGGAATAAAACTATCGGGCATTGTATGAAATAAATTATATACAAAATATACAGCTCCTATGCATTTTATACAATACCGATTGACTTGTTTTAGTACATAATGTCCGATTCACGGGTTTCGTTCAAGAAAAAGAGATTTTACCCTAAATTAAAAAATAAAAGACGTTCAAATGCTAAGAATGGTGTTTATATTGAAGATGATCAGTACATAGTGTTAATTAATGATGTTAAAAATGCAAAATCAACAACGAAAAAAGTTCCTCGGGATTATTGGTTGCTGAACCGTTATGATAATTTAACAATTGATCAGAATATCAAACTTATATTTCCTGTTAAAGAACCTGGAAGCAACATGTATGTATGTGTGTATGTATGTATGTAAATAGGGGTGACATTCACTGAGACCTAAAAGATCTATTGTGCCCCCTTACTTCTACTCAGTTCCTGAGGAAAGTCTCAGACACTAGTAGCTCCTTTAGTCCTATTTCCCGTAGGAATTTTAGGATATCTGCTGGCTTTAACTTAGGTAAATGTCCCTCTTCTAACCAGTAATCTCCAAGGTGTTGTGCTCTAGGATTCTGAATTGCTGTGCCAGTTCGCAAGTATGTGGATGCAGGTTTCTTCTTCCATGCCACAGAATCTACATTCTTCTTCCTCCACTATTTTGTGCTTTTTAAGGTGCCCATTCAGGCGACAATGTCCCGTGAGGATGCCTGTTAAAACTCTTAGTGCAGTTTTACTTTGACTTATGCATTCATTTGAACTCAACAGGTTGTAATCACCCAGAAGAATCTTTGATTGTCTAAATCTTTCCAATGGTCAGATCTTCTCTTTTCTTCGGCTTTGCCTATTTCTTCCAATATTACATTGGAGCTGATACCGCAAATGGGTTCCGGCCCCCAAAAGGGTGTTCCAGTCCTCCTCTTTGCTAGTTCATCTGCTATTTAATTTCCTTCTATCCCAGTGTGTCCTGGAATCCACAGTAAGGTGACTATACTATTTTCGCCTAGTTCATTTAGGCATTCCCACACCATTTTGGAACTGATTACACAAGAGCTTAGTGCTTTAATAGCTGCTTGACAATCCGACATTATGATAATCCTTTGCTTTCTGAATCCTTTATCAATATTAAACTGGGCACACTTTCTTATGGCGTGAATTTCCGCTTGAAAGGGTTTTTCCCAAGCTTTCAGAGTGTTTGGTTCCTGGCCCGTACACTCCTATCCCAGTTGCTTCTATTGCTTTTGAGCCTGTGTACCATTGAATGGCATTATTTCCAAGTTTGGTAATGGTATTTGGATCCCATTCCTTCTTGTTGCTTAATTCCGTAACGAATTTCTTTGAAAAGTTATACTTTTTCATCATACCATCCAAGGTTTTCTGATTTCTAAGAAGTAGGGAGTTGGTTTTTTAATGATTCCCTCTCTACTTAGTCTGTATCTTGTTCTTTCTGCAGCACTTTCCACCACCATATGTAGTGGTGTGAGGTTGAGATTAACTTCCATGGCTGCCGTTGGACATGTTCTCATTGCTCCTGTAATGCACATACAGGCTAGTCTTTGAATTTTGGAGAGGTTTTCTGTCGTTGTCAATAGGCTAGTTCTACCACTCCACGAAATGGCTCCATAAGTGATAATTGGTGTCACTATGGCAGTGTATATCCAGCTCAGGATTTTTGGGTTACAACGCCAATTTCTCCCTGTCAGATTCCTGCTCAATACTAGAGCCATTTTTGCTTTGTATATAATCCCCTTTTCGTGTTAGTTCCACAGGAGATTCCTGTATAGAGTCAAACCTAGATACTTGACTTCTTGTCTCCATTCAACCTCGCTCCCATCAAGTTTAATGGTTTTGATGTTGAGCTTTCTTTTCTTAGTGAAAGCTATTAAGATGGTTTTGGTGAGATTGATGTTAAGTCCCACTTGCCTACACCAGCTATTTGTATAGTTCAGACCCTTTTATACGATGTCACAAAGGGTATTTTCGAATTTTCCCCTGGCTTTTATGACAATATCATCGGCATATTCCGAGGTCAGTTAAACCACACAGGAGTTCGTCAACCGTCAGGCTCCACAATAATGGGGATGCTACTCCTCCCTGTGGACATCCTCTGGTTGTACAGATGGAGACAATCTCTTTGCTCGTCCTCGTCTCTGCTACTCTAGTGGTGAGCAGTTCCGACATCCATTTGGATGTTGTGCTGTCTACACCTCCTCTATTTAATGCTCTTTTGACAGCCTCATGAGGAGTATTGTCAAAACCTCCTTCTATATCCAAAAAAAGGCGCATACTACGGCTTCTTGGTTGTCTAGAGCACCTCAGATATCCTCTGTCAGCCACATACTTTACTATGTTTCTAATAGGGAACTATTTGATGTTTTACATGAAGCTCATATTACCATTGGTCATGGAGGAAGAGATCGCATGATTAAAGAACTACCATGCTGGTATAAAAACGTAACCCATTATGATATAGAGCTGTATATTCAACTTTGTGAACCATGTCAACAAAAACAAAAAGTGTTAGAAAAGGTATTGTTGTGAGGCCTATTATTTCCTCCGAGTTTAATTCCCGTTGTCATGTGGACTTCATTGACTTGGCAGTCAACACCCGGATGGTGACTATAAATTTATCCAAATTCGTTGTATTGAGAGGACTTAAATCCAAACGGAAGGAAGAAGTTTCTTATGTTTTGTTAGATATTTTCACCTCAATTGGTGCCCCCGCCATAACACAATCTGATAATGGGCGGGATTTACGTACCAGATTATTTATAATTGGCTTGGTATTGACTAATGTGGCATGGCAAGCCAAGACATTCTCAGAGCCAAGGAAGTGTAGAGAGAGCAGAGCAGAAAGATAGTATAGAAACAGAACCTTCTCAGAACACAACCTCTACAATGTTAGAATCGCCTGACCAGCCTACTAACTGACCATTAGATACCGAAGATATGAATAACGAGTCATCAAATATTTTATGTTGTGTATGTTTTAAAGAAACTACTGCAAGTCGGAGGTGCAAAGCGTGTAAACAAACTATTCATTCAATTTGTGCTCTATCAAAAAACTCAAAAAGTGATGTGGGGCATGGGTCTTAGATAGTATGTTCTTTATGTTCAAAAAATAAACTGGCAACAGAAAATCGTCATTCAGCTAAAGAAAAACAACAAGCAGAAAAAATATTGAAATATAGTGACAAAAAATTTCCTCCAGTTTCTGCGGATACAACGGTCAGAATTCGAGTACCCGAAGTTGATAAGGGACGAGGTGATGTTCTATTCATTATTGTGAATGAGACATATGATGGACTGTACCAGCTCGGTACTAAGTAAGGAGTGGTTGAATCGCTCTATTGCAGGTCCCAGTTTACGGTTTGTCATAAAATATTCTTGGTGATTAAAGAGATTCCTGATCAGTGATATCAGTGATAACGAAATGGAATTACGTTCAATTGCAACATTGCAGTCTATCGGAACCGGTCAAGGATTTGTCAGATGCAGTTCCAAAAAGAACTGTGGAACAGTGAGATTCCTGTGCGTTAGGAAAAATAAACTTTATTCGAGTAAATGTCACTCAAGTTTAACTTGCAAAGCAAAAATAAATAGAAAAATCGGTTTCAATAGGTTTTAAGAAATACTTGTGAGATGTTTGTTACGTTACTGTTGGCATTGTTAGTTCTGTGAATTAAAGTGAAATTTAATTAATACTTCTATATTTTTTATTTCACACCTTTCCTAATATTACATAAGCATTATATAAAATTCCCAGGTAATCCATGAAATGTCTAGGTAATGTATATAAAAACTTTTAAATAAAAAATATTTCATACACTGCCTGAAATCTATAGGGTATCTAAGTTTTATATACAGGGTGGTCCGTAAGTAATGGTCCAAAGTTTAATGGAAGATTCTTGGAATCAAAATATTACGATCTGATTCAGCTTGCTCTAATAAAATATTGATAATTAAAATAATAAAGGGTGACAAAGTTGAAATGTAAAGAATGTTTTTTCTCAGTAAATTTAAAGATTTTGGTTATACAAACGTAAAAATTTGGAGATGGGAAGTATTAAGATATGAGAAATCATCCGTTTCGATGTATTTTTTAGAGGGCACCACATGAGCTATGTTGATGTTGTAACTGTGCGCTTAACTTTTTTATCGTTAACGCTATCTCTCTTTTTATTGGAAAATATTCAAACTACATCATTTTTGCGACAAAAAGGTATACACATCATTAGTCTCAAAAGTTACTAGTTTTCGAGATATTCGCTCTTTAAAGATCCCTACATAATTTTTATTTTATTTATTAACACAAATAATAACGTTAGTAGGCGCCGATGTTATCAAATTTATCATCACAAATATTAACGTAGTAGGTGCCGATGTCAACAATACTATTATCAATTAACCATTCGTGTTTGGCAGTTAATTATTCTAGTTTCCGTATTACAAGTTTGTGACTAATAATACCAGTTAATTTATGTAAATTAAAAAATGCCGAGGCAGATAATTTTTCAAACCTAGAAAAGAGAGATATGTTAGCTATTTATTGCCAACAAAATTTCAATGGGCGTGCTGCGCAAAGAGAATACTTACGAAGGTTTCCCAAAAGATTGCAACCTGGTAATCGATTATATCAAGATCTGTATAGGAATTTAGGTGAAAATGGATCATTTCTTGCTAAACGAGATAATTTAGGTCGTCCGAAAATTATTACGCCTAATGGAGAAGACGAAATACTAGTTCACTTTCTAAGCGATCCACAAATAAGTTCAAGGCGACTATCTGCAGCAAGAGGAATAAGTAAGACTTATATTCTAAAAGTATTGCACGTCGAAAAATACCGTCCGTTTCATTTTTCACCTGTCCAAAATTTATTACAAAGAAATTAACCTTGAAAATATCAAATTGCACGTGATATTCGGAACAAACAAGATAATGACCACACATTCGTCAATAGGATACTATTTTGAGATGAAGCCACATTTACTCGCCGTGGAATTTTCAATTTAAGAAATAATCATTTTTGGGACGTCGAAAATCCTCATGTAACAAAAGAACGGCAGGAACGACGGAAGCACTTTGGAGAGGAATTAATACAACCATTACCTACAACAACTGAAAATCCCTCCAGGCAAACGAAGTTTCTGGAATGGAAGTAGATAACATGGGAAATGGTACAAAGATTCAGTTCAAGTGCCTGGACTGTTGAGCACAACCCAAACGAATGAATGAATGAATGAATGAATGAACGAAACCCCTTGGATTTCAGTATATCGAGCACAATGAAGGAAATGGTTTACAGAAACCCTATAAATAGTCGAGTTCAACTTTGGCAAGAAATCTGAGCAGCAAAAATTTTTTTTACATCAATTACATTATTTAATATTAAGCGATCTTTCATAAAACGCATTGATAAATGTATCGAGATGAATTGAACAATTACTGTGAAATGATATTTAAATTTTGTTGTTGTATTTTTGAATAAATAGTACTTTTTTTCTGAAAGTTATTGAGTTCATAATGTGCTTTATTAATACGTCAAAGTGCTAATAAATAAAATGAAAATTATGTAGAGGGTTTTTAAAATGCGAATATCTCGAAAACTAGCAACCTTTGAGACTAATCGTAATTATACATTTTTTTCACAAAAATGATGTAATTTTAATATTTTTCAATAAAAAGCGGGATAGCGTTAACGATAAAATTGTTAAGCAAACAGTTACACCAACAACGTAGTTCATGTGGCACCATTTACAAAATACATCGAAACGGATATAATATTATGATTTCTCAGTCCCTAAAACCTCTACCTTCAATTTTTTACGTTTGTGTATCCAAAATCTTTCAATTTATTGAGAAAAAACATTCTTGACATTTCAACTTTGCCACCCTGTACCTTTTTAATATCAATATTTTATTGAAGCAAGTTGCGTCAGATTGTAATATTTTTAGGCCAAGAATCTTCCATTTAACTTTGGCCATTACTTACGGACCACCCTGTAGAATGCCTCAATTTTATACTTGGCGGTAACATATACATAGGAAATGACAGTGTTTAGGTAGACATTTCCAAAACAACTTTTTTCATTTAGAAAACATTGGAAGTTTGTGAAACGCAGTTTTTGGGATGAGGATTTTTTTTATAAATCCAAAGTGACTCCTTATACCTATATGGTTTTCGAAAAAAACATAGTTTCAACTTAAAAAGTCGTGTGAATATCACAAAACTGTTGAAAATTAAGCTGAAATAGTCATCCTCTCAATCGAATAAAAAAACTTAAATATAATCTTATTAATAAGTTAATTTTGAATAAGAATTTCCGAGGAGGCGTCGGAACATTATGGAGCTTTCAATAAATTACAATATGAGTATAAACTACAAAGAGAAATTCAATCGATGGTAATGCGGTTATTGAAAATTATGCCCGATTTAACCAACCTGATTTTAGGCACTTTCTCACTAAATAATTCTTAAGCTAGGAAATACCTGAAATCGATAATTACTCGAATCAGATTTCACCAGCCTATGAAATCCTTAGGTAAGAAATACTTAGCTAAAGAAAAGCATTAAATTTGTATTTATTTTAGAATTGCTTAATTTTAACTTAAACCAAACGGGTGGAGTTAATAACCTAACAGATAGTGATAGAAGGTGAGAAAAGAAAAATCAAGTTTATCAAATTTATGTCGAATGCCTCACTCATTAGTTTATTGCAAAAATACAATTTTATCTATATTCCGACATGTCATGATGACATTGTTATGGATTTCATTTTTAATGTCAAAATAATATACTTCATTGGACTAAGGACTGTAATAAAAAAATTATTAGGTGTACTATGCTGTACTAGGCAAAAATATTAAAATGCATTGAAAACAACAAAATTTAACCATTTAAATTAAATACTACATTATTGCATATTGTTAAATTTGTCACACATAGGCGTCGAAATTGTTCCATTGTTCTGGTTATCTATTTGTAACTTTTCGGTATCTTGTGCAGAGAAGGCTATCGGTAAAAAATACGATAGTGATTTTTCTCCAAGAATGGATATTATTTCTAACATAATGTTTCTAAACTTAATTGCTTCGATTTAGTAAGTAACTACTCTTTCCTGATGTAATTGTTTTTAGATTCCTAGTTTATCTTGACAACGAGAAATTTCCGGACACTAGTTTATCTATAAAAAATGTTTATTTAAGTGCCCTCTGTCATTTCTGAAAATTAGGAATAGTTATTCTGTGACACCCTGTATATGGCAAGTTCAGCAACTGACAAGTTGACACTAAAGACAGTCGTCCTGATGATAAACAATCATTGGGATAGATTTTAGATTTGTAATTTGGTTGTTTTGTATTGATTTAATGATCTTTCTTTTTATAAACAGTCAGATATAGCTTTTAAAATACCTAAACAATTAAAACAATGTCGAAGAAAGCACCAACTCAAAATTAAATTAACTCAAACACGATCAAAATAACTATAAAAACCACGTGCTGTGCATCGAACGCTTAACTTCAAATTCATCAGGGCGTGACGTCACGTGGACTTGCCCTATTGTAAACAACGCATTTTGACACTGTTTTGAAGGACGTAACAATTGCCAAAAAGGTATCGATTGATCTTGAAGACGGGTTGTAAAAGTCAACTTACCACCCTTGGGTGGTAATAATTTATGCAATATAAAACGTGTATTTTATTTATTCATATGAATATTAATAGTATCTACAATTGTTACAATTATGAACATTATTTATAGAATTTGGATAAATGTTTTCTCTTTTTTTTTCTCAATTGGTATGAAATTTTATGACTCCATAATTTTTCCATCTCTAACCAAGTTTTCTATTACTCTTGAAGTACTGCAGGAGACTTCTGGCTTCGTTATATTGTATAAAATTTTATTTGCAGCTTCCTTTTTATTGTTAACGCTCTCCGCTACATAACTTTCTGCAATAGCTGCAGATTTCCATCCGCCATGTCGCTTGAGAGCTAAGACATCAACTTCAGTATTCGCTAATAAAGTGGCCGCCGTTCTTCTACGGGAGTGTCCTGTATACTCCTTCAAGTTTTCAAAGTTCAGAAATTTAGGCATTTTACTTTGAATTGAAAAAATCGAGTTTTTCCCGACAGGCTGGTTTAAGCACTTTCCATTTTGATATAGCATGAAGAAGCGAGGATTAAAATTCGTCATGAGGGATCTTATAACAATGTAATTTCGAACTATTTTGAAATATTAAACCTTCTCATCGCCACTTTTAGTCACCGTAAATTTACGTGCCATTCCATTTGTGGAATCAGGAATAGTTACAATCATGACTTCATGCCTCAATTCAACATTGTCCATTTTCATTGCACAGAGTTCACTAGAACTCCAGCAATTCCCATTATCATTAAAACCTTCATCATTAAATAAATATCATAGGGGGTTTCAAACAGGAATTTATTTACATCTTCCTTGCCACACACATTAGATTTTTTGGGTTTATATCCGTCATTTCTTCTTTTTAAAAATGCTCGAAGTTTAGGATACTTGGAAATATATATGTTTTCCTCTATGAAAAGGGTAGACCTCAGACTGGAATATTCACACCATAAGCTTGATGGAGACTTTAATACATCAGATTTTTCGTGAAAGTACGCCAAAAGCACGGTTTCTGAAAGTGCAGAAGCAGTCTTTGTTTGGCACCATTTCTTGAAGTATTGATACGTTGCTTCATATCTCTTCCTTGATTTTGCTGGCAGCAGCGACTGACAAGCGATATTTGCTGATTCTTGTATATCCATTTGGTTTTTATACAAATCAATAATTTGAATTTTCCTCAATGTTTGATATATAATAAACTGTCAGCTTGACGTTGTTGATAATATAACAATGCTTATGACGCTATAGAAACTGGTCAAAGCTGTCGAATTAAGTTAATGAAAATCCAGAATAAATTCTGCGGGGAGGAGAAAAAATCTCATACACTTCTCAAACTTTATTGCCAGTTAGTATCACTTTGTATGCCATGTTGTTTTCGGATGAAAAAGCAGTACCCAAGGAATGCATAAGATTTTGGCCCTATTCTACTTGTTTTTCACATGAAACTCGATTATGAAAACGGCATCCATTCGAAATAAGCCTACATGTGCCATGGATCATGGGCTACTAGTCTATTACTTAGCGCGTGGTGAAACGTAAATTTTTTTCAGGAATTCTCAAAATTAGTTTTAGAGTACACAGAAAAATATGAAAAAAATCATGTAATGTGGAATAATGTTTCCAGTTCCTACAAAAACAAGTTAAAAATATCTAGTTACTAAAATGTATCATAATATAGTCGAGATTGTTATCTGCAATTTTTTAAAGCATCATACTTACAAAGTTTATCGCTGGACAATTATTAATCGCAATCAGATAATTTTCAAAAGTATATTTTTTGAAAAAAACAAAGCTATCGAACTCGAGCATTGAGTGTGGATATCCGCTTTTTATCAATCAATAAATAGATTGTTGAGAGAATTGAACTGAAAAACTCGCTTTTATAAAAATTACTCAAATTTTCAGAAATATGCACCCACTAATAAAATATCTATAACAAAATTGATTTGGTACACACCACAATTTTTGTAAAAAAATAATTTTTATTTTTAGTTCGATCTGCTGTGAAAACGTGCTGTTTATAGTTTTGAAAACTATTATTTATTTTTGCATTTTTAGTCTTTGCCTGCAAAACTGCTAAATAGACAAATATTTATGTATATAAGTTCAGTTTGTTTATAATTAGGACATTCATAGACATTCTCGATTATTATTCAGTTCGATTCGTTTCTAAGACATTTAGTTGTCATCTAGCCTTAAGTTGATTCTTGATAGTTGTAATTGTTAAATAAATAAATGTATATCTCTTTTTAAAAAGCAATTTTTAAGAAGAAAATATACAATTCCTCCTACTTTTTTGCAACTGATAAGAAATAATTATTGATAGCAGTTAAATCGTAAATTCTGTCCGTTAGACCCAAAGTATCATACCTTTTAGGAATCAGCTCGTTAAGAGCGATATAAAAATGTCACCAAATACAGGGTATTGTATTTAAAAAATGGCCGATAACGTCATCATATTAGTATGGATCACCCTGTATAATGAAATTTTATTGTAAAATGTAGAATATTAAAATTAAAAATCGACGTGTTTTAGGATTTTTTTAAAAAGCTTTCGGCTTAGGAAATATCGAATTTATACCTTACTTTACGGACACGGTGTATATGAATCATTTAATAAAAAAAATTTCCAAAATAAAGGTTGTTGACTGTACAATATCAGTTGTCTTTATAATCTAAAAAATCTTCTGATGAACTGCCACCGTCGTCTTCAAATCTTTCAATTTCCCAGTCTTTCAAAATTACTTGCAATTTTCCATGTCATGTTGCCAAAGGATTTTGGTAATTTTTTTGGAATGGTTCATTAGTCCGAATTATATAATTTAGAGATCCATTAATTTTGATAATCTCTTGATCGTAATTCTTTCACTTCTTGACCAAACCATTTCAATGCCGCTGTACTGGCAATTATAATTCCCTATATTTGATTATTAATAATTCTCTCTTGAATATTGATATTTTTAGACTTGGTCCAATCTGGTAATTTTTTTTTTTAGAACATGGAAGAGCGTCTACCAATCTTGAATGGTAACTGGCGTTATCCATGATAATTAAACTGGGTTCCTCTAGGATAGGTATAAATTTGGTTTTGAATCATTTTCCAAAGTTTTCGCAGTTCATATTATCATGGTAGTCGATGATTTTTCGGTTACTTTTAAAAACTATACCTGCAAATTCAACAAAAATGTCCTCAACTTCTGCCTGCATGCACGATTATATATTTCGAGCACTCGCCTTTTCTCTTGCACAGTGCTTTTCTCATCTGACTCATCCAAAATCTTTTTCTTCGGAATATACCAATTCATTATTTTGTTTGTTATTCTTGGGATTGTTCATTTCAACGTTTCGGTCTACGTTCCAGCTACCATTATCAAGAATAATTATATTTCTCAAAAATTAGTCTCTATATGACACACTGTCTAGTTGCCAGAAATTTTAAGATCATTTCGCTCAGATTTGAGAATATAAATATACACACACTTTTTAACAAATTTTCCACTAAAATTATAGTTTTCCACATCGAAAATGTTTGTTAATCATTAATTTTTGAGAGTATGCCCATACAAAATGGGTTTCAATAGGCAACAATATACATATGATGACATACTTTCAATACTTAATATCTCGACACTACACCATTGAAGGTTAGAAGCAGATTTGTGTTTTCTCCATAAAATTTTAAATGGTAGTATACAAATTCCAGAGGTATTACGTTTAATATGTTCTAATACTAACACTGAGATATTTAATATTCCATTTCATACCACCAATAATGGTCAAAATGAACCAATCAGAAGAATCTTAAAATCTACCAATAAACATGGTGGTAGTCTGGATTTATTTGGAATATCTACATCAACATTTAAGAAATCAGTTAAGCTTCTAAATATTTAAGCATATTAATTTAATTTTTAATAATTTTTTTTTATATAATATATCAGTTATCTTGTTAACATGAACTCTTTATACTGAACATTATTTTGTAAAAATGGTAAAAACGTGAATAAATAATAATTATTATCTTGTTTATTAAACTTGTTATCTACACGGGAAGCTTTATTCTCTTATCTGTGTAATATCCACTTAAGTATTAATTATTTTTATCCTGTATTACAATTTTTTTGCTCCAATAGTATTTATATCATTCTCTCACTAAAATAAATTATACATAATTACATAATCTTGTTTTTGAAACTAACCAATATGGCTGTTAAAAGTGTATAATTATTGCTAGTCATAGTATTCTGCTCCCAAGCTTCTGTAAAACACAGTCAAGGTAGTATAATTTACTTTTCACCTATTGTTATCGTTAGTTTGAAAAAGTTGAGAAATATGTTTTCCTACAATCACTATGAAAACACGCTTTTCTACACAAATATTTATACGCAAAGCAGGCCTTTTCCTAATTTCTTAGAATATCCGTTGGAAAAGTAATGCGAAAACTACACGCTATGGCACTTTTCCTCACCGAAATGTCAAACACAGCTACCTATAATCTGTCAACTTTTTTTGAAAATTCAACATATTTATTATAGTGAATTTCCAGGTGTACAAATTTTAAATTTAAACCAAAAGTGAGTAAACTATTGATTTGATTATTTATTTTAATTTATTAATTATAAAAAAATTAACCTATTAAGCATTATTTGAGGAATTATGAACCAAGATCGAAATTTATCTTTTGAGTTGTCCAATTCCGACACTGAAAATACTCCTCCAGATATTATCGAAAAGGCTCGAAATGCAACCGAAAATTTGTTACCTGAGGTTACACCAGGCATAACCATTCAAAATTGATCTAATTTCACTATAAACTATACATTTAACTGATTTTTCTATATTTAATTTTTATTTTGTAAGTACTTTCTGTTCAAAGTTTAAATAAAATACCTATATAAATTAGTGTTTTTTTTTTCATTAATAAATGTGGTTGTAGAAAAAACATTGTGTAGAACTTGTACGCAAAGCACTTTTCCCACGAGCCGTAAGGCGAGTGCCGCAAATCTAGCAGTTCAAGAGGGATTATTGTGAATGAATTTCCAGGTAAACCTTTTCAAATGGAAGAAACCTTTTTTGCACTTTATTTCCAGTCAAACATTTTCTAATACTTTTGTCAATATCCTTAAAATTCCGTATTGATGCACAGTATAAATTTAAAAAAATTTCATTATCAGCATTATCTCCACCATGTTCTCCCAGTACACCGCATCCATTGGCTCTAGCCATCACGTCCAATGGGTAGGACCTTGTCAGCACCGCTGCTGCCAGTCCACCCACTGTCCTGTACCCCTGCACCACCCTCAGCAATATCCCTCTCTGCACCCGCAGGAGTGGCCTAACCCTCGCATTCACCACCGCTCTTTCACCCCACACCTCCGCACCGTACAGCATACTCTGCACTACCATCCTACCAATTACCCTCCTCTTCCACTCTCCCGGCCCTTTCAAATTACACATTAATCTCCCCAGCCATGCTTCCCTCACTTTCCCCTTCTCTGCCGCCTTTAACATATGAGTTTCGAAGGATAATTGGCTATCCAACCACACCCCTAGGTATTTCACAGACTCCTCCATACGAATTATCCTTCCCATTCCACTTCCCTCGACTTGCTCCGTCCCTTCACTAGCAACCCCACCGTCTTATCTTCCGTCACTTCCAGTCCGCACCGCTCTATCTTCTCCACAATCTTCCTACACATTCTCTCCGCCTTTCTTTCTATCTCCGCCTCTCCCTTTGCCGTACATACCAGACACACATCGTCCGCATACACCGTAATCTCACATCCCTCTTCACATACTATCCCACAAACCTCATCAAACACACACTTCCAGAGCGTCGGTCCAAGATCCGAGCCCTGGGGCACTCCAGCCTCCGTCTCATACCTCCTCCCTCTAGAGTCTACTATCGCACGCCCCGTCAGGTAGTCCTCCACCAGGTCAACCAACCCCTGCCCCACTCCAAGCTTCAGCAACGCGCTCAACACTGCCCGTTTGCTGACACTGTTGAACGTGTTTCCGACGTCGAGTAGGGCCAATTTCTTTTTCCTCCAGCTGCCCTCCCCTTTCCACCAAGCCCATCACCCTTCCCAGTGCCGAGATACATGATTCCCCTTCGTAAACCCGTGCTGGTTTACCATAAAACCCCCATTCCTACAAACTTCCTCCTCAATCCTATCCTTTATTATCCCCTCCATCAATTTACCCATACCACACAGCAGACTGATAGGCCTGTAGTCCCCAGCCCGCTTCCCCTCTCTGCCCGCCTTCTTCATCAGTATCACCCTGGCCACTTTCCATCCTTCCGGGAACTCTTCCTGCCTCAGCACCCTGTTGAATAGTTCCCAGAAGTACTCCCCATTGTCATCCTACAGCCTCTTCATCATATGACCCCTCAGCCCTTCTATCTCAGGCTTTCCTTACTTTAATCTTTCTCCCCCCCCCCCTTCTCTACTTCCCACTTCTCTACCGGCCTTATCCCCCTCTTTATATAGGTACATGTTTGTAAGAATATCACGGTAAGAAGTTTTTACAAAAGTTTACTGAGCGAGAAGTCATAAAAAAAATCATAGGTTATGCAACTGTCAAACATATTTTTTTTTATAAACAGTTTCCATTTTACTCAATTACAGTTTCCTGTAAAAATTGTCATATTTTAGTAAAGCGTGTTATTAAAAGATGTCGAAGATAATAGTTTAATACTAGATATTATAACGCATTACAAAATTTTGAAAAATATTTTTCGAAGAACAGAGACCGTTCACTAAGAAGCAACAACTACTTCTCGGGCTATATGCTCAGACAGACATTGAATTACACTTCTAAGTTTAAGGGGGTTGGTATATCTGCAAGATATAACCAACCATTCTGGTTTGTAATTAGATTGGACAACATCACTTGTAGAACAGTTTCGGCGTATTTGCGCCTCATCAGTAGGTAGATGTCGCTGTTATCGCATTATTAGCATTTCATTTACTGGGGCTAATGTATTGATGTGGTTTCAGCGTTGTCTCCAGTCCTGGATTATGCTCTCAGAGCTTCTGGAAGGATGACATCTACCTTGTACTGATGAGGCGCAAATACGCCAAAACCGGTCTACATGTGATGTTGTCCCTTCTAATTACAAACCAGAATGGTTGGTTATATCTTGCAGATATACCAACCCCGTTTAACTTAGAAGTGTAATTCAATGTCTGTCTGGGCATATAACCCGAGAAGTAGTTGTTGCTTCTTAGTGAACGGTCTCTGTTCTTTGAAAAATATTTATCAAAAAGTCGTTATAATAGTAGTAAATTATTATCTTCGGCTTCTTTTAGTTCCCATTTTCGTTAAAATAATCCAAATTCCGTTAACAAATTAATTTCGACCTGTTTTTGGTTGCTTTGTTATCGAAATGCCTACAGTATTAGCAATTTTAGGCTAATCAAACTTTAGATCCAATGCATGAATCACTTTTGGGATTAAGTATTGTTTCACAATGTATTTAATCACTTGTACCGTAACATTTTTCAACGTCGGTTTGTTAACCACAGGTAAAATTTAACGACTGGTTAAACATGACCCTTACAAATATCGATATTTGGATCCAACTACCAAGCCGAGGCGCAGCTTACGGATATTTATTAATAACGTGAATTTAAAAATGATAAATAGATTTATTCTGAAATTTCTCTTCCCCAGTGGTAGCAAATTTTTAAGATTTTTGGGTTGACAGCTTGGACACTGGCTCGTCAACTTCAAATGTCTCGTAAACAAAGAATGAGCTTGCAGAATGAAATTTGACAAATGAAACATTTAATCAAGATTTTAATTTTAGATTTTGTTTGGAAAAGATGATTACTTAAGCAGCATCTCTTGGTATCCAGCTAGACCTCCTTACTTCATGACAGTTTTTGATAGTGATGAATATGGTCCCATCGAGTTTGGTTGGGAAGTAGGTGGCGACAATAACATACCGTATAATACTACTTTGTACTATGCACGATCATACTTTACTGATAGATTATGGAGTACAAAAACTGCTATCAACCGTCCAATCCAGGAAATAAACTATACGGGTTTCATCGCGTACATAAGTGATGCTACCAAAAAAGCGGAAACTCTATTTTTATCTTTATACAGTGTATTATTGTTTCGATTTTAACAGCAAAATGCATGTAGCATCGTAGAAAAAAAGTCAAATGTTCTAATAGTTTTCAATAATAAATAGATGCGTACGCTTCAAGTGTTGTCTTGATAATAATAGTTGAAATCAGGGGGCATATCAGTGTTCTCGCCAAGTCGAGCAAAAAAAGCAAAAACGTAAAGCGAAGGCACCGCCGTACTATTCTTTATATGAAAAGTGAGGTTAAAGTTTCAAAGAAGTATGGGAGAAATAATAGCGACTCCACAGTGAAAAAAAATTTACAGTTACCTACTTATGCATTTACTTTGCTCAATGTGTACTCTATTTAATTTTCAATATCCATTAACTGAAAATCTTCCAAAATACTGACATTTAACATTCAATAAGACTGCTAAAGAAACCCCTAATAGGCTGGCAATAGACAACACAATGGCTCTAATATGGTATATGAGGGGATTGCAGGTAATGAAATGGCGGACCAGTTAGTAAACAAGGTTCTAAAAGAAACTGCATAGGTCCGGAACCGTTCTGTGGAATCACAAAGGATTGCATAAGTGGGGAAATCCGGAACTGGCTAGATAAAGAATACCAATTCAAATGGTTGTGAACAGAAGAGTTTACTGAACCAGGTAGAATAGGAACTCTCAACCTGGCTACTGAAACTGAGTAAGAGACGTTTGGGGACAGTTACCGACCTGGTGACTAGACACTGCACCCTGAGGAAACATCTGCACAAAATAGGAAAAGTTGTATGTAAATTGGGGTGATATTCACTGAGACCTAAAAGATCTATTGTGCCCCCTTACTTCTACTTAGTTACTGAGGAAAGTCTCAGAGACTAGTAGCTCCTTTAGTCCTATTTCCAGGAGGAATTTTAGGATATCTGCAGGATTTAACTTAGGTAAATGTCCCTCTTCTATCCAGTAGTCTCCAAGGTTTTATGCCCTAGGATTCTGAATTTCTATGCAGTTCGCAAGTATGTGGATGGAGGTTTCTTCTTCCATGCCACAGAATCTACATTCTTTTTCCTCCACTATTTTGAGCTTTTTCAGGTGCCCATTCAGGCGACAATGTCCCGTAAGGATGCCTGTTAAAACACTCAGTGCAGTTTTACTTTGACTTATGCATTCATTTGATCTCAACAGGTTGTAATCACCCAGAAGAATCTTTGATTGCCTAAGTCCTACTAGATCTTTCCAATGGTCAGATCTTCTCTTTTCTTCGGCTTTGCCTATTTCTTCCAATATTACATTGGAGCTGATACCGCAAAAGGGTTCCGGCTCGAAAAGGGTGTTCCAGTCCCCCTCTTGGCTAGTTCATCTGCTATTTCATTTCCTTCCCTGTGTGTCCTGGAATCCACAGTAAGGTGACTATATTGTTGAGGTCAGTGCTTTAATAGCTGCTTGACTATCCGACATTATGATAATCCTTTGCCTTCTACATCCTTTATCAATACTGAACTGGGCACACTTTCTTATGGCGCGAATTTCTGCTTGAAAGATACTCGGGGTTTTTCCCAAGCTTTCAAAGTGTTTGGTTCCTGGCCCGTACACTCCTATCCCAGTTCCTTCTATTCCTTTGAAGCCATCTGTGTACCATTGAATGGCATTCTTTCCAAGTCTGGTAATGGTATTTGGATCCCATTCCTTCTTGTTGCTTAATTCCGAAACGAATTTCTTTGAAAAGTTATACTTTTTCATCATACCATCTTGTGGCATGTCCCAGGTTTTCTGATTTCTAAGGAGGTGGTTTTTTTTAATGGTTCCCTCTCTACTTAGTATGTATCTTGTTCTTTCTGCAACACTTTCCACCACCATATGTAGGGGTGTGAGGTTGAGAATAAATTCTATGGCTGCCGTTGGGCGTGTTCTCATTGCTCCTGTAATGCACATACAGGCTAGTCTTTGAATTTTGGAGAGGTTTTCTCTCGTTGTCAATAGGCTAGTTCTACTACTCCTCGCAATGGCTCCATAAGTGATAATTGGTCTCACTATGGCAGTGTACATCCCGCTCAGGATTTTTGGGTTGTACCCACAATTTCTCCCTGCCAGATTCCTGCACACCATTAGAGCCATTTTTGCTTTGTATATAATCTCCTTTTCGTGTTTGTTCCACAGGAGTTTACTGTATAGAGTCAAACCTAGATACTTGACTTCTTGTCTCCATTCAACCTCGCTCCCATCAAGTTTAATGGTTTTGAAGTAGAGCTTTCTTTTCTTAGTGAAGGCTATTAAGATGATTTTGGTGGGGTTGATGTTAAGTCCCACTTGCCTACACCAGCTATTTGTATAGTTCAGACCCTTTTGTACGATGTCACAAAGGGTATTTTCGAATTTTCCCCTGACTGTTATGACAATATCATCAGCATATCCTTGGCAGGATATTCCGAGGTCAGTCAAACCACGCAGGAGTTCGTCAACCGTCAGGCTCCACATTAATCGGGATGCTACTCCTCCCTGTGGACATCCTCTGGTTGTACAGATGGAGACAATGTCTTTGCTCGTCCTCGTCTCTGCTAATCTAGTGGTGAGCAGTTCCGACATCCATTTGGATGGATGGAAAAGTTAGTGAACCTATTTGGAGAAAATGAACTAAGGGATGAAACACCTTTTCACACACTCTGTTTCTGTGAAAACTTACAAGGACCAAAACATGGGACATGGCTATTGTATTATAAAAAGAACGTGTTAAAGTAGATATTTATTAATGAATCCCTTTTTCATTCCAATTTGGGACAACTATGTCAACGATGACTATCTTTTCAAGAAAAATAAAATTGAAGTGTCTCATATTTTATTAAAAATTATAATCAATAATCGTTATCTCGACAGTCACAAAAATTCATTTAACTATAAAATGAACATTTTATTTTCAAATTTTAATTAACGATGTTTGTCTTAGTGCTTACTTTATTAACTGTTGGAGTTTTTGAGGCTTCTGCCTCCCAAGGTAAATGGTTTATTTATTCAATAAAACATCCCACGTATATTTAAACATCGAAAAGCTATTAAAATGTTTCACATCATTTACAATATTGTTTTCTAATGTTGTTTTGTTTTACAATCCAGGTCACATCTTTTTTTATCCATGTCCATTACCATCCAGTCATTTGTGAATCTTTTTTAATAGGAGAATACTTTTGTAGTAAACCTAAGGAAATTATATTTCTATTGAGAAAACGCTGGAAATGAAACTTTGTGAACTAATGAGGTGTTAAACTTAAAAAAATATGATGTTAATAGTTAGTGGTCCACAACAGTATAATGGGGAATTTTCGAAATTGTTATTCTCATAAGGTTTTTATGTCGATTTTAAAATTCCACTTGTGGATTATTTAAATAGTTCGTCATTTATGTACATTATATAAAAGAGAAGTTAGCTACATAAGAGTTGACATCGGACCACAATTCTGTTGTCTTCGGTATTAACATCGCGATTTTTTGTGAAAAAGAAGTTTAGGTTATGCTTATGTTATATTGAATTTAACCAAAAAATATTGACGCAATGATTTCATTTTATTATAATAGTCCAAAAACAATGTCACAATTATAGAGGAATAACCCTGATCAATACTATCGTGAAGGTATATGAACAAATGATAAAAAACAGAATTAGAAAATACTAGAAGGTCAACTATTGGACCAGGAAGGAGTCATATTCACGATAAAACAGATAGTAGAGAAAATACATCTGGAAGATAAAAATACATATCTAGCTTTCATAGATCTTGAGAAGGGGTTTGATACAGTACCTAGAAATAAAGTATGGGAAGGGTTGAAAGAAAAAGGTATAAGTACACGATAAAATAATAAAAATTGTCTCCAAGACATATATAAGACCAACAAGAATTTCATAATACGACTTGAAGTCGGAACATACCATTATAAAGAAAAGCGAACATAAAACAATATTCATTGGATACAGAAATTTAGAGAGAATAGAAATGGCGGAGGGAGCTTTTGCACATGATGTAGTACTAATACCAGGAAGCGAAAAATAATTAAAAGAAAACTTAAACATCTGGAAAGAAGTTATTGAAGAAGAGGGCATGAGAATGAAATACAAATAAAACAAAAATACTGATAATAGGTAACCAGAATATTAATACAGACATCAAAATAGATAACATAAAAGTAGAACAAGTTGAAGAATTTAAATACCTAGGAGTAATGTTTGACGAAACGGGGAAACAAGACGCTGAAATAAATGAACGAATTGCAAAAACAATTAAACAGTAGGTACTATTCTATTTATTAGTAAAAAATAAATATCCCAGCAAACAAAGATAAAAGTATATACAATAGAGTATATAGAGCAATACCAACTTATGGATGCGAATCTTGGACTCTCAACCAGACAAAAAAGTGAAATTCAAGGAGCAGGAATGAAGTATCTTAAAAGAGTGGCAGGAGTAAATAGAATGGACAAAATAAGGAATACAAAAATAAGAGACGAACTTGCTGTTCAGCCAGTAAGATTCATACAACAACGACAACTCAGTTGGTGGGGTCACATACTAAGAATGATTAACAGGAGGCAGGTAAAACGGATATATGAGGCAAGAACAAAAATAAAGAAGAGAAGAGGGACGCAAGACAGACATGAAGCATTCTGCTAACCTAACCTAATCATATTGGTGGGTAACATTTAACAAGAGAGAGACAGATCCTGGGAAGAAGCGAAAACATTAAAAAAATATAGAAAAGCATGGAAAAATTTCACATATACAGAATGAAATGTAAACCCAACACCTACAGGTACAAGGGTATAAGATTATATATTATATATATATATAGGTAATAGACCATTCCAGAATACGTGACTTTGACAGGTCGGTCATATTGTGCTGGATGGCAACCTAATCGATTAGTTAGCGTTGAACCTTGTATGTTTTCGCATCTGCTTAGTTTCAAAATTTAGAAAATATGTCTCGAAGTATGTATTATATATCTCTAAGTGGTGATATCAAGTGCCGGTACGATGGAAAAATTTCTGATTATAGACAATATCGACCCTTACGCTAGAGGTGGAGAACTATCGATAGCGCTATCGATGGTTTTGACTATCGAGATATATCGATAGTTTTTTCAACTATCGATAATATATGATAGTTTACTTTACCGCCCATGACTGGGCCAAAGTTAGGTTAGAGTAGATCTCTGCGACGGAATACGCTTCTCCTATGTATACGTTAACATGACGACGACTGTTAGTTCCCGGTCACATAATATTTATTATTCTGTGGTCCGGTAACTTTTTCACTTCACTTGTCACTAGATAGTAGTCATTACATGTATATTGTATGTATATTTGAAAAAATTTTGCTCTAGTAGATATCCAATGAAATCAGTTAATTTGAGTTCATTTCATTGAACACAACCAATAAGAACAACATTATGCTGGAAACAGACCATGGGCTGTTTTCACTTTATTAGGTATGTTGCCATGGATACATTTTGATTTATTTCGATTTTGACGTTTCAAAATATTTAATATTGCAAAATGACACGATTTGGTCATAATACTGACGATTATATAACGCATGTTCTAATGAACCAATACAATCCTTGAATTTCCCTTAGTTACGACGAATTGATAAGTGAATATACCCCTTGACGACGTGATATAATCGTTTTGGTGTTTCGCCTCCTGCCATATTGTGATCATTTCCATAGTAGCGGGCAAGCTCAATGAAATGTCAGTTAATTCTACTACAAATTCCGAAAACAACAATACATCAAATATGTATTATAATAATTGTACCTTTCAATATTAATATTAATCAATAAAAAAAATTAGAATATTATTCGTTATATAATCGTAACGAATACCAACTCGAGCATAGACAATATTTTTCGATTATTTACCTCTTCCCTCGACGTATTTCGCGAAACACCACTCGAGCTGCGCTCTCGTGATGTTTCGCCAAATACGTCTTGTGAATCGAATATTGTCTATGCTCTTGTGATATTATAACTGAGAACATTAATGAAATTATAGAAGCGAATATACTCTGTATTTTTTTCTACAATTAGCCAAAAATTTTCTATTCGAATAACACTGATAAATGCTCAAAAAATTTTTAACATCTTTCTCAAGCTTGTTGCTTTCGAAATCTGTTATAAATTTTTTTCGAACAATTATGAATGTCCTTGGGTTATTACTATTATTACTCAATATTCAATTTAGATCATTAGATATCGTTGTGCGTGTGCAAAACTCTGTACAGTTATTTTCGGTATTTGTAATTCATCAAAACCGAATACCTCAACTCTGTCAAAAATATTTTTGCATACCTGGTTCGTCAGTGGAATCTGAAAAGGCTTTCAGTACAGCTGGTGCCATAATATCAGACAGAAGATCCCGACTAAAAGCCAAAAATGCTGGAATGATAATTTTCTTAAACAAAAATACTTGGCTTTGACAATAGCTTTCTAAAATATTGGTAAAATTAAAGCTTTTTCTGTTTATTGAATGAATTAAATTATATACCCAATACCCATATAATTTAGAATCCTATCGTGCTGAATCCAGGTGTTAGTTTTCTTACTATCGAAAACTATCGATAATAATCGATGGTCAGGAAGCCGACTATCGATAAATATCGATAGTTGCGTCTATCGATAGTTCTCCACCTCTACCTTACGCCCTTTCGACCAAAGAACTTTCTTTGCAACCTTTTGAACTACCTAATTTAGTAATAATGGATTTGGTGAACTTTTTATTTTTAACTCATAGTTTTTACACTGGTGCACAGTTAATAGAATTTTATGCAACGATCATGTAATGATAGCCATTAAGACTCGAGCATGTTGTAGGATACGAAACGAGCCGCAGGCGAGTTTCGTATATAATATGCGAGTGTATTAATGGCCATTACATGAAAGTTGCATACAATATTTTTTCTACTCCGATTAATAAGAATTATTTAATTAATAATAATCATATATAGATACTTTTGAAAATCAAAATTATTTGACAGCTGTCAAATTAAGTGTCACCTAATATAGTTAATTTCAGAAATGTCAACCAGGTATCCATGGCTATATTAAATACTGTGCGAATGTCGCATTCCTATTGGCTTAAAAATCTGTACCATAATGAAAATTTGTATCATAATGAATATCATTATGATACAGATTTTAGTCTTTTAATAAGTATATTATAAAACAGGAGTAGAAAAAAGTTTTTTGCGACCTGTTTCGACTTTTAAATTTATATCGCAAATCCTTCTTTAATTCCCGCTCGTCGTCTCATTAGCCACTTCCAATCCCCAACCCTGACCATAGGAACTCTGAATTTTCAGTTTTCTCCTAAAATAAACGGTTTAAAATCTTTTTAAATCAGTTCTTGCAAATAAGTACTAATATACCATAATGAAATACCAAAAGCCGGATTTCTGTTTAATACCTCATTCGCATATTTCAGCTAGTTACGTACAATGGGTCAACTACACAGGAGAGGTTCCAGATAATGCTGTCCCAGGTGGTTTAGATGTTAATAACAACGTTGAGTATATTGGACGTGCATTTTATGCAACTGATATTCATTATACTGACGACTGGGATGGTAATAGTACCGAAGGATACTATCCTGGCGCTATAAAACCAGGAGTTGAGTCAATCGATATTATAGTTTATCGAGATCCTTTCACTGTAACCGAAGGAATTCAAGTAAGAAAAATTAAAATAAAGACATACAAAAATGTACCAAGAAGTATATGATGAGAAAATACGACGAAAAAAATAATCAAGATTTCAGTGGATTGTAACTATTTTTTTGATATGTTTATTAATTTTTTTTTTAGATATTGGTGGCCGATGAATCAACAGAACTGGAATGGAAAACTGTTAATTACTACGAATTTCCAAAATTGTTTGATGATCCTGCTTACCATCCAATAATAGTCGGGTCTGAATTTCATGGTTTTTTGTACAACTCAACCGTGTACTTAGGAAGAGTTAAGCACAATGGTTTCGATGTATTCGGGAACATATTGATCACTGCTCCTTCAGGAGAGAATAATATATTGTTTTATGCAGCTGAAGGCAAATTTAACAAAGCTTATAATTATGATGTTTTAGTTTATTATTTCTAACTAATTAAAGTTTGACCTTTAAATGAAATTTATTTTATTTGCATATCACTTTAGTCATATTCATCCTACTCTATCATATTTATTCTTTTAACAATGTTGTATATATGTGACACTTTTCTTTTTGTCCACTTTTTGAAGTTATATCTAAGGAAACAATGACCAATTAGGAGGGATTGATTCAGAAAGAGCAGAGAATGATTTAAAAGTTTCCATTTTGCATGCTTAAAGACCGAATGATCTCAAAGTGATGGGTGAAACATTACTAACCCGGTTTTAAGAGGATGACCTCATGGAGGAGTCCTATTTCTCCTAATATGGAACCTTGTAATTGACGGACTGATAACAAGACTCAAGCATCACACTGTTTTGGGATATGCGAAAGATTTGGTCATCATACCACAAGGCCAATTCAATACTATAGTCAGAAAGTGCATGCAGCAGGCTCTGAACAAAATGGACCGAAGAGGTGGGTTTAAATACTAGTCCCACCACATCGAACCTAGAGTCTTACACAAAAAGAAAGGACCTAATGGGATATGGACCATTATCCCTTCAAGATATGGAGGTTCCAGTAGTGATGGAAGTTAAATATCTCGTTTAGTGGTTAAACCCGTAATAACATATGCGTTGTTGGTATGATGGACAGAGACGATAGAAAATAATGCAATGATGATACTAGACAAGTTGCAAAGACTTGCTTGTGTCAGTCTTAGCAAGGATGTGGTTATTTAGGCTGCAAAACAGGCTGAGCAACAAAATAGTTAAATTAGGACACATATTCCTTAAAGCATCGTAAGAGCAGCCATTTTAGATATGAAAACAGATTTCCCGATTTCACCAACAATTTCCTGAAGTTAGGCAAATATTTTATTTAATGTGTATACCCCTGCGAAATTTATAGCTTCATTCGAGTTTTTGTTTCTGGACAGTCCGTAAACCAATCTGGAATTGCGCAGAACTAGTTGCTTAATTTATTCAGTCCTAAGAACTGTTCTCGGACCGTTTGAAATTGGACAGGGTTTGAAAAAACCCAAACATCCCTCATGGTCTATAGAACTGAACTAACCAACTAATTTGACAATTGACTTTTCTTTGGCTGTGATTGTGTATCAAGATATCTCATTACTGTAATGTATTGGTGGCAACGTTGGCTTCGTACTGTTTTTTTTTTTTTTTCGGACCGAGATGGGAAACTCATGTTCGAATGGGTCCAGGACCCAAACAGTGTTGGACTCATTCCCAAGGGGATGCCTACCAACCAAACCCTTGCTAGCACCGCTGCTGCCAGTCCACCCACTGTCCTGTACCCCTGCACCACCCTCAGCAATATACCTCTCTGCACCCGCAGGAGTGGCCTAACCCTCGCATTCACTCCCGCTCTTTCACCCCACACCTCCGCACCGTACAGCATACTCTGCTCTACCGTCCTACCAATGATCCTTCTCTTCCACTCTCCCGGCCCCATCACATTACACATCAATCTCCCCAGCCATGCTGCCCTCACTCTCCCCTTCTCTGCCGCCTTCTACATGTGTGTTCGGAAGGATAATTGACTATCCAACCACACCCCTAGGTATTTCACAGACTCCTCCATACGAATTCTCCTTCCCTTCACCATCACCCCCACTTCCCTCGTCTTTCTCCGTCCCTTCACTAGCAACCCCACCGTCTTATCTTCCGCCACTTCTAGTCCGCACCGCTCTATGTTCTCCACAATCTTCCTACACATTCTGTCCGCCTTCCTTTCTATCTCCGCCTCTCCCTTTGCCGTACATACCAGACACACATCGTCCGCATACACCGTGATCTCACATCCCTCTTCACATACTATACCACAAACCTCATCAAATACACACTTCCATAGCGTCGGTCCAAGAACCGAGCCCTGGGGCACTCCAGCCTCCGTCTCATACCTCCTCCCTCTAGAGTCCACTATCACACACCCCTTCAGGTAGTCCTCCACTAGGTTAACCAAACCCTCCCCCACTCCAAGCTTCAGTAATGCGCTCAAAACTGCCCGTTTGCTGACACTGTTGAACGCGTTTCCGACGTCGAAGAACACGAGTAGGGCCAATTTCTCATTACTGTTATGTATTGGTGGCAACGTTGACTTCGTACTGTTAAGAAGTTAATAATTACCCTCTAACATTTTTGCATAAAATTCAACAGCTATTTAAAGTGATTAGGATAGCATAGTGATAGTTTAATGCCGTGTTATTTACTAAAAAATACAAGAATATAGTAAGTAAAATAAACTTTAAAATATATTGGATCGTTATTATATTGGAGATAATAAAGATAACAATTAAAACTACATTTAAATTGCTTTTGGTGTTGCCAAGTTTATTTAAATCCGTGAGGTTGTTGTCTATTCAATATCAATGGATCAAATAAAAAATATGCTGGAAAATATACAGCTCAGGTTAAATCAGATGGATACCAAACTTGATAAATTAACTTCTGAGTTAGTAGAATTGAAGCAAGAAAATATAATACTTAAGACTCAAAATCTAGAGCAAGAAAATGAAATAGATATCCTAGAGAAGAAAATAAGAAGGAAGAATCTCGTGATTAAGGGTGCACAAGATAAAGAAAATGAAAAAAGCGAAGAAACAATGAAACATTTTGAACAAATACTTCACGGGATGGGCGTTATCATTGATATTAACAAGGATATAGATTATATAAGACGAATTGGAATATACGATATAAATAAAACTAGGCCAATATTGGTTAAATTAACTAAGGAATATAAAAATTTTGAAATTCTGAAAAAAGCAAAGGCATTGAAAGGATCAAAATTGTGGATTGACCACGACTACCTAAAAAAAGTCCAAAATAAACGTCCCAATTAAAGGAGGCATGGCAAAAAGGATATTGGGCACTTATAAAATATGACAAGTTAGTTATAAATAATAAAACCTCACAGAAAAGAAGTCGTGACCAAGATGATTCCCCAAATAAAAACGCAAACAAAGTGTACAAATCGACTCCAGGTGTTTCAAAAAACTTCACATAAGTTTCTGGAATTGTCATGGCTATGGAAATATTAACAATCTTATTCAAGATCCTATCCCATTTTTTGATGTTTTTTGTTTATCTGAGACTTGGCTTTCTAATGGTGTTTCAAATGTTCCTCCTTTCTTATCCTATTTTAAATATATCAACGTGAATGCAACTAAAGAGAAATCATTGGGACGGCCAAGTGGAGGGTTGTGTATATTTTTCAAGGAATATTTTAATGTAACGGTATTGTATGAATCTACTTCCTTCATTTTTTGTTTATTTTTGTTGCCTAATTATAGAAATATTTTATGTAATGCGTATTTCAAGCCGTCTGTAGAATTGGAGTATATTCTAGATGAATTGCATGCCGCCCTAACTGAAATATCTGAAAAATATGTAGATACATTAATTATAATTGGAGGTGATTTCAATTGTAGAATATCGAATCAGGGTATTGTAGCATCAGAACTTATTAAACATTCTAATCTTTATGAAACCAGACTAAGCTGCGATAGTGTTTGTAACAGCAGAGGAAAAAAATTACTAGATTTTATGTGTAATCTGAATGTCAGACTGGTTTCCGTTCAGGGCGGGGATGTATTGACAATGTATACACCTTGAGCTCCATTATTAACATACACATTAGACACAGAACAAGAAAAATATTTGCGGTATTCATAGATTTTAAAAGGGCATTTGGTTCAATAACTCATTCGTTGTTGTGGATAAAATTATTTATTTTAGGTATATCTGCAAAAATATTACGTGTATTATACAGGCAAGCTAGTCTGCAAATAAAAAGTGCTGATGGTTTGACTAAATCGTACCCTGTAACGACAGGAGTTTTGCAAGGAGAACCTTTAAGTCCTTTGCTTTTCGCCTTGTATATTGCCGATCTTGAAATTGTTTTCCATGATCATGGAGCTCAGGGTGTAAACATGGACGATAAAAACGATGTATTCTGTTTGCTGTATGCAGATGATCTGGTTATCCTGGCACAGTCAGAAATTGATGTAGCAAAGAAATTGAATATTTTACAAAAGTATACTGCATTAAATAACTTGACTGTTAATTTAAAGAAAACTAAAATTATGCAGTTCAGCCGTGGAGGTTTTCGGTATTTTGCCTATAATGGCTAAGGCTAAAATCGATACTTGGTGCCCAATAATTAAACTGTTTGAATCTTTGGCCCTTAGCACCATGTTTAATTGTGTTTCTGTTTGGGGACTTAAATATCTACAAATACTTAAAAGGGTACAATTATATTTTTTTTAAAGAATACTTTTAATACCTTTAAATGCACCTGATGCTATTGTTCGATTAGAAACATGAAGAGTAAAATTGGCTTACAATGTTTTTAAATTTCCACTCAACATGCTGCATAAACGTTATCCAAAGTTGTGTTATAACCAACAATTAAAACTAATTGAGTCTTGCGATATCAACTACAATTGGTCAAGGCAAATAAGACAGTTTTTCATTGATTTCAACGTATTAGATTGCTGGAATAATTTTTCATCATTAAACTTTTCTGTTTTAAAGAAATATGTTTTAGCTAAATATTACACACATTTGCAAAAAATGGATGTCAGTCTTGTGTCTTATATAGTATTTTTGATATTTCTGAAGCACCAAATCCGTATTTACAAAAAAAGTACTACGTATGGCCAATGATTATAAAATTAAATTTACGTTTAAAGGTATTATTTATTATATTGACCCGAAATTAGTTTGCTCTATATGTATAAGAAAAGAAAACAATTCTACATGTTGTTTTTGAGTGTCCCATAAATACTGTGATGAAGCGCAATATATCTTGTTTACAGAATGTAGATGCTTTAATTGCAAAATATTACAAATGAGGAAGCTATGATGATAAGCCAATACATCTGGAATAGACTCAAATTAAGATCCTTTATATTAAATGAATAAGCTTTTATTAGTCAGTTTACCTGACTAATTATCACAATATTTATGTAATTGCATATGTGTATGTAGCCACTCGTTGCTGTAAGCAAGTTCTTAGAAGCAATAAATATATTATTATTATTACTGTATCCTATATCCTATATTTTGACCATTTTGTTGAATTTTTTGGTATTGATAATATTAAGAAGTCTAATAATTCAAAACAAACAAGACACAATCCGTCAATAAAACATAAGCCCCTAACTGCTTTAAGCTAATTTTCAAAAAAGCTACCACCCTCTTCATTTGCTAATAATTTGAGCATGCGTAAGAAATAATCCGAAAATCGTCCTTGCTCGAGACTGTGGACTGGTACCTATAGACGATTTTCGAACCGTCCAAGAATTGTTCTAAAATAAATCCGGGTGTCAGAACCATCCTGTTAAAATCCGAACAGGCCAATTTCGACTGCGCAAACTCCTGACAGTCTTAGAACAGTAATTGCACGAACCCGAATAAAGCTATATTTTGTTGCCCCGTGACCGATTGAGCACGACGTTCGCTGGGCGCGAGCTTGAGAGCTCATTTTCGCGGTACCGGCTCAATCTCCTCAGTACTAATTGAGACCCCGTGCAACAAGCATGTATTTATTATCTATGCTATATTTGGAAGCAAAATCAATAGAATCATATATTAGGTGCTTAGTTTAAATATTACATTCTTAACCAATGTATGCCTTCAGCAAGTTAATATTGTGTTGAATAAATATTCTACTTTTTGTGTGACTGTGTGAAACATTATTTACCATCCAAAACACCAGCCACCAGCTACTTATTGAAGGAAAAATTATTAAGTGGGTTTAAACGGGTGCAAAGACTCACTCCCTAACAATATTAACTGACAGCCAGGCAGCCCTTGCTTCTTCGATTAGTCGCAAGGTAACACCCTGATTGGTGAAGGAATGCCAGAAAAAACGAAATGAACTGGCAGTCCGCGCTAAAGTAAGATCAGTGTGTATGCCGGAACTTGAGCAATGAGAACATGCCCAACGGCAGCCATGGAAGTTATTCTCAACCTCACACCACTACATATGGTGGTGGAAAGTGTTGCAGAAAGAACAAGATACAGACTAAGTAGAGAGGGAATCATTAAAAAAAAACACCTCCTTACTTCTTAGAAATCAGAAAACCTGGGACATGCCACAAGATGGTATGATGAAAAAGTATAACTTTTCGAAGAAATTCGTTACGGAATTAAGCAACAAGAAGGAATGGGATCCAAATGCCATTACCAGACTTAGAAAGAATGCCATTCAATGGTACACAGACGGCTCAAAAGCAATAGAACGAACTGGGATAGGAGTGTACGGGCTAGGAACCAAACTCTCTGAAAGCTTGGGAAAACCCCGAGTATCTTCCAAGCGGAAATTCACGCCATAAGAAAGTGTGCCCAGTTCAATATTGATAAAGGATATAGAAGGCAAAGGATTATCATAATGTTGGATAGTCAAGCAGCCATTAAAGCACTGAGCTCTTGTGTTATTGGTTCCAAAATGGTGTGGGAATGCCTAAGCAAACTAAATGAACTAGGCGAGAACAATAGAGTCACCTTACTGTGGATTCCAGGACACTCAGGGATAGAAGGAAATGAAATAGCAGATGAACTAGCAAAAAGGGGGACTGAAACACCCTTTTGGGGACCGGAACCTTTTTGCGGTATCAGCTCCAATGTAATATTGGAAGAAATAGGCAAAGCCGAATAAAAGAGAAGATCTGACCATTGGAAAGATCTAGTAGGACTAGGCAATCAAAGATTTTTCTGGGTGACTACAACCTGTTGAGATCAAATGAATGCATAAGTCAAAGTAAAACTGCACTAAGAGTTTTAACAGGCATCCTTACGGGACATTGTCGCCTGAATGGGCACCTGAAAAAGCTCAAATTAGTGGAGAAAGAAGAATGTAGATTCTGTGGTATGGAAGAAGAAACCTCCATCCACATACTTACGAACTGCACAGCAATTCAGAATCCTAGGGCACAACACATTGGAGATTACTGGATAGAAGAGGGACATTTACCTAAGTTAAAACCTGTAGATATCCTAAAATTCCTCCGGGAAATAGGACTAAAGGAGCTACTAGTCTCTGAGACTTTCCTCAGGAACTAAGTAGAAGTAAGGGGGCACAATAGATCTTTTAGGTCTCAGTGAATGTCACCCCAATTTACATACATACATACATACATGCCGGAACTTAACGATATTTCTGGGAATGATCAAGCTCGCAAATAATAGTTATTGACCTAAGACGTGTTAATGTTCGAGATTGTGAATCGCCCCTATTAATACACGTCTTAGTAACAAAAATTTTCCGTCGACTATACAACGTCACCGAACATAGACAAGACAAGAAGGGTCACTTCGTGTCGGTACTTTAATATTGGGTCTACAAAAGCGAGCCGTCGGCGCCGTATTCCGACTAAACCAGCCGTCGCATGTGTCTAGTATTTTAACTGAAGTGAAAAAGAAATAAGGCAAACGTACAAATATTTTAAGATATATAAATACATTTACTATAAATTCTGGAAAATTGCCTATTTGGCTCTATTTTTATTCTTTTATTCGTTCTTTAATTTAGCGATTGACAAATTTTGACGTAAAATATATTTGCATTCTAATATAGATATGAAACATTCATATTCATAGCGAAAACATGTACATGGATGTGTAAAATTTATATTTTTAAACAAATATCTAAATTCTTTCCAATTTGATTTCTTTTGAAATAAAATAAAAAGTTCTCCAAATTTATTATAAATTCTAGAATGTCTAGAGAAGGCACATTCATACTGTAAAATTTTTTAAAACCAGAATAGGCTTTCGTCTGAAAGGATACTGTAGCTTCATTTGGTAAATGATGTTTTTCGTTATAGTTTGAGCACTCGTAACACGAATGTTGCTGAAACTGAAACTTTTTTTAAGCAAATAGCCAGTAACATAAACCAACGCATTTCCGTCGGTGCTAGAAATATTTCTATCACTTGTAAACACTTTTAAGAGCAGCGTTCCGGTATTATTGTTTTACAGTTTTCTATCAGCTCAGGTGTTATGTTCAATAGAACTTCATTAACACTATGATTTTTAAAGCACACCGGTATATTCCATCTAAGCATCAAATGGGAGCTGAAATCTGTAGCACAGAGGAAGCGAGGAAGACAACATTGGGGGAGGAGCTTAGAGTGACCCTTCCTGTCTTGTCTATGTTCGGTGAAAATGTTCACCAGTGAACAGCTTATAACTTTCATACATCCAAACAAGCAATTTTAGGGTATTGTAAAAAAAGAAAATAGAGAACATTATAATGAATGATTTTGTGTACATTAATTTAGCTTAAAAGTGCATGGCAGTCGGAATAGTTATTTATTGTATAAGTATTTTAGATAGTGTTTTATCCACGCAAGAATGTTTAATTTTCTTAAGTGTGCAACTAAAACACGAATGCAATACGTTTTATCCACAATCACAGTGGATAAAGTGGTACTTTACATGATTCATAAGTGAGGATAAAACTCCAATTATAATGTGATTGTGGATAAAATATATTTATTAAACTTGTGGGATGTATACAATAACTTTAACGAAATTGATGATAGCTCACAAATTCATAAATGTTTAGAAATTCACCCATATAGTAAATACAAAAAACTGGATAGCCAGCTTATCCAAAATAAATCTATATTGATGAAAAAAGCCATTCCATTCAAGGAAAGTAACAGTATATCGGCATCTGGTCGGTATAATTCAAAGATTCGAACAGCGGATAATATTTCTTGAGGTCGTCTCTCATATCTCTTGATGTGACAAAACGCTGGCTCAGCCAAGTCCAAGCACTGGATTAGCTTTCTCTTTTTGGATTCATAATTCATAGGCGGGTCCAAAAGAGATAATGGAGACTAGAAACCGTTTAATTTAACCAGTTTAAAATGTAGACATACTTTTACCGGGTGTACTATAAGTAAAAAAGGACACTGACTGTATTTAGGCAACTTACAGTACAATATTGGATATTTTAAAATGGATGATAAAATTTAAATACAAAACTAGTGATTTGCCGGATATCCGTATCCGCGATAACCGAAGGAGAAGAAATATCCGTTATTAATTTTCAATTTATAGATTAAATTCTATATATAGGTGGTTAGATAGCAATAAAAAACTATTAAATTCCATTCGGATTATTTTTTATATCTTAAAATCAAATATTTGGCACCTTTATATTGCAAACATTTATCGTAGTGAGTTACCATACCAATAGTACTCAAAGGTACCTGCCTGTCACGCAAAGCGTCAAGTGGCACATCACTGTACAAAACTCCTTGAACGACTAAAGGTCGAAACCCACTTATCAGCACAGCACCTGACAAGCATCGTCACATCACCGTCGAGTGGTCAACACGACGGTTGTGTATGGTCTCACTTAACGCATCGACACGGGATCAGCACCGCAGCGATACCCGATATTGTCAGAGATATTGTATTGGCACGCCGTCCGCAAAATATTCTCCCTGAGAAATGTGTTGTGGTTGAGGCGTTGACGAGCCTTGTCGGTGCTGTGCTGATGTTGTTAGGTATGGGCGCTTACATTTAAATACACATAAGAAATAAAATCTGCTGGTGATGATCAGTCGCTGTTCCTATGAGGTGCTGATAAGTGTATTTCGACCTTAATAGAGAGTGTAATCGAAGACGCCAACAAGTTTTTGAAAATAATTTCCGAATAAATGCGATTTTTCTTTTTGTGCGAAATAACGATTTTCAAATTCAAATACATCGCAACATCGCAAATAACATTCAATAAACTCTATTTATTTTAGATACATACAGAAATTATTTCTCTATGGTACATACTTTACAATTATCGATAATCTAACGAACTTCTGTAAGAATAGAATATCCATTATTGAATATTAGAAATGTTTGTTCAGTATTATTCTAACTCCCTATGACCGAACCTTTGTAACGTTCACTATAGGAATTGACTACTCTCTATCTCCTTCTATCGGTGTAATATAGCGTGTGATGAGAATAATAACAATAAGTCAATGGGCCTTTGGCTCGCTGGGTTTTCGGCAGATTTTCCACAAGCTTTTCGAAAACGCTTATGTCTTCAACTTGTATGTTGTTGGAAATTGATATGGATTATGGATTCGAACTAAAACTTTCAGAGTATTTTTATACTATCAAGTTCTTTTCAAGTGTTTTCATGTAGGAATGTCTCAAACGGGAATAAAAGGGAATATAATGAATCGATTGACAGTGGTTGGTAACATATGAACTATAAGATGTACCAGGTGTCTCAATAAGAATGGATCTCGGCCATATCTCAGGACAGCTTCAAGACAAAGTTTTTTAAATAAAACTAGCATCGATATAAACCTGGATGGCAAAAATGAATACTGAAAATTTTATAAAAATAGAATTCAACAAAAAATATCTAATTCAAGTATATTTTAAATTCAATAATCAGATCTTACAAAAAATTCTGCAATTTTTTCATTTCACAAGTTATAGCGTTTGTTCCAACTGGCGAAAAAATCGTTTTAGGTATAGTTCGCGCAAGCTCAGTCTTTATTCTTTATTTGGTGTTCCAACTGATTATGTATCGTTCTTGAGACGGTACAAAAAATGTACCAATTGGGGTGATAATAGAACGATTCCTTGCTTGGCCCCAGAATGGTCGAAACTGATATTCGCATATCGTCAAACATTTTGACGTATGAGTTCAAGAACCATCCCTTATTCGAATTTGCGCATGATGCAGCTCTATTTCTGTACTTGGTACATTGATACGATTCAATAACAGTTCATACATTTCAGTTGCAACAAACCTTAGTCTTTCATTTAAAATAAGAGGTGGGGGAGAGTAGAATACTTGTTATTGAAAAACGCATGTCCGGCTCTATTTAATGGATGCTTGCAGATTTGGTCTTGTTGAGAACAGTGCTTTACACCAATGTCAACGTTAAATAATTAACTCAACTTAATAAGTAACTGGTACGTAAGAGGGCGCTACTTAATGTTTTTAGAAATCTATTGATGAGAAAAAACTGTTATCAACAAACCAAGTCTACAGATATCGATCAAACAGATACAGACCCTTATCCACCGCTTATTTGAAAAACTAGTGAAATGAAAAAACGCAGATATTTTCGTAAAATCTGATTATCGTATTTAAAATACCCTTTAATTAGGCGAACTATGTAAAATCCAGCTTTTTATCATTTTTAGTATTAATTACGCACTCTAGTGGTTGACTGAGGTTTGGCCGATAGTCCTTATGACTAATGTGGCAATTAAAATTTTTGTTTACATTAAAATCTATACAAATATAGTTATTTTCCTAACTAGTGCGAACAGTGATAGAAGTTCCGCACGCGATAAAAGTTGTCCGAATGACACGAATCGGAGCTCATCATACGTTCGAGTGAAATGAAAGACATGTTTCGCAAGTGTTAGCAATAACATTTTTTTAATCTACACCTCAAGCACGGAAGAAAAGAGCATTACGAGCCTCAGAATTAGACGAGCAACGAGCATTAAGGCTGGAAAATCTTAGAGTGCATGCCGCTGAGACCCGTTCGTTTGAATCATCTGAACCTACTCAGGCTCGTTCGTCTGAGACAACTGAACAACGGGAAAGAAGGCTGCAAAATGTTATAAGCACCGCTCGATCAAGACGAACACTACAGATACTAATCTTGGTGCATTCCATTATAACAGTAATAATGATTACAGTCTTCATCATTGGAAAAATGGATAAAATTTGTATGTATTGTAGCGCTCTCAAATTTAATAACGAAATGCCAGGAATGTGTTGCGCCAGTGGAAAAGTTAAACTGCCAGAATTACGTCCACCACCCGAACCACTATCAACGTTGCTATCAGGTGTTACAAGTGATTCCAAGCATTTCTTGGAAAACATCCGTAAATACAATTCATGTTTTCGAATGACATCATTCGGTGCAACGAATATCGTGCGAGAAAATTACATGCCAACATTCAGAGTCCAAGGACAAATTTATCATCGTGTCGGATCGCTTCTACCATTGCCGGACGCAGATCATAAGTTTCTTCAAACAGTGATGAACAAATTGAACAACGATGTCATTACAATATGGGCACTAGACGGGAAATCGTGGCTGCGTTACAAGCCTTTTTCGATCAACACAATGAATTCGTTGAATCGCGCGACATAATTCTTCATCGCAGAAGAGGTGGCGTTCAGCGAGTCTCTGAAACTCATCGCTCATACGACGGATTGCAGTATCCGATTATGTTTTGGCGAGGAGAAGATGGATATCATTTCAACATCAAAATGAGAAATCCACAAACAAATGAGGAAACGAATAAGAAAGTCAGTGCAATGAATTATTATTCGTATCGATTGATGATTCGTCAAAACGCTGAGAACTACATTTTGAAATGTCGACAAATGTCACTTAAGGAAGGGACAGTCACTATTAAAGGGAAAGAAAGCCTAGAAGTGGCAGTTGACCAGGTTAACGAGGCAATGTTGAATGCCTACCGAGTGAACTGTCCAGAACGAACAAGGCAACGCAAGGGGAACACAGTTTGGTGGAATAATTACCTAGAGGGATTAATAACCGAGGTAATTAGGCTATTCAATAAAGCCAAGCTCAACGAAAACTGGGACCTATACAGGAGTAAGCTTACTCACTATAATAAGGAGAGCCGGAAGGCCAAAAGGGACTCATGGAGAAGGTTCTGTGAGGAAATTACAGAGACCACAGAATGCGCCCGTATCCACAAAGTTCTGGCCAAAGGAGGCTCCAATGAAAAGGTGAGTCTCCTGAAGAAAACGGACGGGAACTATGCAGAAACGGCTCAGGAAAGCTTGGAGTTGCTGACAAGAGCAGACTTCCCAGGAGCTATCATGTATCTCGGTCGGCAGGAGGTAGCCAGAAATCTCCAAGAGGTAGGTAGACCCAGTCGGGAAGACTGGTAAATTTCCACTGCTATTACAAGACCAGATAAAATAAGATGGGCGATTCCAACGATGGGCGATTCCAACCCTTTAAATCACCGGGAGAGGATGGAATCTATCCAGCCCTACTGCAGAAGGGTAAAGAGGCATTAGTCCCGCAACTAAGTAAGATCTTCAAGGCTAGCCTAGCTTGGAAATATACTCCGGTAATATGGAGGAAGGTGAAGGTCATCTACCTTCCGAAAGTAGGTAGAATATCAGATCAAACGCCCCAATCATATAGACCAATTAGCCTAACGTCCTTCCTGCTTAAGACTTTGGAAAAGCTAGTAGATAGGTACATAAAGGACAACGCTCTGATAACTCGCCCTCTAAGCGAGCGTCAGTATGCCTACCAACAAGGCAAGTCAACAGACCTGGCTCTGAATGACTTAAACAGGCTACTTTCGAAGTCGATCGACGACAAGGAAATAGCAGTAGCTACTTTTCTGGATATAGAGGGAGCATTCAATAATGCGTCTCCAATATCTATAACCAGGTGTATGGAAAGAAGAGGGATCGAACCCATCATCTGCAGGTGGCTTGCAGTCAATCTAGGGAATAGGATAATCACATCCATCCTGGGAGAGGCAACCATCTCGGCGGGGGTGGGGAGGGGTTGCCCTCAGGGAGGCGTGTTATCGCCCCTTTTGTGGGTGATTCTTGTAGATACTCTTCTAGTACGGCTGTCCGATGAAGGTATTCAGTGCCTAGGGTATGCGGACGATCTTGCTGTCGTTATAAGCGGACGGTTTTCCAAATCAGAGCGCACCCAAATGGCGCTTAATATAGTAAGTGGCTGGTGTAGGGAGGAGGAACTGGCAGTGAACCCTCACAAAACTACACTGGTACCGTTTACAAAAAAGAGAAATTTGCAAGGTCTACAAAAGCCACAAACTAACGGAGTGGAAATTCCATTTGCTAAAGAAGTTAAGTACCTAGGGGTAATCTTTGACTAGAAGCTTAGATGGAATTCTCACATCGAAAACACCACGCACAAGGCCAGAATCGCTCGCGGAAGGTGTAGGCAGATGTGTGGGAAGAATTGGGGATTGAATCCCAACATGACCAAATGCTTATATACACAGGTCGTGAGGCCAATGATAACCTATGGATCAGTAGTCTGGTGGCTCAGGACACTGCAGATTGGGGCGCAAAGGCAGTTAAGTGGTATCCAAAGGCAAGCTTGCCTAAGTATCACAGGGGCCATGAGAACGACGCCGACTGCAGCCCTGGAGGTAATACTGAACCTGCCACCACTGCATATCTTCGTTCAGGGAAATGCAAGATATGTAAGTCACAGATTATTACAGTGGCCTCCTCCGATAATTCAAGGACAAGGTAAGGTCTACAAAAAGCTATATGAAGAAATAAAGGTAGATCCAATACTGGGAATGCCAATGGATCAGATTGCCCCACAATATAGTTTTAAAAATGAATACACAGTAAGCATTTCAGAGAGAAAGGACTGGGATACAGGGCCTCATATAATAGCAAATCTCAACTGGTACACTGATGGCTATAAAACAGACTCTGGAGTAGGAGCCGGAATATATGGGGTACAAGAGAAGATCACGATCTCTCTAAGCCTTGGGAAACATGCCACTGTCTTTCAGGCAGAGGTAATGGCGGTGCAATGCTGTGCAGAGACGGGAGGTAGATAGCCAAAGAATCGTCATCTACTCCGATAGCTAAGCAGCCCTAAAAGCGATAAGCTCATATCGGACAACGTCAAATCTGGTGTGGGAGTGTCGCAAGGCCCTCAACTGACTAGGTAGTCACAATAGAGTGACCCAAGGCTGGGTGCCAGGCCATCAAGGAATAAAAGGCAATGAAAAGGCCGATGAATTAGCCAAGCAGGGAGCGACTGAGGTCATGATAGGGCCAGAACTTCCTGCGGAATTGCTAAATGCCTCACCAAGGAGAGCATCCACCAATGGATAAACAACCAGGCGTTGCGCTGGTGGCATGAACCTCCGGGGCAAAGGCACGCTAAGCTATTCCTTAAAAGCCCTTCGGTTAGATTGTCACGCGTCCTACTATGTCAAAGTCGAGAAACGACGAGGATGATGGTGGGAATGCTGACAGGGCATTGTAGGCTAAGGAAGCATATGCACACAATTGGCCTAGCAGATGACAGCCTATGTAGGTTATGCCAGGAAGAAGACGAAACCGCGGAGCACTTACTCTGTGAGTGCGAAGGCCTAGCAAGAGTGCGGTTTCACCTATTCGGAGAAGAAAAACCGAGGGCAGAGAGCTACGCAAAGGAGGCGGTATCCAGGCTAATAGGTCTAATAAAAAGAATAAAGCTAGATATCGAGCTCTAAATATGGGGGAGGACCACAATAGATCTGCAAAGGTCGCAGTGGGACAGGACAAAGAGCCACTCCAATTCTAATCTAATCTAATGTCGACAATTGTTTCATCAGTACCTTGTCGATATGTACGCGAAGATTGAAACCGAACGACTCCTATATATTCGATTGAATCAAACCGAGTTGCGTTCTGAAGAGTCCATCCATTTACGAGACGCAATCGTTAATGATGGTAACGTGAATCCAAACGAATTGGGAAGAATGGTCATATTACCGATGCGCATATCGTATCGTCAATCGGGTAACGAAACAACTCAAAATTTGGTTATTTTTAGTTATCCCTGTGAACCGAAACTGTTTTTCGAATCCTACAGTTCTCGAGTAGAGCGCCTTTTTTAACTCTCCTACTTCCCACAGTATAGCGGTAGTATCGTTATTGGACATGGGGGGAGGGCAGCTATACTAGTCGAATACTGGAGCAACTTAAAATAGTGCAGATGTCGAAGACCGAGCTTTTTAGAGTTGTATCAATAATCGAGCGCAAAATTATTAGATGTTAGGAAGACGATTGGTCAAATAACGAGCTTTTTTGAGTTCTCCCAGTATATTAGAAATCGACTCACTAGATTTAAATAAGACGTTGGTCATAGAGTGAGACTTTTTGAGATGTCCCTGTATTCAACAAGTAAGGTAAGTAAATGTTTGGAATTGGCTCAAACTTTTTCAATTGTCTCGTTGTTGGGCAGAAATGGTAGTCACATTCACACTTGTCACGAAAAGTAAATTATTACGATTTTTATTACCTGTTCCTATAAACCTCGTTTCTTTACATTCATTGTAGATAATAAGAGCATAACAAGACATCTTAACCTTTTTAAAACATACATTTATTTTAATTATCTCATATTCTTTCATGTTTGTGTATCATAATATCTTCTTCAAAATAGTTTTAAGAATTAATATCCAATAATAATCACTACATTCTTTGCGAAAAATCGTTTTAATGTTTTATTGTACAAAAAAGCATCAATACAATATGCCTGTTTTGGATATCAGTAATTTCTAAAAATAAAAATAAAGTGTTCAATGATCATTATCGTCAGCTCATGTTTCCCAGCCTTCACTGCCATTAACAAGTACTAGAGGAACTAAACTAAAGCAATGTGCCCAGTACCAAAACCCCGCAGATGTTAAATCCTGACAAAGAAAAAACTTCACCCATTCAAAACCAGATAGCTTACAATCAAGGAGACGGATGCGTTTGGGCACAATATGAGCATGAATATGGACAACTACTTCCAGTACTTGATGATGAAGTTTTGAGAAGATTGATAGAGTATGTCAGCTCAATTACTCCCAAAAATTGTGGTAATTCTGAGTCACAGCAGCCTAATAATTTACCTAATAACCTGATCGAAGACCAGCTTGATGATTTTAATGAAGAAAACGCTCAAAAATTACATTTAGGAGAAAAGATCAACCCACTATTCACTAACAATCATTCTCATTCTAATTACTCACCTGGGTCAGTCATTCAGGTAGATCCATTTGACAGTGATGACGATCTAATAGATCCTGACTTTCCCGATTATATAGAACATCTTCATTCGTCTGATGAAAGCGAGTATGATGAGAAAAATACAAAAACTACAGGGTTAAAGAGGAAATCCAAGTTGCGAGTATCAAATAAGAAAACAAAACAAGGCAGAACAGTTTCGACAGTTTTTAAAAGCGTTATAAACTTAGAATCAAATAGCGAGCCTCATGAGCAACTATCTCGTAGAAAAGGAAGAAAAATATCTGCTTGACTTATGGAGTGGAAAGAGAATAAAGCCAAACTCCTTCGTAACTCAGGCCAAGAATACACAAGTGTCACAACGAAAAAAGTTATTGGAGCTAGAAAAATCAAGCCTCCTTGTGGAGAACAATGTAGACTTCGCTGCTGGAATAAATTCACTGCAGAGGAGAGAAGTACCATGTTTACCAACTACCGGGGAATGGGTGATCTACATAAATAGCGAGAATTTTTACTACGACACATGACTGAGATTAAGCCTACTTACCGTTACCCCAAAGAAAATTCTCGCAAGTTGAATCATGCGTTTTATTTTGAAAAAGGTGGAAACCGAATTAGAGTTTGTAAATCATTTTTTTTATCCACTTTGGATATAACTCGACGATGCATATCCACCTGTATAAGTAAGGTTCAGGATGGTTTCCTCCAAAAAGATTTACGGGGATCGCACCAGCATAGAAAAACTGTGGATGGTAATGTAAAGGACGATATACGTGCTCACATCAATTCGATTCCAAGGATCGAGAGCCACTATTTGAGAGCTCAGACCTCACGGGAGTATATTGAAGGAGGTAAGACTATAGCGGGAATTTATAGAGATTATGTGGATAAATGTAAAAAAGAAAACAAAAAATATTCAACGTTGTATATGTTTTCAAATATTTTCAATAGAGAATTTAATCTCTCGTTTTTTAATCCCAATAAAGATCAATGCGACTTTTGCGTTGCATATCAAAGTTTGGATGAAGCCAATCAAATGAGAGCTGAGCAGATGAAACAACATGTTGAAGAAAAAGACCGAACAAGAACACAAAAAAAAGAAGATAAAGAAAACTCAAACGATTATTTAATAACTGCAGAATATATATGATTTAGAAGCCTCACAACCAACACCAAAGGGTGAAATATCTGTATTTTATTATAAATCGAAACTTCAGTGCCTTAACCTGACGAGTTATGAGTTAAAGAGTCACGATCTGCAACGTATGGCATGAAGGAGATGCCAAAAGGGGGTCTAATGAGATAGCAACCTGTCTCTTAAATTTCATCGAAACAAAAGCGACGGCTAAGGAACATGATATTGAATTTATATTTTACACAGATAATTGTGGAGGACAAGAAAAAAACAAATTCCTATTTGTCATGTATATGTATGCTGTCCAGAAATTTAAAAATATCAAAAGCATTACCCACAAATTCCTTATTAGAGGACATACCCAGAATGAAGGGGACTCTGTTCATTCAACAATAGAGAAGGAAATCAAAAGGTCTTTAAAATCAGGCCAATATACATACCAACTCAGTATTTTCAACTAATGAGAACTGCAAAGAAAACTTCGCCGTATTATCAGGTCAAGGAATATTCGCATAAGACTTCTTCGATTTTAAAGGTTTAGCTGAGAAGTTCGGTAACAATTTCAATGTCAATATAGATAGGGAAAAATGTTTGTTTCCAAACATTAAAGTGTTCAAAGTTCTTAGAGAAAAACCTTTTGAATTTCTTTATAAATTATCATATTTAGAAGATAACTTTAAAAAATTTGACATATTTATGGACACCAAAGAGGAAACGAAAAAGCTACAAGAAGACCAAAGGAACTTACGTAAGAGAAACAAGAAAAGTGAAACAAAGTGCCCTCTTTCAAATGAAGATAAAATAAAATTGATGAATGGATGTGAATTAGGAAAGTCGTGTCCAAACCCAAGTGGTATAACTAAGAAGAAAAAGAACGATCTCATGTCACTTGTCAACGGAAATTTCATACCTTCATGTTACCACGAGTTCTACAGAAACTTACAAGTTTCAGATAAATAAATAACTGTTGATTGCATTTTTATGATGAAAACTTCAGTTGTTTTTCTTATAAATAATAAATAAATCCAATAAAATAAAATTTTGCTAAAATATTGTGTATATTTTGTGTATATTTTACAGATAATTGTTTTTACCTATTTCTTTAAAACATCTGTAACTGACATTGCTAATCGTTGCCCATCAAAGACAACTTTAATTACTATTTTATGGTTTCAAAATCCTCGAAGTAGATGACAACTTACAATTGTTGATAAGAGTTACCATCGAATAGTGAGACAACTCCATTTTGTTTTAATTTTTACATTTTTGTGACATACATAATGAAAGATAATATTGCAATTTCCTGTAGTGAACTAAGAGAATGGAACCTTTATCATTCAATAACCAAATCCGAATCCAAAAACCTAATAAGGAACCATAATTTAGTTGTCAAAATACTTAAAAGTTTAAACACTGTTTTCCAGAAAGATCATTTTTTGAGTTGTTCCTCTATTCGATTGGTGGTACGATATGGTCGTTCAGATTTGTTCATCACATTTACATGCAATCCAACATTGAATAAAATTAAAGAACTTCTGTTAGCTGGACAATCATCTTCGGACCGCCATGACATTACCGCACGCGTATTTAAACAGAAATTGAGATCTTTAATGGATTTTATTAGCATCACGTTTTTGGATGTATTACATTGAATGGCAGAAAAGAGGATTGCCACATACACATATTTTGGTTTGGTTAATCAATAAAATTACGCCAGATCAATTAGACCAAATCATCTCAGCAGAAATACCAGATAAGGACATTGATCCAGACTTACCTAAAATATGATTCATGGTCCATGTGGCGCATTCAACAATAATTCACCATGTATGTCTGATGGAAAATGCACAAAGCGATATCCAATAATCTTGGTTTCTGATACCATCACTGGCAATGACGGATACCCACTGTATCGTCGACGATCAGTTGAGGATGGCGGAAAATCCATCGTTCTGAAAGTACGAAACGTTGATGTCGAAGACGATAATCGCTGGGTTGTTCCATATTCACTGTTGTTTTCAAAGACATTCAAAGCACACATGAATGTTGAGTATTGCAATTCAGTGAAATCGATCAAATACATTTGCAAATATGTCAATAAAGGAAGCGACATGGCAGTCTTCGGAGAAGGGAATGTGATCGCACCGCTCGATGAAATCAACCAATACCAACTTGGACGCTAAATTAGCAGTAATGAAGCAGTATGGCGCATCTTATCATTTCCAATCCATGAACATCCAACAGTAGTACACTTGGCGGTGCATCTCGAGAATGGACAGCGCGTGTACTTCACAGCAGATAATGTACGTGCAAGAGCATTGGTTCCACCGGCTACAACTTTAACTGTATTTTACTCATTGTGCCAATATGACTCTACTTTATTCTGAGGTACCTAAATTCTACACATGGAATGCATCGGCTAAGAAGTTTCAACATCGCAAACAAGGTAAAGCAGTTGAAGGACATCCCAATTTGTATTCCAGTGACGCATTGGGTCGTCTGTACACTGTTCACCCGAATAATACAGATTGCTTCTATCTGCGATTGCTGTTAATCAATGTACGTGGACCGACATCCTTCCAAGATTAAAAAACAATCAACGGTCAACTGTGCGCCACTTATCGTCAAGCTTGCCAGGAATTAAATCTTCTTGAGAATGATGCACATTGGGGCACTGTACTCGCTGATGCATCGAATACTGCTCGACCACAGCAAATACGCACGTTATTTGCCATAATATTGACAACCTGCTTTCCATCTAATCCAAACGATATTTGGGTAAAATACAAGGACTACATGAGTGATGATATTCTACATCGTTTGCGCGCTGCGAATCAAAATCCGGACATTCCATTCACAGCAAACGTGCATAATGAGGCATTAATTTTGATTGAAGAGATATGTTTGGCAATCGCTAACAAGACACTGGTGCAACTGGGAATGCCTGCTCCGAACCGACCAGCAAACGACCTTTTCGATTGTGATTTGCAACGAGAAACACACTTTGATTCTGAAGAACTGGGGACATTTGTTCAGAGAAATCTTCCGCAATTGGTTTCAGAATAACGCATTGCGTATGACAGAATTATGCGTGCAATCACAGAACAAAGCGGTGGACTGTTTTTCATAGATGCGCCCTGTGGTACGGGAAAGACTTTTCTTCCTTCACTCATTTTGGCAACAATACGATCAAAAAAATATTGCACTGGCCATTGCATCATCTGGAATTGCGGCAACTCTTTTGGATGGTGGCCGAACAGCGCATTCAGCATTGAAACTACCATTGAATTTGCAAATCACTGAGGTACCAATATGCAACATCAGCAAAAATTCTGGAATGGGAAAAGTACTCCAAACGTGTCAAATTATCATATGGGACGAATGTACAATGTCTCACAAGAAAGCATTGGAAGCTCTTGATCGTACACTGCGAGATTTGAGAGGAAACGCACGGATCTTCGGTGGCGCACTCATTTTTTTGTCGACAAACACTGCCGGTTATACCACGTTCAACACCCGTTGCATGTCTCAAATCATCAGTTTTATGGCGTCATTTACAGAAATTGACTTTAAAAACCAACATGCGTGTACAACTACAACGGGATGCATCGGCTGAAAATTTTGCAAAACAATGAATGGATATTGGAAATGGGCGAATGCAAATTGATGAATCTCTACGCAATGTATCACCTTGCCAGAGAACTTCTGTCAGATGACAGAAAGCATAGACGAATTGGTGGAAAAAGTTTTCCCAAACATTGCACAGAACTACAAAAATCATCAGTGGCTCAGTACGCGTGCTATATTAGCGGCAAAAAACATCGATGTCAATATCATCAACTTCACCATTCAGAATGGAATACCCGGAGAAACGACAACATATAAGTCCATCGAAACTGTGGTGAATCAAGACGAAGTCGTCAACTATCCAATTGAATTCTTGAATTCGCTTGATTTGCCAGGCATGCCACCACCGATCTTACATTGACTATTTCACTAGAGTAAATTGATAACTGACAAAATTTGAAGGTTTTGAACTGGCAATTTTTTGTCTTGTCGCGGCAATTTTTTGACGTTTAATATATCAAATATATGTGTATAAAATTCTATCACTCTGTGATAAAATTCAATATAAAATCTTTGTTAGTGGTTTCTAAGGAAACTAAGTTGTTTATTTATTTATTTAACTGTCTAAAAATTATTAAAACTGTTTCAAAAATTTAAATAAGTATTATTAACATGAATAATACAAGATTTGGAAATAATTCAATAAATGAAATAGAGAGTACAATTAAGCAACGTATACCGCGAAATACAATGAAGACAAAAAAGTCTGCGTGGGAACAGTTTAGAATGTTTCTGGACGCACGTAATTATACGTTAGAAAAGGATACTTCTGAACAAGTTATAGCAAAAATTCTTGAAGATTATGGTTTTAACATGAAAAAAAGAGATGGAACTGATTATACTGAAGCTAGTGTGAAAACACTTTGGAATACGACTGCTCAAATGGTTCAGGAAAATATTTTCTAGAATTTAACATCAAAATTGATCCATTTAAATATATTACCTATAAATTTGCTAGATTGGCCAGGGATACAAAACGTAAAAAGCTTCAGGCTGAACCTGAAACCAGAAAAAGAAGTTCTAACGCGTTTACCAAAGAAGAATTAATGGAAACGGTAGAAAGCTATTCTGAAGATAATCCTGATGGGTTACAAAAAAAGTTTTTTCATTTGTGTTCGTTCGAATTAGCATGGCGTGGAAATGAAGCTGCTAATTGTGATATTAATTACTTTAAAAAAGAATATGATAATAAAGGTAATTTTACTGGCAGGGTAGAATATAATCCAATCTTTTCCAAAACGACACAAGGAGGATCAAAAGCTTTATCTGGCAGTAAGTGGCTGGTAAGAAATAATGCTAACAACAATTTGTGTCCCGTTCGTTTATTTTTAAAAATTATTGAAAAAAGAGAATCCAATCCTTATCTAACAACAACAAGATTATTTTTAACAGTACATCCAAATTGGGAGAAAGGAATATGGTACAAAAATTCACCATTGGGAATTAATACAATTTCAAAGTGGACGAAAATATCGGCAGAATCAATTGGTATAGACACAAAAAAAATAAAAATAACCAATCATTCACATAGAGCTTCTGCAATATCTGCATTAGCAAAAGAAGGAGTTGGAAGAAGTAATTAAGCTTACAGGACATTCTTCTGCCCATTCTTTGAAACCATATTTACAATTAAATGAAGAACACCATTTCCAACTTATAGAGAACCTTCGAGAAAATAAAAATAAAGAAAAGGAATCCTCAGTTTCTAACTTAAATTCATCACAGGTTATGATGCAAAACAATCCCCAAAATAATGCTACAACGTACAATTATAATAATTGTACTTTTTACATAAATAAGTAATTTTTTTTTCATGTTATTATTTTTTTGGCTTTGTATAATTGAAGTTTGCAATAAATAAAACGTTTAAACATATGATTTTTTAGTTTTTCTCTCGTGAAATAGTCATGTCGAAAACCACTCAATTGAAAATTTTGTAAGGTAAAATTTTTCTCTTGTCGTATTCAAGTTTGTTGCTTTTAGGTAATTTTGCTCATGACATTTAATCCAAAACCACTCGCCTGACGGCTCGTGGTTTTGTTAAAAATGTCATTCGCAAAATTGCCAAGCAACAAACTTTCATGACAATCGAAAAATGTTGCCGACAAAATTTTCACTCTCGTGGTATTATGAAAATTGGCGTACCCATCATTTTTCTTCGAAACATAAATCCACCAAGACTTTGCAACGGAACCAGACTCTCAGTCAAGAAAATGATGAACAATGTTATCGAGGCAACAATTTTGACTGGAAAATTCAAAGGTGAAGACGTACTGTTGCCCGTATCCCAATGATCCCGACAGATATGCCATTCGAATTCAAACGTTTGCATTTCCCAGTGTGATTCGCTTTCGCTATGACTATCAACAAAGCGTAAGGACAATCGTTTCAAGTGTGTGGATTAAATTTGGAGAATTCATGCTTCTCACATGGGCAGCTCTATGTGGCCTGCTCACGCGTCGGAAAACCTTCTGATTTATTCGTTTATGCACCAAATCGAAAAACAAGTTGTGTATCCCACAGCACTTCAATAAATATCGAATTGAAAAAAAACGCTGCAATGTAACAATTTTTTCGATATGGACAAAATAAATAAAATGACTCAAAATAAATTGGATATTTGTGTAATGTCTTTCCTTCAAATTTATTTTAGTGAGAGGCGTAGCAACGCGCGCAGGGTACAGCCCAGATAGCACAAATTCGTCCAATGTACTTACAATGGAAGTCTACACGTGTACATTTAAATGTCCAGTGGACGTCCACATGAAGTGTAATGGACGTCAAGGGAACGTACACTGTACGTCCCGAGTTCACAAAGTTGGACGTTCATAAAACGTACACAAAAAACGTCCAGTGGACGTGTTGGCGGTACTAACATTAACGTTTTATGTACGTCCACTGGAGGTTTTATGTATGTCCACTGGAGGTTTTATGTACATCCAATGGATGTTTTGTATTTGTCCACAGGAGGTACTTTCTCTACAGGCTGTCCAAAATTATTTTCTTGCAGAATTCTGCTTTTCTGGCAATTTTTGAAATGTGGTCCAAATGATAAAATGGCATAAGTAAACATTTTAATTACACCTTGTAACTTTTGACTTTTTCAATTAATCATCATCCTTAAAGACCAGATTTTGGACTAACTGGTTTTGATTTTAAAGAGCTTTAGAAGGTTAAAATCGAAATGAAAAGAAAAGTAATTTCAATGGAGTTATATTTTCAAATAAAAAAAAAATATAATAATTACATGTGTTCTTTTTTTCCCCGTTCAGTGCACCTCTTTAACCATTTTGCCATTTCCTTTTCCACACATTTTTGTGTTGCTTCAGGAAAAGCCTTTTGTGCTGCTTCTGCAAAAAAAGATTAATTTTTTACCAGACTTACAAAAATTGTTAAAATGCAAAACTAATTAACTTGATTGGGATTTGTTGGTAATCAAAAATAGGAATGAAAAGAGAATATTGATATAAGAATCAATTTAGTACTAAAAGTTCAAATGCAATACAAAATTGAGCAACATAAATTTTTTCAGTTAAAAAACAAAAATGTTATATATTTTAGGTTCTCGTAAACAACAATAATTGTCTTGAATTTCTTGAGTATATGATACTTAATATTTCACTAAAGGTTTAATACTAGAAATGATACAAACATTGAGTAGTCATTATAAATATTTTAGAAATGTAAGTCACTAAACACACTAAATAATTAAAGACCTACTTGTAAGTAGTGCATAAGTATACAACTTCTTAAGTGAAAAGTGAAAAACACTTACTCATAATCAACTGTGCCAATTTTAAATCTTGAAAACTCTTCTTTGTCTTTCTTCCCAAAAAGCTGTACTCCGCTCCAGCAAATTTATTTGAAATTAATTTTACCCCATTTCGGAATACAAATTCATAAATTGTAGTTCAACCAATTTTTGACAATTCCATGGCCTAGAAAAATAACGAAAATAAATACAGATTTTTAAAATGATTATAAGTAATTTAATATGAAAAGCTGAAACATTATTAATACCGTTCTGTTCATATTTGCATCATTCAAAAATTGTTCAAATTTGTCTAAATCCTCTTGATTATTAATTGGCAAGTACTCAACTTCGGTAAATATTGAATGACCTGTTTCTTCACCTTGAATAGAACTCCTGTTCAATTGCTTTTTCAGCAAATCCATTTCAGACATCACATCTGACAGCATTCCTTGCAACAGGTTTTGCTTTTTCAAAATTTTTGTTAGGTGTTCTAATATTAGGTTTATGTCAATTGCATCATTACCTAAAAACCATAGATATGAAATTATTCACTTGATAACAGATGCTTATAAGAACTCACCAGTAGGAGTTACGGATTTAATATGATTATCTAATCGTACAATGTTGGAACTCCCTGAATTTACCACTATCTCTTGTACCGAATTCCTTGATGTAGGTGTCAACTGATATCCTGGAAATAATTGTATTGCATGTTGTATAATACCCTTATTAATTATGTTAATCTTGTTCATTTAAATTGCTTTATTTTTAATCTAGTTAACTAATTTATTCTGCATGATGTATTTGATTAATTATCAAAAGCTAACTCATACAACAATAGAAATGATAATGTGGATAAATAATTATATACTAAGAATGTAATTAACACTAAAAAGATTACCCCCACTGATAGATGATGCTTTATTTTTTGTTGATTTTAAAGAGGGTGCTTCTGGTAAGGGTTCCTCTTCTTCTTCCTCTTCTTCAGATGAAGAATACATTTTTTTAAAAATTATTCTTTTGCCAGAAACACTTTGTGAATCTGATTCTAAATCAGATGTTTTTGTTGCCTTTAATGATTTATTTCTTGCTTCTTTAAAACTTCCTAAAAATTATTGAAATATGAGATATGCATCAATAATTAATAAAATAAAAACAATCAACATAAAGGCAATGTTAATTAGTAGGAATTTGCTAATGCTAAATATTAGAATATCAACACATGTATGGCACATTTTTTTTTAAAAAATATATTTTCCTAAGTAGTAATAATATTTTGTCAATATATTATTCTTACCAAAAACATTGTTCCTGAATGACTCAAATGCATATAACTGCCAATCTTTTTGAGGACTCTGTCAAGACTGGATGGCCAATAATGTTTCTCTTTTAGGTAACGATGGCCAATAACACATACTTTCTTGTAGCCATGATGTTGGAACAGCTTCAACACTACCCTCTTCAGGAAACTTGATTACTGACCAAGTCTTTGACATCCTTATTATTTATCTGCACATGTACACCAAGCAATTTTTTATTAAAAAAGTTTTCTACAAAAATACCTAAATTTCAAGTGTACAGATGAATATCCAAATGATATCATAAACTGCAACCTAATTATGATATGGAAAGTTATTTATAAGATTGTCTTATATGTCATTTATTTGTGCATTTAAATTTATATTTATTTGTTGTACTTCAACTTTTTTTTGTCATGTAAAATCATCAACAAAAGAAATACTTATTTAAAAATGAAATTCCACTTTTTTATTTGATAATAATTTTACTTAGAGGCAATAAAATAAAGTTAAGCATGTATTTGATATTTCTGTTGTGTAATTCATTTTTTATTGATTTTTTATGTTAATTAAATTAAATTATGTATTTTATTGTCTAATTTTCACAATGTAAAAGAGGCATTTTTATAGATTGCTCGTCTTAATTTATATTTAGGCATTTCAGTTGAAAACAAAAATAAATAAAATAATTACTTCTGGTGCAAATGCTGAAAAGTGTAATTATAACTTCTCTCTTCTTTTGTTAAGTAATTTAACTAATAAATATAATCAATCTGTAAAACAAAAAGTCCAGTGTTTAAAAAAGACATACAAATTTATTTAGTAGAGTGAACTTGTTTTGATTAGTTTAATCCATATTTTATCAAAAATATTATGGCCGGGTCCTATGAATAAAAAATATGCATACATATTTCATTACATTATGTTTTACATCGAATTTAAACTGATCTAATATATAGGGTACATGACTTACGAGTAATACGAAATTGTAACTGTGTAATAATAAGCCAAGGAAGTACTAAAAATCCCTTTATAATTTACAAACTCATAGCAGTTATCCGGTTGGACAAAACAATAAAACGATGTAATAACAATCAAAACCGACTGCCGAGTGCCAAAATATAGGACATACATTTAAAAATTACTTACTTTGTTTCTCTTGTTAAACAATATGAATTAAACGTATACCGAATACCAACAACGAACAAGTAACAGAACATGAACAGACACAGATAACAAAATGGCCACAGCACACTGCACAGCCGATCGCACATGTTACGTTAAGGTTAAGTGGGAAGTGGTGGCAGGTGGTGGTAAAACGAACAGTAGCTTCTCTATTGAGAGGGAAATTTAAACACGAATGAAAGTTTAGCGACGTTTTAAATTGTAATATAAATACCTATATGAGTTTATGAGTAAGTGGAAATGCAGAACATTACCTATAAACTGATATGTAATGTTATAATTTATAATGTTCAATGAATTTTTTATCACATACCTTTGCCTTGAAAGATTTCTCTTTTTATAACACTTTATCTCACAATCCACTGGAGGTCCATCAGCGGCTTGTACAGTAAACGTCCAAATCATGTACATGGATACTTGGATATTAACGGACCTTAAACGGATGTCCACTGGATGTATTTAAACTTACGTCCAGTGGACCTTTCAAAATATACGTACAATGGACGTCCAAAAAAATTCCGTGGACGTCTGGACATTATACAACCGTTAAATGGACGTCCATGGAACATTGTGTGCTATCTGGGAGCTAGTATTATATAAAAATTGTGTCATCAGCTCATATAAGTGAAGGAATAGTATATTTCAATACGAGTCCAGAAAATAGGCTTTTCCCGTGTGCGCGCGATGGGCGTAGCCGAACACGGGAAGTCGTGCAAGCACGGGAAAAGCATTTATGGATGTGTAATGAACGATACTTTTCATTATAGCTTTCTTAATACAAAAACTAGTAAGTATTTAATAAACTATAATTCAAAACACTGACATCTGCTGTCATAATACAATTGTTGTTTAGTGTTGCTTAATAGACAGGTTAAGATAGGGTTTTCAGTAAGGTATAATGGAGTGACCCTAGCCTGGGTGCCAGGCCATCAAGGAATAAAAGGCAATGAAAAGGCCGATGAATTAGCCAAGCAGGGAGCGACGGAGGTCATGATAGGGCCAGAGCCTTCCTGCGGAATTGCTAAATGCCTCACCAAGGAGAGCATCCACCAATGGATAAACAACCAGGCGTTGCGCTGGTGGCATGAAACTCCGGGGCAAAGGCACGCTAAGCTATTCCTTAAAAGCCCTTCGGTCAGACTGTCACGCGACCTACTATGTCAAAATCGAGAAACGACGAGGATGATGGTGGGAATACTGACAGGGCATTATAGGCTAAGGAAGCATATGCACACAATTGGCCTAGCTGATGACAGCCTATGTAGGTTATGCCAGGAAGAAGACGAAACCGCGGAGCACTTACTCTGTGAGTGCGAAGGCCTAGCAAGGGTGCGGTTTCACCTATTCGGAGAAGAAAAACCGAGGGCAGAGAGCTACGCAAAGGAGGCGGTATCCAGGCTAATAGGTCTAATAAAAAGAATAAAGCTAGATATCGAGCTCTAAATATGGGGGAGGACCACGATAGATCTGCAAAGGTCGCAGTGGGATAGGACAAAGAGCCACTCCAATTCTAATCTAATCTAAGGTATAATGGAAAAACTATCAACAGTGATTAATCCTTAAGCGAAGGAACAAGTTCCATAATGTAGGGATGAGCATTATTACTTCATAAACTATTAGTATATTGTATTATCCCCTGTATATAAACTACTGTTTATTCAAAATATAGTACAGTGACTATATACAAGACAGTGGCGACCACAGATCACCTACGTGGCGACAATGCAACTAAACCCCGCCCCTTCCGCCATATTGAGGCAAATTTGAATATCAAATGCATATAATTTAAATGGAAATCTATGATAAAACTAACAATTTTTACCATAAATACATAAAAATATACATTATATCTCTTGGATTTTAATACGAAATGGGTATCTTTAAATAAATCACACAATTTTTATTTTTTACCTAACTATATTTAGTATAACAAGGAAAAATATAAAGGATACAAAAAAATAATAAATATAAATTGCTTGTAAAGTATAGTGTACTGTTATTATCTTCAAATATATAACCATAGATTCAGTTAATTATCAAATAAAATCTATAAATAACAAATTCAACAACAGAAATATAACATATATTACTCGATCAGTTTTCCAAATTACATTTGCATCGTCAGAATTATAAACTATAAAAATTGATATAAATATAATTTCTGATGTGTAATCTATTTTTTATTGATTTTATCTAATAATTATGGAAAGCTTTTTTATTCAAGGAGGTATCATATGTTTTTCCTGGAGTGATAGCCATTTCATCCAAAACCAAGACACAATACTTTTCATGAGTTGAAAATTGCTCCACTTTCAATTCCAAAAATGAAAACACTTCATTTAGAATACCTGCATCAAACTTCAAGTTTTGGAGTCTTCTCTGTAAAATACTGGTTGATGGGAGAGGGTATCCTTGTTTTATTAGTTCACTATAACCACTACTACCACAACTAAATTTTAATTTTAAAGAACTTGTAACGGTGTTGTTGGTCCACTTCATTAGAATTGTTGTTTTTCCATTTTTTTCTTTTTTAAAGCTTCTATTTGATCTTCGTTGAATATTTGCTTTAGTAGTTCACAGTCCGAAGAATTGGGAGTTTCTTCTCTTTTTTTATTAGCTTTTTTCGTATGGCTCTTACAGTTTTTTTTTATCTATAAGCTCTACGTTTTTCTCTTCCATACAACCTCTTGTACCTGTTTAATTTACACTGTAACTGAGCTATTTCACTCATTGGATCAATTTCTGATATTAAGGGCGAGGGAGCTGTACATAAACTGTCTTCACTCAAACTGCTTTTAGATATCGAAAATTATTGACCTGATTCTACATCCAAAGCTAAATTTGAAGTAGAATGTTCTGGTAATTCCTCTGGCACAGTCTCATCTAGAGCTAAATATTCACCTAGAACAAATTATTAAACTATAATTGCAACAAAACATATTTAACCCTTAACTGGTCCGGAGTCATATTAGTTACATTGAAGGTCTGGCGTAGTCTCATAGAATACTTTTTTTATAGGCCAAGAAAAAAAATATAGATGTAAATAAACTAAATATTTTATTCGGTATGGGTATTAAATACATTGAAAAGTAAGATGAGTAAAAATGAACGCATTTAAAACAAAGCATACAAAAATTGCAATGAAAATAAAATTCCATAGAGGAAGATTTGAAAAAAACACTTACTTGTAAACTGAGAGTTACAAAAAATAGTAGAGATAAGAAAATCTAGGTTCACAGTATTAATTACGTTCTTAAAGTAGTTAGTGAGCAAAAAATTATGAAAAAGTCAAAATATAACAAAAAAATTTAGCTCCAGCATGAGCGAAAGTTGACTAGTTTTCATAGGTTTCGTTAATTGTAAACAAATGGGCTTATGGCACTTCAGACATAAGTATTTTGTCATTCTAAGCTTTTTATAAGGACATAAGTGACAAATCTACTCTAGAAGAGTTTCTTCATAATGAGGGTCCTCCAAACGTACCCATTTACTCCTTCCGGCCATATTTCTGAAACAGTGATGCACACAAATAACTAACACAAATGGTCCGACGTCGTCTGAGAGACGACTTTTGAACTACCTATTATTATATCTGACAAAAGATTGTCACAATAATGTCACAACTACATCCACCTATTGTGATCGGACAGCAGAGAGATTAGATAAAGTATGAGGTTTCTGAATGATCCCAGTGACCAATGAGAAACAGATATTTAAATCGCATAGTCTGGTAGATGACGTCGGACCAGTTAAGGGTTTATAGGGCAAAAACTAAGAGTTTTTTCATTACTATGTGGGGATCTGTGTCGTAATTACCAACAGATATCTACTTACCCGACAAACATTTAGGTTTGTTTGGAGAATAAAATTTCCTTGGAACTGGGGATTTCCTTTTAGGTTTTGGTTTCACAAAGGAAAATATTGTAGCAACAGCATTTAGCTTTAATATTTTCTTGCCATCTACTCAAGGTTGCTCCCACATTTCAGGAGCAAAATGAATCTTAAACAAAATCATTATCATTTATCTCAATAATGACTAACAATAATTTTAAATCAGATATAACAATTATAAATCCAAAAGCAAAGGCTTCTACCTACCTCACATAAACATGAATAGTCTCTGTTGTATCCACTTATCTCTTCTAATTTTAATAAGCCATTCTTTTCTTCTAGATGGATCTCTAGGAAAACGTTTCATGCGAAACCTTTTTTTAGCAGAATTACTGCAATCTATTGCGGCACAGCCCGGCATTTCCAATGTTATTATCTAGAAAAAAAGCAAAACTTGATGAATAGTATACAATTTCTAGGAGCACTAGCTTACCAAATTTTACGAGTTTTCCGATTCGAAATTAAATTATTTATAGGTCCAAATACAAGTATTTCAATTGTCTGAAGGCAAAACACCTCTTTTTCACTGAATATTCACCAAAAAAGCAAAAACCAATAATAGACCGTTTCAACGAAAGACATCTTGTGGCAGAGATAAGATGTCTTGTGGTAGCGGCGACCGTTGTCCACCTATAGATTTATATAGTAATTAATAGAAGCTAGCTGTAATTTTAAAAGGAAACTGTACCCACAGAACTGGTAGATATACAAAATTACGTTAAAAGTGTCACTGTTTCCTCTTTCACTACCTCGTTCGCTCGTCGAGTCCCTAAAAAGAGCGAAGAAATATGCCGTTGTCGTAATCTTAGATACATTTGTCCAAGATCTAAGTTACAGTCTCCTTTCAGAATTACAGTTAGCTTCTATTAATTACTATATAAATCTATAGGTGGACAACGGTCGCCGCTACCACAAGATGTCTTCCGTTAAAACGGTCTATTCTAAACACAAATGTAACAAGCACACAAGCACTATAAGAAACTTCGTATACACCAAACGTAAACATAGAGATTTTAGCCTCAATATGGCTGCCAAACTGCCTGCCAATCAAAAACGGGTTACCCTATTGTCGCCACTGTCTTGTACTTGTTTTGACATCTCTTGGCTGATAAATCAACCAAAATTATACACATTAAAGTTTCCATTATGTTGTTTGTGCTGCCCTCTATTTGACGGTAGTCAAACGAACAGGCTTCCAAGCTTTGCACCTTTTTCTACATTTCCTACGTTTTCATTCAAAAGCCATGCAATGCGCTTGAAAATGCGCAAACTGGCAAATTTGGTATTCGTGTGCTTGTTTGAGTGTAGTGCATTTTAAACATGTTGGAGCGAAACCGGGTTGTGTTGTTTTAACGAAAATTTGTCATGAAATATGTCAGAAATTAAACGTGTGGCCCTAACTACACTTGAACCTCAAAAAGTGAATGATAAAGTGATAAAAAAACTGTGCAAAACAGTAAGGATATCTGTGATTTTACCCGAATCCAATGAAGACAACTGCCCTGAATATAACTATAAGGACCAACTAGCTGCTGTTGTAAAGGTAAGTTATGAGAGAAAATGGTCTCGATTTCTGTTTTATATTGAATAAATACAGTAAAATAAGCTTATTTTTGTAATTTTTACAAAGCAGAGGCATCAGGTGACAGCTGTCAAGTTAAAAATTCTTGAGTAAGGTTTAGCCCCTTTACAAAGCCTTATTGCAATTACAGATTTTTTAGTATCTTAAAATTCACTTTAATTATCAGCTTAGTATTTATACGTCGCCATGTTTAAGTTAGATTTGATTAAAAAAACAAAAATTTTTTGTACACACAAAGTACATTCTTAAATTAGGATAGATATGTACATTGTTCTTAAGTATGAAAAGAATGTGGTCTACGTGACTATTTTGGACATTGTAGTTTGAAAATCACCTCCCAGGGCTCTTCTGAGAGATCGATCACGTTTATGTCCTTTTATTCCTACCAATCTGGAGTTCACATTGCAACATTTGCATTTCCACCTCCAGTGGACACTAATGCAACGACTGCATAGACAATAGTTTTTTAAGAATTATTAAAGTGTATAATTTTTATAAACGTTGACAACATGACATTATTTATATCATGGGTTTTGTGAATTTAATTATAATAAACCATTTTCCCCAATGTTGCCACGTTGTGAAGCGTAAACATGGGGAGATTAATTTTGTCGTCAACGGAAAGTGTATAAGCAAATTTTACAATTGTGTAACTCCTCATGTTTTAGAAGTTTGAACGCATTTGAATAATGCATACACCTTTAAAGAGTATGATTACTTAATTTAATAACGTCAGGTATTTTATGCAACTGAATTTGGCTAGGTAGATACATGGAATTAGAATGCAGCAGTAACCCAGTCAGAAGTAAAGTCGTTTTAAGTATCTCATAAATTTTTAACATTTTCTACTTGATCGTACTAAGTTAGTTTAACAGATTTTATTTTAATGAGCCGCTCCTTGGTTCTTGCTAAAATTCCAATTTGATTAGAAGTTTAGACAAGAGAAGGGAGGATAACCAAAATTAACAGTACTAGGTACACTTTATTTACTTATTGTCATTATTTTTATGAGTGCACAATGTATTTTTTAGTAAAAAAATAATTATCTGTCATGTTAATTATTTATTATTACCTACGACAGTTTTTTTTTATTCTAAACAATTCATATCTGGAGACAATATCAAATAGGTACCGTGAACACGACTCGTAAGTTCCAACGTCCACCTGCAGTTTGCGGCACTAGTTCATTGAAAATCGGGAAAACTATTAATAACTTTTATTCTAATTATATAAAAAAATATATTTTAGAAATAATTAATATTGTTTCTTCTTCACATTATATAATATAATATAGTTTTTTGCAAATTCCGTTGTCAAGATAGGATTTGGGCGCGCTTGTATCAGGCGAACAGAAACATGAGGAGGTAGAAAGTAAAAAGTAACGTCACACTACTATCGCGGGAGTCGAGCACATCTGTGGACATATGCGGAGCGAGCGCTGGAAATAGGGAATCAAAATCGCACTAAATTTAATTTTGTCTAAATATTAAATAGGAACGAGATTCTAATTCTAATTTTTTAATGATAATGATAATATTGCGTATTTTAATCTGTCAAGCAATTGAAATTGAATTTCACCTCGTCTATTTATCCAAATATGACTTGTGACTTTAATTCTAAGTACGCCTTTGAGGTAAACACCTCATTCAAAATTCGTTCTTATTTATAAACACGTTAAGGATATTCTCGGATAAAAAGAGAAAAAGTTGGTCAATTTATTTATTGTCTCCTTCCTTGATATTTTGTTTTTCCGTTTTTGCATTACTCAGTTATCATAGATGTAGATAACAAAGTCTGGTAATTTTTGTAATACAAACGCATTTATTTATCATTTAAAACAGCTTTATAATTAATAAATCTATATGTGGACGTCGGGTCGTCGGACGCTCTATTCAAATCATGATCTATAAATGGGACATATATCAATGACATCTTGTTTCTCTGTATTTGTTTATTTTAGGCGATATTTCTAGACACTTTAATTTTAATAGTTTTAAGAAATTCAAAAGATGAGAAAGGTCTTGTTGATGGAGCAAGATTTATCCTGCTTGATAAGCTCTGCGGGAAGAACCGTGGTGATCGGAAAGGATAGTCCGGTTTGGTCGGTTGAGAAAGAACGTATCGGCAATTGTATTTGTTAACCAATGATTTTGGACAAACTTTAATCAAATGAGTTTTTGGACTATCGGTTGATAACTCAACGGTTATAGTTTACACTAGTTTACACATTCGCTTTAGTTGTCATTAGCAGTGGAGAATTTACCACCAGGATGAGTAGGCCGGAGCCTAGGGCGGCAAATTTGGAACCTACAGTTTTTTTATGTCTCACAAAAATAAATAATAATCATATTTATATACCTAAACGTTATTAGGTCCACACAACCAATTCAATATGTAGGGGAGCGTTGGGCACGGATGACTTCATAAATATGTCTTTGCTACTCCCTTGCTTTAATTCCATCATTATTTATTTATTTATAAACCCAACAGGCTTGATGCCTTATTACAAGGTTTAATTTTAACAAACGCTGATATACAAATAAATACATGAATGGCATGACCCGAATATATAAAAACACACCCCCAGATATGTAGAGGTTCAAATAGCAATCTTTTCCAGATACTACATAGAAGTGTTAATAACATGGTTTAAAATCAGATTATAAAACTTAGTTTCAGATAATGACCAATCTATATCAATTAGCATATTGAAATTATTTACAAGTTTCAAAATTCTTGGAAGAGGAGCTCTTGTTGTTGATGTAGTTTTTGGTATTCTAAACATCAATAGCGAACGTGTTTGTCGGCTAGGAACATTAAAAGGGATAAGTAAGAGTATCTCAGGACAGTTTATCTTATTATTAATAACTTTGTACAAAAACATAGTAACTGATAAGTTATGTCTTTGCTCGGTCGAGAGTATTTTAAATTGCGCTCTAAGATCTTTTGATCTCACGGTATTGTAATCAGGCCAGTTATTATATTTTTTGAAGTACAAATACCTAAGAAATTTATTTTGGACCTTTTCTACTTCCTTTAGATAGTTATACCTTCAGAGAACCAAATTGTGTTGGCAAATTCTAATTTTGGTCTAACTAGAGTAAAATATAACAATTTTATTAAAAGCCTAATAACAAAACCTAAAACTCTGTTTGCTGCAGACACCAAGTTTCTAATATGTTTTACAAATGAAAAAGTGTTATTGTAAGTAACACCAAGGTCTTTAACTTCTGTACATCTTATTAATACTTCTCCCCCCATTTCATAATTAAAAATAATTGCATCTTTTGCCCGAGACAGACTCATAACATTGCACTTTTTAAGATTGAAGTGTAATTTGTTTACTAAACTCCATTCATATACATTGTGTATGTCTCTCTGCAGTAAGCTACAATCTCGCACAGTGTGCACTGTCCTATATAATTTAAGATCATCTGCAAATAAGAGACATTCACTATATTTAAGTACTGAAGGTAGGTCGTTAATAAATAAAAGAAATAGAAGCGGTCCTACATTTGAACCCTGAGGTACTCCCGAGTTCGCATGAAATTTCCCAGAGGCATTTCCATGACATCTAACAATTAATTTCCTGTTTTCTAAATAACTTGCAATTAATTCTATAAGATCCATCCCAAAACCCATCTTATGTATCTTTTTCAACAGGACATCGTGATTAACACGATCAAATGCCTTACGAAAATCAGTAAAAACCACATCTAATTGTGATTGTTCGCCAAATGTCTCAAAAACATGATTGCCAAATATAAATAAGTTTGTATTTATAGATTTATTCGAAAAAAAACCGTGCTGTTGAGACACTATGTATTTTTCAATGCTTGTGTATAATTTATTGTACATGATATTTTCAAATAATTTGGCAGGAGCACACATTAATGATATGGGTCTATAATTTTCTACGTTTCTTTTATCGCCGGATTTAAAAATCGGTATAGTAATTGCAGTTTTCCAAATTTCAGGAAAAACCTTGGGCTCTACTATTCTATTAAAGATATGTAAAAGTGGAATTTTTAGCCATTCGCTACACCCTTTTAAAACATAGGGTGGAATACCATCCACACCCGAAGCTTTTTTGTTTTTAGCTTTTTTACTGCTAGATCATAATCGCTAGGTGATATTGTTCTAATAAGAAAGTTTTCATTTTTATTAGGTATATCGTCAAAATTTAAATTATAAGTAGCTCTATCCGAATCATAAACAGAGTAGAAATGTTTCACGAAGATATCTGCAACTTCTTTCTCTTCAATTTCTTTGCCTTTATACAAAAATTTACCATCACTTACAGAATTTTTTTTTCTACTATTAATGTAGTTCCAAAAATAGTTAATATCATTTATAACATTTTCTTGTAACTGATTAATGTATTTATTCTCTTCAATTTTTATTAGATATTTTAGTGTTCTGCTAGTTTCAATATATTTTAATTTATAATAATCTGATACCGTTCTTAACTTCCTATATTTGTCCTTTTCTTTAAGAATATCTCTTATTTCCCTAGTAAACCAAATAGGAAATTTTTTGTGACTACTGAAAACTCTAAACTTTGGCACATGAGAAGACACAAGTTCATTCCACACCGAATAAAATTTTTCTAATGCCTCGTTTGCATCGCGTTCTAACATTATAGTATCCCAACAAGTACCTTGTATTTCCTGAACTAACCTATCAAAATTGGCTTTTTTGAAGTTATAACCTCCCTCATGCTTTAGTTTAGAGATAATCTGACTATTTTTTTGATATTGAATGGTTATGTTTAGACATGGATGATAAAGATCTTCCTTCACAAAAGGATTTAAATCTCTAGTTACTGTACACTTTTCACGATTATTTTCGGAAGCTATTATTAAGTACAAAGTCTTCCCTTGAGAATTCCTAATATTATTAAAAAGTGTTAATGAATTAAAATCTAATAATTCCTGAAATATAGAATTTTTTTCATTCAATACATTATAATTAAAATCGATACCACTGATTTCAGATAAATTAAAATCACCGAATATATATGTATTTTCAACGTTTTCTAAATTTTCTTGTATAAACTCATAAACCGAGTAGTACACTTCAAATGTACTGTTTGGCGGAATATATAATCCAATAAATATAAATTTATTGTTACCTACCTTTACGTGAATCGATACAGATTCATACTTAGAACAATTCCTAGCAACTTTTAATATTTTGAACTTATTTTTTATAGCAACAAGTACTCCTCCTCCAGTAGTTTTATTTGTGTAATGTAAATTTCTGTCAGCTCTTATTAAATGGTACATATTTGTATCCACAAGTTCATTATCCCTGACTCCTGCCTGCAACCATGTTTCAACGACTATAATGATATCAAAATCATAAGTTAAAGTATTTCTAAAAAAGTTTGAAGTTTTGCTATTTAAACCTCTACAATTCTGGTAATATACATTAATGTAATTCATAGTCATCTAATACCATGACATCAGTGAGCCCCAACATGAAAAGAAAACAAACATTAATTATTTTCCCGTTCAGGGAAGTCAACTGAGCTTAATCTCCTTACATATGTGGACTATCTTTCAAGTGCCTTGGACTCTGGTTATCAAGTTCACTCTTTGTACACAGACTTCTCCAAGGCATTTGATAAAGTTAATCATGGCCTTCTGATTCAAAAAATAAATAATATGGGTGTTAATGGTAGTCTCCTAAACTGGGTTCAAAGTTACCTTACTGGTTGTATTCAAATAGTCCGTGTGTGTGGCTTCTTATCATCTGGGTTTGTAGTTCCTTCAGGTGTTCCCCAAGGATCACACATAGGACCACTTTTGTTTAACATTTTCGTCAACGACATCCAGAACTGTTTTATAAACTCTCAATTCTTATGTTTTGCTGATGATCTAAAATTGTATTTGACTGTACGTTCATTAGAGGATTGTCAGAATCTTCAAGCAGATTTAGATAATTTATCTCGGTGGTGTACTGCCAATGGCATGGAACTGAATCCAGCAAAATGTCAGTTTATTAATTTTAGTAGAAAGCGTCACCCTATTGTTTTTATCTATAACATTAACCAAACACCTCTTATTAATGTGTCAGAAGTTAAAGATCTTGGTGTTGTGATTGACTCTACCATGTCTTTTCGGCCCCATATATATGTTTCAATTAATAAGGCATTAAGGATGCTTGGTTTTATCAGAAGGATAACTTGTGACTTTCGAAACGTGCAATGTCTTAGAATACTTTACTTCTCCCTTGTTAGACCTCTTATTGAATATGCATCTTCTGTTTGGAATCCCTTCTATATGAACCATATTCACAACATTGAACAAGTACAAAGAAAATTTCTAAGACTCATTGCCTATAAATCTGGAATTCATCCTGTTAACACCTACCACCTAAATTACCATGATTTGCATTCCCAGTTTATGTTGGAGCCTCTTCGTTACAGAAGGAATTGCAAGGATCTTTTCATTCTATTCAACATAGTCAATTCTACTCTCGATTGTCCTACTCTTTTGTTGAATATTGGTTTTTCCGCACCAACTAGATCTACTAGAAATAGTGTTACTTTTTCACAACCACACTACTATACTAATTATCGCAATAATTCGTTCATCCCCAGGTCCACAAGATTGGCCAATCGATTGAATCTTGATTTCTTTACATCTTCTTCTGAGTTTCGCCGACAACTCCAAATTTGTAATTTTTAAAAAATATTTTTAGTTGTTATTGTAAGTGATATGTGCTTTATCTTATGTGTTAATTAATGTATCTATAAGTTTATGGTTTTTTCTATTTATATATATATTTTTTTTTAAATTCTGTGTATCAATTATTGTACTCTATTGTATTTAATGGATTCTAGCCCGTCAATAAATAAATAATAATAAAAAATATATATATAACAAGAAGTGGATTTACCATTTAAATCAGAAAGTGAGTGTAAAAGCGACCTAAGATAAATGAAATTCATTAAGAAATAAAAATATATACAAATTTAAAAATAAACCTAGTCTCTTGGTTTTGCCTTGGTTTTTCATTATTTCTTTATCTACAACTCCATTAGATTAATTCGGCGATCTTTACATTGTTGTCAAGCTTGACCAAAATTCTCCCATTGTCGGACCACACGTCTTTCTGTCCATATCTTTTCCTTGCTGCTTGCAAAAGTTTGTAACGATTGTTTGTTAGATCTTCATTAAGAAAGATGCCGGTGCCTTTTAGGTGTGATCTAGCTTTGAATACTTCATTGCGTTTAGAATTGGTAACAAAATCTATAATAATAGGTCTGGGCTTGACTTCATCCTTTCTAATTTTCCCTATTCTAAATACTCGATCCAACTCAAATGCACTACATTTAATTTTCATAGCATCATTGACAATATTCAGTACTTTACTTATCGGATTTTCGTTAGAATCTTCTTTTACACCAATTAGCCTTATACAGTTCATTCGTGATTTTTGATCCAATTCATCTAGTTTCGTGTTGAAAGATACCATTTGTTTCATGTTTGTTTGTTCTAGATTTTATATATTATATATATTTATAAATGCAGGAACTGTACTCGTATCTATTACGACACTCACTAATTTTGATAAACCGGAATTTGGATCATTGAAAATATCTTCATTCCTGCGGAAACAGAATTTGCAAAATGTTTATGCTAACTTGTATTTAGCAGTTCGCATAGCTCTATGTTCACCAGCAACAGCAGTTGAGAAAAGCTTCCTTTGCTGGAAATGAGTGAGAAATTGTCTAAAATCTACCTTAAACCAAGAAATCGAAAACGCCTTAGCTTTGTCATACAAAAAATGTACAAAATGGTATTGTGAAACTTTCATACCTGCTGTGATGGAATGTGATCGACATTATCAGCCGGATTCTTACTAGATAATCAAATATATATGTTCTAAACTTCAAGTGATTAAAATAGCCTACTGGCGGCAAATATGTAAATCCGCTACTGGCCATTAGTATGTAAGGAGAGTGCAAAACAGTGTCATGCGTCAATTTAAAAGGTCTCGGCTCACCTGGAAAATGCCACACTCTCTTATCCGAGGTTACAACATAGGTATATAATTTTTGATACACTGTTTGAGTAATTGCACATTGAAAACAATATATGAATGACTCCCTGTACCGGTAACATATTATTTTGTCGGTATACCTATATCTCTTTATTTAGTCAAAAATAACTAATTCTGTTTACATATAAGTACACAATATAAAATAAAAGAACAGTACAACATATAGTGTTTACAGCACAAAAAATTAGGTACATCATAAAGAAATTAAAATTAGAATAAAACAAATTTAAACAAACATATAATATTAGGCTGTGACTGCTCACTCCAACAATAAATAATCCTTTAATGCCCTTTTAAAAGAATGTACAGATGAACTTTTTTTAATGTATTCTGGTAAACTATTGAAAGAATTAATACCTTTGTGAAATACAGAGTTGTATATACTGATTCTCCTACACATTTCAATTCTTAAATTTTCCTTATTTCTTGTGTTATAGTTATGTACACCAAGACTATTAGAGAGCTTATCCTGCAGATACACTGGTGCATGTCCAATTTTAATTTTGAAAATAAAAATTAATGTGAAGTACAGAATTAATTTAATTATTGGCATCCAGTTAAGTGTCTTTAGCATGCTGGTTATAGGAGTATACCTAAAACACTTCAATATTATTCGCATGGAATGGTTTTGCATCCTTTGAAGACGATTAATTTCATTTTGTTTGAGTAGATACAAAATTGTAGGGCAATAATTAAAATGTGGTAATATTACAGTGTTGAAAACAGTTAATTTGGACCATTGGCTTAGATGTGGAGAGCATCATCTTAAATAGTTAATTTTATAGGCCACAGTTTTAATAACTTGGTTTGCATACTCCTTAAATTTTAAATTATTGTCAATAGTTACTCCTAAGTAGACAAATTTTTTTTACTGTCTCCTCTGTTTCATCACCTAATCTTATATTACTAACTTCCCTATACCTATCTTTTACGCCCAATACCATACATTTTTTTTCCGTATATTAATTTTTAACAAATTTGCACAACAATCCATATGCATCCTTTTTAGAGCAGTGTCTCTGAAATCAGGTACCTTTCCCAATTTTTGGAAAAGCAGTTACCTAACACCAATTTTTAAATCTGGAAATAGAGCGGATATATGTAGTTATAGGCCGGTATGTAATCTCAGTTGCATTCCAAAGCTGTTTGAGTGTATTATCACAAAATACTTGACTTCAGTATTTAAAGGAGATACCTCAAGGCTCCCATTTAGGGCCCTTGTCAGACCTATTCTGGAGTATGCATCTTCGGTTTGAAATCCAGGATATGCATGCTACATTCACAAAATAGAGTCCAACGTAAATTTTTAAGATACCTAGCATTTAAGTCTAATATTCCACGTTTAGATGAATATAGATATGATTTCAATCTCCTTTACAACAAGTTCCAACTATTTCCTCTGAATACCAGAAGAGATCATAATGATCTTAAAAACATGTTCAAAATATTAAATTCCCTTTCTAATTGCCCATACCTACTTAGTAAGATTAATTTCATGGTTCCTGCAAGAAGCTCCAGATCAACTAATACATTCTATCAATCTTCCTCTCGTACGAACATAGGCCATAATTCATACATTTCCAGAACAACACGTTTGGCAAATAGCTTACCAGAGTTAGATTTTTTTAATAACTATGAGCATTTTATAAGGTCACTTTGTGATAAATAAGGGTAAGAATATGTTTGATTCTTTTAGATTGGGTATAATGGATATGTACTTATGTTATTCAGTGTAATTAAGCATCTATTTTAACGATTTTGAATAATTGTTTCGATTTTTTTAATTTTGTACTTTTATTTTAAGAGATTTAAATGTAGTCTTTTTATTTTTATTTTTGCTTGATGTTTTTACAGTAATGATGTTATAGTGTAGTACTTATAAAATTTTAATTATTGTAAATGAATGGGTAATGCCCGTAAATAAATAATTGAAGCTACGCGGTGTCGGTAAGGGGTGAGGAAACAAGGGCGATAATCAATAGCAGTCAATAGTCGAAGAAGAACACACGCACGCGGAAGACAACCCGTAACATTATTGGAAAAACGTTTACATTTTAACATTCAGAATTTGCAAAAAAATGTTACTAGACAAAATCCAATGAAACAAGCGCATAAAAACACTAATCATTATTAATATATAGTTGATAATCAATAGTCTATTTTCAAATAATTATTACTACATACTCTTACATACTTTAGCTTTTATATATTTAAACGTTGCAATATCGAATGTTTCCAGCTTCCAGCCGCATTCCTCTCACAACTTCAGATAAGTTTGCCAAACTATACTACCCTATAACGACACCAAAGCATACATGCAAGGGAACTCTCTAACTTGATGAAAATAAAAATAGAAAAGAAATAGCAAAGAAAATAAATTTATTTCTGTCGACAAATGCTATTCCCTCTATGACTTTTCCCCGAAAACTTCGGGCGAGCTTGGATAGAAAGAAAAGAATACTACATAACTTGAAAACATTTTCAGAATTTTTATATCTTGTGATGTTTTCGACATTTAGTTGCCAGTAATAACAAGGTCCAGGGTCTGTTCTGGAAATTCACAGTTGTTCTGTGGAATCAAAGTGAGCAAATCTTCTTCAAATCAGATTTTGTCAATGCCAATATTTTTTTTTACTGAAACAGGATTGGTTTCTTTGAAACTTTCTTCACAACGTTGAATATCATTATGAAACTAAAAAATTTATTATAAAATTATGTATGTAAAAACTTTCAAGTATATTTGTATTCTCAATAACTATATTGTTTCAGAAAAAAGTAAAACCAACTAAAGAACCTATCGGTGTGGAGAAGGAGAATGGGCTGGATCCCTACGGCGACAATGATGAGGACGTTAAAAGAATTGCTCTTGAAATGGAAGCAAAATATGTAAGTACCCATAGGCTTTTACCTAAAAATTGATGCAGAAAAGTAGGTTAAAATGATTTGCAAATAATCCAATTATATTGCAGGGCTCCGGGGTGACCAAGAAAAAGAGGAAAGAAAGGAAAGACGATTATGCAGATATTGGCATGGGTTACGATGAATCCGATTCCTTTATAGACAATACAGATGGTTATGATGAAATAATACCCAAGAATGTTACCACACTTCATGGTGGTTTTTATGTTAATTCTGGTGCGCTTGAATTTAAGACTGATGATGAGGCTAGTTCTAACGCCTCTTCTTCCGCTTCTTCCTCTTCTGGTACGTCTTCAGCTTCTGAAAGTGAGGGTAAGTAAATTTGTCATTGTTATTACTTCTAAATACTAAAAAATTGCCTTTTTACTATAATGTTTCAATTCCCTATTATTTTTCTTGATTGATTAGTTTAAAATTGTTTCTCATTGTTTATAGGTGAAGATAAACAGAAACCGAAAAACCGAAAAAGAATACTGGAAACTTCTGCTGATAGCGACAGCGACACTGCCAACCCTGCTCAAAAAGAAAAGAAACTTAAAGTACAATCACCGACGGCTTCAATGCAACAAGCCATCAAGAAAAAACTGTTTAGTACGTCAAAAATACAGGTACGAGTTTCCATGTAAATACGTTCTTGAAGATTTTTTTGCATAGTTTAAGTTTCATCCTCATAAACATTAATACTATCACGTCGGACCTGTACTGAGGATATGTAGAGATCCCTAAAGAAAAATAAGAAAACATACATCTGGAATCATCTAGAACTGTCATCGAAAAGTCTAGAAATGTCATCGAAAAGTCGAGAACAGTCTGGAACAGGTGAAAAGTATAAAAAGAGGGACAATTGACATTAGTTAGTTTAGTTTTGAAGTATTAGAAATTTGGGTTCTGTGTTCTGATAGTGAGAGGTTATTTGTATTGATTTGTGAAAGTTAAAGTTGTAGAAATAAAGAAAGTAAAAGGAGTAACATTGGTGTCAGGTGTGGGGTATCGACTTCTCAGGGACGCGTATCTACTGTGGTTATTTCTTATTGGGCTTTGCGATGGGCTTCGGGATGGCGATCTAGGCAACCTTCTGACTTCCATTTCTCGATTCCCTATTTGAACGGGCTCTGCTTTAGCAAGTTCTTTGAATGTGTCCCATTCTTCCACAGTTGAAGCATCTCCTACTTTCATTTAGGGTGTTTCGTCGCATAGTTAAACAGTAGATTGTGGGTGGCTAGTGAAAGTTGTCTCTTCGTTTTCTTGGAATCTTATTTCTCTCAATTTGGGACAGAAAGATTTCTATTTGCTTTTTGCTGCCTCATATTCCTGAGCTGCAATCAGAGCTTCATTCAACGTTTTGTGGTGTCGTTATAGCCGGAGATCTTGTTTCATTTCTACATCTTTTAATCCATCAACGAATGCTCTAGGAAATCTTTAGGAGCCTGGGGATAGGCAAGATGCAACAATCTTTTTAAATCGGCCTCAAATTCCTGTAAGCTTTTATTTGATTTTTGATTACGGACTTTTAGCTGTCTCTGGAATACCTACTTCAAGTGCTGTTAGCCATACCTTGTCTCTAAAACCTGTATGAGGGACGCATAATTGGGCGTGTCTTGAGGAAGAAACTGCAAAACGGTTGCCCCCTGCTCACTACACTATTAATGAAGCAGCCATCTCTGTCTTAGTCCATCCATTGGCTCTGGCCGCAGCTTCAAATTGGAGTCGATATGTTTTCTATGCCATTTGGCCATCAAATGTGGGTGGTTTTAGGGTCTTGCTTGAGTGGCTTTGAGAAACTGTACTTTGAATGGGTCCAGGTTCGGTTATAGCAGAGGACGAGGTCGTGCCTTCAATTTCAATATTAGGTACTGAAGCTTGGATACGAATAATTCTCTCTAAATTAACTATTTCATTTCTGATTTGCTTTTATAAATCAGATCTTAAATTTTCTTGTTGTTTTTCTAAATTAGATTTTAAATTTTCTTGTTGTTCTATATGGTCTACTATATTATTAAGCTGTCCTACCTCTAGCTTTAATGTTTCCCGAATTTGTGTTAGGCCATTCATAATTTCTACATCATCTACTTGTCTACGCCTCTCCTCCTTTTGTCTTTCCTTCTCCTCCTCACAACTTTCCTTCTCTTTGCTGGTATTGTTTCAAGGAAAACCGTACACTTTCTGTGAAAAATTGGGGATTCTGAGGTGGATGATACACAGCAGTAGTGATACACATCAATAATCACTTATGGAGTCATCGCAGAAATAGTCTATTGACGATGAGAGTCAACCTCTCCCGAATTCCAAGACTATCCTGCATATGTATTACATCATCTGACACGAGATGTGACGGCAATTGTTGTTGGTATTCTTGCGCGAAACTAACCAATAGGGCAAGTCCACGTGACGCCATGTGGTAGTCGCCCTGATGAATCTGCACAACACGTGGTTCTTAATAGTTATTTTGACCATGTTTTAGTTCATTTAATTTGGATTTGGTGCTTTCTTCGACATTGTGTATTTTAAAAGCTATATATGACTGTTTATAATTAAAAGGATCATCAAATCAATACAAAATAACCAACTTACAAATCTAAAATCTATCCAAATAATTGTTTAACCTCGGGGCGACTGTCATTAGTGTCAACTTAGTATGCAATAGTATTATTCGGTTTGAGGTTATATTAGAATTTAGTGTGAAGTTTGTCCGGTGACAGAAATTCGTCACGGTGACGTACTTGGAAAAGGTCAATAGTGACCAGTATTCATATGGATTACACATGGTTCTAAAACAATAGAAGGGACTGGGATAGGAGTGTACCAGAAAGGAACCAAACACGAAAGTTTCGGAAAACCAGAAAGTATCTTTCAAGTGGAAATTCACGCCATACGAAAGTGTACCCAGTTCAATATTGGTAAAATATATAGAAGGCAAGGGATTATCATTATGTAGGATAGTCAAGCAGCTATCAAAGCACTGAGTCTTTGTGTAATCAGTCCTAAGTCCTAAAGCGAATGCCTAAAAAACTCGGGGACCAGAATCATTTTATAATATTGGAAAAAATAGGTAAATCCGAAAGTTCAGATATTTCGAAAGATCTAGTAAGGCTAAGACAGTCAAATATTCTTCTAGGGACTTATAACCAAGTGAGATCAAACAAAAGCAGAGCCCAGAGTAAGATTGCTGCAAGAGTTTTGATAGGTATCCTAACACTGCCGCCTGAATGAGCACCCCAAAGAACTCGAAAGTAGTGGAAACGGAAGCAGAAGAAGAATGTAAATTCTGTGAAATGGAAGAAGAAACCCCCATTCACATACTTATAGAGCACTACATAACCCCGGGGCGCAACACCTGAATAAAAATTAAAATTTCCATAAACTGAAGCCCGAATCCTAAAATTCCTTCAAAAAATAGAAATAAAGACACACCAGTCTCTGAGTTTTTCCTCAGGAACTGTATGTATGTAAATTGGGGTGATATTCACTGAGTCCTAAAAGATCTATTGTGCCCCCTTACTTCTATATGCTTAGTTCCTGAGGAAAGTCTCAGAGTCTAGTAACTTCTTTAGTCCTATTTCCCGGAAGAATTTTAGAATATCTGCAGACTTTAACTAAGGTAAATGTCATTAGTCTTTGGATTTTGGAGAGGTTTTCTCTCGTCGTCATTAGGCTAGTTCTACTACTCCATGCAATGGCACCATAAGTGATAATTGGTCTCACTTTAGCAGTGTACATCCAGCTCAGGATTTTTGGGCTACAACCCCAATTTCTCCCTGCCAGATTCCTGCACACCATTAGAGCCATTTTTGCTTTGTATATAATCTCCTTTTCGTGTTTGTTCCACAGGAGTTTACTGTCCAGAGTCAAGATACTTGACTTTTTGTCTCCATTCAAGTTTAATGGTTTTGATGTTGAGCTTTCTTTTCTTAGTGAAAGCTATTAAGATGGTTTTGGTGGGATTGATGTTAAGTCCCACTTGTCTACACCTGCTATTTGTATAGTTCAGACCCTTTTGTACGATGTCACTAAGGGTATTTTCGAATTTTCTCCTGGCTGTTATGACAATATCATCGGCATATCCTTGGCAGGATATTCCGAGGTCAGTCAAACCACTCAGCAGTTCGTCAACCATCAGGCTCCAGATTAATGGGGATGCTACTTCTCCCTGTGGACATCCTCTGGTTGTACAGATGGAGACAATGTCTTTGCTCGTCCTCGTCTCTCCTTAGGAACTGAGTACAATAGATCTTTTATTTCAGTGAGTGTCCATCCCAGTACCTATATACATACATAGACTTTCTTTATTTTTTAAAATTTTAATTTACGCTATTTTTTAGGTAAAAAAACGCAGACTCATAGATCCGCTTAAGAAAACTGTTAAAGATTTGTTGAGAGAAAAACGCGAAGATCTTAATATGACCATACCGGACGAACTAAAGACTGTGGAGGATAACATCGAGAAGGAATCCTCAAAAGAAAACAAGAAACCAATGAATATCACCAGCGTTACCGATGCAATAGAATCGGTTTTGAAGCAGGTCATAGAGGAAAATTACGGTTCGAATCAAAGTAAAACACCCGTCGAAGTTATTCCGAATGCAGTCATGTCGCAAAATAAAATAGGTAAGTATTCACAGAAATTTGTTATGAAAAATTAGGCTGAAGGGTAAATATTGATAAATTTTGAATGTTACAATATTTTTACAACAAAAAATTAACTATGGAATCTCGTTGGTTACACCAAAGAATACTAAGACAAAGATACTTGCAGTGGCGACATAACTTTTCAAATAAACTCGTCCGGGTGCCAGTTGCAGATTGTGATTAGTCATCCTTTAATCAGGTGATTTTTACATATGTAATAGTTCTTATCATAATTGATGCTCAGTCGATGATATGGCGCTAAAATAGTGGTAGATGTTCGGACCACTATCATCATTGGTAAAGGTAATATCAAAGTATGTATTAGTTTATAGCGTATATAATACGGAAAAACTGGTCAGCTGGAAATTACTGGTGGAAAGTCCGTCCGCTTACCGTGAGAAAGTAAAAAAAAGTGACAAATCCTAGATTTTCCGTCAAAATTGAAGTATGTGGTTATTTATAGTGTACATTACATGAAAACATTGGTTGCTAATGAATATTACGTGGAAAGACTATCAGCTGAAAAACAGGAAAACATTGGGCTTGCATGGCACAAATGTAGAACCGCTATTTTACTTTATTTTATTTAGAAAATGAAGATCATTAGCAGTTTCAACACTAAAAAGGTATATGAATCAAAAAGTTTTGAAATTATTAGAAGTAGTTGAGAAAAATATGATTTTCCCCCAATGACATTAAAAGTGGCTTTTTAATGACACTTGACAGGCACAAAAGGTGTATTTTTACTGCCTAGTCAGAAAAAGTTTGTTGCTATGCAACTTTCCAAGTAATAATCTGAATCAAATTGGTAATCGAAATTGACAATTGACATTGGGTGAATTCAATTATTTGGATTTTGCGTGAAATTGGAACGAATTTGGAGAAAAAATTATGTTTCACATGGCAGAAAAGAAGATTCAATGTCTTCGCTGGTTTCCTAGCCTCGGCTATGAAATATCAGCCGCGGCATTAAATATTGTGGTTTTCTGTCTAGTAAAACAAATAACTATTGTAGTTTATTAAGTATTTTATAGAATAAAAAATCAATTATAGTAAGAACTATCACATATGTAAAAATCATCCGATCCAGGATGACTAATCGTAAATGCAACTTGCTCCCGGTCTAATCTTGACTTAGTAGGTCTGTTCCAACCGGAATCAGAAACGATCAGAGAATAACTGGTCATAGCAAACAACGAGTTTATTTTCGCGTAATTCCTATCACTGATTGCAATGGTCGACTATTCTCTGATCGTTTCTGACAGTTTCTGATTGCGGTTTGAACAGACCTAGTATTTAGTTAGAAATTTTGAATATATAGGGTGAGCAGGAAAACCTAATGTCGGGAGCGGGTAGATGAGGTGAAAATAATATTATAAGTTCAAATAAATTTTTGTAATACGAGCCTCCGTTTCGGAGTTAGAGGCATCTATAGTGTAGAAATAAAAACTTATGTTTATACATAATTTATAAACTATACAATGAAACACTATAAAATTTTGGTGATCGATTACGTACATCCATGTACTGTGTTTGACGGTATAAAGGAATCTACATCATGCGCATAAATCCAGGGGCGGATTGTGCCCAGTGGTTAACAATCCGTAATTTTTACAGGGACAACCTGTACAATTACTAAGTACGGAAACTAAATTTTTCAATCGATTTACTAATAAAAGCGTACTTTTGTTTGAAGTCGATAAAATGTACGATAAAATATTGACAAATAACGGTTATCTAACGGCGATCTAAAAATTCAAATTTCTTCGAAACCGTACATTTTATCGACTTCAAACAAGAGCACGTTTTTATTAGTAAATCTAATGAAAAATTCGGTTTCCTATTAAGTGATTGTACAGATTGTCACTGTAAAAATTACGGATTGTTAACGACTGGGCACAATCCGCCCGTTTCTGTGCGGGATTTAAATTCATTTATATCGTTAAACACAGTACACGGATGTACGTAATCAATCACCAAAATTTAGTAGTGTTTCAATGTATAGTTTATAAATTATGTATAAACATAAGTTTTTCTTTCTAAACTTCAGAGACCTAAACTCCGAAACGAAGGCTCGTATTACAAAAATGTATTTGATCTTCTGGCATTATTTTTACTTCACCTACCCGCTCCCGAATGTTGGACATTAAGTTCCTGGACACCCTGTATATAAAATATAAAAGTAAAATGATTAAATTTGTCGATCAACGTGACTACTTGACACTTCAATTGTCTTTTTACAATAGGTATGCAAACAAAAAGTGTCAAAAGTATCTAAAAAGGTACAGATACAGTGCATAAAAACTTCCATCTTACGTTTATCTTTTTTAGATCCACAAATTTCCCAATCTAAAGACAAAGACAAGCAAAATTTAACAAGGTTGGAAAAGGAAGAGATAATCAAGTTACCAGATAATTTACCTTCGGATATCGAAGCCATAATTTCAAAATTAAAAGAAGCCGCTCTCAACTATAAGGGGGAAGGAAAAAAAGCGTTCTTTACGCAAGAAGTCAACGCACTTCTTTTAAAGTGAGCATAAATAATATATTTTATTGCCCGATTACACCGTTTACTTTAAAAAGTACATCTTAAAAATACTAGTTTGCGTTGCACCGGTCTCTAAGTATTCCTTAAACTAGTTAAAGAGGATAATATTGAGTTCTCGATTGGGGGTACTTAAGTTCAACTTAGTTTAAAATCACGGTAGACAGCTGATTTAACCTGAAAAACTTTTCTTTATGATTGCCATTTTCGAAGTTGATTTTGATATCCTCAACATGAAGGAATTTGCATTTTATCAAATATTTCGAGTGACAAAGAAATGTGAAACCTACAAGACCAAATGATCAAATATTATTACAGAAACAACAGTTTGTCTTCCATGAATCAGTTGCAATCAACACTTCGGTTTTATGCCTGCGCTGAGCATTGCTGATTTCTGAAGTTTGTTGTTTTCTTTGAATTTATAGGTTTCATTTGACGCGTTTCATTTGACGCGGGCGAAAGCTAATTGTCACTCGATACAAAGCCAAATCTCACATTTTTGTTCAATAATGCAGCCTTAAATTTTGATTGGAAATATCTGATTTTTTTTATGTAGCGTTATAGCGATTTTGTTTCCGATTACTTAGCTTTTTTAAACACGAATATTTTGATTTCTCACAGATTTGCGAATTTTTTTCGTGACCATATTTCAATTTTTGATTGCATTTCAAAAATTGTCTATTGATAATATTTTTTTTTGCTTTTCGATATTGTATTCTTTGTTTTTATTTGTTTTAGTTTGGAAAAAAAGAGTAAAATTATCAGTAAATCATCGAGAGTTAAAGTTTACGAACATCTCGCCCAGTACGTGAATTGCACGAAAGACACTTTAATCCGTCGTGCTAGAATATTAGACTTGGAGGATCACGAAAGGCGACTAAAAGGTTTGCAGACCAAATTGAAAGATTGCATTGATGAGATAATGCCTACATTGGAAGAAAACTACCAATTGGAGAGTCAAAAAGTGATACAGAAAAAGTGAGTTTTTGGAACTTTATAAAGTTGTGTGGAGTTTTGGATTTAAAAGTTATTGGTTTAAATGTTTTCGCTAAATAACCTGTTAAATTAGACATAATTTCAGCAGTAACTAAATTGGTCCTTTTCATTGAGAACAAATTTATTCATCACCAAATTAAATATTTTTCATCAAACAAAATCCTCTGATTATTAGTTTTAATCCCAGAAATTATTATTTTTTCTCAGATTTATATATTTGTATCCAAATGTGTAACAGTTTGTTTCCAAAATAAATGAATAATCATCGTAACTTTTGTCCAAAGAATCTGTATTATCTTCGAGAATAATAACTGTGTTCATAAAATGATAGATCTGTCTCCAATGGGGCCAAGCTGCCAACCCAAAAATTTTGGAATTTTCTACCATTGGGGAAGGGAAATTTCCAATAAATTTGTCATCTTTAGGTTGTTAATAAATATATGTAAACTGTGCCTAGGCTCTTCGAAACAAGTAATTACATTCAAATAATGATATTTGTAAAGATTATGTTCGATTGGTTGCAATTTATGTTGGAGCTCCAGATTTTACGTCAATAATATCAATCAATATCGTCATTGGATAAGAAATGTCGCAATTGACATTATTGACATGAAATCAGGTGATCCAACAACATGACATTTGCAAATATTGATATTTGCATCAAATTACCCGAGGCTCCGTTTACGGATATTTATAAATAATACGAACCTTCACATGACACTTTCGTTCTGAAATTTCCCTTCCTCAGGGTAGAAAAATATGAAATTTTTTGGGTTGGCAACTTGAACCAAAGTACCCCATTTAGATTTGCGTTGTCTACAAAATTTATGTTGCTATTAGCTCACGATGTGAAATTAATAAGTGTTGGTAATTTCGCCAAAGAAGGTCATAAACTCATTTTATTATAGGTAATTTCGCCAAAAAACTCAACATGACGTAATCTGGCCAAAACTCACCCTTTTAGGATTATTTATTAGGTAAATCTGTTACTTTGCTATTGGCATTTAAAGTTGCAGTTTTTCAATTTACGCGTCCATTTTTTCAAAACTTTCTACGTTTTTGTACATAAATTTATAGATAATCGCTTTGAAATAGTTTGGTATTAACAAATTGTTGGCAGATCTTTTATTCTGAGAATAAAACTAATTACGTTTTCGTGTGATTGTATATACTATAGATAATCGTTTTGAAATAATTTGATGTTAATAGGTTGGTGACAGATCTATCATTCTGAGAACAAATTTATTCATTTGATAATCAAAACCGCATTAGTTTGGTCACCGATAAAATCACACACTTTTTCATGTGTTAATATCGCTAATCCTCGTGCAAGAAATCCAAGCAGAAATTTCCCAAAAAAGCATTTCGGTGACTGCATTTTATCTCATGTGACCTACCAGGCTAAGAAAAAGTCATTACTTTGCAGCGATTTTTGTAAGATACTGTTACAAAATTTTATAAATTTCTAAACCAAACAAATGAATTTTGACAGAAAAGGAAAACGCCACCGCGGTTGATTGTACTATTGAGTTTTTTTGACATAAGTGTCACTTTTCTGCACACCCGTCATTTTTGTTGACGGACAATAGGTATGATGACTGATTTTGAAAAACTGCTCTACGATGTTTGCAAGCATATACTTTATCCAAAATAAAGGTTTTAAAGAGAAATTTATAGAATTTCAATTTTGCGCCAAAACGCTAGAATAGTAATTACCGTTATTTTTGTATTAAGCTTTTATTTTGCCATGTCTTTTTTTTCTATTCATGGTAATTAATACTTAAGTGATCTTTTCAGATTTTCGAAGGAGAACGAGACTAATGAAGATTTGAAAGCTCTTAAAATGCCCAGAAGAAAGTTTATCTGGACTGAAGAAACCAAGTAAGTACTCTTGCTAATAAACCGCGTATAAAAGGGTTAATGCTTTGGATTTAATAAAGTATTGATTTAACAAAAATTTTCTGTACCCATTTTCTTAAACTTCGCAAAAGCCTCAAATCGTGCATGAGATAACAGGTAGGAATTTTAATGTTGAAGGGAATTGTATGTTGCGGCTTATTGGCATAAACCTGCGAATTCAGGAAATCTCACAGGAAAAAATCTAGCTCGGTCAAATCTCAGGATCTTGGTGACCGATTCGCGTCACTTCTGAGAGATATAACATACCTTTGAATCGATCATGAAGAATGTCTATTATAGCATCTGCTGGAGCCATATGTCGTCTACGTCCGTATTGTTTAGTTTGCGCCAAAAGAAATCGTTTTGTAGCGATGTAGTGAACCTTGTGTGGTTTGGCATCGTGACATATTCCAAAAACAAATGTTTCCAAACCCCAGGCAGCGCACAAACGGCGTTGTCCATGATCATTAACATTGAGCTCTTGGGTTAGCTGGATTTTGTACGGATGTGGGCCCAAGTCCCGACGCAAAATTTGAACACCGACCGCTGGAGAGTATTGAGCCGTATTCATAAAAAAGGTGAGCGGTCGTCGGACCGCCGACAGAAGCTTGCTTCTTATGCACAATAGAATGACCGTTTTTCGTAAATTTTTGACCATTTTTAAAAAAATTTGACAATTATTGACCATTTTTTCAAAATTTTTGATAATTTGTGACTATTTTTTCAAATTTTAACAATTATTGACCAATTTTGGCAGTTTTGACAATTATTGATCATTTTTGACAATTTTTCAAAAATCTTGACCATTTTAGACCATTTTTCCATATTTTGACAATTATTGACCATTTTTTAAAAATTTTTGATAATTTTTGACTGTTTTTTCAAATTTTAACAATTATTGACCAATTTTGGCAGTTTTGACAATTATTGACCGTTTTTGACAATTTTCCAAAAAATTTGAAAATTTTTAACAATTATTGACCATGTTTGACAGTTTTTTATAATTATTGACCATTTTTTCAAAATTTTGACAATTTTTGACCATTTTTTCAAATTTTAACAATTATTGACTATTTTTTCAAAATTTTTGACCATTTTTTCAAATTTTAACAATTATTCACCAATTTTGACAGTTTTGACAATTTTTCAAAAATTTTGACCATTTTAGACCATGTTTCCAAATTTTAACAATTATTTTTGACAATTATTGACAATTTTTCAAACATGTTGACCATTTTTGACAGTTTTTTATAATTATTGACCATTTTTTCAAAACTTTGACAATTTTTCAAAATTTTGACAATTATTGACCATTTTTGACAGTTCCTGACAATTATTGACCATTTTCCAAAAATTTTGACAATTTTTGACTATTTTTGACATTTTTTTATAATTATTGACAATTTTTTCAAAATTCTAACAGTTTTTGATCATTTTTAAAAATTTTAACAATTATTGACTATTTTTGACCATTTTTTAAAATATTTAAAAATTTTGACAGATTCTGACAATTATTGACAGTCTTTTATAATTATTGACCATGTTTTCAAAATTTTGACAATTATTGACCATTTTTCCAAATTTTTGACAATTTTCGAAAATATTAGCTTTCCCAAAAGTCCTATGTCGTGCAATAAGAAGCAAGCTTCAAAAAAACAAAAGGGCCTATAATTTTACCTTCTAAAATCCCACACTATACGTTAACTGACCAGCAACCCTGGTTAAAATCTTGTTGCGTGACGAACGCTTTTTCGTAACATTACACGTTTCACGAGTTCACCAACCTTCCCAAAAGTCCTATGTCGCAAGCTTCAAAAAAAGGTTATGCTTACATTTGCAGAATATGAAGGAAATCCTTCAGCTCGCATTCATAATATTCCGAGTAAAACCTTATACTTATAGAGTATGAGCATATCCTTCACAAAAAGTATTTGGTTATTCATTAACTTTACCTTTTACGTTAAATAAAAAGGATATCAGCCATGTAATTTATGTGATGCGATAGCAAACAAGGTCAGTAGACCTGTTGCTTTACTTCCGTTACATGCTCAATTTATTTTTTCAATTTTTCCTCTCCTTGTCGTATTGGTTGATTTCTCGTAACGCAAAATAAGTCTTGAATTCATCTCTCTCCTTTTAGTTGCCGTTTCTTCTTAATTAGTCTCAAATTATTTGTCCCATGTCTCGATATCGAAAGCTTTCTCAAAGCTTATTACGGCTTTATCGGACACTGTATCTTTCTTAATTTTGTCAATTCATATTTATTTTTCCTTTAATTTGCAGGAAACTTCTAAAAGATGCGGTCAGCGTCAAAAAACGTTGTCTTATTTTAGAAGGTAAATACAAGGATAATGTATTAGAACAACAGTTGGTGGACTATCTTAGAACGCACATCCAACCGCTGTGGCCTGAAGGTTGGATGTATTTAAACGCAATAAAGAAAATCCTTAATAGAATGCAGGACCATTCTAAATCATCAGAGAATTCTAGTTCGACATCTATTAAATCTTCGAAACATTCCAATCTTTCTATTACTCCCGTAACTAATGGCAAAATTAATCCAGAAAAACCGGAAATTACAAATAGTATTACTGTTACCAAAGTCGTTAATAATAATGAAGTTATCGTAGTAGACAGTTCAAAAGTTATTTCGAAAAATTTAGAGATCAATCACGTTAGTCCAGGCGTTAGTATAGTTAAAGAAATCGAAGAAATTACGGAAATTCCAAAACAAGAAATTTTCATAAACGAACATACTAAATCAAACGAAAGTCTGCCAAAAGTAGAATCTAATGAAAAATCGTCTGATTTTACGATACATCCCAAAAAACCCGACGTCTTCAAGCCGTACGTTGACGATCCTCCATTTTCACAAGCCAAAATACTTTTTACCGATACGGATAAAATTCGAACATACCAAAAAACTCAAAAACAAAACGAAATGTTTAAACCGTACGCCGATGAAGTTATTTCGGTGGAAAGAAGCATTCCGGATAAACCTAAAATCGCTACTTACGATGATATCCCTCAGTATTCTGATAAGGAGAAATTCGTTGGGCGATCGTATGTTGAAATCGATAGACATGGTGGTCATTCGCTTCTGGAAAAAGAAAAGCAAAGTGGACAATCATATATTGAGAAAGAAAAGCAAAGCGGACAATCGTATACTGTGAAAGAAAAACACGGTGGACAATTGCATCAAGAAAAGGATAAACTGGCTGGGCATTTGTATTCGGAAAAAAAGAAACAAGGTGGACAATTGTATCAAGAAAGAGATGAGCAAGGTGGACAATTGTATCAAGAAAAAGATAAACAAGGTGGACATTCATATCACGAAAAGGATAAACATGTTGGTCATTCGTCTCAAGAAAAAGATAAACATGGTGGGCATTCGTATCGCGAAAAAGAAAAACACGGTGGACATTCGTATAATGAAAAGGATAAACATGGTGGACATTCGTATCGCGAAAAGGATAAACATAGTGGGCATTCGCACCAAGAAAAGGATAAACATGGCGGACATTCGTATCGTGAAAAGGATAAACATGGCGGACATTCGTATCGTGAAAAGAGTAAACATGGTGGACATTCGTATCATGATAAGGATAAATACAGTGGGCATTCGTACAACGATAAAGAAAAATCCAGCAGCCATTCAGCGAAAGAAAGTCCAGGTAACTTTATTTATTCTATTATAATATGTTATTGGGAATTTTTCGTTGTTTAAAAGCTTCGATTTTCTTTTATTATCTTCAGAATTCATATTGAGTTTAAAATACCAACATAAAAATTATGTAATTTAAAAGCCGGGCCATAACGTACGATTAAAGACTTTGGCAACATTACTAGTTATTCCCGCATATATAAAGCATTGTGATATCTCTCTAAAGCAGGGTCCAGACTTGCTATATAGCAAAGTTATATAACATGTTACTGATTTCCGTGATATATAACGCTGCCATCTGTACCATAGTACATAATTCGATGAGAAAAATTATCGTTTTTTGGTCGACTGTCTTTCAAGTCAAATTGCTACAAGTAACAGTTTTGAATTTAAACTCAAATTTACCTGGTATCAATATAAACGTCGAATTTAATAAAGCAAGAAATTTAGAATTATATAATTGGAAACTTCAATTATAAAACTCTGAACGTATAGTTATTTTATTTTTCTCTCTAATACAACAATGACTAATGACAGTATTGACATTGACACTAAATAGGTACCATATATAAGTAGGTCAAAAATGCTCGGGAATACGGCCGAAAATGACCGAGCGCCGGAAAGTAACGAAGTCGAAGTGTAGCGGGGATCGAGGAGAGGCATACTGTATAGATATAGTAAATTTTATACCCATTTAGAATAAGACCATCCTTATTTATTATTAATAAATCGGTCGAAACAAAAAATTACCAACAAAAATGAACGTCGTAACTAATTTATTAGATGTCACGTTTTTGAAGTTACGTCAAATTTTGATTTCATGTTAATGTCATAACGCAAAATAAGATATAAAAATGCGATATTCTGATGAATCCAAAAAACTTATGCTTAATGTAGTAAACTATTTTCAAAACGATTTAGGATCTCGATTTAAGGCAATTCAAAAAGCGTCCGAAGTACTAAAAGTTCCAGAAAGCACATTATATAATCTTGAAAAACCAAACAGAGCTACAGATTTCGAATTTAGAAGAAATATGTCTGCAAGCGTTTCCCGGAGCAAAACCCGAATTACAAAAAATACCCTGCATTGTTTGAGGGAAGTAATTTATAAAATGTATGCGCGAAAGGATAAAATCACAGTAGAAACTATTTTACGGCAATTTATCGAAGAGTCTCCAGAAACTAAGATTTCCAAAGGTTCGTTATATTTGGGAATTAAAAAAATGGGTTTTCATTTCAAATAACAGGATGGAAGAAAACATTTATTGGAAATGCCTGCAGTCAGATTAAAAAGAATATTATTTTTGAACAAATACCATGCTGCTAAAAGCGAAAAGCTCTTTACACCTGTTTTTCTGGATGAGACATGGGTTTTTAGTAAAAGCGGGGACAGAAGAATGTGGCAAGATGGTACTAAACACAGTGATTTAAAAATAACTGGAAGTGGGACACGATATGTAATTGTTCATGCCGGTAATAAAAAAGGTTTTGTGGCAAATGCATCGCTTATTTTTAAATGCAATAAAAAAACAGGCGATTACCATGATAACATGAACACCGAAAATTTTGAAAATTGGTTTAAACAGCAACTAATTGTAAACTTGGAAGAACCATCGTTAATTATAATGGATAACGCAACGTATCACAGTCGCCTGGATGAAGAAATCCCAAGAAAAAGTTGGAGTAAAACACGCACGTTAGAATGGCTCAAAAAAAAGAATATTCCTTTTCCAGATCACATTTTAAAGGATGCTGTTTGGAATATAATTGAAAAGCAAGTTTTGCCAGAAAAAAATTATCATTTAGACAAATACGCTGCCGAGCATGGTCATTGCGTTCTCAGGCTACCACCCTATCATTGCCATTTTAATGCCATCGAAATGGTATGGTCAGAAACTAAAAGGCATTATGACCAAGCTATTACGAAAACTGCAAGGTCACCTACTGAAGTATGGAATGACGTTGTAAAAAATGTACCGGAGCAACACTGGCAGAATTACATAAATCATACAGAGAAAATTATTTCTGAAGCATGGGAAGTAGAAAACAAACTGGACCTACTAAACATCGAACCTATGGTGATCTCTGTATCCAATGAATCCGATGATGAACTATCACTTTCCGAAAGTTATTCTGATTTAGAAACTAATTAAACTTTGCCTTGAAGATCACGTTGTCATTTTTTTAAAATCTAGAATTTGTACTTAATCGAACTCTGAATTGCTATATTTTTTTAAAAAAACTATGTATCTAGTTAATAAAACAATGTTTTTAAAATTAGTGCGCTTCTTTTATATTCTTTTATTATGTCAACATCTTTAGAATTTTATGAATTTCATAAAATTAATTTGTATTATTACAAACCGCCACTGATAATATGAAATTTCAAGTCACTACGCCAATGCAATAAGAAATACGTCAAGCATTTGACATGACAAAGGTCATAACCTAATTTTTTTCATGCGGGTTCAGATGGTTCAAGAAGCCGCATACGTTAAGTTACTAAAACGGCTGGTACCTCTAAATAGGTATTAATTTTACTATAGATACACGATCGTACTGGCGCGCGGCGTAACCAGTCTTTTTCGTCGGTGTTCTTGGGCGTTTTCGACCAATTTCGCATCATTTTATTACAAATCGAAAATATACGTTGTGTTGCTCTACATCTATACGTTTCAATACCGTTTTAAAATTTGAAATCGGACTATCTATAACGCATCCAGACCTACTGCAAAATATTGCATTAAAAAATTGCAATTGCAACAAAAGTAATTGTCCCATGGTACCTGCTCTTCGCGCACCTAAAGTGCATACAAAGGACTTGTTTTCTACGAAGTTTCAACGCTATAATTTAAAAAATGACAATACGAATTTAAAAAAAAAGACGAATATTCCAGTTTTACCGAATATTCTTCGCTCCCAATTATCCAATCACTTCGCAGAAAAAAACGTTGTATTCGTATTTTTATTATCTACAATTTGTCTTTTGACACCATTACGATTACTTACCTGACATTTGCGAGTCGAAAATATATCAGGTTCATACTACGAAATGTCTTTTACATGATGGCATAGTACGGTTTCTACTAGGATTTTTGTCAAAAACTCACCACTTTGATGCTTGGCCTAATATGATACAGTTACCTTTTCTTTTCATTTATATAGTGTTATGGTTAGTTTTTTACAATTTATTCCAACAAATTCAATATTTTACAATAATCAGAACCAAACAAATACTTACTAACTAAAAAGCAATACAAAGATACAAGCTAAAAAATAGTCCCAAACAAAAAAAAACACTCCCACCCCAAAATGTTACTGTCTTTCCAAAATTTCGATCTTCCACGCTTTCTCCCTCTAATATTTATTCTTCTAAATTATTGACTTTCCCTTGTGAAATAGATTTAGATCAGATATTTTACTTTATAAAGAATTCTTTTTATTTGTAACTAGCGTACCTAGCCCGCTTCGCAGGGCTTTATTCTGTCTCACTGGATTGCCTAATTACTCAAAGTTTGTTTCCATTGTATTTGCTGGTTAAAGCTGGATTTATAAATTCTGTTGTTCCCGTTGTTCGTTGTGATTTTCACGTTGCGGCGATTCGTTCACAGTTGTTTCCGAGTGGACTAATCGTTGTTGGCGATGTTGAAATTTGACGGTGACGCATGTCATACGACAGAAAAATTGACTTGACATATTATTAATGTTTTATTATTTCTCGTCAGTATTGAAAAAATGTCAATTTTCAAATTGACAATTCCAAAAAAATGCTCCGATCACCACTTAACTTTGCAGGATTACTCACTCGCTGGGTCAATCTGAATATTGTCTGTTTCATTGAAATCGGTCCAGCCGTTTCGGAGTCTATAAGGAACATACATACAACCTTTCTCTCTTATATATATGTATATATAGAGATTTGGACCCAATGAAGTCTTTAACCTATTAAAATTTTCTTACTTTTATGGGATCCCATATATTATTATTGCCTCTTTTTTCTAATTGCTCTCCAAATCCAACTCAAAATTCAAAGTCTGCTTTTCAAAAAAAATTCTTACTCTGTATATCTTCTTGGCAGCTTAATTTCTTGCCTTCTTTCAAAACTTGACAACTGTCCGAACTACCGCTTGATTTTCTTGTTTCTTTTAATGTATAATATAAAATTTCAACTAATATTTTACATAAATGATTACAGTATAATTTTTTTATAATGACTATAAGATTACAATACATTCACATCCTGGAAATATTTGAGAAGTCATCTTACTTTATTTGTAAATTTAAACCGGCAAAATGATATTCGTTAAGACATAAATTAACATTCAACTTTTGATTATTTTCTAATGTTGAGTGTACCATCCCTATTTGTTTCAATAAAAAATATTATTGATTTTTCAGGTTCAACTGTCCATAACTACATGAAAAAAGATAAATACGCTGCGCATACGTACCCCGTAAGGGATGAACAAGTATCTCTTGCTTATTCCGAAAGACATAACCCAAACACATATGCCGAAAAAGAAAAACTTTCAATTAATTCATATCCAGAAAAAGAAAAATCTACTTCCCATTCCTATTCTGACAAGCATAGATCTCATTCGTACTCGGAAAAAGATGTACAAAGTACTCACACTTATATGGATAAGGATAAACATAATTCTCATAAGCATAGCTCCGATTTATATGCAGACAAAGATAAAAATGCTATCCGTACATATTCGGAAAAAGATAAACATTCCGAAAAAGATAAAAAACCTGAAGAAGAAAAACCAATTAACCATCCCGAAATTACACCTCAGCTAGACATTATCCCACATGCTGAAAAATTGCCTAGTTTACCGATGCCGATGGAAAAACCAACAGATCTGTCAAAATTTCAAATGTTCAAACCTTATTCGGATACACCAAAGTCTCTTTTGGATGATTTGGCAGCTTATCAGTCTAAAGATGTAAACTGTTATAAGCCAAAAGAAGAAAGGCATCACAGAACTGTGGAAATGACAAAATCGTTGCCTCAAGATCCCTCGAAATTTTCAAATAAATCTTTCGTTACTCCGGGTGATTTCATATCTTCGAGATGCGACGTTTCGGTTTCGTCCACGAAACATCGAAGTTCATCTACTCATTCTTTGCAAGTAGGAAATTCTATGTAAGTATTTCTTATATACATTATTTATATCTCCAAATTGAACCTACATATTTCTCGAAAGCATTTTTTAAATTTGTGTCCCTACCCAACACTTACAAAAAAAATGTAGTTGTCGAATTTAACTATTCTTGATAATGGTAGCTGTAAATAAAAATATAAAAAAGATAGATGTTTAATTATCCAAAAATAACAAGAGGAATATACCACAAGGAACATGCAAGAGATATATTTGTAAAATGTTGGATCAACTAACGAACATGGCTTACTCTATCCACAACTTTATTTTTGCAGCAACGAACTTTCCTCAATACTGGATGAAAGCGGTGTAATTATCAAAAATCTTCCAGTAAAGGATACATTACCTAGGGAAGACAAAAAAGACACTCAAATTGGTTTGAAACCAACTACTCACTGCCAAGGAGTTAAAAGAAAATTACTTGAAAGTTATGCTAGAAATTCTAATGAAATGAACTCTACAAATTATTATTCTGCAAGTAAGTTGAAGTTTAATAATTGTGTGTTCCTATTTGCCTCATCAATTGCATTTAAACATATTGTTTGTCCAATATTTTGTAAAATTTAATTTTGTTTTTGCTCTTAAACTTTAGAATAAGTTTTCCAGTCTCTAATGTCTTTGGGAACTTCGTTCTCATCTAATAATTGATTTTTTATGGAATTTTCCTGTTTTCTCTTATCCACTCTTTCGTGATTATACGGAATATACTTCTTAAGTATTTAATTTTTTCCATTTGATTCAGTTTTTTTCATTTTGATTTACTTACTCTTTCTTAACAACCTTATTTTATTCCAATTTTCTCGTTTCTGTTTAAAAACTTTTAATTCATAATTTCAAATTAATTTTTACAAATATACGTGTGTATCATTAAATGATTTGTATTCTAGCCGTCCCCAAACACTCCGAATACGTAACATCAACTCCTCTAGTCACTTCCAAATCGGAGGGAGATGGTCAAAAAGATATTCAGATGGTAATGGAAAATCTAAAAGCCTTACAAAAACTTTCATGTTCGCCTGCCAAAAATGACAATTCGTCAAGCTCTCCGGTCTCGGTGATAGCGTATAATAAAAATTTTACAAATTCAAAAACATCTTCCAGTCATGGTCACAGTAATAGAAATGATATTAATAGAGGCGATTTTAGCGGAGGGTTTCAAGAAGAATTCCAAAAGGCGTTTATAAATTCTTTACAGCAAATGGCCGCCAGTAATAGTAAATCTAGTTACAATAACGGTAGTTAGTCCCGTTTAAATTTGATACGGTAATTTTAGAGGTGAGTTTCTAGTAGAAATTTATTTCTGTAAAAAGAAAAATATTTTTTGGAAACAAAATTAACGCTTTATTTTTGATTCAGAATAACTCTTTCAATTTTCAACCGATTAAAATGATTTTTTTGGTGCATTATAGGAAATTAATTGAAATTATCACAAGCATTTTTAATTTTTGTAAAAATAAATTTGACAATTTATTATACCGGGAGGAATGAAACAATCCTTATGTACCGTAAATTCTAAATATCCCTGTGGGGTAAACTGAAGGCTACAAATTTTTTCTTTGCAAATGATTAGAAAGAATAATTAATTCTCGATATTTTGTTTTTGATTCATTTAACAAAAGATACAAATTTGTAAAGACAACTCTACAATTTTTGCGACGTAAGTTAGTTATTTATTCTTAATATCAACAGAATCAATTATGATATCAAAATTGAACATAAACAAGTAGAGAACTATACGTTCCAAATCTTGTATGTTTATTGGAGGAGGTACATTACTTCGGACCGATTTTCTTAGAACATCCCAAATGTGGTCAAATGGGTTAAGTCGGCACTTCGTGGAGGAAAGTCTAATTTTTGGGTGTATATTTCATTTAAATAATGTATCAGAGATCTTGCTATGTGAGGCCGCGCATTATCTTGCATGAAAATGAAATTAACGCCTATATATGGTGCAAATGACATAACATGTTCTTCAATAATACTGGGTGTCCCAGAAGTTTCTGACCCATTTTAACTGCAAAAATCTCGGAACTCAGAAACAATAGGGTGGTGCAGTTTTCGATGAACAATTTCTTTTTATATAAGTTTTTTCAGTACAAATGTTTAATTAGTGAAATCTTATATTTTTTTAATGCAAATGTCTATTTTTTAATGAAACACCCTATTATGTTTATTCTATTTGAAAGCTGAACTCTTCCCCTTTCCGAAAATGTATAACATGTGGAAGTTTAGATGACAAATGAGTAAGTTATTTGGTTTTTAATGATTATTGCTTATTAAATAAACGTGTCTGACACATACGTTTTAAATGAAAAACAATTACAAAATTTGCCTGCTAACTAATACCATAGTATTACAAAAAATTTGTAATCTTTGCTAATACTCACGTTTAAAAAAATATACTGAATGTTTTTGAAAGAAGCATGTCTTAACATTAGAAATAACTAAAACTAAACTGCGTAACATTTCCGGGGTAATTTCTTGAAATGTTCGGACAGATGTATTCCAGAGTCTCTGGAATAGGGTTATAACATCTATCTTTGATAAAAAAAAACCATATAAACAGTCTGGAATCGTCAAGTCAAAGCTACACCTCTAGATGCCTACATAACATTCTATCATTAAAAATTAAACACCCTATATAAGATTTCACTAATTAAACATTTATACTGAAAAAACTATATAAAAAGAAATTGTTCATCAAAAACCGCACCTCCCTATCGTTTCTGAGTTCCGAGATTCTTGCAGTTAAAATGGGTCAGAAACTTCTGGGAGACACAGTATAGCAGATAGATATTGGAAGGAATCAAAAAACAAAATATCGAGAATTCATTAGTCTTTCTAATCATTTACAAAGAAAAAATTTGTAGCATTCAGTTTGCCCCACATTTTTATTGGGAAAAAATAATTTATTTTCCAAATACAAGAGATGTATATATTTGGTAATATTTATCACTATATTTTTTTTTAGCGTCGTCATCGTGTGAAGTGATTTATTTTAAATATTGTAAATAAATAAGTAAACTGCCTGAGAAAAAAAATATTATGAAGTAATACATATAATTATTGTTGTAATTATCTTTTTTGATTTGTACATTAAAAAATTTTCAGATAAGTTTTATTCAGTCTTTATATTTATTTAATTTGGCCTGTAAATTTGAAACTATGTTGTACTTTTTGAATATATTTTTTAAATAGATTATATGTTTTAAGTCTTTATTTCACTCGTTCCCAACTGGGTATATAGGATGGATAATTCAATAGATACAGGACAGAAATAACACATTTACTTATTCTTATAAATAAAGAAGGATAAAAATACATTTTAGGCTAATTTAGTTGGTCTAACGAAAACTCTCTTTTTCATTTTCCTTCCCTGCACTTGAAGTTTCTGAAGTTTTGACTCTATTTCATTAAATATTTCATACTGCTCTTCTTCAGGGATAGTTCGCCTGCAAATACAAAACCATTTATAAGTAAAAACTTAGAAGTAACAGTTATGTAATAACAATCATTCATGACATTGGTTATTTCAATATTAAATCCTGACAAATGTGACATATACTTGCTCCTGAGAACTTGCAAATGCACGGAATTGGGCTAAATAAGTCATGTGACATTGGACACCAATCAGATTGTATGACATTATTTGTTCTGTTGTAAAACCACTTTTTGTAACAGGAAAATAAATACTTAATAGATCGGTAGCCAATGACATATGTAGGCTTCATTATTTCGAATGGAAGCCGTTTTCACCATCGAGTTACATGTGAAAAACAATTAGAATAAGGCTATTCCCCAAGGCCCAAACTGGTTAATCGATGCTACAGTGGACATTGAAAATCTTAGAATTTTCAGGAAACTAGAACAATTAACTTATGGATGCCCTGTACTTAGATGCATTCCTTGGGTATTACTTTATCATCAAAAACAACATGGCATACAAAGCCAAGTAATACTAGGGGTTGATAAGCGAGGGTTAAAAATTGATAAAAAGGTGAAAAAAAAATTAACTTATGTATGCTGAAGAAAGTTTATATTTTGTTATCTTAGTAGATGTTAAAAACATTAGTGGCATATATTTTGCGGCGATATATGATTTGTTAATAATTTTCCAAATATGATGTAAAAGTTATAAGTAAGAACAGTTAGCTAATGATTGAAACATTTTGTACAATAGAAACGGCTTCCTTTCGAAATAATGAAACCTACATGTGTCATGGGCTACCGGTCTATTAGTACCTTTAATGAAGGCACTGATCAACGCCACCGTTGTTATGATGCTAAAAACTAACAACGGAGCTGACACTGTTAAACGTCAGATATTTTATTTAAATATGGCTACAATGTTATTAGTAAAAATAAGATGGAGAAGAAAAAGATAGGGCGATGTTAGCTATAGTCGATAGTCGAAATTCTGTAAAGTGACGTCATCGGTTATCTACCGATTTAAAGTGAACTCCATGAGCGTATCATAGTTTAAGGGTGCGAATACTGAAATATCTGGAATTTCAATTTTTAACATTTGAAATAATAACTTATCACAAGTTGTTCATAAGTAAGTTAAAACAAAATAAAAAAATGTTTAAAAGTTAATTCCAACTTACTACTACTAAAACTAAAATTGAGGTAACATTTTCGTTATTTGCTAACCGGCATTATCATTACGTAAAAGAAAGTTGTTTGTCAAGACCAAAATAAATTACCGATAAGTATAGGTATGTTGCGAGGTCACTTGTAAAATGTCTGACTAACTGGAAGCGGTATCACTCCCTGACGACTCCTCAGAATCATCGCTTTCTCCTCCTATATCGATAATGAGTGGTTCCGTCATTACTTCTACACGTATGTCTAAATCCCAAAACTTTATTTCTTCTTTTAATACGTGTTGAATACATTTACGCCAACTCTCAGCAGTAACGGTATGCAGCGCCTCGTCAAACAGTTTCTCAACGTCAGCCATTTTGAATGTACTGTTTTTTCTCGCAACATAATTTTTCACTTGGGCCCAAACCAGCTCGATGGGGTTTAACTCACAGTGGTAGGGAGGAAGTCTAACAACTGAGACGTTGAAATCTTTCGCCATTTCATCGACAACGTACTTAATATAACTGCTTTTATGTTTCCGTACGAGAGATAATAATTCAACTTTTAGCATTGCCTCGTTGTGCGGAATGCTTTTACTCTCTAACCAATCAATTATAACCCTCTTGCGGCTAGCTGAAGTAGGTATTTGCTCCAGTCGACGAGAGTGGTATGAAGCATTATCCATAACTATCACTGAACCAGGAGTTACCTTTGTTAAAATTGATCTAAACCATGTTTCAAACCGGTTACCATCCATCTCTTCATGGTAATCGACAGTTTTTTTGGACTGAAAACTTAGTAATCCACCTTTACAAATCCTTCCTCGCTGCCAATGTGAGTGATCATCAGTCGACGTCCTTTCCCAGAGGGAGCTTTTAAACCGGAAGAGAAACCCTCCATAAAGGCTTGTCGATTGCTTCGTATATTCATGTCTTGCCACACTTTTGACACAGTGTGGCCTTCATTTAACCATGTTTCGTCAAGATAATATATGTGCCGTCCTTCGTTACGAAACTGTCGTATCTGTTTTAAATAATTTCTCCTCCATTCCACAATGTCATTTCGTTCAATTAAGGCACTGTTTCTACTTCTTGTTTGGTAACGAAAATTCATTAATTTTAAAGTTCGTCTCAAAACTTTATCACTGATGTTTGGTAAAGTATCATCAGCTTCTATTACCTTGCTCAATTTAGCTACCGAGGGGATTTCATTCCTAAAATAAAAATAATGTATTTCCCTACGTATAGCATTCCGTGTTTGGTCGTCCAAAACAATTTTCTTTCTTCCCCTACTTTCCGGTTTACAGTTTTCACCTCGTTCTCTTGTCAAAGATCCGTCCCGCGATTTCTTTAGAATATTGTATATAGTACTCTCAGAAACTTTAGTTAAATAACTGCACTTAATCACAGCGTCACTAACACCCAACTGTTTGTCCATGGCACGCAGTCCTTCGTACACATTTAATATGAGGACTTTTTCTTCCCGAATTAAATTGTTACGACGCCGTTTTTTATCGCCAACACCGCTACTCTCCGCCATTATTGTCACTAAATATACCGATATAAATATTACAATAAATACCAATAATAACCGATTTATCACACAAAACCACAACACAAATACTGATGTTACGTTCATGAAGAGAATAAACACCTCACATAACTGTTTACTATCACTGTCTCATTCGCGTAGCTCGATCTATCTATCTCGTTCTCAAAGCCGGAACATTGAAGCGACTCTCCAACATTGTCAAATCGGCGAGTTTTTCACAACAAACTTTGCGTTCAAGAAATATACATAAACACTTTATTTCACATTTCAAGTAAACTAATTATTATTAGTCTGCTTGAAATTTGAAATAAATATATTAAATTGGTATTGACTTAATTACATTGCATCTTTTGTACCTGAAATATTGACACAATGGATTTGAAGTGTATTTATAAAATACAGCATTTCTCTCTAGAATACATATGGCAACTGCGCTTTAACCAAAGTGTTGATTAGATAGCTCTGACACACTTTACAGAATTTCGACTATCGAGTATAACCCTGAAAATGTAAAAAATATGGTCTCTGTTCGGAGTTGAGTTCACAAACCTATCTGTCCTATATCTATGGGCTCGAAACGACACAATGTCAGTTGTCGATAAGAAAGCAACATGTATGTATGTTCCCTCCCAATAAAATACATAAAGTATACAGTGTATAAATATTCCTTTTCCTGCCTATTAAATATCCAACAATAATAATTAAACATGACGCAGTCAGATCTTTACAGGCAGTGAAAAGTCAAAAGTGTGACACATTTAAAGATATTAGGGGAATAAGTTTACATAACCTCTATAACATAACATGGCTAATTTTGGAGCCGGGCCGGTGAAACTGCCCCCCGATTTTGACCTGTAGAGTCAAAACGCCGCAGGAGAATGGAAATTCTGGCGAATCGCTTTCGAAGATTACTTGGTAGCTACAGGTTCAAACGAATCTAATGATTCTGTCAAACTATCAATTTTAAGAAATATGATAGGCACCGAGTCTGCAAGAATCATGTCTACATTTACAATCCCAGATATTGAAACCAATAAATACAAATATACAATTGAATTAATTGAGAAATATGTGAACCCAAGAATCAATGAGTGTTTCGAAAGATATAACTTTACAAAAACAGTCCAGAAGGAAGGTGAGAGTTTCGAACACTTTTTAACAGAAGGCAAACATTTGGTAAGGACGTGCAATTGGTAAAAGTCTAGTTTAGTGAACCAACGCGGATTTTGACGAAATATTTTTTTTTAAATTAATTCGAGGTCGCTGAACACGAAAATGAAAAAAGAAATCGGCGCTCTCTTACCAAAAACGAGTTATGAATTTTTGAAGATGAGTTCAGATCAGCACTGCACTGGTTTTATTGTCATATAACAACTGATTTAAATGATGCATTATAAAGTCTACACAATGTTAATTACACTATAATTACTTTTTACGATATTCCTCTCACACACACATTTAAAAAACACTGATATTGATATTCATTTCTTGCAAATTCGTTTTTTAATTCCACAATTATTATATCTTTTGACATTTTCATGTAACATGACTGACATATAAGTTTTGGTCTGTTTCCGCTCAGTCGCACAACTTGTACCTAATAGCAAATCCAGCCATTAGATATTTAGCCACTTGAATTAGTTGCTGAATATTTTCGATTTCATGATCGTGACATAGAAGATATAAACAAGATGAACATCATGAACATACACCTATTTTTCCGATAGCTGGCGCTGTATTTGGCTCAACTTTCGTTTAACTGAAATCGGTTATGGAAAAATTATATGAACAGCCATCTACATACTGTGAGAAAGGCGCGCCGGATCGACGTTTCGCAATTCGCGCGCGCGAATTGCGAAACGTCGATCCGGCGCGCTCGCTTCGCTCGCGATAATCAATCTACTTTATTATTTTAAACGGAAATCCAATCTAATAAATGTATCAAGATGATAAGAAGCGATTGCGATTTCACTTTGATCGGTGTTAGTTGGTCGGGAAGCGATATTAGTAGAATTTTCAAATTTTCTAAAAAGGGGAAACAGCTTCTGATAACCAAAGTCTTATAATATTAGCAGTATGTTAAAAATTTGATTTGGAATTACACCTGCAGCAACTATTTTCGTTGTCAGCAGTGTTTATAGAGGCCGAACAACTGAGGAGGTGATTTTTTTAAAGAATTAATTGATGAGTGCAATTCAGAGAAAAAAAATTGTTCAGCATCCTCAATGATCAAATTGAATGGTTCATTATCCTTCAAATAAATGATAAATATCAACCAAACTTATCTCAAAACTAACCATCTTCCTAAAATCAACATCTCTCAAAATTTGAAAAAAAATGTTTCAGCTGTAATACGGCGCTAGCTATCGGAAAAATAGGTGTATGTTCATGATGTTCATCTTGTTTATATCTTCTATGTCACGATATGGTCACGATCATGAAAACGAATATACTCAGCAACTAATTCAAGTGGCTAAATATCTTTTATGGCTGAATATGCTATTAGGTACAAGTTGTACGACTAAGAAGAAACAGACCAAAACTTATATGTCAGTCATGTTACATGAAAATGTCAAAATATATAATAATTGAGGAATTAAAAAAAGAATTTGCAAGAAATGAATATCAATATCAGTGTTTTTTAAATGTGTGTGTGAGAGGAATATCGTAAAAAGTAATTATAGTGTAATTAACATTGTGTAGACTTTATAATGCATCATTTAAATCAGTTATTATATGACAATAAAACCAGTGCAGTGCTGATCTGAACTCATCTTCAAAAATTCATAACTCGTTTTTGGTAAGAGAGCGCCGATTTCTTTTTTCATTTTCGTGTTCAGCGACCTCGAATTAATTAAAAAAAAATATTTCATCAAAATCCGCGTTGGTTCACTAAACTAGATTTTTTCCCCGAGATCTTATAACCCGTGAAGCCCTTTTGAGGATTGACCAGTTAACACTGGACAAAGCTGTTCAATTTTGTCGTACTAGTGAACAAAGTAAGAACCAAAGTATGAAGTTTCAAGAACAAGACCGAGAAAAGGTAAATTTTGTAAACAAATTAAGACAGAAACCAGAGGTAAGTAACCATAAACAATATTTTAAAAATAATTACAATCAAGACCATAATGCTAGACAGAGTGAAAAGTGTAAGTGTAAGAGATGTCAATAAATGCATGGTCCGCGCGAATGCCCAGCATTTGGGAAGAAATGTAGAAAATGTGGGTTACTTAACCATTATGCGGTAGCGTGCAAAGTTAAAAATATTAGAAATATTGAACAAGAGTCTATAGATGATGATAGCTACAGTGAAGATGACTTATTTATAAACCAAGTAAAGTCTAATAACAGTAGAAAAGTTCAATCTCGTAGTGCATGGGAAGAATTAATTATGTTGGAGGATAAAAAATATAAGGTGAGACTAGATACAGGGGCCGATGTAAATATTATACCTTTAGATATATTTAGAAAGATAGACAAAAATTTCACGATAAGAAAATCTGCATTAATTTTAAGAGGGTAGTGAAGCTAAACCTGTAGGTATTGTAAATATATACTGTAAATTTAAAAATGTTGAAAGTTATGAAGATTTTGAAAATTGTGAATGAGGCCAACCACGTGCTGTTGTGTGGTCAAACCTGTTTAAAACTAAATTTATTAAAAAGAATAAGCAATGTATGTGAGGTTAAATGTGATTATGAGAAAAATTTATGTTTACAAAATAATATTGATCTATTTAATGGTCCAGGGAAGTTTCCAGGTACATTTAACATAACCACTGTTGAAAATTTCGAGTCTGTGTGTTATCCCCCCACCAAAGTACCCATCGCTATAAGGAACCCCTTAAAATGTGAGTTAGATAGGCTTGTTGAAAGAAAGGCCATAACCAAGGTTGGGGAGATAGACCCAAAGGCAAGTATAAACAGGATGGTCATAGTAGAAAAGGCAAATGGCAAAATAAGACTATGCTTAGATCCTTCAGATCTCAATGCACAGATTGTAAGAAAGCCATATTTAGCACCTAACATTGAGGAAATTTGTTCAAAACTCATGGGTAAAAAGTTCTTTTCAGTTTTTGACCTGGCAGAAGGATATCACCACCTGAAGCTGAATGAGGAATCATCATGGAAGTGTTGCTTTGCCACACCCTTTGGCATCTACAGATTCATGGTACTTCCATATGGCCTGTCAAATTCTCAAGACCTGTTCCATGAGGAAGTTGAAAGAAATATTGGGGACATAAAAAATGTTCAGATATGTCATGATGACATGATCGTAGCAGGCGCAACAAAAGAAGAGCATGACGAAGCTGTATTAGAAGTCATGGAAAGGGCCAGAAAGGTAGGAGCCAGGTTTAATAGAGACAAATTTCAGTACTGTCAAAGTAAGGTAAGATTCATGGGTCAAGTTTTTTCAGAAAAGGGAATGCAGGTCGATCCAGCTAGAATTGAATCACTGTGTAAGCTTAAAAGCCCAACAGACAAAGTTGAGCTGCAAAGAGTTATTGGTTCATTTAACTATGTCATACCTTATGTTAAAAGTATGGCTGATTATATGCATCCTTTGTGTGAATTATTAAAGAAAGATGTAGAATGGCAGTGGTTACCCAAGCATGAGGAAACTTTCAATAAATTAAAAAAAGCAATAAGTGAAGCACCCAGCTTAGCACCTTTTGACCCAAAGAGGAAAATAGTATTACAATGCGATGCTTCCAAAAATGGGTTAGGTTGCTGTATGTTTCAAGAGTATGAATGTAACATATTAAAGCTTATTGGATGTGCATCGAGAAGTACACCTCGACCAAATTCATTTCAACTCTGAGATGCGCAAACAAAGAAGAGAGACCGTACTATTTCAGTGCCGCAAAATAAACGCATGTACACTCGGCGGAGAAAGTTTAGTTAGTTAAATATTACCTAAATAAAATCCTGAGAATTTGGTAATAAATTCCATTTTAGTTATTAACTGTGTAAAATGTGGATTTCAATTTATATTTCTGAATCGAAGTAGCTTTTACTTGAGGAAAATACACAACTAAATAGAATTCGATTTTTAATAAACTTAATTTCTACTGTACTAACATTGTTACAATTACAATTGTTTCGCAATACAGTGTTGTCAAAGGATCGATTGAATTACAAACTAAATATTAAATATTGTAGATATTTAAAATGACACTGGGTACACATAAAACCGAAATTTATTCCACATAGACATTTTTAAAATTGTTTACCTGATCAAATCCAATTAGGAAATTTTCCGCTATTGTAGCTGTATACAAAAAGATGTCTGAACTTTCTGAAACTGAAATACACTAAAGAAAGCAGCCTATAGCCAACAAATAATATTCACAATACTACATTAACGACATCAGTTTTAAATTACACACAATCTAAACGTCTATTCTCTTTATTTACAGTATGGAGACACCGTTTAAAACAAATCTGTCACTCACTATCACTGTTTTCACTCTCAGAACTTACAATATCATAATCATCATCGTCATCGGAATCGTCATCTCCAAGATTAATAATAATTTGATCTATTACTATATCTAAGGCTGGTTCCAAGCAGAGAAACTCTTTTTCACATTTGAGCGCATGTTGGCAGCGACTTTGCCATTCTAGTGGTGGAAAATTGTCAAAAAATTCATTACATAGCTTTTCCACATCTGACAATTTAAACGTGATGTTTTTACTTCCAACGTATTGTTTAAGGGATGCCCAAACAAGTTCAATTGGGTTAAGGTCAGGGTGATAAGGTGGCAATCTCAAAGTATTATGATTCTAAGATTTTGTCAACTTCGTACGTTTTAAATCTTGGCTTATATATTTTTATAATGTTATATAATTCAACTTTCAACATGTCATCTGCAAATGTGATGTTTCTGCTTCGTAACCACTGCTTCATTTCATCTTTTCGACTTGCGGATTTAGGCGATTTTTCACACTGCACATTGTGATATGGTGCATTGTCAATAACCAGCACACTACGAGGGGGTAAATTTGGTATAAGTTTAGTCTCAAGCCATTTCTTGTAGTTGGTAAAGTTCATATCATCATGAAAATCACCCGACTTACTTTTTGACTTAAATATAAGTGATGCATTTGGTATGAATCCTTTTTCCCATCCAGCCCCTTAGACACTGGTTTTCGTGGCCCTTCGTTACTATTATCAGACCAAGCTTTTTCATGAGTGTGGGAGGAATGAATATATGTTTCGTCCATATAGATAATTGGTCGACCCTCCTCACGGTATTGTTTTATGGTTTTTAAAAACCCTGTCCTCAATTGTCTAATGTCATGTCGCTCCATTAGTAATGTTCGGTTTGTTTTTATTTTGCGCCATCGAAAACCTATACTATGTAAGATCTTACGCAAACTTTCTCTACCACCAGTAAACTCGCTGTCTTATTTAACTTTTCGGAACAAGCGTTTCAGAGTAGGTGCTGTTTTTTCTTGTACATACCAATTCCTCGTAAAATTCTTGTATCTATATCATCTATTTTTGTCTTTTTCGGTGTTTTACCTTTATTATGTTTTGTACTGAATGACGGAGCTTCACCCTTATCAATATTTTTACTTTGACAGTGCTTATGCTAATACCGACTGCTTGTGCAACCCTTTCCTGTATTTTCGCTGAAGGAACCAATAACTCACCACGTTGTGCCTCCAATGTCATAAATTTAAAAACATCATGACTATTTCACGACATTGTGCACTCAAAATCTTGTGTTTTACAAGCGACTTAAATTCCATATTAAAATTCCTACGCGGATTGTACCACTATGAGTTCAAATGGATCTTTACAGTACAATGTTCTGCTTAGGACTGGTAGCTGCCGACAGTGTCGCACGCGTGTTCTACGCGCATCCGAATCTCACAGTTGAAATGAATTTGGTCGAGTTGTATGAATGATCACGAGATAAACTATAGCCAGACTGAAAAAGAATTGCTGGCAATTTTTTTTGGCACACAAAAATTTCATGATTTCATTTATCGTGCAAACATTGAAGTACAATCAGACCACAAACCAATTGTAGCTATCATGAAAAAACCAATTGTAGCTATCATGAAAAAACCAATTCACAAGATAGGTTCAGTTAGGCTTCAAAGATTGAGACTACAACTACTAAAATATCCTTTAAATGTAAAATATGTACCAGGTAAAAATGTGCAGTTTGCAGATATGCTTTCTAGAGCTAATTTAAATATTATGGAAAAACAGGATACCGAAATGCTCGAAATGGTTCATAGTGTTTCTAAACATCTTACTGCAAGTATGAGTAAAGAAAAAATAGATGAATTTAGGGTTGAAACTTCTAAAGATCAAATGTTAATGAAACTTCATGAATATTATTATTCAGGGTGGCCCAAAACAAACGTCGTCGACCCAACATGTAAGCCTTTTTATGCACTTAGAGATTCAATTTACGTAGAGGCTGGCATTACTTTTGTAGGCGATAAAATTATTGTTCCAAAAAAGCTGCGACACACAATCATTAAAATATTACATAAAGGTCATGTTGGTATAAGTAAAACTATTCATAAGGCTCGAAAATTATTTTACTGGCCGGATTTACATGATGACATTGCAACCTTTATAAAAGGGTGCAGAGCTTGTGAGAAGTACATGCCAACAAATTTCAAAGAACCCCTGCGACCTCACTCTGTTCCAAAGCTAAAATTTAATAAAATAGGAGCAGATATTTTGGAATTTGGTGGTAAACCATATTTAATTGTTGTAGATCACTTTTCCCATTGGCTTGAGTTGAATGTTTTAAAAGATAAGACATCTATGTCAATTATAAATTGCTTCCAAGATATTTTCATTCGTTTTGGTTATCCTCAATTTATTATAGCAGACAATTTACCTTTTGTGTCAAGTATGTGTAAGAAATACTATAAAAATAAAGAGATTACAATCAACACATGTTCCCCACATCATCACCAAAGTAATGGTCTTGCTGAAAAAGCTGTTAGCAGAGGAAACAGATATTAAGGAAAAGTTGTGAGGATAATTGTGATTTCAGAGAACTCGTTATGGAATATAATAACTCTCCAATTATTAATTTAAATGCATCACCATCAGAGATATTACACAGTAGAATGCTGAGATCACAATTACCTGTCAGCTATAAAATGTTAGAACCTAAGATTCAAACACATGTTTATTCTGATTTATGTGAACATAAAGATAGGATTAAGTTACAATTCGACAAGGTAGTTCGTAGAGAACCCATAGAATACAAGAAAGGAGATAGGGTTGTAATAAAAACAAATATTGACAAATACTGGGATAAAGCTGTTATATTAGAATGCTAATGAATGCTAATGAGCCCAGATCTTATTGGGTGAGGAAGGAAAATAATAATAAAATTGTAAGGAGAAATACACATCAAATTAAATATTCTTTTAGTAAAGATGATTACAAAATGTTATCAGAACCTGAATTGCTCCCTAACAATTTTGTTGTTACTTCTAGACCCAACAATCATGAGGCAGCTACTGGCCCACCTCATGCTATCAATATTAATGTTCCTTCACCCATACCAACTAATGTTAATGATAGAAATAATACGCGGGAAGTGCACTCTCGCTGCGGACGCTCCATAAGAGCTCCCCGAAGGCTTAATCTGTGAGGGGAAGGTGTTTGGAGTTGAGTTCACAAACCTATCTGTCCTATATCTATGGGCTCGAAACGACACAATGTCAATTGTCAGTTGTCGATAAGAAAGCAACATGTATGTATGTTCCCTCACAATAAAATACATAAAGTATACAGTGTATAAATATTCCTTTTCCTGCCTATTAAATATCCAACAATAATAATTAAACAGTCTCTAGTATATTTAGTCTAAGAATTAAACTGTTTAAAGGATAAAGTCATCATTTCAAAATTAAACATTCATATACTTACATATATTCTTTCATCAAATCATACTTCTCCCATGGAGTAGCCACTTTTTCAGCTCTTTTATAGTACTTTTCTGGCAATTCTAAATCTTGGATCCCTCGAAGATTTTTCCTCTCCCATTTTTCCAACCAAGGTCTCGGTTTCAACTTCACTTTTATGGTATTGATAGGAATAGAAGAACCTAAATATAATAATTATCAGTATTGTTGAAACTAATATCGATGATCAACCACTACACTACAACCTACTCTAATGCCTGATTTCACCAACCATTTCCTAAAGTTGGGGAATACCTAAGTCAGATTTAGGAATTCCTAAACACAATTTACGTTTCACCACATGCTAAGTAATACCAAAGAGTGATAATATAGGAAATGGTTGGTGAAATCGGGCAATACTGTCCAAAGTGGACCAAAGTAATTGATAAGAATTTTTTAAATGTTGAAAGAATAAATCAACATATTGATGTTGACCAGAGTAATCCCATTCTACAAAAAGTACTAAATTTGATAAATAATTGTAAAATATTGACAGTTTAAAACAATACCTTAATTCTATTTTGTTGAATTTTAACATACCTTCTGGTACAATTTCTGCTTCCATATTTGAATCAAATGTTGAGTATTTTGGAAGAGCATCTCTTAGATAAAGAAGTTCATCATCTACACGCTTTTCAAGACGCAATATCTCTATTTTTTGTATCGAAGGATCATACAATTTATACATAATCTCAACTCCCTGAAAAAATTATTCAATTTCCTGAAGCATTTTCATAACCAACAACTTTTTTCACTAAAGAGATCAATTCTCTAGTAAGAGAGTGAGAATAAATTGTAAATAATTTGACAGATTTTAGAAAATTTGTTGCCAGGCAATAGATACGAGAGCCCAAAAGGCTCAAGTGGCTATAGCCAAATGGCAACAAGTTTGAGAAAAGGCCTGGAGGCCTCTCGTGTGGATAGATTATATTTTGATGTTACAATCAAACTCACTTTTAAGATTTTATATTTTTATTTCAACACATTTATATCACTCGACTCATATAAGAGTTATTTAAATTAGGATGCATTGAACTTTTCAACATGAAAAATACAAATTCATTTTATGAATTTCTTGAAAACTTATGACAGATGCTCAGATGCATTAGATCAAGAAAATATGTTGTCATGTGGTTGTCAATAAAAACAATGTAGATTGAATAATTCTTGCTGGAATAATGTAAGTAGATTATTTCCAGTATAATAATGTTTTGATTTTGGTTTGAATTACTGAAATTGAAAATTTCTATTGGTTTCGAGAAACATCAAAAAATAATCTATCATATATAGGTATTTAAAAAATAATTGGTTATATAATAATAATTTAACAGACAACCTTTTTGTATTTTGAGATAATTTCTCCGAAGACTGTTTAAAATGAATAGGATACATTTTTTGCAAGTTTAGGTCAGCACACAAAAATGCAATTTGATATTTTGTCTTAGATTAGGTACTTATATTACTTTTAAATACTAAAATAAAAGACTAGTAGCAAAACCTCAAACCACGAATGGAGCAATAGAATTAGAAATATTGCAATTATATTTTGACTTTTTTAAAATTAACATTGAATATTTATTGAGAAGAACAAGAAAATGATTCAATGTGTTGAAAAAATGGTGGCATTATCTGAAAAACTTTAAATGCCATAGTAGCAAAGTAACAAAAAGATTGTGTTTTTAACAATGACCAATAATAGATATATAACACTATAGTTACCTGATGATCAATAACATTCCTTAGGATAAATTGTGCTCTTAGCCCACATCCTTTTCTTTGTATGCATATACCAACAAATCTATGAGGTTTGCCTGGAGCATGTGGATCTGATGATTCAACAGCTATAATGGAACCTGATAAAAGAATTGCTCCTTAGTAAAAACATTACTTGTTACTTAAAAATAATATGTTAAAAATATATACTCTTTTCTATTATAAATAGCAATATCGGATAATTACCAACATAAAACTCTGGTATATTGACATTACTCCTTCTGGCTAACATATCAATCCTCTCTAACTTCTCTCGTAAAGCATTTCTAAATTCGATTTTAGGATCAGGTAAGAATTCGGGATAAACGTGCCTATATTCTAATACTTCTGTACGTAAGTTGTCTTTATTAGATCTATTGGCTTGGATTGAGACCGTTTTGACTGCATTTGAATAACTCTTAAAACCTGTAAACACATATTTTAATGATTTAGTAATAAATATTTACCTAGGCCTAAACTACTATACTAACCATTGAATTTCGTTGGTAATGTTTTAGTGCAACATCTGCAGAACATTTTAGAAATTCAAACCTAAAAATTTATGTAAAATCTAAAATCAGAGACAATAGGTTCTCAACTTCTTCTGTTTTGTTTACTTCGTAGAACACAGACATATATCAATTCTGTGCAGATAACCTGATAAATACCATTAGCCGGTATGCGAGCGAAGGGTTTTTATTGGCAATAAAATTTTAAGGACAAAAATGTTTATGACATTCACATCCAATTATATTCTACTTTTCTGTTGACTTTCAACTTTCTGTTTGTGCATCTGGAGTATTCAAACTTCAAAATGCTTCAAAAGTAGAATTACGACTATTTAAGTACTTGGGGGGTCATTTGAAATACGAATGTATTTATAGGCTTGATAAAAAAGGAGTGTTTTGGTTTTTAATAATGTTGCAGTTGCATACTTATATAGGTATACCTATTACGATTACCGTAGTAAATATGATTTTGTTTCTAAGAAACCTCAAAATCGGGATATATCTCTTGAATTGGCATCACTGTTACAAACTATCCGCATGTTATCCATAGATAAATAGTGGAGCAGAGTAAGTGCAGAAATAAATTTATTTCTCTATGATCTTAGACAAGATGATGCTATCTGCTTGAAGTTTAAAATTTCGCCACCAGATAGCGTATACCGTGTCTTGAATCGGTAATAAATAACAAATGATTAATTTTAAAAGTATTTAATCTGGTAAATATTTCAATAATTGTTAGCTTCAAAGTTATGAGTTCATTTAGATAATAAAATTTATGTGTAATCGAAACAAATAATCGACAAGTATTACAAATTGCTGTTATCCAGAGTTGTCATTTTGATTTAACTTGACATTGACAAATATAGCCATAGGCTTGTCCTTATGTGAAAAAAGAAACCCTTGATAACTTTGAAACGATTAAAATTGATTGAAATACCAAGTGATTGAGAAGTGCAGTTAAAAAAAAACATTTTATAAAGATAAAATTATGACAACAAATGTCGACGAAGAACAGGCGCTTCGTGAATGCGAGGCATATGTTCAAGCTCACAACATCCAGCAAATTCTCAAGGATTGCATCGTTCAGTTATGTGTAAACCGTCCGTCGAATCCCATTTCATTTCTGAAAGAACATTTTCAAAAATTAGAACGAGAACAAGCTTTGGACGCTAAGCAACAAGCAATGTCTCCTGAGGATACAGAGGATCTTTCTCCATTACCAGCCCTTACCCAGCAGCCAGTTCGACGTCGGGGAGGAATATCTGCAGAGCCAGTAACTGAAGAAGATGCTACAAGCTATGTCAAGAAAGTCGTACCGAAAGACTACAAAACCATGGCTGCACTCTCAAAGGCGATTGCAAAAAATGTTCTTTTTTCCCATTTAGATGAAAATGAACGATCTGATATATTCGATGCAATGTTTCCAGTGAATTGTCTTCCAGGTAAATATTTTTTTTTTGGTGTAGTTGAAGAATTCTGATTATTTTAATAAGTAGGTCAAACTTAAAATCTAAATATATCTGTATATTTATCTTACAAATCTTGATATCTAAATATACACTATTAAAATGTTTTTCAAATGTTTAAATTTATTGAAGACTAGAACTTGTCAATGTAGTTTTTTAATACTTTTATTTTATTTTTTTCAGGGGAATCTATAATCCAACAAGGAGATGAAGGAGACAATTTCTATGTAATTGACCAAGGAGAAGTTGAAGTATATGTAAACAATGAATTGGTTACCACCATAAGTGAAGGAGGCAGCTTTGGTGAATTAGCTCTTATTTATGGCACACCAAGGGCAGCTACTGTGAAAGCTAAAACTGATGTTAAACTTTGGGGTATTGATAGGGATTCATACAGAAGAATTCTTATGGGTTCTACCATTCGCAAAAGAAAAATGTATGAAGAATTTTTATCTCGTGTTTCTATATTAGAAAATTTAGATAAATGGGAACGTCTCACAGTAGCAGATGCTCTTGAAACTGTTAGCTTTGAAGATAATGAAACTATTGTACGCCAAGGGGAACGTGGAGATGATTTCTACATAATAGTTGAAGGCACTGCTGTAGTTAAACAAAACCGTATTGAAGGAGAAGAACCCACTGAAGTTGGAAGGTTGGGACCAAGTGACTACTTTGGAGAAATAGCTCTATTATTAGATAGACCAAGGGCTGCAACAGTAGTGGCTAGTGGCCCACTTAAATGTGTCAAATTAGATAGAGCCAGATTTGAAAGAGTTTTGGGACTTTGTGCTGATATTTTAAAAAGAAATATTACTCAGTATAATAGTTATGTTTCATTATCTGTTTAACAGATGCATAATTTTGGATCATCTTTATTCAAGACTGTTTGGCAAGCTCATAGAAAGTGTTTTTAAGTGATTAAAATTGCAGTAAAATTGATAGTACAAATTGCATGTAGTGAATTTATTCCAATGAATGTATAGTAAATTTTATACCCATTTAGAATAAGACCATCCTTATTTATTATTAATAAATCGGTTGAAACAAAAAATTACCAACAAAAATGAACGTCGTAACTAATTTATTAGATGTCACGTTTTTGAAGTTACGTCAAATTTTGATTTCATGTTAATGTCAGATGGTTCAAGAAGCCGCATACGTTAAGTTACTAAAACGGCTGGTACCTCTAAATAGGTATTAATTTTACTATAGATTGAGTTCATTTCTGAACTCTAATATTTCATCTTTTACTGCAAATAAGGAAATTCAATGAAAATATATTAGATTGTTTTATAACAGAACATTTCAGTTAAAACTGAAATTTAATAGTTAAATCATACCAAGTACTTAAATAAATATTGAAAAAACTCAAAATACCGATTCTGAAATTGAAGCTATTAGTATTTCTTATTTGGCTGAACCTAAATCTTGAAATCAATTTACATTTGAATAGCAATCAGAATTTTTTTTAAATCAAGTTGTAAAAGATAATATTGATACAGTACTATATCATTCAAGTGGTTTTAAGAAAATTTAGTAGATAGTGATTGAAAATTTTTCATAAATAAATAGGAATTACTTTAACGGGAAATGTCAGAATCATTAATATAAGAGTGGAGATAGGAGTGCAGACAATTTTGAATCTTATAAAAACCAACATACACTAACAAGCATAAGAATCAAAGACGGGAATAAAGAGAAAGAAACTTCATATAAGATAGATAAAATGGAAATCCATAATATTCACTCTTCAGATATATCTGTTTCCTGGCCAAGGTTCACTGGAATTTAACGGGACATAAATAAATATAGAGAAATTGAAATGAAGAGAACATTCTGAGTGTGTATAAAGATAAAACTATTTAATAGTTGTAAATCAGAATTGGTTATAACTTAGTGCCAATTTATATTATACTTATGAAGGTAGAATGTAGTGCTAGCTTTTTTTAAAAATATGTAATTTGTCTCAGAAATATTTCCTTTCAAGACAGATTTGGTGTTTAATAGGTATACTCCAATCTGGTGCTTCCATTGCTAAATATGGACTATAAGGTGGCTTAGAACTACTAAGTTATGTAACCAAGTCATAATTTTTAATTCTCTCAGCAAGTATTAAATATTTTAAGAAATTAATACCAACTGAGAGCAATAAGCTAGTAGTTTTATTAAAAAATGTGTATTGGAAATAATAAGTATCACTTAAATAAATTATAATATAGAAAACAAATAATATTGGATCAATTCATTTTATGGAGTAAAAATGTAGTTGGATGTGTAAAGCCTGCCAAACAGAATCGAGTTGAAAGAATGAGCCAAATTGAATATTTACTCAACAAAATAATGTTGCTTTTGATTAACTTATTGCCTTTGCTTTTATTAAAAAAGTAGCATCAAAAATAAATATGAATTTTGTCATTATAATAACTAACCTCATTCTCAAAGAAGAGAGCATTTAAAGATTAATTATTTATATTTAATGATCTGTAAAAGTTTGATGGCACTTTTAAGGTCCCCTTGAACTGCTAATTGGATAATATTTAAATATTGTATATATGTAATATCTTCCATAAAAGGAGTAATAAATAATCTTGATCTGTCTATATTATAGAAAATGCATTTTAATTACACATTTATAAATCCAAAACTACAGCAATTGCATTTTTAATAATTTTCCTATCCATTAATACTTAAAAATTAAAATAATTTATAGGGTTGACACTATAAAAATTTTAAAGTAATGTTAAGTGTAAAACTTCTAGTAATTGTAGACTCCATAAGATGATTAAAATATTTCTTGTGTCTAAATTAACGAAAAATAATTGTGTTAAGTTTGTTTTCAAATTAAAGTTACAAAATGATTTTCCTATAACAAAACCCTAATTGTTTCCTGTATAGACATGCATAATATCAAAATTATACATTTGTTTTAAACTGCTCTTTTTTGAAAATCTGTGGCAAGTATATATTTTATTTTTACTTATAACCGAGAAAAAAGCAACTTTGGCAAACAAAATTGACTATTTTAAGCGACTGATGTCCGTCACACCAAACTAAAATTAAATCATTCTAAAAATAATAAGTAAGCGACAAACATATTTTAGTTTAATCTACAATCATAAATTTGCCTCAAGGTAGTGCTAACTTTTCTTTCTCATACAGGTGAACAATCAGTTTTAGAAACATAAAAAATTTTTATAATAAGGAGAGATATTTGTAAAAATCATAGTTATCTTACTTTGTTGACATATGTAATTTAAACTATATATTAATATAATTTGACAAACTAGCAAGTAGTTTTGAATTGCAAATTATACCAGAATCTTTTTAAAATAATCTCCAATACTTACTATTTTTAACTTCCCGCTAAAAAAATCAATGATTCTTCCCAATCATTTTCGAAAAATCGGGAAGTTATTGTTTTTACCCTGTTTTACAAAAATCGAGGTTTCAACAAATCTCGACGTTTTGAAGCCCTAAGAAGCTTTCCTGACTATTTTTACGATGATGTCCGCACGTCTGTATGTTACAGTATTGGTTATCTTTTAAATTAACCGAAATATTGCCTGCAAACGATAACTTGGGACACACTGTATAGTATAAATACAATTTTTTTCAACTAGGCCAAGCTTGATAGTGTTCATGCTAGCTTGACGCTGCGATGTTCCGTAAAAAAAATAAATCAATAATTTGTTGCTGCTCACAACTCGGCCTGTCTGACCGTAAAGAGTCAGCAACAAAAATAGAAACCGGAAGTCTGAAAAGTTTAGAAACCGGTGAACGTATACGAACCGGCCACGCTCTCTTCATTTTTCCGTGAAAAAATCTAATTAATAATTTGTTGCTGCTCTTATCAAGAATTCTCAGAGTGTAAAGATTCTGCAACAAAATAGAAACCGGAAATCTAAAGAGTGAAAACCGGTATACGTACAAACTGACCACGCTACCTTAACTTTCGATTATTCCGTGATAAAATTCAAATAATAATTAGTTGCTGGACAAAACTGATGTTTTAGCAACAAATTTTGGCTGTTTTTTCATGCTTTGCTGCATTTTACAACGCTCGTTTTTTAGATCTGGTGCACAACGAGAATATATTTTCAAAAACCGTCGAAACAGAAGAACTCAAGATGAGCAATAATCAAAACAATAACGGGACTTCTTACTGGTCACAGTCCATTGGCAGGACAACTTTCCTGCAAACAATGTGGTAAAGGGACAGAAACGGCCAAACATATACTGTCAGAATTCAAGGCATTAGACCGCAAAGACAGGCAATATTCGGCAGCCTAGGTTAACTCCCAAATAATACAACATTCAACCTGTTCACAGACTGATACAGGGGAACAGAGTTAGTGAGTGTTGTGAAATTAAGCCCAGAAGACACAAAAAGCTGATATGTAGCTGGTAATAGGACCAGCATCCTAGCAAAAAATAATAATGATTAATGAAACAATACAACTAACAACCCACTGTTTTGAATAAATTTGGACGTTATGCAAGAAAGAAGCAATTGCAACTTATGTGATGAAATCTTTCAGACTGTTATCATTGCACACAAAAATAGTTAAGGTCTGACCAAATTTTACATTGAAGTGTCATTCAATGGGTATGTTCCAACCGCAATCAGCAACGATCAGAGAATAACTGGTCATAGCAAAGCTTTGTTTACCTTCCTGTAATTCCTATCACTGATTGCAATGGTTGACTATTCTCTGATCGTTTCTGTTTGCGGTTGGAACAGGCCTAAAATCTCTCAGAGCATATGAAGGGTGTGGTTTTCTCCTCATCCTTGTATTCTCCAAGAAATAATATTCAGTAAAAAACACATATTAGTAGAAAAATTGTTTATTTGATAATAATTTGTATTTTAAAAGTATTTTTACTAGATTTTTCAAATAAATATCCAAGTCAGTAAGAAATAAAACTACAAAATACTTAAATTAACGCCCTGCTTCCTATTCTTCATATGTGCCTCAGCAATTTTTGCAAAAGATTCCATGTTTAATAATCTATAATTTGATGCTAAAAATTGTGCAATTGTTGAATCCAAACTATCTATACCATGGCTAATGATATTCCAACCAAGTTCTATTCCTGTTCCAAAATCACATTCATCTGTTGCTATACTTGTATATGTAAATACAGGTTGTAGTTCTGAGAGATATTTTTGTTTTTCTTCAGATGTTTCTGCATTTTGGAGTTTTGTAAGATTTGCTTCCAATTCTTTGTTGCTTAATGCCAATTCTCTGTAACCTATTTGAGACCTAATATAAAAAAATGGTTTGTTTATTTACTGAACTATAATTTTGAGATATCTTCAATGTTGTGTAAAGTTTTACCAACTTACTTTTTATCATAAGGAACACAAAGACCAATTTTGTTGAAAGATCTTGTAACTATTTTTTTCTCTCTAGCAATCATTTCTTTGGTCTTAGGAGACATGTTAATTTTAAGTTTTTCTGCTTCCTTCATTAAAGTTGATTGTAGTTTTCCTATGGCCATTTTTTTAAATGGATTGCCAGTCTTCTTAAGGTCTTCCAAAAATATACTAAAAAGCCAAATAATCTGGTTAAACTAGATGTATTATGGAAACTTATATATTGCTTGTTAACTTACTTTACTGCAGAAAATATGTTACCACCCATTGGTGTTAAAATACCATTCTTTTTAGGGGCATTAGACACTAATAGTACAGGTAACTGATCAGGGGCATCTCTAAAATATCCTATATGGTAACCTGAAGTATCGTCAGTTTTTAGTATAGTTTGAAATTCAGGTGGATCTCTATAATACCTCCAATGAATTAAATAATCCATTTCTGGTTTTTGTACACCAGAAAACTTTCCTAAAAATAATATTGCTAACTTAAGAATTTTTTTGGTGTGTTTAATGATAAATACATGTATTCTGTATTATTTTTTTTGTTACTTACCTGCAAGTACATCAAATGGTCCAACTAAATGAAGCCCAATGTCTCTTAAAGCTTCTGATGGATTTGATGGTTTCAGTGTTTTACAAAGATTCCAGAATTGAAAGAAATCAATGGGCATAGTTACTAAAAATTTCTCTTTTATAAAGTTGCACCACTCTTCTTTCCTAGAATCTGATTTTGTTTCAGAGGTTTCATTTTGTTTTTCTAAAATTAAAATCTAATTGAACATTGTACTTATTGTACTTTTATTGGCTTTCAAAAACATTACCTTTATTAGGCACAATTAAGTAAACAAAAAACTAACCATTATTTTGGGATACATCAAAATTTTCTGTGGCAGTGCTATTGGCATTATCCAACTGTTCTACAATATCATGAATTACATTCTTTATTTTTGTATTACTTTCCTCAAAATTGCTTAAATTACTACCAGAACTTTCACTATCTGAATCTGACACATCGTTATTAACTCTTTTATTAGTTTCCTTTTCAGAATTTACTGAACCATCGGAATCATCTTGGATTGAATAGTCTTCTGAATCTGATTCGTTTGATTTATCTTTGGTAGTTACTTTATTATCATCAGCTTTCAACTTCTTCGTTACTCGAACAGGAGAGTTGACTGGCTATAAAGGCTATATTTATTAAATATTTTACAACAAAAATATGAAAGTGAGGTTACCTTTCGCTTTGGTGGATGTTTATATATCTCTTTGTGTGCTGGATTCTTTTGATAACACTTTGCACCATACTTACAAAGAGTTCGTTTATCTATATGGTACTTTTTGCTCTCGTCGTCCATTTTCAGTCAAAATAACAATTTTTTAGAATGGATTCATGCATGGATTAATCACTTTTGAAATTTTGGTACCTTTTTTTAGTAATCTGTGGGAGTGGGTACCTTATAGAGGTGACAATAGGGATGGCGATCTGAAATCGATTAATCGAATAATCGATTCCTCGAACCGAATAAATCGATTTTTTAAATCGATATGTTGTATTGAATCGATTCAGTGAATCGATATTTCACCCTTGAAAATCGTCTTTCGATTTTTTTTGTGTTTTTGGTGGAGCGGCTTTTTTTTCAATTGCCCCGGCAACATCGCAAGTAGTGATGAGAGCGAAACCGCTCGGATCCCAGTAGACTCGACAGGCACTGTTGCTTTTTGTTTCAAAAAAGCTTATAGGGAACTCTATAAGTAGGGATGTTTGAAAAATTAAACGATTTTTATATAAATCAATTATTATTTTGTTATAATCGATTTTTCGAGTAATATTAATCGATTTTGTATAAATTACGTGTGTTTAAGGAGTGGATTTTCGAAAACGGCTCTCGTATTATTTATTGACTCTTTTTCAAAATTTTGACACCTTTTGACGATTATTGACCATTTTTTAACATTAATTATTATCAGTATCTTAGAGTTTTCATAATTTTTTCATTAAATAGTGGAATTAATTAGAAACACTTAGTTTCATTTAAAAAAGTAATATGAGTAGATCCAACAAAGTAAGGGTCCAAACAGTAAATTCATTTTTTAACAATTATTGACAGTTTTTGACAATAATCGTCAATTTTTAACAATTAATTGACAATTATTGACCAATTTTGACAGTTTTTCAACAATTACTGATCATTTTTAAAAAATTATTGACCAATTTTGACAGTTTTTCAACAATTACTGATCATTTTTAAAAAATTATTAACAATTTTGACAGTTTTTCAACAATTATTGATCATTTTTTACAATTATTGACCAATTTTGACAGTTTTCCAACAATTATTGACCTTTTTTTTAAATTATTGACCTTTTTTTTTTTAATTATTGACCAATTTTGACAGTTTTGCAACAATTACTGAATATTTTTCAAAATTTTAACAATTATTGACACTTTTCAACAGTTTTTGACAATAATAGACAATTATTGACCATTTTAAAATTTTTTTTTTCAAATTTTCGATAATTATCGACCACTTTTCAAAATTTTTGACAATTATTGACAATTTTCAGCAGTTTTTGACAATTATTGACAATTTTCAGCAGTTTTTGACAATAATTAGCAATTATTGACAATTTTTCAACAATTATTGACAGTTTTTAGCCATTATTGACCAATTTTGACAATTACTGATCATTTTTTGAAAATTATTGTCCATTTTTTACAATTATTGACCAATTTTGACAGTTTTTCAACAATTACTGACCATTTTTCCAAATTTTTCAACAATTATTGATCTTTTTTTTTTAAATTATTGACCATTTTTCAACAATTATTGACCAATTTTGACAGTATTGCAGCAATTATTGTCCATTTTTCCAAATTTTTTAACAATTATTGATCATTTTTTAAAAATTATTGACCATTTTTTACAATTATTGACCAATTTTGACAGTTTTTCAACAATTACTGACCATTTTTCCAAATTTTTCAACAATTATTGATCATTTTTTTTAAATTATCGACCATTTTTCAACAATTATTGACCAATTTTGACAGTTTTTCAACAATTACCGACCATTTTTCAAAATTTTTCAACAATTATTGATCATTTTTAAAAAATTATTTACCATTTTTCAACAATTATTGACCAATTTTGACAGTATTGCAGCAATTATTGTCCATTTTTCCAAATTTTTCAACAATTATTGATCATTTTTGAAAAATTATTGACCATTTTTTACAATTATTGACCAATTTTGACAGTTTTTCAACAATTACTGACCATTTTTCCAAATTTTTCAACAATTATTGATCATTTTTTTTAAATTATCGACCATTTTTCAACAATTATTGACCAATTTTGACAGTTTTTCAACAATTACTGACCATTTTTCCAAATTTTTCAACAATTATTGATCATTTTTTTTAAATTATCGACCATTTTTCAACAATTATTGGCCAATTTTGACAGTTTTTCAACAATTACTGACCATTTTTCCAAATTTTTCAACAATTATTGATCATTTTTAAAAAATTATTGACCATTTTTCAACAATTATTAACCAATTTTGACAGTTTTTCAACAATTATTGACCATTTTTCCAAATTTGATTTGATTTTTTTTCAATCCGATAATTATCGTTAACGAATAAATCTCTTACGTTTATTATCGGAATATATACGAAAAGCATGTCCATTTTTAAAACAATAAAAAAAAGTCAACGATCTTTTCGCAGAAATCGATTTATTTTTGATTAAACTTGATTTTTTCGACAAATCCATTAATTTTGAATGAAGAAAAATCGATTTTTATTTTATCGATTATTATTTTCCATTAATCTCACACATTCCTAATCCGATACTTTGTGGTAATAATATGGTAATAAAAAAATAATTGTTATTATTATCGAATTCCCTGGACTTAAAAAAAATCCCCAATTTTACTGATAAGAGATCCCAGAAAAAGATTGTTTATTTAGAGGTACCTTTCTTGTTGTTTTTCAATAAAAAAGATCGATTTATATTTACATTGTAAAAAATACAAACTTGAAAAAAGTCGATTTTTTAGATATCGATTTTTAAGACCTCGATTTTTTTATGTATCGATTCATCAGGTTACGATTCGAATCGATTTAAAAATCGATCTTTTTTAGAAAGAATCGCCATCCCTAGGTGACAAATTATCGATAGCACTATCGATAACTATCAATAGTATAAACTATCGATATGATATTGACACTATCGATATTTTTCGATAGTGAGAAAAACACGAAAACCAGACTTGACAGGCCGTAGCCGTATCTGGGTAGTAATAATTGAATGTTGTTTTTCCATTTAGTTTTGTTCTTGTTTTTCGGAAAAATGTTATTATTTTTCAGACATTCTCCATATTGACTTCTGATGGTGTTAGTCGTATTATATTATATTCATTTTGTCGTTTAAAAATAAAATCTTAAATTCACAACAATAAATATTTTATTTTATTTATTTGAGTCTTAAAATGTATCGAAATTCTGAACATTTATATTTATCAGATTCTTCGGACTATCGATAACTATCGATAGTGACGGTACCAACTATCGATAAATATCGATAGTCGCCACTATCGATAGTTTGTCACCTCTAGTACCTTAGTGTCAACTGTCAAACTGGTTGACATCAACTGGTGACACCTGGTGTTGCATGACATAGCAGACATAGGCGTTACAACTAGTTATTTAACCAGCAAGTGTATTAATATAAGAACTATTAACAATCTAGATACTTTAACGCGTGTTTCTAGTTGTTAAACTTTCCGATGGCTACTCGTCCATGGGCTACTCATTTCAACTTTTATATATATATCAATTTTACAAAAACGACTTAGTGTATGTTTGGTTGCCTATACCAAAATCGTTTATTAATAGAGCCTATTAGTCACCGTAGATAAACAAGAATAGTAGTTTAACTCTTCGACACGCCCCTAAACGTTCCCTCCCTGCCCCGTCATCGACTTCGGGCTGGTCGGACCCGGAGCTGTATACCAGATACCAGGTTATCTATGATACCAGTTGTCCACAGATATAGTATTTATCTATGGTCCACAGATATCGCCGAGTACGTATATATTATACCGGTTGTAGTTTCGTGTTGCGTTGTGTAATATTGTGAGAATGAGAACATTGTTTATATTTTTTAATAATTAAATCTAGATTAATAAAAATGGGGTTATTGTGTTCTGCTGAAGGTTGCAAGAGTAAAAGAGGATTACGTGTCACTTTTTTTCGATTTCCGAAGGATGAAGCTAGGTAAGAAATTAAAAATATGCTCATAGTACACGCCTGACTATTGAGTGTTTATGCAATTATTTCATTTATTAACAATGTATTGTGATGGTTTTAGATGTAACGCTTGGAAAAATGCTTTGGGGTTCATCGGTAAACATAAATATGCAAATCTAACAGCAGAGCAATGTAACAACACAATAAGGATTTGCAGTTTACATTTTCCGGAAGACAGTTTTATTCAAGATCGAATGAGAATCACTTTAAAATGTAATGCCATTCCTTTGTTAAACGTGTCAAATACCGAAGGTAAGAGATATAATTGTACCTATTTGAGAATATATTATTTTACATTATTAAAGCTTACTTTGTTTTGATATTTATAAACAAAAAAACTTTTCAATTATTATGTTTGACCTGAATTAATAAGATATTTTTTTTAGATCAAGCTTCATGTGGCAGTCATCCTCCTTCATGCAGCAGTCAGCCTCCTTCATGCAGCAGTCAGCTACCAAGTGAAAAACACATATTTTGTGATGATTCAGAGTTAAGAGATCCTGTAGATCAAGGTAATTTTTTTAAAATAATAAGTAAATGTTTATAATACCTTTTGCTTTGTACCACCTTAATATACACAAATTAAATACTTCTAGTTCATTGTCATTCTTATTGTGGGAAATATTCATTTTCTATGAAATTGGGTTTCTCCGAACCAAGTAACCCATACTTGTTTGATATAACAATCCAATTTTGCAGCTTGTAAATTTTAATTTCCTTGTTAGTTGGGACTTTAAATTTATTCCTCTCCAATATATATAAATATATATCTTTTTTTTAGATGGGGCTTCATGCAGCAGCAATCCTCCAAAAGAGGTAAAAACATTTCGTGATGTCTCAGTGACAACGGGTTCGATAGTTCAAGGTAAATATTTTTAGATAATTGGTACTCGATAATTTTCATAATATCTATAAATATTGTTTTTATGTATGTATATATTTTAGTTAACAAGGCCACCCAAACATCAGCCTCTCTCTCTGCGAATTCTCCAAGGAAAAAAATTTTAAAGAAAGAAATTAATTCACTGAAAAAAACTGTATCTCAACTTCAGAATGAGCTAGAAAGTGAAATAACTCTTGAAGATGTCCATAAATATTTGGAGAAGAACTATCCTGAAGACTCCTGCAGGCTGCTAAAGTCACAAATGGGTTTATTTAATAAGACATCCAAAGGGCGTAGGTACAGTGACGAATTAAAGCAATTTGCTCTCAGTGTTTATTACCTTGGCCCTAAGGCATACAAAAAAATTGCATCTATTTTTAAGTTACCATCAAAAAGTACCTTATATAATTTCACCAAGCAGTGGGTAATCTCTCCGGGGTTTCATATTTTATTTTTAGTCTGCTTAAAATGAAAGCACAAATTCTTACAGGAAAAGAAAAAGATTGCATAATTTGTATGGATGAAATGTCAATTAAATCTCATTTATTTTATCATATTTCCAAAGATAAAATAATAGGTTTCCAGCAGACAAGCGATAACTCTGGTGATTGCACCGACGTAGCAAGTAGCGCTTTAGTTGTCATGGTTCGAGGAATAGCTAGTAGTTGGAAACAGCCTGTGGAGTATTTTTTCTATAAAACAACTGCAGCTGCTAATGAAATAAAAGATATTTTATTTGAAACTGTTAGACGATTGGATGCCGCAGGTTTAAATATATTGGGGGTAGTTTCAGACCAAGGCTCAAATTTTCAGAAACTAATCAAAATTTTAAATGTGTCGGAGAATAATGTTTTTTTTTCCTGTGGATTCCTTACAAATTATTTATTTCTTTGACGTGCCACATTTACTAAAATCAACCAGGAATAATATTTTTGTCCATAGCTCTGCTTTACCGGGAGGTCAAACAAAAAAGAGTCATTTAGAAACATTTTATAATTATGACAAGAAAAAAGAAAATAGACTTTGTCACAAATTAACTGATGAGCATATATATCCAAACAACTTTCAAAAAATGAAAGTGAAATTTGCGTCTCAAATACTCAGCCGTTCTGTATCTGTTGCTTTGCATACCTACATTGATTTTAATATATTACCAATAGAAGCGAAAATAACAGCAAATTTCAATAAACAAATTAATGACCACTTTGATCTACTGAATTCTTGCCATTTAAATAATTATAATGCTTTTATGGGCACCCAAAAGCAAATTAAATTTTTTGAGGAAATTGAAATTATGCTACAAAATTTAAAAATAATTAATTACGAGGGTAAATGCGTTACAAACCGAATGAAATTTATATCTGGATGGAAGTTAACCATAAAATCATTGAAAGCTCTTTGTAATATTTTGAAAACAAAGCAATATACATTTTTGTTGACCAGAAATCTTAATCAGGACTGCCTTGAAAATTTCTTTGGTCAAATTAGAAATTGTTGTGGCAATTCTAGAAACCCAACACCCATACAATTTTGTAGAGCGTTTAAGAAATTGTTCACTCTGAAATATTTTAGTGAAGTCGGAGGTGTTAATTGCATGAACGATATTAATGAAGTTTTATTAGACATTAATACGGACTCGGCAGAAACTTTTAAAGATATAATTTTCCCCTTTTCTACTCCAAAAACACATTTAAAAGTTTTTACATTTGACTATCGAAATCTTACTAGCCCGGAAGGTAATGCAATAGTTTATGTTAGTGGGTATGTTTTGAAAAAATGTTTGTTGCAACATCCTTGTCCAATTTGTGAAGAATTTAACCAACAATTCTTATTGGATAGAGGAGCCACGATTTTCACTAAATTGAAAGCCTATGTCCAGAAAGAAAATTTCCCTTTTGGAGGTTTGACAGTACCACCTATCAATATTGTGCAATATATAGTACAACTTGAAAATATATTTATGGGAAACTTTAATAAAATGGCTGGCAGAGATGGCATTGGAAAAAATCTGCTAGAAATGTTTAAAAATGTACCGTTCAACCACCCCTGTACAAATTTTCCAAAAAGTTATATGTTATCGCTTTATACTAGATTACGTATTTATTTTACAATAAAATTTATAAATCGCGACCTTAAGAAAAACAAAACAAACAAACCTAATATAAAGTTGTCAATATTGTAACGTTTATTCTAATTTATATTTACAATTAATTTATATTTACAGATTTATATGTAATTCAGTCCTCATTTAATAATTTATGTAATACACTAAACACACTAATTATAATTTATATGAGAGTCACTTAATAAACACTTTATCGATGCGCGATTACTTTCCTTCAGTATCAACACTGACTGATTGACTTCTAGAAATCTTTCGGCGTTCTGGCGGGTTCACTGGATATTCTCGATGTTTCGTATTCTGGATGCTTCTCGAAAATTGGGCGGAGGAGCCATAGTCGTCTCATACGGGGATTTCACTGGGGGCACTAAGTGAGAATATTATTGCAGTAGCTCGCGTAACAATATTAAAAAATTTGTAAAAATTGTCTGTCGACTTATTATTATGTTTAATAAATGCTTATTCCTGCTACTTCTTGTTTTATTTCAGTCAAATATTTTGTAAACAATTCAATACTAGTTAAACTTCTAGTGTAGTAGTTAATATTCGATGACTACTTACCAAAAGAAAACGTATTCAAAAGAAAATAGTTTTCTAACAAGGTACGTTTTTACCGGCCCCCGTATCAAACACTCAATCTATAAATCAACAACCCATGAATGTACGACCCTCGTAAATAGGATGCACCTGCTAATCTCACTGGCGATAGCGGCTTACTTTATAACACAACATCAAAGACAAAAAGGGTGAGTATAGGGGCGAGTTGTACCAACAAGGTTTAAAACATAACTAATGGTTTAAGCAAAATGGTTGTTGTACCAGACTGGATCAGTGGGTAACCAGAGTTTTGCCAACAGGTTTGTTAACCGCCCAAAAGTGAGTGGTTAAAATAATAATCCTAGTTTTCTAACCTAAAAACTTTGTGTCAGTGGATTCTGTAAATTTTTTATTTTTACCAAATTATAATAATTGAATATTCTGATTTACCAAATTTTAGTGATGACGAAGATTTTAATGAACTTGTAAATTTACATGTAAATTCACGTTCTTCTTTGGCCGTAAAGTTTTCTGACCTTTTTTTATTCTTATTCATTTTCAGTAAATAAAATAATATGCAAAAGCAAACAACATTTCAGGAACTGAGGGTTAGAATTGCATTAAAAATTCTTCTTTTATATTTTCGCTTTGGCAAAACGTAAGTAATTTACCCCACAGTAGTTCATTCGTCTAACATTCATTGATACCAACCTTTCAAAATAATTGATTAACAAAACTGCACGAAAACACCACTGGTACAACACGCACCGGTTTAAACTTTTGTTAAATTTTACCCTATGGTTAAATAAACCAGGTTTAGCCGACTGTTGGTACAACTCGCCCTAGGGCTACTACCCTTGTTTATCTACGGTGGCATAGTCATTTGGTCATATTAACAGCTCATAAACAAGGGCGTCGATATGGGGGGTAATCCCCCCCAGGAATAATAAATAAATAGTAAATGATTATATTCTTAACATAAATAGTTTAATTCCATCAAACATGAAATCGGACATCAATATAATATTCTTCAATAAACCAAAACTTGACAGAATATTTATCAAATTTCACAAGCGAAGGCAAATATTTCTTATTGTCTCTATACGGAGATGGAGCTTTGGTTTAAAAAAATGGGATGGTGTCACTGATGAAAATGTGCCTAGTTCGGCAGTATCTGCTGTACAGGTTTGCGATAAGGATACCCAAAAATGTATACCTATACCTCTATATCTCTGTTATGCCTGTGAGTCAGCGTTATACCAATGTAATCTTTGGTTATACTTCTTCCAGGCATAATGTAATGACCCATATTTTTAATCCCTTTGAAGGTAAGTGCCGCCCAATGGCGTGCATATAAATTTTTTATAAATTCGAATATTGTGAAATAATGTTTTTCGTTCAAATTAATATAGTAGATTAAAATTAAGCATACAAAACTCATAAAATTTGTAATATAATTTTCTGTGAATAATGCTCATTTAGCCAGACAATCTGCAAAAATTGTCTGCCCAGGAAGAACCACGGGGAGGTATGAGCTATTCTTACCAGGAAAAAGGATTGGATCGGGCATGTTAGTAGGAATATGAAGTTAGTTTTTTTTTGTTTTAATTTTTTGTTATTTTCTTTGTTATTCTTTTGCTTTTTTTTAAATTTTTTTGCTATTTTATTGGCTTTGGTAAATAGGTACGGTATCTATTATAAATACTTGAGAAACAAAAAACGCGGTTTAAATATACCTACAAGGAAAATTTATTTAAAAGAATTTAATTACCGGAATTATCAGAATCTTCCGAAGTAAAATCGTTTTCAAGTTGGATAACTGCTGGTTAAAATTTGCAACTTGCAATGGAGAATAATTATTATTTATAAGAATTACTTATTCATGATATTTCTGTGAAGATTTAACTTCTTTTAAAGTTTCCTTTTTCTCTTAAACAAAGATGAAGAACTCTTCACAGGATAGCTGTAGATTGAACTGGATGAGTAATTTTGCTTTCATTAAATTTACAGGACGTCCCGCCAAAATCGGGAAGTTTTTCAACCCTTAAAAGGTTGAAAACGAGGCTTAGAGCAACAATGAGCCAATAAAGGTTAGTGGCTACATATTTAGAAGGGCATAGATTTAAATTTAGATGCTTTACTAGAGAGCTTTACAAAAATGAAAAAGGCATTTAGATTTGATTTTGTAAATTTAAAAGTTTCTTTTTCCATGCTGTCTTTTAATTACTTGCCAAATAACATTAGTGTTGTTATTTATTTGTAATTGACGTTTGTTTTTTTTATTTGTGACTAGTGTGTGTGTGTGTGTGGAAATAAAATGGCTCGGAAGCAGGTTCATTAGCCACAAATGTATATATTTGTGACTTGTTTGTCCAAAGAAGTTGTTTATTGTTTTTGAATTGGTGATAGATAATAGACGTTTATGGCTGTTTGATTTGTGTGTCCAAAGAAGTTTAGTTTTGCTTCTAATTCTAATATTGTGGTGTATCCACTTAAGTTAAATAAACGTGCACTTAATAAAACTCACGTCTTCACGATAAACTTTAATACTTATGTTGATTTACATTCATTTCAGTGATTATTCAAATACCATATTATTATTATATACATTCGTGGCATCGTTGACGGTGGTTGAAAGCAGACTCCCGACTTCGTCCCAATCCAATGAGCATGTACTCTTTAATTTAAACAGTGTTGTCAGCTTTACAATATCTCCGATATTACAAATATGTTATTTATGGATCTCTACAATATGATTTTTTTATTACCTAAACCAAAAAGCTCTTACCCCCCCCCCCCAAGAGAAAACATTATCGACGCCCCTGCTCATAAATGCACGCTCGACGGAAATTTTTTTTAAGCAATAGGTACATACTTATCCATTATTTTCTTTACTAGTAGAGACTACTAAAATATTGGGGGACTACCGAGTTGTAACACGACTACCTGAGTTAATCCATTTTCGCCTTGATTGGGGATTATTCTATGCCCCACTATTTAGAATTTCTGTCTTGATTAAAACAGAGCATTGATTAATTTATCGAGAAGGGCAAGGAAAATCATTGATGAAGAACTTCTTCAATGATTTTCCTAGCCCTTCTCGATAAAAACTACAACTATAAAATTGTTAAGGCCATTAGGAAATTCGGTTGTACAACTCGACGGTAGGATTATACCTACCTGATAGCTTGTGGTACAACTCGGCGATCCCGAAATATTGGTGTTATGGTGAAGGTGAAAAAGAGTTTGCTAATCTGAACAGTTTTATTAAATACTTTAGTAGGTATATTATAAATACAGGTAGTAAAACTACTTCTCCCCATTTCACAATTTACAGTAATGATAAAACAGACAATGTTTTAACTTAATACACAGGGTGTTTCTAAATTCATGCGACAAAATTCAGGAGGTGATTGCTCGTATGAAATTAAGATGGGTCTTTCCTATGACAAAGTATCCTCAGCCCACCCCTTTCCGAGATATCACCCTTAAAAGGTGGTGACTAAAATTGAGTTTTTATCTTTTTTCTAAAATGTCAGTAAAGCTAGAAACTTGAAATTCTGTAATTTCCAGCATTGATTATGAATCTTATTACATTTCACATCTTTACTGTTTCCCACTCAATTTATTAAAAAAATTATAAATTATGGTGTTTATTTTTTTTCTTTGCAACTATTGGTTTTGGGAAAACAATTTAAGAACAAAAAAAGTTTTTAAATAATACAAGTATTTTAAGTTAAATTATATTTCATAAAACTTCTCGAAAAAAAGTTTTGATATGAAATAAAGTAAGGGTTGCCAAAACCAATAGTTGCAGAGAAAAAAATAAACACCAAAATTTATAATTTTTTTAATAAATTGAGTGGAAAACAGTAAAGATGTAAAATGTAATAAGATTCATAATAAATGCTGGAAATTACAGAATTTCAAGTTTCTGGCTTTACTAAAATTTTAGAAAAAAAATAATAAAAACTCAGTTTTAGTCACCACCTTTTAAGGTTGATATCTTGGAAAGGGGTGGACCGAGGAAATTTTGTTATAGGAAAGACCCATCTGAATTCCATACGAGCAATCACCTCCTGAATTTTGTCGCATGAATTTAGAAACACCATGTATATATTATATATACAATTATAATATTAAACATTTTACAAAATAAGGTTGTAAAGTTTTGAATAAGTATTCCGAATACCTAATTCTAACGGAGTTGGTAATTTGGTCCCCAAAGATGAGGTCACGAAATTTCAAAAGGTAATTTGGTCCCCATGGCTGACAGGTATAAATTCCCTACAAGTAATTTCGTCCCCGCAATCAAGTAGGTATATGCTTTCGGTTCAAAGAAGAAATAAAATCAAAACATGAAAATAGTTTAAAGGTTTTAATTTCAACTCTATGGCATGCACTTATAAATAGTTTTTACAAAAATGGAGATTTCAAAATTTTATACACTTAAATGAAATACATGTTAAAAAATGAGTTCTATCTATTTCAGAGTTTTTGTATTTTTCTATAAGGTTTTCAATAAATTCTTAACGATTTCTAGCTTTAGGGTCTCTTACATTATGTTTGGATTATGTTTGGATATTCTTTGTAAAACGAATCGCTAAAAGTTCTGTGAAAAGCTTCGCAAGCGTTTGTTGTTTGTGTGAGATCAGACGAATTTTTGGCCCAAATCGTCGGTAGAAAAAGATATTCTTCATCAACATAATTCTCGATTAGATAATCAGAGTACTTCTCCAATCTCATGTCGTTTGGTCTATTTTCGAATGGTTCGAACGCAACGCAATCACCCACTTCATTAGGATCTAAATCAGTAAGACCAAAAGTCAAGTGCAACCACCGACCAATATCACTGCTCGCATCGTTATATTCCAAAACTAGACCGAGAGTTTTAGTGTCGCTTGTAGGTTTTCTTTCAAAGCTATACGTATAATTTTTGACAGTTTTTCCACAATATCCTCAACAGCTTTTTTTTTTGCAAACTGCAGAAACTGTTTGCCTATTTAACGTTGAAATGTCCGCAGCATGGCAGTGTTCGGATGAAGTTTGAGTCACTAATATTGCACTTGATGCACCTAGTGTATAGACACAGGCCTTACATTTTCTGTTAGTACATTTCCAACAAGTTTCTTCAGGAGTTTTCAGTTTTTTGTGGACATTAAACTTGTAATCGTTAACCATAAGTAAATCTTTGCCACGAATACTTTTGATAATTTTCACCTCCATAATTTGCTTTCTCACAACAATTCACTGTCAAACTAAGTAAAAAGCAAAATGATAGCAAATTATAATAATTCAAGGGTTTTATTTCCATATAAACTACCTCTTTTTCCTTAAAATTTCTAAGAAGCAGAATTAATTATCATATTTTAATTTGGGGGCGAAATTACCAGTCGGATTATCGAAATTTTTGGGTTCTAACGGATTAACATAGGTAGCGGGGACCAAATCGCCCATCCCCAATTCTAACAATATCACTTTTTTGTGAAGAATAATGATTTTCAAAATTATTCAGAGCATTCTCAATTTTGAAACCACACTGTAGGTACATTTCTAATATTATTTCATTTCAAAAAAAATATTCAAACTTGACAATACAATACATCATACATCACGTCCAATTTTTTAAATTCAAGTTAACTATGCCATTAGAGTTATCTGTTTGCTCTAAGCACGTTATAAAATTTGGTAGTACAAAAGTAACTCAACTGCATTAAGTAAAAAATGCGAAAATATAATTCTTCCATTTATCTACAATTCGCTAATCAATAAAATCTCTATTGGTGCTACTTCTGTAATAATTTTTGACTTATGCATATATAATTCCATGGATGGACATTTGTAGGTAGGAATTCGTTATGAATACGATTTATATGTTCTTGATCTTCTCTTATGCTTTACTGTACAGAAAAGAATCATGGACGATATTAACCCATACAACTAAAATAAAATAAAAATGATTCATTAGTTATCAATATATGCCATAATTGAATTTGAACAGTGCCCACTCTTCTGAATATATTTTTTTTTTCAATTTACTCTGCCTGCAGAAGCCAAAAATGTCAACGAACTTGGTTTAATATTTTGGAAAGCATTCAAACTTTATTGATTTACCTATAAGTGGTATAACGGATAGGGATTAAAAAAAGGTATAATGATCGCCAAGATACCTATACCGCACATTCTTCAGGCGAATGATCTTACCTGCAGGTAAATTGACGGCTTAGTTATAATTTGATATAAAAGTGTTGAAGCAGTTTGTTTAGAAGTGTGATTGAGTCAAGTGGTGGTGCATTAAATTAAAACCTTATTCAACTTATTTTTACTTACTTGAAAAAATGCTATAAGTATACCAACAAATCCAATAATATCCAGTCTTCTAATAAAAAAGTTATGTATTTGGGCGTAACAGCCCTGTGTATAAATATCTACACCTTTTAGTTTTCCACAGTTAAGATCATAACTAGCAGGAAGGCAACAAGAATCAGGTACCCATTTTTCATCTGGCCAAGCATCTATCAAATACCAATCTTCGTAACCTTTTACACCACAACAGCCAAACTAGACAATTTATTTGTATTAAAATATTGTTGAATGACCATAAATTAAAAATATGATTTATTAAAATACTGGGGATTCGATATAAGCACTACTCTCTACCAAGCGGCATAAAGCGGAATTAGTTGTACATAGTTTTATAACCTCATTTTTCTACTACCGTGCGTAAAGAACATACTTTACGCACGCTACGGAGTGTGTAAAGTTTTACTTTTTTCACTAGTGAAAAAAAGTAAAAATTGTGGATATGAACAAAATATAACTCTTTATTTTATATTACCATTTTATGCTATCTCCTTCTAAGACAAGTAAATTATTTTTGCTTATATATTCAGTGTCCAACAAATTATCAACAGTTATAGAAAATATATAGAAATCTTCAGTTTTTTTAATTAAAATTTCGGTAGTAGAAAAATATTGTATGCAATTCGTGTGTAAACTCCGTTTTTTGACTCATGTGATCGACAATATTCACATTCGTTAAAAAAGGGTTACTTTACACACTTGTTGCATAAATAACTATTTCTTTGCTATTAGTTTCCAATTTTTTCATTTCAGTTTATAAGCTGCTGCCTTTGTATTTTATTCGTATTTCTATTAAATATTCTTTTAGTACGAAGACAATTGAAATTTGTTTTGAAGTTGTTTGATGCAAAAGTTGTCTATAAAGTTACAGATAGAATAATATTTTTACTTTTGGTACCTATTCTATTAAAATAATCTTATTTAAAATGTAAAGAACACACTGCCTACACAATGCATTAATATTTGCAACGAACCACTTCGAAACAAATTTCAATCATTTAGCCCAATTTCAGTATAAAATTTTGAAACAGAGTACACGTATAATTAAAAATACACAGATATTAGAAATTCACAAATAATTAAAAACAATAATAATCAACAGAAACAAAATAAAATGTAAACGCATAGACAAACTTTATACAGGTTATCAATAAAAATAGTGAATTGCCAAATAAGGTGAGATCTCACTTGAAAAAATCTTATTCTTTATTCTGCACGTTGGTAGGTATATTATGATTATGAATCGCACTGTAGCAAACAGTGATAAATGTAAACACGAACAATCCTTGTTTAAGTTTTGGGGTCTTATTGAAAATTTAAGATGGAACGCTTTCTTTGACACGCTGATGCATCCATAAATTTCCTTAATAAACACAAATAGATCAACGAATATAATAAAAAAGGGAAAAAAACCAAAGGCTTCGTCTAAACTACAACCGAACAATGGAAATCAGATGGCACAGAAAGTGCGGTTATAAAACTATTCAATACAATATATACAAATCATGAAACGATTAAATGTATATAATCTTTGATACAAATGTTATGAATACTGAATTAGAAGTATAAATAAATTACCTGCATTTGGATGTTATCCCATATTTGTACCATACTATTTGGTCCTTGAGATGTCGTGTTGTAGTGATGGTATAGTCCATTTTGCAATTCTTCGCTAAATGTATGTTTTAAACTATCTCTAAATATGAAGGCGACAGATCCAAAAACAAACTCGAGTAAAAAGATTAATACTACGAGACAAAAATACTGAAAAAGAAAAATCGAAAATTAATTATAAGTTCATAAAATAATTAGAAAAATGTTTTTATAGAAATAATGCACCGGTAGAAGTATTCATCATAAAAGGAAAAATTATTAATTATTAACCTAACAATAATTTTAATGTGTTCAGAAAAAATATTGTATTGTATCTTATTTTCAAATCTCGCCACATTTTTTACGATTTGTCAGTTCCTCCTCGAGAACTTTCGACTTGTATCAACGTACTGAAAACACAAATTATATATACGGAAATGCTCAGGAAACCTTCAGAAAGGATTGCAAAAACATCTAAGAACATCTACGACGATACCTTTCACAGATGACCAAGAAGCATTCACAGATTTTATCACTAAACTCGGCCCTGTAAAATATCCAACTTTCATCATAAAGTGTAGATACTGAGTACTCATAAATATTGGCGATGAACACGAACAGCTAAACACAGAAGGCTAAAATACTAAAAATACACAATCGTTTTTTTGGGACATGTTGTAGCGCTTTGAATATTCTATGCAAATACGCTCATCTTGTTACACCCTGTACATTTCCTATTAAATCTTTATCTGCCTATTTGTTCAATCTGTTTTGTAAAAATTAACGTCACATACAGATGTTGAAAACATTTAAAATAACAGATCATATTGTAAAATAGAATTGTTTCAGGAACAGGTTTATTTAAATTCCATTTAATCGTTTACATATAAAAATAATAATGAATCACGTTTCACTATGATTTTTACCAACAATAAAAGATAATTGAAGATCACACCTGCAGTGTTTAAAAAAAGAGTGATGATCTAAGCTGTCAAGAAAGTAAAAAGTTTCGGAAATGTTTGAGCTACTATATTTGTCGCTATGGTTATGATCGAGTTTTGTGAGCTGCTAGATTTTGAAGGTTCTCGTCTGTGGTAGTTAAAAACATTAATCTGGTGATATTTAAAACTATTACTTTTGTATGTTATACAATGCTATTACTACCAAATTAGGGCATTGGAGGCCGTATTGGTCTTGTATGGGATCATGAACAGTGGCAGTTCGTCATAAAATAGAGAAATGCTATCAAATCAACCAGATAATAATGTAACGTTTATTCTAATTTATATTTACAATTAATTTATATTTACAGATTTATATGTAATTCGGTCCTTATTTAATAATTTATGTAATACACTAAACACGCTAATTATAATTTATATGAGAGTCACTTAATAAACACTTTATCGAGGCGCGATTGCTTTCCTTCGGTATCAACACTGTCTGATTGACTAACTGACTGCAGCGATGCTTGTGGCCTATTTATACTCGTGCGCCGTAATTCTAGAAGTATCTCGGCGTTCTCGCGGGCGCATTGGATATTCTCGATATTCTGGCGGATGCACCCGGGTGTTCTGGATGTTTCTCGAAGTTTGGGCGGAGGAGCCATAGTCGTCTCATACGGGGATTTCACTGGGGGCACTAAGTGAGAATATTATTGCAGTAGCTCGCGTAACATTGCCCCCTCCTTAAGAGACAGTTCCTCCTGGAACTAGCTAGGAAACTGGAACGAGATGACTGTATCGGCAACTGGTCCCCTTGTTGCATTTTCCAGTTGTATGGAAGTAACATGCGACCGTCTTCTCTGTTGGCTGTGTCTCCCGAGCATGGCCGCAAACCAGTACCTGCACTTCGGTGTCTCGGAAGATTACTTCTACCTTGTTACGGATTATTCGCCAATCTAAATGCCTACATTCAATCTTGGGCATGGCTAGCCTATGCACGTTCAATTCAAGCACATGCTCCCTCAGGCTTCGTAATGCTTCCCAGACATCCTCGTACGTTGGTCTTTCGTCGAAGGTGTTCCTCGTCACTAGGTGGAAATTGTAGCGGGAGCCATTTTGCAGCTTCAAAGCTTTACCTGGTACTGGTAACTGGTTTGCCAAAAGTCGTGCACCACTCTTCTTTATAAACAGAGATGCCAGTCCGCGCGCATCGGTTACGCTGGCAGGGATGTTTATTGCCAGTGAGTATTCCTCCGGAACGGTAAGCAGGTCTTGTCGTCTCTCGGTGGTGACGCCGAATCTTGCTTTTCCGGTACCACCATAAGCACCCATGAACTCTACAAAAGCAGGATCGGCTACTTCCTGAAGCTGGTTTACTTCCTCATCGTGGTCACCCTCAAATGGCGCTAATCGGTTACGGTGTACCACCTTTGGCTTTCCATTTGGGATCTTGCTGATACGATAGATGACATCGTTGATTCTTTTCTTTACGAGGTACGGACCGTCCCAAGCTCTCTGCAACTTTGGAGAAAAACCCTTTTGTCTTCTTGGGTTATGCAGCCAGACTTTGTCTCCTTCGTGGAAACCTCCTTCCGTAGCTTGCGTATCGTACCTTTTTTTCATCCTATCGCTAGCGATCTGAAGATTCGATCGAACCAGCTCGTGTACGTCGTTCATTCTTTTTCTCAGCTGGGTTACGTAATCTTCACCAGCTATGTCTTCTCCGGGTCGGCATCCAAATTCAAGGTCGCAGGGTAATCTCATTTCGCGTCCGAACAGAACTCTTGCTGGTGTTTGGCCGGTGGACTCATTGATGGCGGATCTGTAGGCCATCGCGAATAGCGAGAGATATTGGTCCCAATCTCGCTGATGGTTAGATACTACTTTAGACAGATATTTGCCAAGAGTTCTGTTCATTCGCTCTACCATCCCGTCCGACTGTGGGTGCAAAGCCGTAGTTCTCGTTTTCTTCATGCCGAACTTTTCACAAACTTCCTGGAACAGCTGGCTTTCGAAGTTTCTGCCCTGGTCGCTGTGTATTTCCAGGGGCACTCCATATCGGCAAATGAACTCATTCACAAGCACGTCGGCAACCGTTGCGGCTTCTTGGTTTGGAATGGCATACGCTTCTACCCATTTTGTGAAGTAGTCCATCACCACCAAAATGTATCTGCTGCCGTTTGCTGTCGGTGGAAACGGTCCGGCAATGTCCAGGGCAATGCGTTCAAAAGGGCTTCCGACATTGTACTGCTTCATAGGAGCCTTTCTTCTCCCGTGCGGTCCATTGGTCGTAGCACAGGTAGTGCACTTCTTACACCAGTCTTTCATATCTTCGGAACTGTGCATCCAATAAAACCGTTCTCGCACTTTCTGGAGGGTCTTCTTCACACCTAGATGTCCTCCTGACGGACTGTCGTGTAATTTCCGTAGTACTGCTGCTATCCTTGTTCTTGGGATCACCAACTGTGTTCTACTTTCGGAACCCTCATCGTTCTCGATTACTCTCTGTAGCAAACCGTTTTCTAAAACCAGCGAGTCCCACTGGGCCCAATACGATTTCATCGTTGGCGAGTACCTTGAAATCTCCTGCCAAGTAGGTCGACAGTTCTCCTTTTTCCAATATCGGATTTTCTTCAAGTCGGGATCGTTCTCTGTGATAGCACTCCTCCAATTCCAACATTGCTAGCATCAGTATCTAGTATGAATTCTCCCTCTGGTAGTGGATAACCGAGTATAGGTGCAGTAGTCAAGTAATTCTTCAAGGTTTCGAACGAAGTTTGGCAATCTTCGTCCCAGCGAAACTCCCTTGCTTCCTCTGTAAGTCGTGTCAAGGGCTTAGCGATATCTGCAAACTTCTTTATAAATCGCCTGTAGTATGTACAGAGTCCAAGGAAGCTTCTAACTTGGTGCTTGTCGGTGGGTCTTGGCCACTTTCGTACGGCAGCAGCTTTTTCTTCGTCTACAGCTACACCATCCTTGCTGACTACATGGCCTAGGTAATTGACTTTGTTCTGAAATAGTTGACATTTCTTGGGGTTGAGCATCAGTTGGGCAGCTTGCAACCTTTTGAAGACACCTTCCAAATTCTTTTGATGTTCGTCGAATGTCCTTCCCAAGACTATGATGTCATCAAGGTACACTAAGCATGTCTTCCAGGACAACCCTCGCAATACGTTTTCCATCAGTCTTCCGAACGTTGCGGGGGCATTGCACAGCCCAAATGGCATAACGGTGAAATGCCATAGTCCAGATCCGGTGGTAAACGCTGTCTTTTCTTTATCGGCTGGATCCATTTCTACCTGCCAATATCCAGACTTCAGGTCCAAGGTAGAAAACAATTTGCTACCGGCCAGCGTATCCAGAGTGTCGTCGATTCTCGGCAGAGGATAGCTATCTTTCTTTGTAACATTGTTCAACTGCCGGTAGTCCACGCAAAACCTCGTGGTTCCATCCTTCTTCTTTACCAGAACTACCGGAGAGACCCAAGGGCTGGTAGAAGGTTCTATTACCTTGTCCTTTTCCATCTCGCGAACAATTCCCTCCGCTTCCTCTCTTATCGGTTTAGCGTCGCCGGTGTCAATTTTGTGTTTGACAGCAGATGTTCTTCCTGTCTTTCCTCCTTTTGGTACAAAAAGAGATCGGTATTGTAGCAGGAGTTCCCTGATCTTTTTCTTCTCTTGCAGGCTAAGGGATTGTCCAGCCACTGCTATCATTTGTTCAAATTTATTGTTGGCATCATTGGAGGTTGTTGTTTGATGAATTATTGACGCCACTGGTACGCAAGTTCCAATTTTGGTATCCTTCTTCATAGTTATTGGATGGTCATTTACATTTATAATGCGTACAGGTATTTCTTCGGCAGCCATGACTAACCCTTTTCCAACCAGGATTCCTCGACCAACCTCTTCATCGTGATTCCATGGTTCCATCATGACCGGTGTTCCTTCTTCGACGGTTCCTTGCAGCCTTGCCACAGTGAAAAATTCACTCCTTGCGGGTATCCTCCTGTACGGCTACCTGAACAGTCTTATCCTCGTGTGGGTGAAGGAATACCTCCTCAGAACCTACTCTAATCACTCGGTTCTTGAAATCTAGCTGGAAGCCATGTAGGTTCATAACGTCCATTCCGAGTATTATGTCCTCTTCGATATCAGCGACAACGACAGTGTGGGTGAACTTCTCTGCGCCAATTCCCAATTGCACCGGTAGTTCCCCATGGACATTGGCGCTTTCACCTGTGGCAGTCCTGAGTCGCAGTCTCGTTGGTAAAAGTCTTTTCCGGGTGTTGACAGTCTCAGGGCGAATAATAGTCCTCGTTGCTCCAGTGTCCACCAATAGTATATACTTCCTTCCATTAACTTCACCATCCACGTATACAGTATCATCGCGACATTTCAGAGAGGCTATTAGAGGGTCTTTGGAAGGTCTTCGGGTCGAAGCTGCCCTCTGAAGGTCGACCCTTCCTAGTTTTTCCTGCTGGGCGTCTTCGTTTGTAGCAGTTCTCGGTCGCTTGCACGAACTGCGTACATGTCCCATTTCTCCACAATTCCAGCACCTCACAGCTTTCAGTTTTCCATTTGAGATGCTTTTCATCATGTTGACAATCTGGTCGAGCTTGTTCTCAACTTCTTCGTCTGCTACAGCCCTCACCTTGCCGTATACTCCGGAAGCCTGTGTAGCTGCTTCGTACTCCAAGGCTGCAGAGAGTACGTCGACCAGTGCCTTATGCCGAGCCAAGCGTAGAGTTCTCTGCATTTCATGGTCACGAACTCCGTCGATGAATGTCTGTACCCCTAAGCATTCCATGACATTCTCCGGTGCCGATGGATAGGCAAACCGCACCAACCTCGCAATGTCTGCTTCGAATTCTTGCAGAGTTTCGTCGCGTTTTTGTTTGCGGTTTTTCAGCTGCGACTGGTACAGATGCTCCAGGTGTTCCAGGCCATATCTCATATTCAATCGCTTTTTGAGTTGTTCAAAATCTTCGGCCTCTTCCACTGGAATGGTCTGGAGGATATCCATAGCGTCTCCTCTAAGGGCAAGAGTTAAATTTAATGCTTTTTCCTTCTCACTCCAGTTGTTTGCCTTTGATGCCGCCTCGAATTGCTTAAGATAGTTCGGCCATGACGTTTTACCATCGAATGTTGGTAGTTTCACTCGGCTGTTAATATCGTTTTCAATTTTCGGTTTCAACTCTACTTTCTCTGCCAGTTCGTCGTTATTCGGGGCTTGCCTAGTTGTAAAATCCGGTTTATTACTAGTCTTCCTCTCGATTTCTTTGATTTTTTGTTTCATTTCTTGCTCCATACTTTTAATCTTTTCTTCCACGGCAGAAATATCAGTCTTCATGGATGTCATTTCATTTTTCATGTCCGTCGAAATTTTATTCTCCATGTCCGACATTTTGTTTTCCATGACCGACATTTTGTGTTCCATGTCCGCCGAAAGTTTACTTTCCATGGATGAAATTTTATTTTCCACGTCCGACAATTTGTTTTCCATGTCCGCCGAGAGTTTACTTTCCATGGATGAAATTTCGTTTTTTATATCCGACATTTTGTTTTCCATGTCCGCCGAAAGTTTATTTATGGAAGAGGTTATTGAGGCGGACGCTTCGTCGGTGAATTCAAACGTTTCCGTGTCCAATCCATTGTTAATCATAGCATTTTTCAGTCGTTCCACCAACACTGACTTGACCCCGCTTGTGTCCAATTCGTAATCCTCCAACTCTCTTCGAAGCTCTGAAACTTTTAATTCACAAAGTTTCTTCGCCATCTTCCTGTATATTTATTTATTTTTTTAACCCCACACCTGACACCAATGTAACGTTTATTCTAATTTATATTTACAATTAATTTATATATACAGATTTATATGTAATTCGGTCCTTATTTAATAATTTATGTAATACACTAAACACGCTAATTATAATTTATATGAGAGTCACTTAATAAACACTTTATCGAGGCGCGATTGCTTTCCTTCGGTATCAACACTGTCTGATTGACTAACTGACTGCAGCGATGCTTGTGGCCTATTTATACTCGTGCGCCGTAATTCTAGAAGTATCACGGCGTTCTCGCGGGCGCATTGGATATTCTCGATATTCTGGCGGATGCACCCGGGTGTTCTGGATGTTTCTCGAAGTTTGGGCGGAGGAGCCATAGTCGTCTCATACGGGGATTTCACTGGGGGCACTAACTGAGAATATTATTGCAGTAGCTCGCGTAACAATAATGTAAAATAATAAATATGAATACTTATAGTCTGTTTCTTATTGTCTGACAGCACGCGAAAAGGTCACAGATGCTAGTCAGGTAGTAAACCATAAGCGTCACCGTTCATCTACGGAATTTATTTGACATAATTCTAAGAATGGTGAAGGAGGACGAGAATTTGCCTGACATAGGGCGAAAAACTTTGTGGAAAATATTACACAAATTAAATTTTACTTGGGAGAAGCAAAGTTGCAAATCAGTGCTAATCGACAACGAAGAAATAATATGTTGGAGACGCCAGTATTTACGAGATATCCCAAAATACAGACAGGAGGGAAGACAAATCTATTATCTAGATGAGACATGGCTCAATGAAGGACATTCAGTAAAAAAAATATGGCAGGACAAAAGTATTCAAACCAGTCGTCAAGCTTTCATAGAAGGTTTATCTACTGGACTGAAAACTCCTATCGGAAAAGGTCGCCGACTAATAATAACGCATATTGGATGCAATCAAGGGTTCGTTGAAGATGGTTTACTGGAGTTTCAGTCAACATCAACCAAAGACTATCATGAAGAAATGACTGCAGATGTTTTTGAGGAGTATTTTACACAAATGGTCGAATTAATTCCAAATAATGCTGTAATCGTTATTGGACAATGCCACTTATCATTCGCGATTAACAGAAAATCTTCCATCTACCTCTTGGAGAAAAGCTGATATTAGAAACTGGTTAATCGTAAAAGATATACCATTTGAAGATGATATGTTGAAAAAAGAACTTTTAAAAGTTGCTTCAGATCACAAGCTACAATTTAAAAAGTTTGTTATTGATGAAATAGCCAATAATCGTGGGATAACAGTGCTTCGTTTGCCGCCATACCATTGTGAATTAAATGCGATATAGTTAATATGGGCTAGACATAATAAAACATTTAAAACGAAAGATGTTCGTGAACTCATGAAGTACTCATTGACAACAATAACTGAAGAGAACTGGAGAGATGCTGTGAATCATGTAATTAAAGAGGAAGAGAAAATGTGGGTTTTAGATAACCTCATAGAACAAACTATAGAACCGATAGTGATCTCTCTCGACGAGTCTTCGGATGATTTTTGTAAGGCCAGCGAAGAGGATGATACTATAGATTGAATTTTATATTTCCTATAAATGGTATGTTTACTTTACTTAATATACATTAATTAATTGTCAATAAATTTGAATTATGAAAATTAAACTATATTTTCTTTAATTAATTTAATTTAATAAAAATGAAAATGTAACTTGTTAATAGGCCTAAACGAATGAATTTTATTTCAACTGTAATGTTGAATGATTAAATAAGCAAAATGAACTAATATCGTAATCTCCGCCACTGCCGCAATGTTTATCGTTTAGGGCATTGTTCAGTTTTATTACCATATTGTATTTTGAGCTGAAACAGGGATGTACAGATAACCAATACAGACACCTACTTGTTTTGCATTAGAATTTTAGTATTTACCTGTAAAATTCTTAGGATCACTCTGTAAGAGATAATTTTCTATTTGAATATTTAATGAGGCTACTGTGCTGTCAGACATTAAGAAATAAACTTTATAAATGAAAATTTACTGCTGCATTATTAGTAGAAACAATATACGGTGGAATAGATAATAAATATTTGAAGTAAGAACATTGGATATAAAAAGTTTTGTATATTTGCTTTTTTTGAACATAAAATATTGAAAAAGGTATTTACCGTTATTAGCATACACCGGTTTTGAAACCAGGAACCACAACAAGCAAAAAAGGAAAAAATAAAAGTTATCGCTCCAAGTACTATCGCTAAAGAATCAGCGCTAAGTAAGGCATACTGAGGTAACAAACTTGCATATCCTTCATAGGCTATCCTCAACCATATTCCTACTCCCAATAAACCACAACCAGTAATCTGCAAAAAAATTAAATAAAATATATTATTATAGTAATTGGAGAAAATACGACTTAATACGTCGTTTTTAGTAAAACATATATAAATAAAGAAAAACATATATAATTGCTGGAAATAAACGTTGCGTGAATGGGCGCGTTCAGACGGACTCAACGGTTGAGTTTTGCTATGCGTTCAGACGGGATGCTGCCTCTCAACTCTCAACTGTTGATCATCAGACGCAGCGGCAATTATTTGCGCATTGTTTACTCGGCGCTATTAAGGATGAAAATTTTATTTTGTCATCTTTGGCGCTGTCAAAATGTTGGGTTGAGTTACGTTGTGTCTTTTGGTAATAAACAATAATAATGGAAATCAACTTAGAAGATAACAGAGTAGTAATAGATAATTAAACTGGAAGAATATTATTAGGAAGTTAGGTTATGTTCCACCCCTAGCTTGTAGCGATGCGTTCAGACATTCAAACAAAGTTGTATTTTAAATCATTATCTTTTTTTTGGAACGACAAGTTTTTATTTCAATTTAGACAAAATGTTGTTTGGATACCTGAACTCTTAGTGCGCTCTTATGGCCGCCATACACCATACTGCCTATCGTCCAATCGGCATGACGCTGCAGGCTTGATCCAATCTGCAGTTCGTCCATATACACCAAAATATAACTGTCCTGTAATGCCGATCCACGCGCACACACACGGTCAATTCTAACTGATCCAATCGGCAGCGTCATGCAGATTGGACGATAGGCAGTATCGTGTATGGCGGCCATTACTCTCTGGCTTATACATTCTTTCGATTTCTCTTTGTTCTTTGTTTGTAGTTTCTAAGCCCTACACTAGATCTTTCCAAAGGTGTGATCTAAAATTATATTGTGTAACTAAACATGATTCAAACGAGCAGGCTACTGGGCAGGGTGATGGGCTTGGTGGAAAGAGCTAGGGAGGGCAGCTGGAGGAACAAGAAATTGGCGACGTCGGGAACGCGTTCAACAGTGTCAGGGCAGTGTTGAGCGCGTTGCTGAGGCTTGGAGTGGGGCAGGGGTTGGTTAACCTGGTGGAGGACTACCTGACGGGGCGTGTGAGTGTAGACTCCAGAGGGAGGAGGTATGAGACGGAGGCTGGAGTGCCCCAGGGTTCGGTTCTTGGACCGACGCTCTGGAAGTGTGTGTTTGATGAGATTTGTGGGATAGGTTGTGAAGAGGGATGTGAGATTACGCTGTATGCGGACGATGTGTGTCTGGTATGTACGGTAAAGGGAGAGGCGGAGATAGAAAGAAAGGTGGAGATAATGTGTAGGAAGATTGTGGAGAAGATAGAGCGGTGCAGACTGGAAGTGGCGGAAGATAAGACGGTGGGGTTTCAAGACGAGGGAAGTGGGGGTGATGGTGAAGGCGAAGGAGAATTCGTATGTAGGAGTCTGTGAAATACCTAGGGGTGTGGTTGGATAGTCAATTATCCTTCAAAACTCAGATGGTAAAGGCGGCAGAAGGGAAAAATGAGCTGAGCATGACTGGGGAGATTGATGTGTAATGTGAAAGGGCCGGGAGAGTGGAAGAGGAGGGTAATTGGTAGGACGGTAGAGCAGAGTATGCTCAGTATGCTACGGTGCGGAGGTGTGGGGTGAAAGAGCGGGGGTGAATGCGAGGGATAGGCCAGTCCTGCGGTTGCAGAGAGGGATACTGCCTGAGGGTGGTTCAGGGGTACAGGACAGTGGGTGGACTGTTTATAACTGACCAGAGAGCAAGTACAGGAATGGATGGAGGAGAAAATGGACAGAAAGTAGAAGGAGTATGAGGGCGCGCTAAAATATGCGATTGGGAATAGGAGAGATTGGATGGATCGGAAATTTGGGGAGGTGAACTACTTATTGACACAGGTGTTCACTGGACATAGGTCGAGAGTAGGGTACCCCCACAAGATTGGGAAAAGAGAGACTGGAATGTGCGAGAGGTGTGAAGTGGAGGATGATGTGGGGCATGTGTTTAGATGCTGGAGGAACGAGGAATTGCAGAAGAAGTCGGAGAGGAAACTAGGGGAGGTGGTGTACTGGGAGAATATGGTGGATATAATGTTGAGGGGGGAGGAGGAATGGATGGAGGTGAGTGGAGTAGTAGAGAGCATGGTTAGGGGGAGAGAGGGACTCGATATGGTATGAGAGGTAGGAGTAATAGAAGGGGGAAGACGACAGTGTGAGCGGAGAGTGTGCGAGGGACCGCCGCCCGTCTCGAAGTATGCTAGGATAGTGAGGTGGGTTTGGTTGGTAAGCAGGATGAGTCCAACATTGTTTGGGTCCTGGATCCATTCGAAAATGAGTTTCCCATCACGACCCGAAAAAAAAAACAAGCAGGCTGAAAGTTTTTCTAAACTTCTCAAATCTGCTTTGCTTCTTTTACTTTTTAGACTCGTTTTTATTAATCTGTAGAGTGGTGCAGAAGTAAAAATCTAGCAATGGGAACGCTTCCGGCTTGCACTCGAAAGGTGATGGGTTTGATTCCGAAGCCAGACTGATCTGCAATGATCTCCAGTGGTTTTTCTCATATCAAAAGTTTTGAGTACTGGATCAGTACATACATACATCCTCTTAATTCGATATTCCTTCGAAGTTAAGAAAACCCACAGTGATATACGACAATTTTACTTAGTATTTCATCCTGCACTAGTCCATCAAGCCCATGGAGACTTTATAATCAAGATGTTCAATCATCGTGAATTACGGCTAATACCAAGTTTGATCCATTATTTGAGTTAGATCAGTCCTCCCACTTTTCTTGTTTTATAATATGTTGTCAGTTATTGCTAGTGTCTCGTATAACTTTTTCCACTCTATTATGTTTTACATGTAAATTTCGTCCCCTTTATTAACATTGCATTTGTGTCTTCCTCTATAGCATCTTTCCATCGTTTTCTCGGCCATATTGGGATCCAGATGTTATATTCCTGATCATTTCTGTCAGTTTTTGTCCTTTTACTACGACCTCTATTTTTTTAGTCGTACTTCTCCGTTTTGTGTGATATTTCGTCCTAGAACTGCTCTCAATATTTTTCTCTCCTTTTGTCTTTTTATCAATGTTCTCACCAAAGCGACCGGAGACTGCAACACAACTGCAATGCGACGGCAACTTCAGTTGAATTGCTCTTTTGTACTTATATACTGAAATCAACTGTTTTGAAGTCTCTTGTCGGTTGTCGAGAACGAAATGTCGTCTCCTTCAGTCAGCCTCTGGTTGCGTTGACTGTTGCAGTAGAGTTGCCTTCTAGTAGGTGGAATCTCCTGTATTTAAACATTAGCGTTATAGCGTTGCAGTTGTCGGTTGCTTTTGGTGAGTTTTATGAATTTTTTTTTGTATGTGTTTTAGTTGTTAATAATGATCGGTTTCTACCGCAAACTTGATTCCTTTTCCCTAGTGATGAATAGTATCTATAAACTTTGTTTTAGGATGTTATATATGTATGTCGGGGTGACATTCACTGATAACTTAATTTGATTAATTAAATAATACACAATGACAAGGAAGAGAAATTAATACAACTATTTAATAACTATTGTTTGTTAATCTGTTTCGCATCATAACTTTCATTTCTTTATTGAGAAAACAATAACCAGTTTCTCTTATATCCATTTTATTGCTTAAAAACAATATAAAACGTATGACGCTTTTCATTCTCATGAGGCACGTAAATTTTATCGTTAGTATAATCGCAGGATTCTTGAAGTATCGTCAATAATTTGTTGAAATAATGAAACGGAATTAAAAATAGACGTTTCAATGTATAATAAGTGTACAACAATGTTTTATTACATACAAAAAACATGTACCTACATAGGAGAGAAATAAGCATTTTATAATTTTTTTCGATCTGGCTTGAGCAATATGATGATCCACGCACTGTCAGAAACAGTAAACAGATCTATCTACAATATTACCTATAATTAATAACATTCGTAATGGATAAGATAAATAAATATTTAGTTATAAATTCAACTTACCCAAAACAACACATTAACCCAACAAAAAACTATTCTTACGCAAGTATAGCCACTTATTGTCATCTTCGAGCTTGGTTTGTAGATAACATCAGCTCGTCCACCTGGAATGAACAGAATTTAAAAAAAAATACTGGCAAACAGAAACTGTCGCATAAAACTTTGCAAACTGGACTTCAATCAAGTTCGAAAAATGATAAACTAATTATTGACCTCCAGTCGGGGCCGGGTACATTGTAAACATTCGATGATAAATAATTATTTCGGAAACATATTTCTACATTCTGTGCCTGATTAGAGATATATATTTTGTTTAGTTGGGTGTATCTGTACGGATTTCTAGTCTGTTTTAGTTAATACCACTTAAACAAATACTGTATTATACAAAATTGCTATTTAGATTATACAATTACGTATAGTTTGTTTACTTATGTTCTGGTGTAATAAAATGAAAATTTGCAATTACAGGGCCCATAAAACCGGGTGGACAACTTAAAAATTATATTACAAACCCAGACCTCGAATCGGCCCTAAAGTAGGGTCATCCTAATCTCATTACAATAGAATTACGGGTTTGTTTGAATCGGGACCGGTGAGTTGCATCCCATTTGAGCAGGCCAAACTTTTGACCGCTGACTTGCATCCGTCCAACCGCTGAGTTGCATCCCGTCAACAAATTTAATATTGTGTCTAAAACTGGTAGATAATTAAATAAAAGCGGGCATTGTTGTGATGTTTATTCTGATATCGTAATAATTGATACTAAATTTTATTTCCGAAACTGCGTCTAATACAGTTTTATAACAATATAGTGAATAATATATTAATTTTATTTAAACATTATTCAATTATGTAGGTTAGGCTAGAACTTTTTGGATTACAGATGCAGGTAAAATTTTACTTTTTGGGATGCAACTCGCCGGTCGCCGTTTGAATGGATGTAACATGTCAGCGACGTTACTAATTGTAACGTTATGTAATTAGAATAAAAAATGTAATAATAATTAACATGATAATAAGGTATGGGCAGATAATTGTGATATTAAGTATTGTACTTAATAAGGTTCGCGCTCACTAGACCAGCCCGGCCTGCAACGGACCGCGCCGCAACTTAACGCGAATTTTAGTTCCTACGCCCACTAGTCGGTAAAATCTCTCCATCCACCAGCCAATCGCAACAAAAATTTTGTTGGATGTAAACGTAATAGTTTTTAGTTTGCTCTGCGAAGAAGAAAAAGCGAAAATGGGTTCACGAAATTTGCAGGAAAAGGAAGACAGAAAGTGAATAGGCAACATCATTTCCGGATTTAATAACGCATCGGGAGAAATTTTTTCAATATTTTAGAATGACAAATGAAATCGCTTCCCCAATTTCCTTCCAGCAATTAAGTACTTGTGACTTCTTGATTTGAGTAATTTTTATGTCTCAAATCATATAGTTCTCTATCATCTCTGCCAAGCAAAATGAGCCTTTCTTCATCCATTTTGAGATAAATGATGTCCTTTTCGTCGACCACTATCGCGACGAAACGCAACGAACTATCGGCCTAACGGGAAAAGTATTATCGCCCGATAGTTCCGCCGACCAGTGTGGCCAGATTGGGCGATTTGATGCCATTTGGGCTACTTTGAACAATTTTTTGAGACAACATTTTAACGAAAATCGCGAAGCGATTTTTGGGCCATATTTTATTTTTTTTGAGCAACTTTTTTGGCTATATTTCATTCGAGAAAAGTGGCAAGCAATTTAGTTCATGAAAAATTTTGTCGTAAAGTTAATGTTGACGTTCACAGAGCAATGACAAATGACGCGAAATACTAACGGAAATATCGAAAAAAATAAACAGTTTATATATTGTTAAGATAAAATGTAGCATTCCTACTTAACAAAAAATGGGAATGTGGGACAGTTATAATAAGTACCATAAAAAAGAATGGGAGCAGGAAGTCCTATTTCGTGGTAAGTTACGTCACAGAGCTTTGTGGTGATATATTTGAGTAGTTCAATACATTTATTTTTCTATAAACTACATGTTATGCTCATGTATTTTGGTTATTTTTGGGCGACATGGCATCGTTGGAACATGTTGCGATTTTTGGCGACATTTGCTGGTCGAGTTGAACATCTGGCCACACTGCCGCCAACAGCTGGCCGAGGCGTTGCCGATACGCACGCGCGTTTTCATTTACGTATAGTTGACGTAAAACATATTGTGCGAGCTTAAAGTTGTCGGCTTTTTGTTTGACTCTAATACGAGGATACCGTCATAGTCCAGTCAAAATTATAATTTAAAATGCTTAGTTGAAAATAAATTCATTTACCTAATATTATACTTTCAACTAATAATCATTAAAATGTATTTAATAATTTTTAATTATTAAATAAATTTATCGACTGTCTAACGATTATTTTTAACCCGCAATTATGGAGCGCCATCCTACTTTTTAAGATACTTAGCGTTAATGTATAGAACAAAATATATATTTTTATAAATCTTTACCTAAACGATGACTCGAGCTTTATTTTGTGATGTATTCATGGTTTCTTTCAATATAAAATCTATTTGTTCTTTCCTCTGCTATTTATATATAACCCGAATATCGAACATTGCTTTAAACAATATTAACCTATTTATATTTAAAAACATCTTTAACAGAATACCAGACAATTAACACTACCTTATATCTCGTTTTATTAAAAAGAAGTAGAAATATAAATTTCAAATAATTTATTATTTTTTCACTGAACTATAACTAGGTATCTTTGAAAGGTGGTGATTTTACGATGGCCACACGTGTTGACTCATTAGTTGGTAGTCTGACATCAAGAAAGAGTGTAGTGTTTTTCTAAGGAAATTGTAAGTACACCTACATATTTCTTAGCAATAAAATAGAAAAAAAGGAATGGGATACAAAAAGGGCTCAGTTCACGTCTGGTATCCCGTTTAAACCGAACGCCCTTTCAACGATTACGTAACATCAAATACAATATAGAATTATGTTTGGTGACTAGACTAAAATAATATCAATACCTTTCAGAGTTTAGCTCCGCAGCATGACTTAAAGGAGATAAACGATTAGATCTCTGCACTATAAGTTTTACGTCAACTATACCAGGTAAAAATAAATTCGCGTTCCGTTGCGGCGCGGTCCGTTGCCGGTAGGGCCGGTCTGGTGCGCGCGAACCTATATTAGATGCGTTCGGTATTTACGTCTGACCCAGTCCGACTGGTCTAAATCGTTCTTTCATGATATCTTGATGTAGTGGAGATAAATCTCGATCGTTCGGTAATAGCATTGTTTAATAATATTATTAAACAATGGTAATAGGGAACTTGGCAAAAGCTTTAAATAGCAGAAATGTGCTATAAGAAAAAACTATTTTTTTTGTCACAAACAACCACAAAAATGAATTTAAAATCCGGAATAATTCAAATTATTTTAATTGCCTGTAAACGCCTATTGCTTGTGACGTCAAACCATAATTATGATAGTACAGCACCCATGCGATAAGGAAGGTATCCCTTTAATTTATTGCCGTGCGTCTGCGTGTTTCTTTTGAACTGCTGTTTAATTGTATCTTATTAGATATTGTGGAATTTTGTATGTGTCAACAATATAGGTTCTGTAATGTTTTTGTTATTTATTTAAATAGTTTTTACTTGTGGGATAAAATTATACACACTATGGCTAATTACTGTCTATTGATTTATTTATTAAACTCAATTTATATACACACTCTACTTAATGTCTACTAATTTATTTACACTCGGTATAATAGTTCTAATTTATTTTTACCACTTGAATATTACACTATTTACCTTCACTATTTCATTCACTGCCCGATTACTAAGAACTTCTGTAAACTGTCTGTGAACTAACTCTTTGTCTTCGTTTCACTAATTGTCAGCTCACTCAAAAACCCGCGTATACAGATACATTCAAACACAAACGGAACATAGGGATTTTAACCATTGTATCAGAACTGCTTTTGAACTAGTCGACCAACATCCAACTTCAACAGATTAAAAACACGATTATTACAATCGTTTATTTGGACACCTATAACATATCGTACAATTCCCACCACTCCGTATTCTCAACTGTGGACGGTCCTTAATTAGCGTCAGACAGTCAGTAAACAGCAGTCGATAGGTGAGAGTGTTTAAGCCCATAACTTTGTTTCAATTTAAAGAATCCTATTTTGTTTTATTTACGAATTTATTTTTATTTTGAAAGCCCTTATGGCCAAAAGAAATCAAAACATATTATCTTAACCGAAACATTAATTGTTAAAGAGAATTTAACAATTAATTTTCGATTTTAACAACAAAAAACGTTTCAATATGTAGCTACGTTTACCACCCCCATCAAATAATTATTCAATACTAAATCGCACTTCGCACACCCCTCGCACATAACTAACAAATTTTGGAAGGATAAGGGGCGGGCTTTCTTACAGTGGTTCTGAATCCAGCTGTCCAGATCAATACTTGATATTCATTGAAGATCTATTATTTAGATCGGAGAATACTCTAACTCCCTATGTTCCGTTTGTGTTTGAATGTATCTGTATAGAGTCTTTATCAACTCTCGAAAATTCTTGAACTTCTACGCTCGTCCTATGCGTAAACAAAGCGTCTTTTCGAGAACATTCTCGATGAGCGCATTCACCAAAATTTATAGTCGAGAGACAGGGCCGGCTTAGAGTTGGTGACCTCGCAACAGTACTTACTATGACCAGTGACTATAACAATACTCTTTTTTATAGTCACTGCTTTGACTGATGAAGGATATTATAAGTGGCAATCTGACAATCTGTCTTTTTTTGATATGTTTATGTTAGCAAATTTTATTAAAATTGGTGAAAATTTTTCTCTAGGAGAAATTCGTAGTATTAAAGCAAATATGTAAATACAAAAGTTGTTATGCATCACATTGGTTTTCCAAAAATATATTTCAATTCAAATGTTGTGAATTAAAGTGAACATTAAAAAATTATGCTGCTAGTTTTTCAAATAGTTATTTATAATTTAAAATTATCAGAAAACGGAACACCTGTTTACGGACCGAGTTGGGTATTTTGGCTTAAAAAAGGCGTTTGTGATAGAAAATGCAAAATGGTTTCACAATAATTACCTATTTGTAATACAATAGTATTTTTTCTACTCCTGTTTTATAATATACTTATTAAAAGACTAAAATCTGTATCATAATGATATTCATTATGATACAAATTTTCATTATGATACAGATTTTTAAGCCAATAGGAATGCGACATTCGCACAATATTTAATATAGCCATGGATACCTGGTTGACATTTCTGAAATTAATTATATTAGGTGACACTTAATTTGACAGCTGTCAAATAATTTTGATTTTCAAAAGTAACTATATTTAAGATTAATTAAACTAAATAAGTAAATTGTGTTAAAATAATGAGTGATAACGAAGAATTTTCTCTGGCGCCTCCAGAAATTAGAGAAAGAGCCGAAAATGCAGTTGACAACATATTACCAGAAAAATCCAAGAAAACTTATGAAAAATTATACAAACAATTTATGGATTGGAGAAACACAAAAAATATAACATCGTTTTTTTTATTTGTTGTACAATTTGTAAAATTTATTTGTTGAAGTTCCTCTCATTGTTCTAGTTTTTTATAATAAATGATAATTATTAATTAAATAATTCTTATTAATCGGAGTAGAAAAAATATTGTATGCAACTTTCATGTAATGGCCATTAATACACTCGCATATTATATACGTATCCTACCACATGCTCGTGTCTTAATGGCTATCATTACATGATCGTTGCATAAAATACTATTATGAAAATTCAAAAAATCGTGATTTATCGAACTTTGATAAGACTTTTGAGCTCGAAGAGCTCAAAAGCATTGAATAGCTTTATCTTTGAGTTCCGAGAGCTCAAAATAACACAAAAACACCGCAACTAGCGACAAAATCGCATGCGTTTGAAAACTGAATTTAGCGGGAAGTTGCAGGGATGGCCTTTAGGGTCAACCGATTTCCAATTTTTTTTTAAAGTGATCGGGACAGAAAGTTATTAGTGATGTAGTGAATCATTTAAGATAAATAGTGTGACTTAGGTGTCGTTTTAGATCATAAGTTATTATTTCAATCGCATATTTCTAAGATAGTCGCAAAAGCGAATAAAATGCTGGGCTTTATAATGAGATCATCAAGAGATTTGTCGCTGCATTCAATCAAAGTTATCTACTGTTCCTTGGTACCTTCAAATGTGGAGTATAATTGTGTTGTGTGGAATCCGTTCCGAATGACTGACGTTAATTTGATCGAAAATGTTCCAATAAAATTTTTACGTTATGCAGCTTTTAAGCTGGGGCTTATTAGAGGAAAATATCACAGTAATGCTTTATTGACAGTATTAGATTTCAACACGCTGTTACATCGTAGATCTGTTAATTATTTAACTTTATTACATGCATTAATTAATGGCGCAATTAATTGTCCTGATTTATTAGCACTCATCAACTTCAATGTTAATGTTAGAAGAACTAGAAATAGTGAAATATTTAATATTCCATTTCATCAAAAATACTATGGACAAAATGAATCAATCACGAGAGTTCTCAGAATTGCCAATGATATTAATTTTAGTACAGAACTTTTTAATTTCTCCATTTCTACTTTTAAAGACAAACAAAAACCTCAAATTTTTAACTTTCAATTTAAATTGTAATATTTTGTTTTATATTTTATATTATTTATTTCCTGTATATGTTGTAATATTTCATGCATTTTTATTATTGTATTTTATATCCACCCACTTTTAATTTTTTAATCTAATTTTGTATGAAAATATTATGACCGTTAAATAAATAATTCATTCAAAAAATATTTAAGTTGTATAAATTAATTAGACTATTACACTGGGTGTAAATAAATTAGTTACAATGTACAGTGTGTATTGTTGTGTGCAAATAAATTAAGATAAGAACAAACGTTTCCAGCCAAAGGGAGACAAGGCCGTCTCTTAAAAATAAAATAATGTAATGGAATATTTTGGAAATATTAAAATGTTTATAATGAAAAAATGCGATAATAGTCGTTGGTAGGTATAAGAAAACCAACATTCATATTTATCAAACAAATTAAAATTTATTAGTAGCCAATTACATTTGCAAATATATTAGCATACATTCGTAAATTCATCATTATGATAAAATTTCAAGTGACGTCACATTTCACCAAGGTGATGTATTGCAAATGAATATTTTATCAACTTTATACATTTTTTTTTTGGTTTTGGGTTACGTTGTGTTGATTTTAATATTGTAATTTTAGTTTCGAATGTACAAAGTTTCTCAAAAAAGTGCTGTAATGATTACTACTTTTTTCTTTAAATAAATATATAAAAAAATTTGCTGTCTATAACCTGAAGACAAAATACACAATAGAGACTGATAATAATAGATCAGTGGCGGCTCGTCGATTTTGGCAGTAGCTGAGCTGACAAAATTGGAGACCAAAAATTACAAATTCCAGCATAAACACGCACACACTTGAGCTTGACAGCTGCACAAAAATAAAATCCTTAACAACTGTAACGTTTTTTACTCTGTAATCAGGACCGATTGTAATGTGACAAATGCATCTGGTTTGATAACAACGTCATATACTAAAAATAAATGAGGTACTGCAACAAAAACTAGAACAAAACTTGTCAAAAAGTATATTCAATTTAAAATAAACTAACTTATCAACAGAATAGTTTAAATAATATTCCAACCATTGAGATATGACTCCGTTTCACATAAGAAGAAGCCACGTGAAGTTTGCCAACTGACTTGCGCAGAAACTGAAATCGGTCTTGTTTATCTGTCGCCTCGTAACAACCGTTTCATGCCATTGGCGTTACAAACGATGTTTCATGCCGACAGCCAATTTATTATTCACATTTGAGGTTGTGTTTGAAGCTAGTTTATCTGTGAGTGTGATCTAAAACCATACCTCCTAAAAAACTTGTTGGCGTTAAAGGAAAAATGATCCATATTATTCTAATTTTGTGTTAGCCTACAAAATGTGAAAACGTTACGCCACTGATTTGAAGTCGAATGTCAATGGCGCTGGTTTTGACAACAAGTTCGCGCATACGACTGCAGCTTCAAGTGGGTTCTTCTTACGTGAAACGGAGTGTACTACAGAATTCCAACACGGTATAGTTTTTCAAATTTCTAAATCCTATTCTAAATAGATGCGAGGTATTTTCAAGTGTCGCTGTTCGAATTGACGGTGTGTAAAAAACACAAGTGCTTCGTTCTTCACCTCTGCTCTTTGTCTTCGTCATTAGATATATGAGTTGCGCTTGAACCAGTTTTAAGCTTCATATTTCATATGATCACAACGGAAGAAAAGCAATTTCATAAAAAAAATTACTAATTTTGCCTTTGGTTGTTTTTTTGCATTCTCACAGGGTGGCACTGGGGAAGACCATGTACTTTGAATAACTGTCCATTTATAAGTTATCCTTCATTGCTGTTTGTTTGTTGTTATTGTAGTAACTATAGCAACGATTACTTCTAGGTTTGTCGATAATCCGAAATGAATTCGTTTGAATGAGACGATGACAATACCAGATGTTGAAAAAGCTTTATTAAAATACGAAAAAGATGAAGAAAAAATTAATATAAAGCTGAAAGAAATTGATTCAGAAAAGGATAAAAATGTTAACGTAAGGATGACTGAATTACGGTCGACGAATACCTTTGATGAAGCCGTGAAAAGAAATAAAGCACTTATTAATGAACTGGAGATTGTTAAAGGTACAACTAGAATTAAAATTGACAATTTTCATTTTATTATACCCTTGCTCGTGGATATGTTGCAATTCCCTGTTTTTTTTTTGTTAAAGGTAATCTTCGTTCAAAAGCCATTTATAGTCCTTCGGAAATGCAGTGGAAGAAAATTTGTGAAAACTATAAATCAGATATCTCGTTACCTGTCACAACTTGGAAATGTATTTCACCCATTTACGTTTAATTATGACAATATCCTTTATAAACTTATTTATCACTCTTCAATATATTGATCGATTTAAATATTAATATTAAAATCTGATAGAAAGTGTATAAAGAAAATAAATTACTAACAGATAAAGTATCTACAGCTTTGTATTTTAATTTATGTCAACATTATCTCAGCCACGTATTATTTTATAAAACTTTCTTTATTAATTATGAAAAATATAATATAATATAATAATTTTCCTAGAAACCAGAAATCTGTTACCGGTACTTTCACTTCCAGATGGTACTGTATCTAATGCTGCTCGTCTTTTTATATTGCAATATATTTAATATGCATAATTAATCAATTACATGTAGGTATGCGAGCATAATTAGTAGGTCAGTACAACTACAAGTAAACTGAAGATTTTATTTTTCCTTTTTAAGCGGATCAAGTGAAAGAGGCCACCTGTGGCTTACAGCTTTATTCCATGAGTAAGGCCATTGTATTTATACAATGGTAAGGCTACTAGTCTCTGAGACTTTCCTCAGGAACTAAGTAGAAGTAAGGGGGCACAATAGATCTTTAAGTCTCAGTGAATGTCACCCCAATATACATACATACACACAATGAAGACGACGATTATTACAAATTAAATGATTTAATAGCTTCTATACAGGGTGTAACAAAAAGGAAGGTCATAAATTAAACCACATATCTGGGGCAAAAAATAACTCGATTGTACCTAACTTGCCTTAATACAAATGTGCCTACAAAAACGTTATAGCCCTTTGAAGTCACCAAATGCAGTGACTGGATTTTAATGTTGACTTTAGGCAATTTGTAGTAGTTTTTTATTTTTCAATTGATATTTCAATGAAATTATCGATAGAAATTTTATGTTGACTATCACAAATTATTGATATCACGAATATCTATGGAACAATCAAAGGCAAAAGTACTAACAAGCGAGGGTCTCACGGAAGAAATCATGATTGAAACATGAGTAAGACACCCTATCGACTACATTCTTCAACATTGCCTTGGACGGAGCAGTGAGGCAGACTGGAATGAGCCGAACAATTGCCGATGATATAGCGTTAATGGCAACAGACAAGAGAAGCATGGCATACGCAGTATTAACTCTAATAATAGAGGCTGGAAAGAGAGGATTACAAATCAACGAGGACAAGACAAAGTACTTCATATGCACAAGAGAGAAACCGAATATAAAAGAGATAAAGATAGGGAAACAAGATGGAAGTACAAAAAAATATTGAAAGACAAGCATTTAAGCAAAGAAACAAGACTGGAAGTATATAAAGTAGCAATATGTCCAATTGTAACATATCCAGCGGAAGCAATGTGCCTCACAGTCAAAGACAGAGAGTAACTGAAAATATTTGAAAGGAAAATCATAAGAAGAATCAACGGCACCACACCGTCTTATTAATAAACATGGAGTAACCTAAGACTAACTTTATTCTATGGTTAAACCATTAGTTTGACAGATACGCTATTAATGAACGCATATTAAACAAGGAATAGGCTACTCCGAGGTTCTGGGAGTAACTTTGGAAGTAATTTTAATCTAAGGAAATAGGTAGTTTAAGCTCCGAGTAACATTCGACTAAATATAATTTTACTTTTGTTGAACTGTCATTTGTGATATAAATACGTTGTCATAACCTATAAATATAATATTAATTATGATCCAACGTTAAGTACTTTAATAATGATTCATAACCTATCATTGACTTTAATATTTCAAGACATTCCCCATTATTTTGTAGGCATAATTATTAATAAATATGTTTATTAAAGGTTGTTTGTAACTCAAAGATTGAAATTAATGATATTGTGGCTCGTTGGAGAGGAAGTAGACATGATTCAAGGATTTTTAATAAGAGTTCTCTGAAAGTTAGATTTGAAACTCAGGAATTTCAAGGAAGTTTGCTAGGTGATTCGGGTTAGGCATGCACCCCATATTTATTCACACCAGTATTGAATCCTACAACTGAGAAACAAGAAGGTTACAATAGAGCTCATATCTTAACAAGAAATGTAGTTGAGCGTTGCTTTGGCGTGTGGAAGCAAAGATTTCGATGTCTACTTCATGGTTTCACAACTAGTTTGGAAAACATAAAAGTTAGTATCGTAGCGTTGGCCGTTTTGCATAATATTGCTATAAATGAGGATGATCCAATAGAAATAGGAAATGCAGCAGAGATAACGATCAGTATAGGAGCCTCTAAACAAAAGAAAGATTGAAGATCTAGAAGGAGGGGATAGAGGTAGTTAAGGCACAAAGACTACGATGGTGGGGACACATTCATCGTCGACAACCAGAGGAACTAATAAGAAAAATCACCGCATGGATCCCACAAACAACAAGAGCAAGAGGAAGACCCAAAGAAAAATGGAGGAATCAAATAATCGAAGATATTAAAATACTTAAAATAAGAAACAGGAATAAACTTCGCCAGGACAGGAAAAAGTTGAGAGAAATCGTAAACAAGGAAAAAAACATACCAAACTATAAACTATAAAAGAAAAATTCATCATAGAAGTAAGCGGAGTGATTCACCGCAATAAAGGAATCATAAGAGCTCCAAAAAGAAACGCCAATCATTTCACTAGAAATGTATAGGCTAATATAAGTATATAATATCACAAAAATAGATAATTTATTTTTTCTACTCCTGTTTTATAATATACTTTTTAAAAAACTAAAATCTGTATCATAATGATATTCATTATGATACAAATTTTCATTATGATACAGATTTTTAAGCCAATAGGAATGCGACATTCGCACAATATTTAATATAGCCATGGATACCTGGTTGACATTTCTGAAATTAATTATATTAGGTGACACTTAATTTGACAGCTGTCAAATAATTTTGATTTTCAAAAGTTGTTTTCATTGTTCTTGTTTTTTATAATAAATGATAATTATTAATTAAATAATTCTTATTGATCGGAGTAGAAAAAATATTGTATGCAACTTTCATGTAATGGCCATTAATACACTCGCATATTATATACGAAACTCGCCTGCGGCTCGTTTCGTATCCTACAACATGCTCGTGTCTTAATGGCTATCATTACATGATCGTTGCATAAAATACTAATATTACATTTTAAAATTCCGAAAAAAAAATATTATAAGACAATTAAGAGCAGTTCGCACATATTTTCTCAGTTTTCTGTATCAACTTCCAATCCTGTGAATGCTTTTTTCACTGAAACTTGTCCTCTAAACTTGTTTTAAATCATTTAGTATTTGCGTCCGCATTTAATGTCACATGTTAGCATACAATTCTTGACCTTCTTTCAAGACCCATATGATTTCATTGTTAAGATCTCTTTTACTTCATTTGCGACGAAACAATGAAGTGTCACATAACTGTATATCATAGGAAGTGTCACTGATCGAAGCAATCGAGCTTTCTGTCTACTTTTTTGCCCGTAAACGAGCGCACTACAAATGTGACTTTTTTAATATAAATTTCACTATATTGAGAACGTACCTATAATCAACAACTCATTGTTTCGAGAATATATCTGGATTATTGCTAGATGCTTTTTTTCATACATTTTTTCTTATTTTAGATAAAAACAACAATTATATTATATTCTAGTAGGTTCATGGTAATGCAGGCAACTGTCAGAATCGATCAGCAAACATCACTGCACTGATTCTAATGGTCCACTCACTACAGTCTGAATGCTCAGTTACACGGTTCGTGCGTGGCTCAACGAACCACAGAACTGGTTCGCGGATCATTTCACAAACTGAAATGTGAAGGCGGTCTGATAATTGCTCGGTTACTTGGGAACTCATCATAACTGGAACAGTTCAGTTCTAGACATCATGGACACAAGATACGGCTTGTACGGTAAGTTGTACGGCTTCAACAAATTCAATTGTTGTATCGTTACTCCACGTGCACGACATGATGAAATTCAACTGACTAGCTCTGGCGATTTTATGTGATATGCGCGGTACGAAGAGCCTCGAAACTGCTTCGTGGATCACTTCACAAACTGAAGTATCAAAACGGTCTGATAATTGCTGGGGACTCATCATAACTAGAACAGTACAGTTCTAGACATCATGGACACAAGACAGCAGGCCATAGCATACATATGGGATCTTATAGTTCTAAGGCTTCAACAAATTCAACGGTTGTATCTTTACTCCACGTACACGACTTGATGAAATTCGCCTGACTCCCTCAGGTGATCATCAAGTGATCTGAAATATACGAACCATACTGGGCCACGTATGTTACACGGTTCGTCGAACCACGGACCGTGTAACTGCGCCTTAACAGCGTCGAACTGTGATTGAGACAAAACTATTAGTTCAGAAACGGAGGTAAAGTATATTTCACAACATTTCGTTGACTCAGTATCTGGTCTTAAGGATTTAATAATAAAACTTTATAAATCCCTCATTGTGCAGTAAACAGTAGTCGGTAAAATTTAGATACTAAAACTAAATATTGTTTGACCAGCTAAATATTTCAGTTGTAAAATAATCATACTATTTGGCATTCTTTTTCGAAGAAACTAGTACGATACGCTGTGCAATTGTTATCGGATTAACGACTACCAGATGTGGGCTTTGGTCTTAAATCAATCATGTTGGCATAAGTCAAAACGAAATATCTTGGAATGGAGTATAAATGTCACAGAAAAAGCACTAGCTCTACTTGTTTGTGATTCCCTGAAAACGATCCAGATAGCTGACTAGAAATGTTTAATGTGGACAATAATGGCTAGAGTATTTCAGAACGATTTATTCTGGGGATACCAAGGTATATCATATTTCAACCAAATGGTCATTCGAAAGTTGTTGTATAGAAAATTACTTGGGAATGTGATTAAATCATAAAAAGTTGACATTAACATTGAACTACCAGTTTAATAAGTTTAATTGAAGTAATGGTTTTGTTACACGGTAGAAAACTGGTTTAGAGAATTTAGTAGGTTCACTAGTTTCGCATGGACTTTGGTATTTCAAAATGTTTTTAAAGTGAAAAAACGTGACTTCAACAATGCAGCGTATAATATTGTTTTTTTATTTGGTCCATTAAGAAGTTCAAGTTCAAATAACACATTATGTAGAATATCTGAATGTGATTAAATATTTAATCCATTCCAAGTCGGTATTTCCAATGATAACTGGAAATTGTATAAGACTTAATTAAAATGCTACAAAAATTTTTCAATTGATGTTAAAATTTGTGAAAAATGCATGAATTTATCCTAACTAAGGCTACGGTACATCGGACGAAAACATTCCATTAGTTGTTCATAATGACGTCCCTCAGCTTCAATACATTTTTGCATTCGTTTTTTCATATGGTTGATCATCTTCCTCAGCAAAACTCTACTAAGGACAACTCCCTGCTCATGAGATCGTGCTGTCCACTTGACCGGTACATCTTCTCCACGGCCTATCCATTTTCCCGTAAAGTTTCCATGTATCCATTCCCTGGCTTGCAGTGTGAAATCTGGTGAGGACCCATCGTGCATAAACTACATTAATAGCCTACGTATCTATAAATTATTCCTATGAAAACTCACATATATAGTACATTTGAATATTCCGGTAGAATAAAAGGCCCGATAAACTGGTCCACAATTATTTCAGCCCAAAACGTAAATTTTAAACTTGTGCTGATGATGTGTAAGTTTCTCGTTTTCGTCAGTCCCAATGTGTTCATTGTGCACATTCAAAATACCACTTCCTGTAAATGTTGTATCCGTTCTTATTTATCGAAGGAACCATTCACAGAAATCGATCATAATCAGTATCCAAAAGATCTTGCTCCTTCTGCAAATGATAAGGGCGGTTTCTACTGTACTAAGGTTATTCATCTCAATTTTAAAAGTCTGGGTTTTTCTCATTCTTCCACGGTTATTAGCTGCAAGTTTAAAACTTCCAGTTTCTTTTAAACGGCATTCATTCATTCATTCATTCATTCGTTTAGGTTGTGCTTAACAGCCCAGGCACTTGAACTGAATCTTTGTACCATTTCTCATGTTATCTATTTCCATTCCAGAAGCTTCATGTCTTCTATATAGGCCAATAGTTTGACTGGAGGGATTTTCAGTAGTTGTAATGGTTGTATTATTGCCTCTCCAAAGTCCTTCCGTCTGAGTCCTTGTAAGTTCTCACAGAAGCAGAGTATGTGAGTAGGTGTTTCATCATAGAGTTCACATTTTCTGCACATAGGTTTCACTAACTTTGCCCATTTTGTGTAGATGTTTCCTCAGGGTGCAGTTTCCAGTCACCAGGACGGTAACTATCTTCAAATGTCTTTCACCCAAGTTCAATTATTCAATTCAATTGTTGAGAGTTCCTTGTCTACCTTGTTCAGTAAACTCATTGTATGGAGGTGCCCTTGTGTCAGCCTCCATTTGATTTGGTGTTCCTTATCTAGCCAGTCCCCTCTTATGCAATCTTTTGTGATTCCACAAAACGGTTCCGGCCTAAGAAGTCTCCTTTAGAACATCCTTTGGCTAACTGGTCCGCCATTTCATTACTTGCAATCTCCTCATGTGCCGGTACCCATATTAGAGACACTTTGTTGTCCCTTGCCAGCCTGTTTGCATTCTTTGCAGTTTTTCACCAGTCTAATCCTAGTTGTTGGATTACTTATAGCTTTAAGCGGAACCTGGATGTCAGACAATATTTTAATTTTTTGTCCGGTATACCAACTTCTGATGTTTTCATCAATACTGGCTATATCGTCTCTGATTGAAACACAGACGTATATCGACCAAAGCTAAAGAACATTCCCTTTCTAGGTCCATTTATAGCCCAGTGCCATGATTTGTTTTGGAACCATCGGTGAACCAGATGATTTCTCTAGAATTACCTGGGTGCATCACATGTTCCCTAGATGGGATAATAATTTTCACTCGCTCAGTGAAAATGTTCTCCGCTATCAAAACTCATGTGAAATATGGGTTTGTCTAGTAATGTCCCAGTTGTATCAGTGTGTCCTTCTCGAACATTGTTCGGGGACCATAAGTCTCCCGATTTCAGCCTAAGAATTGCTTTTAAACGATGTTTTTAAACAAATTTGTGTCAGCATGTATGAATTAATTTAAAGAAAGATAAAGTGTTTGGAAAATATTTACAACTACTATAAATTTACAAGGTAAAAAAGTAGCTGTAAAAAGTTTAAAATCTTGAAAATGGAATGTTGTAGCGAGTTCAAGAAAGAGTACCTACCTTAAATATAGAAAATTTAGTGAAGAATAGTAGACATTTCGAAATACTGGGTACTTCAAGAATATACCACAATAAAAGTTTACGAATCCCTGATACCACGCCACTGGCTTATTAGAATTTGATCACAGAATACACCAACTGACTAGAAGCGAGTCCTGGCGAAATTTCTTTGATGTTGAATCAGTCGAAATAAATGTCCTTGAACGTGACAACTATCTCTGACATAGACTGAGAACCATAATAAATTCTTACAGCTTTACCCCAGTCACACTGAGAATAGTATATTCTTCAACGAGTGTAGAATTATGGCTATTATTCACGCGGATGAAGTGAATAATAGCCATTCTACACAAGTAAAAGACTATACTTTCTCCACGACTATGCATTAAAAAAAATTCTGAATGAGACGATTTGATTTGTTAATTTTAGCGTGATTTCTGATAGCGTGAATTCTTTTTCTTTCTTCACTGGTGTGAAGAATTTATATCATTATTCAGCTAAATATGTAAAAATAATTTGTGCATTATTATCTAGTCGTGGAGAAAAAGTATTTCAGCATAAAGTTGGGTTCTATCAAAAAATGTATTAAGTATATAAGTATTTTTCCATCAGTAACTATTTATGCACTTTTCGTTGACAATGGGCTTGTTCATAGAGCGATCACAAATGGTTGGAAACTGGACGACTCATGCGCAGAGCCTCTATGTGAACGGTTTTTATTCACTGCGCGTGAGCCGTCCAGTTTCCAACCGTTTGTAATTGATCTACGAACAAACCTTTACACGTGAAATAGATCATTTAAAAAATTAATTTCAAACTACAAGCAAACTCTAATCTAATTTGAGTCTGTAGAGACCATAAGCAAGAGGCCTACATGTGATCGCATGCCATAATATGACGACTAATTTAAAATATGGCTTCAGCACATTCGTTTTTGCCCGAAGTTTCGCTTCTTGTCAGTTGTTGTATTCTTTGATTTGATAAAATTAATACTGTTGATGTGTTTTGAAGAAAACAATTTTAAAGTTGTATTTCTATCCCCCGAGAAAATATGCTATGAAATGTTTATTTCATCTCAACCCTTTAACTGCCTGTATCTCACAAACTAACAAGGTTAGAGAAAAAGTGTATTTACGTATTTTAAATTTTTTTTAATGAACTACCATTCCTCTAACTCACGGTACTTATTTATTTTTGTTCTTGGTTATATTATTTAAAAAATTGAGAATCTTGGTGATGGGAAAAAGTAAGATGAAAATATTGGTATTATTCACGATCACGACGGTGGTGGCTAAGTGAATAATATCCATTATATAGGAGTATAATACTATTTTTGTCCACGACTACAGGGCCTATTTTACCACTAGGCCTACTAGGCCCGTTATTTGTTTTATGTATCTAAATATATATTTTTTGTACAACTGCCATTAAAAGTGACATTTTTAATGCCTGTCGTGTTAAAAGAAGACGTTTACAAAGTAGCGTGTTAAAAGTAAAATACTTTCAACACTAGTGTTAAAAGAGACATAATCATCATGAGAATTATTGTTAAAACATCAAAAAAATAATTAACTGACAATAGACGTCAAATTGTGATTTTCTTATTTCTTATTTTATTATCAAAATAGGAGTTGTACAAAAAACTATGTATGATATTTGTGTTAAAAGTAAATTTTATTTTGTTCGTGAAATTGCTCCACTCGCTTCGCAAACTTTTTCACTCACAAAATAAAATGTTACTTTTAGCACTAATAGAGTTTTAAGCCTACAAATATAACGGCGATTTTGGGGGTAGTTATGGTTAACTTTATTAACAATAACGATTACATTGAACAAGAAAAGAAGGGATTTTAAGCCATCTAAAAATAACGTATTCAGTTTGACAGTCACAGATCAAATATAACGTCAGTTGACGCTGGTTTGGAGCAATAAATTCTTGACGTTGTCAGATTTTCTCAGAGAAAATGTGCAGCAGCTTTGTTGACAAAAAAAATATTCCTTATAAAGTATTGTCTTCTAAAATTCCTAACATAAAAAAACTTGTAGTTTCCTTTATATTGAAGAAATTAATTAGGTTTTAAACAATTACGCGTACCAAAATATACTAATTTTGGCAACGTTGTAATTGGAAATATAACAACCGTTTTACGGTATTCTTCGTAAATACCGAAGTTCGTTATGGTTATTAAAGTTTTCATACTGCGCATGCTCAGAATAACGATAACCATACCTACGTGACAAAATAAAGGGCTTAAAAACTCTCTAATATCATAAATAGCTATTCTTATTTTATTTTGTTTTTTTACATGGACGACCTCACAACAAAAATTAAAACAGAATATTTTAGCCTATTGGTTACATTCCAATATACGGAGCAAGACAGGTCCCGAAAATTTGATGGTTCCTAGGGCCCAACTCAGTTGAAAATAGGCTCTGCTACCTGTTTATAACTGAATTTACTCTTTTCTCTTCTCTCCAATTTAGGAAGGAATTATAGGTTTCCCTATATAATTTTTTCGATTTTTCTGGCAATAAATTTAAGGAGACTATTTGTGCTGATTCTCTTATGTTTAGCGGGGTATCATTCATTTCAGTATCTGATTCGCTTTCCAGATTAAATTTTCTATTAATTTCAATTTAAATTCAGTACAATAATTAAAATTCTTGGAGTCATGCTATAAATTATTTAAAACGTCACTTTTTAGTTTTGACATACTCATACAACAGCTTGGTTAATAAATTACTGGTCGCGTTCATCCCAACGTAGCGCTACCGGAGCGGTAATAAATTTCCTGCTAATTGCGTGTTTTTTCAACTGATTGATGTGAGCGCTATGGTAGAAGTTGCCATTTTTCCCATCAGAATTGAAATACGCTACGATATCGATCAATGCATTAACTGTCATTTATGACAAATATCATGTTAAACGAATGAACACTACTAAAGGCTGCTGCACAACTGCCCGGGAACGGGAACGTGAACCAGAATGGAAACGAGAAGGAAATATTATATTTAGATGCACAACAACGAGAACGAGAACGGAAATGACATTTGTTGGATGTTTGACATTTTCTGGAGATATTTATTTTCTATAACACTGTCAGCTTGTGACTCAATAACAAACTTCCGAATATCATATCAATCATTTTTTATATAATGGATGTTATTATTGGCCTCTTCCTCTAAATAAAATTGGCCAGCACATTAATTGCTTCTTTTTGGGGCCACTTTTACATTAGTATGAGAGATTCTCATGCAACGAGGTTATGTATGCATCAAACTTCTTCCCTATTAGCTCAACTATTAGCATTATATATCCTGTGCTGTGATTGGCTCCGGGAATGCAACGGTAACGGGAATGTTAAAACTCGGCCAACTTTCCAGTTCTCGTTCCCGGGCATCTTCTCGTTCTCGTTACCGGAAATTTGTTATGCATGGGTACAATGAAAAATGTGTATCTTAACTTTTTTTCCGTTCTCGTTCCAGTTCACGTTCCCGTTCCCGGGTAATTGTGCAGCGGACTTAAGAACTATTAAACTAAATTGAAATTGAATAAATAATTATTGAAGCCATTTATCAAATAAAATTAGGTTATGCTGTTAAATCAAGATTAGCACGTTCAGCAGAATTAAAAAACGATGTATTACTCCAAAAATCGCTACCTGATCAATTTTGTTGGGATGAACGCGACCATTATGTCTTCGTAGCGGAGTGGTATAGAGGTCTGGCTGCGAAAATGGAGAATTGTAGGCGTAGGGTTCGAATCCAGTGAAATTTATATTTGTTATATTGTAAAATTTGTATATAATAAATAACCTTAAATATATAGGTCCTATTTATCCGTGTCATGTGACCTGTTCATTATCCACACCTATATTATTGACTCGTGAATAGTAAACGTCATTATACTTGAAGAAGCACACGTAAAATGTTAATATTATCAAATAGTCGTGGACAAACGTTTTTATTTTATTTATTAATTATTTACTGTATTTGGATCCTTTTATGTTTTATCGAAGAAAGAGCAAAGAGACTTAATTATTTATACATTTATACAAGCAAAATAATATTAATTAATTATGTAAAATTAAATCCAGACTGGGTTCATGAAAAAAAAAATGTATTCTAACTTGGGTCTATGATTCTAACAATGCTGTTGTGTTCTAATTTCTTTCATTTCATAGTTCTAAACTCTTAATACGGTTCTGATATTTGCCTTTTGCATATTCGAACGATATGAACGTTGCAAATTGCTGTGCTAGTTGATTTATACTTATTTTATATTCTTGTTGTTGCTTCAATACACATTTTTTTAAACTTATTTGCAATATTTAATAATCAACAATACTCTTTGTGGGTTTTTATACCAGGAAACTATTATCTTTTTTTAGCAGTTTAACACTAAAGAAAATAAACGTTGACAGATGTTACCGAAAATCATTCAAGTGTAAGGAGTTATTTAATAGATATAGATAAAAATTCACCACAAGTTGATTCAAATTGGTACGAAGTCACAGACGGAGTGGACAAAAACGCAAAAGTTTTTTGTTATTTTAACATCGTATCTATCCACTTACATAAGCCGCTCGACTAAACCGAAATACTATAAAAAAAATTCTCGACATTTGTTTTTTAATTTAACGTTAAGAACTCTCTCAAATAGCTAAGCACAATTTCGTATTTAACAAACGGTTTATGCCTTTAACTGAAAGTGAGAATATTGAAATTTTAATGATAATTGGTGTTGGCGATAGAATGTGGACGACATGCACATTATCTTATTATCTTTTACCCAGATCGTGAATGTATCTCTCAATCTACGATGAGCAGAATAGAAAGGAAATACAGAAAATTAGGACAAGTGAGGGATGTACCGAAGCAAATCCAAATATTCAACAAGATGTAATTTTGTTGCAGTAGACGATTATTTAGGGATTTGGATATAGATCTTTAGTATCAAAAATTTTGGAATAGGCAAAATACCATCCTCATAAATTACGTGCAGTGAAGCCTTATTTTTGCTGTACTGTGGAGAGTTTGTGCCACTTGCAGTTTAACTCACATACCTAAACTGTATTGTGGAGAGTTTGCGCCACTTGCGGTTTGTCCATTCCTGATACTGGGTGACTTCTCACGTCACCCATATCTCCTTCCACCCCCCTGTATTGTAGGGAGTTGGAGCCACTTGCAGTGTAACCTTATTTTTGCTGTACTGAGGAGAGTTTGTGCCACTTGCAGTTTAACTCACAAACCTACACTGCATTGTGGAGAGTTTGCGCCACTTGCGGTTTGTCCATTCCTGATACTGGGTGACTTCTCACGTCACCCATATCTCCTTCCACCCCTCTGTATTGTGGAGAGTTTGAGCCTCTTGCAGAGTAACCTTATTTTTGCTGTACTGTGGAGAGTTTGTGCCACTTGCAGTTTAACTCACATACCTATACTGTATTGTGGAGAGTTTGCGCCCCTTGCGGTTTGTCCATTCCTGATACCGGGTGACTTCTCACGTCACCCATATCTCCTTCCACCCCTCTGTATTGTGGAGAGTTTGAGCCTCTTGCAGTGTAACCTTATTTTTGCTGTACTGTGGAGAGTTTGTGCCACTTGCAGTTTAACTCACATACCTATACTGTATTGTGGAGAGTTTGCGCCCCTTGCGGTTTGTCCATTCCTGATACTGGGTGACTTCTCACGTCACCCATATCTCCTTCCACCCCCCTGTATTGTGGAGAGTTTGAGCCACTTGCAGTGTAACCTTATTTTTGCTGTACTGTGGAGAGTTTGTGCCACTTGCAGTGTATTATTATTTTGCTGTACTGTGGAGAGTTTGTGCCACTTGCAGTGTAATATTATTTTGCTGTACTGTGGAGAGTTTGCGCCACTTACAGTAGTTATAATATTGTTTGTGGAGAGTTTGTGCCACATATTCCTTACATGCACTGGGGAGAGTTTGCGCCCCTTGCACCTTTCCTAATAACCCTAAATATTTACAATTAGGCATTTATTTTTGATCAACCAAAATGAAAGTACTGATATACATAATCACAGTTCAAACACATAAGATGCACCTTGTATATTATTAATACTTTCAATAATTTTGGGGATTTTAACTATACTGATCTTTATCTGAATAATAATAATTATCTATGGCAAATTGAATACTCAGACTGTTTTTCTATCTAATTCCAGGTACGTCATCTCGGTTGTTCAACCTACTTGGACCATGTCCATATCGACTGTTCAATTAAATCCAGGCATCACGTCCAGTGTCTTGTAAATAGTTATTTTCAACATTTAGATTTATTTTATTATTTATATTATAAACAATATAATGTAAGTACACAGTAAGTAATTAAAAGTTAAATTCTAATTAAATATATCAACCTTTACAAATCACTCATTCTCCTCAAGTCAAGATTTTCCCTCCTCACACGTCTCATCCCCGTTTTATTTGAACGGGCAAGTTAACCCGATATTGGACTGATGAAAATCCAAATTAGAGGCAAGAATGCCATATACGCAAAGACTACAACAAATCAACGTCCATATTTTTTATGATGAAAATTTCATAGAAGAATTGTATGTGGATTATCAGCAAAATATCCAAATTGCCAACTCTTTAGACCGCAGAATGACCCCCCCCCCCAAATAATCCACAATTTCTAGAAATCTACTAAAATTTATGCGAACTGATAAAAACTGCAACCCATGCCAGAAGATGTCCTTGCAATAATCATATTCTCAATAACTCCTTGGCAAAATTATCAAAGGTCACCAGTTGCAGAAATGCGTCAGCAACCATGAGGTAGTTAGTGGCATTTGCAAATGCCTCAGCCAAACGAAGCAGAATTTTAAATGATGCTCTTGGTGGCAAACTGGAAAGTCTGAGTGATACTCGATGGATGGAGAGGCATGACGGTTATTTGCAATTTCAAGGCGACACACATTAGTTAAAATATGTGATGCATTAACTAAAATCTCAACATGGCAAGACAGCAAGTCTGCATCTGATGCTAATTGCTTACGACATGCTGTAATTATCGCATCTATTTGCTTGTCCGATGTATTAGGTAAGAAAATAAGATAGATTCTCCTCCATGTATCCTTAATAATAATCCTTATTTTTAAACAAAATTTGAAACTCTGTTTAATAACAATTCAACATATTCTGCTTCATAAGCGGGAAGACGCTGACAAACATTTTCACGTCTTATTTGTCAAGGCACAAGATCTAGCTAGAAAACTGGATACAGAGATAAAGGCACCACATACTGCTTCTCGGCAGACTCATCAAGCCAATCAGCAAGAAGCCGAAGAGGAATATTTATATTCCACTTCTAGACAGCATAACCGACTGACCTGAAAGACCGCCTATCTCCAGATACCTTGAACCTTTTTGGCTTGGGAATTTCTATGCCAAAATGCGAATATTCGGAAGAAGACCTTCTTAATGTGAAGAAGGAAGCAGAATTATATACTCATTATCGGGGGTTTCTGCTTCCACGGTCGTTACAGAGTATCAGCTATGGGTTTCGAAGTGGAGAAGGGAGCTCGCACAAAATAGTTTGAAAGTGTCCAGTTCTGTGACTTCTACAATCGAAGTTTGTGATAATTACCTCTATCCAAATATCAATATTTTACTTATTTTAATTTTGGCAACCCTCCTCATAAGCGCCGCGACTTCAGAGAGGTCATTTTCCACTTGAAGGCGCCTAAAAACTTGGTTAAGAGCAAATATTTCAGAAGATAGGCTGACGGGCTTAGCCCTTTTAAATATACAACCCGAGATAACCCCTGATGTCTCGAAAATAATCACCCCATTTTCTAAAACGGATAGAAGACTACCTTTCAGTTTGTAATTGAAATTTGTGTTCTTTTTTATTTTATTAAAAAATATTCCTATATATTTTAGTTGTTTCACTGGTAAAGTTGTTTCTAGAACTGTATTTGAGCCAAGTTGACCCCCCCCAAATCATGGGCTGCGACCGCTGAAGTGGTTCCGGAAAGCCTATAGCGGCCAGCTCCCCTCAAGAGGGGGGATAATGAAAAACTATCCTTCCTTTTTTTTTCGGAGCAACCTCGACGCTCGACGTAACCTTCAATTGTGCTTTGAATCCGGACCGGTACGCACGTGTTTCGTTAGTACATCATAGCACATCTTGTTTTTTTGAAAAATTACTGTTGCTCTGTTACCTAATCAATAATTAGGAATAAAAAAATTTTAATCGTCATTTCTGAGGAATTGCTTTTTTTGCACTTGCGTCATTGTTGTTCTAGGGGTGCGCACTGAGCTATCGCTCATATTTTTAGGAGGTTTGTCACGCGAAATATCGCCTTTCTGTAACAAAAAATATGGGGCTGGTGCCTCTACCTTATTTTGAGTTTACCATAAACCATCGAATATTTCTTTATATTATGTAGATAGGTAAGTGGCAATTTGGAGTCTTTCTCTCTAGGACACCGGCGGGCGCCAAGAGGTTGTTTGTATTTCAGAATATTAAAACATAAAAGACACCCACATCAACAATCATTACGGTACAAAGTTTCGAAATGTTTTAGTTTACTTCCTTGTGTGTGTTTATTTATAAACGTGATAGAATTTACATACAGGGTGTACCTACCTATCGAATGGATCGAATTCGACGTATTTCCAGAATAAATGAAATCATATGCAAGTTCAGGTACAAAAAAATAGCATATTTCTGTTACGCTTTACTGTTCTTTTTCTTCTATCTTATCTTGATTTTCCCTTATAAAGGCTGTACTTAACTCCTCTGTTTTATACCAATTCCAGCTCTAGCCTTCCGTTAGTCGCGCCCGGTCTGTGAGACCGACCATAAACTATGGTATTCTGAAAATCAAGGAGGGAGCTATCTCCCACTCCGTGTATCTTCTCTATGGGTTGCGACGGAATAGCACAATAGCAGTGCTAGTGCTAATCTTAGTCTAGTGTTGCAAGTGGTAGTTTTGCCGAAAATATTTCGTCCTACGGTGTGAGAGACCGGCGCGACTAATCACGTTTTATTTTTTATTGTAGTGTTATTTTGATTGTGAGGTAAGTTTTTCGTCTTTTTATGTAATAAAAATATAACACCATTGTTTTTTAGCCATGTGGTCTTACGAAAGAGAGCAGGCTCGACTGGAAGAAATGTTAGAAATTTCGAACGACGAAGAGGGACAAGAAGATGCGTACGACGAACATTCAGATATAGATCAGTCTGAAGAAGGAGAGTTGGATCATATAGAAGAGCAAATTGACAACAGTCACTTTGAGCAGAGTATTTCTGATGATGAGGAAATGGTAGAAGAAAGTCACGGCTATACATTGTCGTTTTTGGGAAAGGATAAAGTCACGCGTTGGAGAAAAGTCGCTTCACAACCTACAACAGTTAAAACACGGCAAAAGAATATCGTCACACGTTTGCCGGGATCCTCATTAGCAACAAAAAACTTGTCAGGACCACTGGAAATATGGGAGTACTTTTTCAATGACGAAATAATCAGTATCCTTGTGGAATGCACCAACGAGTACATTGAATTTGTTGCTAACAATTTTGCTCGAAAAAGAGATGCAACCCCAACAAATCGAATTGAAATTCGTACTTTCTTTCGAGTCTTTTATATGGCTGGTATCTATCATGCAAATCGTCTCAATGCCGAAGACTTATGGAGTAGCGATGGGTCTGGTGTAGAGATTTTTCGCCTCACCATGAGCTTGCAAATATTTAGATTCCTCATTCGGAGTCTAAGAATTGACGGCAAAGATACTCGAGCAATGCGAAGGGAAACAGATAAATTGGCTCCTATAAGCAATGTCTTTGACCGTTTTGTTGCCAATTGTCAGAACGGCTTCCATCACTTAGAATTTGTGACTGTGGACGAGATGCTTGCAGGATTTCGAGGAAAGTGAGCTTCTCGTCAATATATCCCTTCAAAGCCGAATAAATATGGGCTAAAAATTCTAGCATTGTGTGATACCAAAATGTTCTACACGAGCAAGATGGAAGTTTACGTCGGAACACAACCTGAAGGGCCATACAGAGTTTCAAATAGTCCTTTCGATGTTGTTCTACGTCTCTGTGAACACATTTTTGGATCTGGTCGCAATGTAACGATGGACAATTGGTTTACTTCTGTACCTCTTGTAAATAAGCTACATGACCATAACCCCACTTAGAGATTTCTGAACCAGCTGAGCGACAGGAACATACCAGCATATTTGGGTTTTCGAAAGTGTGCACTCTTGTTTCCTACATTCCCAAGAAGAAAAATGTGTTGTTGCTTTCTAGTATGCATGATAATGATGACATTGTTACAGGAACAGATGCAATTAAACCAGTCATGATTATAGTCTATAACAGAACTAAAGGGGGAGTGGATACTGTGGATAAACTGCGACTGCAAGCTACGACTGTTCCAGAAATTCGCGCAGATGGCCCAAGGTACTTTTCTACAATTTCTTGAACATAGCTGGCATCAATTCGCAGGTCGTCTATGCTTCAAACAACCCTAACAAAAACATTTTGAGAAGACGTTTTTTAAGACAATTGGCCAATGATCGAGTCAAGCCCCATTTGCAAGTACGTTTCGCCATGAGCAACATTCCCAGAAGCCTAAGGTTGAGACTGCAAGAAATTTCTGGATCTAATATCCAACCTGATGTTCCACAGGATGCCTTACCAGGAAGATGTGCCTACTGTACTTCAAAAAAAAATCGAAAACCCCGTTTTCAATGTTATAAGTGCAATAAATATATGTGCTTAGAGCATATTATTGGCGTTTGTGAGTAGTGCCAAGAAAATGCCCTTCACTAACTTTGATGATGTTTGTTTAACACTTATTTATTGTAAAAGAGTTATGTTTTTGTTTAATTTACTCTTCGTATTATTTCCAATTTTTGTTTTTTGTACGTGACTGAATAAAGTGCAGTATTAAAAAAACACCGTTTTCAAAGATTTCGTTGTAGATTTGGAAAAATTAGCCAAATATACCTCATTTTCTTTTTCTTGGTCATTTTTGCGTTGCTAAAACGTTCCCACGTGTAATTTTTGAAAACGTTCCACTATTTATTTGGAGGTTAATTAGGTTGTAAGGTCTGTGAGACCGACGCGACTACTCACGCTGAAAATTTTGACGCGACTATGGGAAGGTTCGATGCTAAATTGTAATCCATTGTTATCGATTTAAAACCAGTAAAACACATTCAATAACGTTAATTTGAACAATCACAATTCAAATTTAACTACGACGTGTTTGTTTATTCGTTTAGCAGCTTTCAATTCAATATTTATCATTCATCCTGATCCAAAGAGATAATGTTGATCTAAAATAAAGGAACGCAGCTTGAACGTTTCATACATACATACATACATTAGATTAAATCGCAGAAAATATGTATATTTAGCCCAACTATAAAGTTCCATCTGGTGTTTTGAAATGATTTCAAATTAAATCTCGTTATCTAAACAGGCATCCAGACATTGGAATTATTATTGTTTATTCTCGTATATCTTGTCTGGACGGGTAAAAGATTTTTAAGTACTTAAGTGATGGTGGAAGTACCTTTGACGTTTATGGGAAAATCTTGTATGCTTTTTACTCCTACTCTTACTGTTTACGATAAAGCACATTTACTCAATTCATAATAAACACCTACACTAAAAAAATTATGCTATCTTATACACAGTACTGCCGCCTGAAATTAAGGGAGGAGGGCTTGAGATCCTTCAATAAAGGCGCATTTTTTACTATTCCGTAAAAACCTAGTTAGTAATTTTTTCGTAATTGGGTAATTTAAAAATAATTATGATCAATACAAAATATACATAAAAAACATACAAAAAAAATGAAACAAACAACGTAGGCTGAACAAATATAAAAAATATTCTTAAAATATATAATAAAAACTTAACATCATTATGCTCTCAGTGCTTCTGGACCGATGACATCTACCTTGTACTGATGAGGCGCAAATACGCCGAAACCGGTCTAGTGATGTCCTTTCTAATTACAAACCAGAATGGTTGATTATATCTTGCAGATATACCAACCCCGTTTATATAGAAGTGTAATTCAATGTCTGTCGGGGCATACAGCCCGAGAAGTAGTTGTTGCTTCTTAGTGAATGGTCTCTGTTCTTTGAAAAATATTTTTCAAAAACTTTGTAAGGCGTTATAATAGTATTAAACTATTTATCTTTGACATCTATTGATAACACGCTTTACTAAAATATGACAATTTTTACAGGGAACTAATTAAGTAACTAACATCAGTTATACTTTAGTTATTATTTTTAAGAAGCGCTAGGTGTGCCTGTAGATAAGTCGGGGGAGTGGTTGCCCTCCCTCGCCCCCCCGTGTGGCTATGCCACTGGTTTTGCATAATTTTGCGGTTCCGTAAGACCAGTGACCTAGATATATGAATTTTGTATATGGGAGTACCTTTTTGGGGGAAACATTCTTAGAACTATTCCCATCGTTATCTCCGAAGCTACAGAGGGTAAAATTTTGAAAACAAAATCAGAAAATAGTTTTGTTTGACGGAAATCAATTTTTTTAGCGAAACTTAATTTGAAAAATAGTTATCCAACAACAAACCTAACGGCTAAATTAAAATTACCAATACATGTAAAATCTAAGTAGTACATATCAAAGAAAATATGTAAAAGCTTCTAAAGAAGAAACGTTTTAAAATGCAAATTAATTCTGAAAAGTTTTCCATGCATTTTCAACTGAAACTTAAGAAAACTCACAATCATAACCTAATCATGTCCCTCACTCATCGCCTGTACTGTGATATTTGCATTATTTGATATTGTAAGTTTTTTATTATTTATTTGTAAGGGGTTTTATGGCATCCCCCACCATAATACTGGGTGTCCCAGAAGTTTATGACCCATTTTAACTGCAAAAATCTCGGAACTCAGAAACGATAGGGAGGTGCGGTTTTCGTTGAACAATTTCTTTTTATATAAAGTTTTTTCAGTATAAATGTTTAATTAGTGAAATTTTATATAGGGTGTTTTAAAAAAATGGTATTTTTTAATTGCAAATATCGTCTATTTTTTTAATGAATTACCCTATATATTTTTATTCTATCTGAAAGCTGAACTCTTCCCCTTTCTGAAAATGTATAATTTGTTGAAGTTTAGATGAAAAATGAGTAAGTTATTTGGTTTTTAATTTCACTAATTAAACATTTATACTGAAAAAACTTTATATAATAATAAAAAAAAAGGTTTTTTATGTTCAATTTTTTTACATTGAACGAAAAAATAAAACGAAACGAGTTGCTGATTAATAATATGACGTTCGATATTTTTTAAAGCATCCTCTTTTTTTCTGAGTGTAGTATTGAATTAAATATAGATTAATTGATGAGCGTCTCTGGCCTCTTGGCCTGATACTAAAACTGTATTAATAAGTTTGACATTTACCTTGTTAAAAGTCAACAAGCCATAAAACTTAAAATAAATTTCAAGTTTTCCACCTACATTTTATTCAAAGATTAATTCTAAATTAAAATTTTGGTGCTCGTGTGTAATTTATTTTGCCACAAAGTAGCTGAAAACATTTGTCATGTTTGTACAAGTGCACAAAGCGTCACTTTTCCCACGAGCGCAGAAGTTTGTGCCGCAAATCTAGCGAGTGGGAAAAGTGCTCTGCGTACAAGTTGTACACAATATTTTTTCTACAACCACATTTATTAATGAAAAAAAACCCGTAATTTATAGGTATTTTATTTAAACTTTGAACAGAAAGAACTTACAAAATGAAAATTAAATACTTATAGAAAAATCAGTTAAATGTATAGTTAATAGTGAAATTTGAACAATTTTGGATTGTTATGCCTGGTGTATCTTTTTTGGATGATCTTGGTTCATAATTCCTAAAATCATGCTTAATAGGTTAATTTTTTTATAATTAATAAATTAAAATAAATAGTTTTGGTTCAAATTTAAAATTTGTACACCCAGAAATTCACTATAATAAATATGTTGAATTGTCAAAAAAAGTTGACATGTCATAGGTAGCTGTGTTTGACATTTCGGTGCGGAAAAGTGTACTTTTCGCATTACTTTTCCAACGGTTATCAAAGAAATTAAGAAAAGGCCTGCTTTGCGTATAAAAATTTGTGTAGAAAAGCGTGTTTTGCATAGTGGTTGAAGGAAAAATATGTTTTTCTACAACTGCTATGAAAAGTGACGTATTTCTCATACCTTACTTGATTTCAAAACCAAATATTGCTCATACTGTGAGAAATAATATTTCTCACGGCACTTTGTCCACGCCACATATATTTATATGGAGAATCAAATAAAATCGACAAAAACTTAGTAGGCTACTGTCATCTTTAAATACCTACTTAGTTGTCACAAAACTGTCAGATTATATTAGAGAATATGTTAAAAATTTTAAAAAATTGTCAAAAATTTTGAAACGGTCAAAAATTTTGAAATATGGTCAAAAATTTGGAAAAATGGTCTTTAATTGTCAAAAACTGTGAAAGTTTTTAAAAAATGGTTAATAATTGCCAAATATTTTCAAAAATTGTCAAAAATTTGGAAAAATGGTTAATATTGTCAAAAACTGTCAAAATTTTGAAAAAATGGTCAAAAATAGTCAATAATTGTTGAAAATTGCCAAAATTTTTGAAACGTTGTCAAAAATGGTCAATAATTGTCAGAACCTGTCAAAAATGCTCAAAAATTGACAAAAATGTTCAATAATTGTTAAACTTTGAAAAAATGGTCAATTGTCAAAAATTGTCAATAATTATAAAAAACTGTCAAATTGGTCACTAATTGTTGAAAATTGTCAAAATTTTTGAAAAATTGTCAAAAATGGTCAATAATTGTCAGAACCTGTCAAAAATGCTCAAAAATTGTCAAAAATGGTCAATAATTGTTAAAATTTGGAAAAATGCAAAATTTTTGAAAAATGGTCAAAATTGATCAATAATTGTCAAAAATGGTCAATAATTGTTAAACTTTGAAAAAATGGTCAATTGTCAATAATTATAAAAAACTGTCAAAATGGTCACTAATTGTTAAAAATTGTCAAAATTTTTGAAAAATTGTCAAAAATGGTCAATAATTGTCAGAACCTGTCAAAAATGCTCAAAAATTGTCAAAAATGGTCAATAATTGTTAAAATTTGGAAAAATGGTCAATAATTGTCAAAATTGGTCAATAATTGTTAAAATTTGAAAAAATAGTCAGAAATTGTCAAAATGTTTGAAAAATTGTCAAAAGTGGTCAATAATTATCAGAAACTATCAAAAATGGTCAATAATTTGTTGAAATTTTGATAAATGGTCAAAAATTGTCAAAATTTTGAAAAAATGGTCAATAATTGCAAAAAGTTGCCAACATTTTTGAAAAATGTTCAAAATTTGACAAAAGTGGTCAATAATTGTCAGAACCTGTCAAAAATGGTCAATAATTGTTAAAATTTGGAAAAATGGTCTAAAATGGTCAAAATTTTAGAAAAATTGTCAAAAATGATCAATAATCGTCAAAACTGTCAAAATTGGTCTATAATTGTCAAAAATGGTCAATAATTGTTAAAATTTAAAAAAATTGTCAAAAATTTTGAAAAAATGGTCAATAATTGTCAAAAATTATCAAAATTTTTGAAAAATGGTCAAAAATTTACGAAATATGGTCAAAAATGTTCATTCTATTGTGCATAAGAAGCAAGCTTCTATCAACGGTCCGACGACCGCTCACCTTTTCTTTTTCTTTTACTAACCATAAAAATAAATATTAAGTTACTTTACTTGTATTCTTTAAATTTGTGCAGTTGTAGAAAAAGTATAGTGTGCAACATGTGGGGAATGTACTTTTCTCACTTGTTGCACGACCTTTACAAAAAATGACATTTTACGTACTAATTTCCGGATGAAAAATCGTCTATTTTTGACGTCAAGTACTTTTCGTCCACAAACTCTATTGGTCCGCTATGGTCACTATATGAAACGGCACAGTGCGAGAATGGCTGGAATAACTGTCATTTACTGTTGTCAAATTAATTGTTTACGAAGTACGCTAGATTTTACGTGCGAATAAAACCGTGGTGTGAATATTCGGAAATTAGTAATTTTTTGTAAAGATCGATGAAAACATGTAATATGCACTTCGGCGAATAACTAACTGTCTATTGTCTCGCATGCTTGCTAGTATCGGCTACACCTTGACTATCAATTTGCAGACTCGACTATAATAGTCCTTGGTACATAAATAACTAATTACGTACTAACTTCCGAATGAAAAATCGATTATTTCTGAAGGCAAGTATTTTTCGTCCGCAGACACTTTTCGTCCGCTAAAACGTTAACATATTCAAATTTCAGAAACTTATTGCATTTTTGTAAAAACAAGGCGTTGGGAACAAAGCGAAAAAATCTAGAGTATTTAGTCGAGATAAAATAAACAGATTTCTTCGTGATGCCCTAAATGAAACTTACCTTTGGCACAGCGGACGAAAAGAGTTTGTGGACAAAAAATACTTGCCTTTAAAAATAGTCGATTTTTCATTCAGAAATCAGTAATTTTTTGTAAAGGTCGACAAAAAAATGTTATATGCACCTCGGCGAAAAACTGTCGAGTGTCTCGCCTGCTTGCCAGCCTCGGCTATCAATTTGCAGGTTCGACAATAATAGACAGTTTTTCGCCCTTGGTACATAAATAACTATTTTATTTGATTTTTTTTAAGTCACCCAAGGCAACTACAAAAAAATAATTCAAAGTTTCAAAAGAAGAACCAGATCCACAAGATTCAATTTGTCAAAAAAAACCATTTAAACTAAACATACGCTCTGTTAAAACGTTAGTGTTATCGATATTAATAATTTACAGTTTCTGTTCTGGGCAATCAAAATTAATTGATATTATTGTTTTTATTTTATAAAACATTAGAACGAAATAGATCTTGAATAGTTCATTGACATGGATAATAAAATGATGGTGTGCGTTACTTGTACAGCAGTTTCACTTTCTTATTGCGTAAAGATGGTTTTTCAAAACGCTAATTTTATCGAGAATCTTGTAAGACTATTATTTTATAAATGTTTTATTACAATATTTTTAAAATGTAAGAAATTTCCCATACTATAGTTTATTTTTTTAACATCATACTTTACCAATTTTAATCCGATAAAGCCTTTACTCAGTGAACAAATATTTCTATTTTCACAACGGTTGCCTTCCCTATCTATTACGTGTAAAATAAAACCACTGAAAATCACTTTATAAACAGTTTTTGACCGCTTGAGAACAATAAATATTGAGGTTTTCGAGAAGTGAACCCGAATAAAAGTGATGGGTGAATTATGCGTATCAAGAGTTTGAATAAATAAACAAAAAACACTTAAAAAAGTTTCATTCAAATATAAATATTAATAATTACTTAATTTATTTACGTTGACAGAATTCCAGGAATTGACAAATGCTATTCATAAATACGGTCGCGAAAAGAACAAAAATATATAAAGATAAAAATAAATGTACTTTTAGACTAAAAGTGTATTGGGAACTGACCAATTGAGTCACGTCGTCTGTTGATAAAAAATCACACTAAATAGTAGTAGTTTACAACCTTTCAGTGAGAATATGATATGACATTGATTGAGTTTGAAGCTTATAAAACGATTTATTAATAAATATAATGAAAATGAAAATTGAAATATTTCTTGTATGGAAAATAAAAAAATAGTAGGTATCTGCTGTTCAGTCAGATTCTGTGAGTGAAGGGCAAATAAAAGGATTTACACCTTGATTTTGTAACTTTTCAAAGCCAGGTGATCTTTTAGTGGCTATAGAAGATTATTTTGGCAATGTGGAAAAATGTAAAACGTGGAAAACTATATTGAAAATTTTTATTTATTTATTTGTATGATACATTAAATATAGGTATAAAGATAACAATAAAATAATCTTGTCACAGCACTTTACACCCAAGCCTGTGTTACATAAAATACATAACTGAAATTATTTTTCCATTTTTGGATATCATAGCATTTATTTCATGGAGTTTTTCTTTAATATGAGATGTTTGGATGCATAACTCGGTTTCTATAACATTTATTACCCTTTGTGTATTTCACATTAAATTTCCAACAGATATAATTCGTTCTGAATCGTATAATGTTTTTTTCTGATTTCGGTTTTCACCCTTCCAAGATAATATTTCAATATTTAATTGCCTTTTTACAGTGAAACTTTTTTACATCGCCTAAAAATGTTTCTTCTATTTATCGCATGTCGCTTTTTGACATACATCATACGGTCTATACAACAAGAAAAGATGTCTTCGTAGCCGAGCGGTGTAGATGTTTGAATGCCGAAAATTATGAATTGTAGGCATAGGGTTCGGACACGGTGATTATTTTTTTATTTTTTATATTGTGACATTTGTAATGATTAACTTTCAACATAGTTCCTATTAATCCGTAAATCGAACTAAAAAGTAAAAAATAAATGAAATAATTTTTTTTTATTTCATTTATTTTTATAGTGAATAATTTATTAGAACTTTCTGCTGGTGTGTATTGTTTTTATGTATTAATTTTGAGGGCTTGAATTTATTTTCATACCTCATTTCATATGAATATTTGATGAAGTATTTTAATTTATATCCGGTCCATTCAATATATTTAAATTTATTTAGACCTCCAGTCATCTTCACAAGCCGAACTAAACTCAGTTTCACTTGCATCGTGGTTTCATAAAACCATACAATGATTTTTTTTATTTACACAACTTCTTATTATGTGAGACATTTCAAAAGTGTATTTTATTTTCCGCCATGTTTTTTAGGCCACGTCCACCGGTCAGTTTCCAATATAGAGGCAGTATTAATACTATAATTATAATACAGTTGCAAAAAAGAGCTATGTTCACAAGTAAAATTCAGCGTCTGAAGAACTATTATCATGATCAAGGGCTCTATACTGTCTGAATAAATAATAATTTAAGTTTCATTACAACAAGCTTTTTAAAAAATAAAGTATAAATATTATAGAGATACTTCACTTTAAGCAACAGAGAACCTACAAATAATATACCTTGCGATTATTTTCACCAACCTTATTTTTTCTTGAATTTACTGTTTGGACTTTACTTTCTGGAATCTACTCATATTACTTTTTTAAATGAAACTAAGTGTTTCTAATTAATTCCACTATTTAATGAAAAAAAATTATTAAAAATCTAAGATATTGATCATTATTTCGATATTGACATATCATCGTCAGAATTGTAAGGCAATTTTTTTTCTCACCCTGTTATTCTTAAAATAGTTTTCGTTTCAAGTAAAATAAATTAAATCATGGGTATACCCTAATATTTCAGAAATGCATTTCTCGACAAAACAACCAATTGTCTGAAACAGATAAGTAAAGTATCATAATGTCACGTCGGCGATAACGTAGTCTTCGAGGCCACTAAAGGGGAAAGAAAATTTTAAGAACGATTTGAGTTTTAGTTTCTAGAAAATAACTAAAGTGTTCACTTGAGCCAAATAAATCTATCAAAATATAGTGTGTATTGTGGTGCATATCAGGAGTTAAATAGGTGAGTCTATCTCACAGAGTAATTCAGTTTTACCTGTTATTTGATTTTAAAAGATATTTTATCACGTAGAGTATATATATTTGCTAATTATTTTTAATAATTACTTTGTTTAAAGTTCTTTAATATTCAACGATATTAAGAACATTAATTTGTTGTTGCATTTCCTATTCATCCAATCCTACTGTACTGTGGAGAGTTTGCGCCACTTGCGGTATGTCCATTCCTGATACAGGGTGACTTCTCACGTCACCCATATCTCCTTCCACCCCCCTGTATTGTGGAGAGTTTGAGCCACTTGCAGTGTAACCTTATTTTGCTGTACTGTGAAGAGTTTGTGCCACTTGAAGTTTAACTCACATACCTATACTGTATTGTGGAGAGTTTGCGCCACTTGCGGTTTGTCCATTCCTGATACCGGGTGACTTCTCACGTCACTCATATCTCCTTCCACCCCCCTGTATTGTGGAGAGCTTGAGCCACTTGCAGTGTAACCTTATTTTGCTGTACTGTGGAGAGTTTGTGCCACTTGCAGTTTAACTCACATACCTATACTGTATTGTGGAGAGTTTGCGCCACTTGCGGTTTGTCCATTCCTGATACAGGGTGACTTCTCACGTCACCCATATCTCCTTCCACCCCCCTGTATTGTGGAGAGCTTGAGCCACTTGCAGTGTAACCTTATTTTGCTGTACTGTGGAGAGTTTGTGCCACTTGCAGTGTATTATTATTTTGCTGTACTGTGGAGAGTTTGTGCCACTTGCAGTTTAACTCACATACCTATACTGTATTGTGGAGATTTTGCGCCACTTGCGGTTTGTCCATTCCTGCTACAGGGTGACTTCTCACGTCACCCATATCTCCTTCCACCCCCCTGTATTGTGGAGAGTTTGAGCCACTTGCAGTGTAACCTTATTTTGCTGTACTGTGGAGAGTTTGTGCCACTTGCAGTGTATTATTATTTTGCTGTACTGTGGAGAGTTTGTGCCACTTGCAGTCACATACCTATACTGTATTGTGGAGAGTTTGCGCCACTTGCGGTTTGTCCATACCTGCTACAGGGTGACTTCTCACGTCACCCATATCTCCTTCCACCCCCCTGTATTGTGGAGAGTTTGAGCCACTTGCAGTGTAACCTTATTTTGCTGTACTGTGGAGAGTTTGTGCCACTTGCAGTGTATTATTATTTTGCTGTACTGTGGAGAGTTTGTGCCACTTGCAGTCACATACCTATACTGTATTGTGGAGAGTTTGCGCCACTTGCGGTTTGTCCATTCCTGATACAGGGTGACTTCTCACATCACCCATATCTCCTTCCACCCCCCTGTATTGTGGAGAGGTTGAGCCACTTGCAGTGTAACCTTATTTTGCTGTACTGTGGAGAGTTTGTGCCACTTGCAGTTTAACTCACATACCTATACTGTATTGTGGAGAGTTTGCGCCACTTGCGGTTTGTCCATTCCTGCTACAGGGTGACTTCTCACGTCACCCATATCTCCTTCCACCCTCCTGTATTGTGGAGAGTTTGAGCCACTTGCAGTGTAACCTTATTTTGCTGTACGGTGGAGAGTTTGTGCCACTTGCAGTGTATTATTATTTTGCTGTACTGTGGAGAGTTTGTGCCACTTGCAGTGTATTATTGTTTTGCTGTACTGTGGAGAGTTTGTGCCACTTGCAGTGTAATATTATTTTGCTGTACTGTGGAGAGTTTGTGCCACTTACAGTAGTTATAATATTGTTTGTGGAGAGTTTGTGCCACATATTCCTTACATGCACTGGGGAGAGTTTGCGCCCCTTGCACCTTTCCTAATAACCCTAAATATTTACAATTAGGCATTTATTTTTGATCAAGTGAAGTTTTAACTTTACTTTAGTACTGATATGCATAATCACAGTTGAAACACATAAGATGCACCTTGTATATTATTAATACTTTCATTAATTTTGGGGATTTCAACTATACTAATCGTTAGTTAAATAATTAATTATTATTTATGGCAAATTGAATACTCAGAGTGTTTTTCTATCTAATTCCAGGTACGTCATCTCGGTTGTTCAACCTACTTGAACCATGTCCACATGAACTGTTCAATTAAATCCAGGCATCACGTCCAGTGTCATGTAAATAGTTATTTTCAACATTTAGATTTGTTTTATTGTCTATATTATAAACAATATAATGTAAGTACACAGTAAGTAATTAAAAGTTAAATTCTAATTAAATATATCAATCTTTACAAATCACTCATTCTCCTCAAGTCAAGTTTTTCCCTCATTACATTTTATGTGATACCTACTTGATGTTTAATATTTTGGCTAGACCAAATAGCTATTTTTTTCTATTAATGTGCGAGGAATTGAACTGCGAAAATCACGAGCCACCCTGTATATTCGACAGCTGAAGTAGATACAAGTAGCAAGAAAATAAAAACGTATAAACTTTTACGTAGGTAGATACGCATCTCACCTATTTTTTGCTAGTAGATATTTTCTTTGTAGGTACACATAGGTATCTACCTACCCAAAAACTCTCAACAGGTTTATTGACACATTGATTACAGGTACCTGAATCCACGCACATACACAAAGTTTGTACCGACCAAAGATACAGTTCCGTAAAAGTTTTATGCAAATATTTGCCTTTCGGCGGTGTTTATATAGTTATTAAAATTTGTAAATTATTGTAGGTATTATTTGAAAATGTGAATGTTTGTTCAATAATAATAGAGCTTGTAACACTTCCTTGCAATAAAAAATAAAAAAAGAACATAAAAAATGTGGTAAAAGTATATAGGTATGTATATTATTCAAAATTCTGGAACACAAACTTTGATTTATACCAAAGAATACCCTGCCTAAACTCCTCCTACAAGTATTATAATAATATGAACTTTAACTCATTTTCTTCTTAAGTTTGACATTATTTTTAGCGAGTCACAGAAAAAGAAATCTAGAATGTCTTTGAAGAAAGCGCACAAATTATAAAAATATTTCATTCTACAAAAAAAACTATAGACTTATTAGAAGAGTCATTAAATTAAAGAAGTTACCTGCTAGGTTATTCTTGGAGCATAGTTCGTTATATATTTGAGATTTTTATCTGTTGAATCTGTTAGTAATTAAGGTGAAACAGACAATAAAATTATGTGTAGTATTAATGAGCAACATTGTTGATTTAATAAATAATCTATTGCCTATCTATATATACCTATATGGGTTCCTACCAGTATATTTACTATTTGAAAAAAGCATAATCAAAGATTACAAAATGTTTTTAAATCTTTGGCATATTTAAGAATTTTATATGCAGTTGAATGCGTTTTAATTCTTAAATAGAAGCGCAGCAGAGGACTCATGTAGAAATTAACTATTTTAGTAAATAAATACGTTGGTACCTATATAAATTAAATATTGATAAATTCAGTGGATAATATATAATTAAAAATGTTAATAATATTCACCTTAATTCCCTAAAAGTTTTTACTATTAATTACGTGTTTCATTTATTTTAAAACACATGTTTGTCGTATTGGAAAAAACAGGGTCAAGAACAGTCCATTCATTATTTGAACATTTTCAATAAGGTAATCGATAAAAAACGTAACTATATCGCGGATTCGACTCCTCAAAAATAGCACCAAAACAAACACTTTTTCCGCCGATACACTACAAGAACTGTTGATACTTTTGAATTTCCTACTTCCATGTTTTGGAGCGTTCCATACAAACTTGATCGGTAATTGTCGGACACGTACGGATGGCGGGATTTCTGTGGCAGAACAGAGGCGGGTAATTTCATAGAATGGATACAGATCTTCATGGGTAACATTTCACTGTTTTTTATTCCTTTAAGCTCTAGTTTGTGACGATAATAGTATAAGCAATAATCTTAACGGCGGTGGTAAACTGGGCGGTAAAATACCACAGGTAAAGTCTGTTCATACTTGAAATGACTAACGAGATCCCTGTTTAGAAAGAAACGTGCCAATGGTGAATATGAAATATGACTAAATGGATCTGTACTTTGTTTTTTCAATGAGGGTTTAATAAACATTGTGTTTTTAATTTCCTTGGCATCCAGCAGACTAGTGTTTTCTGCCTTTCCCGAGCGTTATTCGACGAGATACACTAAAGTATATCCATCGAACAAACAGAGAGACCCAAACAACGATAGATGCGTGATTGAAGTATGATCACCATGCACCTTTGCATCTATTGGCTAAAATAAATATGCCTCCCCTACGCTGGCCAATTGGATTTAACTGCAATCGGCCGGCAGAATTTATTGTCTCTGTACAAGTTGTCTCGTCTGAGATATCACGTGCACTATGCATGATACTGTTTTGGTACACCCCGTTGCTTGAATGGACAGGGTATAGAATCATGCACATATTTCCCATGACTATCACACACACACGAAGTAAGAGAAATAACCAATTTAGTATATTTATGACATTACCTTATCATTAAGTAAATATTTAAAATCCACCGTTTTATTTCCATTATTAAAAAATAACTACTTTTAAAGTAGGTACATTAATGTTTCATCTTCCAACTTGCACTACAATCCTTTCAGCAGAACTCTACGAAATCTATCTATATATTTATAAATATCTATCTATCTGTCTATCTATATATATATATATATATATCTATCAAATATTTTTAAATATCGGGGATTGCAGCCAGTAGTTATAAATGTACACTCTTTAAAGGTTTAGTGAAAGCTTTCCGTAAATTTTTTTACCTTCTTCAGTCACTTCTTTTTTGAGATTTAAATGGAAAGCTAGCTCTTCAATAGTGTAAAAAATATAAAAAATCTTGAAACCTTCATATAAAATTGTATAAAATATATATTTTTTACCGAAAGCTTTCACTAAACCTTTAAAGAGTGTACATTTATAACTACTGGCTGCAATCCCCGATATTCAAAAATATTTAGTATTTAACTATTCAGCCGATACTATCTTTTACTATCTATCTATCTATCTATATATATGTCGTAGGCATAATGTAAATGTAGGCTTTTTATAAACTGCCTAGGCATTTTACAAAAAGCCGGCAAAACGCGATCATAAAATGCATTTTTCGTTATGCCGACACCAATTCAGGCAAATTGATAAAATGCCGGCAAAACAAGAACAGAAGAATGTATATCATGTTGTGACTGATTATTTTTAGGCATTTTACAATTTGCCAAAATCGGTGCCGTCAAAACGTGAATAGATATAAACAAGTCGACTTTTTTCGGTTGAATAGAACATTAGATACCTATTAGGAATTGCCCCTTTGCAGTTTGCTATCAGTCAGGGGTCGGTAAAAACGCACATTGTGTTATAATTTAATAATTCGCGTTACCTTTATTTTGTTGTTTATCTATTTTGATGTGTTCAAAAATATCAAAATGAGCGAAAACAATGAAGTCGTGCAAATCGAGAATGAGAAACGAGATTTAGAAGTCATGAAAGCGCAATTTAATGAACAGCTACAAAAGTTTTATAGTGAAAGAGTGGAAAAAGATGTTATTAAAAAATCTTGGACGGCTAACAGGGTTAAAGAAGTTATTACAGACATTAAACATGGTAAATTAGCTGACTCAACAGGTAACAAAAAAAAAATAAGCAGTATCATTTAATGAGAAAATATGATATTTTGTCTATCGGTACTGATGAACATTTAGTCGTAAAACGAAGTTCTCTTGATCAACCTATTGTTTACATAATTCCCATAGAACAGTATTTTGATGTGTTGTTAGAATCTCACCGATCCACAGGTCATGGTGGCAGTGATAAAATGATATTTGCATTAAAAAATAAATATAACATTCCTAGAAGAGCAGTAGAAACTTTCATTTCACTATGTAAGGAATGTCAACTTAAGAAATCGCAACCTCATAAGAAATTGGTTGTGCGACCAATCCTTTCTAAAGATTTTAATGTTCGCGGCCAAGTAGATTTGATAGATTTCCAATCTGCTCCTGACGGAAACTATAAATGGCTTCTTAACTATCAAGACCATGCCACCAAATTTTTGCATCTTCGCCCTTTATATACCAAACGTGCTGCGGAGGTAGCTATAGAATTACTGAAAATATTCTTGGAGTTTGGAGCACCGCACATATTGCAAAGTGACAATGGCCGGGAATTTACTGGCCTGATTGCAAAATTGTTAATGGTAGGCCACGTCACCCTCAAAGCCAGGGTAGCGTAGAAAGAAGTAATCAAGATGTTGAAAACATGCTTCGTTCCTGGATGTCCGATCACTCCTCCACAAATTGGGCCATGAGGTGCTATTTTGTACAATGGCAGAAAAATTCATCAAAACATCGCATTATTGGAAGAACTCCGTACCGTGCATTGTTTGGAGCTAATCCTAAACTTGGATTAAAATCGACAAACCTTCCAGATTCTGTAATTAAAGAACTTCGGACAGAAGAGGAACTTGAAGATATAATGAATCCTTCACGAACCAACAACACTGAACGGGAAATACCAGAAGATAATCTTGATTCGAACTCAGAGGGTAGCATTCAACTGGACAATATGGAAGAAAATGCGACTGAGATTTTAAGTGATAGTATTGTATATTGTTGTACGTGTAGTGAAAAAATCACAGAAAAATCTAAATTCACTTGTGAGATATGTAATGCCACAATGCATTCAGATTGTACAATTTTAAGTTCAGGACCATCCTCAAAACTAGATACAAGGATTTGTTCACTTTGTGCAACTCAAAATAAAATTGAAATTGAGAGACAACAATCGTACTCTGGTCAAAAAAGAGCAGCTGAAAAGATGACTGAGGCATCCAACAAAAAATTTAAGTCGATTGCAATCGGGTCATATGTTTATTTAACAGTTCCTAAGGTAGATCGAGGGCCTCTCGATTCCAAGAATATCATTGGAAAAGTGATTGACCTGAAAAATAGCCTCTACAAAGTAGGTACCTCCAAAGGAATTCTTAAAACTTTATTTTCTAGAAATGATATTCAAAAATCCTCAGTAGGTTTTGGAGAAGAAGTTCCTGATCGACTAATTACCCTCAGAGAGGCAGTTGCATATCAGTCACGATTCGGAGGTCAAGGCTTTCAAAAATGTAGCTGTAAGGCTAGTAGTAAACAGTGCAATACAAAAAAATGTGCTTGCTTTAAAAATAACAATTTATGCTCTTCTAAATGTCATGGAAGTTTGACATGCAACAATAAATAAATAATTTGTTTTCAATTTTTATTCGCATTCTTACCTACCTAAATTTTAAGAATATTTCATTCTTTTCATAGGATTTGTTTTTTATTTGCAGTTTCATATTTGTGTTAGGTAGTTACTCAAGTTGTATATTTTTATATCATGAAGTGTTAACTGTTTATTTGTTTTCTTAATAAAAAGATTTACAGTAACTGTATTATTTAATTTAGTAGTGTTTTCGACTTTATTTTCACGTTTTGACGGCACCGATTTTGGCAAATTGTAAAATGCCTAAAAATAATCAGTCACAACATGATATACATTCTTCTGTTCTTGTTTTGCCGGCATTTTATCAATTTGCCTGAATTGGTGTCGGCATAACGAAAAATGCATTTTATGATCGCGTTTTGCCGGCTTTTTGTAAAATGCCTAGACAGTTTATAAAAAGCCTACATTTACATTATGCCTACGACATATATATGTAATCAGTTTATTATTTTAACGGACTTACTCAGTTCCATAATTTCGATACAGCAATTATATCCGAATCATCAAACTGTAATTGGCATAAAATCCGAATTAGCCAATGCTGAAAATCAAAATTAAACGGTAATTTTCCTCTGGATTCCATCCCACATTGGTATCATCGGTAACGAAGAAGCAGACAAGTGTGCTCGCTACGCAATCTCAAATTGTAGTTTTACGAGTGTAAATAGGGTTGTTGGTGCGGAGTTTAAGGTGTATGTCAAAAACAAAATGATTGAGTTTTGACAATATGAGTGGAATAACGTTGTGTCAAAGTTGCATGAAATCAAGCCGATGTTTCACAAGTGGCGGTGCTATTCACAGCACACCATATAAAGTACCTATTTATCTAAGCAACACACGCTGATGTGGTGCTATTCGTTCAGTCGTGTCAAGTCAAAATAACAAGAATGCGCTTAGGCCACACAAGATTTACGCACGACTACCTAGAAGAGAGTCCGGTTTGTGATACATGTAGTGTTATTATCACGGTAAAACACATATTGCTAGATTTTCAGAGAAAAAATGCAAATTTACCACATACACTATCGTGCATTTTTGATAGAAAATACGAAAATAACCTGTGTCAATTTCTTAAGTCAACAAAGTTGTATAATGTATTGTAATCTACACATGTATCTAATGTAAATTAATTGGCTCTTGACGCTAATAACCCTCAGTGGATGATGCGACAATAAATTGGGGGAAAAGCTAGGTATATCAAGTCTTCCTATTATAAAGATACTATGCAAAATTTAATAGTTATTTATTATACAAGGGAAAAAAATATTAGATTTTAGCTAAAATCTAATATTTTTTTTATCTAAAATCTAATATTTTTCCCGTGTATAATACACTATTTTTTTCTGTGACGGGAAAACGACGATATAATATTGAAAAAAATATCACTTTTTATGAAATTACTTTTTTCCCGGATATATATATATATATATATACACAATATATATATATAACAAATGCCGAACTAGAATCTGTTGTCGGCATCTGATCATTTCACTTTGATCATATCGCGGACTGAGTATTAATTTCGGCGAATTCGGCATCTGAGTCTAGCATATATATATATATATATATATACAGTGCTATTCAAAAGTCCCCTCCCCCCCTCGTATGTTTTGAACGGCTACACTTACATTAATAAAATTTGGAGGGTGAAAATAAAGTGTTGTAAACTTCTCTACGAATGGTAACAGGTGACGTAATAGTAATAGAGGACGTCACAGTGCCACTCTGGCCAATAATTTTAAATAGGACCTTATGGCAAGTGATATCTCGTTTGAAAGGCATTGACATTGGCTACATAGCCATATTAATTTTGTTTGGGTTTAAACTAATTTTGACGGATAAATTAAATAAATACCAAAATTATTAAAATTATTTTTTTTAATTTAATAAATCAAATATCAACAATGGATTCTTATAGCAAGTGTTCGAAATGTGCTCCGTCTACTTCCTGACAGTAATACATCGTATTAGTAAACTCTTGTCGTACTCGTTCGAATGTGTCAGCTGAAATTGCATTGCATTCTTCAATAATTCTTTCTATCAAAACGCCAATGCTATCTGGTGCCGTAGTATAAACCTTGGATTTCAAGTACCCCCATAGAAAAAAATCTAATGGTGTCAGATCTGGTGACCGAGGCGGCCATTCTATAGGACCTCGCCGGCCGATCCATCTACCTCGATATTCTTCATCCAGGTAACGTCTTACTGCACCATAATAATGTGCAGGAGCACCATCTTGTTGAAATGTTATTTCCAGATGGCCGAATTCATCTGGATTATCTTCCAGAATTTCAAGAATTAACGGTTCAATTGCATTTTGTAACATCTCCAGATACACTTCACCGCTTAAATTTGAATTTAGGAAAACAGGACCAACTATGTGGTTTCCCAAAATACCTGCCCAAACATCGACTTTTTCTGGAAATTGGGTATGTTGTTCACGAAAGGTGTGAGGATTTGTGTCACTCCAATACCTTACATTTTGTTTATCCACATTTCCATTGAGACAAAAAGTACTTTCGTCACTAAAACAAATTGTTTTTGTGTAATGTGGGTTTTGACTAATTTTATTTGTCATACATTCACAGAATTCGAGTCTTCTGTCGGGGTCGTCATCCGAAAGGTGGTGCACCATTTTTAACTTGTATGGATGAAATTTATTTTTAGCCAACACTCTCTGTACTGTACTTTTACTTACTTCACAGATAGACGCAACTTTAGTTGAAGAGGAAGTAGGGTTTACTACCATTTCAGCAACTATATCAATTTTTTTATCATCACTAAATGTTGGTCGACCAGATCGTTTGGCATCTTGAACACTTCCTGTTGCTTCAAACTTGTGAAGAAGCTCCCTCAAATAAGTTCTCGGGATAGGGCGATCTCTCATTAAATAAACGTTCCGCTTGATGGAGATTCTTTCTAGATTTACCAATTATTAAGATAGCTGCTACTTTGTCAGCTTGAGTACGTACCATTTTGCCTATGTAAACTCTTAAACGTCTCGTTAAACAATAATAAAATTAAATATTTAAGCTATTTAGAAAAACTTTGCAAAGCAACAAATACTATTAAATTAAAAACGTCAATTTTTTTGACAACTAACCAGAGGCGGACTGAAAAATCTTCAATATTTAAATGTGAAATAATAATTTTGGTATTTATTCAATTTATCCGTCAAAATTAGTTTAAACCCAAACAAAATTAATATAGCTATGTAGCCAATGTCAATGCCTTTCAAACAAGATATCACTTGCCATAAGGTCCTATTTAAAATTATTGGCCAGAGTGGCACTGTTACGTCATCTATTACTATTACGTCACCTGTTACCATTCGTAGAGAAGTTTACAACACTTTATTTTCACCCTCCAAATTTTATTAATGTAAGTGTAGCCGTTCAAAAGATACGAGGGGGGAGGGGACTTTTGAATAGCACTGTATATATATATATATATATATATTCACTTTTTTCCCGGGGAAAAAGAAATTTAATAAAAAGTTATATTTTGTTACCTGACAACAGCAGTGATATATCAAACTTTTTTCCCGTCACAGAAAAAATATCTTTTGTATGTTCTTTTTTGTGGTGTATTGATTTATTCTTTTTGTTACTTTTGGGAAATTAAATCAAAATCTTTTTTTATATTTTTCTGGCACTATTTCCACAAAATTTCTTTTGGAATTTTTTCTATAACCATATATGACTTTTCCACCCTTTTAATGTGGTAAACACACTTGGCCCAGCTGCTATCAGGAATGTTTGCAGTTTCTGTTTGAATAAGACACAGTTGAACTTAAGGCTGGAAAAGTATTATTTTTTCGAACTGCTGACTTAACCTGATGCCATATATGTTCAATTGGGTTAAACATACAGTGATAAGGAGGAAGTCTGAGCACCGCATGTCCCAAGCCTTCAGCCAATGAATCACAAAAATATTTCTTCTATTTTTGGTTCCTGCGTGAATTATCGTAATGCGTTTTCCTTTATTAGACGGCGCATTTAGTTTGGCACAAGTCAGATGAGTCTACCCAACTTTTGTTTCGAATATCGTGTGTATCGAACCAAGTTTCATCCAAATATATTACTATATTCTACCATATTCTCTAAATTCGTTTATTGTCAATAAATATTCAAATCTCCACTTCTTAAGTCGCACAGATTCCATTATGGTTTTTCTGCTACTAGTGAGTTTTTTAAATCTAAATCCGTTTTGTAAAAGAGACTTCCTTAAAGTGTCTTTGCAACACAGGATACCAGTTTCATTCTTTTTAACACGTTACCAAAAATAATGGAGGGCCTAGACTATTATTAAAATGCCAAACTATTTCATGAGCTATTTTAATCCGAACCTGGGAATCTCTTAAGGGGCACACACTTTTATTGCTTATCTATATTGATTTACCACCTTATTAGATCTCTGGTCTTACTTTATAAGATATTTTCTATATTATGGATGATAAACTTGTGCTTCTAAGTATAATATAAACCTTTTGCTAAGATCTAAGCAGTCTACTGAACAAAGAACAAAAAACCACATATTTCTTCTTTATTTATATACAATACATATTTTAAAACTCTCACATTAACTTTAGGTTTACATTTCATTTTCATTGTCTTTGTACACAAAAACGTTTTCTGGGATTCTGTTCTGTTTAAATAATTCGACAAACATTATTAAAGTCTTTTTTAAATCATAATTACATTCTTCCAAACACCTAAAAAAACAATGATTATAGGGCAAGTCCACGTGACGTCATGTGACAGTCGCTCTGATGAATCTGATAATACAGCATAACACGTGATTCTTAATATAAAAGTTATTTTGACCGTGTTTGAGTTCATTTAATTTTGATTTGGTGCTTTCTTCGACATTGTTTTAATTGCTTAGGTATTTTAAAAGCTATATCTGACTGTTTATAATAAAAAGGATCATGAAATCAATACAAAACAACCAAATTACAAATCTAAAATCTATCCAAATAATTGTTTATCCTCGGGTCGACTGTCATTAGTGTCAACTTGTCAGTTGGTGTACATGCGGTGGTACTTACTTTATAGACCACTTTGTATTCATATTTGTGATCTTTCTAAGAGCCCGAATGACTTGTTGTTGCTCCTTAGGATTTTGAGGAATATTGGTGGTATCAGTTATTGGCAACTGAATTTTAAAAGTATTAGCGACTTGCCACGAAAATGCGTTGTATATATGAGCTTGCTCATTTACTATATAACTCAATCCATCTCCATTAACAATCTCCAGTACGAATGTCCTTAAAAACCCGTATAACCTGGAGTCTGCAGGTCGGTCCGTCACAACCTCTCTAAAAACTCCAGATACTCCGACAATAATAGAACGACTCTAGAAATAATCAACATTACAGTGTCAGCGAAAATGGACGATTTCTTTACAAGGCAAATGCTGCCAACATAACGAACAAAAAAATACTCAAAAAGGTTAGTCGCATAAGGAAGCGGGTTTTCCGATCAATTTTTGGTTTTTCTTATAAATTTAGGGTCCTTCACCACCCATGTTGTGCCCGAAAAGTTTGGAGGTCTTTTTAGTTTGGGGTATTTTACAGATGACGAATAACTAATGTCAGCTGTCAACACATTAAGATATTAGGCATTATTTTTTTGGCTTTGTTTGTGTTTCTGGCATTTGTTTATTACTGATTTTTATTCTTCTACCTTCATCTATTTGTGATTTATGTGACTGATCTGCTTTTAATGTGGAGATGTCGCTGATATCGCACTCTTAGCATTTCCTTTACTGAGGCTAATGTATTGGTGTGGTATCAACGTAGTCTCTAGTCCAGGATTATGCTCTCAGAGCTTCTGGACGAATAGCATCTACCTCGTGCTGATGAGGCGCAAAAACGCCGAAGCCGGTCTGCAAGTGATGTTATTCCTTCTAATCGCAAACCAGAATGGTTGGTTCTATCTTAACAGATATACCAATAGTCCAGTAAAAAAGACCGTGAATTGACTATTTGTGCTAGAAGGCCCCGATCAGGTTGATAAAGTCAATTTGGGCATGAGGAATCGAATGAACATATTCGGGGCGGACTCATCGCCAGGGAAATAGTGAAAATCGCGGAAAAACTGTTCGGAATTCATGTTTTTCGCAATTTTTTCGATAACTATAAACAATAGCGAAAAAAGTTTCAAATAAATGTTGTAGAGCGAGAAATTTTACATGGAAATGTACCTTCACGCGTGAAAATTCATTCAGTATTTGAGAGTCTAGAGTCTAGACCTAGTTGTTGGATTACTGATAGCTTTAAGTAAAGCTGTGAGTGAATATTTTAATTTTTTGTCTGGTATGTCCTCTTCTGATGTTTTCATTAATACAGGCTATAGCTGCAATCGTCTCTGCTTGAAACACAGTCGTATGTCGACCAAGGCTAAAGAACTTTCTCTTTCTAGGTCCTTTTATACCAGCCCCAGTGCAATGGTTTGTTTTGGAGCCATCGATGAACCAGATGATTTCTACAGAGTTACCTGGGTGCATCACCTGTTCCCTAGAAGGAATGATGATATTCTCTGCTGTCATGCTATCAAAACTCATGTGAAATATGGGTTCGTCTAGTAATGTCCCAGTTGTATCAGTGTGTCCTTCTCGAACATTGTTCGGGGACCATAAGTCTCCCGATTTCATCCTAATAATTGCCATCATTGCCTCCGCCCTTATAAAAAGTTCTAGAGGAGGAAATCCAATAAGGGCTTCAATTGATGCCGACCCCGTGCTGTTCATTGCCCCGGTAATACCAAGAAGGGCTTGTCTTTGGATTGCAGTTGATATATTAAATGCAGAGGACACTTCTGTCCTCCTCCACCAGACTATTGTTCCATAGGTGATCGTTGACCTTATCACAGTTATTTAGAGTCAGTGAACCACCTCAGGTCGTATTCCCCAGGTTTTGCCCATAAGTCTTCTACATTGCCAACTTCTTTGGATATTTCTAGTTCTTCTCCGAACAACAGTACTCTACCCTACGGGAGAACTCTTCTATTCGTAAAAGCAACTAGTTTGTTTTTTTTGGATTAACTGAAAGGTCCTCTTTAAGGCACCATTCCTCCACAATTCGCAGTGCTTCCTGTAGGACATTCATAACCACCTCTGGGAATTTACCATTGGTGACAATCACTATGTCGTCCGCAAAGCCCTGCGCCCATATGCCTTGATCATTCAACCTACAAATCAAGTCATCCACAACTAGGTTCCACAAAAGTGGGGAAAGTACTCCAGCTTGAGGACATCCTTTAGTTGTCCTAACGGTGTATGTTTTATCATAAATATGTGCCGTCATTCTCCTATGCTCAATCATGGATCCTATCCATTTGCATGTGGTGCTGTTAATCCCTCTGTTTTTTAAGGGATCCATTAATTGATGATATCGATGTTTTGTCAAAAGCACCTTCGATGTCTAGAAATGCCTCAAGGGCCAAATTATGCAGGGCAGCTTCACCTGATTTCCCTGCTCTTAAGCGCTCCTTCTTGTAAGTACATTTGTAAGACTTTTTCCATGGTTTTCACCATGAATTATGTCAGACTGATTGGTCGGTAGGATTTGGCCTGGGTTTAAGTTTATTTTCCTGGTTTAGGAATAAACACTACCTTTGAGTCTCTCCATGCAATTGGTATATACCCTGGCCTAGAGCATGACTGCTTCGAAGTATCAGAACTAAAGGACCCATTATAATGTCTAGTACCTCTTGCAGAAGCCTGGGGAATAAGCCATCTGGTCCTGGAGTTTTGTAGGAGTCAAATGAGATTACAGCCCATCTGATGAGATGGGGTCTGAATATCTTATTCGTGATTTCTCAGTCCTCTTTGGTTGCCTTTGTTTTGGCAACCGACCCGTTGTCATAGCTTGACTCTATCTTTACCGAACCTGGAAAGTGCACACTGAGGAGATGCTCTAGAGCCTCTGCCTCAGTATTTGAAAACTTTCCGCTCGGCAACTGAATAGAAGCAAGTTTGTTAGAATTATCCCTTTTGAGAATTCTGTTGATTCTGACGATGACAGGGACACCTTGCATGTCCTCACAGACTTCTCTCCTTGGATTCTTTTATTTTTGTATTATATGTGCCTAGTTTAGCTTTATACGCTTCCCAGTTACCCGTTTTTTTCGCTTTGTTGAAAAAGCGTCTTGTTTCTTTCTACGACCTGACTCATACCGTCCTAATTCCGCTCAGAGATGACTGGGTCCTCCATAGGAGGAGCTACAAACGCAGGCACTGGTGCATAAGGTCGCAAACCTAGGACATAAATCTTAACCCTCCTAGGATTTCATGCAACTGTATTTCAGGCGAAAACTTACACAATTGATTTATGTTTGGAGAGATTAAAGGAAAGCAATCTAACAAATAAAACAATAAATTTTCTCAGACAGCCAAGCAGCATTAAAAGTACTTAGCTCTTATCGAGTAACGTCAAAGTTGGTATCAAACTGTCAAAAGAAACTCTCATCAGTAGGAAGACTCAACAAAGCGTATCTGGCCTGAATGGAAATGAAAAGTCCTTTGCAAGGGAGAGTTCTGCAGGTGGTTTTATCCAACCAGAACCTGCACAATTTCAATCAGACCGCTTATCGGTGCTTTTGGCGGCAGACAAGCAGTCTTTATTTATTTTTTTTTGGTTTTCCAACTGAAATCTTATAAACCATACGTTTATAGTAGATTTAACTTACCGTACAACTTATGACATCTATTGTAAAAGAATATGGATCATGCTGTGTAATTGGTAAACCAGACAAAATATTCACTATTTGTTGATTTCCTAGATACAAATTGTTTTGTAACATTGAAAAATTTGATAATTTGTGCAAGTTTCTGGATATTTGACTATATGTATGTATCCTGAAAAGAATAGAATTATTGATTGGAGAAAATATAACAAGTGAATAGAAAAAGATCAAACAATTCATATAGTATACACTGTTCATTTGAAAAGGACCCACCCTTAATATTTCAAAAATGGAACATATTAGAAGGAAATGCCGAAACACGTCAACATTTAACTTGAGGGGGACACTTTTTGGCGCTAATGTCATAAACGTCAGATTCACCCCCTCCCTACTGGAGACACCCCTTACATTTTGTCAAATGGCATTAGGTATCAAGTCACACCTCATTTAAAAGGTCTGGTAAATCTCTATTCAATCATTTTGTTTTGCCTTTGATACCAGCCTTCCATTGTTATTTAATCGTTGTTTAAAATTGGCTCTTTTTCAACTTTTATTGCCTGAATGTTAACGGTGGTCACTTTGTACACATGATTAAAAGCAGTTTTTTCTTGTTAACAGCTGTCTTTTTACTATTTGTAAATTTTTTATTCTTTAAAGAGTCTTTCTATCATAACACAATAAGGGGGCAGACGAAAAATTTAATGCTCTTTGCATGGAGTCTATATTTTTGAAAATCGGTTCAGGCATATGGAATTTACAGTCTTTTTCATGTCAACGAAAGAACATTTTCCCCACCACTTCCGAATAGAATGTAGAATAAGGACAGTACTTTCTGAAGTTGATATATTTACCAACCTAAATTTGGGAATATTTTGTAAAAAATCCAATTATATTTTGTAAGTAATAGATTGCGCCACCTAGCGAAAAACATTTTTAATCATTTTTTTAGAGCAGATTTTCTCAATTTTTTCCCCAAACCACCATACAGTACCTAACGACAAGTAAATTCACTTCGTCGATTCAGTGGTTACCGAAAATTTCCTTACCCCGCCTATCGTCTGCATACGGTTTCACAGATATAGTATCTCATTATATATATATATAAATCGTTTATTTAGTCAAAAATAACTAATTTTACATAGAAATTTACATGATAATACATTCACATTTAATATAAAAAATACATAAGTATATATTTAAAATACATTTAAAATGATAAAACAAAGTCAATTTTACAAAACATAAAACAAAAAAAAACATCAACTAGTCAGCAAGTAATCACTCAGTTTTCTCTTAAATATTATTATGCTTGTAGAGCATTTAATATCTTCAGGCAAATTATTAAAAGCCTGTACACCTTTAAAAAAAACTGAATTTTGTGTACATTTTTTTGTGGCCCTATGAACTCTAAAATTTTGCTTATTTCTAGTATTGTGTTCATGAACATCCTGGTTATAACTTAAAATATTTTGTAAATATACTGGGGAGATTCCTAATTTAATCTTAAATATAAATAGCACGGAATAAAAGAGTAAATATTTTTTAACAGGCAACCACTGAAGCACATTTAACATGGAGTTGATTGGTTCCAATCGCGAACAGTTCAGTATTATCCTCATACCTCCATTCTGCAACCTTTGCAATCGCTGCAACTAATTTTGGTCGAGCAAATACAATATAGTCGCACAATAATTAAAATGAGGTAATACAAGAGTATTATAGATAACTATTTTAGCCCATTTGCTGAGATGTGGAGAACAGCGTCTCAAATAATTAATTTTGAATGAAATATTTTTGATGACGTTATTAGCATGTTCCTTAAGTTGTAAATTTGTATCAACTATCACCCCTAGATATTTAATTTTTTCGACTCTCTGAAGCTTTATTCCGTCAACAGAAACACTCTGTGCTGCTATATTTAATTTTCTTAAATTTCCACTACCCCCAATTAACATCCATTTTGTCTTTTCGTAATTTATTTTCAACGAATTTCCGTTACAATAATCATTTATTTTACTTATAGAGCTATTTATTTCTTTAAAACAAGTCTCAATGTTTTCATGGGTAAAATAGACCAGGGTATCATCCGCAAATAAGTGTATTGAGCATCTTTTGACTACACTAGCAATGTCATTGATATAAATTAAAAACAGTAGCGGACCCAGAACACTACCCTGTGGCACCCCCATATTATTCTCTATAGTATCTGAGACACAATTACTTACCTTTACCTTCTGTTTCCTGTTTTCCAAATAATGTCCCAACCAGTCAAGTGCCCAACCCCCCAAACCAATAGCTCTTAATTTCATTAATAATCTACCCCTATTAATAGTTTCAAACGCCCTCTGCAAGTCCAAAAATACCGCCATTGTGACAAGATTATTTTCAATTGACAACTTCCAGTCATGTAACACCAACTGTATCCTTATTGAATCATCCGGTACAATATATCGTTCAGTTTACATGAGGTAGTTATTTCAACTAAAAATCATTACAGGAAAATAAAGCAAATGGGAAAATGAGAAGCAAGACGAAGTGAATGCCATGGTTTAAGACCGAATTGAAAACTGAAACATAAAATAACTACTAGAAACAAATTAAGGTACTTGTCTTGTGATGAGCCTTGTGTCAGAAAATTTGGAATTATTGTATAATAATAATACATAAGTTCATACTCAAGGCACGAGGGACGTTGCCGGATTGCATATTGTGGAAACTGTTGATAGTATTTATGTAGATGTACATATGTGTAGCATCTCTATGGGTGAAAATTATGGTGCATTATAATTTGTTGCTATAGACACCGTACACTAACAAAGAATAGTAGTTCAACTCTTCGGCACGCCCCTAAACGTTCTCTCCTTGCCCCGTCACCGAATTCGGGCTGGCCGGGCCCAGAGCTGTATACCAGTTGTCCACAGATTCCGCTGAGTACGTATTGTACCTGTTGTAGTTTCGTGTTGCGTATTTTTTAATAATTAAATCTAGATTAATAGAAATGGGGTTGTTGTGTCCTGTTGATGGTTGCAAAAGTAAAAGAGGATTAGATGTCTCTTTTTTCGATACCCGAAGGATGAAGCTAGGGAAGAAATTAAAAATATGCTCATAGTAAATGGGTAAATGCGTTACAAACTGAATGAAATTTATATCTGGATGGAAGTTAACCATAAAATCATCAAAAGCTCTTTAGAATTTTTTTTAAAACAAAGCAATATACATTTTTGTTGACCAGAAATCTTAATCAGGACTGCCTTGAAAATTTATTTGGTCAAATTAGAAATTGTTGTGGCAATACTATAAGAGACCCAACTCCAACACCCATACAATTTTGTAGAGCGTTTAAAAAATTGTTCACTCTTAAATATTTTAATGAAGTCGAAGGTGCTAATTGCATGAACGACATTAATTAGTTTTATTAGACATTAATACGGACTCGGCAGAAACTTTTAAAGATATTATTTTCCCTTTTCTACTCCAAAAACACCTTTAAAACTTTTTACCTGTGACTATCGAAATCTTACTAGCCCAGAAGGTAATGCAATAGTTTATGTTAGAGATGTTTCAAAATGTACCTTTCAACCACCCCTGTACAAATTTTCCCAAAAGTTATATGTTATCGCTTTATACTAGATTATGTAATTATTTTACAATAAACTTTATAAATCGCGACCTTAAAAGCAACAAATCAAATAAGCCTGATATAAAGCTGTCAATTTTGAAAAATTTGTAAAAATTGTCTGTGTTTATTAAATGCTTACTCCTGCTAGTTCTTGTTTTATTTCAGTCAAATATTTTGTTAACAATTCAGTACTAGTTAAACTTCTAGTGTAGTGGTTAATATTCGATGGCTACTTACCAAAAGAAAACATGTATTTAAAAAAAAATAGTTTTCTAACAAGGCACGTTTTTACCGGCCCCCGTAACAAATACTCAATCTATAAATCAACAACCCATGAATGTACGACCCTCGTAAATAGGAAGCACGTGCTAATCTCACTGGCGACAGCTGCTTTACTTTATATAACAGGACATCAAAGGGTGAGTTCAACTACTATTCTTTGTTAGTGTATGGTGCTATACATATATGAACCAAAATCTTTTCGACAATATTGTACAACGACAATTACCTTAAAAGGAACAAAACAATATACATTTCAAAAAATACTGTATCAAATAAAACAACTTAATTTGTTTAAATTTCCACTACATTTGAACAGAATGTTCAATTTAGCATTGTGATGCGTTTCGCTAACACAATAAAACCTCCTCATATATTATAATTTTGAAAAAATGGGCCAATAAATCCAAACCATCACACCATCAAAATTTTATTTAAATAAAAATGTCCAGTTACCTTGTGTTTGCAGATGTCAATTGATTCGGATGATATGTAGAATTAAGGGAGAACATTGCATCTTTATGGTACAGTTCTTTTAAAATAGTTCGATTATTTGAATCATATATATGGAAATAGTGTTCTAAAAATTGATTCACAAGGGGAGCAGCTTGGAAATTACACACATAATTTCGTTCAGCTACATGCAATCTGTCTGTTTTTAAAGACACTCCATCCTAAAAAAAGTAGTATTTACCACATACAACAAAGATGAATATTGATGTAGTTAGAACTTCGGAAAAACAAATTATGCTAACAAAGCTGTATAATTTAAATGAAATGCTACTTACTAGTGTAGTAAGACTTTTTACTGTATTGGATATCAACATGACATACTCTTCTCGAGTCATTTTTTCACAAAAAGGATTACCATCTAAGTACAATTCAGTCAATCGAAAAATTTTTAAATTATTTAAAGTATTAATATCGGATATCTGAAAATACATAAACATTAAATTTATATCAATAAGATTGAAAACTGACTTACTAAGTTGTTTCTTAAATCTATATTCCTAATATAAGGACCTTGTGTTACTAGTAATTCCATGGGATTCAACAGTTTAATTCGATTGTCATTCATTAAGTATACTTCTGGTGGTGGAATTAGAGATTTTGCTATGTGTAAAACAAAAAACATTATTTTTGGTTGTGAGAGCGGACAGTATTCGTTCAGTTCTGAAACAGTGAAAAGAAGAATTATATGTCAGATTCATCATTATTAAACATTTGGAAACCGTTTTTTTTAATCAATTATTTTCTCACCCGGATCTTCATGAAATTTTACTAAATTGAGAACTTTTGTAGTAGTGTTAAACCTTTTTGTCAAAACAAAATGAATATTTTTATTCATATCTATTTTAAACTCTCCTGTTGTAGCAAATTTCAATATGATTTTCAGTTTGAACTAAAAAGTATTAAAATCATTATTAAGAATGCCATATAAAAGATTTTCTACATACAGTTTTTGAACTTTTTGGATTTACCACAACTAAATTATCATTACAAAGTTTATGTATAGCAGGCCCACAGTTTCTAGCTAAAAAATTAGCCCCATTACTGTCTCTCCAAAATGATACTGGAATTAAGTCCAAAGGATGAACTTGATCTAAAATGGCATCCAGTATCTCATTGCGTGATGACATTGCAGAATCACTTACCTACCAATAAATCTAAAGGTTAAATATCTCTAATTGTTTAATAATGAATACAAAAATATTTTGATAGTACTTTTCAAATTTGAATGAATATTAATAAAGTAAAAACCATACTGCTTGGCAGTTGAGATGCAACATATAAATATTCTATTCCCATCATCAGAGACTTCAACACCTACAACTAGGAGATAACTTTTGTCCTTTCCTTGTCTTATCAAAACTAGTTAAAAGTATGTCCTCTGTATATTGTCAGTAATAACTTATTTGGAATACGACAAAAATTTGGTTATTTTTATAGTCTTATCTTAGTAATGCAACATTTAATTACAGAAGTTGATCCATTATGTTCATAGAAAGTAGATACTAGAAAAAATATATTAGTGAAGTATCTTTCGAATGTATAGTAAATTTTATACCCATTTAGAATAAGACCATCCTTATTTATTATTAATAAATCGGTTGAAACAAAAAATTACCAACAAAAATGAACGTCGTAACTAATTTATTAGATGTCACGTTTTTGAAGTTACGTCAAATTTTGATTTCATGTTAATGTCATAACGCAAAATAAGATATAAAAATGCGATATTCTGATGAATCCAAAAAACTTATGCTTAATGTAGTAAGCTATTTTCAAAACGATTTAAGATCTCGATTTAAGGCAATTCAAAAAGCGTCCGAAGCACTAAAAGTTCCAGTAAGCACATTATATAATCTTGAAAAACCAAACAGAGCTACAGATTTCGAATTTAGAAGAAATATGTCTGCAAGCGTTTCCCGGAGCAGAACCCGAATTACAAAAAATACCCTGCATTGTTTGAGGGAAGTAATTTATAAAATGTATGCGCGAAAGGATAAAATCACAGTAGAAACTATTTTACGGCAATTTATCAAAGAGTCTCCAGAAAATAAGATTTCCAAAGGTTCGTTATATTTGGGAATTAAAAAAATGGGTTTTCATTTCAAAAAACAGGATGGAAGAAAACATTTATTGGAAATGCCTGCAGTCAGATTAAAAAGAATATTATTTTTGAACAAATACCATGCTGCTAAAAGCGAAAAGCTCTTTACACCTGTTTTTCTGGATGAGACATGGGTTTTTAGTAAAAGCGGGGACAGAAGAATGTGGCAAGATGGTACTAAACACAGTGATTTAAAAATAACTGGAAGTGGGACACGATATGTAATTGTTCATGCCGGTAATAAAAAAGTTTTTGTGGCAAATGCATCGCTTATTTTTAAATGCAATAAAAAAACAGGCGATTACCATGATAACATGAACACCGAACATTTTGAAAATTGGTTTAAACAGCAACTAATTGTAAACTTGGAAGAACCATCGTTAATTATAATGGATAACGCAACGTATCACAGTCGCCTGGATGAAGAAATCCCAAGAAAAGGTTGGAGTAAAACACGCATGTTAGAATGGCTCAAAAAAAAGAATATTCCTTTTCCAGATCACATTTTAAAGGATGCTGTTTGGAATATAATTGAAAAGCAAGTTTTGCCAGAAAAAAATTATCATTTAGACAAATACGCTGCCGAGCATGGTCATTGTGTTCTCAGGCTACCACCCTATCATTGCCATTTTAATGCCATCGAAATGGTATGGTCAGAAACTAAAAGGCATTATGACCAAGCTATTACGAAAACTGCAAGGACACCTACTGAAGTCTTAAAAGTATGGAATGACGTTGTAAAAAATGTACCGGAGCAACACTGGCAGAATTACATAAATCATACAGAGAAAATTATTTCTGAAGCATGGGAAGTAGAAAACAAACTGGACCTACTAAACATCGAACCTATGGTGATCTCTGTATCCAATGAATCCGATGATGAACTATCACTTTCCGAAAGTTATTCTGATTTAGAAACTAATTAAACTTTGCCTTGAAGATCACGTTCTCATATTTTTAAAATCTAGAATTTGTACTTAATCGAACTCTGAATTGCCATATTTTTTTAAGAAAACTATGTATCTAGTTAATAAAACAATGTTTTTAAAATTAGTGCGCTTCTTTTATATTCTTTTATTATGTCAACATCTTTAGAATTTTATGAATTTCATAAAATTAATTTGTATTATTACAAACCGCCACTGATAATATGAAATTTCAAGTCACTATGCCAATGCAATAAGAAATATGTCAAGCATTTGACATGACAAAGGTCATAACCTAATATTTTTCATGCGGGTTCAGATGGTTCAAGAAGCCGCATACGTTAAGTTACTAAAACGGCTGGTACCTCTAAATAGGTATTAATTTTACTATACCTATAATCCAAATATTTATCAGTTCATAGATAATATCAATAGTTAATTAGAATATCAAATATCTTTAAAAATATAAAAATACATTCAAATGCAAAAATAAAACACACACTTGAACAGTCCCTAGAAATCTGGCAGGAAACAAGCTCCAGCATTAGTGTATATCTGCAAAAAATATAGACATGTCTTTAATTCCCGATTGCTCCACCTTGGCTTAACAACTAAGACAGACTTAAAAAATTAAGCTCACTGCACCGTCATCTAAGCAAAGCTTATATGCACGAAATTTTAAGCACAGCTTGTCCATTCAAGTGAAGACATAAGGTATTATACATAAGCGTGGCTTTACTATGCAAAACATGGTGCAATGAAAGATTGGAATTATCAGTAAGCTGCAATTTGTTAAGCCTTACATTTAAGCTAAAACTGGTGCAATCACCACAATCGGTCATAAAAGTTATACAGATAAACACTAGGCCATTAATTGGCAACCACTATCAAAATAATTATGTATATTGAAGAATAAGAATTAAAATAACATATTCCATGATAGGTCTATACTTACTATAAATTTATGCCAAAAGTTTTGACTACCTAGAAGTGCATTACTTTTATATACAATACCGGTAGGAAGATTTGATGCTGTTATAAAAACAGCACCTGCATTAGGCCTCATAATAGCCGCGATTCTATTTTTCATTTTGAATTAGATATTTGACCAAAAAATAATTACAACGTTTTATGAGGTTATTTTATTTGTGGTTTTGTTTGACGTATGATGTGTTTATGTTTGTAGAAGTTTGTAGTGATCATAGGTGCATTAGGAGGTGCCTACTGTAACAGCCATCTATTGAATTTGGGACGTACTTCTACTTTATTTTATTAATGTTATAAATGAAACTAACTGTTTCTAATTAATTCCACTATTTAATTGAAAGATTTATGAAAATTATTAAAGGATATTGATAATTATTTCGATATTGACATATCATTCTGACGATGATATGTCAATATCGAAATAATTATCAATATCCTTTAATAATTTTCATAAATCTTTCAATTAAATAGTGGAATTAATTAGAAACAGTTAGTTTCATTTATAACATTAATATGAGTAGATTCCACAAAGTAAGGGTCCAAACAGTAAATTCACTTTATTTTATGTTTTATGTCTATTGTGTCAAATGTCACAAATTTGAAAATATAACATTGTAGATGTCTCAGTAATCGTAGAAAACGTCACGTCTTCACATATATAGAAAGCGATAATGATTACTTTTGTCGACAAGACATGTAGAATAGAGTCGATAGTAGAATTCTATAGTGTGCAGAGTCCCACTCGTGTGTCAAAGGTCAAAGTCAAGTGTCAACATAAAATGTCATCCGTCTAAGTCACACCATAGACTAAAGATTAGTATCGAAAGTGCACTCTTGCACCTGTTCGAGCGCATCGAACATTTTATGAGGAAGGAATGCGTGGGGCTGCCGTTGCTGTTGAAAGATGTCCCCAACCGGTGAAGGATGTCACTACCGATAAAACATATATCCAACCGGTAAGAGATGTCCCCCAGCGGCGGAGGACCGTCTTCTCGGCTGGTGGATCCCCCTCTTGGTTGGAAGGTGTCCCTCGCTGCTGGAAGCTGTAAATGGAACATAGTTAGACTTACTGTGGATAAAAGTAAAATTAATTACAAACAAAAATAAACAATAAAAACAACTCGATAAATTCAATACATATGGAAAAATGAAAACAATTGCAATTGGAGGAAAACATTTGCGGTTGAAATATGTTCCTCGTGGTTGGAAGATATACCGAAACGGTAGAAAATGTTCTAACGTATGAAAAATATATCCAATGACAAAGTATGTTTCTCACCGGTGGAAGACGATCCTCCTGGCTGGAAGATGACCCTCTCGGATGGATGATGACACTCTCGGATGGATGATGTCTCTCTCTCGGTTGGAAGATGTACCTCTCGATTGGACGATACCTCGCATCCCTCTGCTGGATGATATCCCTTTCGGTTTGAAGATGCCCTCTAGACTCGGTGAGGTTCCTCTTGGTTGGGTGATATCCCTCTCGGTTGGGTGAAACCACTCTACAAGGCAACAATGTTACCAAAAAAATACCACTACCACCTTCGGCAAATATAGTTATCCCCTACTAGGCAAGAACAATACAAAAAATTACCACTACCACCTTCGGCAAATATAATAATCTTCTACTAGGAAATAACAATACAAAAAATTACCACCACCACCTTTACTAGCAAAGATAATAATCCTCTACAAGGCCCATGATGATGTGGAATATTGGAAAGGTTTCTGAAACAAAAAATCAAATGAAACTGGAAAATTTAACAAAAATATCGTTTGTATCTATGAATAATGTAAATTACAAACCAAGTGGCGAAAACGGGAAAGACACCTGGAATTTACAGGTGTACAGTTGACGATCCTCCTGGCCGGAAGATGACTCTCTCGGCTGGATGAAGTTCCTCTCCGTTAGAAAATGTCCCTCTAGGTTGGATGAAACACCCCCCCCCCCCGGTTGGAAGAACCTAAAAAAATTTCTGGAATAGAAAATCAAACAAAATTGAAAACATTCAACAATAACATCGTTGGAACTATGAACCCTGTAAATAAATATATGCAAATTACAAACCAAATGGCGAAAACAGGAGAGACACCTGGAATTTACAGATGTACAGTTGACGATCCTCCTGACTGGAAGATGACCATCTCGGCTGGATGATAACCCCTATAGGTTGGAAGACGTCTCCTTCGGCTGGATGAAATCCCTCTCGGTTAGAAGATGTCCCTCTAGGTTGGATGATACATCCCACAGTTGGAAGAATCTAAAAAAATTCCTGGAACAGAAAATCAAATAAAATTGAAAAATTCAACAAAAATATCGTTGGAACCTATGAACCCTGTAAAATAATATATGCAAATTACAAACCAAATGGCGAAAACAGGAGAGACACCTGGAATTTACAGGTGTACAGTTGACGAACCTCCTGGCTTGAAGATGAGCCTCTCGGCTGGATGATAACCTTTTAGGATGAAATCCCTCACGGTTAGAAGATGTCCCTCTAGGTTGGATGATACATCCCCCAGTTGGAAGAATCTAAAAAAAATCCTGGAACATAAAATCAAATAAAATTGAAAAAATTCAACAAAAATATTGTTGGAACCTATGAACCCTGTAAAATAATATATGCAAATTACAAACCAAATGGCGAAAACAGGAGAGACACCTGGAATTTACAGGTGTACAGTCGACGATACTCCTGGCTGGAAGATGACTCTCTAGGCTGGATGATAAACCTTTAGGTGGGGGAAACTGATCTTGGTTGGAATATGTCCCTCTAGGTTGGATCATACACTCGCGGTTGGAAAAACGTAAAAAAATTTCTGGAACAGAAAATCAAACAAAATTGAACCTGGAATTTACAGGTGTACAGTTGTTAAAAAAAAAGAACAAAAAATACAAGATTATTATAAATTATGCGCCATCCTACCTTTTTTTTGTCAAAGTTATGGTCGAGTTATTCGAATGTGCGATGAAAAATTGGTGATTAAATTCATTGTTGTTTGTCTATCCAATCCGAACAATTGCTTAAGCTGGAATACAGTATTTCATAAGGATCCATCTCATCCCTTAAAACTCTCCGTTGAAATATCAAATGATTTCTAAAATAATATATATGTATTATGATACCACATATATTATACCTATGATATTGGACCATATCTTACCTGTCACGCTCTTCTATCACTGGAAATACCAATTTTTTATTTTTTTTTCACTGAAGAATGTAGCTTCACCAATAAATACACAACACAAAAACAAACTGTAAGATGCACCGATTTCCGAAAACCCGTTCGAAAATATTCACAATTCTATAAGATTTTCTGTGACTTACACGGGATGCGCGGAATTTTATATATAGCCTGAAAAGTTATAAATTTGCGCAGAATTTTATATATATATATATATATAGCCTGAAAAGTTATAAATTTGCACATAATTGACCTTGAAGACATATGAAATTACATTTTTATAACATTTGGTTGAATGGAATAATTAATATAGGTACATACGCGTTTAGGGTAGTTCCTCGCTCCGTTACCTTGAACAAAAAAATTAAATAAATATCGATCCATTGATCATCTAACCTTTACCAATTTCAGATGTCCCAAAAGTTTCTGATCCATTTTCTATTCATTCTCTCTATTACTTGTAAGTTTGGAGATATTTGCAGTTGAAATAGGTCGGAAACTTCTGGGACACCCGGTATTTTATCTAATATTTCTCCATATCTATTCTAAATAAACGTAAAAATATTTTCAGAAAAAAAATAAATTAACGTCAAAAACTGGCACAAATAGACATGGGAAAATATTGAGTAGATTTAATGGGAAATAGTATAGGTATATAAAAAATAATAAAATATAAAAGTTGTTCTATGTTAAATATATAAGCAAAAGTTTTCTAGTAATCACCCTGTAAATAGAATTTTAAAAAATATATTGAAAATCGTATAAATTTTTATTGAAATATTTCTAGGTTCATTACAAGAAATGGAACTTTGTTAAAATTATTGTTATTTTAAATTAAAATCAATAAAAGTCCAAAAATAACGAAAAAATAATTCACATTAACCGATTATCAATTTAAATATTCTTAATTCATGTGTCCAAGATTCAATCAAAAGTAAAAAAAATTATTTGTACGTGTTAAAAAATATAATAAAAAATAAACTTACCCTAAACCTAATATTATAAACTAGAACTCCAGATCCATTCCAATTTTGTGAATTTGAGATCCAATTCCTACAAAATTCAGTCATAAGTAATGAATCAATGCGTTATATAATCCCAATTAGTCATGCCGGGCGATCTTTTTTGGTAGAATATGGAAATTTTTAGTTAAAAAAGACTCAAAAGTTTATTATAGATAATAATAAAATTTCATTATTGATTACAGGATATTCGGAAGAAGTTCGAAATAAATAATTATTGAAAATGTTATTTTTTAAAGGCCGGAAAATTTCTGTTTTTAGATAAAATATATTCGACAACGTTCTAAGCGAATTCAAAATCGATTAAACAATTAGTAACATTATTCTTTGCAAAAATTATAAAAAATAAATATTTTTGGGATCAAGAATAGTATGGAAACTTTTATAATTACTAGTAAAAACCGTTATATAAAAGAAAAGCTTACCATATTCATTCCATTTCAATATATGATTCCAATCCATGGCACTCACTTTCACTACACTACACAAAATTTCGAAAACGGCACTTTCGACACTTCACTTCACTACACGTAATACCGTAAACATCACTACAGACACTTCATAAAATTTCGAAAACGCCACTCCCGACACTACATTACACGTAATACCGAAAAGGTCACTAACGATGCTTCGCAAAATTTCGAAAACGCCACTCCCGACAGATCCGTAATACAAGAAGGTTTGCTCGCTATTGAATGAGAATGTTGAATGTATCCTGTGCTATTAACGACTATTTTTAACGGTACTGATTTTATTTAAATTTAAAAATGTGTAAAGTTTGTAATTTTTTTTTCTACATATAACTCCCAATATCTAGGAAACCAATCGAAATAATTACACAAACTGTTTTTTATTCCACGAGGGAGCTTAGCTGTGTATGTAAAAGCTTCGTTAATGTATTAAAAACCAAGTGTTTATTGTAATAAAATTGTTCGTATGTCAATAAAATGAAAACTTAACGTAAATGTATCAGATTGTAATCCAAGTAATTCATAGAGGCACTATTCACTACACTACACGTTACCGAAAATAAATTTCGAACGCGCGCCGACCTTTCCTATTCCAAAGTCAACTCGCTACTGAATATAAATCGACAAAATGACTCGTTAGTCACCCCGTTAAATAAAGTAAAGTTGTTTATCATATCTACGATGAATATTTATATATACCGGCCGTCCTAGAAGTGACTTTATTTTTTAGTATTTTTCAGTATGTTCGAAAATTTTTAATGTTAAATCATTTTTCAGGTTACTTTTTGCAAGCAGTATATATAGTGACGGCGTATAGGTTGGATTCAATTCGAAATATCCTAAACGAAAAGCCATCTATGTGATCAACCGAAAATTAATGACGTCAACGACAGGAAATATTCTTGTGTTCTGCATATGGAGGGTAGAAGGAAGGAGAACCGTCTTGTATGGGGGACAAGTTGAAAAAGTGTCCACCTGTAAACAGCAAATTATAATTCGAAGATTCACCGAAATGGCGCTCGTGTAGCTAATGGAAATGATGTGAATTTAGTGGTTATAAACCGAGTGAAGTGTGCTGAGTTGAAAAATTCAGTATTTTCCGTGACTTGTTGTGTAGTTGAGAAATACGCAGTATTTAAAATCTCAACTATTTACGTAGTATTTCCTTTTTCAATTTTGTGTCTTACTCTAATAATTCATGGCGCTGTTTTTAAAATATTTCCACTTGCTACTATGGCGCCACCTTAATTTGCTACCTTTCGATGGACACTTTTTAATACATTCAGATGGTTCTCCTCCTTCTACCCTCCATAGTTCTGCAGGAAAATAGACTAAAAAACGTCGTTAACAGAAAATATTCCTAAAACATTTAGGAGAAATGAAAAAGTTCCTAAAATTTCTTGAAACATTTTTAGAATAAGTAGTAATCTAAATGCGACATGTTGATATTTCTAAAACCCGACAACGAACGAACTGATAGCGTATCGGGTAGCGGAATAGTTTTTTTGCGTTACCCTGATTCTACATGTCGAAATCAACAGTGGAATTCTAATGTAGGAAACTATATTACACGGAATCCCGGTCCTGATGTTTTATTGGTTGTTAGCTTCTTAGTCAGTTCGCGGTTCGCGTGTGAGGTAAGTGAGGTTAAAAATATCGAAAATTGTGATCGTTTGGTGGTAAAATAATAATTAGTTCCACTCTGCACTGTATTTATGTTGATACGTGATGAAAAATATGATAATCTACTATCATGCCTTCTCTTCAGTATGGAATTTTAGAAGACATCTTATAGCTCCAATATGAAATCATACTTTATAATCTAATTAGAGTAAGTGTTTATATATAATACTATAGTTTTGATACTTATTTCTTGAGCTACCTAGACCTGCCACAGACTTCTATGCCTTGCAAGAATTTTATGTAAAAATGTCCTTTTAACATAAAATGTGCACCCCTGCAGCTGGTCAATAAAATTATTATTCATATTATAAAAGAAAATAATCTACTTAAAAAAAATCGTGTTTTTTTTAAATTCAGCTCACGACTTAGTCTTATATCAACAGCATTACCACAAATGCAATTTTTAACAATTTCAATTTTCTAGTTTTTATTATTCTCAAGTAATGTTTACTATTTGCCTACTGTCAAATATGTTTTAAAATGGTGCAATAGCTACTATGCGCGACACCACGGTGAAAAAACAAACTGCTTAGATAGACGATTTTGAGGACAGATTTCGCCAATTTTCCCCTATGAGTTCGATCTCCTTGCTAGTCTCCATTGAATAATGATTGCGCATGCATTATAGAAATGTTTATAATTTTCAAGGTTATTCACGGTCGTTCAGGTATAATGGCCGACTATAAAAAGTAGAAGAAGAATCATAACCATACTTTATATTTATATTATATTTTGTTTTGGTTGCAAATAAACTACCAACATTAAAATTATCTGGTGATAATAATAATGTCAAATGACAATTGTCAAAAAAATCTTGGAAATTTGCAACAAATAGGCTCAAATGTTTTTAATTTTGAATGCAATTTATATTGCTGCAAAAAGGCTGTAATGTAAGATTAGTTTAATAACAATTTGATAACGATACCAAAGTATACCGGTACATGCAAGAAAAAATCATCTAAATATTTATGGAATCACTTGAAAATGCCTATTGCTGTCAGATGACAATCTCAAAACTGTCAAAATTATTAGAAATTGTGAAAGGTTCATGTTTTTCAAATAAAAAATAATTTTTGGTCAAAGATTGTTCACTATATAATGACGAAAAAAAGCAAGTACCACTTTTTTATATTTATTTATAAGCATCAGTATTTTAATCTCCACATTGGTTTGTTGGTTAATCTAGAAAAAAGCTATGTTTTCCTTTGTAAATATAAAAATAATATGTTTTAGGTAAAACTCATAACAGTAAGATCTACTAATTGATGAATGTTGTCTGAAATAACTCTTAATAAAAATTTACGAGAATTGGTAAAAATATGCCAGCAGCTACTTTAGGTAGCATTGCACATCCTAATAATGAAGATTGTGGCATTCGAGATGTTTGGGCTCATAATTTGGAAGATGAGTTTCGAACAATTAGACAAATAGGTACCTATTTTATTAGTATTGGAATGAATTGCTAAGATCATTTATATTTTTCACTGGACTTTGTGATCGTGTACCGAACTCACTTTTGATTATACAAATTTGTTTTTTAGTACAGAAATATCAATATGTAGCGATGGATACAGAGTTTCCTGGTGTAGTTGCTAGACCTATTGGAGAATTCCGCAGTTCAGCTGATTATCAGTACCAAATGTTGAGGTGTAATGTGGATTTACTGAGAATAATTCAATTGGGTCTTACTTTTCTAGATGATAATGGGAAAACACCTGGTGGTGTGTACACTACATGGCAATTTAATTTCAAATTTAACCTTCAGTGAGTAAAAATATCTTTAATTTAATAACATTATTGGCTTGTTTTTACATTATAATTTTGTTTTAGAGAGGATATGTATGCACAAGATAGTATTGATTTATTACAGAACTCAGGAATTCAGTTTAAGAAACACGAGGATGAGGGAATAGAACCTCTTGAATTTGCAGAATTACTTATGTCATCTGGTATTGTCTTAGTGGAAAATATTAAATGGTTGTCGTTCCATTCTGGTTATGATTTTGGATATCTCATAAAATTATTAACAGATAATAACTTACCACCAGATGAAACGGAGTTCTTTGACTTACTGAAATTATATTTTCCTACAATATATGATGTCAAGGTATACCTAATTCATTTTTCTTTTAGTAACTGTTACTGGGAAATTTGAATTCATAATAAAAAGTATCATCAATTATAAAAGCTCATTTTATTTTTGAGAAAACATAGCATTGTACTTTTTATTCTCATAGGAATTATACCATTGAATGTTAAATTTTTTTTCATCTTCTGTCAAATGAAATGTTTTGTGTTATCGTGCAATTATGTGAAATATGTATTTGTTTCAGTACCTAATGAAATCATGTAAAAACTTGAAAGGAGGATTGCAAGAGGTGGCAGAACAACTAGAACTAGAGAGAATTGGTCCACAGCACCAAGCAGGTTCAGATTCCCTTCTAACAGGAATGGCATTTTTTAAAATGAAAGAGGTAAGTGTTTTTTACATTTAAGATGATTTTATATTTTGATCTTCTCAAATAAGCAGTAGTATAGGGTGTACCAAATGGGATAGTTTTGTAGGGTAATTAGAGCAGATAGAAAAAATCATGTCTAATTTTTTTTTTGTTAAACAAGCCGTGGTCCAATCAGACCTTCAGTAAGTTGATTCATTTTCGAGATATACCGGGTGTCCCAGACTAATTTATCCAGGCTATATCTCTTAAACGAATAGAGATTTTCGAAAGGGACAAAAACTGATCTATTCCATTTCTAATACACTTTAATATGGAAACATCATCCCCTAAATATTTATCCCTTAGTTACAAACCCTAACTTTAAATTTTTTAATAGCACCCATTACTCGTACATTTTTTTATGATTTTGGATGTGGTCTTCCATCGTCTATTCAACAAATTTTTCTAAAATAAAATCGATACATTTTTGTGAAAATCTGAAAAACTAAAAAATGACAAATCGAACACGATTTACCTAGTTACCAGAGATGAATATTTAAGGGATGATTTTTTCTGCGCCATATTGAAGTTTATTAGAAATGGAATAGATCAGTTTTTGTCCCTTTCGAAAATCTCTATTCGTTTAAGAGATATAGCCTGGATAAATTAGTCTGGGACACCTGGTATAGAGTGATTTTCAAAAATTGACCCAAACTGCTATCTTAAATATTTTATTTACATTATTAGTTGTGAAAAAAGTGCAAAAGAACTGTTAATAGAATAACTGAGGGAGAGTTCAGAAAAATCTATATTTACATTGTTTTTTATTGTTATTTGTTGAAATTGTTGTATTTTTTCAAGTAAAGCCAATAAATTAAGTTTGGTAAAAAGATCTCACATGATAAACTTGCATATTTATTAAATAATTGTCTTTTTTATTTGGTTACTTAAAATATACTGAATGTTCAATTTTTAAAAAGACTATTGATATAACTGTACCTTGACATTTTGTTACCCTGTAGTAGAAATAATAAGAAATAGACATATAATATGTCATATCAGGTGAAAGAGAATTAAAAAAAGGAAATAATAATACCCAAAATATACAGGGAGCCCCATTTAAAGATACCTAAGTTTATGTCATTTCTACTAACCTGACCCCCTAAAAATAGCTTGCGTAGTGCACAGAACTCTCCTTCGGTTATTCTATCTAAAGTTCTTTCGCACTTTTTTCACATCTAGTAAGATAAAGAAAATATTTAAGACAGCAGTTTGGGTCAATTTTAGAAAATCACTAAATATCTCGAAAATGAAAGAACTTACGGAAAATCTGGTTGGACCATGGCTTGTTTAACAAAAAAAGTAAATCATGATATTTCTACTATTTTTTTTGTATTTTCTCTAATTTTCTAAATACTCTGCAAAACCTTCCAATTTGGGACACACTATACATAATATTTGCTAAACTTTTTTTAATGAATTTTTGAAACATCAGCTTATTTTATTCCTGAATATTAAGTACCAGCGACCCGCCCTGGCTTCGCTCGACAGTGCCCAGTTTGCGTGGAAACTAAGGGTTGGCATTTTTATATCAGTCGTAACTTCTAAACGAAAGGTCCGATTTCAATAATTTAAAGAATGTCCATTGGTGAAATCCGTACAATATTATTTTAAAGTAAGTTCAAACAGACAAACGACTGTAAATTATACAGTGCGTCCAGAAAGTGACGTATAAATTCATTATTAGCTAAATAAACAATAATAGAAATTCCCGAAACAGGTCGATTTTTGATTTTAATTAACTATTTTTTCAAATTATGATCTAATATACAGGGTGGGCAAAAATACAATAATGATTTGAAATCATTGTATAGATTACAAATATTCTAAAGCAATCACTTATTTTTACATTACAATTGTGATTATATTTATTTTAGTAAAAATATGAATACAAAATATAACAATCCGCCATCTTGACTAAAACACCAATCACAAAAGCGAGACGTCAACCTTTTGTATATCGTTCGAACTTTTATCGTATTTTCTGAATCGTTTAAATGATATTTATTCGTTATATAATTCATGACATCACACAAAATAATTCAAATTAATAATCAAATACATTTTTAATTTGCAAACTGTGAAATATTTTTGAAGTATTTAAAGATGTGTGATGTTATCGAGTCGCCATTACTATTCTAACATTATGGTGCGAAATTTGAATTGTATTTTAAAACGTGAATTTCTCCTTCAAAAGCTTTATTTTTTCAAAAACCAAATTTTTTTTTTGATAGAGCTTATGCGTGCAAACATCGTGGAGCAATTTTTCAAAATCAGTCATCATGCCTATTTTCACAAGTTTAATATCAAAATCGGTTTTGTCTTTTGACATTTTCATTAGCTACTAGTAATAAAATCCGTGGAAGAATAATAAATTTTATTACTATAATCTCAAGAAACAAGTTACAACAAATAGAGCACGTTGCATTTCGCGAAACTTGTTGACGAAACAATTTCTGGTCTCCTGTTTCCGACTGTCCACAAGGCGAAGTACTATCTTCCCTACTGTGGACACTCTTGCTAGATGACTTGCTTAGCGCTCTCGAAAGAAGAGGGGTAGAACTGTAAGCGTATGCAGACAACCTTGTCATCCTTGCAATGACCAAGTCTGGAAGGGTAGCATATAATATCCTCCAAAAGACGTTGGACGATGTCCACATTTGGTGCCAGAGGGAACAGATGTCTGTTAATCCTAGATACAAAACTTACATGGAACGCTCACTTGGAAAAAGTTATCCTTGTGGACATTTCGCAGGATCTGTGGAAAATCTTGGGGCTTGGGATCCGAACAAATTCATTGGCTCTCTGGCATACAGACAGACTTGTCTGGCAATTACTGGTGTCATCAGTATAAAACCGTCAGCATCAATGTAAATCCTTTTAGACCTACCTCCTCTCCATATATTTCTGGAAAGGAAGGCTAGATGGACAACATATACAGTGTGGAAACCACTTATGGAATAAAATTCTTTATGTCATTATTTTAGAAAATTATAAAAAATGCGGAGACACGTCAACTTTTGAATTGAGTTGTGCGTTATGTAAACATAAATTTAAATGTACAGGGTGATTCACGCAAGTATGCCATAGTCGGTGTTGTTTTTTTTTTCATGAAACACCCTGTATATTTGCATATTTTTGAAATCCTCTTAATGAACCGATTCCAACAAACTGAATAATGTATGGTCAATTATGAATTATACAGGGTGAAATTTTAAAATTAATAATTTATTACACTTGAAATATTGGTACTTTTTTAAATTAGCTAAATATGGATTTATCAAAAATCTAAAGTAAATAATTATTTGACGTATTTGTATATTAAACAAAACCTGCTACGCCCATGAATTTTATCATAAATACCTAAAAATTGCCTAAAAACGCCAATAATTAGACAAAATCGGTAAATAATGTGGATTGTTTTCTATTCTGTCAGTTGTTGATGTGTTGACAGTTTATACTGAAAAAGTAAAATCTTTGTCAAACACTCTTTCCTTGTCGACATAACAATGAAATATTTAACTGAGACTCACTGAATTGAGATTTTAATGATGATCGGGTACGGGGATAACTGCAGAAGTCAAGTTGAAGTGGCAAACTTATTTAATCTCAGGTATCCCGAATTGCCTAATATTTCACAAAGTACTGTGTCTAAAATTCATGCAGAATTCAGAGAACTTGGACATGTCAAACCATTGAAAAGAAAACCACACTTCGTTGAAGATGATGTGAAAGTGGATATTTTTTTAAGTGTCGAAGAGAATCCAACTTCAAGTACACGTCAAATTGCCCGTGAAAATAATGTTAGTCATGCAACTGTTCTAAGATGTCTTCATAAAGAAAAACTTCATCCCTAGAAATTAACTTTTGTGCAGGAATTAACAGATCGTAGAATGGATTTCTGTGAAAGATTGATGAATAAGCTGAACAGAAATAAGATAGCTCTTGGTACGATTCTTTTTTCTGACGAATCAACATTCACATTGAATGGAGAGGTAAACCGACAGAACTGTAGATATTGGTCAGCAGAGAATCCTGATTGGATGCGTGAGACACATACTCAGTACCCTCAAAAGGTGAAAGTTTGGGCCGGTATCATAGGCGACCATATCATTGGTCCTATATTTATAGATGGAAATTTGACAGCTGAAAAATATTTGAATATGCTTAGAAATGAAGTTATTCCTGCGTTGGCAAACTTATATCCCAACGCAATAGATCCTAGCTTACGAATGAAAATGTTTGGTTCCAGGAAGACGGGGCAACACCCTATTATGCTTTAATGGTAAGAACTTATTTAGACGAAATCTTCCCCAATAAATGGATTGGACGAAGAGGTACTATTGAGTGGCCAGCTAGATCGCCAGACCTTACGCCGTTAGATTTTTTTCTGTGGGGTTATCTCAAGAACAAAGTATATGCAATATAACCAACTAGCATTGTAGACCTCAAAGACAGGATAACTACAGAAATACGGAATATTTCACCTCAAACTTTAAACAAAGATAAGGAGGAGTTCTATAGGAGACTGTGCTATTGCCAACAACTAGGTGGAGAACATTTTGAGCATTTATTTTAATGTATTAAAATCAAATACATCAGGTATTTTATGTATGTGTTTAATAACTGTAAAAATAAAAATTTCACCCTGTATAATTCATAATTGACCATACATTATTTAGTTTGTTGAAATCGGTTCATTAAGGGGATTTCAAAAATATGCAAATATACAGGGTTTCATTAAAAAAAAACACCGACTATGGCATACTTGCGTGAATCACCCTGTACATTTAAATTTATGTTTACATAACGCACAACTCAATTCAAAAGTTGACGTGTCTCGGCATTTTTTATAATTTTCTAAAATAATGACATAAAGAATTTTATTCCATAAGTGGTTTCCACACTGTAGAATTGCACTTATTTTTAAATCCACAAAACAGGCTTATACAGAGCAAAGCAGAATGCTAGTGGACACTGAAATCACAGTATTCTGGGAATTACCTCTGACATAATGCCTCCAACAGTAAACTACGACCTGCCTTATACCGTCCTAATTCCAAATAGAGACGAATGGGTCCTCCGTATGGATGATTTATTAAGAGCAGACAGCTGTTGGTACACATATGGATCAAAAACCCCTCTGGCTCTGGTATACGGGCGCAGACCTAGGAAAGAAATTTCAACCTCTAGGATCCTATGCAACCGTATTTCAGGCGGAAATTTACACCATTGCTTCATGTGTGGAGAGATTGGAGCAAACCAATATCACACATAAATCACTTAGTACTTACCGTGTAACGTCGAAACTGGTTATAGACTGCCAAAAAAGACTCTCCTCAATAGGAGAACTCAATAGAGTATCCCTGGCCATTCTGGCATGGATGGCAATGAGAAGGCGGACTCCCTTGCAAGGGAGGGTGCCGCACGCGTTTTTATCGGACCAGAACCTTCAATTCGCATCGCGATAAGCTTTGCCAAACAAACACTAAATACCTGGACAGCAAGAAGATCTTTCGACTTCTGGCATAATATACCAGGATTGGTTCATTCAAAGGCTTTTATATATCCTTCGAAAAATGTCTCCAAACAAATGTTAGACTATAGCAGGCATGACTTACGTTGTCTAATAGGCCTTTTAACAGGCCACTGTCATCTGAATCATCATATGCTAAGACTTGGACTGTCGGAAGATACGACTTGTCGTCTCTGTCTGGAAGATGATGAAACAGCAGAGCATATAATTTGTGCCTGCCGCGCCGGGGCTCGAATCAAGTATCTGATATTTGGCAGGGTATCTCTCTCGCCCTCGGACCTGAAATATCATTCACCAAACAAACTAATCGGCTTTGTTAAGAAGCTGAATTTGTTTGGTGAAATCTGAATAGGTATGAGCCACTATAGACTCTTACGATTCGCAGTGGACGGCCTTATAGACCCACAAACCTAACCTAACCTCCCGTTTCCGAAACGCCAGTGTGCATGTTTCTTGAAACGATTTACATGTTTCTTGAAACGAGTTGCATGTTTCTTGAAACGAGTTTCTCGAAATTTGTTTCTCCAATGTGTCACCCGCCTACAATACCTCTATTGATATTCGTCTTTGGTTTCAGATGTTTTTCGAAGACACCATCGACGATTCCAAATTCTCCGGCCATTTGTATGGACTAGGTACATGTTTCGCAGTAAATGGTACTGCTAACAATTATTCAAACGACAATGGTGACACCACAAACTCTTCATGAAACCTACTCGTTCGTTATCTCTTAAAACTGTTAAATATAAGGTGGAAAAAATTGATGTGACTCGTATTTCTGAAACAAAAAAATATATATACTAATGCATACTGGACTTCTGTTGTCGTGGTAGATTCTAGGCTTTTTATGTTTTAAAATTAAGTTTTTAAACTCATCCTATTTTGAAAATAAATTAAAATTAGTTATTTAATAAAATTCTTAAACCTAATGTATTTTATTTAAACATTTAATATATTTAATGTTTTTCTTATTTATTTAAATAGTTTTTACGCATGGGATAAAATTATACACACTACTATGGCTAATTACTATTGATTTACTTATAGAAACACACACTGTATTAAACTTAATTTATATACTCACTGTACTTAATTTATTTACACTCGGTATAATAGTTCTAATATATTTTTACCACTTGAATATTACACTATTTATCTTCACTATTTCATTCACTGTCCGATTACTAAGAACTTCTGTGAACTAACTCTTTACTGTCCATTAACTATCTTTTTACTAACTCTTAACTAACTGTCAGTCATCGAAGGTATTGCCTTTATATATCCCAACACCTTCCAGAAACTTCGGCTTATCGAATTAATAGAAGCCGGTTCCCAAACACAAAACAGAACGATCTTTTTAGAAGCTTCTTGAAATCGCATTCGCCAAAATTTAGTTTAGTGACAGGGCGGGCTTTGAGTTGGTGACTTCGTAACAATAGAGTGATTTTATAAATTTTTATTTAGCACACGTTACAGTACAAAGCTCATATTACATATATAGTATGAGGAGGGAACTCTGGTCATATGTTTCATAAGCGATACTGTGTTAGATAGTAACAAGTAGATATGGTAGGGATACTAGTTTACCAATGCTTGGATTATCAGGAGAACATAACATGTGAAAGAGGTTAAGAGAACCTGAATAAATTGTGAACTAAAAAGATTAAGGTGGTTGCTACATATTAATATAATAATTATGGTTGTTGATACCAAAGAGGTGTATTCTTTGGTTGATACATAAAGGTACATCAAACTTTAGATTATCTATCTCAAACACATTGATAACGCCATGTGTCTCAAGTACTTTCCCTAGTACTATCTATCTGATGGTGCACTAGAACTGAATTCTGTTGATTTGTATGTGAAAAATTTTATGGGCACTAAGGGAATTTAAGATGTAGACTAAAAATAAGATATGTACAAAAAATATTTCGGTTATTAGCAGATCGTTCAACTAGGAGAGCATAAAAGACAGGAGGTGTACGATAGAAGCTACTCACTTGCGTTTAGTTGGAGCGTTTAATTTTGGAACCCGCAGGCACGCTTTCGCATTTAATGATCAGTTAGCCTCTTTATTGAGAAGGGCAAGGAAAATCATTGACGAAGCTATACGGAAGGGAAAGGGTGATTGGAATGGTTATTTTTCCTTCCCCTTCTTCAAAAATTACCCAATTATATGTTTTAACCAAGAAAAATTATGTAACTTATTGGAAACAAAAGCAAGTATCAGTTTCTAATTATTCTAACATAAAAATTCAAAATGACAAGACGGGGCGTGCCTGCGGGTTCCAAAATTTAACGCTCCTGCTAGACGCAAGTACTTACCACGACTCTTACAGGTGGATTAGATTATCCATGGGTGGAAGTCAAGCCGTCAGTTTTACAACTTTGTCACCTCTTCCTCTTGTTATGTTCCTTCCTCGTACTGTATACAGGGTGTACCGGCTTTAATTGACGTATACAGAGATCTCTTAAATCGCAATAGATACAATATCGATTAAATGGAGAAAAAGTTTGGTATATTGATGGGAAATTAGATGGTTCAAAAATTTTTTAAATATCTCGACTAGTACCGGAGATATTCGACAAAATCCCAAAATGGTCATTTTCACTTTTTAAATGTGCCGTTGTTATTATAAAACAATAATTATTCTCAACTTTTTTTAATAAACGAGGTTTTCTATAAATTACCATACCAAAAATTTCATTAAGACGTTTCGTCTTAACAGGGTCATGTATATAAATAAAACGCAGTTTTCTGTAGTAAAAAATGTATTATCACTTTACATTTATTATGTACATAAATAAATACATTGGAATCATTCCATAATGTCATATAACCACAAAACAATAAATTACAAAATATAGCGAGTATTGTATAAAATTTTTATTAAAACAAAATAACTACAAAGACTGATTTACGTACCCATGAACTTAATTGAGGTAAATAATTGAAAACTTGAAAAAATAAATTCATATCACTTTTGCACTTTAATTGTAGTGAAAAATATTGTAAGACTAATTTTTATTTAAAAATAATAAGTTATAAAAGTTGCTAGCGAGTCGTTAATGATAAAGTTTTACTCCAACTAGAAAGGGAGAGGGACAATACACAGTGGTAGTGGTAGTACTTAGATGAGGCACCTCATTTGGCAATATTTACGTAAAAAGTACTTTAGAACCTATAAATTTTGCTAAAATTACGATTTCACCAATTGCGTAGAATTTGGGAGGAATCAACCTGTCACTTCTCCCTGGCCGCTGGCGTACGCCACTGGTGGTAGCGTCAAATGTTTATTCAACATAAATCGGTGAGATGTATTGTACCTACACGTCCCGCCAAGTATAACAATAAGTTAAATGTTACCCTGTAACTCGGACAGATGACTAATTTTATCTAGGTGATTTTCATGTTTTGAAACATTTCCAATTAGTAATGAAACACCCTGTACATGAATAAAACGCAGTTTTCTGTAGTAAAAAATGTATTATTACTTTATATTTATTATGTACATAAATAAATACATTGGAATCATTCCATAATGTCATATAACCACAAAACAATAAATTTCAAAAGAATTATTAGTTTCCTGTAAAATTGTCGTATTTAGTAAAGCGTGTTACCAATAGATATCGAAGAATAAAAATATATTATTCTAACGCTTACAACAATGTTTTGAAAAATATTTTTCAAAAACAGTGACGAAGAAACAACTACTTCCCGGACTACATGCCCCGACAGACATTGAATTACACTTCTAATAGTGTAGTCAAATTAGCAGATTTTAGGCAGTAAGGTGGAACAAATTAAAGACAAATGTTTAATGGTAGAAATTTAAAGTTAAGGGTGTCTTAAATAATATACTGAAAGTCCCATCTAATCTGACAATGGCAATTTTTCAAGTTTTTGGATATATTTCCCAAACATCCGGGTTTTTAGAAAACTTCTAAGTGGCTTTTTTTGGTTATAAATAAAATTATGTAGTTAATATTGTGTCAAATACTGTTTTTATTTCTCACGATTAATAGATTTTTAACTAAAAATAATAGCGCCAAAAATCAAAAGCTTTTTGTCGCTTTAATTTTCTTAGAAAACACCTAAATTGTGTCTTGGTAAACACTTAATACCATTTTAGTTTTAATAACATTTTGACAATACCATAATGCACTATTTTAAGAGAAATATGTTATCTAAAAAATCCATGCCATATATATTGTTTTAAAAAACACCATAACTAAAAATGCCTGTTCTAAATAGGATAATGCAACATATTTACATTTTTATTCACTTAAGTAAATAAATACCAAATAACAAAAATAAAAGATTACTATCAATAAATAGATGTCTAATAATCGTTGTTTGAATCAATTTAAATTTAAGCATTGATTATGATTATATTGATTTTCATGGAATAATTTTTTTATTTGTTTCTCAAAACATGGTAAATTAAATATTATTTCATCCAAATCAATGTAATTTCTCCTAAACTATTTAAAATTCGAATAAAAATGATTTTCCAAACAAAATAGGAAATAATACTTCCCGTCATTCGTGTATAGTTTACAGTCCAGCCCTGCACCATAAATGATGAAGAAGAAGAGGAAGATCTAATTTTATGTTAAAATAATTGTTTGTTTTGTTTTATGGCATTGTTGTAACTTCTTACCTAAACTGTTCGTAACAACGATTGCATTTATTGGTTAATTTTTTTTAAAGTAAATATTTGTTTTTTTTGCTATCTTTACTGTAACTCTTAAAAATTTATGTTATAGGGGTCAACATTTATGTAATTTTTTATTTCCTATGAAAAAAGTATCTTGACAATTTCTCAAAAAATTTATACTTTTTAAGATATGTACCAAAATATCGAGAAAATCATAAAAAAACAAAATGGCGGCCATTTTTTCCAACTTGCCATTGCAATATTTTATGGGACTTTTAGTATGTTATTAAGGACTATATAACCAATACATTTTCGTTGAAAAATGCTTGTCTCTCATTTGTTCCACCCCAACTGCCAATTTGATCACACTATAAGTCAAACGGGGTTGGTAAATCTACAAGATTTAAACCAACCATTCTGGTTTGCAACTAGAAGGGACAACATAACTTGTAGACCGGTTTCGGCGTATTGCGCCTCATCAGTACAAGGTATATATTATCGTTAAAATTTCAAAATATAGCGAGTCTTGTATAAATTTTTTATTAAAACAAAATAACTACAAAGACTGATTTACGTACCCAATGAACATTAATTGAGGTAAACAATTCAAAACTTGGAAAAATAACTTCATATCACTTTTGCACTTTAATTGTAGTGAATAATATTGTAAGACTAATTTTTGTTTAAAAATAGTAAGTTATAAAAGGTGCTAGCGAGTCGTTAATGATAAAGTTTTACTCCAACTAGAAAGGGAGAGAGACAATACGATTCACAGCTTCTTTGGCAATATTTAAATAAAAAGTATTTGAGAACCAATAGATAGTGCTAAAATTACGATTTCACTAATTGCGTAGCATAAGGGAGGAATCAACCTGTCACTTCTCCCTGGCCGCTGGCGTACACCACTGGTGGTAGCCTCAAATGTTTATACAGCATAATTCATTTATTGTACCTACACGTCGTGTATTGTACCTACACGTTCCGCCAAGCATAATAATAAGTTAAATATTGTTAATGTACAGGGAACAAATAATTTTTAAATAAAATACTCTGTTCAGACAGATGATTCATTTTATCTAGATGATTTTCATGTTTTGAAACATTTCCAATTAGTAATGAAACACCCTGTACATAAATAAAACGCAGTTTTCTGTAGTAAAAAATTGTATTATCACTTTATATTTATTATGTACATAATTAAATACATTGGAATCATTCCATAATGTCATATAACCACAAAACAATAAATTACAAAATATAGCGAGTATTGTATAAAATTTTTATTAAAACAAAATAACTACAAAGACTGATTACGTACCCAATGAACATTAATTGAGGTGAACAATTCAAAACTTGGAAAAATAACTTCATATCACTTTTGCACTTTAATTGTAGCGAAAAATATTGTAAGACTAATTTTTGTTTAAAAATAATAAGTTGCTAGCGAGTCGTTAATGATAAAGTTTTACTCCAACTAGAAAGGGAGAGAGAGAATACGATGGACGATTGTGGAGTTCTTGTTCTTAGTTTGAGTTCATATTATTATTTTACAAAAAAAAATTCAACACACATGTTAGGTATATAGATTTTATTAAATAATTAACAGATATTATTGACTGGCGGTAAAGTTTAAGGGATTTGTTATGCGATGAATAAAAATACGAATCTGTAAAATCTAAAAACAGTATCACAAAGCAATTTTTGTGACTGACCACAATTTGAACAAGAACTGGGCAATAATCAATTATTTTTTAGAATATTCTAGAGACATTTTTTATAAAGGTCTATATTATTCAGGATAGTTAAGTATATGCATTAAACATTTCTACAAACATAAACAAGTAATATTATTGTAAGGTGAGGTCATCAATAGGTAGCAGACATCTGAAGTTTTGATAACTAACATTTTGGAAATTTAAATTGAAAAGTAAAGCGGTAGTACTGTTTTAGTTTTATTTAAAAGCGATATTAAAATTCTGTGTTAAACCAGTCTTTGGATAAACTTAAAAAGAAGAAAACCAAGTCCAAAAATAGCGCCATATATACCATTTAAAAAATTTTCTGATAACGAAATTTGTTCATTATAAGTATATAGTGGTTATGACTATGCTATTTAGGTTATATGCTCATTGGAAATAATTTTAAGTGTTTTAAACAAACATAAATTGCACGATTAGCGATATCATTCGCGAGTTTATTTCAAGCATAACGTAAGGTTAATTAGAAAAGTAACAATTAGATTAAAAGTCTAACTATTTTAAAGAACTTTACAACAACAATTTATTATATTTGATAAAATATAATTTTTGGAAAAAATTGAGTTGGATAATAGAAAAAGAAAATATGTATGAGATGTGTAAAAGGTACATATCAGAAAGCTATTGAGATATATACTGATCTACATCAGATGTCTTGAAAGCTTCCCAAACCATTCTGGAGTTATTAAAAATTTCAATAAAATAGCTTTAATTATTAGAGTTATGTTGACAAAATAACTTACTTATTTATTACTCAAGAATAAAAATAGATAAATAAATTAATTTCCACAAAAGGCACAGTTTTATTCAAACCAATAATGAAATTTGTGTTTGTTTAAAAAACTATTTATTATAAAGGATAAACTATTCTTTAAAATGGCTTAGTTTTTGATTACACTTGAACATAAAATCACATACACCATCACAGAGAAAACAATGATTAGAAAAATAAAGTCACCAAAATTTTCTATCACAATTGAATAAATGACTACCGGGATTCTGCCGTTTGGGTCCTAAAAATATCATTTTATAGGTAATTACTTAATTCTCTTCATCATAATAATTAATCGTTATATTTTGGTAATTTTCAAATATTTCTAACTGCTTTCATTTTCAGAAGTGAAATATTAACACAAAAAATAAGTGCTTTTCAGTTTTCAATAAATCCATAGTTATAGAGTTTATTACTTTCTTATTCTCATTTCTATAAGTATGCATCAAAATAAAATTCTTATTTTCTTTACATAAGTCAACAATTCTTACTTTCAAAACAACTCTTCTAAAGAGTTGAATTGAAACCAAATCAATCTCTTAGGGTCGCCAATAAAATATACATCCAAGATCTTATCGAATAATGGAGTATAAACTGTAACAAATCCCACTTTGTAGGCGTAGACTATGAGTGAACCAGCTAACTTAATATGGAATTTAAAATAACAAAATTGAAGGATAAAATAATAATTGAAGAAAATATTACAATATAGAGAAGAAAACGTGCATTTTTGTTAAATGCGGTGAAAAAATAATTAAGATATATCAACTAGATGTATGCCTACAAATGAAGGTTCATGGCTGACTACTGTATACCAATGAAATTAATATACAAATACCAAAATATAACAACTTTTTTAACCTTCTTAACAATATAATACCATAATTCTAAATGATAAAATATAAGATCACCAACTCCACTGCAATACTTATATTGCTACCTATACTACAGCATAATAAAAAAATTGATTTATAATAATTTAAATAAATGTATATATAAATTTGTATAAAATAACAGTTTACTTTTTTGGTTTGCATAAAATTATATGGTTTATGAATTTAAGTGATACCATGGGGATTGCGAACTACCAGGAATATTTCATAATACTTTTCTTAAATCTTCATTAAATACTTATCGTTTTCACTGTGCAAATAGAGACTCACACTGACGTGAGCGAACTGTCCCCAGACAGGTTTGTGTGCATGCACATCCACGCGGTGAGCACATGACGAAGATGAGGTCAATTTTAATGGTTGCTGCTAGGTACCCGTTCAGTTGGAGAAATAAGGATCCTGTAGAGGTCCTATACTTTGGGGAACGAACGCTTCTTCAGCATTTCTTAGTCCCACTAGCGAATGCACCCACATCCTTCTCTCTCGCTATAACTGATTTTTTGTGAAAGCTTTTTTGCGACATTCTTCTTTAACCGCAGAGAACTCATGTTTCTACTTTGACAGTCTGTTTATCTATATAATAAATTTTTGATATAGATTACGGTTCATCCACGTCGCTATTAATTCAACGCGAATCAGCGTGCGTAGCTGTGACATTATCCAACAAAATTTCTTAACCATTTTCATAAAAACTTTGTATTTCGGTAGTTTGGATTGTTTTTTGCATGCTTTAATTTGTAGTTTCAAATTAATTAAAACTGTAATCAACATAAGATAGATAGTAATATGAAATACCTCTAAATACACTTTTCACTATATACGCTTTTCCGGAAGTTCAATATTTAGAATTATCAAATTCAATTTTTTTCAAGTTTGACAATAACACTATTATTATAAATAGACAAAACTGAAGTGTTCGTGAATTTTATCTATATAAACTTGTTATAGGACTGTGATCCTCTTCAAGGCTGGAACTGATACTCATAGACGAATTGACAAATCTTCAAAGATTTACCCTTCTTCTATGACTACATTATAATAGATATAATTGAGAGACGATTTTGAAGTAGTCCTTTATACATTATTTTATTGATACGAATTTATTGAAAAAAAAAACTGTTCGCTCCTAATTCTAGTGATGTGTTTTGAAAAGGTACAGGTCGAGGAAAAGATGAATATAAATACGTACTTTTAAAAAATGCATTTAAAAATTCTATGTTATATTGTAGTGCAAAGTTATTGGTACGGAATACTGAACCAGTATTATCCACAATAGATTATTCCCAAAAAGCTAAAAACCAAAATAGATATTTATGTTTATCACGGTAGATTTTCAATTTTTAGTATTTTTATTTGTATTTATAGAAAAACTGACAGAAACCCATTAAAAAATTCGGTTTTAAATTGACTTTTGTTATTTTCTGTCAGTTTTAATGTTAAGAGCTTTGCTCTTTGAAATTAAATCTTGTTTCAAAATTTATTCTTTTAGCTTTCTATATCACAAAATAGGGTATCTATTTTACCTTCTTAGTTTTTTGGAAAATCTCGGCTTCTAATATAATACTTAACTTTCTAAAAATAGAAATTTTTTATCGATTTTGCATCAATTTAATGCGAAGCATGAAATACGCTACTATCCTAAGAAATATAAATAGTCCTCCTAACACTCCTACGTCAATCAGATAACTTGTCATATCATCACTCATTGACATTTGCTCCAAAAATTTTTTTGGATACTTAAAGTGACAATAGTCTATGTTGCAGGCCAATTTCGGTCTGTCCATACCGTATATTGCTATCATACACGCTTCGAAACCATATTTAAGGTAACTTAAATAGGGCAGCCATCTTAAGTAGAAAGGAATGTCACTTAAATTTGAAAAGAAACCGGAAAACAGTACCATAGGAATCGTCGAGATTGGTCCTAGGAATACTCCTCCCTGTAATAAAAAACAAAATTTTATACCTACTGTGAAAAATGGCATTCTAATATTTTAAATAGGTACCATACGTTTCTTCGATCATTAAACAGAGTTGAATTATGGTCACGTACAATCATCGTAATACATTTTTTTCTATTTTACACAATGGAAAATATAAATTTATTTATTAACACCATTCATTACTTGAAGAGTACAGGGGAAAAAAGGAATGTCACGTTTTTAATAATTTCGGCTTATTGCGCCATCTGTTAGTAAAAACTGTGGACCAGCGACTGCCCTAGATATTCAGGGTTAAAAGAAGGTAGGTCAGTCTATATAAATTGTCTAAATATATGGATACAGGCAAAGAAAAGTACCTAATTAAAAATGGTAAGTGTAACTATGACAGAAATGATACTTCTCAAACACCCGAGAAACGAAAACCGTGCTTGGGAAGAATGACATCGGTTTGCAAGAAATTAAAATTGCAATCTCATGAAATGGGAGATAATTGCAACTGTAAACGATTAAAGTGTTTTCAGCAGATATCCAAACAAGAAAGAAATCTTCTTTTAAGCAAAAATAATTTGCTAGGTAATACTACGAACAAAACAGTTACCTAACTTCTCTAAACACAGTTAATAATATTCAACAAAGAAGACCTCGACAATGTGAGGAAATTGCTTCGCTTCATGATTCTTCATATGGGTATAGGGTGAGAGTTAAACGTAATGATGAACTGCTGGAAATTCCAGTTTGTGCAAAGGCATTTGCTTCAATACATGGTGTCACTAAGGGTAAAATTGAATACATTAAAAAAGCTACGAACTTTACTGGGCAATCTCCGCAAGATGCACGCGGCCTCCACAAAAATAGACCTTAGAAGATATCACAGCCCATTTTCGATAAAATTGAAGCTCACATAAAATCATTTAAAGGGCGAACTAGTCATTACAGCATGGAGAAAATATATTTACCAGAGGAACTCAATATTACAAAAATGTTTAATATGTTTAAGGAAGTTAACCTCGATGTGACTATTTCTTATGAAACCTATCGTTCTATTTTCAAGCAATTTAATGTTTCTTTCGGATATCTCCGTAGGGACACGTGCAGCATTTGCGATAAGTTTGAAAACACATTACGACCAAAGAATACACCATGTATTCTTTGTTACGACTAATGATGTTTACTATAAGCGCCAATTATCTATGTACAGTTTCAACATTCACATCTTGTCGACAGGCAAGTCTGCCTTTCATACATATCCAGAAACTGTAGCAAGGAAAGGATCCAACGACGATGTGTCTTTTTTATGTCACTTTGTTTACAACATCTTAGACGAAAGAGATGGGAATTTTGAAATCTTCTGCGATTCAGCCGGTGGCCAAAATATTAACTATTTAGTCTTCAAATTTATTCACTATTCAGTTTTTCGTCGTAAAAGACTCGACTCAGTTAAGATTACCTTTCCAATACGAGGACACTCGTAAATGGAACGCGAAAAAAAATTTTGGAATTGTTAATTTTAAGACAAATATGGAAACTCCTACTGAATGTTATTCCCTTTTGCGAACATCGCGAGTAAAACCAGAACCCTTTATTGTGACTGAAGTAGATCAGAACATGGTTAGAGACTGGTCTTTCTTACTAAACACCGGACTTCGTTATGTGTCTAAGTGTCCTTTTAAAATCCAGGAAATTAGAGAAATTTCAGCTGTAGCAGATCATCCTCGGATGTTGATGCATCGCACGTCGTATAATGGCGCCAAACAAAGCAGTGTTATAACTAAAAGGTCAGCAGGCAATGAACCAAGGCTAAACGATAACGAATTTTATTATCCACAGATGGCATACAAAGGTACTTACAAAACTAGAAACTTTATCAATTTTCTTTTTATGTAAATCTTTTTAGATGCCTTGCCAATCTCAGCCTTGAAGTATGCAAATTTACAAGATCTAAAACAATTTTGTGGTCAAGAGGGACGAGAATACTTTGATATCTTGCCTCATGAGTAATTTAGACATGTTTTATATTTTTTAACCATAATAATAAAATGACATTCCTTGTTTTTGATCTTTTTCTTTGCCGTAGTTTATATTGATGTCAAAAAAGTAAGGTTTTGTCCAATTTACGTAAAAACTTTCAATATATTATTGTTAAACATGTATAAAATAACATTATCTACAAAAATTAAACAAACCTTCTAAGCAGTTTTCACATAGCACAATAATGAAACCTTAAATCTTGTTGAACCTTTTATTTTAATTTCCATCATGGAGACTAGATGGAAGGAGAACAGACTTGTATTATAGGAGATGTTGAAAGAGTGTTTAGCGGAAGCAAATAATAACACATGGAGACTAGATGGCGCGAGAGTAGGAAAATATTGAAATAAAGACACACTGACAGAGTTAACCTCCGTTTATAGTGTTTATTTTAATAAAAATTCAAAATGAATTGAACAGTTGTAACAGTGTAAAAAAAAACGAACTTTTCATTGTTTTCAGCATTATTTTGCAATACAATTTTATAATGCGATGTTCTAGAAACTTACCTCTAACTAAACATAACGCCAACTAAGCAAAATACTTTTTTCCTTGAAATTTGTTAAAGCCCAGTACAAAAGTCACCAAATTCAAATAAACAAACCATAAATTTGGTATTTAAATAATCTAATAGTTATTTATGTACTAAGGGTACTAAGTAGATGATTATGTCCTGAGAGCGACAGTACTTACAAAGCCGAGTGGCAAAATATTTGGGTTTGAACAACCCCGAAAAGTACACTGGTCATTATAAATCGTTTAAACACTGTCCAAAACAAGTGTCCCTACTGTAGTAGGGATGTAAATTTTTTTAAGCTATTGAAATATTTTTAAAAACTTGTTGAGAGAAATTATGAAAAGAATAATAAAGAAAACAAAACAAAACCAACTGATTTGTTTATACTTACTAACAGTTTTCTGTATTTATTTTTTGATATTACCTACCTCGATATTAAAGGCAGCACCTATGAGCAATCCAAAACTTTGAGACACCAGGGCCACTAGAACCGTTACTAATAAAATCATTCCAAATCTGGTAATATCTAATGGCTGAGATGTTATAAAATATACCCCTATTATATAGCACAGCGTCATTACAATCTGCAAAAAGAAGACAATCGTGAATATGTAGGTCGCTACTGTCGAATGCAAAAGATTTTCAATTTTAATAATAAACGCGATCATCCATCAAATGTTTGATTTGATTTATATCATGTTTTGTAAAAACAAGATAATTTACCTGAAATGGTATATCAGCCAACGTCTTTGCCATATAATAAGCTTTTAAAGAATACCAGTAATTGAGATGCTCCCTAATAGTCACTGACATCTCTAGTGGAACTAAAAAATAATTTGGTATAGACATGTGCAGTGTATTGATGTCAAAGTAAGAGATAATTAAATGGTTTGATAAAAACTGGCAATATGGATAAATAAAAAGAAGAAAACTGCAAAAAAATTTGAAATAGGTTATAGATGTTTAAGGAGTAAAAGGTTTAGAGAAACACCTCCCTTGAAGGCAAGAATAAAAAAAGGAAAATTATTTGTATTTTCTGATGCCCGATTGCACCAGTTTAGCTTAAATGTAAAGCTTAACAAAGTGCAGCTTACTGATACTTCAAATATTTCATTGCACCATGTTTTGCTTAGTAAAGCCACGCTTACATACAATACCATATATCTTCACTTGAATGGATAACATTTTTAAAATTTCGTGCATATAAGCTTCGCTCAGATAAAGGTGCAGCGAGCTCAATTTTTTAAGCCTGGCTTACTTGTTAAGCCAATGTGGTGCAATCGGGCATGATACTTTATTCAAAAACCTTCCAAATGACATTCACGTTGGACGATCTTCTAGATATAAACTTACAAATTGCTAGTATTGTTCACTGAGTGCACAATCCTAAAAGTAACTTTAAAATAACAATTCTGAAGATTTTTAAAAATAATTAATAATCAATTCAATAAGAAATAGAAGAAAAGTAAATCATCGTAAAAAGTTTATAATTTTAACTGAAATTTTATGGTTTTAGATATGGAAAAAAAGATGAAAGCATGATAGAAATTAACGACAAACAAAAGGTGAGCGGTCGTCGGACCGCCGACAGAAGCTTGCTTCTTATGCACAATAGAATGCGAGGTTGGGAAAACCATCAATAAAAACACGCGCAATAGAATGCAAGAACATCATTATCTTCACTTCTAAAAGGAATGTGCAACAAAACCATTTCTCGTCGATAGTGATTGAAATTATTGGCCATATTGTAATTGCGATATCTTATGATCTTTTTTCAAATTTTAACAATTATTGACAATTATTGATAATTTTGACAATTCTTATCATTTTTGACAATTTTTCAAAAATTTTGACCATTTTAGACCATTTTTCCAAATTTTAACAATTATTGACCATTTTTGACAGGTTCTGACAATAATTGACCATTTTTGACAATTTTTCAAATATTGACCATTTTTCAAAAATTTTGACAATTTTCAACAATTATTGACCATTTTTGAGTGTTTTATAATTATTGACCATTTTTTCAAAATTTTGACAGGGGCACGCCTCTCTCTCTCTCTTTCTAATGAGTCATCGCGTGACGAACGCTTTTTCGTAACATCACACGTTTCTCGAGTTCACTAGCCTTCTCAAAAGTCCTATGTCGTGCAATAAGAAGCAAGCTTCAAAAAGAACTTGAGCAATTCCTTGGGACAACCAATAATTAATTTACTAAATAAATATTGTCATTAACGATTAACAGTTGTTAATTGAACTTACAAGTTAAAATTGTTGGCATCATGGCTGTGTACATCATGAACATTACACAGAAGAATAAGCACCCTGCATTACTTGTAACTTTGGCAGCATCTTGTCCTATATCGTAGTAAATTAGGCCTATAAGACACCCTATCACAAAATGAGATACTATTCTCATTCTAGTCAGAGTTTTGTCCATTAATATCATGTACATACTCCTTTTGAGCAAAATTGTGAACTGTTGCAAACCCGTCGTAGAAAAACCTACAAAAACAATCAACTTTAAGTATAGCAGAATTTATATAATTAAAACTGTCAGGGAGTTTTGAACGAGTAGCGTGTGATACAGAAATTTTTAATGCTTCAATCTTCAACAAATTCAAGTGATAGTGAAATAAAACACTGCCAAGCTAAAAATTTAGGACAATTTAAGAAATTGCAAATAATTTTAAAAATAAAACTAAACAGGTCTTTTAGGCGATCAAAGTTATATTGTGGAATGGATGCTACTTGTCATAGTTGGCGTCTGTCATATTCTGACAGCGTATTTTGCAACCTTTGTTAAACAACAAAAATTAGTCCTATATAACATTCATATTTCGTTGCTTATTTTTCAATTAAATGTAATTTTTTTCTCTAAAACCTATTTGTTTTATTGTTTATTGTGTATAATGACGTTTCATTGTTCTTAGTGTTTATTTACTACGCCACAATTCCTCTAGATCCTATTGTCGTTGCACGAATTGTAGAGTTGATAGAAGATGGTAGAGGACAACTTGAAACCGCCAGAATTATTGGTAAGAGAATCTGTGCTGTACAAAATGTGTACCAACGCACGAGTGAAAGAGATGATCGGTTTTTGTTGATGTCAATTTTGCGGAATAGAACAGCTTCTGCGGTTTTGCTGCGAAATCAGCTTCAAGAAGTTAGAAATGTTAATGTTAGCGAATGGACAGTTAGAAGAAGGCTTCGTGCTAATGAATTCTCTTGCAGAAGGATGGCTACAAAGCAAAAATTGAACCGCCAGCATCGAATTGCAAGATTGGATTTTGATCGAAATCACTTGGCATAGAACGATGATGACTGGAGCGAGGTACTCTTTACAGATGAGTCGCGTTTTTGCCTCAATGGACCAGACAGACGTCGACGAGTATAGAGAAGGCCCGGAGAAAGATACGCCCCCGCTTGTATTGACCATAGACCCAAATTTGGTGGTGAGTCTGTTATGGTTTGGGCAGAAGCACGAGCAGAGTTGGTTTTCGTAGAGAATGGCTCTCTAACAGCTCACATATATGTAACGGAGGTCCTGGAAGATCATGTTGTGCCTTTCATGGTAATGCATTTTCATGCATGATAATGCAAGACCACACGCTGCCAGGATTGTAAGTGAATATCTAGATGAAGTAGGAATTATGCAGTTTAATTGGCCAGCGTGCAGTCCAGATATTAATCCCATCGAACATGTCTGGGATGAGTTGGGGCAGCGTATCCGAAGGCAAACACCAGCCCCAAGAACTGCCCAGGAGCTGAGAGAGTTGCTCTTGCAGGAGTGGAATAACATGGATCAGAATGTAATCCTTAATTTAATTCAGAGTATGCCTCATCGAATGTAAGCAGACATTAATGCAAGAGGGGGTGATACACGTTATCATTATTAATTTTTCAATAATGCCAAGTTTCATTCCTTCATTTCGTTCCCAATAACAATATTCGAACTTCATTTAAAATGAAGAGTTACGGTTTTTCAAGAATAAATCATAAAAAAATAAATTATGTTGTCTGATTCCATATTTAAAAGTTACGAGAATGCAGTAGGTAAATTTACAACATTCAATTTTTCAAGTTATTTAAAGTGACCTAAATTTTTTGCTCGGTAGTGTACATTGTTTTTCAAAATACTAAATACTAAAAATGTACAAATCTTGTGTTTTGAATCCCATATAAATGTTATGAACCCAATTAAAGAGAAATGTCGGGAAGAGAAGGATATCTCCGAAAAATATTTAGGGTGTAGATGATAACAAACAAATATAAATATATGAGATTCTAAAACTATAAACAAACACGGAACAATTTTGAAAACTATGATGTGAAAAATTATTATCAACTAGACTAAGAATTGAAGCTTACCGTTTTTTTCTGAGGGAGACAGATTCTCAGACGAGTCTAAAAGCGAGGTTGTGCAAGTGACTGGCGTAGCTGGTGTTGTGGATTTCATAGACCCATTTGGCACGGTTATCATATCTCCTGTGGTATTTTTGCAATTTCCTATATCTTTAACAATATCATTGGATACTATTTTACTACTTCTATGATCAGGCGTTGCAAATTGGCTACATCGACCGGCGTTAACAGCTACAACTAATTTTTGAACGTAGTCACCATGTTCCCCACAAGCCACTTCCATAACTAAAAACAACGATAAAGATGTATTTCTTGCAGAAGCTGGGTAAGATTTTGTTTGTTATAATAATAATAATAAAAAAACCCGCTCATTAGAAACATTCATAATCTTATTTCACTTGGAATCTGTCGGAAAGAAAGTTATATTTCTATGGATACCAAAAGTCATATTGGTATCGTTGGTAATGTGCTGACCTGGCTGCAATAAGAGCTCTCGGTAAGCAACAAGAAGATATTCCAATAAGGTTAGATGATTATGATTACAAGCTGCTTATTAAGCAAATAATAATATCAACGTGGCATAATCAATGGAGTCAACATGCGTCCAAGCTAGGTAGGTTAAAAACTTCTGTTAAGCCTAGGGTAGCGAAATTAGATTTGAAAAGAAGAGAACAGGTCAAATTGACAAGAATTAGGATTGGACACACACATCTTACATCCTCCTTTATGCTGATAAGACAAAATCCGCCTAGATTCGAAATATGCAATACAATTATAACAATTGTTCATATACTGCTAGACTGCCCAACATATCTTAATCAACGACAACAAATAATATGCTTCCAAATGATATTAAACTTTGCCTAACAACTGAAAGTGGTATTAAAAAAGTCATCACGTATTTGATGATAATAATATAAGTAATAATATTTTTAACAGAATTTAACGCACCCTGAAATATTGACTATTGATATAAAAGGCTAATGACCTCGCAGTCGATGCCTCTCAATAAAAAATAAAAAAGAGTAAAATATCGGATGTGAATTGTAAAATCAGTTAAATATTCAAATAACTTTATTTAAAACGTTTTAATAGGATCTGGGAGCTTCTCTAAGCAAAAAGTAGACAGGAAAAAGTTTCTTAATATTTCCAAGTCATTTCCAATGGAAAGTAAATGAAGTATAAATTTGGCAAAAAGTGAGGGATAATAAAAACTAATCACTGAAAGTTTTTCATATTCAAAACTAAATATTTTGAAACGATCAGATGGAATTTACAAGGTTGCCACTCAATCTCAGCCGTTGGGTAAGTGAGAAAAAAGAGTAATTTTGACGAAAAAGTGACAAAAACCAAAATAAATATTTATTAATAACATTATAAAATAGATTCGAACACAGCATAAAATATATTCTGCTTGTAAAAATATGAAAATGAAACAGAATTACCTAATCACACACACATTTTAAACTACCTACCTTCCTACCTACTTATTTTCGAACAAATTTTGAAAAAACTTCAAGAACAAAAATTTCGCACAAAAGTAATTTTTATTGACAACGTAACATAATTTTTGAACAAAAAGGACCTAACCATAACATATTCTTAACTGGTACATTGTAACCAATACTAAGTAGTCATTTGTTTCTTATTGGGCCCATTATTATTATTATCAAGAATCAATTTAGCCTTCCTTTTGTAGATTTCTTCAATTATTTTGTTTGTATTCTCGCTTTTTACCTTTTCATCTTCTTGCAATTTTTTGGCAGCTTCCAACATGCTGTGTGCCAATTGAACTTCTATATGGTCTCATTTTTTTATTACTTTTGCCCAGTGATCTGTTGTCTCTTTTGACATCTTAGATGCGACATTTTCCCTACTTTATTAGTTTCTTTTCCAACATATGGTTTTTATTAGTTTGAGAAGCTAAATTAATAAATGTTTTTGAAATAGGTACTAGATGATTTTAAGATTTAAACCACAAACAACAAAAGTTAGGCGGTTGATATGTTACTTCTAGTAATTACAGAAATTTAGCTACAAAATCGACAAGAGGTGACCTACATTATAAAATAGTAAGAAAGGTGAGTGACTGGCAGCCCTGTATTTGAATTAATTATTTGAATTTCTTACCATAATCTGCAGGGTTATGATAACTGGGACAGTTTAGGCCCATACTAGATAAAAATGACACCAGTCCTAGTACAGGTCCTCGATAAATGCATTGTCCTTCCGCCAACATATACAGATGATCAAACATCTCGAATAGTCTAGCAGATGGTTGGTGAATTGTACAAATGATTGTTCTGCCACCTCCGGCGAGTGATTTCAGCAAACAAAGGCATTGAAAACACGACGAACTATCCAAACCACTGGTCGGTTCATCGAAAAACATAACTGGAGGGTTATTGACTAATTCTAGACCTTAAACATTCAAAGAAAGTAAAACAATTAAAATTGTATTCAGTTTAATTATATTTAAATTTGAAAAATACTGTTCAACACATACCTATCGACAATCTTTTTCTTTGTCCTCCAGAGAGATTAGAAGAAGTGATATCGATACAACTTTGAAGTCCTAAATTTTCAAGTATTTCGTTGATGACGACTTTTTTTTCGGACATAGTTACAGATTTTCCTAATTTGAGATTCGCTGATACCAACATGGCTTCTTTTACTGTGAGGTGGGGTGACAGACAGTCGTCTTGCATTATATAACACGACATTTTTCTAAATCTTCGCAAATTTCGTTCTTTCCCGTTGATTTTCACTTGCCCACTAAGGTTTGAAGTCCTGAAATAATAATAATTTTTTGTATAGTAAAAATACCCTTTCATTAAATTTAAGTATTACTGACTAGTTTTTAATGAGTGAGACTATTATGAATTTTCAAATTTATGTGTTATATTTAGATGAAGATGAAGAACAAATCCAGGGAATATTTTAGAAAAGAATTTAGTTTAACAAGACTGGCCCCGGTTCGCCCCCGGTTCTTTATAATAATTATGGTAGTTTAGATAATTTTATATTTGTTCGTTTCAATTCATTTTTGTTTAAATTATTTTAATGTCAAGTTGTTGGTTTATGTGATTTTGACTGTTTTAATATAAGTGGTAAAGTTAATTGGATTTATTTGATCGAATAATTGCTTCTGAAAGAAATATTAATACATTTAACTTGACACATTACTTTTCCAAGCAATCGATGAAGCAATTTTCTATTGCTATTTCTGGATTGAATACATCGACTTACAGTATTAAACGAGTTTTATTTTTATAACCTAAATAAGACAGACATTCTTTCCTGTATAAAATCAATTTTGAATACACGCAACGAATAATTGGCTTAATTTAGTTTTTAGCTTTTGTGCTAAATTTAAATTTCCATTTATTCGATAAAACAATTTTAGATTGTCTTCCTTTTCCAATTGCAATATTCACGGGTTTCTTCTATCTCCAACTACATTTCCTATCACCATTTTTGTCGACTCGTCATAATACTTCTTGCATTAAGTCTACCCGACTACTCCTCCTTTTCTAACTTATCACCGACAAACGTAACGCCCAAACTGCTGTGTAACTACGAGACGTATGTGTTTTCATGACTCGTATGATATGTTCATTACACTTTAGCATAACAAACGTTCTTCGTACTATGATAACTACGCGCCTGTATACCTATCAGAAGGAGACTGCGTATTGCTCGCCCAGTGTAAGTTGGCACTTGAGATAACACACTGCTTGAATAAAGATAGATATATTAAGAGGACTACTACTCTCGCACTCGGCTTCAACATAGTCGTAGGTACATGCCGGCTGCTGAGAAATATTTATAATAATATTTAATTCTTTGTTATAATTACTGGTATATTACCTGAATTGTGGGTTCATAACCTACGTTTTTTTCAGCTACATAGTGTTTCATTGCACTCCAGACTAATTCGATAGGATTTAATTCGGGGTGATATGGAGGCAATCGTAGAAAATCAAACCCATGCGACATTATTAATTCATCGATAGAATAACGTTGTATTTGGGTTTATAAGTTTTGACAATTGCATATAATTGTGGATTTAGCAAACTGTCGTCAAATGGAATATTTCTTTCCCTCAACCACTGTTGCATTTCTAGTTTCTTTGTTGAAGATGTTGGCATATTTTCCGCTACCGCAAGTTTGTTGTGGTAAGATGCAATATCCAGTACAACACATTTGGCATAGACCACTTGAAGGTTTATTTTTTTAATTTACTTTTAAATTTCATCCTAATAATTATAACTAAACTATAAGCCAAAACCACACCTTCTATAAACTAACTACTGATAATAATTACCGTAACTAAAAACTACTATAATACTACTACGCCACTGGAATTACTGCGATGTAAACAGAGACTAGGGTCCTCAATTTCAGTGTGTCTCGAGCGATCGGATGTTCTACCGCGCATCTCAGAAGTCCAAAGTCCAAGTGCCAACTTACACTGGGCGAGTTATAGTAGATTTTTTCAGGCACACGCCAAGAAACTAACAATTTATGTCGAGCCCCCCACGATTTTTGTAATATATTTATTATAATTATTAATTATTTGATAAGAAAGTGTATAGAGAACCTGTGAACAGAGTACAGACTAGAGGCGCCTCTTCTGCTAATTTTGTAAGTTCATACGTGAGATCGAGTTGTTTACAAACATAATCACATATAGGAATGCACTTGTAAGTGTTTAGTTTTTTATTAATTATTTCTTTTAACTTGCGCAAATTTAATTTATAAATATTGAAGTAAGTGAATTTAAACAAGAAATATTAGTGTTATAACTAAAATAAAGTAATAATAAGTATGAATAATGTTGAAAATAAGTCAAGATCTGGAATCACAGGTTGTTGTGTTGTATTGTGTCACAATACTTGTAGTAAAACGGATAAAAATATAAAATTTTTTCCATCAAAACCACATATATTGGAACGTCGACAGAAATTGATACAAGCAGTAAATCGTATCAAGTAAGTTTTTATGAGCTAATAATAAATGCATACTTATCATAGTGTTCAAAAACGTGTTAATTCTTGAAAAAGCTCCTAAAAAAATGAGCGATGGCTCATTCGATTCGGAATGACGTCTAGAAAAATGTATCAAAAGTATGTATTAGCACATACAAAATTGCAATTGTTATTAACAAATTAAGATGAAAAAAGATAGCATTTAGTTTTTTGTTAATAACTCAAAAACTATTAATATTTAAGGAATTTTGAAAAAAGATACTTGAAGAGGAGGCAATTTCCAATAAAAAAGTTCCGGCTCCCGGAACTATATATCTCTATTATTTATAATTTTAAATCAACGTATAAAACATTATTGAACTTCCTTGTTTATTGTAATAAAGTTATCAAAAAATGGCAAATCAGTTATTTATTGTTAACTTGAAATGATTATTATAAACAAAGTTCACAACAAATTTCTTCTATGACGTAATCTTGTTAAGTATGTATATAGGAAGTGCTCCACGAAGCGAATTATTTAAACATTTCTACTCGAGCTTTTATCACACTTGTACTATCTGATTTCCACTCTAACATTTTTTTACATGGCTGCTCTTAAATAAATTTTTACCTTTCTTGCTAGATGGCAATCGTAAGACCGAGACATTAATTTTTTGGAATCCGCTTTTAATTATTATAACGTATGACATTTTCTTTTATTTAATAATTTCTCTATATTTCGTATAGTAACTAGTATAATATTTAATTTATCTCACACATCAGATACTAATTTTCGCCACCAAGGACGCTAGTGTCTAATTATCAAGGTCACGCAGGTTCTCTATAGGCTATCCAAACACAGTGTGTCGGTCGACCTTTGAAATTTTTTACCTGACTTGAGATAAACTATTTCAAAATGTATTCTTACTTTGTATCAAGAAATTAATCAGATAAAATTCAATTTTAATAATGTACTTGATACCAGCAAATAAAGATTCTTTAAGAAAAGTACTAATATGCAATTAATTAAATTAACCAAAAAGTAAAGGTTGCTCTTGAATTAATTTGATCATAGGATTTTTAACAACTCCGGAAACACAATATCGTCAATTTTCTCCAAAAAACCCCTAATAATCCTTCTATGTGCCACCGAGGCAGTTCTAAAATCACCCCATTTATTTCTTTGTAACCGGGTATTTTGCTAATTTTGTTCATTTAAGATCATAACTTACGAATCACCCCGTATATCTTTTTGATATTTGATACACAAGTTACTTAATCACAACCCAATAACCACTAATTAATAACAATGAAAATCCAAATCAAGTAAAAAATTTGAAAGCGATTGTGTCTGCGAAACAACACCCGGTAGGTATATTGAAATTTTGAAAATTGAACTTTTTGAGCAGACAATTTTACTGCTCAAATTTTGAGCTTAGAGTGCAGTTTTCAAGCATCCAGAAGCTAAAAATTGGATTTATTGAACAAGATCGATAAAATATGGTATTTTTAGAACCGCCTCGGTGACCTCTACTCGTGTTAGCCCCTTTCCCAGTGAAACACCCTGTATACGATGATTAATTCCAACATTCTACTACAATGACTCTAGATAATAAAATATTCAACATTTACTCACTTGTAGCCTGCCAAAATGTTCATCAATGTACTCTTCCCAGCTCCCGAAGGTCCCATAATTCCCGTCAACTCTCCGGACTTGCATTTTCCGCTGATGCATTTCAAAATAGTTTTATAGCCTCGTTTCCGACCTTCGGATACCGAATATGACAGATCATTAAACGTAATATCAACCGGAGGCCTTTTAGGCAAATGCGTTAACGATATCATCGGTCTTTTGTGATTACTAGGACTGCTATTCGGTACTTTCCTCAACGCACCGCCGCTATTTATGGTAACTGCTGATGAGCCGTTGTATATGTTGGTCTGGGAGCCACTGAAACATATAAATATGTGAATGAGTTTAATTTGATGATTATAACGCTAATAACCTTTCAAGTGACCTTTTCAACGGGGCCAATTGAAGATAAGTGACAAATTTTTGTATAGGTGGTTATCCAGTCTTGTGGAAATATACAATGTAACAAAAAAAGTACGCGATTCATTATTTAAATAGCATTATTTACCCGTGATCATCTCTGCAAGAGGGACTAGACATCATAATGAGTCCTTTAGTTCTGATACTTCGAAGCAGCCATGCTCTAGGGTATATACCAATTGCATGGAGAGTCAAAGGTGGTGTTTATTCCTAAACCAGGAAAAGAAACGTACACCCAGGCTAAATCCTACCGACCAATCAGTCTGACACCTTCATACAAAGAGTTTACTGAACAAGGTAGACAAGGAACTCTCAACCAAGCTACTGAAACTGGGTAAGAAACATTTGAAGACAATTACCGACCTGGTGACTGGACACTGCACCTTGAGGAAACATATGTACAATAAGTTAGTGAACCTAAATGTGAACTTGATGATGAAACACCTACTCGCAGACTCTGCTTCTGCGAGGACTTACAAGAACTTAGACTGAAGCACTTTGGAGAGGAATTTATACAACCATCACAACTAATGAAAATCTCTCCAGTAAAACTAGTCGCCTTTATAGAAGATACGAAGCTTCTGGAATGGAAGTAGATAACATGGGAAATGGTACAAAGATTCAGTTCAAGTGCCTGGGCTGATGAGCACAACCCAAATATATGAATGAATGAAAAATGAGCATTATTTACTAGGTATAACTTTTTCTTCTTCATTTCATTCGATCTCTTCACACTTAGAGCACTGAATTTTTCTAACCTAAATATTCTCAATTTCTTCTTTGAGTTATCCTAGATCATCTCACTCTTTTTCTTTTCCTACTGATACATTTTCGTACTTTCGGTTCTATAATAATTTCACAAAGTTCAAGATTTTCCAAGAAAAGTTAAATAAAATTTTCTTTGTATGAATGAATTAAAAATCGGAGTTTGGTTTATCTGCTTAAAATAAAATAAAGAGATCCTTTGAGATAGGATTCTTGGCAATCTCCCCAATTTCTGGAACAATACCTTATTAAAGATTCATATTTAATATCTCTGAAGAGAAGTTCGTTGTGGATCAATATCTGCATCGAAGACACTACTTTCACATTGTTTTAGTCAGTGCAAGTTGAAGAGGATTCCCTACGTTGAATATATTATCTATCATGGTTTTTTAAATCTCACCCCCCGGAAAGGGATTGAAAAAACATTCATAAGGTTTGAAATTACGCAGAAACTGTTGGAGTTACAGAAAAAAGTTTCAAACAAAAATTGTAGAGCTTTTAATTGTAGACCAAAATAGTCCTTATCATTTTTCCCCAAATGACATTAGGGTGGCTAAAAGTTAACGGCTGGTTTTTTAAACTTTAAAAAATCATAACTGGTAGAAAATTGAGATATTTGCAAATTTTTTTCTTGTAATTACTCAGTACATCGTGAGAGAAATTTTTTTTTTGAATTTGTTTATAACAAAGTTATAACAATTTAAAATATTTAATATCAAATTAAAACTTATCTATCGCATGAATTTAATTTCTTCGAACTCGTGGAATTATTAACAACAAGCTTTCATAGAAATTATCCGGTTAATTTTTAAGCACAAGCGGTATTTAGGGAGAATATTTCTCGAATAAAAATACAAATTTTTAAGCACTCGTGGTATTACCCCCGATAAATGTTCAATTTATAAAAAAACAAACAAAGTAATAAGAAAATAAATTAAATTCATGCCATAGAGTAGTTGTAATTTGATATTAAAAATATCAAATCGTTATAAACAAATTAAAAAACTAATTTTTTCTCTGAAATGAAAGTTCACGGTTTGTCCAAAATTGATGTTTTGTTCATGGACGGTATACATTCTCATATTGTCCGAAGTATTTTCTACAATTGTTTACTATTCATGGGCCACAAAATTGACACTATATCCCACTGCTATATTGTTTATTGCCAAATTTTTTCTTTGCAACAACATTGCAATCGTCGATACGTCTCAGAATTTTTCTTTTGCCTTACACTTACTAGATTACACGTGTGCCAAAAATACCTATAGGATTATAGAGTACTGACCACTTGGGTGTCGAAAATACATCTGCCCAATCTATGAGTAGATAACTAATTTTTTTTTTCAATTTTAGGCTGGGTAATTTCGGATAAAAGGAAGGGAATGGTCTACTTTCCTTAAATAACTCTAAATATGTATATTCTAAAATTCTTTTGTTATGTCACACAAGGAACTTTTTTTTCATTTTCCAATTTGCCCCCCCCCCCCAAAACACCATCATCTCTAAAATTCATTTATTTTCTTCACACGTCCGTGTCAGTCTTATTTTGCAGCATAGCCCCGCCAGTTGATATCAAAAATTACGAGTAAGCCAGAAAATGTTCAAAATTGCCACAAATTAATTTTTTTAACATCACTTCGATTTTTTCCTGAGTAATGAAGATATTCATGTCATCTGTTCCTTATAAGCTCAAATTTACCGTATTTAAAGAGCTAAAAATGTCAGCTAAGCAAGCGATTCATAATTATAAAAGTATACTTCTTTACGTTGCCTGTCTTTTCCGAATGATTTTTAAAAAACATTTAGATTTCGTGTCTGTGTATGAATATTTTTCATGTCATCAAATATCACACAATAAATTTTTCTTGATCATTTCATTTTGTTGTATGTGGCCTCAGGTTGGGAAACCCTGTTTTAAGGGCTATGGTCGAATTCCGCAAAACTACCTGAAAGACCCCGAAAGAGGGATTATCGTATTATTAGCACATTCTAATTCTCCCGCGACCTTTTGCGGAACTCGACCTAGGATTAAAGGTTTTTGCGGAATTCGTATCATTATATAATTTAGTGATTTCCAAAAATAGAGTATTAAGGCACACTTATGGACAAAAAACATCCCTTTCTCTAGGCACAGTATGTATTATGTTCGCCCATCATGGAAGCAAAAACAATGCTAAGCGAGGAGGGCTAAGCCTTTGATAGTATATAAAAATTACAAATTTAATCTTATCCTATTTAAATATTGTGGCGTTGTGTGAACAATAAGTGTACCGCAAAATTGTATTCAATAACCGCGAATGGAACTTTAATCGTAGATGAGCATTTCGGACATACAAACGGTGAAGAAAAAACTGGTATTCGACAGGCTTGTAGCAACTCATTGAATCGAAGAGCTGCTGAAAATATTCAAGAAAACTAAAGCAAATTAATTCGTCAGGAATGTAAAACCAACGAATATGCCGAAAACCTCACACACGAAGATCTTCACCGACCAAGGAAAAATCTGTATAAAGAACGTCGTAAATTGCTGCCTAAGTTACCGAAATAACATGATGAAGTATTCGATCAAATTATCAATAGAAATTTGTTGACTAGTTGACTTGTTTTACCAATTTAGATTTTTGTAAAATAAGATCAGTGTTAAATGGAATTGTAAAATTGAAAAATAAGTATTCAAGAGAAAAAGAGCAATTTTTATTGCAAAAAATCGATGAATTGACTAAGAACACCATTAGCCGTTATCAGTTTGTCAGAAGTTAGTCTAGTCTATAAGCTTAAAATGGTGTTAATTCTACATACTTTTATTAAAATTATGTGGTTTAGCTCATTCGATCCGGAATAATGTCTAGATCATTGTGCCAAATAATTAAATTAGCCCATAAAAAATTCGAAAAGTTATAAACAATTAAACACCTTCACAAAATAGTGTTTGGTTTGTAGCTTATTATTCGTAAATTATAAATATTTTCGAAATTTGAAAAAAAGATACTCGCTTTCGAGGCCGTGCGCGCAACCTGAAAATGGCGCGCGGAGGGCTATTTTCAGCGTTAAATTAAAATTATAAATAATGGAGATAGAGTTCTGGGAGTTCGGACTTTTTTATTGGAAATATCCTCCTCTTTAAGGATCTTTTTTTCAAATTTCGAAAATATTTATAATTTACGAACAATAAGCTACAAACCAAACACTATTTTTTTTGTGTTTAATTGTTCATAACTTTTGGAATTTTTTATGGGCTAATTTAATTATTTGGCACATTGATCTAGACATTATTCCGGATCGAATGAGCTAAACAACATAATTTTAATATCAGTATGTAGAATTAACACCATTTTAAGCTTATAGACTAGACTAAGTACTGCTTATAAAAATTTGCCTCATTAATAAAAATGGTTTAAAATTATTACTGAAAATATAAAATAATTTTCTATGAATCTGATATATATATAGTATAGAATAGTGTTGTGTAACGTTTTTATAATAATAACGTAAATGTATAATGTTTTGATAAATAAATGGATTAAAAAATCTGTTTATTTTATTATAACCCTGTTTTCAGTAAAGTCTAATCCTTCCGCGACCTTTTGCGGAACTCGGCACTGCCCATTTTAAGGGTTCCATTTTTTCATGCAATCGGAGCTAGATTTGACCACCCCAAACTATGTTTTGTTTTGGTAATACTTTAATGCTTAGGGGATTTGAAAAAGTGTTTTCATCCTTATGAAATATATTATGAAAAACTAAACAACTTACGAAATATTCAATAATACCATAATCAGCGAATAAATCTAAGACGGTAACCAATATATTTTTTTAATTCAATTTTTAACGTTCACAACACACATCCACTTCTGTACAAATCACCTTAACGTACTGATTTTAATGTTAAAATTTTTAGATTATAGGTACTTGAGTATTAGAGAACAATGATTGATTTAAAAAGCTATTTATTTTAATATCTTTGATATTTTGTTTTTGTCAAATATCTCAAGCAGTGGCAAAGATTACCAAATTTTGTAATTTTTGGCAGTGGCAAGCAGTGGTTCTAAAACTACACTCCAGGACACTCTAGTAATATTGTCAAATTTCCTGTTTGGTTTTGTTTTTAAATTTATATGTGTTAATAAATTATTGTTTTAAGATGTAAAATGTTAACCTTCAAACACAGAAATTGAAACAATTTTAATTAATAGACAAATTGTCTAATTTAGTGTTTAAACATTTTTTTATTCGAAAATGACGTAGACAGATTAATATTTTTTAGAATTACTTTGATTGTCAAAAGTTATGTGCGAGTCATACTTAAAAAAGGAAGTTTGATATTAAAAAATATTTTACAATACTACGTTTTGTTATTTTTATTACTCAAACTCGGAAAATTGTAAGCTTTTTTATACTATTGAACGTTGCACTCAATTCGCAGTGACACGTGGATGTAATATGTAACGATAGAATATCTATCGTTATGTTTAAGAACCTCTTTTAGTAAACTATTTCTTTTAAACCCTTTTCCCACGACCTTGTCGACCAAAATAATATTTCTAATACCCCTTTTCATCGTTCAGTCGCCAAAAAAATTTTCTAGACCGTAAAATTCATAACCACCTTATCTCACATTTTGTACACGATCCAAATTTTTCTCTTCGCATACTCCATGAAAGAAAAACATAGTTTGTCAGTTTTTACATTACATAAAGAATTAAATTCATTGAAATTATCTATTATTAATTAATTCATTTAAGGTATTTATGTTTATAAAAACAATCTATTTAGTTATTTGTTATATCACGTGAGAGTGAAAGGCCAGAGAACTATCACGTAACTGGATAGTTGACCTAGGGCAGTACGTATATATGCTGATGAAGAAGATAAGCGAACAATTCAGAATAAATCATAATAAACATTCAGAAACAGTCGGAGACATTCCGATCTATTCACATACATTTAGTTATATTTGAATGTAGTTCATCGATATCAGATCTAAAACTAGGTTATACTAGTAACATGATCATCTTAAGTAACACATATGTAAAACTAGTGTAAATAGTTAAGTATACAATAAAGCTCATCCCAGTGAATACTGTAGTTTCCGTAAGTAGGGTATTCCATCAGGACCCGGGCTTCCACTAGTCCCTGTGGAACTCCGCATTACCGACATACAATACATGACTTTTTCATTTTGTAACACCGGCATAATAATGCAGGCATTCAAATAAACAAGGCTACTTGCAAAATTCGTTGTTTTTAGTCCTTCACATCAGACCACCAATTTTGAATCGGTCAATCAGAACTTTACGTTCCCCCCCCCTACTACTTATGTCATGTTCTGTTCTGTTTAACGTCTTTCTTACTTCTCTCTTCTAAAATTAGTGGTGGTTTTGTTTCAGAAGAACGAGCCAGAGTTGTTGTGCTGGTAATGGAAATACCAGTAAATTTTTCCTTTTACACAAGTTTGTTTTCTGTAGTTATAATTATAGTCCAGTCAAAAATTCGAATTTTTTTGATAAAACATGTTCTAGAATCAAATAGAAATATCTAAATTTGTCCTTTTTTTGTTCCAGCACTTCACATAACCAAATCCACTTGAATACAAGCTGAGATACCCTGATATACGGACAGCTCCAAGACAGAAGTAGGTGTAGGAGCCGGAATTGTAGTGCTAAAACAAAGGATAGCTATTTCAATAAGCCTATCTAAGGACGTTACAACTTTCCAAGCGGAAGTGACGGCGATTCACCACTGCGTTGAAGAAATTAAAAAACAGGAAAGGACATACCATTCAGTTGCCATCTTCACCGACAGCCAAGCTGCACTGAAGGCACTTTATTCCATAGAGGTCAATCCTAAGCTAGTATGGGATTGCATAGGCGCCTTAAACGCACTTGGAGACCATTGCAAAGTCATTGTAGCCTGGGTACCAGGGCACGGGGGTCATAAGGGCAACGAATTGGCGGAATAAACTGCCAGACAAGGCTCATCAATGCCATTTATTGGACCGGAACCCTTCTGCGGCGTGGCAAAGTATCTAGAGTGGTGGGTAATCTCACCAGGACATAGAGACAGGCGAAACAGTTCATTAGAGGACATTCGCCAACTTTTACGGCAGATCTAATAAGCAAAGATAGGAAAACTGTCAAAGCCGTAGTAGGTATGTTAACAGGGCACTGTAAGCTTAACAGGCACGCAAAGCTAATGGGGTTGACAGACGAAGCCATGTGCAGATTCTGTCACCTAGAAGAGGAATCTGCAGAGCACATCCTATGCCAGTGCAACTGCCTGGCGAATGTGCGGTTTCTTGTACTAGGCGATGAGAAGCCACCGGCAGGAAATTTAAAAAGTGCCGGAATGGAGAATGTAATCTAGATTCAGAGGACCACAATAGATCTGAAAAGGTCGCAGTGGAATAGGCCGATTAGCCACCCCATCTAATCTAATCTAAATCCATTTTAACTTGCCCTTTACTCAAACTTCAACTACTCTATGTGTTTAGCCATATTTAAGCTCAATCTCCAATTAATCGTCGTAGAATTACTTTGAGAGGCGTTATCAGTGATCATCATAATCCGAAATATATTTAAAGATAAGCGTCTACTAGGCGGATTGGGCCAAGTCGCATCGCAAAAATCCGCCTCGCAATCGTATGTGGCTTTATTGAAAAAGATTTAATAAAATTTTAGATAATATTTATATATCCGAATTTTGAATTATATTAGTTTATATAGATTTTCAGTATAATTTTTATATTTGGGTTCCTATATTTATATTGAATTTTCTGTATTTCCTAAGGACATACATGTCCCGATATATTGCAATAAACTCTGACGCTGAATGTAAATTTCCGCAGCGCGTACCGCCTATCCCTCTTCCTCCGAATACTTTCTCTTTCTTCCTTATACTTAGCCCGTCACACTTTCACGTCTCTTCCTATGTTTGATAAGCTGCACCTTTAAATATTCCTTACCTTAGACGACAAAAAAAAGTAAAGCTGCTTACCTTAAAACAGAAGCATTGTTAAGAGATTCGGTTTCTTTGAGTAAAGGGGAACATATTACTTTGGTGTAAGCGACGACTGTGTTAGTGTCATCTTGATCTAGAGGTAAATTTATTTTTATACATTTTGAATCATCTGCCATTTTTCTACGTTTGGTCATAAAATCATCGGGCCAAGGGACCGTTATTTTCTTTTAATCTGAAACAAAATATTTTATATTAAATCAACGATACATAATGTATATTTTTCTGTGAAAGTTCCAGTATAGACACCCACGATACTCATGATAAGCGGGACCGACTACTAAGACCCAGAATATGTTCCTGCTACCAGATCGTTTAAGCAAGTTAATGTTTATAAATTATTTAGAATTGTCATTTGAACAGAAAACTTTGTTATGTTTATCAACTTTTATGTAAATAACATGATAAGAAATATTACGTTTTGCTCGCAATAGTGAAAAAGATAGAGGGATCCAATTCTAGAAAATGATAATATTTGTTTCAATACATTTACAAAGATTACAAACTTGACCCGCTAAAATGTATTAGAGTAAAAGCTAAATGCCATTTTTGATCCCAAAATGTTTGGGTATCACGGATTTCTCTAAATTTAAGTTGCCAGTTTTATAGCTAAATTTGTGGTTAAAATCCCAGCTACTGCATAGTCTCACAACTTGGAATTGCAATCAATCCCCTGGTCTTGCAAGAAGGAGGTAGTACTCCTTTTATCGGAATCGAACCATTTTGTGGTATCACAAAAAGCCGGATAGTGGAAGAAGTCCGAAAATGGGAGAAGGAACTAAGTGCAGCCTACTGGAAAAATATTCCATGCCAAAGACAGGCAAAAAGGTTATCATTTCCTTCGGCTCGCTATGTTAAATTGTTCTTGGAGCATCAGAGTAGTCACAGGAATTCTCACTGAGCACTGCTCACTCCGATACCAACTGTGTGGGATGGGCAAAGTGGAGAGTGGAACATGCGGTGATGCAGATGAGGCGGCGGAACACCTTATTTGCAATAGCAGCACAATTGTTCGCCAATGTCTTAAACACCTGGAGCAAGTCTACCAGGAGCCTGATCGGGTTATAGACCTAGCTCCAAAACTAGGCTTTCTCAGAAGACTTAATCTTTTGGACTGAAATATAGATGTAGGGCATACACAAAATATCTTATATGTCGCATTGCGGTAAGTCCAACCGCTCCAATCATCCCCCTTGTAATCGATAATCATAGTCGCCATTTTACTCAAGGCACGTGCTAGTTTTCCAGATTTTCAAATGTCACTTTTATGTCTAATCGATACATGTTTAGGACATTGCTCGAGTCCTTTCCAAATATTCAAAATACAAATAATTTCACATAATACTATAGTGGAATTCACGGATTACCTAGAAATAGATAGGCATCTGACTAGAGGTGTTGAAAAAGTAACGATACGATACTCGAGTACTCGTTACTTGGTGATACCCGAAGTAACGAATACTCACCCAACAGCTTAGTGATTACTTTGATTACTTCGGGTTTTTCAGCATCGCGTACAATTCGTACGATGACGATGCAACGGTTGAAAGCTTTGCGAAGGTATTTAGTATTTATTTCATATCTCGCATCGGTGTGTGCTGTGTTGCTGCGCAGCGCGATGCTCCAACGCAAATATAAGGATAGTCATAGGATTCCAATGCCACAATTTAATGCATTGAATGCACGATTTCGATATTAGTTACAATAGTTATTTTGGAATAGACTATAATCCCTTATATTCCATTCATTAGTTTTATGATTATATATTATTGTTGGGTTCAATCGTTTAGCAAATGTAAATAATGTAATATATAATTATATTGCCGTGTTGTTGATAATGAAAATATTTTGTAATAATCAATATTGTTCTTAATCCTGCCCTAAGTGCTTTGCCCAATACCTCAAGCAAGCCCTTATCTCATAATAAATTAAGCGTATATAATATAGTAGCATTACTCGTACGTATTTCGTATACTTTTCAATAGCAATAATCAGAGTAATCAAAGTAACGAATATTTCAAATGATTACTTTATACCAAAGTAACGATTCGTATCGATTACTCAAAAGTAACGAAAATCAACATCTCTACATCTGACCCGTGGCGCCTCCGATGGAAATTATTTAACGGGTTGTGCCATCTTTAGAGCCTGTCGAGTTACCACTAACGACCTTAGACAAGGTTGAGATCTTTGCTAACTTAAAAACAGCCGGAAAGAATATAATTTCACAGTTTTTGGCGGCATACAAAATAGCATTTATGATCCATTTTTTGATGTTGCATTCAAAGTAGCTCAACATTTGATAGATATTATATGGAGAACAATCAAATGGTTGAATTAAATTAAATGAAATGTCAAAAAATGGATCATAATACTTGAAGCGGGAAAAATAAAATAATAATCATCCAGTGTATACAATTATATATAATTTTAAATCAATATAGAAAATTACACAACAAATAAATTGTTTTTTTGAAACTTTAATGAAAACCAGAAAAAACCATAAATATTAGAGCTTAACAACTTAATTCCTTCGCTTTCGTCAACTTTTAAAAAGCACTACTGTGCGAAATGACTGGGGCACATTCTCCACTGTTTCCGCCATGTCAAATCCACAGATTACACCATATGTTTAACAGTTCATAGACCGTGTACCAGTAGTGCAGTTAGATGATGATTTGTATAATGAAGTTATCCATTCTAGAGGGAGGGAAATATTCACAAAAATAAGACCTTTTGCCCTACAAGTGTAAAACTGGGTTATGACCCAGACAAAGGAAGAACTTAACCAAACTTTTATATACATATTTTGTGCCCGAGGTATTTTTAGTATTTATTTTTTCCTGAATTTTCTACATTTGTTCATCGGTTATGACTATATTTGTTGTGACAATTTTTCAGGAAGTTCTTAATCAAACACGAACCGCTTAATTTTAGAGCGTATTGAGCTGAAACAACTGCTACTACGAGGTGGCATTTTTTTTAGTTAAATTGTTGAGTGCTGTTGATTACAAGAAAGTAAGAATAGTTTATCTAGGAGCTCCAATTCAACAAACATATAGTTATACCTTGCGATTCCTTTGAAATCATATTAAATTACATTTTAAAAGTAATTATCATGTATCGCATTGACAGATTTGTAGTTTTATTGTTATTTAGCATGTGACTAAATTGTGTTTCCAGATATTGTATTCGATTTTTGGTATGCTAGACACTTACATCATTTGTGGCAAAACTACCGTTTATTTTTGGCAGTTTGCCAAATTCTAAACAGCTTCTAAGTAATACTTTGCTGGCTTTAATAATATTCGTTCCGACCTATTGATTGCCGGATTAAAGGATATTACATAAAAATACGAGGTCGCATAGTTATTATAAAAGAGAATATTTTGGAAGGCAAATATTACATAATGTTTCACAAAAATAAAAACCTTTATTCATTCTATTTTATGAAGATGGTAGTCTTATACAGGGTTGGTCATATTTAGTTTATGTACATATCATGTCCACAAGAAATAGTATATGTAGGTAGAGTCGGAATATTTTGGCATACTAGGCAATTAAATATGTAGACCAATCACAATTAAAAAAAAAACGCCCTAAAAATGTGAAAGTCGTAAGTTTTTGTTCTGACATGTTAGTAAATAACTTTACCTGGGAAGGTAGTAAAACATTGCTGTCTTTCACATTTTTAGTGCGTTTTTCTTAATTAACACTTTAAGATAAACTATTTACCTTCAGTCTCTGAAGAAGTTAATTTGGTTATCGAAACGCTCGTAAGATAGTATCCCGTGAGAAAAGCCCTAATCAGATTTAGGTTAGTTTGATGAAAATTGAGAGATTCTTCTTAGAGCAAAATCTGTCTTGGTCTTGAGTTTTTGCAAGACCAAGATCTTTACATACACTGGCGAGGCCAAGACCATGACCGAATAAACAAGTCCAAAACCAAGACCGAGAATGCAAGACCAAGACCAAAAAGACTGAACTAAACATTACAACGTTCGTTTTAAATAGGATTTATGATAATATTTGTCTTAACTTCAATATATGTTTTCGTCGAAACAAAACATTTTGTGTGTTTAAGATTTCTAGATATGAATTATTAATCATTTATAATCTATACCTATCAAAAGACTCGCAAATTTTCCAAAACGACGTAAGTAGTAAGTAACAAACTATTTGAGCAAGACTAAGACCAAGACCAAGACTGAATATGCAAGACCAAGACTACAAGTAATCGAGCAAGACCAAGACCGACACCGTTCTTGCTTTGCTCACCACTAATTCTTATATTGTAGAGTGATCAAATTTTTTTTGGGGGATTCTTTACAGGTCAATGTTTGGGGGTAGGTGAAGCATGATACAAAAATTTGCAGTTCGTGAAGTTATAGAGTTGGTCTATATAGAGTGTTTCCATTCGTCATTAAAATTTAAGACGAAAAGTTCCTATAAACATGTGATACATTTTCCAGTTAATGAGATACAGGGTGCTGACTTTTTTGTAATAAACGAGCTCTGACTGTAAGTGAAATTTTTTTCGAAAATAATTTTGCCTTAGTAACGCTACTGGTTTCCAAAACCAATAAGAAAGAACATGTTTATTCTCTGTGGCCATTCGAATTTTGACAATTACTGTGTCAAACTTGAAATACAACACAAAAACAAAAAAGAAATTTGCATCTTTCTATTTTTGTTGAAGCACCAGTTCTACTTTCGTTTGTGTTCAGTTAATAGCTTTGCACGAGGACGTCAGCGGCAAACTGTGAGACCACAGCACACAGCAGATCGTGTGCTGTGACTGTGGCCATTGTGGACCATTGCAGGGGGTAGACACCTAAATGGCCAAGGTCAAACTATAATAGGAATTTTGGATGCATTCATAACAATCAGCCTTTTTCATCTCTAGATTCGTGTAATCATTTTATGATATTATTTTATTGTATTTGTTGTGTTTTGGTGGTATAGTATATTTCATTACGAGTCCAGAAAATAGGCTTTTCCCGTGTTCGCGCGACGGGTGTAGCCGATCACGGGAAGTCGTGCAAGCACGGGAAAAGCATTTATGGATGTGTAATGAATGATACTTTTCATTATACCTTTCTTAATACAAAAACTAGTAAGTATTTACTATACTAGACTATAATTCAAAACACTGACATCTGCTATCATAGTACAATTATTATAATTCAAAACACTGACATCGGCTGTCATAATACAATTGTGGTTTAGTGTTGCTTAGGAAACTGTGTTCAGTTCCCTTAGCAACGCATGTTAGCGCACAGGAAAACTTTTTCCCGTGCGCCCGCACGGGAAAAGGTCATTTTCAGTACTCTTAATAGGCATGTTAAGATAGGGTTTTCAGTAAGGTATAATGAAAAGTACTTTTACCAATTCTTATAATACCTATAATATTCATAAATTTGAGATGCTTCTAATTTTTTTCTTTGAAATGTGTTAAGCCCTCGATATTATTAAATATATATTGAAACATTTTGCCTATGACAAACATATTTTTCATAAGATTTTGAAAATTCTGATGGGATGAATTTTACAATTTGTGAACATAATGAAACCTTCAAAAAAGTAATATTTGACAACAGGACAACAGTTGGCCACAATTTCCGTAAACACTCGATCCAAGTTTTAGGTGGTGATGACAAGAGGGTTATCCCTGAAAATGCTCCAGCTACTTTTAAAGGATGCAGGATTAAGTTAGTAAAAACGTTGAAAGAAAGTAATGTAAATTTAGTTTAATATGTATTAACACATTTTATTATAGTATATAAAGTTATAAGTTGCAGTTCGCAGAAATATCTCCCCTTCATAGAACTTTTAGGTCTCAGTGAATGTCACCCCAGTATACATACATAGATATTTGTGTTTTTTTTCACATTTCTGTTTACAAGCCATTCATTGAAGAAACATATATATTTATTGAAACTATATTATACTACTAGTTTGAATTTATAATCACTCAAATGTATATCAATTATTATGTAATACCATGCAATGCTAATATGTATATGTATTTAAAAGAAAGTACATCAATAAATATATTCAGAATTCATTTTTGTCAACAAGTGGAATATTAAATAGCAGATAATGGACTGTCAATTCAAATTTGCCGCTATAGTTTAGCTTAGTTTCTTCGAAGGCGCTAGATGGCGCTGAAATGAAGGTTCAGACTTTAACATGGGAGAGTTCTATCTATCCGTATGTATGTGATCTATACACCATTGTTCAGAAGTGATCCAGTCTGTTCGGACCGTACCAAAATCACTGTCTTCACCCTAGTTTTGCGATGCTCACGTCCAGACTGAGCACGAATTTCTTTTGATTGACCGACAACATTTGGCTCTGTCCGAGTCCGTGCGCCGAACAACTCGAGGCAGTTTGTCGCGCCACAGTTGAGTGTTCATGCGCCCTCGGCCTGCCTCACTCGCGTTCGTGTTTAAGTCTCTAAGCGCCTTAATATGCATTTTATAATATGTGGATTAGCCAATGGTAATGCCTTAGAGGCCAGACGTATGTATGCCATGCGTTATCTAAATAACCGCTTACCTGTTCTGAAACATTTACTAAGTTGCTTCTTCGTTTACCAGAAACTGAAACTTTGGTAAAATCAAGGAATATTATTGGACGACCTAGAACTGCGAGAACTCCACAACTCGAAGATCGGATTCTGCAAATTATTGACGAACATCCAGAAGCAAGTACCAGGAAAATTGGTCAGCAAGTAAATGTTAGTCACATAACTGTTTGGAATGTTCTAAAAGAAAATTTATTGTGTCCATATCATGTCCAACGTGTTCAACATTAGCTATCTAATGACTATCCGCTCCGTATGCACATACCACAGTTGTACGATTCCAACACTCCTTTTCGGTCAATGTTTGGATTGGTATTATCGACGATTACTTATTAGGATCATTTTTCCTTACTCAACGATTGAACGGTGATATATATTTTCATTATCCAGAAAATGAACTTCCAATTATTTAGGAAGATATACCTACCTCCCATAATTAGAAGACTTATGTGGTTCACGCATGACGATGTTCTTCCAAATTTTGCAGTAATCGTACAGGAGTTTTTAAATAATCGTTTTCCAGACCGATGCCTAGGACGAGAATCTCCATAAATGTGTATTATGTAAATTTTTTATTTTAATATGAAAAAAATATAATTTTTTATGATGTTCTTATTTGATGGTTACGAAGCAATGGCTTGAATGTTGGACAAAATGAATTGCTGGATGGATCATTAAAGTGCTGTACAGTCCAACGAAATACTGTATTGTTCTATTGAAAATACAATTGATTTTATTCTCAGTGAACCATAATATTATACATACTTTGATTACGTCTAGTTATCTACAGCTAATCCATCTTAATTTTGAATAAGTACATTGTATTTGATTTTAAATAATTTTATCAACCGATCAGTAGATAAGTTATAATTGTTTTAGTTTTAAGTACTCTCGAATAAATCATTTTGATTCATGAAACTTCGCTCGAAATTCCGTAATAAAAAAAAATGAAAGTACGTATGCTCGGTATTTATACGACAGAGAATGACATTTTCATGTGTATATTATCTTTGAATGACATTTTGGAGTAACGACTTATAATGACTTATAATATTATTATTATTATTGCATCGAAAACACGTGTTATTCTGTATCGTTGTGATAAAAAATGGCTAAAAAGTGTTTTTGTGTGGCTCGGACGATTCTTTAAATAATTTTACTGATGAAACTTTTAAAAATTGCTTTTCGTAAAAAAACTTAATTTTTTTTTAAATAATTAAAAATAGTCTGTCCAGGATTTTTTAAGGCAACCCATTTTTAATATATTTTCTAATATACTAAATTTATTATAAAACATGTTTCATTCAATTATCAGCTCGGTGAAGGTCGACCTTACTTCGGATCTTCTACTATAAGGTCGCAGTGAATTGATATCGGCAAGATACCACTGTACACAATCACTTAAGGGGGTGTATTAAACCTCGTTTTGAGATTTTTGATTGAAGAAACTATCAAATTTTTTTGTTGTTCGGATACTGGCACCATGACACCAAAGCCACTATACAAGAATATATCTTGAATAATGATATGTACTATGAGGAAAAGTATACAAAAAACCAGTTCATAGAAGTTTTACGCAGTTATTCGATAGAGAAGAAATATTTTTGTGATTCATTGGCTGAAAGCTTGGGACATGCGGTGCTCAGACTTCCTCCTTATGTTCAACCCAATTGAACATATATGGCATCAGCTTAAGTCAGCAATTCGAAGAAATAATACTTCTCCAGCCTTAAGTTCAACTGTGGTAGCTCTTATTCAAACATTTCTGATAGCAGCTGGGCAAGTGTGTTTCTCATATTAAAAGGGTAGAAAAGTCAAATTCCCAAAAAAAATTTATCAATTTGGATGACGACAATGAAAGTGAAACTAATCTTCGTTAGTAATTTTGTTTATAAATACCTTTAATATATATACATATACTTATATGCAAAAAACAGCAGATTCACAAGTGTGTGTATATTAAATTTAATTCTAAACAACTTGAATTTTATAAACTTTCTGTTATAATCGCATGCATTATCGTGATGTTTACAAATTTTAAGTCTTATATATCATATATTATATATACATAAACAATTCTCAATTATATTCAAGCGATTTTTCTTAATAGTTATCTTAACCCAGTATCATCATCATAAAACGGAATGTAATGGCTAGGGCAAGTACAACTCTGCGTAGACCGCCTGCTGTTAACTCAAGTGCTGCGTGATTTATGACCTTCTTAGATCTCTGGTCGTACTTTACCAGTCTATACAGGTTCTTCACCGGTTGGTTAGGATGTCCGAATATTACCTGTCTTCTGAGGCCTAATGCTCCGCTTTCTGACAGTTTATATTTGGCCGTTTCTGTCCAATTCACCGGTCTACAGCATTTTTGCGCACGGGTTATACATACGTTATTTGCATTGCTTTTATACCTAGAAATAAGAATAAGAACAAAAAATAATTCTGAATTTGCCTTTATGTGTGCAAAATGGAAAAATTCAAATCAATTAAAACACGTAAAAAATGGACATACAGCTAATTTATTAAAAGATACCAAACATCTATTTATAATTCATGCTCACAATAGAAGTTTTAAAATAGAGTCCAAATGTTTAAAAATGAACAGTTTTACTTTTGCTGTCATGTTCAGTAGAAGTTTCTCTGATTAACCCCCCAAATATAGTCCCCCATCATGCTTTCAGTATACTGCCTTTTCTAACGTTTCTCAAATTCCATTATATCTTGATGGAAGCGTTCCCCTTGTTCTTCCGAATAAGCTTCCATATATTATCTTTAAATTTATCCAAATGAAAATGTAACATGTGGATCTTTAGAGACCTTCTACATCCGATGATGGAAAAATTCGTAATCACGTCAGTGATCAGCTCGTCATAATTTTCAGCTCTATGGTTTCCAAGAAAACCATGAACTTCTGCCTTAAAACTGTTCCAGGCCCTTTTCTCCTCATTGCTAAGTAACTCCGGGAAAATATCACAATCCATAATTTTTTTATTTGAGAGCCTACAAAGATTCCAGCTTTAATTTTCGCCTCTAAAAGCTTTGGAACAAACTCTTCAAATATTTGAAAGCTTCAGACTCATGATTAAGAGCCTTTACAAATTGTTTAATAAGACCCAATTTAATATGCAATGGCGGCATTAATATATTTGATATTGCATTTTCCCACTTCGTACTCAGTACGTACAGGCCAATGTTTTTGGAGGTAGGGAGCGGCATGATTTCTACTATCCCACAGGCAAAGATAACAGGAGTATTTAGTATATCCACCTCGCATTCCAGTCAAAAACCACACCATCTTGAAATCTCCAATAACTTCCCACTTGTATTCCATATATTTAATTGCAGTTAATAGCATTTTAATACTGTCTACTTCTTTGAAATATACGGAATGTGCCAGCCTGTGGAATAGATGGAAATTTGTTCCCATTGTGTAGTAGAACAGCTTTTAGACTTTTTGTTGAGCTGTCAATAAAAAGGCACCATTCAGTTGTATGACATGGAATACCAATTTCTTCAAATAAACCTTTCACGTCATGACAAAAACAGAGTCCATCTTCCTTACTGAAGAAATAAGAAAATTCTCCATGACGTTTCCTTTGATGGGATATTCGAACTTCAGGATTAAGTAAATTTCATTGTTTTAACCGCGATGCTAATAACTCTGCTTTACTTTTTGGTAGACTTAAGGCTCTTATTAAGTCATTGAGATCTCCAGAGTTGATGAGGTATGGTATTTTTGGTTCAGATTCAAGAATGAATTCGGAATGTACGGATACAGTTGATGAACTCTGTGATTGATAGTTGCCTTGAGAAAGTTGTTGCTTTTCTAACACAGGCGGAGCAGGTACAGGATTTTGTTCTGTATCTGGTATTGGAGAGGATGTCGATGGCAGATCAGGATAAGCTGTTTTCTTTGAATTTTTACCTTTGAGTGGATTCACAATGCAAAAATAACAGTCTGTGTGATGATCACTGGGCTCCTTCCAAATTCTCGGCACTGCAAACTTCATTGCTCTTTTTTCACCTCGGTACCAACCTACAATAAAACGTAACGTAATTAATGTTATTATAAAATAGTTATTACAAAAAAATAAAATAAACTCACCGTCCAAAATGTATCTGCAAGAGTTACATGACACATGTGGAGCCCATGTTTTGTCTTTATTTTTAACAGGTAGATGGAAGTAAGCTTGATATGCCTCACAAATCTTTAAATTTGTACTTAAATCATACTTTAAGTTGATAAATTCGCCCCAAATATAGCAAAACGAGTCAGCATTTCGTTTACAACTTCTCGAAGCCATTTTGTACAGGTTGATGCAGAGAAAAAGAAGATGAAATACGTTATTCCGCTGTAATATGCAAACACATACTGTCGTCCAGAACGAGCGACGCAAGAAACACTATACTTCGCCCTCTTACCTCTCTTTCGACAGCGCTGGCGCGCAAACACCGACATTAATTGGGCGCGAAAATCAAAAATGGTCAAATCGCTATAACTTCTTAAAAAGCAAATATTTTCGATTTGTAATCGCACTTTTTTATACATATTTGCTTATATAATCAAAACATATCAAGTAAAACCCATGCGCAAAAAGTAAATTAAAATTTGTTGACCGGTGAGAAAGTTCTCCGTTGTACATCCCCATTTTGTGCAGGTGTCCTCTCATTGGACCGTGATCAGAGAGAAGATCTGTTATTGTTCTGATTCGATTCTTGCGAATCTTGAGTAGTTCTTCAGTTCTGTGTTTCGAATGTAGCAGCAAAACAATGTTTACAAAAATTGTAGTCTCCATTCGAGATAGAGCTCTACTATCTTATCGTGTACCCAAAAAAGGGATTTGACAGCCAATTATTTCGAATAGTGCTCGATCGATTTGGTTGGCTCAATGATGATTTTTAATGGAAACGTCGAGAACATTATATCAAACTTTCAGCCAATTTGACCGGGACCACTTTTCCATAAGCCCCCTGCGGAGTACTTTCAATTATGAATCGCAATAGTCCTTGATTCATGTAAACATTAAACTTATTAAAAATTAGGTAGGACGCTGACGTTTACACACTGATGCTTACATAAATTCCCTTAATAAACACAATTAACAATACTGATCAACAGATATAAAAAAAAATTAAATTAAAAGCCAGCAATGTTTAAACTAAATTCAAACAAAAAAGTAAGGTTATATAGGCGAACGATGAATTTCTTATAGAGAATCAATTTATTTGTAATACTTTCTATATCATGAACGTAAGATTTTACAACTGAAATATTTGGCTGGTAAAATAATATTTGAGACTAATTTTTTAACTTATATTTCCGAATTTTTATTTTTCGAGTAAAAGTATTTTTCACGATAAATGGTTGACCCCCTTATCTATAAATATTTTTCCGTTGTCTGACCTGTACTGCACCTACCAACTTTATTTCCAATGCCCTTTTCAATAAAATGGGATTAAAATATTTATAGATAAAATAGAAAGTGAGGATTTCGGGATAATCATTTTTTATATTGTCTCAGAATTTTAGTTTGTAATAAACATTTCACTCCGAAAGTAATCTTGTGTTTAAAACTAAGTATGTGGCGTCCTAGGGCAAAAAGTGCATTTATCGCCGGATTCGAAGCGAATTGTGAAAAAGGTGTCTGAATCATTGAAACAAGGGGGTTTTAGTATGCAGCAAAAGAAACATGTAAGTTGACCAAAACCCCAATATCCACAGTAAAAGACATTATCAATAAGCCAATACGTAAACGAAAAAAACGAAGTGACGCTAATAAAACCAAATGTGTTGACCAAAAAGGATTTAATCCGAAGATCGATATACGTCCTATACCAAGAACAAAAATGATACCAACCCTAGATTGTATAAAAAAGACGAAACGGGAATTGTTTGTATCCGAACAAGTTTCTGGAGAGCTACTTCTCAAATGGGATTTAAATATTATACCATCAATAAGAGGCAAGCGATAATCGTTTACGAATGTGGCGTCATGATTACTTACAAGATATTCAAAAATATACATATGAAAATCTTCTAATTATCTACTTGGTATGACACCCATGATACTCCAGCGAAGGGTTTTGTGGATTCGTCGGGAAAATGCAAAACAAAGGCTCCATCAAATAAAGGTCAGAGGATAAAAACAATACATGCTGCATCAGAAACACGTTGGGTTCCAAACGCTTTATTGTTGTCAGCAAAGAATATTAAAGATTCAAGCTTAGATTATCACCAAGACACAACAGCAGAACTCTTCGAATATTGTTTTGAAAATTATTTATTGCCGAATATACCGGAAAACAGTGTAATTGTGATGGACAATGCTACTTATTACAGCTGTCAATTAAATAAAGTACCAAATAACAACAGCAGTAAACGAGAAATTCAAGAGTATTTGTTAAAAAATGACCTGTTTCAAAAAAAACTTCAGCCTTCAAAATCACTGTTTTAATATCCTTCAACATCCTTTTATACAGAGTGTCCCAAAATTTGAATTACATATTTTTAAAATAATTATTTTATTGTCCCATGACACCACCAAGCAATTCTAACGCTTCCTACATGCATCCTGGAGATCATCCACGTCCAACAAGTAACTGGATCATTAGGTATGTCCCAATTTTTGGTAGTAAAATCATTTGTTGAAATTATTGCAGTTCCATGCAATGTGGTAAAATTTACAAAAATCATCATACTTTAAAAATGCATGTTCGTTTGGATTGCGGAAAACCGTTAAAATTTAAATGTTCAAAATGTGACAAAACATTTAGGAGACGTAGGAATATGGAACAACACAATAGAAGGATGCATCCAATGTGAATTAGAGAAAAAATTTAAATTTTATTCATTTTTTTTGAGTATTAATTTTTTTTTATTATTAATTACTGCATTTTTAATTGCTCTGAAAAAAATATTTAAATTTAGGTAGAAAATAAAAAATTAACTTAGACAAGGGTGTCTAAAATTTAGGGAATAGTTTGAATCCTTACAACGTGGGATTTCCCATAATTATCAAATAAAATCAATACAACAGATATATAACATATATCACTCAAACGGTTTTACAAAGTACATTTGTATGGTCAGGATTCAAAACTATGGAGATCAAATTCAAAATTTTAATAATTTGGAAAATATAAAAATAATAATATAAATAATTTCTTGAAGATACATACCAGATTTGCATGTACAAACGACTAATATAACCTTATGAAAATAATCTAAAGGACTTAGGTCTGGAAATGGAGCAGGCCATGCCACGAAACTTCTAGCAATCAATTGCTTTGAAAAGAATGAGTTTATTCTAAATTTCTAAAAAATTTCCATTTATTTTTTCAATTTACAAATATATTTCGATGTAAATTTTTTTTTAGTTTATAACTAGAAATTTTTCATTTTTTAGGTCCTGTAACATGCCCGAAATGTGAAAAACAGTACAAAAATGTCTGAATGCTCATTTCTATCAGATTGCGGTAGAGCCAAACGTTTCTTTTGCTCATTCTGTCCATCTTCTTTTATAAGAAAACAACAACTTTTGGTACATATGTCAAGGAAACATCATCATTTTTTGGTACAGTCATAGCCAAAACTACAAACACTTCCAATTGGACCAATAATTGTATTATTTACTGATATTAACTGCCGATATATCATCCAACAATTTAATTATTTTACAAAGAACACAAATATTTTTAATTCTATTATCATCCCATCAATTTTTATTTGAAAAGAAAGATTATTGGTGCAAAAATCTGCTCAATATTGGTTATATATCAGAGAAAAACTGACTCTTTAAAAAGAATTTAGCACTGGACGTGTAAAAAATATTTTTATTTTATTTCTGATGCAGGGTGTCCCGAAAGTAAGTACCGGTACCCAATTATTCCAGCTCGAACGTTAATTTTAAACTTATGCTGATGAAATGTGCACCACTTCGTGTAAATGTACATTTTGTGAATTATTTCGAGTGTTTTAAAAAATATGGTACAATAAAACATTACGAATCTCTGATACCACGCCACTGGTTTATGTGTTTTGCAGAGACTGTAACCTAAAAGAAAATTTCAGCCTGCATCTCACAAACTAACAAGGTTAGAAAAAAATTTATTCGGTATTTAAAATTTCTGATTAACGGTGCTTACAGCAACATACACATACATATACAATTACATAAATATTATGATATAATTAGTCAGGTAAACTGGCTAATAAAAGCTTATTCATTTAATATAAAGGATCTCAATTTGAGTATATTCCAGTGTATTGGCTTATCACCATAGTTTCCTCATTTGTGATATTTTGCAAAGCATTAATTAAAGCATGATCTGTATTGACCTGTATTTTGAAGAATCGTACAAAAAACCTGATCTCTTACAAGTTTCAGTAGCGATCAATCTCGAAAAAGCATACGATTTTATCTCAATTTCATATCAGTTATTATATAAAAAATGTAACTTTGATACCTTCCACTGTTGTGCAGATACCCTGTATAGTACAAAATGTTTTTAAAATGTGGCCATTATTAAACTACACATCTGCCAATTAGATGTAATAAATCAAAGCGTATACGGTGGGCCACCTTGTATGTTTCAACAGTTTAATTTGTTCAATTCCAAATAATAAATAGAAGTTAAATTTGTTTTTGAAAAATTTAGTGATTTTTTTAACAAAATAAATTTAATTTATGTTTTAGTATCTAAATTTTACCTACTACGGATCTGTTACTGTTTACTGTACCATGAGGAATTTATAAACTTTTAATACTAAATCTTTAAGGCCAGATGCCGAGTATACGAAATATTGTGAAATATGCTTTACATTAAATTGTAATAATTTCCATGTTTCATAGGCGTACGATAAAATTTTTAAAAGAGATTCATTTATTTGTGTTTTCATTTCTGTCGGCAGTCCCCATGACTGTCTATTCTTTTTCTCTCTCTCTAAATCTAGAGCAATATTGAAAAATTTCAAGAAGGTATCTTGAAGCACTTCTACATTTTGCTTTATGAAAAAATATTTTTCTGATAAGGGGGACTGCTAGATATTCGAAACCTATGGTTTTGTTTATATTTCAAAAACCATTGGTGCAATGCATTTATTATTTGTGCACCTATAAACCCCCCAATTTTGATCTAAATTATTTTCGATTTTGTAGCCCGTTTAATAAATTTGATCATTTATTCACATTATTTTCTCAGTTAGAAGGTGGATTTTATTAAAAAACCATCAATCATCGCAAAGCATTCTAGATTTAAAACCAGAAGGTAAACATTTCCTAAACCAAATAAACCGTTGAATAGGTAATTATTTCATTACTTTTTAGAGATTTGTAATGTAAATATTATGATTGCGTACCTGGTATATTGAACTTTATTTTAAAACTTTTATGCTCGTGGAAAAGAATATCACGTACAGTTTAAATTTAGAACCAGCTTGCCGGAACATATTTGTATATGGATTGCTATCTTTCTAGATTTTAATAAAAAAAATTAACAAACGGATTAACATAAATAGGTCATGAAATAAAGAAAAAAAACAGCGAAATTATTTTTTTAATTAAAAGCTGAATTTAGAAAACCCGAGAAAAAATAATAAGCATGATGATTGATTTGGAAAACTGCTCCACGATTTTTGCACGCATATACTTTATCCAAAATAGATGTTATTTCTACAAAATGAAGGTTTAAAAGGAGACATTTACCTACAATTCAAATTTCGCGCCAAAACACTAGAATAGTAATGGCCATTGAATAATTTACCTTCAGTCTCTGAAGAAGATAAATTGGTAATCGAAACGTGCGTAAGAGAGTGTAAAGTGGTAGTGTTGGAGTAATGGTAAACAGTGTTCAGTGTGGAGTATCGCCAACGGTCTATCTATGACATCACGCTTTCGTAAATACTTCAAACACTATATAGACAGCTTAAAGTTGGAAGTTTATTTTAATTCATGATTTGAATTATTCTAAAGTGTACTATTTATGGTGTGCGGTTCCATAATGTATGAATACGTCAATAAAAACTCCGAACAAAATATTTAACATTCTAATGGAAAAAAACAGTTGGGAATGTGTGGCTAAATCTTGCAAGGAGAAACCCTGCAACTTATCTCATGATTTGAGTTCTAGATTACGTTTTAAGTACTAGTAAAATATGCAATACTTACATGGAACTTTTAATATTCCGAAATTCAGCTGAACAAATGAAAAAAATACTCCCAGCATGAAAAAGTCGATTTTTGGCAAAATTTTAGTATTTGCCGTAACAAAACCTTATTCCAAGCTAACGTTCCTTGGTACTTTTGGAATAAAAAACTGAAATTCTTAATACTCTGTCATATTAACGATGCAAATACAATGGAAGTTCGAATAGTATATAAAATGTCAAATAATGTTTACAAAAGCGTGACGTCACGCGCTTCTGACCGGTGTTTGACCTAATATTTATTTAGAATCTCCGTATCCTATATAATTATTTCATTGATTTTCAGTTACTGTATTATGTCTATAGCCGAACTAAATATGAATTTATGGATTAAGAGAAAGTTTGATAATTTGAATGGCTTCGACAGGAGAAAAAGACGATTAAATGAGCCAGGGGCAGATACTTTCTATCCAGAAAGTATTCCGAAGTTAATATTTTGGCATGTCATTTGACGACCTCGTGCTAACTAAAGAGGAGTCGAAACGAAGCATTCGTGCTTTTACAGTTTTTCGCTTTTAACTTCTAAACGATCGTACAAGGAAACTGACAGAGAGACTGGAAATTCTACTAGGCGCACCTACAAGATTCCGTTGATTTATAGTGTATTTGAAAATCAAGAGAGAGTAAATTCCCAGAATAAAAACTAATTCCGTATGCAAAACTATAGTACAGTACGTGCGGTAAAACTTCAATATTTGTAATGCATTCTAAATTGTTTTTGTTAATTTCAATACAAAATTTATTAAATTTCTTGGACTATCACATTATTTTATGATCTTTCATTGTTACTACAGTAGGCCTAAGAGGATTAACGTGCGTCATAGGCGTAGCAGATTAGAAAGGGATAATTGTTATTTAACGACCTCCGAATGGCAACAGCTTCTAATGACAGATATTTTGACTTATAAATAGTGCTCAAGTTTCTAGAAATGCAGTTGCAGTTATTTGATTTTCGACAAACGTGACAAATAGTAGTGACTAAAAATGGAAGCAGTTTGTGAGTATACGCCAGTGAAAAAATTAAAACTAGACCATTTATCGCTCAATGAAAAGAGTGCTGTAGTGAATGTGTACCACTATTTTAAACATCAAAATCCCTCAAACACTATTGACAGTGTAGTTGAAACAACATCTAAGGCAATGGGATATGGAAAATCTACAATATATAGAGTTCTAAAGGAGGAAAAATCAGGTGGAGTAACCTCACCAAAGCTATTAAAAGTCAACGTGGACGAGTTTTTTAAAAATGCTATTCGTAAGCTTGTTCACTCATTTTTTATAAACAAGCAAATACCAACTTTAGATAAAGTTTTGCAAGCCATTACGAATGATGTTGATTTACCCACAATAAGCCGGGATAAACTATGGAAAACGTTACATGAGTTAAACTTTAAATTTGAAAAAATGGGCAGACACTCAATGCTAATTGATTCTGAAGAAATTGTATGTTGGAGAAGACAGTACCTCAGAAGAATACAACAAGTTAAAGCTCAAAATAAAAACATTTATTATTTAGATGAAACATGGGTTAATGAAGGACATTGTGTAGGAAGAGTTTGGAAAGACAAAAATATAAAATCATCCCATCAAGCTTTTCTAGAAGGATATACTACTGGTTTTAAGGAACCTATAGGAAAAGGTAAAAGATTAATTATTTGTCATATAGGCAGTACAAACGGTTTTCTTGAGAATGGTTTACTCTTATTTGAATAAAAAAAAACCGTTGATTATCACGAAGAAATGAATGGAGACGTGTTTGAGGAATATTTTGAACAGATGATTCAATTCATACCAAAAGGATCGGTTATTGTAATGGACAATGCAAGTTACCACTCCAGATTACTTGAACCTTTACCAACCACTAAATGGAAAAAGGATGAAATTGCAAAATGGTTATCTTCTAAAAATTTAGCCTTTGACAATACAATGCTGAGGGCAGAATTGTTAACTATTGCTAAAAAACATAAGCAAAATTATAAAAAATATAATATTGAGGAGATAGCCAAAAAACGAGAAATTGAAATCCTTCGTTTACCACCCTACCATTGCGAGCTGAATCCGATAGAATTGATATGGGCTCAAGTTAAAGGTTATGTTGCCAGAAATAACACTACTTTTAAATTATCAGATGTTAAAAATCTCTTCAATAAGGCAATATCTGAAGTAACAAGTGAAAATTGGCAAAAATGTATTAGAAACGTTACAGATATAGAAAAAAAAATGTGGGAGCTAGATAACATAATTGATATTACTATTTATAGAGCCCATTGTAATTTCTCTAGAATCAGATGGTGAATCTTCTGACACAGAGTGCGAGGAACCATAACTTTAAAATTATTAATTTATGTACTTTAATTTTATTTTTAGATTTTTATTTTTTAAGATTTAATATTGTCGTATTTTTTGCATGTTGCTCGTCAAATTTTATCCTTGCGGTTGGTTTTTTTTTCTCATATACCTACTTAATTGTTTTTTAAGCTCCTCATATTAATTTATAAATAATTGTAATTATCTGTACATATTATATACATATTTTGTAAATAAACATATGCCTAAAACAAAATGCCTAAAATAATATTGACTTTTTTTTCATTTTACCCAAATTAAATTACTACTTACGAATTATGTTTATCTATCTAAAATTGGTAATCTAGGTATAAATAACTAAAACAAATTAAATATTTCTATTTCCATATTAATTTAATTTTGAAAACGCACGTCTATGGTTTACTGCCTTTAACACTGATAACTGCAAAACATTTCAGGGAATTTACTCTCTCTTGATTTTCAAATACAGTATAGGAAAGGAACACTCCGTCAGTCCTGAGGAAGGGAACCCACCCAACAAAGTCATAAACCCTTAGCAACTGAACTGAGCTATTGCCTTGGTTAGATCATAGGAAGCTCCCGGACCAGATGGCATAATCCCAGCGCATCTGCAGCAGGGTAAAATACATCTAAGTTCAGTACTTTGCACAATCTTCACTGGCAACTGGATATATTCCAACTGCTTGCAAAAGAGCCCGAATTCTATTTATTCCCAGACAGTCATAGGTTTTTAGTGTTAATTCTGCAATGGTTACCAAAACGGCTGCAACTGAATCCTATTGAACAAAGATGGGACAACCTTAAAGGACAATTGAAATGTAAAATACCACAAATTGGACGCTCTAGATAACTTTTATAATTATTTCAAAAACATCAAAATTTAATTCAAACATTTTAATAAGCTTCTTGATATTTACGGAACATTAGAACTTTGTAGTTCCTTAACCTTTGTATTATTTTTGCCATATTTTACACATTAACTGCTGGCTTTTCACTTATCAATTGATAGCATTCTTATGTTTTAACAGTTTTATAGAAATTCCGCACTTTTATACAGTGTGACCCACTTAAAATCGCAACACCCAGTTATAGCTTTTAATTAGTGATGGACAGAATCGCATTATTTCAATAATCGGATTATCAGTTTTCAAAATCAAATGATAATTAGAATTATAAATCAGTTATACTCTAATAACACTATGAGGGCGAATTATTTGTTATTTGTTGCAACATCGCGCAATGCAAGGCCGTCATTAATTCATTCGAATCAGACGCAAGCGCATTAGCTTTTTACTGTTCATGCAGTGCAATTACGGATTTCAAACTGTCAACTGTCATCATGGATTCCAAAAGGTGTATTCAACAAAAAAATTAAATTTGCTTTTCTGACAGTCTAAACAGACGAAGTTTTTACGGAATTTCAAATTTAGACTTACTAACTAGCGCATTGTAACTTTAAAGATAACCCATATTTCTTTTTTCATCATTCCAAAAAAAAATTCGAATTATTTTGCCATAATCGGATACTGACGATTATTTACATAATCGGATTATGAATAATTTTTAATTCGAATTATGCCGATCACTACTTTTAATTGACATTTGATGAAATTTTGGTGGTTTAAAATGGTCGGCAAAGGGACTGTATGTATATTCAAATGTTCTACATAGTTGTTTTTGTCGTGTTTACCTTACAAATTATATTTGCGTTAGACATAGAAAGAATCGAAAATGTATTTATAAAGAACAAAATATGACTTGAAAATAAATCATACTTTAAAAAACTAAACAATCTGCTGTCAACCCCATTGACTTTGCGTTCTTGTTAAGCTTATGTTACTGACACAAGTCTCAATCGCTATCCACTTCGCCAATTGTTAAGTATGTTTTAATCTGAGTATGAGTTGTAGACTGATGATCCTGGTCGGGTTATTGGAATAAACGTATTGAATTATTCCGTTACATACATACTTACAGTCGGTTCGTTCTCAAGAAAAACCGCGCGTAAATGAAATCACGTGCATATTGAATGCAAGTGGACAAGGTTGAACAGGGGCGTATTCTGTTCACCTATTGCCAACATTTCAAAGCGAGTCGTCCAATAAGCAGCCGACTTAAAATAGATCACGCGTGGTCTTTGATTACATGCGGTTTTTCTTGGGACTGTCATACAAAATTTGAAATATTACATGCGTATAATTTTTTTTAATAGATCAACAATGCTGACAAGGGTTCAAGTTCAAATAAACATGATTTAATTACTGTTAATAGACCATTATTGCTTTCTCACACAGATAATAAAAAGTTGATTGGTCAATGATTTCATACTCTCTGTATATCTGTAACGGAATTTGCAACCGTTTCTTTTGTGCATACAAAACAAATTAATCGTGGGTGTCTTTTACTTATCGTGTGATGACAAATAAAACAAGATAATATTACTACAGGGTTATCTCTCAGTTATTGTTTCACTTATAATTTTTATTTATTCATAACGGATACTACAAAACCAGGTTTGTTATCAAAAATAATAGTATATTATTCAACAAGCATATAATAGTATTATTATTATTATTTATTTATTGTTTATAGAAAAATATAATATTTTACAACAAGAAGTACTACAAATATGATAGATATAATTTAGATTATATATCTCATGTTCTAATGAACCAATACAATCCTTGAATTTCCCTTAGTTACGACGTATTGATAAGTGAATATACCCCTTGACGACGTGATATAATCGTTTTGGTGTTTCGCCTCCTGCCATATTGTGATCATTTCCACAGTAACGGGCAAGCTCAATGAAATGTCAGTTAATTCTACTACAAATTCCGAAAACAACAATACATCAAATATGTATTATAATAATTGTACCTTCAATATTAATATTAATCAATAAAAAAAATTAGAATATTATTCGTTATATAATCGTAACGAATACCAACTCGAGCATAGACAATATTTTTCGATTATTTACCTCTTCACTCGAGGTATTTCGCGAAACACCACTCGAGCTGCGCTCTCGTGATGTTTCGCCAAATACGTCTCGTGACTCGGTGAATGATCGAATATTGTCTATGCTCTTGTGATATTATAACTGATAATACGATAGCAATTCAGCTTGCTTATTCACAGAGAACAAACGACCTTAACTCAAGAATATTAATTAAATAGCTACATATAATTTTAGCAGCACTGGGATCTATATCATTTAGATTCTGAACAAATGTTGTCTCGTTTTGAAGGTAAACCGAACTCTCTCCTTTCATAGCATTGTAAATGGGACAGTCAAATAATAGATGGTGTATGGTCTCTAGATCTTTTCTGTTACATATTGTACAAGCTTTTTGTGGATCGACATTATAACATATTCCATTAAAAGTGAATTTCATGACATAATTACTCGACATTCTAGGTTGGCTTAAAAGACGCACAAATTTGAACGGCAAATTAAGACACAAATATTTTTGAGGGTTTTCGTTTATAGTTAGCCGATTGTGCAGATTAAGGAATGAGGATCTCTCCAATAAAGAGGAATCTTCCAAGTATAACTTGCGGCAAAATAAGCGACACATTTCTTTTCTTTCTCGTTTTAATAGTTTAGGATTCAAAGTTTCTCAAATATGTTCACAATCGATATAATCGAACATACACTTTACTTGAGAACCCCAATTATATTTACTAAGTGTTGTTGCTGTTTGAAGTTGTTTATTAAAGCATATTTTTGGATAACGATTTTTAGACATGTTTAAAATTTTAATTAACCAATTGAGGCACTGTTTAAAGATTATAATAGTATATTATTCAACAAGCACGAAGGTGCGTTTATATAAACACCTAATTGAATATTAGCCATTATATTATTTAGGTAGGGATTATAGGCTTTCATATATAATTTTTTCGACTTTTCTGGCAATAAATCTAAGGATACTATTTATTCTGCATCTCTAATTTGTAGCGGGGTAACATTCATTTCAGTGTCTGATTCGCTTTCCATATAATTTTTCTTTTCAATTTAAATTCACTATACAAATTAAAACTCTTGCAATCAGCTATAAATTATTTAAAACGTCAGTTTCTTAGTTTTGACTGTTGAAACAAACCCAATAACACAGAAATACTCTATTAAAAGACTTTTATGTTTAAAGAGAAATTATAATGATGACAACTATTAAAAATTATATATGACAAGTATCATTTTGTATATTATAAACAAGTACATAACAACTAGTAAACTAGAAGTAAAAACCTAGAAAATGATAATATTTCAACACTTTCCCTCATTAAGTGGTTTTTCTCTTCACTAAGTTAGTTTAATCCTATATTTGTACAAAGCTGTACTAATCTAGGTTTTGGAAGAGCTTTGGTCATCATATCAGCCAACTGATGCTCAGTATGTACTTTCTTAACGACAATTTCTCCTTCTGATACCAATTCCCGTACAAAAAAGTGCCTTGTTCGAATATGTTTGGTACGTCTATGGAATTCGGGATTTTGAGCTAACCTCAATGCTGGTTCATTGTCAATATGAAGTTCTGGTACAGCTGATAAGTTAGTTATTTCTGTCAAGAGACGTTTAATCCAAACTATTTCGCGAGCAGCCTCACTTGCAGCAACTATTTCTGATTCGGTTGTGGAAATTGCTACTGAAGTTTGTTTTTGGCTCAACCATGATACCGCACCTGCAGCATAAATACAAACAATTCCTGATGTTGATCTACCAGTGAGTGTATCACCACCATGATCAGCATCACTGTATATTCTTATGATTCCTTGCAGATGGTGTGGTTTATAAGTGATTCAATAATCCAATGTTCCTTGAAGGTATCTAAATATACGTTTCACCTTAATAACATCTTCTTTACTGGGATGTTCCAACGATCTAGAAACAACTCCTAGTGCATAAGATATATCTATCTATTGAGAATAGTCCTTAATAATAGGTGTTGAAACTGGTCTGCAATTTTCCATGCCAAACTTTTCTAAAATTTTCTTAGTATAGGACTTTTGGTGTATTTTTATTGAACCATTGTCTTTGGTAGATATCTCTATACCTAGAAAATATAAAGCAGGTTTGAGGGTAATTTTGAATTCAGATTTCAGTTTTTCAACAAAATCTGCAGTATGATCAGGATGATTAGAAGCTAACAGGCCATCATCTACATAAAGAGCAAGTAAAAGTTTGATTTTTCCATGTAGCTTTATAAAAAGACAAGGATCAGCTTCGCTCATTATAAATCCATATTCCTTTAGAAATTTAACAAAACGTTGATTCCAGCACCTAGGCGCCTGTTTTAACCCATATAGGCTCTTGTGTAATCTGCAAACCTTTTGAGAGTTATCATTGAATCCTTCAGGTTGACGCATGTATATTGTTTCATCTAGCTCTCCATAAAGAAAAGCAGTTGATACATCAAACTGAGTGAGTTTCAACTTTTCATTTGCTGCAGCACTAAGTAAAAGTCTTATAGTGCTAGATCTCGCAACTGGACTAAATGTTTGGTCATAATCTACGCCTTCTTTTTGAGCAAAACCTTTTATGACTAGTCGAGCTTTATACTTATCAATGGAGCCGTCGGGATTCGTCTTTACTTTATAAACCCATTTACATGGAAGTGTTTTAATTCCTTCCGGGAGTTCTTCCAAAGTTCACGTTTGGTTTTCTTGTGAAGATTCCATCTCTATCTGCATTGCCTTTTGCCATTCTTCCTTCTCAGAGCTGTCTATAGCTTCTCTGTATGAAGATGGTTCTGAAGGTTCAGTTATATTTGCTAAAGAAGTCATTACAAAGTCTTCAAAACGTTGTGGAGGTTTTATTAATGCTCTATTTCGTAGATTTCTTGTTTCATCTATTTGCGGTTCTGAATTTTCTATTTCACCATCATCATTATCTTCGTCTTGACTTATAAATCCTGTCTTCTTCAAAATTTTTTCTGTTTGAATATCATTATCCTTAACATCTCGATTCTCCACATGAGTCTCTTCATTTTTCTGTCGAACAAATTCTAATTTGAAATTACTTTTAATTTGGAGAATGTTCTCTTGGAAAGTTACATCACGTGACCTGATTAATTTATTATTTTCTCTACACCATATGCGATACCCATCTACACCATCATAGCCAATTAAAATACCTTTCATGGCCTTTTTATCCATTTTCTTTCTTTGTTGTTTAGGTATATGAGCATAGCATGTAGTTCCAATAATTCTAAGATGCTTAATGCTTGGTTTCTTCCCAGTCCATAATTGTATTGGTGATTTTCCTTCTATTCTAGAAGAACCACTGAGATTGAGAATATATTTAGCTGTATTTATCATCTCAGCCCACAATCCTTGAGGAATTTCTTCATGGGAGTGCATAAGAGCTCTAGCTGTTTCTACCAGCGTTCTATTTTCTCTTTCTGAAGAACCATTTTGTTGCGGTGTATACGGCATAGTAAAGCGTTGTTTTACTCCATACTTAGCTAAAATCTCTTTAACTTCTTTATTATCAAACTCTCCTCCATTGTCACTAAGCAGTTCTTGCACTGTATGACCTGCAGCTCTTATCTGAAGCAACATTTCTTGCAGCTTAGAAGAAACTTCTGACTTATGTTTGATAAAAAATACTTCACGAAAACAAGTAAAATCGTCTTTAAATAAAACGTAGTATCTAAACCCTGACATAGAATTTAAAAATGGACCACATACATCCGTATGAATACGTTCTCCAGGTAGAGTTGCATGTTCTCTTGTACCAAATTTTCTTCGATTGGCTTTTCCAAACACACATCCTTCACATATTTCGCTATCGAGATATACTTTGATTCCAAATTCTCTTTCTATTAAGTTTTTCACATGTCTTTTGTTTTGATGACCTAGTCTTTCGTGAAATAACTGTAGTTGTGATTGATTTGATATGTTATTCAATTCAGGTAATTTCGTAATAGTGTTTATATTTAGTTTAAATAATCCGGAATTTTGGCTTCTGTAACCTTCAAGAACAACTATATTATCAATTTTTAGAAAACATTTTGTGGCTCTGGAGATAAATTGACTATTTGGTTTTTTATCTTGAGCAGAGAGAACGGAAAACAAATTTTTCTTGATTTTTGGTACAAGCCAAACATCACTAAGAATTAGTGTGTTTTTTTTATTATTGACCAATGTTTCAAAAATTATTGTTCCTCTTCCTAGGGCTTCAATTGATTCACCACTTGCAGTTATCACTTGATGAGCTGTTGTGAAAGGTTCATAAGTATCAAATAATTCTGTACAAAATGTAATGTGATTTGTAGCACCATTATCTACATACCAGTTACGAACCACTTCTTCTGAATTAAAACATTCATTTGAACAGACTAGAATGACGTTAGCTTTTGAATTTGTAGTACTTGGCTTAGGGGGTTTGCCATCAGCACGCCATTTGGGACACATTTTAAATGTATGACCTTATAGACATATGTGTAGCTACATCGTCATTTGGTTCTTTTTCAAAGCTAAAGAATTCTAAACAGAGATCATAAACTTTTTCTTCTGTTGCACCATCAAATAGTCTGTGTAATTCTTGCCATATTTCTTTTGCTGTTGAAAATCTCATAATTTTCTTTAAAGTATCTTCGGTCATATTGGTTGTTAGGATAATCATTGCACTGCTTTCTACTTTTCTGTACTCTTTCAACTCTTCTTTGTACTTGATACCTTCTGCCTCCGTAGCGTTTTCTGCTAAAGTTGTAGGTTCTTTTAGTGTACCTTCTACAATTTCTAGAGCTCCAATAATACCCCTTAGTAATGTGCAAATTTTAAATTTCCACGTAGACCAATTTGATTTACCTTCTAAAAGTCCAATTTGTACTTTTGTATAATCCATTTTGTCAACTAAATCTGTGATGACAAAAACTGGGGTATATTTATTTATTGCGTTCCTGGGCCCATAACCTGTTGAAGCAAACCCAATAACACAGAAATACTCTATTAAAAGACTTTTATGTTTAAAGAAAAATTATAATGATGACAACTATTAAAAATTATATATGACAAGTATCATTTTGTATATTATAAACAAGTACATAACAACTAGTAAACTAGAAGGAAAAACCTAGAAAATGATAATATTTCAACATTGACATTGACATCGTACGCCCTATACAGCTTGATAAATTATTATAAATGTCTCCGTAGCAGAATTGCTTAAAGGTCTGAGTTCGTGAAATGAAGAATTGTACATATAAGGTTCCAATCCGGGTCGCGGTGAGAATTTGTGAATATTATATTGTAACATTTGTATATAAATAACCTTCAATATAGGTCCTATTTATCCGTTTCATGTGACCTGTTCACTCAATAATGTGAGCGTCATTATACTTGAAGAAGCACATGTAAAATGTAAATATTATCAAATAGTCGTGGACAAACTTATCAATTGGTGTGTTTAGACAATACAAATCAGGGCACTATCTTGTCCTTTCGTAGAAAATGAGATTATGCGTTTTGGTACTCGCGAACGTAAATATATACAACCTCAAGGTCTATAGATTAGAAAAAAAAGTGGGCATACAATTTTCAGTTGGATTGGCGTAGCAAAAGTCCACTTAATTCAGATTGATTTACTAAAAGTTAAAACAACAAAATATCTAATAAAACAAATTGACATTCGTGAAATTGTTCTATTTAAATGTATAGGTTATTAATTCAAGTTCATTAAAAAATCCTATTTTGGAGATGTTATTATGTTGAAAATTCCACACCTGTCATTTTTAACCAATCAAAACGTGTTTTTTTGACAGATCACCATGGCAAAGGATGAATTTTAGTAGACATTTTTTCATCGTGGGTACCCAACAGCGAATTATACTGGAAATTTGTTGACGTTTATAATGACAGAATACTTTTGTGACGGTCTGGTTTTTATTTGCAAAAAAGCAATCTTCTACCACTTGTAGTTACTCAAAACTTATGTAAAATTAAAGAACATACTGTGTTGTGTCTTGAGATGATATTTTCGTGCAACTACAACAAGTAGAAATGGACAATTTAAAGGTCTAAATTGCTTCCAAAACTGTGACGCGCTGTAAATCTGTATTCATGCAGCGTTCCTTTTAAATTTTGATTTTCTACCACTTGTAGTAAGACCAAGTAACTATAAAATGAAAAAATATAATATAAAATGGCACTTTTGAGCTACTAAAATCAGTAGAAAGTTTGTAAACTTCTTCCTTACACTTGTATTCGCGGGATGATAAGAGAAATAGGGATGCAGTTTAGGGGTTGAAACTGAAAGTGGTTTTGTCCATTTTTTGGTGGAAATTGACTTCCCAGCGGAAAATTCTCTACATAACAGTGATAATTGATAATAAAATATTACACAAGCATTTTTCAACATAAAAATAATTGAATTTACATGGTATTTTTTTACAGGAATACTTGTAGAGGTGTAATGGTTTGAGAATATCCCAACACCACTCAATTTATTTACTCATGTCTTGGTTTCGTTTTGTGCGTATCCTTTTTTATATTTAAATTTAGATCGATTAAAAAAATTATCTCAAAGAAATATATTATATGAATATAAATATTATAGTACTATAGCCCGTTCAGTACAAAATCCGTTGCACGTCATCAAAGTGTCGAAAAAGAGACGTTCGTTTATATCATGTCATTCGATTGCTGCTGTCAATCCTCTGTTAATCACTATGTTAAGCCTCTCTAAACTCAATAAATATTGAAATTTATAAGTCGCATTGTATTAAAAAATAAAAATATATGTTTAAAGAAAGGTTTCGTAATTAATTTGATATCAAATACAGCTCGTAGGTTAATTAAATATTAAACTCAAACTAACGTCAGTCTTAATAAAAACTTTTTATGTTGGCAAAAATGCGCGCTGTTGTCGCGATTAAAATGGTTTATTTCAGGTTCAGTTGACGTCTTGACATTTTTGGGGTTATGTTGTGACAAAAACTGCAAAGAACTGTGAGTAATCTTTCACAAGCAGTAATGGGTTATCAAAGTTAAAGTTACATCCAAAAAAAACGTATAAATGAAACTTAATAATACTGCAATAGTTGATGCATTTACTCCTGCTCCTGATACTATTTACTGCGTTTATGAAGCAAGTATGTATAAGTTCAATATTATACCCAATCAACTGTATTTATTATATTCTGTTACATTATTCTTAATACTTGGCAATTATACATGGACATTTTTTTATAGATAATCATGTCACTTTAGGAATGTTACTGCAGTAATTGGAGGAAGAACAATAATTATTCAATGTAGAATGTTCCTGAGTAGTTTACTAAAATATGATACATCCACAAAGAGGACTTATGGAAGTTTCAACAAAAATAAACCACTGTATACATTTGTTTTTATTAATGAATCCTGAATTTTCCAAAATGGTTTATGACAAAAGGTATGTTACAATGATTATGTAAAATTTTAGAATGCAAAATTGTTTTCTGGACCTTTAATAAATTATGGACAATATGCTTTTCGATAATATTAGGTTAATGACACAATATAGAATTAAATCAACAAAATGTTGAAGCTGAGCTTATTTATATTACAACCTAGTAAGTAGATACAAACTGTATTTGAACAGTGATATAGCAAATTATATATTAGAATTCAGAAGACTACACAACTAGTTTAATACATTTAAAATTCTTACTTCAAAGTATACCTAATAGACAATAAATGCTGTTTTATTTTTACAAAAATAATAATATAGGTATATTTGAAAAGAAAAGAATTGGTTATTTGAATACTGCCCTTTCAATAAATGTTTTTTTCAGAAACAAACCCCCCAACAATATACATTGTGGATATGATAGAACAGTATAGTCACAAAGTATTACCTACCATCTTTATAAAAATCCTTTTGAGTTAATACTGGCTACTGCCAAGCAAGCCGATAGATGCATTCCAGAGGTTGCGGGTTGGAATTGGTTTGTCCGTGAACCTCTCAAATTTGAAAGATTTCTATTTGACAATTATTGTTCTACCTTATTTAAAAAAATAGTATTACAAACTTTTCGGTGTAGTAACTAATTTATAAATTTGCAATGTTTCTTTTTAATAAAACAATTCCATAAAAATTGGGGTGGCATTATTTATTATTTTATTTTAATCATGATATTCAAAATAAGTAATTCAGGCAGCATTTTCTAAAGGTACATGTGTATATCACAAAGTTTTATAAAAACTACAAAGAATTAATTTAATAGTTTTTATTGAATTGAAAGGTCTCATTCGATCAATCATTTATTAGCAATATTTTCAGTTGCGGTAGATGCTGGAGAGCTAAAACAAAATGGTAAATATAAATTTGGATTGATTAGAAGATGATGGAGTGATAAATAATTCACCAATATACTGATAATTATAATATGTATTGATTTCAGTGCTACGATTTAGTCAATCATTTGCATATACCTTCACTCGGAGAATAGAATGGATTTGCTCTCCTTTTCTGAGCTGTGGTGGTGCTTACTGCACAATTTTCTTTTGCTATGATCAATGATCATATATCTCAGGATGATTTTCCTTGTTGAGAATGACCTACACACTAAAGCTTCACACCCCGGCTTTTCTAAAAAAAATTTAAGATTTATTTCAACAAAATATAAAATAAAATTGCCTACCTTTAAAAAGGATGTAGATCCAGGTTATCAGAACTTTCTTATTTATAATTTGTCTGTAAACCTTACATCAATCTTTCATATTGTAGTGACAACATTTTAGAAGCCAACATGTACTTAGGTAATTGTAACCTAAAAATTATATTAGATAATATTTTTTCCTTGATACTATATATACATGCAATTTAAATACTAGAATAGTTCCATAACTTCTAACTAAGTGTGTGGTATAAACATACAAATAAAAGTGTTAACTATTCCATACGTACCTTTTTAGTGCTAAAAATAATTCCATAGTTTTTAAAATAAGAATTTCTTAGTGCTGTACGGTTAACATACAAATTGCACGCAATAACCATCAATAACTAAACCTAACCTAGAATATTTGATAAACTTCATTTGACATATACTAGATTCTCATATTATTTCAAGGGCTTGGCAACATAGTCCAGTTATACAGATGTGACGTGCAACGGATTTTGTACTGAACGGGCTATATACTAACGAAGCTGATTCAACCAGCCCTGATCTGTAGAAACGCAAGTCATATACTTCAAAATATTATCGATTGTTTAGAAGTTGTCGATTGTCGAATTTTTTGTAAGTGTCAGATAGGGAAAAACATTTTTTTAAATTATTTTTGATAACGGTGGCTAGCTAACATTACGTTGAAATAACAATGTAAAGAAAGATTGAGGTTTAATTTCTCAAAAATAATAATTTTTCTTTGTTCTCTTTATTGTAAACTTGTTTCCATTAAATTCTTCAGGCTGAATTTTGTTTGTTATTAATTTTTTTCAGCTTTCCGCGTTTGCACACCAGGATTTTAAACTCAAACTTAAAGTTTTATAAATTGTCTTGAGGATCCCAATCTCAGATTATATGGCTTTAGTTCATTTAGATTGGAAAAATCTATACTTCTCTTAAATTTGAAATTAACACGTTTTACAAAATATTATTTTCTAAGATATATATCTTATCGTATATCTTCATATACTTTGTCAGATACTGAATTTAAAATATTAAGTATACTGACGTAAGAAATCACACTCGGCATTTGAACTTTGATCGTTATTACGATAAATTAAAAAAATTTAAACAAATTTTCAAAAGGTTTAGGAAGCAGATGGTTTTTTGTTAAATCTACGTATGATACGTCTAATATTTTAAAATTATCTATTGCCCAAAAAACTAGATCATGTACTACTGGTTACGTATAAAGTAATAAACATAACCGAGGCAAATGATTTTAAGCCCGCTTTACAGTAAGCAATTTTTCTTGCAACATACAATATTCTTGATCGAAAGCATGCGCAGTATTGGCAAGTCTCTTGCCATTTTAAGTTCTTGTCCAAAATCGACCTGGTTCGATTTGTATTGCAATTCTGGGGGAAAGGTTGGTAATTTTTTTGTTACCAACAAAACAAAAGTTCCTAGACGAGATGGGAGATAATGTGTGACATGTGAATTTTGACTGTGTACTTTCAAACGCAACATAAATAGGTATATATCACTAATTTTAATACAAAGTTAGTATATCAACAACAATCATCATCAACAATCAACAACATTATATGACACACTAACCTAACCTCACAAATAAACTTTAATTTTTTTGGTTGGTATCATCTAAGTTGGTATCCAATTGCATATTGCAATTGTGAAATGTAAAACGATTGTCAATAGTTGCAAGCAAGGCCAAAGTGTTGCTGCAATACATTGAAAGAAGAATTGCGAACTGTAAAGCGGGCTTTATAGAGATACTCTCAAAAGCGTGGTCGTCTGATAAAAAATGTGAACTTTTTCAAGTGATGCATAGTGATGCAAAGCGGTGCCGACATATCCCGTTTTTTTTAACACGTGATGACTGATTAAGCCGAGCGTCAAGTTTGTCCAAACTCAATTGCAGAAGCGAGGAGCACGTGTGTTGACTTTTTTATTTGTTCTTATGTGCCTAATCAAAGGAAAAACTCCGCACACGTGTTGATTTTGGATAAACCTTTCAACGAACAGGTGTTTTATATCGACCAGGGACGAATTCAGTTTAGTATAGCGCAAAATATACTATAGACACTGTAGCGGAGAGATATGGCAAGAAAGTGTTGAGATTACTGCTAACTGCTATATATTTCTGTATTTTTAATCCGATTGAATGAATTTGATGTACATTGAAAACAATATCAGAAGAGGAAATACTTTTTCCGAAATTCGAAGTGTTAATTGAAACTCGAAAACTAACAAGAAGATTGGGAAAAAAGAATAAGGAAAGTATTTATAATTAAGGGTGATTATTTAAAAATTGGCAATTTTCATATGAATGGCGGCAATTAATTTATTTCAAATTTGAAACAGGACATTAGTTCATCTAAAAATGAAGAAAAGGGGGAGGACACAGGGAAAGAAGCAATGGGCGGTGAGGTAATATGAAATTAAGTAAAATGAAATGAAGAATAGGTATTCATTCATTCATTCATAAATTTGGATTGTGCTCATCAGCCCAGGCACTTGATCTGAATCTTTGTACCATTTCCCATGTTATCTACTTCCATTCCAGAAGCTTCGTGTCTTCTATAAAGGTCCTGGAGGGATTTTCAGTAGTTGTGATGGTTGTATAACTTCCTCTCCAAAGTGCTTCCGTCTAAGTTCTTGTAAGTCCTCGCAGAAGCAGAGCATGTGAGTAGGTGTTTCATCATCAAGTTCACATTTTCTGCACATACGTTCACTAACTTTGCCCATATTGTACAGATGTTTCCTCAAGGTGCAGTGTCCAGTCACCAGGTCGGTAACTGTCTTCAAATGTCTCTTACCCAGTTTCAGTAGCCTGGTTGAGAGTTCCTTGTCTACCTTGTTCAGTAAACTATTTGTATGAAGGTGCCCTTGTGTCACCCTCCATTTGAATTGGTGTTCCCTATCTAGCCAGTTCCCGATTTTCCCTCTTATGCAATCTTTTGTGATTCCACAAAACGGTTCCGGACCTATGAAGTCTCCTTTAGAGCCATCTTTAGCTAACTGGTCCGCCATTTCATTACCTGCAATCCCCTCATGTGCCGGCACCCATATTAGAGACACTTTGTTGTCTCTTGCCAGCCTGTTGAGGGATTCTTTGCAGTTTTTCACTAGTCTAGACTTAGTTGTTGGATTACTGATAGTCTTAAGCAGAGCCTGGCTGTCAGTGAGTATTTCAATTTTTTGTCCGGTATATCCTCTTCTGATGTTTTCATCAATACAGGCAATAGCGGCAATCGTCTCTGCTTGAAACACAGTCGTATATCGACCAAGGCTAAAGAACATTCTCTTTCTAGGTCCTTTTATACCAGCCCCAGTGCCATGGTTTGTTTTGGAGCCATCGGTGAACCAGATGATTTCTCCAGAATTACCTGGGTGTATCACCTGTTCCCTAGATGGGATGATGATATTCACTCGCTCAGTGAATATATTCTCTGGTGTCATGCTATCAAAACTCATGTGAAATATGGGTTCGTCTAGTAATGTCCCAATTGTATCAGTGTGTCCTTCTCGAACATTGTTCGGGGACCATAAGTTTCCCGATTTCAGCCTAAGAATTGCCATCATTGCCTCCGCCCTTATAAAAAGTTCTAGAGGAGGAAGTCCAATAAGGGCTTCCATTGATGCCGTCCCCGTGCTGTTCATTGCCCCGGTAATACCAAGAAGCGCTTGTCTTTGGATTGCAGTTAACATATTAACTGCAGAGGACACTTCTGTCCTCCTCCACCAGACTATTGATCCATAGGTGATCGTTGGCCTTATCGCAGTTGTGTAGAGCCAGTGAACCATCTCAGGTCGTATTCCCCAGGTTTTGCCCATAACTCTTCTGCATTGCCAGAAAAGCCTAGTCGCCCTGGTAGTAATTTTTTCCAGGTGTGCCTTCCAATTCAGTTTGGAATCAAGGGTCACTCCCAGATATTTGACTTCTTTGGATATTTCTAGTTCTGCTCCGAACAACAGTACTCTACCCTGCGGGAGAACTCTTCTATTCGTAAAAGCAACTAGTTTGGTTTTTTTTTGGATTAACTGAAAGGTCCTCTGTAAGGCACCATTCCTCCACAATTCGCAGTGCTTCCTGTAGGACATTCATAACCACCTCCGGGAATTTCCCATTGGTGACAATCACTATGTCGTCCGCAAAGCCCTGCGTCCATATGCCTTGATCATTCAACCTACAGATCAAGTCATCCACAACTAGGTTCCATAAAAGTGGTGAAAGTACTCCACCTTGAGGACATCCTTTAGTTGTCCTAACGGTGTATGTTTTATCAAGCATATGTGCTGTTATTCTCCTATGCTCAAGCATGGATCCTATCCATTTTCATGTGGTACTGTTGATCCCTCTGTTTTTAAGGGATCTGTTAATTGATGACATCGATGTGTTGTCAAAAGCACCTTCGATGTCTAGAAATGCTGCAAGGGCTACTACTATAAGAATAGGTATATATATTTTATTTTTTATCTTATTTTTTTTCTATTTGGACCAAAAATATGTAGTAACTTATTCATTATATATTGACCTCTCCTTTAACTCGCTACTTATTTAAGATAGATACGAAAAAAGGTAATTAACAAAAGTTTAAAGAGATCAAGTATACTTTTCAAAATATCATTAAAACATTACACAGTGTTGTAATGTTCTCCGATTATATCTATTCAAGTATTATATTTTTTGAAAAGATCTTATTAAGGACTATTTGAAAATATGATGATATACAAGGTGTCCCATTAAAAAAAATAGGTTGCTGTTTTGTGACACTTTTCTACGACGTTCTGTGTAATTTTCGAGAAATATTCTAGAAACTTCAGTAGACCACTTCAAACTTTTTTCGTATCTCAAATAACTACTTGAGGGGAGATCAATATATAATAAATAGAATCGATATTTTATTCATTTATTGAGATAAATATTGTTTTTTCACCCTTTTAAAAGTATATTTTTTTGTTTCTATTATGTTTTAAGCTTTTTGTTACATTTAAATAGCTTCTTTATTCTATACTAACATTATCCTAAAAAAAATGGTTATATTTATTTCAAGCTAATTGGAGTACTCAATACTATAACCAAGAAGTAACTAACCAAATCCGACTATTTTTGCAGATGTTTAATAAATACTCCTTTCAGAGTGGATCCTTTTCAATTCACTGCACGTTTAAATAACAGACGGAAGATATTGTCGGTACCGTTTGCATCACTGTATCTATTGATCTCACTATATAATTGTATTTTATCAGTAAGCAATCTGGATTTTTTTAAAGCACTATACTTTTACGACCGTACACAAAAAAAATCTGCTAGAGATGTTTCAAAATGTACCGTTCAACCACCCCTGTACAAATTTTCCCAAAAGTTATATGTTATCGCTTTATACTAGATTACGTATTTATTTTACAATAAAATTTATAAATCGCGACCTTAAAGCAACAAATCAAATAAGCCTGATATAAAGTTGTCAATATTGAAAAATTTGTAAAAATTATCTGTGTTTATTAAATGCTTATTCCTGCTACTTCTTGTTTTATTTCAGTCAAATATTTTGTTAACAATTCAGTACTAGTTAAAATTATAATGAAATAGTAACAAACACTCAATCTATAAATCAACAACCCATGAATGTACGACCCTCGTAAATAGGAAGCACGTGCTAATCTCACTGGCGACAGCGGCTTTACTTCATAACACGACATCAAAGACCCAAAGGGTAAGTTGAACTACTATTCTTTGTTAGTGTACGGTACTTATACTTTCAAGAAGCTTGAGTGGGATTTTGAATACAATACATAAACATTAGACTGATTTAAATGGAAAATAGAAATTATCAATATAAATATTAAGAGTTCAAACTTTTACAGTATTTTATTTTCGTCATGCCCAACAATACTTTCAGTATTGTTGCGAGGTCACCAACACAAAGCCGGTCCTGTCCATCGACTGTAAATTTTGGTGGCTGCGCACCTTTCGAGAACATTCACTTTTTTTGTGCATAGGACGAGCGCGGAAGGTACTGGAATTTTCTAGAGTTGAGAAGGACTATATATACGCGGATTCTTGAGTGCGTGAACAATTAGTGAATCGGACAGTAAAGAGTTAGTTCACAGACAGTTTACAGAAGTTCTTAGTAATCGGAGAATGAATTAAATAGTGTAATATTCAAGTGGTAAAAATAAATTAGAACTATTATACCGAATGTAAATAAATTAGTAGACATTAAGTATAGTGTGTATATAAATTAAGTTTAATACAGTGTGTTTTTTAAAATAAATAGATAGTAATTATCCATAGTGTGTTTAATTTTATCCCACAAGTAAAAACTATTTAAATAAATAACAAAAACATTACAGTATATTTAAGGAAAAAAAATAATCGATTTTTTTAAAATAGAATTATATAAATTGACAATACTTAGAAAGATTACAAAATAAATATTTATTTTATAAAACTATAATTAAATTTAAATAAAGTCACACTAACGATAATCAATACAAAAATAATGAATGAAAAAAAAAGAACTCCATCTAATCTCCGTATATAAAATAAATAAATATAGGCTAAGCAAAAAAATCGATTTTTGTTCATAAAAGAGCAATAAACAAACTCATAATATAACAAATTTTCGGGTTTAATATTGGGGGAATTCACAATTATTGTACCTCTCAGTACAGTCGTACTATTCAGTCGATGTTATTTCAGTGCAGACTAGTACAAGGAACTAGAACTACGGAATGGGTGTTGTGATGCTAACCCGGAAGACACAAGAAACTCAAGAGGCTGAGGTGTAGCTGGCGATAGTACCAGTAACCGACCGAAATAAACAAGATACTGGTTAAAAAATAATAGTTCAATACTATTTTAACGGTTTACAAAATTAGAAAAATAAATTTGACGTCTATAGATCAGGCTTTACTAATATGATAATTATTTACAGGTTACTGTAATTAAGTAAGAAACTAGTTAATTTCGGGACAATTAAAATTAAATATTGGGTCAGGAAATTGATTTTCTAAAGATGCTTAAAAATTTTAATGACCATTACAATCAGATTGAGCATTTCCACGTGATTGGAGATGAATTTACGATTTTGATTTGAATTATGATAATGATGCAGAAAATATGGAAGAAGAGGATAATGCACCTAAAGTTAACTACAAAATAATTTTGAAAAAATTGTTATATTTTTAGTTTTTATATTTGTGAAATAAATATAAACACAGCGTAAACGTGTATGTAGTACTTTCTCAATATTTCGTTTTTTTTCTATTTATACTTTTTATTCCTATTTATAAGAGTATTATTAATAAATTTACAACCGTATAAACATAAAAGTTGTCTCTTTGTTTATGGATAGTGTACAGTGCGCGTCATATAAAACTGGATAACTATCATAATCGAAAATAGTGTTTTTCTAGCTGTGTAAATGGATCTTTTAAAATGTGTCAATGCTAAACTATACTTTGGCAAGTCTATCTGAAGTTAGCTTCACACATTCCTAAACCTCCTCTATACATCCAATCCCAAACATTTACAGATAATCGTCCAGACTCAACAATCGAAGAAATATAATTTTCATTAAACCTACTTCGAGGCGGTCTATAAAATCTAATATGGCCGTCATGCTGTGATTGGAATACTTTTTTATCAGAAGAAATTAACCTGCCCCAAAAATTTAATTTATCTATCGTTTGAAACATAATTGAAGGCAAAGATTATCCTACCTTATTTATGTTCTCCATTAAGTTTGTATTTTCGGGCGGCAGTACGATTAGTTTCTAATTATTCTTAATGCGGTTGTTACTGAAGCAATCAAGTTTACTGCAACCTTTGCCGTATTAAAGGGATTTTCCCCTAAGTAATCAGTTAATGCTTCGTCTTGATCCGGTGTAGTTATAACTGGTCTTCCAGTTCCTCTTTTTCTGATAACAGTTTGATCGTTATCCCACCGTTTTTAAATGTTTTGAATCGTGGTTTTGCTTCTATTAAACTCTTGGGCCAGTCGTCTAATAGACCGACCATCCTCTATTTTAGAAATTATTTTATCAAACTCACTTAAATAGGCTGGCATCGTGGATAATGCGCTTTGATAAATTTGACACATGATTGATTGTCATTACGATTAGTTAAGTTCGGTTTACATTGGGAAAAAAAGTGTACCAGTTTTATATGACGCGCAGTGTACATCTATTTATCTTTAAATAAAAGTAACTTCCTGCTGCTTTTATATTTAATTTTCCAATTTGAACACACAATAAACTTGATATAATTCTATAAATGGAAATACAAGGCTGTGTTACATTAACAATTCTCATAACTATTGTTACTATCATTATATCCTAATAAAATTAATAGTTTGAGATAAAAGCTACTGTACTATCGGTATTAATCATACTTTCAGGAATTGCGTAGAAGTAAAAAAAATTACAAAGAATTGATATTCAAGTTTAATCAGATTCGCTTCAACTTTCCAAGATAAAGAAGAGACAGTGTTCGATTTGAGGTTAATTTGAATCTGATAAAAAAATTCAGTTGTAATCTAAAATTTGATAAAGAAATAACGAGTTACAATTGACCTTGACGTATCCAAAATTAATCAACTATCGCCAAACAACGCAACAATGTCACTAAGGTAACAATTTTACCTTGAATTAAGAGGACAGGAAACTTATAAGAAGTTGTTTTGACTATTGCATGACATGTAAAATATTTAACGTATTTAACCTATAATTAAGTTACGAAAAAATTATTGAGTTGTATTTTTGTTGCTGCAAGTTGGAATCAGCAGTGCTTGTTATAAGAATCATATTAGGGTTAATTAGTGACAGAAGATGTTTTTTGGTCGGAATTCAAAACACCCTGTAGGATGTAGCAGCTGCAACAGAGGATATCAATTTTAGAAAATAATCGAATGTAATGCGATAATATCGCTAATATTGCTAAAAATGACCATCAATCTCCCCAGCCATGCTGCCTTTACGTTCCCCTTCTGTGCCGCCTATAATATGTGTGTTCTGAAGGATAATTGACTATCCAACCACACCCCTAGATATTTCACTGACTCCTCCATACGAATTCTACTTCCCTTCACCATCACCCCCAATTCCCTCGTCTTGCTACGTCTCTTCACTAGCAACCCCACCGTCTTATCTTCCGCCACTTCCAGTCCGCACCGCTCTATCTTCTCCACAATATTCCTACACATCCTCTCCGTCTTTCTTTCTATCTCTGCCTCTCCCTTTTCCGTACATACCAGACACACATCGTCCGCACATACCGTAATCCTCACATACTATCCCACAAACCTCATCAAACACACACTTCCAGAGATTCGGTCCCAGAAACGAGCCCTGTGGCACTCCAGCCTCCGTCTCATACCTCCTCCCTCTAGAGTCTACTATCAGACGCCCCGCCCCGTCAGGTAATCCTCCACTAGGTTAACCAAGACCACACCAAGCTTCAGCAACGCGCTCAGCACCGCCCGTTTGCTGACACTGTTGAACGCGTTCCCGACGTCGAAGATCACGAGAAGGGCCAATTTCTTGTTCCTCCAGCTGCCCTCCCTAGCCCTTCCCACCAAGCGGATCACCCTGCCCAGCGCCGAGATGCATGATTTCCCCTTCGCAAACCCGTGCTGGTTTACCCTAAAACCCCCATTCCTACCAACTTCCTCCTAAATCTTATCCTTTATTATCCCCTCCATCAATTTACCCATACCATACAGCAGGCTGATGGGTCTGTAGTCCCCCACCCGCTTCCCCTCTCTACCCGCCTTCATCGTCAGTATCACCCTGACCATCTTCCATCCTTCCGGGAACTCTTCCTCCCTCAGCACCCTGTTGAATAGTTCCCAGAAGTACTCCTCATTGTCATCTAACAGCCTCTTCATCATATCACATCTCAGGCCATCTATCCCTGGAGATTTCCTTACTTTAATGTTTCTTCCCCCCTCCTCTACTCACCACTTCTCTACCGGCCTTATCCCACTCATTTTCCCTACCCCCTAGTATCCTGGAATTCCCAAATCCTGTCCACCACTCCTCCTTCTCCCCCTGTCAATAATTTCCCTATAATCTCCTTCTCCCAATCTTCCTCTAGCACCTCGTTTCTATTACCACCCATCCTTTTCACCGCTATCTCATACGCCTTTCCCCATGGATTGTTTTCCGATTCCCCCAGTAACTCTTCCTACTTCCCTTTTTTCGTTGACGCCTGTAACTTCTTTAATAACCAAGCAACTTCCATTATTCCAATTATTTGTAAAACTGTTACTTTATAAATTTTTGTTAATCTAATCATAACACTGACAACTACTGTCATGCAAATAATTTTCTAAGGCGTTTTAAACAATACGGCTAACATTGCCATGGTAGCTCATTATGTATTTTTAATTGATACTATCTAAAAAAACACCGTTATGGTTTTTGCTTACTTTCTTATTATCAATACAGAAACGGGATCAGTGTATTGTGTCACAAGGGCAGAAAATGAGCTTTAGCAGCCCGAGACTATAAGATGCACAAGCGAGCGTAGCGAAGCGTGGGAGGTTGATAGTTAAGGGCAGCTAAAGTAAATTATAAATGTTTTCGAAATTTGAAAAAAAGATCCAACTAACGGAACTGTACCTCCATTATTTATAATTTTAATTTAACGCTGAAAATAGACCTCCGCGCGCCATTATTAGGTTGCGCGCACGGCCTCGAAAGCGAGTACGCCATTTAAAAAAATTCTTTTTAAGTACCTCAAGTTAATTGAAAAATCTAAAAAAATTATAGTATAATCTAAACACTTTAAAGAATTGATTCCCGTTGAAATTTTTCATAAAAACAAATTTTTCAATATGCTAGACTATTGTTAATTAATAAAAATTTTTCAAACTTCCTTCATCGTTCTAAACTAAAAAAAAGTTTAAATAATTGCCGTAAAATTATTTCGCTTCGTGGAGCTCTTCTTATAAACATACAAAACAAGATTGCGTCATCAAAGTTTTAAAAATGTTAATACTTTGTTTATAATAATTTTTTCAAGTAAGTTAACAATGAATGACTGATTTGCCATTTTTTGCTAACTTACATTACTTATTATAAACAAAGTATTAATAATTTTAAAACTTTGTTGTTTATAAGATCTCCACGAAGCGAAATAATTTTACGGCAAACATTTAAACATTTTTTTTTAGTTTTGAGCGATGAAGGAAGTTTGAAAAAAATTAACAATCGTCTAGCATATTGAAAAATATGTTTTTATGAAAAATTTCAACGGGAATCAATTCTTCGAAGTGTTTAGATTGTACTATAATTTTTTTAGATTTTTCAATTAACTTTAAGTACTAAAAAAAATTATTTTAAGTGACGTACTCGCTTTCGAGACCGTGCACGCAACCTAACAATGGCGCGCAGAGGGCTCTTTTCAGCGTTAAATTAAAATTATAAATAATAAATACAGTTCCGGGAGTTGGAACTTTTTTTTATTAAATTTCCTCCTCTTTAAGGATCTTGTTTTCAAATTTCGAAAATATTTATAATTTACGAACAATAAGCTACAATCCAAACACTATTTTTTTGGTGTTTAATTGTTTATAACTTTTGGAATTTTTTATGGGCTAATTTAATTATTTGGCACAATGATCTAGACATTATACCGGATCGAATGAGCTAAACCACATAATTTTAATAAAAGTATGTAAAATTAACACCATTTTAAGCTTATAGACTAGACTATGCGGCCTGCGGCTTCGGTCGCGTAGACAGCATACACAATATCATCATAAATTATAGTCTATGTATTTCATAAAAATCGGTTCAGTAGTTTTTGCGTGGGAGAGTAACAAACATATAATGAGATTTCGGAATATCAGAAATTAAATACACGAAAAATCATGTTTTATAATTTGGGAAAAATTGTGCAGATGTATTATAATAGTTAGTAAATTCACTAATTCACAGATGACTAAGGAATTAAAGTTATCAATCTAACTGATTCAGAGAACACGCTCACCTATAATACTTACTTCCCGAATCGCCTCTTTATTATAATTAATATTTATTATACTTTGTAGCCAACGAATAACTAATTTCAACGTAGACGTAAACATAACTAAATATTAATTATTCACGATAAGAATTGAAAAATGAAAATATCGTTTTAAAGATCTAACAATAGTTTTAATGCTTTTTCAACAGGTTAATTATTCGAAATTTATTTTATTGTTACTATTTTTATTGGTACAGAAGCGTACACAACAAAACTAAAGCATAATTTAGATCGCATGTAAGTATAAACCAAGTTTGATAAACTGGTGACTTTTTGAATTTTTCGCGTAGTAACAGTACCGTCAACTGGCATCTATTAACAGACTAATGTCAAATTTTGAGCAAGCTGTGTCATTTAATGATTATCCTTAAAAATACGGAGACTATATAAGGAGATCGGACTCCAGTTTAAATCCAATACCACTGCAGAACAATAACAGCCAATCATAAGCCTTGCATACACTTTCAGTTCATGGTGTTTTATTGGTTACTATCTCATTTGACAGTATGTAAGGTGAATGAGGTTAGGACATGATGATAGAAAACCACAAGTAAAAGTGAATTACAGTGTTACAACAAACATTTATACCTCAACAAGGACTCCTCTAGGGCTCCCCACTGTCCCATTTGCTCTTCAATCTATTTTTGCTGCTACAACTATGATTTAGCACCAGAAGATTTAAATTTGTAATACATGGTAATACATGATGAGCTACAAAAACTTATAACAGAATAGTGAAATCGTTCAACAGGTGTAGGATGAAGCCCAAAGCCTTAAAACTCAATGCACAATCTGTTTAATAACAATAAAAAATATTATATTATATTTATTTATTTTTAATCGATAGGCAAAACCAGGGTGTCCAGAAACTCTCCTGCCAAACGGAAACTACAGTTACTAGAGGTGATGTTAAGTCGATTTAGCTCAAATTACCTTAATCCGAAAATGCTTCCTAAGGGAGCTACAGCCCTTTGAAGAAGACGTCCTCATATGAGTTTTCTTCAAATTATTCAAAAATACCGTTACTTAAAATATTCAAACTTGGTATAATCAATAAACAGTTACAAACCAGTCGTTCGCTGTAAATAATTTTTTTTCAGATCCATCACAAGCGTTTCAGTCGGGGGGACCAACAGGTATTTTTATTAAAAAAATTTTATTTTCAAGTTTTTTATGTATCCGACACCGAATTTGGAAAATTCAAGATAATTTTCATAAAAAATGTTCTCTTCTTTCAAATCGATATCATGAACCATTTTCGAGAAAAATAAATTTAAACTTTTTGTGTTGAATTATAAAATTGTATCTGTAATTTCAAGTTGGCTTTGAAAAATCAACAAAATCTGACAATGTGTCAAATTATTTTGATTCTAAACAGTTATTATTGTTATTGTGTGTGAAAGGTAAAAAATAATAGTTAATTTGATCAAAATGGTTCATTTTTCGAATGAAGAATATACTGATACGCATTTAGTTTATGGGGAAGTACAATGTAACGCTCGTGCAGCAGAGCGAAGATAAGCGGAAAAATTTCCAAACAGAAGGCATCCTGCTCGCGCAACATTTGTAGCCGTACACCAAAGATTAAGAGAAAGTGGCTCAGTAGTACCTAAAAATACTGAAACTGGTAGACGACCTGATGTGACAATGAAATACGAAGACGATATTTTGATTGAAATCGAAAATAATCCTGAGGTTAGCACCAGAAGACTCGCTGCTATGTGTCCTGGCATTTCCAAGTTTTCCATATGAAATATTATTCATAAAGAAAACCTTCATCCTTTCCATTTTCAAAAAGTTCATGCCAAGGTGGATGGTGATTTCCCTGCTCGCATAGATTTTTCAAACTGGTTGCGGAACAAAAAAAAATCAGGATCCTAATTTATTTTCCAATATTTTATTTTGCGTTGAATCTACGTTTACCAGAGACGGAATTTTTTATTTACATAATGCACATCATTATGCCTACATTGGTGATAATCCTCATGCAACAGCAGAGAAAAAGCACTAGCAAAGATTTAGTATAAATGTTTGGATAGGTGTAATCGGTAATCAGCTTCTGGGACCCGTAGAGCTTTCTAGCCGTTTAATAGGACAAGAATATCTTAATTTCCTACAAAATGTTTTACCTGATTTAATAGATGAGGTTCCCCTGATGATTCGAAATAATTTATGGTTCATGCACGACGGCTGCCCAGCTCATTTCAGTAGAGAGGTTCGTCAATATCTCGACAATAACTATCACGATAAATGGATTGGAAGAGGTGGTCCAGTTAATTGGCCCCCAAGATCTCCAGATTTAAACCCCTGTGAATTTTGTATTTGGGGTTATTCAAAATCATTAGTCTATGCTGTTCCAATAGAAACCCGTAATCAGCTGTGGCAAAGAATTCAAAACGCTTGTAATGAAATTAGAAATAATGCAGGAATTTTTGCAAAAATTATCTTTAGAGAAAAGAATAAATTTGTGTATTGAGACAAACGGTCGTCATGTAGAGCATCTGTTGTAAAATTAATTCTCTTATTTCTGTTGGTAATTATCTCTAACTTTGTTTTTTTTTAATGTTGATTGTTGTTTTATACCCTCACGAAATAAAATTAATTTAAAATTTCCAAAACAATGTAAGCAACTTCATACTTACGACTTTTGTTACCAGTATCTGTACAATTTGTTGATTTTTCAAAGCCAACTTGATATTACAGATACAATTTTATAATCCAACATGATTTTATGTAAGAAACACAAAAACTTTAAATTTATTTTTCTCGAAAACGGTTCATGATATAGATTTGAAAGAAGAGAACATTTTTTATGAAAATTATCTTGAATTTTCCAAATTCGGTGTCGGATACATAAAAAACTTGAAAATAATTTTTTTTAATAAAAATACCTGTTGGTCCCCCCGACTGACACGCTTGTGATGGATCTGAAAAAAAATTATTTACAGCGAACGACTGGTTTGTAACTGTTTATTGATTATACCAAGTTTGAATATTTTAAGTAACGGTATTTTTGAAGAAAACTCATATGAGGACGTCTTCTTCAAAGGGCTGTAGCTCCCTTAGGAAGCATTTTCGGATTAAGGTAATTTGAGCTAAATCGACTTAACATCACCTCTAGTAACTGTATTTTCCGTTTGGCAGGAGAGTTTCTGGACACTCTGTATATTTAAATAATTCCTAACTCTGGTTTTCTTAAATTAAATTCAATTCACGTCTTCGTTTTAAAGACGCTGCACTACCAACCACTAAAGCAATACTTTTTACTTTGAAGTTTTGTCATAAGTCTGACAACTAACTGACTTCACTACAAGCTAGATTTTTCTAAATTACTTTACAGCACATGCGAAAACACAAATAAAAAGGTTCAACTCCAACTAATCGATTCGGTTGCCCTCCAGCACAATATGGCCGACCTGCCAAAGTCACGTGTTCTGGAATGACTTATTGGATTTGCAGTGGCGACGCCGCGGTGAAAAAACAAACTACTTAGATAGACGATTTTGTCAATTTTTCTGTAGTGGTTCGATCTCCTTACCTAGCCTCCATAAAAAGTCAACAGAACAAACACAATAATTTGCAGTAGTTGATGTATCTGTAATGTGTGTTGTATAATTGTTAAGTATCATATAAATATGTATTTGTTTGGCGCTATTATTGTTTCATAAAAAGTAAAATATTCATGGTCATTTTTAAAGTTAAAGACTCTTTTACTTGTTCTATCCTACATAGTATTGATTATTTATCTCCCTAGGTAATTTATGTAAAATTAAGTGAGGTGTTTGAATTCTGTGGGTTCAGTGATTTTCTTCACTTATAATTCATTTAGAATATTTACCGAACATCAAGGACTTGTTAAACTTCTAGGAAGCTATCATCTTATGTAATAGAGGTTATTTGTACAAATTCTTTAAACAATCAAAATATCATAAGCGTTGTATGAAAAAAAATGCCTCAAGTTACAACATAATTATTATAATTTTATAGCAAAAAATCCAAAGTTTCATATTAAATTTAATCTAATTATCCGTTTGTACGTAATTAATTGCACAGCTTCTTCGTTATTTATACATTCTAAGCCACCAGTTATTTGAGGAATAGGTGCCAACTCTTAGCCGAGACATTTAATGGGGTATCCTACTTATGGTCTTTCACCCACAAAATTGACTCAATCGACAATTACAAAACAATATAATTTTTTGCAGTTTATTTACGCTTGGGGTCACTTAGAATTTGGGGGCCAAATTCCCTAGTTGCCCCCCCTGGCGGAGCTTCAAATAATCTATGTGACATCTAGATCTGCTTAACTATTCGCGTACGAAGCACTGGATGGATATTGCTGAAAAATACGGAGTTCTCAGAGACGAACAATACAGCGTCGTTGATGTCCACATCTCAAGGATTTCGATTTATCACTGTGAACTGAGGAGCCCAATAGAAATTGTGTGGAGCGAAGTTAAACGGTATGTGTCCTGTAAGATCTCAAGTTTCAAACCAAACGACGTTAAAACATTGATTTCTGAAGGTTACCAAAAAATACAGAGCAATGGGCATTAGGAAAGTTACGGGGTGACTACCCCTTCTAGAATCTTTAATGGCATGGGGGGTCGAGTGGCACATAATTTGAAAGGTATTTCGATTCTCTTTAAAGACATGCTAACATTTTTGTGTTAAAATTAATGACAAAAACCAGATTGAAATATCCGTTGAAGAAATCGGAATAAAAAGCTGAATTAATAATTAGGTAATAACATTCCAATAAAATGTTATTATTTTTATAAAAAAAGAAAGACAAATAAAAAAAAAATAAATTCATGAAAATCTAAATATTACAAATAAAATTAAACCTCTTATACCTTTTAAATTATAAACCTATTCTCATTTATTACTGAAATAGCAAAAAAGATGTTTGTCAGCTATTGACGTGATAAGATAATGGTTTTTAGTAGAATTTTACGGGTACCTAGTTTTATTTTAGTGAAATTCCTTCATTCTCTAGTTCAAAGTAAATGAACCTAATTATCATGGTTTACACCACTGCAAAGAAAACTGAAATTGTTGCAAACTATTTTAGAAACAACGAGTCTGCACGGGCAGCTGCAAGAGTTTTTAATGAACGTCATCCCGGTAAGAATGTAAGACATCCCTACATGATAAATTTAATATCCAAGTTCATGGAGACCGGAAACGTTTCTAACAGAAAATATGAAAGACAACATCCTGTTACTAACGAGGCTACACAAGTTGCACTTTTGGGACATGTTGCATTGGATCCCACTTCAAGCACGAGACAAATAGCAGCAGCTACAGGAATTCTACGTAGAAGCATTCAGATGGTCTTGAAACATCCATCCCTATAAGATTCATCTCGTGCTTGTGAGGAGATGACTAGAAGACAGGTGGACAACCCCCACTTTTTATATTTGATATGCTTTTCTGACGAATGCACGTTCTTTCTTAATGGTCACGTGAACAAACATAATTGCAGATACTGGAGTGATGCAAATCCTAACAACATACACAGGCTCCACAAAAATTGAATGTGTGGGCTGGGGTTTTTGGAAATAATATTGTTGGTCCGTTTTTCCTACCTCATAACTTGACGGGTGAATCTTATCTTAATTTGCTCGAAGACCTCATCTACCCTCAAATTGTGGAGATAATGGAAAACGATGATCAGATCCCAGAAAATGATTTTTTTTTCAACAGGATGGCGCTCCACCACACTATGCAGCTCCTGTACGTGACTTTTTAGATCAATATTTTCCCGCACATTGGATTGGTAGAAGAGGTTCCATTGAATGGCCCCCAAGATCGCCTGATCTATCACCGTTGGACTTTTTCTTATAGGGTTATTTAAAAAGTGTTGTTTACAAAACGCAACCTAACTCTTTAGAAGATCTTCGCCACCGGATAACTGTGGCATGTGGTGAAATAACTCCTGTTATGCTACAAAATGTTCGGAACAGTGTTGAACAGAGGTTGTATTACTGTTTGGAAGTAAACGGATCACAATTTGAACACTTACTTTGATTCAAACTTTTCTGACAACTTTTTTTTATTTCTTTCACTCACACTTCCAGCTGGTTTTTGTCATTAATTTCAACACTTAACACAAAAATGTTACCATGTCTTTAAAGAGAATCGAAATACCTTCCAAATTATGTGTCACTCGACACCCCCCATGCCATTAAAGATTCTAGAAGGGGTAGTCACCCCTTTTGGGGGGATGACCGTACAACCATAAGTTAACCATCAAAAGTTGTCCCCCTCGAAAACAAAATCGACGTGTCTCGGGGTTTGCCGCAAAAACCTCCCCCGCCAACAATATTTGAGGTGGACTGTTTCTAATGCGCCACCCGTATATTATAATTACTCGGAAGATGCAAGAGATTAAGAAAATGAAGAATTTTCCATTTAAGGTCGGTATCGAAATTAATTGAATATTGAAGTTCTAGTATTTTTAATGGATATTAGGTTTTTTCGCGGGAGCAATTCAGAACCAGTTCAGGGACTATTCGCATGCGCATTCTAAAAAGTGGCGTTCGCGGTTATGTAATTCTGAATTTTAAATAATAGCTCGTTTTTCGCGGATCATATCGGATTGGTTCGTTATCGATTCGGAATCAGTCCTAGCGGTTCTCTGATTTTGGTAAGGACTGAAAGTTCGGTTCCACTGCTCATGCGCAAATGATCGATATGTCAGTTTTTTTCTTATTTTAGTTACTTATGGTTGTTTCTTTTTTCGTTTGTTGTGTTGTAGCATTGTAAGCAAATATCAAAAAAGCTAGAGTCACTTGTTTTGTTTTCGTTCAGGTTCTGAGAGGTGATCTGTCGTTCTTATATCGTTCGCGGTATATTCAAATTATTTGATGGTTCGTAACGAGGCATGCGCTCTAGACAATTTTAAGTCAATTCCGAACTGGTTCGGAATCGATTTGGATTGTAACCCGCGAACATAGCTATTAATAAATGTTCACTAACAGTACTATGCAATTAAAATTATCAATGTAGTTAATATAATTCAATAGCTGTGATTAACTAACAAATTACCTTAATTATAAAAGTCTAGCCAGATATTTCGGTGTCCTTAGTAGAGACAGCCCTGTTTTTTTTATATAGAAAAACTTACAATGGCACTAGGATTGGCAACGCTGTTATCTTAATGTCAATTCCCCTATATCAAAGAAATTCCTTCCAAAATGAAGTATCATATTAAAAAAAATGAGCAGGGGTTCACGCCTGGCTTAAAATATTTACGTTAAAAAGTTTCACATTATAAACCTATATTTTCAAAGTTTCAGGATAAATTAACGTTTAAACAAAATGAAAATATATCGATATAAAAATATCTTAAGATAGAAATGTAATCTGAAAGTAACGATTTATTCCGTGACCAAACGTATTATGATTTTCCTTACTATTTTAAAGTATGTATTCGTTAAAACCAATAAAAAATAATAAAATCAATACCTCTAGTGAATATTTATATCACGCAACATAATGTCAAAAAATGTCCATTTGAATATCGCCTAGAGGCAAAATATTTCCAATATATTTTGTGGATTATATAAATAACATTTTAAAATAGCGTTTTCTTATTGGATAATAATTATGCGACGAGGATTTTGGATTCGGTCGACGCCTTAGGTTCGTATCTTAGTAGCCATTAACTGCGATTTGCATACACTAATTTTTCTACTCCCATACTCCCATTAACAACTCTATAAACCTGGAACCCCACTTAATAGCACACGTGTCATTTTTCAGTAACGCTATACAGGGTGGCCGGACGAAAACGAAACAGAGCCATTATCAGGAGCTGCGTCAACGTTTTAAAAAACGCGGAGACCCGTCGATTTTTGATCAAAGAGGGACACTTTTTTCCGGTATTTTTGAATTCACTACTTTCACCACCTAGCGGTAGCCGTCAGAGGTCTCTGGTTAAAGTGCACTGAGAAGAACTTTCGTTTTCAGCTTCACTTGACCAAATGTAAATTCCTCGGATAACCTGTAAAAGTGCATGACGTCACATGTTGCACTCAGTGCGCACTTGCACTGGTGAAGCAGAAAACGCTATTAGAATCTTAAGCCCCATGTCAACAACAATTTTCTTGATTTTTTTGTCCAATCTTAAGGAAGCATAAAAACGCCACATGTTTATTTTTTTAAATATACATTTTAAAGAACTATGGAAAAATATTAAAATGATATTAGGGATCGAGTAAGCTTTCATTTTAAAGGCCTTTTAATCCCCTTTACAACAGTCTTTAAATTTTAAAATTCGGCCTAATACTTTTTACTATATTACATTTTAAAATTGGAATTTTTTTCATTTTTGTCAAAATGACACACGAGTCGTTGAGTACGTCAATGCTTTGAATGTTGATTTTCTTGCTTTGCATTGTTTTGTTTAATTATCATGGTTTATTCCATTGAGGATAGGGTAGATTTCGCGGCACTGGATTTGGAGAAGAGGTAGCATTGAATGGCCTCCACGGTCACCAGATTTTTCGCCCCTTGATTTTTTTTGTGGGGATACCTCGAAAGTAAAATCTACAAAACACAACCAGCCTCTTTAGTAGGTTTGGATCAAAGAATTTTCGAGGACTGTCATAGAATCACTCCGGAAATTCTTCGGAATGAGCGAGAACGTTTCGAACAAAATCTTTATTATTGTATGGACGTGGGTGGTGATCAATTTGAACATATAATTTAACTAAGAAGTAAGTAAACAACTAAACATAATTTAAATATTAAAATGTAATTTATTAAAAAGTGTTAGACAGAATTTTAAAATCTAAAGACAGAATTAAAAGGGCTTTAAAATGATACCTTACTCGACCCCTAATGTCATTTAAATATTTTGAAGTGATGCCTACCCCCGCTAGGAGGTGAAAGTAGCGGAGTCAAAATACCGGAAAAAAGTGTCCCCCTTTGATCAAAAATCGACGGGTCTCTGCAGTTCCTGATAATGGCTCTGTTTCGTTTTCGTCTGGCCACCCTGTAGAAAAAAAAATTCCCACATTTATTTCTATAATATATATTTATTTATAAGTTTTACTGGAAAATGACACTTGTGCTATTAAGTCGGGATCCAGGTTTATTCAGCCCGTTGAATGTTGAAAGAATATTAGGATGTTGCATTTCTATTTGATGTAAACTTGAATCTTTAATAAAGAGTTTGCTTCCTAATGAATATCATTAAAATACAGTTCCTGCATTTCTAATTAAAGCATAGGTGTAGATAAAAAATTGAAAAAAAGACTTGTGTTAAGTTCAGGTGAAGTCGACTACCTTAGTCGATTAACTATTTTTCTATAACATCATTAGTTTTGTATGTTTCTCTTGAGAATATTATGATTTCGAGCCGTTTTTCTCACAAGAAAATTTAACTAGTTTAAAAAAAAATCCTACTGTTTTTTATACAAAAAAATATATGTATCATTATCATAACACAACTTTTTGAAACATTAATCAAAATTTAAATCTTTAAATTAAACATTGTTTTTCTCACAGTTTGATTGTTCAGTTTAGTAAATAGATGTTCAAATTCTTGTCACGTTTATTATTTGACGAAGGTGAAATACTCACCTAAATAATAAGGTAAAGATGACGCACTGTCTTGTGAATTTAAATTATTTCTAATGAGTTTCAAATACATTAGGAAACTTATTTGAGATTGATTAATATTAGACTTTCTGCTTAAATACACTCTGGTGCAAAAAAGGGATACCTTAAAATGTTAACAGATTTTGATCTTAAATAACTTTTTCATTAAAGTGAAACTTTTTTTTCGTCCATTTATAGCATGTTGCGTTACAGCCGGCCGCGGAGTAGGGGTAAAGTGAAAGGCGCAAGGCCGTACATAGACAATAAATAGTAGGGTTGCGCGATACACTAGAAAGTATCGATATTAGGTATCGATACGGATCGGAACATAAAGTATCGATGCAGTAGAATATCGAATATTAATTTATCGATACTCGAAGTATCGATACGTTAACGATCCGAGATTTTCCTAATTTTGGTAAAAAACACTTTTTTTGGGTGGGTGGAAAAAGACTAATATTATTGCGATTTCCGGCTAAAGTTGAAGTCCTAGAATAAAAAGTTGTAGATCTTGATAAAATCTACAACTTTTTAATTGGTGACTTTTTCACATAAAATTAGCTCGAAAAACGCAAAAAACTGCATTTTTCGTTTTTTATTTTTGGTTTCGTTAAAAAATCTTCGATTTTGATGAAAATTTAGTAGAAGATAGCTTTGATAGTCACAAACCACGAAAAAAAATTTCAAATTGAAATATTGGAAATTTTTCGAGTTATAACGTTTTTTCGGTAAAACACACTTTTATGGGGGGTGGAAAAAGACATTATTGCGATTTCCGTTCAAAGCTGAGGTTCTAGAAAAAAAAAGTTGATAATAAAAGTTGTAGATCTTGTGAAAATCTACAACTTTTTCATTAGTGATCTTTTCACATAACCTCAAAATTAGCTCGAAAAACGCAAAAAACTGTACATTTTTCGTTTTTTATTTTTAGTTTCGTTAAAAAAAGCACGACATCATTTTACAACGTGATTAAAAAATCACGATATCGCTCATCACTATAGATAACGCCACTTGCCGCTACCACTAAAAATCCCGTATCGCAAGGTATCGATACACTACAAATTTATCGATACTTGGAATGCATCGAAAAGCATAGTATCGATACAAAATATCGAGTATCGGAAGTAAAAGCATCGATACACTGGAATATCGGATAGTATCGCGCATCCTTAATAAATAGTAGGTTCAAAGTTCACTCGTCGTTGGCACTTTCATGTAGCGCTGATAAAGATTTGCTGAAAACCGGTCGTTAAAACACACGGGTATCGTATATACAGGGGTCGCGCGAATTACTACCTTCATAATTTGTTGATTTATAGAAGGAGTGTTCGGTACGGGGGCTGATAAAAATGTACGTTGTTAGAAAACTATCTCAAAAAACCATGTTGTTTTCCTATGTACGGTACTACGTTGTAGTGTTTAATTGGGAACATCAAATGATAGGAAATAAACTGGACTCATTGATTAAAATAGCTTTTACTCCATTATAGAAATAAGCTTTTACTCCATTATAGAAATAAAATATTTGCATATCGTCGAAAATGTACAAATATATATAAAAATCATTGTGTGGTTTTACCACTACGCGAGTGAAACTGTTTTCGGATTGTAGGCAATTAACTGAAAATGTTCGGAAAATGATTTTTTCTATTTAGAATAATTGGAAAATGGGAATGATAATGGGAAATCAATAGTAGACAAGAGAGGAATCGAATCCACTTACTGAATACTTGAGAGAAGTATTTAATCTTGAAATGAAAAATGATAGAAATATACCAACCACGAGATATACTAAGATCGACGCGGTTTTTTCTAGAATAATTGAAAAAATAAGATGTACCTATGTCATTGTTTACTTATTTTAGTTACCATAAAATATTAGTTACATTTATAGACTGTGAGCTAAGATGAAGTTATCAACTGAATGATGGTATTTATTATGTATTCCGTATTCTAATACGCAGATTGAAATTAAAATTTATAGTTGGGTATCTTGTTTACTATTGGTTTCCCATTATCATTCCCATTTTCCAATTATTAAGATAAAATTAAAAATGCGATTTTAATACCCTATATAATTTTTCGAAAATTTTCAGTTAATTGCCTACAATCCTGTGATGCATACAGATTGCTATTTGTATTACCCTGTATACCTAATCACTGTATATTTGATTTGACAATGTAGGTATATTGCTTATCAATTTTTGAATGGAACTAAACGAAAAGTTGTTCTTTTACTTTTATACAGGGTTGGGATAAAGTATGGAACCAAGTAAATATGTTTTAAACGAAAAGAACGATATTTATGAAAATTTGCAGGTAAGTGCAATGGAACAAAATGCATCTGATGTACATTTTTTTGTTAATAATATACTTCCGGTTTAACCGGAAATGCCATCAACTCGTTTTTACAAATTTTCAACACTAAACTCAGTATGTATGAATTCAAAATAACAAGCTCTTTCAAAATCTGTAAAAATATATAGGGTGTCCCATTTAAATTAAAGAAGTTGATGGCATGTCCGGTTAAACCGGAAGTATATTATTAACAAAAAAATGTACATCAGATGCATTTTGTTCCATTGCACTTACCTGCAAATTTTCATAAATATCGTTCTTTTCGTTTAAAAGATATTTACTTGGTTCCGTATACTTTATCCCAACCCTGTATGTGTTCTATTGTAGGTACCTGTCCTATCTCTGTAATGAGATGTCTAGTAATTAATTAATTTACAAATCCGAAAAAAAGTTTCACTTGGCTGGATGTTGGGGATTTTTCCAAAAAAGGATATTCTTCTCAGATCAATAAACATCAATCATATTTCCGAATAAAAAAATACTTTTCTTAATATTGTTCTCATCTTATTTATCTTGTTTTTTATTTATTTAATTTAAATTTTCATACTAATAGGTTTTCTAGGAAAGTAGGAAAAAGAACATCTTGTTTTGACCATTTCCTTATGAAAACAAGATATAAAGTGAATGAAATATTACCTTTTGTATTGGAAACTAGAATAATTGATATAGCTCTAACTATTGTAATGTTTTTGTTATTTCTTTAAATAGTTTTACTTGTGGGATAAAATTATACACACTACTATGGATAATTACTATCTATCGATTTATTTATTGAACTTTATTTATATACACACTCTACTAATTTATTTACACGCGGTATAATAGTTCTAATTTATTTTTACCACTTGAATATTACACTATTTATCTTCAATATTTCATTCACTGTCCGATTACTAAGAACATCTGTGAACTCACTGTTTGTCTTCGTTTCACTAATTTTTTTTTGAACTAACTCAAAAACCCGCGTATATATAGTCTTTATCAGTTCTGGAAAGTTCTTGTACTTTCCGCTCTCGTCCTATGCGTAAACAATGCGTCTTTTCGAGAACATTCTCGAAACTCGAAAGGGGCGCATTCGCCAAAATTTATAATCGAGAGACAGGGCCGGCTTTGAGTTGGCGACCTCGCAACACTATAAATACTATTAATCATAAAACAAGAGCTAAATAATATTTTGTTCATTATAGTTGACAAACAGGATTTCAAACCATTGAGTGATATGCTACAGAATACTGTATACAGATTCAGCAAATAATTATCTTCAGTATAGCCATTCTGTGAGTGGAAGAGGGGAAGCTACAGAATAACAGAGAGACAATCAGTGCGATTCTGTTCGCAAATAGCAATATTGTTATAGAATATACAGGGTAGCGAGAAAGTCTGGCACCAAGTCATTTTCTTTGAAAAGAATAAACATATAATTATCAAATTTTGGGGTTATGAACGGTATTGTATTCTTCGTTTTTAGAGGAACTGTCAAAGTTATGTGACGTCAGAACTCAATGAGCCGCCGCCATCTTGAATTTTTTTAAATGGCAACGTAGGTCGAGTGATATATCACAGAAAAGCTTATTTCTTCCTCTTTCCAAAAATAGCGAATAAGTACAACACCACGAAGAAAATATCCTGTAAAGTTGCAGTTCTATTAATTTACTTGTATTTTGTACGCCACTGGTAAATGGTTAATGTGTAACAAAACAGTATATCAAAAACTGTCAAAAAAAACCTTAAAGTGTCAAAGTCTTTTTAGCAAAGTGAGTTAGTGTTTGTATAAGGCAAATTGTTTTTGTAAGCAGTAAACTAAGAAAGGCGTATTTATCAGAAAAATAACAAATCCAGATACTAATGTTAATTGGTTATGGTATGGTAATAAAAAGCGTACTTATGAAGAAGTAAGTCATTTGTTCCATGATTTAAATGGTCAACGTGCCCCTATAAGTAGATCTACAGTTTCCAGAGTAATGAGTAGATTTAATGAAACCGGTAGCGAACAGGACCGTCCAAGGTCTGGCAGACCAAAAACTGCCATAACCGAAGATAAGACTTAAGATGTCCTGTTGGATATTCAACAAAATCCCCGTACATCTACATATGAATTGGCAAGAAATCATGATATTAGCAGTCGGTCCAAACAATTTTACACAAAAATAAGTTTCATCCATACATAATGCAGAACCACCAAGAATTAGCTGAAGATGATTTCGATAGAAGATTAGAGGTTTGTGAAAAGGTTCTAGAGAAAATTGGTAATCAAAACAATTTCTTAGATTCCCTCATATTTAGTGATGAAGCTACATTCTGTCTAAATGGCACTGTTAACCAACATAATTGTTGGTACTGGTCAGATTCTAATCCGCATTGCATGGATGAAACCCATACACAATACCCACAAAACGTTAATGTGTGGGCCGGTTTAGTGAAAAACTATTTGATTGGTCCATTTTTTATTGGGGGTGCTCTTACTGGTGAAAAATATCTCAATCTTCTGCAGCAGCAAATTATTCCTGAAATAAATAATTTGTTTCCAAATATGAACGCAACTTTCCAGCAGGATGGTGCACCTGCGCACTATCACAGAAATGTTAGACAATATTTGAATACCACTTTCCCTCAGATATTGATTGGTCGAAGGGGTGAAATTGAGTGGCCGGCAAGATCCCCGACTTGACTCAACTTGATTTTTTCTTATGGGGCTACTTAAAGGATCGCGTTTATTTAACAAACCTACAACCATACAGGATTTAAAAGCTCGCATAAGTCTTGAAATTCAAGCGATTACTCCACAAATGATCAACAATTCTATTCGAAGCTTCCAAGATATGTTGTACTATTGTCAAGAAACAGATGGTCGTCATTTTGAGCACTTGTTATAAGGAAAGTTGATTATTTGTTATTACCCTAGTTAGTATTGTTGTAATATAGTATGTGTTCAAAAATTACATGTTTTAAGTCTTTGACATTTGTTTCTTGTTTTTTTCAAGTCATGTTGTACTTATTCACTATTTTTGGAAAGAGGAAGAAATAAGCTTTTCTGTGATATATCATTCGACCTACGTTGCCATTTAAAAAAATTCAAGATGGCGGCTGTACATTGAGTTCTGACGTCACATAACTTTGACAGTTCCTCTAAAAAACGAAGAATACAATACCGTTCATAACCCTAAAATTTGATAATTATATGACTTGGTGCCAGACTTTCTCGCTACCCTGTATATTGCTATCATAGCAACTTTCCAAAAAATGGTATTCTGATCATCACGATCATGATCATCATGACCTGTCAATTTTAAAGATATCTTGTTATTTACCTTGCTCTCTCAGCAACCTCATTTTTGTACTTGCTAAAGCTTTTTAAAAATGATGAAATCCACTTTTTTCATTACTATTTTTTTTCAGGAATTTGAGAATAATGAAAATAGATGAATAATTGGGAATGAATAGGTTATTTATATAAATCATTTGTAGAGGAATTATTAAATTGCAGTTTCGTCTAATTAGGGATAACAACCTTAAGATATACTGTGATCTGTTTTAGAGGAAAAATAAATCGTCTTCTTTTCTTATTGAATGCCGAAATACAGTATTGCCAGTAGCTAAATTCAAGCTACTGACAGTAACATTGCTATTGACAAAACCATTAACCATTCTTGCTATGAACGCAGGAACAGAATACACAATTTTTTCACCATATTGCTGTATGTTATAACCATACCAATATGCAGCAGAATAGCACTGAATGTGTAGAAAATTGGGTGTTTCGTGATCGGAAAGTATGCTGTTCTCTCTTAGACATTGGTCATACAATAATAATTTTATGTATAGTGCTCACTGTTGCTCCTATATGAGATTCTACCTATGGAAGATTAATATTTGCCAAACCTGTATATCTTAGGTTGTATTTATTTTTGGGAAATTGAACCACAATCACATGCAATTCGGCTTTAAAACTAAAACTTCTACACAAGATGCTGTTTCAATACTAATATCAAAAATATATCAAGAATTAGATTCTAGTAAATGTTATTTGTGTATTATTAGACTTAACTAAAGCTTTTGGCTCGGTAAGTCATGGGAGATTATTAGTCACTAGAGATTGGATTTAAAGAAAACACCTTAGATTTATTATCTAGGGTTTCCCAAGGAACGGTGCTTGGTCCTCTTTATTTAGTTTCGTATTATGTAAATAATCGTTTAAAGTTAAAAACAAAGGGGTGTGTGCTGATGTCACCGTTATTTTTTGTGAAGGAAATTCATGGCCTCGGTTAAATGTTTCGCTACAGAAGACCTAGTTGATAGCGATTAGGACAAGTGGGAGGAAGGGCATGGTTCACTTCCCGATATCACGCGGTAACGGTTAAAAACTGAACCATCTCGTATTTTGTGCCAATTTTTGAACGGCACATGGCATATCAAAGGAAAAAGTCAGCAAGAAAAACAAACACGTGCTTTAGCTTCTGCAATTGATTTTGGAAAAAATTTCCCAATTTTTTTAGCGAAATCAAAAAGATTGAATTCTTGACCATGACCAATCACGCTTTTATAACAGATCGAAATAAAAAGTGAAAAATCATTTGAAATTTATTACAAAAAGCATGGAATTCATTAGTATAAATACCTACATGTTTCTAAAACTGGAGATACTTAGTACCTATAAAAATATACAGGGTGATTTACGAGGAACTGTACATACTTCTACCATAAGAAGAGGCACGTTAGGGGATTATCAAATGACCATTAAAAATGTCTTCTTGTTTTTATTATTAATATACAGGGTGAATTATGGATCTTCACCAAAACAATGTTTCGTTATATCTTTTCAATTATTGAGTTGATTTGTCTCATTTTTTGGAGAAAGTGTTTATTGGTGTCTCGCAACTAACTGATATATTCAGAATTGAAAAAATCCAGGACCGTCCTCTTGAAAATTAGTGAGACTGCTTCATATTCAACACTTCACCCTGTATATGATTTTTCTAAAATTTGATATAATTTTTTCAGAGGGCATAAATAGACAGTCAGACCTGGGTATTTGAATTTTTTGTTACACTCACCTCACATTTCCAATTAAAGATTCATTTTAGTTCATTTCATTCCGATTAAAATAATTAGACATGATTTTTCCTCAAACAAATAAGAAAACTAGGTTATTACAAACATTTTTTATCTGGTTTTTGTTATTTACGGGTGGAAAAAGTTACATACAGGGTGATTTATTGAGATGAACCAGATATGCCAGATTTTTAAATCCGGCCCTGTAAATCAATTCAAATTATGGCATTTACCATACTGGAGCACAGTGTGTGTCGTTTCTGTTTATTTTAAAGATTTATTTAAAAATTCAAATACCCAGGTATAACTGTCTATTAATGCCCTCTGAAAAAATTATATCAGATTTTAGAAAAATCGTGTACAGGGTGAAGTGTTGAATATGAAGCAGTCTCACAAATTTTCACGAATACGGTCCTGGATTTTTTCAATATGTCAGTTAGACACCGATACACACTTTCACCAAAAAATGAGACAAATCGACTTAATGATTGAAAATATATGATGAAACATTGTTTTGGTGAAGATCCATAATTCACCCTGTATATTAATAATCAAAACAAGAAGACATTTTTTAATGGTCATTTGATAATCCCCTAAAGTGTCTCTACTTATGGTGAAGTATGTACCTCGTAACTCACCCTGTATAATAAAGCATCCCACGCTTTTTGTAATGAATATTTTTTTACTTTTTAATTGGATTTGCTATAAAATATATGGTAATAGTGCAGAACACGTGCTTCTCGATTTTGGCAGAAAATTTTGTCACAATCCATACGAATTGCTTTTATAATTGATGTGTATAAAGTTAAATTCGGCGGAAAGGCGTATTTTACGGGATAGGGAGTGAATAGCGGTGCTGGGTGGGGTAGAAAAATGAAAAAAATTTGACTTAAAAAGCCCAAAATCATAGATTTCTAAATAAAAATTCCAGCCAAAAATGTTATATTTACACTTTTGCCAGATTTCTGAATAATCCACTTATCCAATGAAATTTAAAAAAGGATGCAAAAGCTATTCTACGAAAAATGAAAGTTATATGTTTACAAATTCAATACATATCGCTTCCCGACCAACTGACACAGATGTATATCTAACAATATCAAAAAAACTGGAATACCAAACCCAACTAAATCTTACTTAATCAAACCTTACCTAATCAAACCTTACCTCATCAAACCTAACCCAACCAAACCTAACTCAACCAAACCTAACCCAACAAAACCAAACTATATCATACCAATTCTAATTGAATACTATAAAAATAGCAAGGAATGAAATTCTCAAAGAAATATTAATAATAAGTTTTAGAACTCTCGACTATACACCAATCAAATATATTGCAAATTATATTAGGGGAGGAGGGGGCACTTTCGGCCATTTAATATATTTTGATTTGAAAGAAGTACTGACATCATATTTTTTTAACTAATTAAATGAAAACGATTATCTGATCACTTTTAGAGTTATGGTGGCGGATATTTCTCTTAATTGTAAGTAATATTTAATTTATTAGTAAAAATAAAAATGTTTACATATTGGCCGAATCTACCCCAGCATGGGGTAGATTCGGCCGGTACTTGGGGCACTTTCGACATATTTAAATTTAAAACAGATTTTGAAAATATGGTGCATCATGAACACGATCAATTCAGAAAAATGTAAAGTTCAATAACTTTTAACAAATAAAATACAAAACTTAGAATTATTCCTTAAAATCTTGAAAACAGAAACCAAAAATTATATTTAAAATTATATAAAAAAAAATTATTTTATATTTAGTTCTTCAAAATTGTAGTAAAATGTGACGGTTGACTCTCGTCTTGACGTCGAATATTTTTTTTAATTCCTATTATATTCTTCTTATTGCATATTTCTACGTCCTCCACTTGGGGAAAGGAAAATTTATTAGTTGTACCCCTTCTCCGAAAATATTTTACCTCATTTTATCATTGCACATGGCCTACATAATGCAAAACAGTATTTTTTAATACGAATTTTATCAAAATATAGTCATTTAACATTACTTTAAAAGCTTCCAGACTAAGATTACTCTCTGTTTCACTACAATATTCAATATCTTCTACATCGGATTCACTGCTGGAAGTATCAAAAATCTTCTTTTTAACTTGCTTAATTTTTTTTAGTTCAGTTTCATTATTTTAGTCTTCGTTACACCTTTTTCTCACTTGCTTTACAGATTTTTGTGCTTGTTTTCTAGATTTTTGTGCTTATCTTTCAGATTTTTTCGCTTGTTTTCTCTTTTTCTCTTCCTCAAGTTCTTCTATTCTAGTTTTCTCCGAAGTCTCTGTGTAGATACTAGATTTTTCTTGGTTGGCTTTAGGCCGTCTAATAATTTTAGGTATCTGTGCCTTTGGGAAAGGCCTTACAGTATCAGGAGTAATGACATTAGTTCTTATCACATGTGCTTCTTCTGTTTTTGTATTTATTGTTTCTTCCTTATCTGGTGTAGTTTCTCCCTAAACTAGTGTAATTTAATTCTCAACTGGTGTAGTTTCTCTGGCAGCTTGTATAGACGGCTTATGTATTTGATGATCATTTGCTCCCTGATTAGTTACTAAATGTGCAGGTTCATTATAGACGTAGGTGGCGTCAAACTCGGTGCCATAAAACGCTGAGGAATTAAGATGCCAAATCCCTGGTTTCATAAATGAATTTGTTATGTTACTTGGGGAAAATGAGTCCAAAAACGACAGTTTTGGGATCAGCTTGACAGTAATGGTTTTTCCAGGGTTACTGGACATCCAGTCATTAAAAGACACCGCACATCTACTTTTAAATGGCCCAAAAACCCCAACATCTAGTGGCTGGAGTTTGTGAGATGTGTAGGGAGGGAATGACAGGAAAACAATACCATTATCTCTGGCATACGAAATCGCTGCTAATGTTACATGCGACTCGTGATTATCCAACAATAACCAGTATTTTATTTTCTTTATTGCATTTAGTATTCTTGACAACATGTTCTAATGTTTAAACAAATAAGTCGCCTGTCATCCACCCAGAATTATTTCATTTCCAACCGCAACACTTGAAGTTGGACTGTCCTCTAAATAATTTTGTATATCTCGCACCCTTGGAAATATATACACTGGTGGGAGTGCGTTACCTGTTCCACTGATTATGCCAACGTTGGTTACTAATTCCCCTCTTTCAGCAGATGCTATAAGGCCTACTTGTTTTTCCCCTTTGGAGCAATAACTTTGGGTGGATTGAGAACAGTTGAAACTCCAGTTTCATCTAAATTATGGATTTGTTCAGGAGTAAATTTGTACTTCTCTAAAACCTTTCTATAATTTTGAAAAAAAATCTTCCACTCTGGTCTTATTAAAGCCAATTCCTTCTAGCTAGGCTGGTGTTTTCTGGCTTACGTAAAGATAGAAGAGATTTGTGCCTTTTCATAAATCCATACAACCAGTCAATTTCTGCTTTTTTATTAGAATCCCATTTATCTGGATACATGCAATCAGGTAACACTTTTGCATATTCATAAACAAATCCCCTCAATTGATCGCGAGTCAAACCATAATTAATGTTAGCGTACAGTGTGATATCCTCCTGGGAAGTAGAAAAAATGATTCTGGTAGCGTATTTCTTTTTTTCTGCCGTGTCACTTTGATATCCATCATCTTCTTTCTCCAAATACTCCTCTGCAGTAATTTTTTTTAAAATATTTTTTATGCGTGACTGTAAAGTCGTCGTACAAAAATTCTGGATGCTTCTCGCTGGCCCAAATTTTTTGATAAAATTTGTCGCAGAGCATTAGTTATTACTTTTTCATCTAAATCAGCCCTGTTGGCCTGTTGGTCTTTGGTTTATAATTTCGCACCATCAGGAAAGAATATTTTCCTATGATACATTTTTAATATACTATCTGGGGCACGTTCGGCCACTGGCCGATCCTGCCCCAACTGTATTTTTCGGTTTATATAATTTGGCTCGGCAATAAGACCTAACCTATACATGAGACAAAGACTCACAAGAAAACTATATACATCAACGTATTTAGAGCCAAATTTTTAAATAAATAAGTAATATATATAAAGATTTATTGTAATTTTTTTAAAATTACAATAAAAACTTACCTTTTCACCACAATTTTCATTAGTAATTTTTAAGCACACGTGCTAACTAGCTCAAATGATAATAACAGAGAACGGAAGTGCTTTTATAATTCTTTCCATATAAAAACAGCGCGAAAGTATGAAAAATATAAATTTTAAATAGGATGGCTGAATGTGCCCTTTAGCCGAATGTGCACCCTCCTCCCCTACCTATTTAAGTACACTTTTCGTAGAATAGCTTTTGTATCCTTTTTTTTAATTTCATTGGATTAGTAGAATATTCAGAAATCTGGCAACGCTGTAAATATAGCATTTTTGGCTGGAATTTTTATTTGGAAATCTACGATTTTGGGCTTTTTAAGACTAATTTTTACCCCACCCAGCACCCCTATTCACTCCTTATACCGTAAAATCCGACAAATTTAGCTTTATACACATTATTAATAGATTTTAACAAAAATTTTTGTCAAAATCGAGAAGCACGTAGGTATTCTGCACAATGACCAAATAGATTTTTAAAGTATTATTTATTTTTTCATAAAAGACCTTCCTCAAAATTGCTTTAGAAGTTAATTACTACATGCCACTTTACATCTATAGTAACAATTATTTATTGCTATATTGCTTTCTTTCAAGGATAACGACCAAAGTATAAAACCATTATAAATGGTTATTTATCTCTATCGGTGAGAATAGAAATCAATGTTATGAAGCAAGCAGAAGTGATGAAAATTTTCAGTGTCTCTATGCGTGCAAAAATTTGTAAAAAGCTAGGTACATACAGTGTGGAAACCACTTATGGAATGAAATTCTTTATGTCATTATTTTAGAAAATTATAAAATATGCCGAGACACGTCAACTTTTGAATTGAGTTGTGCGTTATGTAAACATAAATTTAAATGTACAGGGTGATTCACGCAAGTATGCCATAGTATGTGTTTTTTTTTAATGAAACACCCTGTACATTTGCATATTTTTGAAATCCCCTTAATGAACCGATTTCAACAAACTAAATAATGTATGGTCAATTATGAATTATACAGGGTAAAATTTTTATTTTTACAGTTATTAAACACATACATAAAATACCTGATGTATTTGATTTTAATACATTAAAATAAATGCTCAAAATGTTCTCCACCTAGTTGTTGGCAATAGCACAGTCTCCTATAGAACTCCTCCTTAACTTTGTTTAAAGTTTGAGGTGAAATATTCCGTATTTCTGTAGTTATCCTGTCTTTGAGGTCTACAATGCTAGTTGGTTGTGTTGCATATACTTTGTTCTTGAGATAACCCCACAGAAAAAAATCTAACGGCGTAAGGTCTGGCGATCTAGCTGGCCACTCAATAGTACCTCTTCGTCCAATCCATTTATTGGGGAAGATTTCATCTAAATAAGTTCTTACCATTAAAGCATAATGGGGTGTTGCCCCGTCTTGCTGGAACCAAACATTTTCATTCGGTAGGCTAGGATCTATTGCGTTGGGATATAAGTTTGCCAACGCAGGAATAACTTCATTTCTAAGCATATTTAAATATTTTTCAGCTGTCAAATTTCCATCTATATATATAGGACCAATAATATGGTCGCCTATGATTCCGGCCCAAACGTTCTCCTTTTGCGGGTACTGAGTATGAGTCTCACGCATGCAATTAGGATTCTCTGCTGACCAATATCTACAGTTCTGTCGGTTTACCTCTCCATTCAATGTGAATGTTGATTCGTCAGAAAAAAGAATGGTACCAAGAGCTATCTCATTTCTGTTCAGCTTATTCATCAATCTTTCACAGAAATCCATTCTACGATCTGTTAATTCCTGCACAAAAGTTAATTTCTAGGGATGAAGTTTTTCTTTATGAAGACATCTTAGAACAGTTGCATGACTAACATTATTTTCACGGGCAATTTGACGTGTACTTGAAGTTGGATTCTCTTCGACACTTAAAAAAATATCCACTTTCACATCATCTTCAACGAAGTGTGGTTTTCTTTTCAATGGTTTGACATGTCCAAGTTCTCTGAATTCTGCATGAATTTTAGACACAGTACTTTGTGAAATATTAGGCAATTCGGGATACCTGAGATTAAATAAGTTTGCCACTTCAACTTGACTTCTGCAGTTATCCCCGTACCCGATCATCATTAAAATCTCAATTCGGTGAGTCTCAGTTAAATATTTCATTGTTATGTCGACAAGGAAAGAGTGTTTGACAAAGATTTTACTTTTTCAGTATAAACTGTCAACACATCAACAACTGACAGAATAGAAAACAATCCACATTATTTACCGATTTTGTCTAATTATTGGCGTTATTAGGCAATTTTTAGGCATTTATGATAAAATTCATGGGCGTAGCAGGTTTTGTTTAATATAGAAATACGTCTAATAATTAGTTAGTTTAGATTTTTGATAAATCCATATTTAGCTAATTTAAAAAAGTACCAATATTTCAAGTGTAATAAATTATTAATTTTAAAATTTCACCCTGTATAATTCATAATTGACCATACATTATTCAGTTTGTTGGAATCGGTTCATTAAGAGGATTTCAAAAATATGCAAATATACAGGGTGTTTCATTAAAAAAAACAACACCGACTATGGCATACTTGCGTGAATCACCCTGTACATTTAAATTTATGTTTACATAACGCACAACTCAACTCAAAAGTTGACGTGTCTCGGCATTTTTTATAATTTTCTAAAATAATGACATAAAGAATTTTATTCCATAAGTGGTTTCCACACTGTATAAAAAAAATACGCGAGCGACATGCATTTTTTTCTATATTAGACTTTAAAGGAGCAAATCTGTAAGCAAATGTTAAATTTTAAAGCATGGTTACAAATTAGACAATCTGCTAACTCCATTTTACTTTTATGTATGCATAATAAGCTTTAAAATATTAACGGAAAAATCTTAATTGGACACCATATCTGTTAAAATTTAAATTCCAATTTTGACTATGTATAGATTAAAAAATTTCTAATAGCGGAATCTTCGTCAAATATAACTGCGTGTCGTTAATTTTTAACCTCTTCTTATAGAATTGATAAAAGAAGAAATAAGAGAAATCAAATATGACATATATCAGAAAGATAGCGAGACCGAAATGTACCTGTAAAAACGAACAAAAACATATTAGAATAAAATGTTGGAGGAATTAAACATTCTTCACAACGATTTGGACATTATTTCTAACATGTTTCGTTATAATTATTGGAATAAATTCTGTTTTACGTCGATATTATTATTATCAATGGGTTTGTAGTTAAATTTATAAAAATACCCAACGTCAGTGGCGTAAATAGGATTTGAATCTAGGGGGTGGCAAATGTTGGAGGACGGGGGGGGGTCTGGGTAATTTCAGGCTTCAGTGTAGAAAAGGATCTCTCTGGAGTGCATGTCGTTACAGGAAGAGTGCAGAGGATTTTCAATAGCTGGTAGATGGAAGGGTACAATGTTTTGTCACAAGCATCAAGGCTGGTAACAGCGGACTTTGAAACTTTGTGATTTTCTGTTCGATCAATCTCTTTCCTCCACAGTTTTAGTTCCACAAAAATGTCATCGCTGTTTGATAACACATCATTTGCACAAAACTCAGCTAAGGCATCTAGCTTTGTTTTAGTTTCGCTGTTAAGTTCAAGCCCAAACAAACATTGAACGCCTTCAAAAACAGCTTTGTGCTTTTTGAATATTTCTTCAAGTTGCGAAATGTAGAAATCAATAAAAGGAAGGAATAAGTTTACTCTGTAGTGGTTTTCTATTTGACCATCTTGACTGATCCCATCAGCGCACTCACTGGATGTACTTGGGGCATTGCTCCTGTTCTTTTGTTTTGAACAGTCTAGGAAATTTCAAGTCCATACCCATATCTAATGCAACAGCTTTGACTTGGTTAAAAACATTACATGAACCTCTTGCTCGGCATTAGTACGCATAAGATGCAATTCTGATAAGATATCCTCGGCCAATACAACAGCCTCTTTCAAATCCAAATTTTCCTTTTGTAGTTCTTTGCACAAAGGCATACCAAAAGCAAATCATTTGCAACAACGAGTACAGCAACGAAAAATTCAGTGTTTAATACTGCCCACTTCAAGTTATTAGCTTCAGACCCATCCTTCCATGAGGATTCAAATAATTACGTTAAAGTTATAAGTATATTTTGTTTTTTTTTGCTGATCCTCATCATAGTATTATAAACATGTGAAAACTGTGGTGTTTTAAAAGTTTTTTTTAGCCTTTCAGATGGTCTTTGGGGGGTGATTGATCACCCCCCGTATTTACGCCACTGCCCAACATCAATGTACAGATATAACGTCGATTTGATTTCTATATTCTTGTTTACTGTTTTCAACGCTTAAATTCAGTATACAATTATAATCAAAGTTCATATTTATGTTCATTGTGTGAAATAAGCACGTTTCTGCAGATAGTACAGATTGATAGAATACGATGACTCACATTTCTAGTTGGATCTTAACAGCTCTTCATACATTCGTTTCCAGTTAAAAATAATTTGTTGACAGAACATTTATACTTATCTATAAGAATTTCGAAAAACAAAAAACTGAATTGTTTAATTTTGATGGTTAAAGTTATTATTTTATCATTGTATCGATGTACCTAAATAACAATTTTAATTAAAAAAAAAGAAAGTGTTGACATACTAATATATACAATAATTATTATTGTCGTGGTACGTAACGCAATCATAACTTGGAAAATAGAAAAACTATGAAAGGAAATTATTGACGTTTACTCACCATTTATTCTCTGAAAACTGAAGTTTTTCAGCACAAACACCTTTTCTAACCGAACTTAATTTAAAACACTCAAATACAAAGTCCGAATTTATAACATCTTACACTTTCGCAAATGTGTCAGCTGTTTTGTTTGTGCAAATACAAAGGTTTCAATGTACTGGTTGTAGTGTATTCTCGGTTATGGAGCTGAATGCGACTGTTTTCATGTAGCGTTGCCGGACTTTCAACCAGCAATTTCCCCAACCGATCTATGTTTTCCTTTGTCTGCTGAATCGTTTGATCTTTGCTCTCGCGGGTATCTAGGTGCAGATTTGATACATTATACACCAGAAATGAGTAATTTATTTATTTATCGGATAGTCGTTCTTTTTAGTTGAGAGATTAAAGTATAATTCTCGAATCGATGAAATCAATTGGGTAACGGCTAGACTTTATATTAAATATTTTGTTTACCACTGTGGTTTGACGTAGTCTCTCTAGTTATTTAAAAGTCAGGTATCAATATAACAATAACATATCAATAATTTATTGCATCTTTTAAATCTATCAAGTTGAATCATTACGTTTTAGATGCCTGAAAAACACTCTCACGATGAAAAAAAAGATATGATTGCAAAAAGAACAGTAAACAGGAACCCTAATAACACGGAAACATCCCAACAATATTCCAGAAACATCCTTCTGGGACAATAGAAACGTACTAACAACATCCCCATTTCCCTCGAAACATCTCTAGGATGTATCTGGCAACAGCCATGTCATCATTTTCAACGTTCTACAAACATCCCAGTAGGATGTTTCTAAGATGACATAGTATGGACTAGGTTCATTCGGGGTACTTTGTTTAGAACATCTCAGAAACGTTTCTAAAAATATACTGGAAGTGAAATCTCTAGGTGCAAATAAAACATTTCAATATTTCTTAAAACAAGAGCAATTTATTACAAATTTCTAACAATATTTTCCATAAATCACATGTTACATTTTCTAGTAGGTATAGGAAGTGTATTATAAAGCATTGGTAAACAAGTATTAGCAACCATGGCATGGTTGCTATGACTTGTCTACCAATGCTTTATTTCCCTATACCTAGTAGAAAATGTTACATAGGGTAATATGATAACAGTTCATTTACTTATGTTTTAGTTCCATTCTCAATCGTCTTTCTTTTGCTCTTCTCAGCCAATCACCAATTTTCGATTCGATTTTCGTTTTTCAGCCGATTAAAGCGCTGACAATATTTATTTAATAATTTTCTTTTTTTCTGACTATCCATTTTACTATCCAATATAAATGCCCACTTTATAAATAAGCCACAACACTCACAAGGTTATCGCTTATTTTTACCACAAAAACTCAACAACAGCGTGCTGTGAACTCAACACTTCTACTTCTAACCTTACTTTTTGCAAATTAGGTCTTCTTTTTTTTTCTAATCTTCTTTTACCTCTTTGCAATGTTGAAGAAGTGGGATATCACAAATAAGTCAGTCATAATATTTTAATAGGTATGTATGGTTTAATAAACATTGTTAAAGTTTAAAGACAATTAACAATTATTGGCAAATATATACGAGTTGTATATTTTGTAATGAAAATCATGTTTATGTACCAAGAGAAACATTCTAGGGACATCCCAAGGATGTAACATTATGTCAATGGTATTTATGTACCAATAGAAACATTCTAGGAACATCCCACCTAGGTCGGAAACATTGGGACAGTAGTAGTACTTTAATGGTATGTCCCAGGTAAATACTGTGTTATTAGGGAAGCTACTTCTTGACAAAGAAGCAAATTTATTAACAATAGATGTCACTTGCACCTCAGCCATTCACAAGAATAGCTTTTCCGTCTCGAGTATCAAAGCTGAAAGCTGGCTCCGAGTTTAGTATAGTAGAAGCAATAGATATAGTGATATAAACGATTCGATTTGAAACTAAACACTAAACTGAATTTGCCCCTGGGTGATATAAGAGCCTTGTTCGTTGTGCGTCCTTCCGGGGCAGTACTATTTTTTAAAGGTATCCAATTAATTTTTGTAAAAAGTTCTTCCCAAAGGCTGCTTAAATAATGTTCCCTAGTATTTTTTTTCAAAAGTTTTCCGTTAGGGCTGTAATCGGTGGTTAATGTATAGACCACTGCTCATTTAATATTAATGAGCAGTCGTTAATATAGAGACCACTACTCGTATAACAGTAATAGACTGTGATTTTAACATATATTGATAAAGAGAAAACATACTGTATAACATATCCTTTATTAATTAAGCTTAATTATATAATAATACATGGGTATTTATTTTACTTCGTAATATATAATAATTAGGTAGTTTAGTTCTTATTATAGGTTATAAATAATTTTAAAAATTTTGTAAGCACAAATAGCCTGGGATTAAACATCATTTGTAATATGGGTATGAAACATCACCTTAGATAGTTACTGATCCTTTTCCGAAATAATTACAAACAAAACTTCGTAAACACCTGTTTTGGGGTCTACCAAGTTGTACCACGACTACCTGAGTTAATCCATTTCTGCCTTTATTGGGGATTATACAGATCATGGAGGTGGATCATTACGAAATTACACATAAGCCGTATTTATTGAGGGAATACCCAGTACCACTAATAATAAATTTAATTAATATTTGTTTTTATTTTCTCAGTAATTTTACCCATACTTTACCCGCTCAATCGAACTTTGTGAAGGGTGGTTACTATTCATTTCTAGTTTTGCTAATTGAGTAGTCGGTTGTGAGTTTATTATCAGAATGGAAATTCAATACATGTTTAGTGAAAAAGGGGCAAAATTGCTGGTGTTAAATAACTTTAAATTTTCAAAAGCACACATTGCGAAGTGTGGGAAAATAAGATGGCGTTGTACTAACACCAAAAGTAGGTGCAATGCAAAAGTATACACAAGTGCAGATGAAAAAACTATTTTGGAATCCCAGCTGGAACACAATCATGAAAGTGAGAAGACAATTGCAAGACAAGCTGTTAGCAATAGCGTTAAAGCTAACCTAACCTAACCTAAACTAACCTAACCTAACCTAACCTAACCTTACCTAACCTAACCTAACCTAACCTAACCTAACCTCACCTAACCTAACCTAACCTAACCTTTTTTTGTTGTCGACCTATTGTCTACAGCCCAGCAGCGAGTTGCGGAAAAGCCTAACCTAACCTAACCTAACCTAACCTAACCTAAACCTAACCTAACCTAACCTATCTTTATGTTATTTTTATTTGCCGCAGTAGAGTTTATTATAAGTTATAAATTAGTTATAAGTTATATTATAAGTAGGTATAAAATAAATGTAAATTTGTATATTTCAAAATAAAACTGAAACACTATACCTGTACGTCTATTTATTTTATATTAAGTATACCAAATTTATATAAAATAGTTAAGGTCATTAGCAATAAGACCTTATTTTCAAATCGTTGATACCCCAGGAAATTCGGTGGTACAACTCGGCGGTAGGATTATACCTACCTGATATGTTGTGGTACAACTCGGCGACCCCGCCTGTTTTATGTAACAACACCTGATTGCTGCATTTCATTCCACACAGGCAGTGGTAGCATTAGAAACCACTTCTCATATATTTGGCGCCTAAACTAACAAGTGTTCAGTATATCAACATCTGCTCGTTTACTACGCTATTTGTGTATAGAAGGTCGAATTTCATATTCAATAACATGCATCAGTAAGCTGTACATTAGGTTGTTTCTATATGTGCCACTACCCTATAAAAGGTTTTAATAGCTAACAGATTAAATATTTTGTCGGCACCGGTGGCATCACTATATCAAATTTTCGCACTATACCTACAAAAGTTTCGAAACTTAATAACAAGTCAGTGACTTCTTCATTGAGGAATTGTATATTTTGATATGTACAGTGTATGTACTTTATACTTCCCAACAGTTATAAAAATTTACCTTGTGGATAAAAGTACTTATATCTCAATTTAAACGTAATATAAAAATAATTAATAGTTTTATTTGAAAAGTGAACGGTACTAATTCTAGGTCACATTCAATAATTTAATAATTATCATCAGCCATTTCAGTGCGCCAAAGGTCATTGACTAATATCTCTAAATAATGTACCCGAATTTTTCTGAAATATTTAGCAATCCGACAACACTGTTTCCCCACATGCTGTAAAGAATCGAAGTCCTTAGTTCGGCTGTACCTATTGCGAATGATATAGTGAATAGTAACATACAAAGCTTAAGGTTTATACGCCGGTTTAATTTGGCGTTATTTTCGCCCTTATGATATTCAGTGCGGATGTACTGATGAGTTTTGTCCTTACAGGGAAGTTTTTGAACTTTGGCGACGGCGCCCGGTCCAATGGATGTGCGAAATTTTAACTGATCATGAATAAAACCCATAATGGAATAATGAGACTCGATTATTGATAAATTATAGAATTAATTTAGTTTCCTACTTTAACAATATGAACAAAAATGTAGTCTTTTATTAGAGATAATGATTCATGTTTGGAAGGACAACCATCATTTTATTCAGGATGGATTCTGGTAGAACTGGTAACGATAATTTAGTACTAGCCAAAATAATTGTTCTGAATGTAAGACATTTTTTTTCAACCTGTTATTCTTAAAATAGTTTTCGTTTCAAGTATAATAAATTAAATTATGGACATACCCTAATATTTCAGAAATGCATTTCTCGACAAAACAACCAATTGCTTGAAACAAATAAATAAAGTATCATACATTATTTCACGACGACGAGGCTATGAGCAGTGCCGGATTTACATACCAGGGCCCTAAGGCATCCAAAAATCGGGGCCTCTATGCCCCATATTCTATAAAGCTGTTTTTTTATTGCTAAAAAAAACAAACAAGTATTATATAACAAAAATGTATTGCAAGATAATTATTTTTTTCACCAAAACATAAACATATATGTATACCTGTTTAATTAATTGAACTGAAACGTATATATTATCATATAATGTTAAAGTAAAATTTACTTAATTACAGTTACCTTTAAATAATTGTCATATTAGTAAAGCGTGATCAATAGACGTCAAAAAAATAATAGTTCAATACTATTAATTAATTCAATGTCTGTCGGGGCATAAAACCCGAGAAGTAGTTGTTGCTTCTTAGTGGACGGTCTGCTCTTTGGAAATTTATTTTTACTAATTTTGTAAAGCGTTTAATAGTATTGACCTATTATTTTTTTTAAAAGTAAAATAAAATTTAATAAAAATAATTATTTATTATCAAGCACGCCATTTTCGTGATTTAGAATTTAAAAACACATGCTTCCAGTCATTAAACCCTTCCTTATATTCGCTGTTTTTTGTGCAATATAATTTACATGGAATGCAGTACACTTTTTTTGTTGCTTCTTAATAATAAATCCACGAACGTTGTACATTTCCATTGGAAGAGTTGTGTAAAAAATGCTTTTATTTGCATATCGACGAGTTATTCCATTTTTGCCTTCATATTCTCGACCGGAATTTGAAAAATCTAAACTATCTATATTTTGTGGTTTAAAGTTCTTTGACCTTTGACCTTTGATTAATTCTCTGTTGAAGTCCGGAAGGTCCAGGTTGGGGTGTGGTTTCCCTTCTAAAGTCTTGGTTTTCTTTTAGTCTGCTGCTTCCTTCCATATTGTTGTCTTCCACAAGTTCTCGTTCTGTTAATATGCTAGGAGCAAAGGCCACTTCGGGAATAGCAAGTGGATTGTACGGATATATACCCGTAGCAGAGAAACCTGATATTGTATTTTGTGGGGTTACTGCCTTGTCATAGAAGGATCCAAATGGCAAGATGCGCCATCAAAAATCAAAAGACAATTTCCTGGAAATTTATATTTTCCAAAGTGCTTAATCCATTCGTTAAATGTTTCAATTGTCATTGCTTTCTTCGTCATAAGCGTCAGAGTGCCTGGTGGCAAGTTGTCACACCATTCGCGTTTCATCCTTTGACCTTTAAATAGAACTGCTGGGGGAATCCTTCCTTCGCTGGCGTTACCACAAGCAACAACAGTAACATGCCATGTTCTGGTGCCACTAGGTGGACCCTTTTTGCTCCCTTTTTCGCAAGGATAGTTTGCTGGTGATGCAACGTTAACCTGCACCCCTTTTCATCCATATTAAAAATTCTTTCAGGTTTATCCATTAGGTCAAGTTCTAAAAGCACTTTTTGAAGCTTTTCAAAATAATCAGATACAATATGTTTGTTGAGCTTTTGTGCTCTCGCCGGTTTCATATTCTGTGCCTTTCTAGGAGTAATCTCTGGGTGTCTCTTTAAAAACGCTCTTAACCAATGACGGCCAGCTAGGCGTCTTTCTTGAGAAAACATGTTAGATATACAGTTTAACTGACAATAATTAAAAACAGATCTGCGAAGCAATCGTTTCGTAAGGGTAACCCACATGGGCCAGTCTAATAATTCGGGACGCTAATTCTGTTTCTTGGTCTTCATTCAGAACAATTTTTCTGCCAAGTGATTGTTTTACGGTGGTGTTTTTGTTCATGTAACGATTAAGAGTCCTTCGTGGTATTTTATACTGCTTTGAAGTTGAGTTTTTCGACTCCCCATTTTGTATAGCTCTTATGGCGCGCTTAAGGTCTTCTTCCGTCCACTGGGAGCGAATAGACCGTTTTAACGGAAGACATCTTGTGGTGGCGGCGACCGTTGTCCACCTATAGATTTATATAGTAATTAATAGAAGCTAACTGTAATTCTAAAAGGAACTAAGAATAGTCAGCTGTTCATGCAACATAAATTAATGAATCAACTGGACATGCGCAGTTTCCTCAATGATTTGTCAAAACTTCCAATAGTAAGCGAGCTGTCAGATAGCTGAAGATAAAATTAAACGTAAACCAACTTTTTTACAAATAACATTGTTGTAAACTGTAAAAATATTTCCACACATGTAATATAACCTCATGTAAACAATAAATTCACACAAATCACCAGTAGGTAATCTGTGGCCAGGGTTTGACGCATGCGTTGTGTTGAATTCATGGAGGAAATTAATGTCTTAGTTGAAAGTTGGACATCTTTCTTAGTTTTAATTTAAATCTTAATTTCTTAGTTTCTTGCATGAACATCTACATTACATTACATGGTTTTATCTTCTTAGTTTTAGTTTTAAATTGGTTTTAGTTTTAATTTTTTCTTGCATGAATCCACCTTGAGTGTCTCGAAAGTTCAGTGATTGTTTTTATACCTTGATAGTAGGGAAAAGGCGGGTAATTTGACGCAGCACCCCTTAAACAACGATATCGGTAAGGTTAGCCACTGAAAATTTGAATCTTCCGCCTTGCCCCTTCCACATTACCTCAGCGGTATTCGTTTCCTAAAAATTTTACATAACAGTTATGTGAGAGATGCAATATAAGAAACACGTGCAATTCGACCAAATTTTAGCCGGTGATTGAAGTAAAGGTAAGTCTATTGTTTATTATATTTAAACAATTACTTGCATTCCAGTGAATCAAATATGCCTTCTTGATATTTTTTATTTTCTTCAAGGGCCGCGACAGCTAAGGTCATTTTGACCTATTCAGTTGTATTTTTTTTCATTCATTTTATATTCTTTGCATTATATTGGATTCTTTTAGGTAATTTAAAAGTCTATTGATGGCAGGGTGATCATTTAGCAGTATGTCTTTTATTTTAGTTGGTAGCCATAGTCTATTTCGCAGTTGAGTGAAAAGGTCACATGAAAAAATGTGTTCATACGTAAATCGTTTTCTACAATGGTTACTGATATGGGTCTTTGTGAACCTGCTAGTAGATACAAATGGGCGAGATTAGTAAGTTTGTCCTATTCTCATTCTGCAGAGTACAACTTGTCCCTTTCTCTTGAGATGTTTTGGGTAATACCATTTAGTAACGAGTCGTTTCGATTTTTTCAGTATGCCATCATAGTTATTATATTGGTTTTGCCATTCTTGGTAGGTATTATTTTTAATGGCTAATTTGCGGTTACAACGGGATGTAGGAATCCCAATATCCGGCGGTCGAGAGGCTGCATTTTTGGCTTCTGAATCAGCTAGCTCGTTACCTGATATATTGGAATGACCTGGTAACCACATGATTGCTACTATTATTCCCTGTGTTTTTAGGTAAGTAACCAGGTCTAATATTTTGCATACCCATTCATTCAGAGAGAAAACACTTTTTACAGCAATTGTAGCACTTAAGGGGTCTGTACATATTAGGCACTGTTTATTTTCATGATGGGAGAAATACAGAAGAGCTTGCCAAATAGAATATAATTCGGCGCTGTATACCATATTATTTGGGTTCATGCTCCAAGATGAGGTTTGTTGGTTAATAACAATTGAAGCTCCGAAGCACGATAGGTAGATGTTGCGGTATCTTCCTTTTTCCAGTTGTTCAGTAAGTTGTTAACAAATGGTGTGGATCTTATCCATGGAGCTTCGCTATTTTGTTGGTACTTTGATAACGTGTATGTGTAGGTTTACCTTTTTTTAGATCTAAATTATTTTTACATTTGTTTCGAAGAAATATTTTATTTTTGTGAGAACAATACATTTATTATTAATTAAGTCAATAATATTTGCAGATGGGCAAATATACTCGCAAGACTGAGGGGGTGCGAACAAAGAGCAGATAAAAACGATAGTCATTATTATACTAAGAGATAAAATAAATATAAGGGAGGTGGGAAGAACCTATGGAATTCATTAAAGTACACTACGACGCCATATAAAAATTCACAAAAATCTTAGTGAAGAAAAATGACGTAGTTTAGGTAGAGCTCCAATTTTTTCAGAATAGCAAGAGAGCAAAATGTATAATCATGCGCTCACCCTGGCAAATTTTTACTTTGGACTAACCAAGAAAGAACTTTGTTCAATTGCATACCAATATGCTAAGGCCAATAATGTTAAACATGTGGTTAATCGTGAAACAAAAGAAGCAGGTAAGGCATAGTTTAAAAATTTTTTAAAAAGGAATCCTGGTCTGAGTATGAGAAAACCAGGATCTACCAGTATAAATCGGTTAACCGCATTTAATAAAACGGAAATTAATTTGTATTTTAGGAATATGGAGAAACTAATGGACAAACATAAATTCCAGGCTGACAGGATTTACAATGTCGACGAAACGGGCGTTTCAAATGTACCTAAAGAAATAGCAAAAAGTTTAGGGCCAACGCGGAAAAACTATAACTCTAATATGTACCATACCCTCATACCCCCACTATTTGTCTTTAACAGAAAAAGAATGTCACCACTCTTAGAAAAAAATGGGCCAACAGGAGCTATTCATGCTTTCACTAAAAATGGCTGGAGCAACGAGGAAGTATTTTTTATGTGACTAAAACATTTCCAGTCCAAAGTGCAATCGTCTGCAGAAAATCCATTACTCCTCATACTTGATAATCACTCCAGCCATATATATTATTACAGATATACCTATTCTGCAAAGAACATTCAATAGTAATGCTAACCATCGCACCCCATCGGACTCAACCGCTAGATTTAACTTTTTATGGACCATTAAAAAGTGCTTTTAGTAGGCAGAGTAACTTACTTATTAAATACAAAGTTTGTTCCGGTAGCGAACAGTATAAAATAACAGCCTTCGATCTAGCTAAAATTTTTAATGTAGGTAGCATACGTTCAAGTTGCCAATATCGAAAAAGCGGTTGCCGGTTTTAAATCTAGTGGAATATGTCCCCTTCAGACGATTTATTTGTTGCGGCAGAAAATTTAAATGACGAAGCTGTATACAATGACGTTCAACCTACGACAGATCGAAAGAACTTTCTCAGTTAGCCACAGCTATAGAATATTACAGGCAACAACCCTCAACATCTGGTTGCCAAAATACAAAAAACACCTTTTCTGTCCTCCGGCCGGATAGCATCAACTTTCGGGCAGCCGCGCTAAACGAAGTTGCCACTTTCCGGCTCCGTCGAACAGAAAAATAGTATACACACCTCGGCCAGTAAGTAAGTACATGTGATCTGAGAAATTTCTTACTTTACTGGCCTAGGCCTGTAATATACTATTCAGTCAGTCACAGCTTCACCCGATGACAGGCAACAACCGTCAACATCAGGTTGCCAAAATACCAAACACACTCCTATTCGCGAAAACAAAGGTAAACGTCAGGTTGGTGTCTTTACCTCAGCTGAGAGGTGTGAAACCATCACTGCTGAAATATGAGTTTCAGCTTCTGGTGCATACATGCCTCCTACTCTAATATTCCCGCGCAAACTACTGCAGCAGGATGATTTAGATGGTATGATTCCAGGTGGATCTGTTGAATGACAGTGACAGTGGATGGATAGACATGGACCTATTCTTTTGCTGGTTCAAGAAGTTCGTCACATATTCCAGGAATTCAAAAGATTCACCGGTTCTTCTGCTGTTAAATGGCCACTCTTCGCACACCAAAAACTTAGATGTTATCAATTACGCTATAGAACTGGGGTGTGACCTGTGAACATGGACGTTTTCTTTGACTCAGATTACTTGCTCATGATAAAGCCAAGCTGACTAAAGGAAAATCAGTGAAAAGGAAAATAGCAGAAGATCAAACTCAAACAAAGCAATCAAAACCTCTATCTAAACAATCTAAACCTAAAGAAGTTTAATCTGATTCAGAGAGTGACGTAAGTGACACAGAGTTTTTGTACTGCGCAGACATGTATTCAACTTCAATGGAGGGATGTCAAAAATTGGTAGATAATTCATGTGCAGGTGTAGACGATGAAGAAGACGAAGTAGTATTTATTTTTGAGCACTGTCAGTAATTTCTTTCGCCTTAACTATACGTTACCCCATTCTGCCCGATTCGACGGTCAAAACGGGATGAGTAATATATTTGTATTTCCCGTCTAGTTTTGATGTCATATTATATTTGTTTGTGTACGTTGTGTTAATAAACAGTTAATGCTTTAATAAAAGCTTCTTTTTATGCTCGATATTGTAGGCCTTGAAGTTTTTTTTCTGGGCCACTCTGAAGCTTAAGTACCCCATTTTGCCCGGCTGCCCCCTAGGTACCTTAACTAACCTTAGATAAAATGTCGAGAACACACACGCCAAGTTTAAAGTTGTGATTCACTGAGGGGGCCTCGTTTTAAAGCACTATCCAAGTATCGCTAGTATCAATTAAATAGTCACCTCGCTTCGTTAAAAAAGCTGAAAATCGAAAAAAAGATATCTTATCTCTTTCTACCCGCATTCCACACTCAACATCATTACAAAACGATGGCGTTTTAGATTCCTTTAAGAATTAAAGTCCAATTGTGTGCCCTCCAGCACAATATGGCTGACCTGTCAGTGGCGTCATTCTGGAATGGTCTATTTAGATCGTGTTTTCTACCATAAAAAAATCACTACAATGAGAAACACACATGAAAGAGGAAAAAGTTGGTTTGGAGCTGTTAGAGCCATTTGTAAAAACTTCACCAAATTATTTTTGTTGACAAGATAATATAAGTAAAATACATAATTAGGAAAAATAACTAATTATATAAAGCATAAACACGAGCTAATCACAAATAAAATATAAACCAATGTGAAACCACAAGAAAATGCAAATAACTTGCTGTCACTCTAGCCTAAACTTCTTTTTTTTTCTTCAATTTTGGTGACTACACTATCTTATGATTATTTTGTTCCATGTCAAAATTTGTGCCTAACTTCAATTTATACTAGTGACGTCAGAATGTAAAAGGCGAATTTAAGAAATGCGATTTTTCGATTGTGTATAAAAACAAAACAACAATATTAAATTTTATAAAATATGGCGTGGTGTAATTTGTTCCTTTAGAATTGACTATCTGTTATGCATTAACAAGAATCTATTTTTTGTTAAACACCCTATTGTTAATTATAATTTGACGATTTAGCATAGGTACCAATAAGTTGGCTGTGAGTGACTAACATTTCATCGTGCATTGAATTTGACATTAAAAAAATTTAAACTTCGATAAAGGGGAAGCAAAAATAATTATATTTATTCAACACTTAGGAAGTTAGGATATTATTGTCGACTGTGCGATTTTGACCCATATTAAATATCCAAAATCATTCATTATTGACCGATAATACGATTTTAGTATAGGCAACCAAACATACAATAATATTTAAAAAAGCGGTAGAACTAACTTCTAGTAGAGAATACTTCTTCTAGTTTTTGACTTATCTATCGTTTTTATGATATTTTTCCTCCATGGACCTCTACATATCCTAAGTACAGGTCCAACTTTTCTAGATCAGATCTAAAATTATCTTATTGTTTTTCTTAATTAGATTTTAAATTTTCTTGTTGGTGTTCTAAACGGTCTACTCTATTATTAAGCTGTCATACATCTAACTTTAATCATTATTTCCTGAATTTGTGTTAGCCCATTCATAATTTCTACATCTGCTTGTCTGCGCTTCTCCTCCTTCTCTTCCTCACGTCTTTCCTTCTCTGCTTCTTCCTCCTTTATACATCTTTCTTTCTCTTCTTCCACCATTAAAAACCATGCTGGGGGTCCGGAAGTATCGATGTCTCTGTCGTATACGGTGGTTCTAGTATTTACCATAAGCAGATACAAATATTTCTTATATCCCACCGCTATCACCAATGTTACTCCTTATGACTTCTTAAACGTTCTTTATTTCTACAACTTTAACAATTCAATACTAATAACGTCTCACTATCAGAACACAGAACTCAACTCTCTAATACTTCCAAAACTAACTACCTAATGTCAATTGTCCCGCCTTTTATACTTTTCACCTGTTTCACCAATCTCAAACATTAACTAAAATATCTTGATTGTTAATAGCCCTTTATTAATAGGTTGTTGGTTAAATAACTAATTTCCACTATTTTATACGATCACGTATACCTATGCCGAAAAATTGGGTTACCTTTTGCTTCGAGCCAGAATTAAAATTATGTTCTCTACAAATAAATAATGTTTTTCTGTTCTTTTTTTATAAGTCAATTATTTTTTATCTGATATTTACTTATATTGATTCAAATGAATAAAACGACATTGTTAGATAAAAGTATTTTAATGAAAAATATAACAATAGCCATTTATATTTACATTCAGAAAATGTAACGTCATATACTATGATACAGTGAAAATTGTTTAGTTTAAACTTTAAATATATTCGTTGATCACTGATTTACATTGTTGTCATTCGTGAAGGTCATGATAATAATTTTAAACAGACACATAAACAATGAAAAAGTATTTTAGTAAATTTTAAATGTTTATGAAAAAAAACTCGGTTGAAAGTAAGTAGGTAATTTAGGTTACATTTTTTGAATAAATTAAATAACGTCTCTATATATACACCTACATTTGCAATTTATTCAAGTTTTAACAGAAATCTGTGGATATGGCTTGATCCATTTCTTTTTAATATAGTAAACGGCTATAAAGGCTACAGCTAAAACCGCCAGTCCTGCTATGATCCCCGTAGCAACGGCTCTTAAGCTTTTGAATCCTGGAAAAGTACCTTTTACTTTGGCACTGACTGATTGTTGATCGTCTTGAGATAATGCGACGACTTGTATGTTGTATTCAGTACCTTCCGATAAACTTGTTACTAAAAATAATTAAAAGTTTCAGTTTCAATTAATAAAAATATGAAATTCCTTTCGACTTACTTAAATAAGAAGTATTCTTAGTATCGGCGGTTCCGAAAAAGTAATCGTCAGTACCTTTGGTCCATCTGACAATGTACCATTTAAGAAATTCCAGACCGTATTCTGGTTTTAACCAAGAAACTAACAATCCTCCTTCTGTTGGGTGAACAGTTACATTTCGGGGGTATCCTACAGGCGGTAATCTTGATATAAATCTGGGTTCTGGTTCTCCTTCAAGTTCTTTGGTCCAAACGGTTATGGATTTACTAAAGAAACCATCTCCATTATCATCTTTACATAGAACCATAAATTCATAAGCTGTCGCTATAAATTACAAATTATTTAAGACATTTTTGTTTTGATGTGAAACAGAATATTCAATTTCTTTTTAAATGCAATCCGCAATCTATCTTTACCTGGATTCAGATTGGTTATAGTAACTTCCATATTTTGTGTATTAGTCACCGCGTAAGTCTTCCATTCCGAACTATCCTTATCTTTGTACCAAACACTAAAATCTACATTGACCCGATGTCGACTGATTAACCATGTTAAGTGTATTGTTGTAGCAGATGATACCGCTGTTAGATTATAGGGAGCGCTGGACGGTACATTTTCAACAAGTAATTCTGTTTCTACGGATATTGTGTCAGCTTTATTTGTTGCGGAACATTTGTAGATACCTCTATCTTGTGTTTGAATATCCATGATGGTTAAATTCCCTTCGTTTATAAAGTAACGGCCTACTGGCAAAGATGTACCGTCTTTCTGTAAAAAAAAATCCTTCAAAATTACCAAAACTCATTGTTTTAAAGTGGATTATAAAGTCAATAATATCAATATTGAAATAATAATTTGTTGGTGAGTACCTATAATTCACAAAAATGATTAATGTTAATGTACTTTTTAGTAAAAATAATCTCAAACTGCACCATTAAAGATTCTTTGAGACGGAATCTATTACATGGCCATTTTGACGGAAGTTCAAGCTTTGTTGCTTATTGTTATACGTCAATTACCAAGCAACCGAGCGAAAATTACAAATTTCCATTTTCAAAACAAAACAGAATGTAGCACTTATCAAAGTAGCTTTTTTTATTTTGTAACCAAAACGCTCCCTTAGTTACAATGAAAACCACAATAGAGAAACGTCTAAAAGGAGGGTTGTCTATAGTTGCATATAACAACATAGTTGGCGCCTTTCAACAAATATCAAAATTAATTGTTATGTTTAGTTAACTTAACGCCAAAGTTCAAAGCTGTACCTAAACAGAATTTCGAAGTTGATGAGTCAGCCGAAAAATGGAATTAAGCCGAGAAAATTTTTGAGCAATTTTTTTTTTCGAAAACAGTTGTCTCTGCAAGAATGCCTTGCCGAGTTGGTTTCTGTTTTCGGCAATGAAGCACCACATCAGTCAACAATTTCTCGTTGGTAAGGAGAACTTAAACGTGAACGTATTAATCTTAGCGACGATCCAAGAACAGGTCCACCAACAGCGGCAGTCATCCAGAAAAAACGTGGATGATGTACGTAAGCTGATCCAAGAAGATCGTCATGTCACATATCGTGAAATTGGTGCATCATTAGGCATTTCAAAGGCCACAATTCAAAAAAATTTACATGATGAGTTATCTGCAAAAAAATAAGTTTCTCGTTGGATACCGAATCTGTTGACTGAAGAACAGAAAGCAATTGGTGCCAAAAACTCTAAGCCGATTTAACGCAGGAAACTCAAAAAATATATATACAGTATTGCCAGTGGTGATCAATCCTGAATTTACTCTTATAAACCCGAAAGTACGATGTTTGGGTTTTCCAAGATGAACCAAAACCGACGAAAGTTATCCGTTCTCGAAGTGTTTCCAAAAAGATGGTGGCGACATTTGTCTCAAAAGCGGGTCATGTAGCAACAATTCCTCTGCAAGATCAAACAACTGTTACTGCTGATTCGTACATATCCATTTGTTTGCCGGAAGTTATTGCTGTGTTACGAAAATCCAACCGCCAACGACGAATGATCCTCCACCAAGACAATGGAAGTTTCCACACAGCTCTAAAAACAATGGAGTTTTTAAAGCAAGACCATACTCCATACAGGCCCGACCTAAGTCCTAACGACTTTTTTACTGTTCAAAAAATTAAGAATGATCTGCGTGATCAAAGGTTCCAGTCCCCAGAAGATGCAGTAAAAACGCCTTCAAACACTCTATTTTGAATGAATCAACAAGCGAGTGGAACAATCTTCGTGGAGAATACTTTGAATAACAATAGAGTTTAAAAGTTATCTACTGTTTTTTTCTAGATCTATATGCAAAATATAAAAACACAACCCTCGTATATATGTGACTTTTGACATTTAAGTAATTAAAACAAATAATATCAATTTTGACTAGGCACATAACTACATTATTGCGTTAAATAATAGTACATTATATTACTAGGAGTTGAAGGCGCTTATTATGTGTTTATCTCAGAAGTTTACTGCCGAGGCACCAGCCTAGGCATATTGTTTTTCAAACAGCTCGCAGTGTTACAAACGCAAAAAGAAGAGAACTGCAAAGCAAACCAGATAAAAGGAAAAGGGTCCTAGTGCTTTAACTGTGGAATAAATTGAAAAAATGATCAATTTATGGGACAAAAACAAATGAATTGCACTAGACATTTTTTCATAATACCGCCTTTGAATTAGAGTAGAGAGAAGCTGCACAGTGTAAAATTTATTATTTTAGAATAGAAAAAAATAATGACGTAACTTCTACATGTAGGCTCGAATACAATCCAATGAACTAGGCGAGAACAGCATCGTCAAACGTAAATAATTAAATAATCTGCAGTTACTTCGCGAGTGAAATACAACAAAAGTATCATCCACACTCTAGGAAACTACTCAGATTCTTTACTAACTTGTGTCTCAAAGCAACTCATAAATAAATTAGCCATAAACGGCGATAGGCAATTTCCTATAGCCGATATCTCATATAGTTTTTATCTATGCCCATCTTTGCCAAACGTAAACAATCTGCGGTTACTTCGCGATTCGCGACTCAAGCTATTGGAAACAAGTAAATCCTCCAAGTACTGCAAGGTCTGTTAAATTGGCTCTAAAGGAAATAATGAAACAATAGAAGAAGATAATTTGGTTATCGAAACGCGCGTAAGATAGTGTAAAGTGTTGATGTAGTGTTAGTGTAAACAGTGTTCAACCTCAAAATGCTCAAACTAGTGGAGTAAGAAGAATGTAGATTCTGTGAAATGAAATAAGAAACCTCTATTCACATACTTGCGAAATGCATAGCAGTACAGAATCCTAGGGCACAACACCTAGGATCTCCTATTGGATAGAAGAGGGACACCTAAACTGACGCCTGCGGAAATTCTGAAATTTCTTCAAGAAATAGGTCTAAGGTGTCTGAGACTTTCCTCATGAACTAAGTAGAGGAAAGGGGGCACAACAGATCTTTTACCACCCCCAAATACAGAAAAAAAGAAAATCCCGATTTATGCCCTGTTACTTAAAAAATTTTAGTCCAAACAGGACAAAACATTCAAATCGATCTATTATATGAATCAGTATTATGAAAACGAAGGCAGCAAAGGATGTTACAAAAATATGCCTAAATGTTGGTCCAAATGAACTCCATGAATGGACCAGTGATCAGCTATCACAATTGACCTCAATCTCGAGAATAAATATACCAATCATTCAAATCGAACAAGTAATGTTACAACAGGTAAAGCTGGAGTAAGGGATCTGAGAATCATTAAAATTACAGGTGAATTCTTAACACCTTGCCTCCGGTTGAATACATATCATCAATAAAAAGATCTAAGAAACAACAATAACCTAAATAATGTTCAGTATAGATATACAATACGACCAGAGCAAATAACAAAGGGTAAAAAGGATGCTCTCGTTAATTACCATGCTACAAAGCTTTCATTCAAAATGAAAGTTTATCCGGATAACCACAAGCTCTTATGGTATTACTTTCGATTAAATCACACACTCACCTTATACCAGACAATAATAGGTTTGTGACCGTCTTCACCATCCCTGGCATCACAAGTCATTTCCACAGTCTCACCTAGTTTTCTTAAATACAAGTTATGAGGTGTTTTCATAAACACTGGTGGTTTTTGTACAATAACGTGCATGTTTGTCGAAGCTCCAGCTGTGCCCAAATCATTGTAAGGTGTGCAAGTATAAACACCATTGTGCGATTCATCTACTTTACTTATATACAAGCTTCCATTGGTTCTGTAGTAAACACCTTGTATATTATACGGATCGAAAAGAAAACCATCTTTATCCCATCGAAGGTTAGTTAGAGGTGGATTGGCTCTGAAGTGACAATCGAGTAAAGCCGGTCGACCGAATGGTAGGTGAATTTCTGGTGGAGCATAAACCACTTTGGCTTTGTCTACAAAAAAAATTAATTGTGATATTATTATTTAATAACTAGACTAGGCTAAACTACTCTATCAAAAATTAAGGAAGCCTCAGTAGTTTCCCAAATCAGACATTTTCTTATTTTTACGAATTAATATACATGGTATCACAGGAGTTTGTACCAACTGGCGTTACATACAGATCTGCACTAACCTTGTAAACTCAGTTACGGACAAGTTCAATGGTTGATAATGTAATTGTTCCTAATAAATAAATTCCTGAAACATTTCTCATATCCACAAAGTTAAAGAATTCCGTGAATCGTTTTTGTACTATTTTAATTTAAAAAATGCATTATTCTTAGTAGGTGGCTGTCAACACTCAAATCCTCAACGATACGCGCGCACCAAACAATAGAAGGGCAAGGGAAAATTATATTCACCCTTCTCCTTTATCTAAAATATCCAATACATCGCAAATAATAAATGGGGCACTAGTTTTGTTGAGGATTTGTCACCGGCTAGTCGCTAGTTATGTCAGCTTTCAATATAGAATCCCTTAATAGGCTGGCAAGAGACAATACAGTGTCTCTAGTATGGGTGCCGACACAGGGGATTGCAGGTAATGAACTGGTGGAGCAGTTAGCAAAAGAAGGTTCTAAAGGAGACTTCATAGGTCCTCAACCGTTTTGTAGTATCACAAAGTATTGCTTAAGAGGGGAAATCGGGAACTGGTTGGTGCAATTCAAAAGAAGGTTGACACAAGGTCACCTCCATGCAAATAGTTTACTGAACAAGGTAGACAAGGAATTCTCAACCAGGCAATTGAAACTGGGTAAGAGACATTTGAGTACAGTTACCGACCTGGTCACTGGACACTGTACTCCCAGGAACCATCTGCACAAAATCGGAAAAGTTAGTGAACCTATGTGCAGAAGATGTGAACTATATGATGAAACACCTACTCACATATTTAGCTTCTGTGAGAACTTAAAAGGATTCAGACGGAAGCACTTTGGAGAGAAAATAATACAACCATTACAACTACTCAAAATCCCCCCAGCCAAACTAGTGCCCTATATAGAAGACACGAAGTTTCTGGAATGGAAGTAGATAACATGGGAAATGGTACAAAGATTCAGTTCAAGCACCTGGACTGTTGAGCACAACGCAAACGAATGAATGAATTAACTAATTATAGAAAATAATTGCCTCATCAACCATCGAACAAGTGTACATAAACGGTTGAATTTTGATTCATTTCCAATAAGTCGTTTAATAATTATGAATAGAAAACAATTTCCAATTTCTTTAGATGCCTATAGTTCGTTAACGAAGGGAGTAAGGCACATATTTTATATGGAGTTCTATCATCATTTTTATCGTCTCACAAAAGTTTGTAAACTTCTGGGACACCCAGTATTTATTTATTATTTTTTGTGAGAATTTAGTGATGTGCTAGTGGAATTTTGCTTTTCTTCGGTGTTTGTCTTCGAATCAGCTTATCATTCCGATAATTAAAATCCTTCTTTGCTTGGTGGTTCCATGTGTCATTCGGTTAACTCGTTTATCTAACCTATTCCCTTTACTTACTATGGATTCCCCATTAAGGTATATCGTTTTTGGAGTTAATAGATTTTCTTGTTAGTTTCCACTATCATCGCAGGTTCTCTAGCAGTACTACACGCCGGGTAATTTACTTTCTTTTGGATAATCTATTTAATTGGCTCAATATTGTAAATTTTTGAGCATACGTACGTAGTTTTTTTTTGAAAATATGGTATCTAAGGTATTGTTGATTCTTATTTTACATGAAACTAACTTACATTGTACATTAAGATATGCCCTAGCTGTTTGTCGTTCCCCTTCATAGTTAGAAGCTTCACATTCGTACTCTCCAGTATCACCAGAGTCAGTCGGATGTATAACCAATGAATTATCCTTAGTTACCCAGGATCTGCTAACTAAATCGTGATATTCAGTTAGTTCTATCCCGTCTTTAAACCACTTTACCGTTATTTCAAAATCTTTTGTAAGACACGTAAATTCAACTTTTTCTCCTTCTAAAACTGTTTTGTTAAGTGGAGGAATTGCCAATAAATTTCCACCTAAAACAAAAAAGTACGATAATATGTTTATTTCAGAAAAAATGATGTTTACTCACCGCTCACTGTGAGGTGGAACCATGTACCGTTGTTCCTCCAAGGCGGGGTTCTGTTAGGGAAGAGAGTTCTGCATTCAAACCATCCAGCGTCTGGTTCTCGTATTGATGTTAAATTTATCGAGCCCATGCCGAAAATACGATGAGGGACTTTCGTTAATAGAGTTATTCTTCCAACATAATCATCAGCTTCTGTTACTAGTCCATCGTACCAGGAATAGATGACTTCTCCCTAAAAGTTGCATAAATGCATATTCTAAATACTTTACTATGTTTTCAGTTTAATTTCTACATATTTTCGCTATAATCAGCGCTTAAAAACAATAGATAAAATCTAAGACGATCTGATAATATGTTTAGGGGTGAGTCTATCTACATCCTCAAAACCCTCAAACTCAGTTCCCAGGGTCTGTAGTCTGAGTCACACAGTAGCAAAGAATATGTTCCGTTCCACCGATTCATCTTTCTCTAGACGACACTCGGTGTTTTCCACCTATTCTGTCCAGATAATAGCTTTACCAACGGGGTCTAGTGAGGATTCCAGTTACAGACCTGATCTCCTCCCTGTCTATGTTTAGTAAGGCTTCTGGTCAAAAGAGAAAACTGCAGAGCACATCTTAACAATGCCAGTGCGCCTGCCTGGCGAATGAGCGGTTTCTTGTACTAGGCGATGAGAAGCCACCAGCAAGAAATTCCATGAAAGATTCAGTCTCACGGCTGATTGGCTACTTAAGAAGAGTCGGGCTGGAGAATATGTAATATGGATTCAGAGGACCATAATAGATCTGAAAAGGTCGCAGTGGAATAGGCCGATTTTGCCAGATTTAAAGAGATTCCCAGTCGAGGCTCCGGATCTATAAACGGACTGACCTTTTTTCCTGGCAAGTTGGTACACTACTTCGTTACCTAGGATTCCGATACCAGGACAACATTATTGATTGCACCCAGTTGATTTAGGAGTGGTCTAGTATTGCAAACCAGTTTTGAATTGCAACTGTTGGAGTACAGTGACCTTAATGCAGCCTGGCTATCAGGAAATATTCTTATTGACCTGCTAGATCATTGGCGGAAACTTCCAATTGAAATACTTTTGCATGCTGTTTAAAACTCTCAAAAAGTTCAGTCTTGGTGGATCCAATGTGGACGTCCTTTTTGGATCCTATTCTTCCACGTACTTGAAGATCAGTTGTTGTGAACGAACTACCTTTACAAGAAGGTAGTATGTGGTTCCAGAAGAAGGTGCTCCAAGTCACACTTCACTAAATGTTTTAAAATATCTTGAACATTGTCTAGACCCGTCCGTATTGCTAAACTCCGTATGCCAAACCTCATCCATATATTGGGAGGGGTTGTGGTTTTTTCTCTTCTATCATCGGAAATCTTAGCCTAGTCTGACCTTCGCAGTAGCACAGTGCTGAGGTTTCCTCCGATGCTGTCCATTTGTTTATTGAGTCTACAGTGCTCTATCAGGAGCCCAATCAGGATTCTGGTTGTTCGCCTACTTTGGCTTAGTGGGTACTCCGTTAATTTTGGCGATGGTTCTTTTATCAACTCTTTGGCCTATCCCATGTCAGGCGCATTGGTCCAGTTGTGTAACTAAACTCAGTATTTGGATCTATTTTCTTATTTACAAAATAAATGCACACGCATTTATTAGGTGTTTAAAATGCAAAGTTGATAGGAAATATTTAGGAACGAAAAGGTTATCATGCCTTTCATAAACAAAAGAGATAAATGTTCATTCAAAATAAAAAATAGTTAATAATAACAAAGCGTAGTTGCGTGCCATCGAAGACGCTGGACCTTTAAGCATAATTTGAATTTTGTTTTTGTTAATTAGGTACTAAAGAAAACATCTATACAAAATGCATTTTATTCACTGTACTATTTTTTTAAATATTGCGCGAAGAATTTTTCCGATAACTTTTGTTACATATGAATTGAAATTTTCGTGGGAAAATAATGCATGGAATAAGTAATTAATTATATCGTCGTTGTAGGTCGTTTATGGACCTAAGATGACAAAGTGAGCTCTCTCTCACACATCGACTAAAACAACCGACAACGTTAAATTGACTGGTCCGCAAAAGAAAAATATATCAATTTGGCGAATGAATAAATAGAAGAGAATATCTTCTACTTCAGTTTTATCTGAATTTGAGCCTTTTATAAGTCTTTGTATTTACGTTTAAAATTCCTTAAAAACTACGATTTTTTAAATAATTATCTCCTGGTCTATCATAACGTCAAAGGAAGAAACCATTTTAAAATTACGTATAATTTACTAAAAAATACTAAACAAAATACTGACTTACCTTTCTTTTCCAAAACAGCTTATAAGGTATTGGAAAATTCTGCGGAAAGTCAATTTCACAATTAAAAACTACATGGTCACCTACTGCAGCAGTCAAATATTTCGGCCGATTATTTTCTTCGAAATAATAACCAACAACAACACTTACAACAAAGAAAACGACAATAAAAACAGCCGCACCATTCATTTTAAACAATCCGCCGACGATTTTAATTTATCATACAAGAGATTAGAGTAAGTTACACGCGTGCGGAGTGCACGTCAACATTAGAATAAGCTAGATTAGGCAAATCAAATATAATGGCATCGGGAATTAGAGACCAACCTAGTTCGTACTTTACGTAGGGTCATTCAAGTTGTTTAAAAGAAAGAAATAAAAGGATGGAATGTTTCCGGTTGAAACGTTTTTGTTTAATTTAATTTCGCAGCTAATTGGTGATTACGAGGATCAAATTGTAATTATTGAAGATGTAAAAACAAAAACCTAAAATGCAACAAAATAAATAAACACTATACACTACATAATTACATGATAAAAAGAAAACCAGCATTAAGTAAATAATATCTTCGTAGTAACTTAAAACATATCCATATCCTGTTGAACAAACAAGACAAATACAAGGATATACCAGAAATTAACAACACTGGTGCTGTAGTATTTTTCTTTTTCTCTAGTACGTAAGCTTTTAATTAACTTTTGACATTTATTACAAACTATCTGTAGCTCTGTAATTTATCTTGTTGGAATAAGTTAAAGCGTAGTTCTAATGCAAAACTACCTACTTTAAACAATTCGAAACGGTTCCTGACGATCAAAAGCACACAGATATTGTTTATAACAAATTCAATTTAAAAAATATATTACTCATATTAACCCTTTTCCGTTAGAACTACGCAAACATCTTCCATAGGACCCGACTTCAATCGCTTATAACAAATTCAATTGCTATGTTCTTCTTGATGTTATATTCTTTGTGTCTACCAAGTTCCATCAAGTTTTATATATAAAGAAGGAGAATAATTAGCAATTAAATACTCAGTGTAATGGGATCCCAACACCATTACCAGACTTGGAAAGAATGCCATTCAATGGTATTTAGATGGCTGTAAAAAAATAGAAGGGACTGGGTGCTTAGGCCAGGACCAAATACTCTGAAAGCTTCAGAAAACCCCAAGTATCTTTCGAGCGAAAATTCACTCCATAGAAAAGTATGCCCAGTTCAATATTGATAAAAGATTATTCCCATCATAGTAAAGCAGCCATTAAACCACTTAACTCTTGTGTAATCATTTCTAAAATAGCATAGGAATGCCTAGAATCACTCAGCCAACTAGACGAGGTAAACATCGTCACCTCACCATGAATTCCAGGACACAGTAGTGTAGAAGGAAATGGAATAGCAGATGAACTAGCAAAGAGAAGGGTTGAAACATCCTTTTGGAACCGGAACCGTTTTGCTGTAATATTGGAAGAAATAGCTGTAACGCCAAAAAAAGAGATGATCTGGTTAAATTATCTAGTAGGGCTAAGCTTCTCCTCGGAAACTACAACTAGGTTAGAAGAAAAGAATGCCTAAACCAGAGTAAAACTGCACTAATAGGACACTTCCGCTTGAATGGATACCTCAAGAAGCTTAAACTAGTGGAGAAAGAAGAAGGCAAATTCTATCGAATTGAAGAAATCTCCATTCACATACTTGCGGAATGCACTACAAAATCCTAAGGTTCGACACCTGGGAGATTGAAAAGAATAAGAGGAGGAGAGGGCTGTGGAAATCCTGAAACTCCTCCAGGAAATAGAACTTAAGGAGCTGCTTGTCTGAGACTCTCCTCAGGAACTGATTAGAAGTAAGGAGGCACAATAGATCTTCTAGGTGTCAGTGAATGTCACCCCAAAATATACATACATATCTAGTAGAAATACCGAATCATAATATATTTAAAATATATTAAAGCACCAGATTGCTAGTTTCCTGACTTTTGTTTTCTCACCGACATGGATTGACCACTTCAACTACAGCACGCGCCAACAGAGAAGAGATAAATACGCGCATTATATACCCAGCCCAAAAGAAATTGTTTGGTATGACAAACGGACATTCACAATACAGTGGTGTTGATCATTACTATTTATCAAATTAAAATGGTTTTATAATAAAAATATATGTTGCACTACTGACTATGGATAACCAGTCACCAGTTACACCACTAGTCAAACTATAGGTAGGCGGAGCGATAAGACCAAGTACGATTTTGTGGATATTACATAGTTTCTTCCTTCGTAGCTGGTTACTGTATCTAGGAATAGTTTAGTTGGACAATCAAAGAAAAAATGTCAAAAAATCGCTTATCAGCCTCCAAAAGCACCGACAAGCGGTCTCATTGAAATTTTTTTGGTTGTCCAAGTGAAATTGTATAATCTAAATCCTGTAGTTTTAAATTTAATCGAAATTTAAAGTTCATTGACTGTGAACTTTTGTTTGTTTATCCAGCCGTTAAACAATCGATTAATTTGCGGTGTTTTTGTTGCATCTTTTGTTTTTGGTTAGTCTTAACAAATACTGTATATGTTGTAATACGGAAACTGAAGTGGAGCGAATCAAAACAAATGAAATGGAGCGAACACTGAGTTATTTTGTCGCGTGTTTGCGATACATGCTCATGCTCCGATGTCGTACGAACACTGTGCACTAGCTAGACAAGATATGACCTTCGAGTTTCAATAGAGCAACAATAATTTGTGATGAAACTTGAAAATGCAGAGTAAGCTGCAATTTATACGTAATTCGTAATGCACTGACCTGACAAATAGCCAACAGAGTGCAAATGACTTATGGTCACTTTATAAATTTACATTGCGCAAACTGCCTTACAATAAACTTTCCGTTTTGGAACTGTAAAGTACCTATTTTAGAAATAAATAAAATTATGGAAAACGTTTTATGAGAATTGATGTTTTGAGAATAATTGAGGTTAAAATAATAATTAACTAAGGAAAAACGAAAATAGTGAAAACCGAGCATCTCCCTGTATTGTTAGTTAACTTAATGTATTAATTACCTCTAACGTAAGAGGTCAATTATAAGGTTGCGTAGTCATGTTATGGCTATTAATTACCAAATTTAAAACTCTAAGCAGGTAATGAAAGATACAAGTCTATGCTGCTAAACAATTTTTAATCTATCATGCTATACATGAAGAAGATGGACGCGTATCAACACAATTGCTATCTGGTGATTATTAAATGACTGTCATGACGGCTCTAACAGATGATAATTATGGAGGGTTCAGCTCTGTATATAAAAAGTGTCCGACGAAAATAGTAAAATTGGTGAAACTACCGAAAACGCCAAAAATTATTAGAGAAGGATAGAGAAGTAAACAAAGAAATGCAGTAAATTCAAATTTGCTGTCACATTAACTTACAGAATAAATTGTATTTTATTATCATGAGAAGACGTAAAGAGTGAGAGTGTGCTATCTATATGGGTAGTTAATCTAGAATTCATTTAATTCTCCTGCCCTACGCTAGCCTCATTCTGGTGGATTTTGAACTGTTATTTAGTGCTTACCGCTAAACACTTTTTCAACAAGGCTCCTATACAAGAATATTCTACTGTCTCTAAATGCTAAATGCTAAAGTAACGAGAAGATAAATAGCACGATGCATTCCGAGCACAATTGTGGCGTTACAAAATATTGGACATCAAGAATGGCAAGGGAGAATTACATGATTGTTTTTCTTCGGCTTGTGCATTGCAAAGCATTGGCTAATTTTTCAAAAATTAGATTTTGTAGAAGGAAGAAAAACTGTTGGTGCTTATAAAAATTACAATACATTGCAAAATTTTATTAATAAACTTAATATCCACAAAAAGGTGGGGTGTTTTATTTCAACCAATGAAACGACGGGATTTAAGGTAACATTTATCCCCTAATCTGAAGTAGCTTCGTTGGGTTTGGTCGGAAGTTGGAAACTTAGAGTTTTTATTCTTGTTATAATTTGTGAGTTTTGTTCCTCAACCTAACCTAACCTAACCTAACCTAACCTTGATGAGGGTAAAAAAACTGGTAGAATTACTATACCTACTAAAGTTATATTTTTTAAATTTTCCGCCCCCTCGTAGAAAAAATGGTGAGTATGTCTTTTCCGCACTCGAACGCATGTCAATTTCTTTAATTATACTTTCCGCATCTGTTATTTATTCTACTAGCAGGTGATAAAAAATCATTCAATTTGACACAAAACAAACAAACAAAATTATTAGTTACCTTCTGGTAATTCTCATTATCAAAGCAATATTCAACAAAATTTGAATGGCATGTACAAAATCATCAGGCAAAAGTAGAACTTTTTAAACTAAAACGCGTGCGAAAAAGTATAGGTATATGATATTTTACCTACTTTTCCGCCGGTAAAATATTTTACCAATAAATGTCAAAACTAGTGCTTAACAAATTTGTAAATTGATATTTATTGAGGAAAGAGACCGCGCAGTAAGGGTTGAAACATCCGTTAAAAATGAATAGTGACTATTATTGATTGGTTTAAGACCTTATCTGAAAATTTTTTGTGTTACAAATCGAAAATGTAATGATAAACGTCCATAATTGATCAATTGTAGAAATAAATATGATCTCCTTTTAAAAATTCATTCAATAAGACGTTCAAAAGTACAATTTAACGCGGTCTTATCAGGCACGTAATGTTCGTAGGTGGACGATGCTATTAAAGTTAAAATTGCGGCTATTATAAATGGACAATAATTTAGTATTTCCTTTAGTTTAATATTACAGTAATCCATGTTACGCTTTAGTATTCGAGGAAAGTTACCAGATCTATTAGAGAGAAAATATTGAAAACTACAATTTTATCAGTCCTCGTGAAACATTCTGGGTAATAACTGGTTAAAAATTGATCTGTGATTAAAATATAACAATGGGAACTTGACTAAAATTTTAATTAGCAAAAATGTGCTATACCTAAATCATAATAATATATTGCATGAAAACGACTGGCATGAAAAAAAACTATTTGTTTTTGTCACAAACAACCACTGAAACGAATTTAACATGCCGAAAAATTCTAATTATTTGAAGCTTTTGTCAACACATTGCTATTGGTAGTGACGTCAAAGAGTATGATTTCGGTACTGCGCGTGCGTCCATGCGACAACTAACGAAGGTATACCATTAAAACAGCCAATATTCCCTTGTTTACTCGAGTGCTTCAACGTGTTTCTTTGTATTTTCGGTTGATTCTGATTTATTAAACTTTGTGAAATATTCTTTGTGTCCATAATATTCTCAACATGACGGAAGATACAAAATGTCACAAAGAACTAACAGCAGCAGAACACAAATTTTAAGAACGTAAATGATAGGAATAGGCCAAGCAATAGGTAAATATTTTTGACAAAAATCCTAGTAGACAAAGGATTGTGCCATATATAAAAGACATTACAGTATAATTTTGATATATTTTGGACACGCAAATGTTTTTCAGTAATTTGTTACAGACATTTAAAACGAAATAAACGTACTTTTTTAAGTATTTTCATATAACGTAAAAAGTACTGGAGCAATCTCAATGGTTTGCATAGATAAATCGGGCATTTTTGGCCGACTTCGCATCATTTCATTACAAATCGAAAATAAAAGTTTTGTTGCTCTACATATATACTTTTCAAAACCTATTTAAAATTTAATAGCAGACTATCGATAACGTATCCAAAAATTATAATAGGTATGTATTTTCTTTTATATGAGGATTTGTCAAAAATTACTCTACTTGCATGCTCTATTGCTTGGCCTAGAAATATATTACTAATCCGAACTCGTTGTGCCTTGTTGCCAACACTGTTCAAGAAACTATGACTATGTGACATTTATTAATAAGAATAAATGTCTTCATTTGGTATCTATATAGAATATATACTGTATAGATATGAATTTTAGAATATAAGTTTTTTTTATATCAATGTGTCACTATAATAAAATAAATATTTGTATGCAATTGATCTATTAGATAAGACAGATGATGAAGTTTTTTGTCAATTATTTAAAAAAGAAGATAAAGTCAAATCCAAATGTCAGAAAAATTCAAAATAAAAGTAAAAATCAAATAATATAAACTAAAATTAAAAATAATGAGATGGTATTTATGCAGAACAGAAAATCACTGAATCACAGTTGGATGTATAAATATTCAACAGAATAAGAAGAAAATTAAAAATAATTGATGAGCTTCATGGTATGAAGAATTAAAATTATTGTAGCGAGAGGAAGTAGTTATCGAGGAAAGTAACTTTCAATTTATTAAAATTAGTAATAATTGTAAAGCTATTTAAATCCGAAATAAACAATAAATTACCATACTACGGAATTATACATTGACAAAAAAATTTAATAATATTTAAAATAAAACGATTGGGGTGGGTGTAACATAATATAATATAATAATAATAAAAATTATAAAACAATACCAACTAATTCTTCATATCGAAATTTAAATAGATATTTTTTTACATAAAGACCATAATGTAATGTAATTTCTCAAATGTAATATATAATATAATTCAGTTAAAAAAAATTTCGGGACAATTTTATTGAAATAACAGGAATCTTTTGAACCACGACATGAGAGGAGTTTTGGAAGGGGCATATTAAAACTTTAAATATTGACTAAATTAAAATCAATATAATATGAAAACAAGTATTGAATATTTAAAGAAACTTTTCATAAATATACAAAATTTAAAATATGTGTGTAGTTTCAATAGATTTTGCGGCAAAGGATAATCGAGGCATGTTTTTTGATGTAAATGATTCCGAATAACACACATGAAGTCATTGGTGATTAGATAAAAATGCCCATAATAATTTTTTAATGCACATTAAAAAATCTCTCGAAACTGTGATCCTAACAAACCACATAAATTCCTCGAATTGGCATCACTGTTGTGGCCGGCGATCGATACAAGAGCACACAGCTGGGCATCATACTCATTGACGTCATACCAAATATACAGAAATCCGCCGAAAATGCTATAACTTGCGCAAGCGCGGCGGAACATTACATTACATACCTACTTTGCCGTCGTCCTGAGGGCCCCAGCGGCTGACGGCTGACATTTGATACCTAAATTCCGTGTAGAGGCGGACTAAAGTATATTTTTTCAAGATTTCCGCCCAAGTCTCGAGTTCCATTTGCTGTCAGACTGCAGCCCTTGATCTCAGGGTTGTTCGGTTTGTTATTGTTTCGCAAATTGAGTAGGTACCTGTTAGGCCGGCCCTAAATTCGTCCCCGAATTCCATGCTAGGTAACGTTCATTAATTACATAACTAAATTCGTCCCCGAGCAAAGGATTATATTCTTAGAAATTACCTTATTTTTCAACTCTGTATAGCTTCTACAATGATTTTCTTTGCCCTTCTCGATAAAATTACAATATTTTTTGGGGATGAGTATAGTTGCGATTATTTTTGTTTACCTGCACTACTCAGGGACGAGTTTAAGGGTAGGATTAGTTTGGCAAACTTATCTGAAGCTGTGAAAGGAATGCGGTCGAAAACAGTCGATATTGCCACGTTTAACTATGAAAAAGCTAAAGTGCTAAGTATGTAGTGATAATAATTAGAAAATGGACTTTTTATTATTAACAATATGTTAATAATGATTAAACGTTAGTTCTTTAATGTGCTCGTTTCATTGGATTTTGTCTATAAACATTATTTTTTCAATTTCTGAACATTAAAAGATGAACACTTTCCCAAATATGTTATGGGTTTCCTTCAAGCCGACAACGTCGTGCTAAAACCATAATTACCACGCCCTCCGATCTAACTCATTTGGTGAATATTTATCGAAGCGCCGTTGCTAGGTAACCACGTGATTTCCTCTTGGCAAGCGCGTGCGTGTGTTATTCCCTCTCACTTCGACAATTGACTGATATTGATTATCCAGTGGCGTTTTATTGTCAGTAGTGTTTACCTTTTTATTTTCAGTTTTACTTGGTATCTTATAGGTACCGTACGCCATTGGTACGTTTATGACAGATATCGTCCATGTGTCCTTGCCCCTTACCGATGCCGCGTAGCTTCAGATAGGTTTACCAAACTATACGTCCTCCTGCTATAGGAATGAAATTACGACGACAAATAAAAACAAAACACAATGAACATTCAAGCCGGGAATACTTTCAATTCCTTTGAGGAATTTGATAAACTCCTCAAAATGTATTGTGATGAAAAGTTTTTTTACTAATTATCCATCCCAAAATTAAATACGTCATTTGCGTAGATTAAAATCTACATTGTCAAATAAAGAAATAATACCAAACCAAATTGCGGACGGAATTCTTACAAAAATAAACTTTAATCCGCCGTTGAAAGGAATTTAATAATGAAATATCAGTTGTCCGCCGTTGGGCGGCCAAAAACGTAATTAGTGAATAACCCCGCCGAGCTTGCGTAAATTATGACATTTTCGGCGGATTTCTAGATATGTCATTTAAACTTCGCCCCAAGGCGGAATTCTAATTTTAAATTCATAATTCCGCCGGCGGATCTCTAGCCACACCATTTAAATAACACGGTTTAAACTATGGTCTCCAAGTTAATATTGATTCAAAAAAAAGCTTTGGGGATTAGGTTTTTTAAACGACACTCAATGATATTACTGAATAAAAAACAAATTAGAAATTTCCCTATTCTGTATTCATATTCTTTGGTTACAGTTCCTTATCATCGATAATCTGACGAAAATTTTCATTAAAAAATTTTTTCACGTGTTTTGAACGTTGGAAGGAGCAGAGCTGCATATCTGGCAGATTTCAGCTATCAGTATAGCATGTAGCAATTGTAAGAAAATTATGATCAAGGTATCACTCGATTAGGAATGGCATTTAGAGACTTTTTGAAAAAATCGAACAATTGCTCGAAAAGATTGCAAAAAACTCTATCACCAATATATATATAATTTTAAATTTTAGGTGTAAATCACCAATCGGAAATTTACATAAAAATCATAATAATTATCAAACTAAGGTAGGAGTAGGAGTCTTTCACCTAAATGGTAGAATCTCTACTGACCAGATGCTGGCGACAATGTTCGTAACCACAGACATATATTTTATATGTCTGTGTTCGTAACCGTCTATATTGCCCAAAGACTAATTTTACATTGAGTTATATGTGACCTTTCCAACAAGGATACTTTTGAATGTTGGTACAAGTCAACTCATAGACAGGGCGCGAGAACTGTAGTGAAATAATCACCATGGAGCTTACAGTGTGTGATAATAAAGAGTTTATTATAGTTATTGAGCCCAAAAACTGTCTCTGGGATATTTCAAATCCAGATTATGTCAATCGTAAAACGATGTTAAATGGAAGTGTGACTGCACGCATACTGCACTGGAGCTGACAAATACGCCACAAACTTTTTCAACTTAGAATCCGTTACAGAAGCCGGCAAGAATTTTTATGCGATTCCGAATCAGCGATTCAGCATCTACGTCTGAAAGGGCTATATTGCTATGACCAAACCCTTTGAAAACTCGTTCCCACATTATTATTCGGTTCTGTTCCATAATCCATAAACAATCAATATTACAGCATTGGTGTTGTACGCTATCTACCGAAAACGACTCATACTACCAGTACGGGATTTGCGTTTGTTGGGAGAAACGACGTTCTAACACTTATAAGAGGTTGGGAAACGGAAGGGAAAAAAATTGAAATATGATGAGATCTGGCAACATTTTATTGTATTTTTATTTAGATGTGATGCTTTATACAGCGTAGTTACATAGTAACAACTGTCAGTTTTCTACTTAACACTTACAACTAAAAATTCTACAACTAAATCGTCAGTGTGCTTTGTGAAATGATATAATCAATATACAGGTAATTATGTTTTCTTATCTCGTCAACTTTTGGAAAAGATCAGGTGCCTAGTGAACATGCAAAATGTTATTAAAAATGTCTCCGACCTTATTTATCAGTAATAAATATCATTGGCAAGAATTTTTTTTGTATTTTGAATATTTAACATTTTGTGAAGGCGAAAAAGCACAATTAAAAATTTATAACTACAATTTATAATTTCAAGTGATATCAATGCTTTTACGCCTTCAGTATCACCTAAAGTACTCGTTTTTTTTGGAGGGAGGGAGGAATAGGGGGGCTGCACAATTTTTGAGCTTTTTGGAATATGTCTAGAGAGAAGAATTTTTGTGGAAAGTACTAATTTTTCAAAGTAGTAGTTGTTTCGCCCAAATTTAAGTATGCAAAGTGCTCAAAAATTGAAAGAATCTAGCCACATTCTTAAGAGTTTATAAATCAGTCATTAAAAAATAAATTAAAATTGAATTGTACTAAATCAGATATCACTTATATAAATGAGAAATTCGTTAAAATCTCTTAAAACAAAAATAATAGACCGGTACCCCATGACACATGTGGCTTCATTATTTCGAATGGAAGCCGTTTTCACCATCGAGTTTCATATTTCCCAAGATCCAGACTGGATAATCGACGCTACAGTGGATATTGAAATTCTTAGAATTTTCACGAAAATAGAACAATTAACTTATGGATGCCGTGTACCTACTTAGTTGATTATTAATACTTAATGGCATACATAAGTTAATTGTTCGAGAATGCTCAATATTTTTATTCATTAACAGTAGTTTATAACAATTAGTAGCATTAGGAATTGGAAGCCAATCTGCAGTTAGCATTAAAATAGAAATGTTCCACTGTACAAAAAGTTACAATCATAAGTTAATTTTTCTTAATTATAACTTTTATATCATATTTGGAAAATTATTAACAAATGAAGTATCGCCGCAAAATGTATGCCACTAATGTTTTTAACATTTACTGAGATAACACAATCCAAACTCTCTTCGGCATGCATAAGTTAATTGTTTTTTTTTTCACCTTTTTATAAATTTTTAACCCTAGTTTATCACTTGGATTTGTATGCCATGTTGTTTTCGGATGAAAAGAAGTACTCACGGAATGCAACATGGTTAACATGTAACAGTTAATTGTTCTAGTTTCGTGAACATTCTAAAATTTTCAATTTTTACTGTGGCGTCGATTATCCAGCGTGGGTCTTGGGGAATAGCCTTATTCTAATTATTTTTCACATGAACCTTGATGGTGAAAACGGCATCCATTCGAAATATTGAAGCCTACATGTGTCATGGTCTACCGGTCTATAAAGAAAAATATATCATTCATCGAATAAATATGTATATGTTTTTTGATTTTTGATTTAGTCTAAATCTCGAAAACTTAATCATAAAGTCATAGACAAACATGTGAACAATATAAAAAAACTAGTACCTAGATGTATTTACAATTATTATAAAGATAAGTTAAAAATCTGAAAATTCACAAGAACTTATTTAAATAATTATCATTTAATTACTATTTTGTTCACAAATTCGTCCATTAACGCAGTTCTTAACAAAAAAACTATAAATACAATGTGTACCAAACAAACTACCAAGTGGCGGTGTAACATCACAAAAATATAATCGTGGAAGATACTTCTTAATCCCCAGTTAATAAATATGTGGCATCTACTTCTAGAATATCACAGTTCTATATAAAAATTATATATGCACTAAAATCTTTTCTCAAAGTGCTTAGTTTAAGTATGATAACTCTATGTAAATTTTTTAATAGAAATCAATTTATACCGAAATAGTCTCTTAACTTGACGCGTAAGTAAAACCGAAAGACATTTTTCTCTTGTCAATAGCATTTTTATTCCAACAGACTCCACATAATCTCATAAAAAAGAGAATATTCCGAGTTATAAGAAACCCAAACAGGAGCACCTCAGGGGATCCCTCTTCTCTTAGACCTGTGTTTTAGCTTTCATATACACGTGACAAATTATGAACTTAAAAATAGATTAAATCCATCGTTTTTCATCTTTTTCTTTGCCTTACGTAATACAACTTATATTTTAGGCTATTTAGTTTCTCCTTTATCAAATGGTTTGGTTGATCTTGTAGTGCTGGCTTACCCAAAAAGAAATATCGAGATGAATGCTACTCAAATTTTCTTTTGTCATCTCATTTCCTCTTTATGAAGCAATCACTTGTTAAAATTTTAAATACACCTTCTCATAATTTACATAGATATCTAATTTTGCTGATTTGTTTCTTTACCCCAACAAACGAACGCTTGTCGGCCGTCAAAAAGCACCAACAAATGGTCTTATTAACTTTTTTTTTGGTTGTCTAAGTGAAATTGTATGAGCTATACAAGATAAGGCCAATAGTAGAGATCTTTCTTTGGTCCTTAGGTCAACCTGTCTAAAGCATAAACTTTCCATGCTGAAGTTGTTTTTCCAGTCTTGCAGAATGTTCTCTTACATCCATTAGTTGTTTTTTCAATCAACATTCTATATAGCTTTTCCTAGTGCTCATATTTCTCCATTGTGAAATGTCTTTTGGTGATATTCATTTGTATTATCTAATAGTAGTTTTCATATTACGAATTTCCGTTTGTTCTTTTGTTATAGGCATAGAATAACTCTGTCACACTCAAACGACTCCTTCGTTCTTATTAAAAACAGTCTCTATTGTTAGGTACCGATACTGTCATTTTATTGTTGATGGTTGCTATGTGAAGAGTAGACAAGTGTTCCCACGTAGTATAACTCCATTCTTCCGTTTTATTTGAGTAGTTTTCCTGTTTATTTGCAATAGAACTGTTTACCGAGGTATTTTTTATGGAAATTTCAAAAGGTGTTGCTTCTGTGTGAGTGGGTAATTCTATGCTATAGGTAAACAAAAATGAAAATATTCTTATCATATATAAGCTATGCTTGTATAGAGTTATCTATATATATAATTTTAAAAAAATGCTCCCATATCCATCCCTAGTAACTCAAAAGAGCTAATATTCTTATTATTGCACTTATATAACCTCCTCTTTTAGTTTGTTTGGTAATATCTTAGTAAATTTTACAACTAACCAAATATAAGAATAGAAAACAATCAGAATGAAGCGAGTGACAATTTTTATTTCATCCTTGCATACCCTATTTTCACATAAAATTAAAATAGCGGAGCTCGGAAATCATTTATTTTTGTAATTAAGATTTCTTTTGGGAAGGGGACATTTGAAAATATGAATGAGACTTTAAAAAACTCATAGAGAAATGAAAAAGGCACACTATAAATTTTTTTCAAAAAATTAGTTTAAATTTCAAACAGAGCAGCTAAAATTTGTATCTGATTCATTCTGATTGCGGTGGCCCAGAGTGGAGGGGTCCTAGGCGCGCCTCTAGAAGGCGCAAGGTACGTCACTATATAATGTGATCCTAAACATCTAATATTACAAAACGCAACAGCCTCTCTTGTTAAACAATGGCGTAACAAAAAAATGGGTGGAGTTATTGAGAAAAAAATCTATATTGATGATTGAAAAAGTTGTTAAATTCTTTTGGTTACGCCAATGTTGATGATCACGATCTCGAAGACCGCGCTAAAGCGTTAGAATTTATTGAAAAAGAATGAATCGACGAGAAGGAAAGTTAATAACTGTTAAATTTCAATCTATTATTCATTAAATTGTTTAGAAAAGAGTGATTATAAGAGAGTCGTATTCTATTATACATACTAGAAAATCTGCTTCTTTGTATAGTTTTGGCTAGATTTAAGATAGAAGAATTAACCATCAACTTTGTTTGGAGGCCACCAATTTTTGAGAGATCCTCGAATTATATTGTTATATTGTATTATCGGCATTTATATCTAACAATATAAAATAATTGAATAAAATTTAACAGTTATACTTTTCATTTCTGTATCGATTATTCCTTGGTACACGTTGAAACATGTACAATGTGAAAATGTGGATTTGTACTGGAAGAAAAAATTTCGAAATTTATTCAATACCTTCTTAGTCATTTTTAAATTGATCGTAAATACCTCTTAGTTATTTGAAAGATAGTTTGTAAATACCAATCATACTTAGTACTTACTATACACACATTCACACGAATTTTTAATTAATTTAGAATTAAATTGATTCACCTAGTGAGTAACACTACATCAGAGAAATATACCGTAGTGAACAATTAGTTGGGAAAATAAAACATATACACGGTGTATAAAAAATAACTAACTCTTTATGTTAGATATTCGTTCAAAATAATTGAAAAATGGGAAAATAATGGATTTGATTCGACTAGTGTTCCAGCATGAATTTATTAAAAATAAAAAGGAAAATGGAAATAATGGAATAGTAGAATAAATAACAACCATAGAGATATCAAGTTAATATAAAACTAGAATCGTCTATGGTAATTTCTACAAGTATGTTTGTAGAATAAGCAGCTTTTTGTAGTTCACAGTTGAATAATGATTACTAATTTCCATAAACAAGAGATGAGATGGAAATGGAAGAGTTAAATTTACTGTTTGGACCCTTACTTTGTGGAATCTACTCATATTACTTTTTTAAATGAAACTAAGTGTTTCTAAATAGTGGAATTAATTAGAAACACTTAGTTTCATTTAAAAAAGTAATATGAAAGAGTTAATTGTGTCTTGGAATAGTAAATTAGATGACAATAAGAATGATCGTCGGCCATATCTTAGGATCGGATTGTACTCTAACAAAAGCGGTCTCGAGAAAAACCTGTAAATAATTTACAGGCTCTAGAATTTAATAAAAAAATTTAAAAATCCAAATTTTATAATATGTTCAAAATTAAAAAACATAAAAAAACTATCATCGTATTTTTCAAAAAATATTTGATATTGTTTTAATCTATCTATTCTAATAAGAGATGGGGAGAGTGGGAACCTTGATATATAAACTTCGCATGTAAGTTCGGTAATGCTTAATCGATCTTTGCCGACTTGGTCTTGCTGAAAACAGCCCTTTTCCACCAATGCAAAGGTTATATATTCATCACAATTTAATAAGTAACTTGCACGTTAGAGGGTACTTTTCATTTTTTTTGAAATCTAGTTTCCTTTGAAAAATAATATATAGAAGTGTATAGTTTCAATCATGGATCAACAAAAGTAAACCAAATAAACAACAAACTGCGAAAACTGCATGTCGACATTTTTCTCCGGATAGGGATCGGAATAGGAGAAATATATCAACACGCAATTTTCGTCAGTCTAGTGGTAATTTGGTGTACTTCCATAATCCATGACTAAAACTGCGTACTTCCATTTAATATCTTTGAAAAAAAACTAGATTTCAATAAAATTATTATGTGGCGTTAAGTATATAACCTTATAACATTTATGGAAAAGATCTGTTATTAACAAGACCAAGTCTAAGGAGATCGATTAGGAAGGGCCGGACTTGAGGGCGAATTTCCAAAACAAGGTTCCCGCTCCTCCCACCGCTTATTTGAGTAGATTGACCTGAATTTGTAACATCACATATACGCAGACTGTTTTGGACAAAAAGAGAATTGTTTTTGTTATGCTCCTAAATCAGGTGAATTTTGTGAAATTATGCTTTACATGTTTTTTTATTCAAGTACGCCCTCTAGCGGTGGACCTACAAGTCTGTAAAATATTTTCAGGTTTTTCTCGAGTCTAACATTCTTATTTGCCACTCAGTACATTTAACAGTGTAAAACAAAATTGTGTGTGATAAAATAAAAATAGGAACAAACTCAAATTTATGTATGAAACGAATATGGTGGTACCAGTTCTATATTTTACAGTCAATTTTTTATTTTATTACTATTTGAGAGCAGCATTGTCTTTTTAAATAAATTATACGTAATCAAATTCTATTATCATTATTTATAAAATAATATGAAAATAGATGAGTTGTTTTTTGTACACCATGTATGAGAAACGACAAGGAAAACTAAAGTATTTTAAATGGAAAGTGGAAAAACCCAAATTCTTCTTATCAAATCAAATAAAATGCAATGTTCAATCAACTATGGAAATTTATTACTCAAAAACTGTTCACTATTTGAACGGGAACGAACTTTAGGAATATTAATAAAAAAGCTATACGATTACCATCAACCATCAAATATTCAGATTGGCTTCATTATAATGGTGGTGGGAACATAATTTAAAATAGCCGCATGATTTAATGTCCTCAACAACATTGCCAGATTTTGCAAATCAATATAATTTTTTTCAATTTCATTATAAAAACTATAATAAATAAGGTGACTTCTTGGCACACCATTTTTGGCTTTAAAGTAATTTAGGTTATTACCTTCAAAATATTAATGATATTTTCATAGAACTGATCAATATTTAAGAAGAAAATTGTTTCCGACTTTTCTCTTACTTCCAGAAAATACTTTAAAGAAATTCCCTGACTACCACGATTTTTAGAGTTTAAAAAAAATAACAGATTTTTACAGCTTCCAGTGACAATCCAGGTATTGAGCCTCATACTTATCCCTACATTAGAAATTACCTATTACAAGTGTTTTCATAAATTTAATGTAACTTACAATTCTTATTATTAATAATTTGATCTTATAAACGTCTGGTTTGGTTCTGTTATTTTTTTAAATTTAATACAAGATTTAGAACATATTTCGTTTTGCTTTTAGTGGTTACGATATCACACTGGAATCGACAAAAATCAGTTTTTGTTGTTTAGAGATCTTTCCGCGTCCAATTTGATAGATCCAGAAATTTGAGAACATTTCCTTCAATATCCCAATCTACCAAAAATAACTAATAAGTATTTAGCTGTTAAAATATTATTATACGAACAAGGAAAAAAGATGAAACAGAAATTGAGGGGTATCCAATAAAAAACAAAAACCCAAGCATTGGGGTTTTTCTATATAAATATCCATAGCTAATTCAAATTTATACCAGCTCAATCCAAAGCAGTTGATAGGATTCATAAATAGTTAACGATAACATTTGGAATTAGTAGTTGACAATATTGATTGATTTTCTAAAATTACTAGAGCTTCAAATATGGACACAAAATAGAATCGTCGAATTCGCGCACTCACGAAAAAAATGTGTATCAACAGGCACTTTCCAATTCCTGACTTCGTCTTCTGTTAGCTTGTCTTTTTCTAAACTCATTGAATTCCTGCTTCATGGCTTGAACTCTTGCATCTATGTTGTCGTATCTGTTTCGAATAATTCCATAGCTTTTCCGTTGAGGAGGTCCAGGACCGGAAGTATCTAAATCTATATCTCTAGAGCCTGTTGGCGTGGAAGGAGTGGGAGTAGGTGTGTTAGGATCGAACTCGTAGTGACCGTCGACGCTACCGACATCTACAGCCTTGTGAATATGATCTGAAGCTGATGGAGATGAACTAGCGATGTCTAACCAGTGGCCTACAAGCGAGGGAGGTGGAGGTGGCAACATGGATGGCACTGGTGGTGGCGGTCTATAAGGTGGTAAGCCCCAACCTATCAACGTACTGCCACTGTGTGAGCTTTGATTTTGTTGCGATGTATTTTTACTTCCGAATCCGCTGGAGCTAGACCTACTTTCAGGTGATCTGTCAAGGTGGTCAAGCTCTGGAGCACTTCTTGCTATCCGCGCGTGTCTAGGAGGTAGTAATCTAGAACCTCTAGCTAATCTATGCTGAGGTACGACCCTAGGACTGTCTCTTACAGGATGAACAGGAATAAAACCTTGGTGCTCTTCATGAATAGCTTTTAGAGGAGGCAATTCTTGAGAATACCGTTCGTGTACCGATTTAAGTTGCATGAAACCCGGTGGTGTTGGATAAGAACGCTCTCCTGAACTTGGATATCTTACAGAGCTCAAATCACTGAAATACATAGGAGTCCATGGAGTTAACAGCAATCCACTCGAAGTAGCTGGACTGCTTGACATTACTTGAGGAGTATGCGGACTATATATTGTTTGTATGGGTTTCAGCGCTGTTTGTTGATATCGTTGGCCGATGATAAACGCAGGTAATCCTGCGGCTGATTGTCCAGATGCATCAGATCGGAGACTAAGTTCACTGGGGTAACCCACAAGCGGTCTTCGCCACGAAGCTCTATTATGAGCGCCTCGTTTTGGTAAAAATCCTCCATCATCGCTGCTAGAGATGTTTGACGAACTATCGGCGTGCAGACTTAACACTGAATCCACCAAAACGAAACGTCCATCTGCAGCTCTGGAGATACGAGCCAAAGATTTGGAAGGAGATCCTGGATGGAGGTAATCTGGATGCCAAGTGAGACTCGATAGACTACCGGAACGGCAACGATCTCTGGGCCATATCCAGTTTGCAACAAATGCCAGTATTCTCAAACCTGGTATTCGGCCTTTTCTAAGTCTGGAGAAAAATGTTGGATTAATATATTTTTTACAGGCTGAAAAAATTACCGACATTTTTCATCGTTACTGTGGAAAATTGTTGTCAAGGAAGAATGTAGGAATACAACGTTTAGATCGAGTCTGATCAGCAAGTTCAAATTTTTGTTAATACTTGATAAAGCTCATAAGAATATGAAAATATGAGCAATCTCTTTGGATTCGAAATGATATCTAGAAAAATGTTTTTCAATGATTTTAAAGCACATAAAAAGCTGCAATTGTTATTAATCTATTAAGATGAAAAAAATCCAGTTTTTCGCTAATAATCCACAAACCATTGATAATTAGGTAATAAAAAAATAGGGCGCCGCGTAGCCCTTATAGACTAAGCGCACCACCGTTGAAGATAGTATATCACATAAAATAATTTTTTAATAGTATTAAATATCAATTTGAAATTTTGAAAAAAATATTGTCATTTGAACTTTTTTGTCAAAAAATAAAAAACTTATTTGGTTACATATATGTGGCTGTTTTTGTAATTTTAATTAATTTGAAAAACAGTGATATATTTGATAAAACATTTTTACGCTATTGAGAAACGCTAATTATGGTTTTAAAAGAAAAAATAATATATTATTTCTTAACTAATTATTTGAATAATGGAAATTAAAAAAATTATAAGCAATATAAAATAATAAAAAAATTTTATTGTCCAGACAACAAATTGGTAAATTTTTTTTCAAATATCAAACCTGTCTATTTGTTAAGCAATTTATAAGTAAATAACGTAAAATAATTTTTCCAAGTACTACTTAATGCCATTGTTAGATGCAATAACAACATTTGTTCAAATATTTTTTGGGTATTTCATTTTTTGGTGACTTAAAATTATATTAAACAAAATAAAAAACTTTTATCACGTGATTCTGGTAAGATGCTGAAAAAAGCCAAACATTTTTAAGTCAATTATTTCAACTTCTATGTGGCCATTTGTGAAACTGGTTCAAACTTTTAAATAATGTTCGGAGCCTTAGGACTTTTTTCTTGAAAATTTCTCCCCCTTTATGATTTTTTTTCTCAATTATTAATATTTTATTAGAAAACTTGATGCCTATTCTTTTCATCTCAATTTTTAATAACAATTTTCCATGTGTCATCGAAATACATTTGTTTTAGAAGTTATTTGTTCGTATTTTCATGAGCATAATACCAATTTGAACATGCTTAGAATGAAATATGAATAATAATGAACTTTGCTGAGAAATCAATTTTAAACGACGTACCTACATACTGAGGAATTTTTAGACTCGTAGATACATACAAAGTAACAATTCTGTTACCGAAACATCATGTTTATGTTTACAGTAATTAACGGAAAAAAATCGGAAATTTTCAAATTCAATTTAAATTTAACACAACAAAAAACATTCACACAAATGTCATGCATTAAACAAGAAATAACGACAACAAAAATTCTTTGACCAGACGGTACTACAAGGTGAGTATAAATCAGAAAATTTGTCGGTTTTGCGGTGAAAGTAACTTTGCAAAAATGATAATTTCAGTAAAATTAGCATGTGCTGAAAATTACTTATTGTTTTTTTACGCACCTTGTATGTTCTTCATTTCATGCATTACTAATTTGTAAATAATCGTTCCTGCAAGAAAAATAGTTATACATTCTGGAGGTTACTAAATTATATCTACACAAACACCAAATAAGCATGCCTTGTTTATTAACTACTTGGTTAGAACTGAAGATTTATATCGAAATTAATTTTAAATTGCTTTGTGGACTGAAGCAATTGAGAACACAATGTTAACACAAGATTAATGAATATAAATTTCATTCAATTTTCCTTATTAAATACAATCAAAATAGCAATACACATTGCACATAGTTATAAACATTTACAAATTTAACAACATACCCGTAGGTGATACTATTAAACAATTACCTTATAGGTTATAGGTAGAGGATTTCCCCAGATTCATAGTAATTCACGAATTTTGTTTTGCAACAGTGTAAAGTTTTTACCAAAGTATGTAGAACCAACATTTTTTTAAATTTTGTGAACATCGAAGGATTAAAGTCTAATTGTGGATTTTCTGTCAAAATAACGAAAGTTTATTATACATTTTATGAACAACGTGAACATATAAACATTTTAAATTTGCTTTAATATGGGTCGAAAATTGTATTTCAAAATTGAAATTACAGCAAAGTAATTTTCTAGTCTAGACTTTAGTCCGTGCATTATTTAATTTAAGTTTTTGAATTTCGTCGATAAACGTTTTTGGAGTATATAAAATTTTCATATTGCCATTAATTTCGATACCACTTCACTACCTAGCAATGAAGACCACTATTGAAAATCAATTATTTTTCAACAATATTTAGTTTTATAATATACGAAGATTCATGATGTTTAACATTTTTCATGTTTCAATTGTTAAGAAGTAATTAATTTTCGGCAGAGTATATATGATTGATGCAGATCCCATTTTCACAATAAATTCCGAAGTTTTGGGAGAAGTGAAAACGAAAATAACTAAAAATAAATTCAGTCAAAGCAAATATAGAAAAAAAGTTAATTTTGAAAATAAGCTGATCATATCAAAGGTTAAGTAGATTACGATTACTGTTTTTGTTGTTTGTAAAAAAAATACAAAATTAGGAGCTAATATTAACCGATTGTAGTACTACGACTCTCTTTAGTAAGGATTTTTGTATTGACTGATTTTATTTCTTTGGGTGCAACCACAAACCGGTCTAAATGGTATACAGAAAATTGCATTACAAAACTCTGTCGACCGCACATGGAACAGATCGTAACTTTAGTTAACTATTACATAAGTTTTTGATAGTTTTGACGTGCATTTATGATAAAATTGGGTTAAAGCTTTTAGTATATGATTTATGGTTAATTTTTGATACATTAATGCAAAATTAGAAACACGCAACAGTAAGTTCAAAAATGTGAGTCAGACATTAATCTGTTTACTGGAAAATAGTTACGGCATTAATCTTTGCTTGCGGAAATTTCATGTTGTGCATTGATTTGTGATGTGATTGTGATTTTATTTACTGTCATAACCTGTCAAATGTGCTGTAGCAGAATATTCATAGTATGTTATCTTTAAAAGAAGTTTTTGTTCAAATTATCCCATCAAAAAACTAAGTTTTTATTACATCCAATGGATTACTAGCTAAAAACAAAATTCGCCTTTTCTAAGTACTGAAATCTTGAATTTGATATACATGAAATAAAAAATCAGGTTGTGAGCCAGCAAAATCTTGGTTAAAAGACCCTCGGAGTCGCTGACCAACGAAATACTAAACTTTAGTGGTGGTCAAATAAAAAAAGTTAGGAAATTACTCTCCGGTCACTGCAACATAAGGAAGCACATGCATACCATGGGCATATATAGGGAGGGACCTATCTCTCGGTTGTACATGTTAGATGTAGAAACTGTCTCACACATTATCTTCGATTGCGAAGCACTGACTCATTGGGCATAGGACTAGAACGCCCAAAGGAGGATTTCTCCAAGAATCATCTTGTGAAAAGACTGGGAAAACTAGTCTCTTCACATAAACAGTACAGCCAAGAGAAAATCTGGAAGATTTAGAATTGTTACCATTAAAAGTTTCGAGGAAAAAAGAACCTCGTCTGTAGAATTACAGTGAAAAATGAAAATCGGAAATCTATTAAAATTAGAGCAACTCAAATCCAAAAAGAATAGAGAAAACTCCACAGACCTACTCATCAAGAAGATTTTGAAGTCATATTGAGTCCAGTCAAAATCGGACTCCAAACTTTTGAAAGTTGATTATTAGAAAATGACATCGGTTGGTAGCATTCCGAACAAACCACAACGAACAAATTGTCCAAGAATATACCACAAACAAAGAATATATAAATCGAATAATGAATTTATATATAAATGAATAAATAAATATTTTTTGAGAAAAATAAAGTAACTTTTCTATTGAAAAAACCTCGTAGGTATATCCCGGTATTAAATTCTGAATTCAGTTATTTATCCTTATATATAAAAAGTGAAAAGTTTTATATTTTATATTGATGGTAGAGGAAGTGACGACTTCTTTTAAATGTACATAGTGAGCGAGTGCTGTCATGTAAAAAAAGAACTAATACGTGTGAAAGTGCAGAACAGACGAGTGGGTAGTTCAATATCTGCGGAATTCTTCACCTTTTTTCCTCCTGCACAGATCCAGGTGGAGCATTAATAACATATTTTTTTTTATAAAATGGCCAGCGATCCATTACAAGAAAAAATTTAACCTAACCGTTAACATAAATGATCTACGATATAATTAGGGTGCGTTAAACGCATCTAACTAAATATTTTCATTAATTTATAAGCTTGTGATACTATATAGCAAAATTATTATATTTAAAAGATTACATAAGGATAAAGATAAATTAGTAGATTTAAGTGGTGAATCGATAATTTGTATTGTTACTCAACGTAATTACCTTGAATAATAGAACATGATTTTAGTTTTGATGTTTTATTATTTCTTGTTCACCCATTTACTTGTAAGATAAATAATATATATGAAAAAAGAAAATTTTAGCTCATTCAATCGATATTTAAATTATTTAAATTAAGATTTCTTCTTGTAATGGAAAAAAAATGTCAACATTTGCGTTTTGGAGGGAAAATACGTTTGACAAAATTGTTTTTGAAAATTCAAATTTCAATTGATTTACAATAAATAGACTCTTAAATACGTAAGTAAGTATAAAAATTCAGAGAACTATTTATAATTAATCTCTAGACCTTCTTAACAACCCAACCAAACAAAGTTCTCAACAAAAAGTTACAAAAGTTCGACTTTCAACATACTAGTGCAGATGACCGAGGAATCGTGAGCGCTACTGCAATTTTTCGATTATAACTTATAACCTAATCTATTCGCATCGAAACGAGGTGTCTGTTCTTTTACAGACATCAAATGAAAGTAACTCTTTTCACTCATTGTGAACCTAAAGCCATGTCCACACCAAAGAAACATAGAGGAACATTTTGTTGCTGGTTGCAGGAACCTGTTTATGGAAACAGAAACAAAACAACAGCAAAAGTTCCGTAAACATTCTGTCCACACAACGTAACTCATTCTTGTGACTGTTTCGTTGTGTTGCTGCAACAGGAAACTTTGTGTCTACACCAGTGCAGTGTGTGTTCTAAACAATGTGGTGTGACGAAGATTTACAGGCAGCAGCAGCAGCTGCAATTGTAATTATTTTACAAAAACAGAAAAAACGAGTCCGTAAATGTTGGACTAGACCAAGTCTTTTAGACAGAAACGTATTCTAAGTTTATTAAAGAAAGATGATATAATTCAGAATGTATTGATAAAGAATATTTAAAAAAAATTTGTCGTATGAGTAGTACTGATTTGGAATGGTTACTGTGCAACATTTCACCTTCAATTCAAAAAGAAGATACGACCTTTAGAGCTGTTATAACTCCATTGGAACGCTTCCTATTATCACTTCGATTTCTTGCAACGGGAAATTCATATAATTATCTGATGTACTTATTTAGAATTTTCAAACAAGCAGTTTCCTTAATTGTACCAGAAGTCTGTGATTGAATTATATCAGTTCTTCGGGATCAAATTAAGGAAAGTGCAAGTCTTTTAACATTTAAAGTAAACAAAAGTAACTATTTTATTCAGAAAACATAAAAAATATACATTCTGCGCTTGCCTAATAATAATGTTATGGTCAAAACGATATTACATTAAAAAATGGATGACAAAGCATTTTAAATAATATTGTCTTGGCAGTGTGCGGGTTCTTGAATGTAGCTTGATATTTCAGTATCAGATGTTTTCGTCAACGACGCGACGGTTTCACGACACAAGTTTCGAGTTTTGGGAACAAGCAACAAGGTGTCCACACTGATAAGAATACCGTTGAGAAACAAAAAAGGTTTACCAATGTTTCTATATTTCCTTTGATCTTTGCCGCTAAATATGGAAACAAGTAACTTATGGGAATTTTTGTTGCTGCAACCGTAAACAGCGAGGAACTTGATTAAACTTTTGGAGACAATAAGAAACAAGTTCCAGGAACAAGCAACATAAACATAATGTTACTATGTGTTGCTTTCGGTGTGGTCGTAGCTTTAGGATGTGCTGTCATAAAAGGTATACCGTTATAAGCGCAATTCGGACCACTGCATAGGGGACTTTTGGTAAACTTGCGTCTAGCGCCTGCACTACAACTAAAATTTCCCGCATGCACACAGCAACACTGGTAGGTAAAAACTAAACTTGAACAAATAATTGGAAAAAAACTTTCCTACATTAAGGGCCGGTTCTACAATTTGAGTATAAACCTGGTATTTGCTATACGTAGGATAACGAGTCACTACATTAGAGGTATATCTTTATTCCAAGTATAAACCAGAGTATAAGTTATCCATTCCAATTTGAGGGTATAACCGAGGAATAAACTTTTATTCTGCATTTCTATTGGTTGGTTTCGCGTGAAAATACCAACAACAATAGCTGTAATGTCTCGGGTCAGAAGATAAGGAAATTGAAGATATAAAACTATACTGATCCGAAAGTATTTAAAGTTGGGTGAAGTATAGCATAAGTTGAATGAAGTTTCTAATTTGAAAAATTTGTTATCAGACAGAATTATTTTGAAGAATATGATGAACTGGAATTTCTTATGTGCTTTTGGCTGCAGAAACAGACATGCCGTCTGCAGGCCTTAATCTTCCCTGGTATTAATAACTGTGTCAGCTTTTTGCATTCTGAAATAAATTCAATGATATGAAAGTTAAATACCTACTTCAAAAATTCAACCTCTTCACCTCTTCCATTAATAGCACATCAATTTTATTGATTAACTTCCTTTTTATTTATAACCAAAATAAGAAAAATAAACTAATATTCTGAAATCAGTGAATTCTCTTCCACTCTCTAATTTATCAAAACAATCAAAGAAATTTGAATTATGGTTAGTTAATATATCAGAAACTCCCGCTTTTCAAAGTGTCAAACGTCAAAACGTTGGTTCATTGGAACTACCTGCGAGATATTCTCGGAATAACTGTTCCTGTAATAGGAATCCATTGTAGATCCGACATCCAGTTATTCTCGGTATAAATCTAGGTATAAAATATCGAAGGAATAACTATACTGACTTTTATACTGGCATTGTAGAATCGGCCCTAAGAATCGAACGTTCGCGTCGTTCTCTTGCTTGCAAGGCGGGATATTTAGCAACAACTACACCATTACACATTACGTTAAGTGATACGTGGGTATTTATGTAGCATGCATGCATTTTTCAATAAGGGGAAGGAATTCTTTATGTGGAAAACAAAATATTGGATATTTTCCTAGGAGGGGAAGGGAAAATACCATGATTATTATGATGCATGCGTGTCCAGAATTGCCGCCGCTGGAGTGGAGGCACTTAACGTAGAGGTTATAAACCGGAAAAGCGGAAATTTCGGCACTTGCGGAAAATTTCAAAGCCGTTTTCGTAAGGCGGGCGCTGGACGTTTTTGGTAGCATCTCACCCTTAAATTTTTATAATGTTTCAACTTCTATAGTTCCTTATAACTTGTTTTTGCAGATTAACAAGTACTTATTACAAATTATTAGAAAAGATATAGCAGTAGTAGTAGAGTATTATTATTTGACAGCTCAGTGATAAGAATTGTTTGCACATAAATGTTATATCTTCGGAAATATATAATATACAGAGTGTCTAGAAACTCCCATGCCAAACGAAAACTACGGATACTAGATGTGACTTTATGCCTAAATTACCTAAATTTTATTTGCCAGTGTATTCAGAAACTTATTCTAAGAGGCTTTATTTACTATTCGATTAAAATAATTGTTTCAAAGGTCTATGTGTAAATCCTTAAACTATAATAATTTACCAACCGATACCATCAAATGAACAAATTTCATATTCTAATTTTATTACTTTGACATGCTGCTAGAAAATGACGTTTTTTATTTATGATCACAAATTTCATTTGTCTAGTTCAGATCACTAAATAAGAGATCTTTCAAATACATTTTGTCAAATGTTGAAAAGTTTGAAATGATACTTTGTAAGAGTTCTATAATTATCTATGCCTCACATATCATTACATAGTAGTGTTAACGTAACAAAGAATCATAATTTTAACAGTGAAGAAATTCGTAAAATCAAAAATACCGGCAACCACTCACTAAAAAACTTTATTGTGATAATTCTACTATTACTATTTTGTGTTTTTGATGAAAATGACAGAAGTTACATTTAATGTGATGCCTTCTTGATGTTTAATATTTTGGCTAGACCAAATAGTGAGTGACCTATCTTGTGATTGACTTAATATATATGAATAGAAAAAAGGAGAAGATATATATGATATTACAAATATTAAAGCTTAGGTATTATTAGTCCTATGGGGATATCCTGGATATCTCTTTCCCATTTAAGATAGGTCACTCACTATTTGGTCTAGCCAAAATATTAAACATCAAGTAGGCATCACATTAAATGTAACTTCTTTCATTCTGACGATGATATGCAAATATCGAAATAATTATCAATAATTTTTTAGAATTTTCATCAACTTTTTCATTAATAGTGGAATTAATTAGAAACAGTTAGTTTTATTTAAAATAGTAATATGAGTAGATTCCCCAAAATAAGCCCAATAACGGTCCAAACAGTAAATTCAATAATTCTACTATGATGAAGACGAATCAATTGATAATATGTTTTTACTAGCCTCAGCTGAGAACTCTGTGGCTACCTAACCATTATTTAAGTTCCCAAGATAAAATGTGTGTCCCTTCATCTCCCGATTTTTAAAGAATTAATTCTCAAACATGATTATGTCGTAAAATTCATAGGTTTTACGTCATATGGACTTGATTTTGTCCCAAACGATTCAGTGGTCAACATTTTTCGACGCTCGAAAAACTTATTTTTAAAGTACCAGTAGTTTTCTAATGTATAGTTGCCTGATATTTTTTATGGTTTGTTTAGACTATAGTCAGTTGAAAGTTCTGAAATATATAAGAGAAATGTATATTTTGATAAACATGCAGAACTTTTAAGATCCGGATAGAATGAAGATAATAAGAATAGTGTGCATTAGAAAAACGACTATTATCAGGATAAGCGAATGTAATCATATCCCAGACACTATTACGTTAACAAAACCTTTCTAAAAAAAACAAGTTTGAACGAATTATCAGTGGGCCACTTTCTAAAAAAATCGTTAATATCTGACATTTAAATAGACTTTAACAAATTAACAAAGTTGATTTAAAATACATTTTGTATTAGTACTTCTACACTGTTCTATACATTTAAATCCAATTTAAATTATTTTTGAGAATGACATATTGCTGAGAAGTCTACATAACAATATCAATTATTGTCCAACATTTTGTATTAGTACTTCTACACTGTTCTATACTTTTAAATCAAATTTAAATTATTTTTGAGAATGACATATTGCTGAGAAGTCTACATAACAATATCAATTATTGTCCAATCAACAAGAAAATCCACTCTGTCTTACAATAGGTCTACCGGCAAGTCAATATCTATACTAGCAATAGCAATGTTACATTTATTCAAGTAATACAAAACAAGATATTACTCATATTTTGGGAGTAATGTGGTGTATTGTGGACAGAAACCTCAAAGAGATTCTGGAAATATCAATAAAGCTGATTGGATATGGTGGAATACTAAGACTCGAGGGGTTCATGCTTTTTGATGTAATGCAGATTAGATTAGATTTGATGAGGTGGCTAATCGGCCTATTCCACTTTGACCTTTTCAGATATATTGTGGTCCTCTGAATCTAGATTACGTTCTCCTTTTTAAATAGTCAATCAGCCTCGAGAATGAATCTTTCATGTAATTTCAAGTTTAAGTTAAGTTAAAGGCAATTTCAAGACAATTTCGTGTCAGTTCATGTGCCGTCCCTGTTTTATCTGGAGCTATCGCCGTCATTCGCTAAGAGCTGCAAACAACCCAGCCCTTTAAGATAAGTTCCTTCGTCTTATCTTTAGCGTGTATAGGATTTGAATTTGGCGTGTTGATTATTATAACTTGTTATTCTCCAAGTTTGGTTTTTTGGAATCTTCAATTTATATGAATTTTTGGATAATTCAATAAATATTTAAGATCTTCAACTTTTGTATTGATCATTCAATATTTATTAAATTGGATACACGTGTTCCGGAATAACTAGTTAAAATTTGTATTTTTAAGTTTTACAAGGTGTTTCCAGCTTTCCACCTTTTGCTTTCGTTTTCAATTGCTTTCGTTTCGATTAAAAGCTGGTGGCGTCCAATTTAATATCAATTGCACACCCTATCCCAGTGTTAGCGTGTAAGATAGTTTAATTGGTGCCGAAATCCACTTCCTGAGGTGGAGTGCTCTATCCTGGCGCTTTTTTACGTCACAAATTGGTTACTTCTCATCGCCTAGTACAAGAAAACGCACATTCGCCAGGTAGTGCATAGGATGTGCTCTGCAGTTTCCTCCTCTAGGTGACAGAATCTGCATTTGGCTTTGTCTGTCAACCTCATTCACTTTTTTTTCAATAAATACTTTGATTAAAAATTGTTCTTTTAATTATTTGCGCTCTGGTATTTCAGCATGCTTGTTTACAAAAAACTTCACGAAAAACATGGCTGATGTTGATGCTTGCGCACAAAAACATTTGTAACGGAAAGGCCTATTAAATTTAGTCTTTATTTTTGTAAATATCAAATTTGGTAGAATTTTTGTAAGCAAAACTATGATTAATGCAACAATTTAATCGCATAAAATGGGTTAATGTTATGATGGAATTCATATGCAGAGGGAAAATTTCTAATACTAGTTATTGTGAAAACTTTTCTTCATATATTTGTAATCTTTCCCTATTTTCCTCGAACATGTGTCACAATGAAGCAAGACACAACTTGGGCTTTTTGTTAACTACGGATTTCTGTTTTATCCTGCTTTCTTTGCTTTATAATGTTGCACAAAACAAGTTTGTTCATATTGGAAGCTCCTTGACTGTAAATGTGTATTTAAAAAATTTGTGTATTATAAAACTCGTCAGATTTTTTCTATTTAGTGTTTTACCTTTTAAAAAAGTATGTCATTTGTTTTAGATTCTTAGAAAATGACCCAAATGCACCTACACAAAAAGACCTCTAAATATGGTCAAAACATTCCAGGAACAAATGAAGCACATTTAAGTGAGTGACTGGCGGATACAAAAATTTCCGCTAGCGTTGCCCACTCTACGGGTTTTAGGTTTATTTTGTTTTTTTTTCTCATCTAATTTGAAAAAAAATACAAAGGATATTTATATTAAACCAAAATAAACCTTTCTAGATCGACAACCTCGCTATTTAGTGCGATAATATCATTTTTACATACGTAAATGAAACAAAAAAAACTGATCGCTCCAAGATAATAAAAATTGTTGTTATCGCAATGTTTAGCGAGATCAAAGAGCCTGACGCTTACGGTTTGTGTCTAAACTTGTCCCAGGAATTATGAAAACGCTCTCATAGTCACGGTACGATTCGGTTTCAACCGTCCTACAAGAAGACAGTTTTTCAGTTTCTAAAACTCAAATTTCGATGTAAGCTCTACCAATAAAATTAATTGCGAAATTATTGTTAGTTTGAGTATTGTGAAATCACATTTTTCATTTTCATAACTAATATTAAAAGTTTATATAATTAAAAACAATTTTCTTTTACGGTTTCCTGATATATCCTGCTTCTTATAAACTTGGGATATCGGAACTAGATTTCGTGACGATTTATTTTAAAAATATGAAAATCTTTAATCTCTGTCTGACAAACAAAATAATTTCCTTCGAAAATCGCATGAGGTCAAACAATTTTTTTAATCCAATCGAATTTTCCTTAATCCTAGGAGACACTGGAGGTATAGAAAAAAATCAGATAGTAAAAACGACAAGCGAAAACGTGTTCACTTTCCAAAAAGTAAGCGAATTTGTTTATCTAGGAGTATTAATAACTAGAAATGCCCAAGAAGAACAAGAAATAAAGTCAAGAATTACAAAAGGCTACGGAAAATTTGGAATGCCTCAGTCACTGATGAAATCAAAATACTGTTAAAGAAAGATGAAGATAAGAATCTATAATACCATTATAAAGCACACTGATACGTACGAAAGTGAAAAATGGACCCTAACAAAAAACAGGAAGATATACTGGAGCGATGGGAACGTAAAGTGCTTAGAGCAATCTTCGGCGGCATAAAAATACCTGAAGGGTGGAGAAGGGGAACAAATGAAGAAGTAAACATGTACGGAGAACCAAAAATAACATCAAGAATAAAAACAGACAAAAAAGTGGACGAAATCTAGATCAGATGCGGGATGTTGTTTTTGGTCGAAGCAGGTCTCAGAAACTGTTAAGGACCGGAAGTTTCGGTTTAAAACATTTTTAAAAACTTCGTCAGCATGTCAGAAATTAAAAAAATATACTATAAAGTCTTTTGAGTCAAATCTTACCCTCGCTGGAGGTTTTTAAACTTGCGGAATAGAAATATCGGAAACGAGTGTCCCAATTTAATAAAAAATTGACTATTTACAAATAAAAGAGATGATAAAGGAGTAGCGAGATTTGAGAACTAATATATAACATTGAATGACTGGTACCAAAATATGGATGAAGTAATGATGATTCTAGAGTCATTCAAACGACTATTGGTGGTTTTATATAATAATAATTGTAAAATACCAAAATTATGTTTCTAATTATATTCAATTTCTATCGATTAGTATGGGTGGTTTTTGAAACAAAATATAAACGAAGCAACTATAATAGAATATTAGTTTTCTTTATGTATATCAATTTGGGTACGGTGTCATAGAAATATGAAAGTGTAACTCACTTTTTCAAAGGCACTTGACTGTCTGTGGCGTTACCTCCATTTCTGGAATCTGTTATTCGACAAGCTACCATATTGTAAGCTAAAACAAAAAACGGTTCTACTATATCTTCTGTATTTTCCTTGTGGTAAAATAATAATTTATTTGTTATTTTCTAGGAAAGGCAAGCCATTTTTTTTAAAGTTTAACACCATATAAATTTGTCCTCCTACTTTTATTCTCCATAATTTTAACCTAAAAATCGTTAAACTTACCTTTTTCTTGTTTCCGTCGTTTACGTTTATTGCAAATTTTGACCGCACAAACGGACAAGGTAATGGCGACTATGAAGAATAGGATGCCGCCTACGACACCGGCAGTAAGGGCTTTATGTTTGACGCGAGCCGGCACTGAAAATTTCACTTCTTCGCTGGTTTCGTAACTCTTGCCGGAGTACGCCAGAATGCGGAAATAGTAAGTGCGGCCCCCTACTAAGTTTTTTACTGAAATAAAAATATCAAATTATTATTATTGAACCTCTGATTATATTAAAAACCTAAGTTAAAGTTAAAACTTCTTCAACTCATCCTTTCGTCTCACTGTTGGACTGTCTAAATAGAAATATGTACCGTTTTGCGTGGTGCTGTGAGCGCCAAAAGACATCAGAAAATGTTGTGCTGTAAATATTCAGTTATAAGAACGACAAATTTCAGTTTTTGTCTATAACATTTTGCAAGACTGTTCCAGAAAGGATGTCATTTTATAAAATGTTTGGAATCTTCTATTTTTCTTTTTATTCTGAACTTAGGTTCCAAAGGAGCAATAGATCTTCGTCGATAGATATCGTTTGAGCAACGATACCCATGCGTTCAATGTATGCCTTGTCATTGATTAAAGAAATAACCTTGTGTACAGTCTTTTGAGCGTATAGGAATCGTCGCTGCAGTACAGATCTTTTATGCGCCTATGACAATAAGCTACGTGTTCAAAAGACATTAGTAGTGATCTACCACTGGCGATCAGAAAGGAAAAAAGTGGATGAAGTCCAAACTTCGGAATGTTAATGCATAGTAGAAAGAATCAATAAAATTTGGAAATGCTCACTTACCTAAATAATGGGTATCTTCAGGTCTAATTTGAGCTTTGTTCAATGTCTTCCATGGTCCATCAGTTCTATATTTGATCACGTAGTGTTCAATAAGCTCCGCTTTCTCCACAGGAGCCGTCCACGTGATGAGGAAACCGTTACTAATTTCGTTAACTGTCAGGTTTCGGGGTGCGCCTGGTTTTGGTCCTAATAAATTATTTAGAAACATCTCGATTTATGTGGAAACACGAAATTACAAGATACTAACAACTAAATACGCGACTGTCTAACGTTTTAGTTTTAGAAGTGGCACTCTTATTCAAACTAAAAAAATATATGATTAAATTAAAAGATATTTTTTAATATTTGATGGATATTTTCATTCGTTCACAAAACTGGATAACTACTGAAGATGAGCAGGAATCAAACCAAAACAATAACGGGTATCACTGGTCTTACGAGTCTCACTGGTTACAGTCCGATGAGAGGATACCAGGAAAAAAGGGCTGTACAACATATTCCTGCAGACAATGTGGTAAAGGAACTGAAACGGTCAAATATATACTGACAGAATGTGAGGCACTAGATCGCAGAAGGCAGGCCATATTGGGACAGCTTAGGCTAACTCCCGAAGGACAACAGCTAACCAGTGAAGAACATGTTCGGACTGATATGTGAGCCTAAAGTTACGGAGAGGGTGTTGCTGAAATATTACTTTATGGCCTTCTCTATAATATTTGCAATATACAGAGTCGTCCAATAATCCGATTCTTCCAAAACTCGGTATAAAAGTAACTATTTGAATGGGTGTTCCTTAGAAACATTCTTTTTATATAAATAAAAATACTTTGAATAAATTATTAGCATGCTTCTTACCCGCATCATCGTTTGGAGTCATGAAGGGTGGTGGGGTAATTTTGATAGGTTTTTGTTGACCCACCTCTATACAGCCGCAATAAAAAAAAAGGAAAAATGTAAATTGGATTTTAATGGGTATTTTGTTCACTTACCGACAGTTCGGACTGTGATAATCTTACTCATCATACCGTCTCCTAACGCGTTCTTTCCAATCACGTGAAATTCATAATTAGTACCTGGTGCTAACCTATTGATGGTTACGGTAGTTGACCCAGATGGCGTTACGGGAATGGTTGACCATTCCGATGTTCCAGCTTCCCTATACCACATAGTATATTCCTGTTTGTAGTCTGGGCCGCCACTGTAGCCTGGTAGCCAACTGAGGGTTACTGAGAATTCTGTGGATGTTCCAGTAAGGTTGTATGGTGCGTGGGGTTGAGTACCTGTAACCAAACAAAGCTAACAGCAGGATATCTATTAATCTGGTTTCACCACGTACTATCTGTGTCACTTAATCTCAAATATGGGCTCAACAACGCAATTTCTTCCAGCAGATTAACGAGAGTATTACAACAACCCCCGAAATTTCTAAGAAAATTTTATTTCCAATTGAACTTGTGAATGTAAGCAGGATTCTTCCTTTATTAATCAACTATGTTCGAAACAAGAGTTACACATTCTACAGACGGAGCTTATGGTCAGAGGCTCGTATGGTGCGACCTCACTGATAATCTGCACCGCGCCGCCCAGCGCAAGATGTTCGCAAGCAAGTTACTTGCAGGACGTTTAAACTGTAGCAACACTTAGTGGTTAGTTTGTGTTTGTGAAGGGTACATAGACTTCCAAACTGAACAATGTTCGTCGAGCACATTTCTTTATTGTATCGACCCCTGATGGAATGTGTTCGTCTGTGCGCGTTCGTGTAAAGTTTACCGACCCACCAACTAAAAATTGGATGTTCGGCATGGATGGCGCATCAGTGAGGACGCACCTTTAGATGTGACGTACGGAACGTATAGATACTCTTTGGTGTTGCTCACTAGTGTTTTTATAGAAAACTGTACACAAGGCGTCAGCGGTGGAGATTTATCAAAAATGTCAAAGTAAATCAGTGTTGAGTGAATTTGAAACGATAGCCTCACGTTTAAAGTACGCCCCGTATATAGCGTATAATAATTGTCACTGCAGTACGAATCTTGTAGGCTTGACAATGAGCTCCAAGAGCAGAAGGTATTGGAAATAGGTACCGTAGACCATTTCGTAGTTGTACCTTACTCTGACCATTGGTCGAAATGTGTAGTTATAAGCAGATAACATGATCGAGCTCATAGTCGATCGAAAGAACAACTCAATCTGACTAGTTTGGAGCTAATAAACGTTTTTAAATGTATAAAAAGTAGTTAAGCATTGGAATTTATTAACTAAATTAGACAAATGAAAATAAATGAGCAATGAATAAACTTCACTTACCTTCTACTACTAATTGGGTTCCCGTAATAATTGTAGCTACTTCGTTGGTGGCAACGCACTGATAAAATCCGAAATCTAAACGACGAATAGATTCTACAGTCAAATTTCCTCCTACGAGTTTCACGCGATTTTTCGGTAAAGGGGTGCCTAAAAAGACATTAAAATCATTGTTATTTACATTTACAAAATAGAAAACAAAGGCGCACGTTTAGCATCGAACAATTCTCCGTTAAACAATTTTGGACATACTTTTTAAACAACGATTGAGGTATAATAATTGCCAAGATAATATACCGTTGATTTTCTAGGTACCTGACTTTTCAGGCGAAGTCGTTCACTGCAATAAAAGTGCTCTGCTTATGTATAATGTAGCAATTTGTTTAGAAGTGTGATTGAGTCAAGTGGTGGTGAATTAAGATTTAATAACGAGCATCAATCTAAAGAAGAACTACCAGTGACAAAAAAGTTTAAAACCGGATTGAGTGAGGTTATGTAATGTATATAAAGGAATAAGGTCGGGGTAGGTGATCTGTGGTCGGGATAGCGCGCACAAAAACTGCAAGCAGTAACTTAAATAATTAGGCGAACACAATCGTTCATCCGCGGTTAATATTTTGGTTTTAGCCCTTTATCAACCAAGAAATGTCACGATCTAAACCCGCCTGAATAACTACTAATCCTAACATCTAGGTGAATAACCAGGTGATTACCAGTACTGGGACTCTGCACACTATAGAATTCTACCGGTTTCTTTTTATAGTAGATAAGTATTATTCCAGTCGACAGCAGTGGAAAGACTAACTCTATATACTGGCGACAACTCTTCTTTTATTCCTGACTTATTACTATCCGTTTCGAAGATATTGAAGTTTTTATAAAGAAATTGTCGACAAAATAGAATAGAGTCGATAGTAGAATTCTAGAGTGTGCAGAGTCCCACTGGATATATACAACATTTACAAAAACGAACTGACAATTTACAACCAAAACCGTGTTGTTTACACAGCTCGATAGCAGAGTAATTACAGCGCTTAAAAATGTCAAAGGTAGTGATGTCTTTAAGGGTTCAGTAATGACGTCCTCGCCTTATAACCATTAATAACCACGTCGACTAAATGCATTTGGTATTTACCGGTTATTGATTGTTATTCGCCTAAAACAGAATATTTGTTTCTCTAATTTAAAATATCAAATGCGCATGAGTATATGTTACAATAAGGACAGTACTATTACTTCTTGACTCTATAAGAGTTCCAATAACTCACTAATAACTTAATGTGACAGTAACAACTCATTATTGAACGCAAGGAGTCAACGGTATCCTTTGGCGAGCATTATACACCAAATATCAACACACTTTTCGTATTTGATAAATGAAAGAATCTCTGACAAAAACATGATGTTGATTATGGATATTTTTTCAACTTACCGTCTCTTCTTTGCCACTGTATTGCGGGTTTTTGTGTACCTTCAGCTTCGACGGCATCACAAGGCATATCGACAGACTCGCCGACTTTTCGCTGATACATTGTTTCCGGTTCTATGGTAAAAGTGGGTGGCTTTCTTACCAGCACTTCCATTTGTCCAGAACTGCCTTGAGTACCTTGTGCATTATACGGAGTACAAGTGTACCGGCCCTTGAATAAACGATTGAAGATTTAAATGTGATCATCCTGTCTATTATATTCATAACAACTATAGATAATAAACAAAGAATATTTAAGGATACCACTAACCGATGAAGGAAAAACATTTCAGAATAAAAACAAAACAAAAACCCGTGATAGAAGGCACTAAACTAAAATAATCAATCAAGTCTCCTATAATTCAGCTCTATATTTATCTATTGAAATCGCTATTCGTGATTTATTGGTAAATTATACCTTGCCAAAATTTTTAATTAAAGTACCGATTGCGCGATATAATTAAAAAAGTATTTTAAAATTAGTTGTTAACGGTGTTTCAATTTACTTTCATTTTACCAATATTTCAAAGAGCTTGATTGATATTTTAAATTATGGTTAGATTCGTTTAGGGTACATTTTAATTTCGATACTTTTATTGTTACATTTAAAATAATAGTAGTAACATAAAAATACCTAAACAATTCATTGGTACAACTAATTAAGTCATTGCTTGATATTGATATTCCAGTCGTTTTTTTTTTTGGTAAACTATTGATTTTGCTGAATTCTTGTCATTTCATAAAATTATTACACCACATTTTATAGTTGAAATAATATACGATACTTTCTATTGAATTACACCAGTTTCAAAGAAATACTATTTTTAATGCTAATACTAAACTTAAAATAAAAGTGAATAATGACATGTTTTAATAAAAACTGGTAAATTCTATAGGAGTCATTACATGTCAAATAGACCAATGGTTGGAGTCGACCCCTTTCGATTTGGATGAATGTTGGTCAGAACGTTTTCTTTAAGTAATAGTATAACAAAGTTTCACCAGAGGAAAGAAAATATTATTTTTTCGGCTTGGACTAAGCTTCATTAGATAATGTGCTGTGTGCTCCATCCCTTTTGAGCCAGCATTATATATTTTATTTCCAAGAATGTGCTCAAAAGCCCCTCCTTCCGCTTCAACACAAAATACATGATATTAAAAATTTCGCAGCTCAAGGTAGAACGACTACAAATATGTACGTTGCTGGTGTTGATTTCGTGATAAAAGGACCTGAGCTGTGACACGACCCCCCTCACATTTAATAAGGACATGACATCACTGCTGCTCCGATGACGTTTCTGACCTTATGGAGTTATCTTTAATCGTAGTTATTGTCTGCATAAAAAATTGTTAGACACCCGGTATATTATAAATTCAAGCTAAACGGTACGGTCAATCGGCATAACTGCGTGTACTGGAACGACCAGAATCCTCACGTCTTCATTGAAGAAGAATTAAACCTGCTTGGGGGGTGTGTGTGGGCAGGTATCCATGCGGGAGGTCCCGTGGGTCCGTACTTTTTTGAGGGTAACGTGACGGGCCAAAGTTATCTGGAAATGCTCGAAGATTTACGTAGGCAAATGGACAACGATCCAACACTCGCGAACATCTGTCATTTCATGCAGGATGGAGCTTCGCCGCAATACGCGTTATGTGTGCGGGAGTATCTTAATGTTCATTTTGGAGAATGGATAGGTAGACGAGGAAACGTTGAGTGGACCGCACGGTCATGTGACCTGACACCATATGATTTATTCCTGTGGGGCCTTCTCAAGGACCGCGTTTTTGCAAGAGAACCACGCACCCTTCCCGACCTAGGAACTGCAATTGAAGAATAATTTTAATATCTTCGCGGACAGCTTGACGTGCTTCGCTGGACCTGCCTCTCCGTTGGGAAACGTTGCAGTAAATGATCATTGATCAAGATGGGCATAAAATTTGAACAATTACAGTAACCCTTTTTCGAATCCCTTTGGTAATTTCTTTGAATAAATTCATTTTGACGCTGCATTTTTTTCTCTTAATGCAAATTTGTTTCCTGACTTATGCCGACCTCTGTATATAAAATTCATAAACTGTTTGAATTCTAAATAGATCAACAATTAATTTTTTTCTGTACTAGATCAAATTTTATCATTGTAATAAACACGTTTAAAAAACTAAGATTCAATTGAAATTAAAACAATTATAAATACCTGGTGGTTCTCATTTACTCTGGTGAACAATAACGAGCCGTTGTTCATTATGACGATATCTTTGGTCTGGTAGGGTTCTAACAGTCGTTTATCCTTCGTCCACGTAACATATTGCAGAGGAGGATTTGCTTTAATATAACATTGAACTACGCCAGCTAGACGAAATGGCAGATATTGTATTGTTGGAGTAAAAGTTACTTTCGCTGGATCTGAAATGACATGGATTTAACAACGAAAAATGAAAATTACATTACTTATATCAAATAAAAACAACCATATACACAATGTTTTTAGACATGTCGTTGCTATAAAGAGTACAAGAAAACTATACATAGCATTCAGAGATATTAAATGGATGACAGATCCAGAGGTACGTATTTTGAAATATTCGGTTTTACGTGATTTATACAGGGTGATTTATTAGGGCCCTATCTCGGATATCGTTTGTCCTAGAATTTGGAAAAAAAATTTGAAAATCGGCTCTAAAAAAAATGATTAAAAATGTTTTAGAATCCATAGTATTTCGCAAGGTGGCTATCACTTACAAAATATAATTGAATTTTTTACAAAATATTTCCCAATTTAGGTTGGTGAAAAATATCAACATTAGAAACGTCTCCCCTTATTCTACAACTTTTGTTGTCATTTTTCTGTATCACCTATTCTGAAGTGGTGGGGGAAGTGTTCTTTCCTTAATATGAAAGAGACTGTAACTTCCATATGCCTGATCCGATTTTCAAAAATAAAAACTCCATGAATAGAGCATTAATAAGATTCCAGAAATAACAACAGCACTTTTAATTTTTCAATCCTCAACTAGATGGCGTTATGTAACACCTAGCTCTATTTATGAATTTTTCTGAGAAATTTCAAATAAAATACCATAACTCTCACCAGCTTATAAGAAGGCAAAGAAGACGACTTATTAACGTGTCAAAACCGCGAACTGATATCTCTTGTCATTCCAAAGATATTTGCATTTTTTGGTAAGTGTTGATGATTGTTGGCTCACCCAGTACGTTGTAAGAGAAATTATGTTTAAAAAGTATTAATAAAGAACACTTCCCCCACCAGTTCAAAATAGGTGATACAGAGAAATTATTTTTACAAAAGTTGTACAATTAGAATAAGGACAGTAATTTCTAAAGTTGATATTTTTTACCAACCTAAATTATGGGGAATATTTTGTAAAAAATCCAATTATAATTTGTAAGTTATAGATTGCGCCACCTAGCGAAAAACTATGGACTCAAAAACATTTTTAATCATTTTTTAGGGCCGATTTCCTCATAACAATTTTTTTCTCCAAATTCTAGGACATACGGTTTCCGAGATACGGCCGGTCGCCACCCTTAATGAATCACCCTATATATTTCATTAAAAGTTTATAATTTTACTCACACAGAAATATGAAATTGTACTGTTTCTTTTTAAAATATATAAAATATATTATTTGGGATTACCTTTGTGTAAAAGGATTGGTGATATTTATTGTTTTTTTATGTTAAAACCAAATAAAAACGATTTTACTTACATTCGACATTAAGGTAGGCCGATGCTGATTGAGGCTCCCCAATACCGTTGCTAACTTCGCAAAGATATTGACCGGAGTCGTCCGAACTAACTGGATTTATAACTAATGAACCATCTCTTTTAATAGTGACTCTCGTCTCTAAAGAAGCTAATTCTTTAACAGGAGCACCTTCCCTAAACCACTTGACGGTTACGTTGCCTGGCTGAGCTTTTGCTTCGCAATTAAATTGGACTTTTTCACCCTCTAATTTCGTTTGATTCGTCGGTGGAACCTGTTAAACAGAATTAAAAGTTTTATTCAATTAATTTGATATTAGGTATACCCTGATGTCCAATTATACCAACGAAATTCAACAAAGAGATTATTTCTAATATAGAACTCTGAAAAAGCACAAAGCTAATAACCATAAAAGAAAATAGACAGAAGTAAAAAAACATGAACCCTTTTTAAAATTTTTACATTTAAATTAATCCCATAAAAAATTTAGAAGAAAATAGAAGAAAATGTTTACAAATAAATCAAGCCCTTATAAAAATTATATCGATATCTATCCAAGAGTCCAGCACGTACATGATGTCGAAGTGCAACACTCCACATTAGCATGTCGGTGATGCGACCCATGAGTTTTGCAACTGTCAAAAATTGTCCAGCACGCACACGTCATATTAGCATGTTGGTAACGACGGTGACGTAAGACCGTAAATTTTGCCTCTAGCAAAAATCTGGCTAAAGAAGTCTTCACTTCAATAACATCTGTGATTTTGGTTGATTTGAACCGTGTTTTACATTTTTGTTGAACTTTTGTGATATCGACGGCATGTCCATACAAAGAGCAGTACCTACTTACTGCCATTTATGGTATATTTCAAACGGGACGGACTGTTTCACTGTTTGTTTTGGTTGTTTAATAATATCAATATCAGAATAAAATCGATCGAAATAACTCGAGCAAACAGATTCACGTCGGACTGATCTGACTTGAATTACCAGTCGAGATCTACCTCCCCTACATCTAGATGTCATAAACGAATGATTTTGACTGGTTGGACGTACCTACTGAACCACAAATATGACTAAAAAATGAAGTTTCTTACCATAATAACTGCACCTCCAGCAATAATAACTCGAGCTGTATGTGAAATTTGGCCTTCTCCGTTCCGAGCTATGCAGGTGTAGTCTCCTATGTCTTCATGTCGAATGTTTGATATTCGTAATTCTGTCCCGTCGTTGAATATACCTTTAAAAAATATAATTTACACAATCGCATAAAATTAGAGATTTAGCACATTCATTCAGTTCTAATTTTTGAAGATACAAGAAAATATTAAAGATAATATGTATCTTTCTAGTTCAAAATAGAAATTTCTCACTCAAAATTAAAATCCAATTAGCCAGATATACTTGTCCATTATTCAGAAATGTCATGTTTTAATATCAATAGTAAACATTTGGTACCGAGACGAAAAGTCTGACATCCACCATTGTACATACATTCAGTTGGGGTTTGTGAAGCAATTAGTAGAAGCATTGGGATGGGCTGTATTTTGGTTCGGAAAAACTGAAAGGCGGCTTATTTGATAAAATTTTAAAATTTACCAAATTTACTACATTGAATCAAATTCTTGGAGGTTATTTGTTCAAGTAATTCAAATAGTTTGCTTCAAAACGGCCGTTTGTTTGAGTTATGATTTATAAAGAATAATAATAAACAGTCTTTTATATCAAACTGAGATAAACAGTGGAAAATAATTTTATAAAAAGGACTCCTTTTATTTTATTTAATATTTTTCCTTTTATTTAATATACCTATGTAGTTTGAAATGAGCAAACAAAATAAATAAATAACAGCGGTTTGAATAAAAGGGCATTTATGTATCAATGGTAATAATATAACAGACATATTAGCTTAATCAATATTAAGAACAGTAAAATATTTAACAATAAATACAAAATAAGCGTTACCGAAAATCCAAATTGTCCAGGTGAGACTACCAGAGACTGAGACATATCATTTTAGAATGTACAAGAAACCTTGAAAGTATTGATAAACCTTACAAAGAAGAAAGAATAAAACACAAATATAGTCAACCTTAACAGTATAATTTTAGCAACAATACTAATGTATAACACTTTGTATATAATCATAGCTTCCGGTTCTCTAGAGTTAACGCCAGCCACATGACATTTTTAACCATAGGGCATATAGCTAGGCTACATGAGATTTAATAGAAAGGTGATGCGGCCCACCTTTTTTTGAATTTTCGTTTTTCTATTTATTCTCTTTAAGTTCTTTCTTATGAAAAACTTAATTTCATTTCATTAGGCAATCCAGATCACGTGACCCAATATGGCCGTCCAGGGCAAACAATTTGAACAGCTGGTCAGTTTTGTATTGTAAACACATTGAATGGTAAACAGAATTATTTCGTCGATTTTTTTACTGTTTTTTATACACTGTGTTCATTTGAAAAGTGACATATTAGAAAGAAATTCAGGAACACGTTAACTTTTAACTTGAGGGGGCACGTTTTAGCGTAAATGTCACAAACGTCAGATTCACCCCCTCCCTACTGTGAGCTGAGAGCAGCAAGTGCAAACAGTGAAAAAAAATAGTTTATTGTTGCTTTATAGTTTTGTAATTTTGGAGCTGAAGGTAAGGTTTATTTTGCCTGAAATAATTTCACTTGTTGGAATTCATATTTATTTGTTGTAACAATGTCTCAACTTATTATGTGGTGAATCTTTTTCTAGAAACGGAAAGAATGGAAGCGATGGAAGCGAACTCCGCTTCAACATGTTTTCCTTGCAACAAGGAAGGTCTGGATGACATTGCATTGGATGACAAGGCGAAGAAAACAACGAGAATATTGTTAACGACGAAGAAAATGTACTTGACTCATGGGATGGTAATGAAAAGATATAAAATTTATGTGCATTCCCTATTTTTATATATTTCTTGTAATAAATGCAATCTTTCAAAGAATTTATTTTTTTCCCAAAAATCCCCATGAAGATTGTTGCGAAAAAATTTGTACCTTGAAAGGTTATAATTTCGGTTGCCAGAACACCCTGGATATTCTGCCTCGAAATTTCGCTACGTAGAGAAACAGATTTTTATTGTTTATTATTATTATCAAGACACAAGACAATCCTTGAAGCTGAATAAAATCACCTTTCTCCAAAATAAACACTCTTGTGTTTACCAAAAGACCCAAACCACAAAAAGATGTGTCTGCCCTGGGACGCCATTTTGAATTTTATTTGACAAGTCGCTGAATTGCCTAATTACACACATTATCGTAAACTGTGTTTTAAATAAAAATAAAATAAAAGGTATGTGGTAGAAATCTATATAATATATTATATGACATTAGAACACTAGAGGAGCAACATGGAAGCCTTACTTCAAGATTACCAAATCGAAATGCAAAATTTTCTTGAAGATATAAAAACCAGATAGGAAATAATATTAATTTTTGGTTGTGGACGCACCAATATTAGTGAATAAAATAATTATAATATAATTTTCATTTCATCAAAACAAATCCCAGTCGTATGCAGAAGTGTAAAGAGATTAACTCATCGCTACGTTTGAAAGTCTGCTTTAAATCGCTTAATCCCAATTCCGAGTACATCGGAATTACGGTAGATTAAAACTTTGAATAGTACATCATGTTTATTCTAAATAACTGATTATGAAAGTTATAATTCTGCTTTGTTCCCAATAACAAAATATTCCCTAATTATACAGTACAGATAATTGCCAAAAATTTTTACCTATTGTTGATGATGGTTCAACTGGATTGGCGTCTTTGTACCAAAGAATTTCAGGCGTCGGCGTTCCTTCGGCTTGGCAATTTAGAATTATTGCGTCCCCCAGATTAACGTAGATGATATCTTCAGGAGTCACTACGAACCTGGGGGGTGCGTGCACGTCCAAATGGAACCAAGTACCATTCTTTGGCTGATTGGGCGGACGGTTAAGAAACACCACTTTGCATTCATACCTAAAATACACAGAAATTTAATTTAGTTGAAGACTGCATAATCGAAGCCATTTTTATTAACGTTAGCAAGAATGTTTGGTGAGTTTTGAAATATTTTCAGCCTTTACTGATATTGTTGATCTCTTTCAACTTCGATTTTTAATTATAGATTGGTGCCTCTATATAGTGATGAGCAGATGCAAGCTCAAAACCATGTTAGTTTTGTTTTTGCATATGTGGTCTTGGTCTTGTTCCTGAGGTGGACTTGGTCTTCCAGGGTCTTGTCTTGGTCTTGCTTCAAGACTTTGCTAGACTTGTACTTTTTGGTAGGTTTTTACTGTTACTTGTAGTAAATAAAGGTTTAAAGAAAGAAACATTCTTTAATATGGAGAAAGTTGTATAATATTCAATTTCTAGTTCAATGTTGCTTTTATAATAAAAATTTTTTGAAAAAACCAAAAATTTGTACATTATTATAGCCTCCAAAAGGCGTAATAGCCAAAATTACATCCAAGAGTTGGCCACCATCTTCGGGTCTATATGCAAGAACACTCGAGGAAATTTATCGGCCTTTATGTAGTTGGTTTAAAATCCAAATAAGATTTTTGTAATTATGAGTATAATTCCATCTTCCTTCTTTGAAAATCATAAAGCTCTACTTATTTTAATAAATTCTTATTATTTTAGAATGTGCCGAGGCAAATAGAGAATACGATTTTTTAACTTTCCCTGCAAGTATGTCAGAAACAAAATTATGATGATTTTTACACGTTTATAGGTTTTTCCGTATTTCGATACCAGAGTTGAGGGCATAATGTGAAAAAATTGCGAAAAAAAAACGCAAGACCTCTCAGTCTGGGTCTTGCTATTTGTGAAAGATCAGGACAAAGACTAGTCTCGCTTATCACTTATGCACGTTCCACATAACTGCTGGTACTGGTGATGGTAATTTTACACCCTGGCCTGTGGAAGATACATGTAAAACACTGTTAATGGTTTTCCACGCTCCCATCCCATATTTTGTAAATCTTTGACGAAAATAAGTTCATGCCTGTCTACAGTGACATCCACATCATCCACATTCTTTCATATACAAATATGTTGTTCAGCATATGTGATTTAAAGGGTAATAGGATATTTATGTAAATATATAGTTGACTTACCATCCTTGGTCCGATTCTCTAATATTTGTGAGGTTGAGCGAAGCTGCTCCATAGGGAGAGTCGGGAGACACTCTTGATACCCTACCTTCGTATCCCTCTCCGCTGTGGGTCGGATAACTTTCATACCAGATGTAAATCGGTATGTCCTGTCCCTTTAAAAAGTACTCAATCAGGGCGCTGGCTTTCTATATATACAAAAATGACTTTAATCCTTCATTTGAAGTACGGTTTGAAAATTGAACAGTAAGTAATTATTGATTTATATATATTTTTGATTATGTTGTATAGGCATTTATATATATTTTATTGTGAAACTAAAGGCAAGGCTGTGCACTACCTTACACTAGATCCAAGAATAAGAGCAATACAATTATTATTCGTGTTTCAGTACTATAATGTGAGCTAGAAAACGGAATATTTTAATAAGAACCTGTAAATATTGTCTGTTGTTTCATATAATTCAGAGCAATGTTTTGAATGTAGCAAAATTAATTTTAAGAATAGTTTTATAATGACAAAGCGGTACAATATCAATTGACTTTTCAATATCACCTGTGACCGGTAAAGTCAACGCTTTAACAGAAATTAGAAGCTGCCATTTTTCCTTTATCGACTTTCTCCGCATTTTGTTTTCTAAAAGCTCCAGAAAGGATTAACTGGTTGTAGGGATATAACTTGAAACTTTTCGATAATTCTCTCTTGCTCAGCAACAAAAGTTGCAGAATCCAAAAATCAAATCGCGGATTCCCTTACCTTGTTGTCGGATACTATCTCTAAAAGTAAAGCAAGATAAGAAGGATTAAAGAAGGGTCGTTCGTGTACATTTAGTTTTCCTTGAATTTTAGTTATTTACTTTAACAAAGATGGGAAAATAGAAATTTCTTTGATCGGAAAAAATTGAATGTAGAAAGAGCAATCGATGATCAAAATTTTGTTACAGTATTGATTATATTAATTGGCTATAACACTGATTAGTAATGATTTACCAGTTAGCTTCTGGAAGCCTGAACCAAATATTTTTGGATCAGTCTCTACAGAGATAATCTGACTAGGATCCTACGCACTGTATTTCAGTCGGTAATTTAAGCCATTGATTAATATGTGGAGAGATTTGAGGAAATCAACCTAATGCATAATGCAACACAAATTTTCGTGTTCAGCCAAGCGGCTTCAAAAGCCCTTAGCTCTTACCATGATGGTATCAAACTGCCAAAGAAAACTATCGTCAATAGTGTTAGGGCAACCTCCCCTTCGCAGTTGATGTCACCCCCCCAAAAAAATAGAACTGGGTGCCAATTTGTAATGAGATCGACTAAAGGTAACGGACTTCAACGATAAAGAGAGGAGGCATTCACATAAGGTGTTACAGGGTCTGGATCTTCAACTAGATTAGGTTGTTGTTTGATACTCCCGTCGACGGAAGTCAGGAACTACAAAGTTAGTTTGGGTGCCAACTAATTCTTTATTACCCTTTATTATAAGTAGAAAGGGCCGGGTGAATGGGAAAATCCATTTAGTTGTCAGTTTAATCAACAAAATATATTACGACTTTTGATCGCCACTGGATAACGCCTCTCTACGTAGATACGCCTGGCAGAAAATTATACTGAAATGGATTCAAATGCTGGAGTACATTCCTTAAAGAAAAAGATAAAAAAGTTTAGATATTTTTGAACGACTATATAAATAAAGTTAGAAGACTTGAAGAAAAATTTGAGAAACCGTTAGCCAGCACCACCATTGAACTTCTCGTTCGAAGACACGGCCACCGGCACCCCGATTCCGATTCAAAGTCAGATTCAGAAAATCTTCAACCGGAATAGTGGTGACCCGAAGTCGATACTGGTCATCCCCATTGAACTAAACTGTCTATTCCGGCTGCAGATGATAAATTAATCGGCTTTGTAAAGAAGCTGAATTTGCTAGGTGAAATATGAATAGGTGTGAGCCACAATATACTCTTGCGAGTCACAGTGGAGGGCCGAATAGACACGAACAACCGACAACCTCCACTATTCAGAATTTGATTATTTTTCGAGAAGGGCAAGGAAAATAATTGAAGAAGCCACTTTTCCAATACTGTATAGCTTTTTCAATCATTTTCCTTGCCCTTCTCGATAAATTAACCAATGAATCTGTTTTAACCAAGAAAAAATAAGGTTATGACTTTGAAGAAATTGACAGAAATTCTGTGCCGGTTTGGAAAATACGGTATCATCGAATAGACCCACTCACCACAAACCTAACCTAACCTACAGGGTATTCTTTTCAGTTAACTTTCAAGGGATTTCTTGGAAACTAAGACATAAAGAAAAAATAGTTTTTTAAGAATAAATCGGCAGTGAAATCTGAAAAATAAGTTCAAAAGTATTATCAGCTTGTATTTCTTTGTTACTATATTACTGTTATGAGTAGGAGAAAAAAATCTACTATTTTTGTATATGATTTTAACCGTAGGTATCCTAAATATGCATTATTATAAAGTACCTAATAAAATAAATTGTTAATTTCATGCGAAAAATTCAAAATATATAAACTCAATATATGTCTACGGTATTAAACATTATTTCTACCATACAAAACCGCACCTTTGCTAAATTACTTACTTTCCCGATCGACTGAAGAGAGATTAAAGTCATTTTATGGAAAAGAGCCCAACAAAAGGCCGTTAATTAACACAACAACAATGTCTACGAAAAGCTGAAGCTGAAAAGCATTTTGCAAACTTTATAAAATTATATTGAGCACAAACAATGCCCTACCGTTCAGCACAACAACAATGAAAGGCATTACAAATTTGTTTACATGGGCGATAGAGTCTAAAACAAAATACATACAAACAGATCGTGCTCGTATTAATAGCTCGTCCAATTTCATTCCAACACGTTTGAAGCATCTGTTAAAAAGACACATTGGCAAGAATTTCAGGTTGATCAAGTAACAGATGGTAGATAAGTTTCATACTAAAATTATTATAAGATTAGTACTGTTATTCACTTGATTCTATGCCACACTCTTTTATATCCTAGCGGTCGTCGAGTGATAAATATAAGTTATGCAATCGGTGTAGTTAAAGTAAAAAATACTGCAGAAATACTCAAAAAAGACGTGTCTTTTGATAAACTATAAACTATCCTCATTGTACGAACCACTACTAATTCAAAATACCAGTAACGTATGCCTAAAGAGTTTTGGAACAAAATTCAAATGGATTGAAATAAAAGGCAAAAAAACATCAAGATGGGTTTGAAAACAAAAGTTCTGCATTCGATTATTTGACAGTTCAGTTATAAGAATTGTTTGCACATAAATGTTATATATTCGGAAATGTATAATAAACAGAGTGTCCAGAAATTCTCATGCCAAACGAAAAATACGGATACTAGATGTGATCTTATGCCTAAATTACCTTTATCCAAAAGTTCTTTCTGAGGGAACTAGCGCCCGATTTCAACATAAACGATTTTTGTTTTTGGGGCTACTTAAAATCATTAGTTTATCCTATTTCAATACAAAATCGTATTCAGCTGTGGGAAAGAATGGAAGGTGCATGTAATGAAATTCAAAATATTCCCAAAACTTTTTCAAGAGTAAGACAATCCTTACAGAAACGATTGGATTTATTTATTGCAACAAATGGTTGTCATGAAGAGCATATGTTATAAAATTTAATAATATTCTTGTTGTTAATAATCATTTTTTCAGAAAATAAAACAAACGTGGTCAAAAAATTAAAATTGATTTTTCTCGAAAACGTTGCATAATAAATAGCAAATTCAAATAGGGCACATTTTTTAAAATCTTATAGTATTTGAATTTAATGTTAAATTTGTGAAAAAAATTTACCGAATTTACCCGGTGCCCCTCCCACGTTGAAGACTTGTGATGGTAATAAAAAACGCGGGTTTGTGGTAAACAATTCATCACTGCAGGGTAATACATTAGGGCCGTTCGGAAATGCTACTCCATTGATTCCGAACACTCCTCCCTTCTTTAAACCGTTCGGTTATTACAGAACGAGTAAAAGTAACAGTCTTTAAATCGTTCGTTTACTGTGTAGTGGTGTGAAAAGAGTTGCTCCAATTGTACCACCTCGGCGAGGTAGGGTTTTAGGAGTGAATATTTCGATTACCGGCCAAAAAATAAAATTCTTATGTATTTTATGTTACATAGTTTACAATTGCGAAGTAATAATTATTCATATTTTATAGAGAGAGAGTTCGGTAACAAATGATCCTTTTACTCTACGAAAAATCTGCTTCTGCTCCTCTCCTTAAAATCTCCATTTCGGAGTTAATTGCCGAACGGCCCTATTGTACCAGGTTTAAACTTTGTACGTAGCGTTTTTTTGAGATATGCTCAAAAAACGGACAATGGCCGTATGCACCGTTTATAGTACTAAACCCGTTCAACTAAACTGGATTAAATAGTTCAACGCCATTAATGTTGCCTTGGTTTGCACCGAACGAAGTTTAATCAAACCTGAAAGAAGTTTGACAAAGTCGAAAAATTTAGAAACTTTTTCGTGTGAAAAACGTTTGTTGGTGACAATGCTTGACGTTATTTGAGTTCTGAGTACTCTTGTTTACAGACTTTCGGATGTGACAGTTGTTATTTCAATTCCAAAATTACATGTAGTTTGGACAAAACGTGCAACAGTTTAAATAATTAGAATGAACTACAGTCACCTCATCAAATCAACCATTTATGAGACATTGACATAAGTTACTCAAGTGTCAAAAATAAGTTAAACCTCCAATATTGGGCGTTCAAGTTTAAACTGGTTTAACCTCCATAGAATCTATGGTGCATACTAACTCGAAATTATAAATTAGTTTAAGGCTTAAACGAGTTTTAAGGCACGTTTTCCTCCGCATTAGCCATGTTCACGCATTTAAACGGGAGTGTTTTCCTACAAGAGTAGGTGCTACCCAAATTAAATTGCTATTCGCTCATTCGCCGGTCGACGGATCTGTCTGGGAGCAGACAAGCGACTAATTCATAATTATTTTTCAGGTAGGATAGATTTTTTAAGGTTATGTAGTATTAATGATTTGATCAAAAATGTCACACCTAATTTTTCTGCTGGTGTTATTGGCTCCTCAACTCGATTATAGGGTGCTTTCAGAAGATCATGTCCTATTAGTTCCAATATGTATTTAAACTGACGGCGTGAAATTCGGAATTTTTTTAAAAATTGTGATTCGTTATCAACCTTCTTCTTCTTCTTTTCTAGATCCTTTTGCCCTTTCAGGCGTCGGATGTGGATTCCATGTCCTGTACCCATTTCTTCCATGTCTTTCTGTCTCTTGCAAGGTTTTTCATTACTGCTATGGTCTTTCCTTTTTCTAAACCCATCTCTTGTATTTGGTCTAACCATTTCCTTCTAGGCCTACCCCTTTGTTTTTTGACCGGTTTCCCAATCTCCGTTATTTTCTTAGTTAACCTATTTGGTTCCATTCTTACCATATGATCATTCCAGCTAAATTGTCTCTTTTTTAATTTACCAGTTATCAGTTCCTGTTTAGTTGTCTCTCTAATGACGTCATTTCTAATCCGATCCCATTTAGTTTTCCCTGCAATTCTTCTTAGATGTTTCATTTCTATGGCGTTTATTCTAGTTTCGTCCTTTTTTCGCACAGTCCAATTTTCACTTGCATATAATATTGTAGGAACTGTTATCATATTATGAATTTTCATTTTCACTTCCAAGTCTATATCTTTATGTCCAAGAATTGTTTTATTTAGAGAGTAGTATATTTTTGTTGATTTATTTGCTCTGTTTGTTATTTCTGCATCTATTTTTCCATCTTCTGTTACTATACTTCCCAAATATTCAAATGTTGTTACTCTTTCTAGCGACTGGTTTTTGCATTTAATCTCTTTATTATTTTGATTACCTAGTTGTTTTTCATTTATTATCATCACTTTTGTTTTATTTATGATCACCTCCATCATCATGTTCTCTATTTCTTTAGTCCAAATATTCACTAGTTTTTGCATTTTGTTCTTTGTATTCGCTACTAAGACCACATCATCTGCATAGAGTAGACTACTTATTTTTATCGGTTCTAAATTTCTGTGTCCCATTATAGTATTCAGCTGCTCATATTTTTCTTTAGTTCGTTTCACAATCTTATCCATGATTATTATAAACAGTAATGGGCTTAAACTGTCTCCTTGTTTTATTCCCTTATACATTTTAAATTCTTCTGACCTTAGCCCTGCAATTTGTACCTTGGCTCTAACTGTCTCGTATACACTTTTAATTATATTTATTAAGGTGGGTGGAACTTCCAATTCGTCCAGGGTTCTCCATACTTCCCTTCTATCTACTGTATCAAAGGCTGCTTTTAGATCTATAAATGTAAGGTACATTTCTTCTCCCTCTTCTATTTTTCTTTCGAGTATATTCCTCAGTATATAAATATTATCATTTGTTTGTCTTCCAGGTCTAAAAGCTCCCTGTTCTTCTCCTAATTTTGGTTCTACATATTCTCTTAATCTTTTTTCTATTATTTTTGTGTATACTTTATAGCTAGTTTGGGCCAAACAGATTGCTCTGTAATTCCCACATTGTGTCTGATCTCCCTTTTTAAAGATGGGTATTATTAAGTTATTTTCCCATTCCCTTGGAATTTTTTGTTGTACCCATGCTTCTTTGCATACCTTCCATATCCATTCCTTTCCTCTTTCCCCCAAAGATTTAATCAACCAAATGTTTATTAATCAAAATAGAGTGAAATCCTTCATACTGTCTATTTTTAAACATTGGCAATACATTTTTCCGCATTCTTTCAGACTCTAGTGCTAATTGAAAAAGCAAGTGTTAATCTTGAGCCTGATAGTGTAGAAGCGTTAAAATCACTGTTTGTTTAGAAATATTCATCTTTTCATTATACTATTATGGGTGTAGCAGAAAAATATAATAATACAATAATTATTTTAATATAAAAGCGACAGCTAAAATGAAACTCTTTGACGAATTTATTTACAAGATCCAATCGGAGGAAAAATCTCTTTACAAAATTCGTCGACGAATAAAATCGTTGCTACTTTGGTCGCAGTCTCTAGCGACTGGCAAATATGGAGGAAAGCGTATCTCAAGCGTAAACGGTGCATACGGCCATTAACAACGTCTCGTCAAAGGGCGCTAGCTCCCTTAGGAGGAACTTTTGGACAAAGGTGTATTAGGTTGGATGTACATAAAGTAACATCCAGTATCTGTAGTTTACGTTTGGCGTACACCCTGTATAACTTGGTTGCACGAGTGCCTAATCGAGAGATTGTTTAAAAATCAAAATATAGGTCGTCGTAGTACTTATGGTACAATAGTGTGAGCAAGTATGCCATGCCTAATTTTACCAAAAAGGGGAAGACGAAGGATTTTTACTCAAAATAGAACAGACATGCTGGTGCGGAAAATAGAGGTGGAGTGTCTTTGCACGTAAGTATGGTACTTCCAAGGACAGCATTTTTAGAGAATTGTACAGAAATACGGCAAACTGGTTGGCCCGTATATCACGACATTGTCGGCAATGAAGGCGGATATTGCAGACGACAGAACTAATGTTGTGGACGACGAAAATATTTTACACTTGGCAATTCCTAGATGAAGAGTACACCGACAACATAGAAAACTGTCCAGACAATGTAAAAAAGGAAAGGCGAAATTCACCAAACAAAATTTTAGTTCTACAAGAATATCGAGTCCTTATGTGGAATGAATAAGAAGCGAAGCACTAGTTGGTCTGCGCAGAATACCATCTGGTCAAATTGGATAATTTTTATCACGAGCATTATTCTGAAGACGTCATAATGTTCTCGCCATGACGCCTGAGAAACTCAAAATTGGCTCAACGCTAAACTACCCCAGGATTTTCTAAGTGAGGAACTTTGGGCTCGAAAGGTGTTCGATGTAGGATGGCAAGCTGCAAATGAAGAATAATTAAGACGTCGAATCCACTGAAAAATTTCATATGGAGATATCAAAACTATCCAAAACCTAATGCGGTATGTCCGCAGGAAGTTGCTTCTTGTTGAGGAACATGGACCCCTTTTGATGAGCTGATAATTTTGTTATTTATAATGTTGTTAATACTTACTTATCATTAAAAATTATGGTTGGAAATGAATGCTGACTAAATATCTCGCTTTTATGTTAAAAATTTGGAAATTTCAATCGACAGTTTTTTCGTTTTTGTATTGTATTACAGCTAGTTGTTATAATCAACTTAATTCTATCTATTCGAGTCGCACCGTGAAATAATCGAGTAGGGACTAATTCCAACCGTCAATTAAGGAGGATAACCTTTAATCGTAGACCTTCCTGTTCAATAAGTTCCTAGCCAGAGAAACCAGAAAGGTCCCTAGAGTTTGTAAATGGCGATTGGACATTGGGGACATGACAAGATTTACGGATAACAGCGCGGGATGGTTAAAGAAATAAAACTACTCTGGTAGCTTGAATTTATACGACTTGGACGTTATTTATGAATGTTTCTGTTTAAATCAACGGTTTTCTGGCGAGTTTTGAATCATCTCTCTTCCGAAAGATAATTTAAAAATATTTCTTAAGAACTTTTAACGTTGGCGTCGATAAATTTCTCATAGGCTGATCCTCCTACTGCTACCTATCCTAAGACTATTGTTTTGAAATTTCCCGCATGCACACAACCGCACTGCAGCTTACCTTAATCAATTAAATGAATGGAAAAAGACTCCGCCAGACTGGGAAACTTTTTTCAATAAGGGAGAAGGAATACTGCATGTGAGATACAAAGTATTGGATACTTTTCAAGAATTGAAAGGAAAAATACTATATCTGGAGGAAAAATTTTTTTCAAATTGAAAGATTCAATAGGAGAAGGAAAGAAAAAGTGAAAAAGAATAAAGGGAAAATAGAAAATGGGTAACGATACAAATTTTATAAAAGAGATGGGAAATGGGAAAAAGTGAGTGGAAGTGGGAAATAGAGGTAGGAGTAGTGGAAAGTATGAAAAAGAGGAGGGAGAAGTGGAAAGTAGTAAAAAGAGGGGAATATGAAAGGGAAAGTGGAAAAAAGATGAAAAAGTCGTTGAAAAGAGCAGAGACGAAGAGAAAGAAGGAGGAAAGAGTGGATAGCAAGTGGAACAACGGGAAGAAATGAGAAAGAAAAAGTGAAAAAGAATAAATGAAAAATAGAATAAAAAAGGAGAAAAACAGAAAATAGTGGAAAAAGGTAGAAAAACAGAAAATAGTGGAATAAGGAGGGGTTGTGGAAAAAGTGGACAATGTGCGAAAGAGGAGGAGGAAAAAGTGCAAGAGGATGTGGAAAAATGTAAAATGTAAAAGGGAAATGGAGAACATGGGAAAGAGGTAAAAAAAGTGAAGGGAAGTCGAAATAGGCGGAATAATGAGAAAAGTGGAGAAAATTGAATTAAAAGTGGAGAAAGAAGGGGAAAACTCGGAAATTGTGTTGAGGAAAATTTAAACTATGTGGCAGAACATTGGGAATTAAGTGGAAGAAAAAAGCTGAGAGTAAAAGGAAAAAAGTGGTAAAAAGTAGAAAAAAATGTGTCCGAAGAAGAGTGAAATGCAAAAAAAGGCGACAGGAAAAATATTGTATCTATTCCACACGTATGTTCATTTCCTTGGAACTGTGATATAATAATTGGAACATGAATGTTTCTATTTTTAATTGTGGGTTTAGGAAAATTTAAGTTGTAATGAGTACCTATTGTGTTGAGTTTTCTCCCGCCAATACAGCTGTGCGCATGCGGAAAAATTCAAATTTAAAGACAGCAGGTAGACGCAAGTTTGTGGCACTAACAAAAAAATTGGATTCAATTTGCATAACTTATTATCCCTGTTCTGTAAGAAACATAAAAATCATACTTTTTGAGAGTCATTAAAACATCCAAATGCCGTTATACGTTCATTGATTATCAAATAATATATTTTTTTTAAATTTAGATTGATGAATAATTATTGATGTATTGGAATGAATTTAGACGATTTAAATGTATTAATAGTTATTTAATAAACTAGTTTGTTAATGAAGGCGATTAATAAACGAAACTGTTTAATAGTTGAGTTTATTAATCCCCCATTAACAAATGAGTTGATTACAATATTTTTTCGTTGACCGTAAACTCTTTTTTTGTGACAAAATTCACTTTTCCACAAAGACTATCAGGAATAATAATGTCAACTCCATACCAATGACGTAGAAAGTCATGACGTTCATAACACAAACAATGTATCTGTTCCGTTCTTAAATTTGAACAATTGTAATATAAAGAATATTTTTATAAATAACCAAAAATAATTATGTATCAAAATTGTTAATTAAAGTGTATGATGTTAGTCTGTGATTGTTTTTTTTTATTTTCATGACTAGAGCTGGTTGTTTATATCAAAATATCATCATAATGACTTCAAACAACCTGGAAAATATCCATAATGATAATGGTATATTGTCTATATCAAAATGTCATCAAAACGTCAAAATCACAAAAAGAGTGCGTTAATGAAGAAGAGTGCGTTAATGACGTCCATTAACGCATCCTTTTTTAAATAAAATAATTCAATAATATCGAAATTAATAAACGGTCAACGAAAAAAATAATAAAATACATATATTCTTTTATTGACCCACTAATACCACTATATGTTATGATAACAATAGTAAAATACTTTTTCTAATTTACTAAAACAAAATGTTAAAAAGCAGCCACAGAGAGACAGAGAAAGAGAGAGACAGAAATCAGTAACCGCAAAAAACTTACCGAAATGTAGGAAATAGTTCATTAAAATTCAAAAAAAATCCCATTGTCACACAACCATACAAATAAAAGCAATTGCAAGTTTTTTCAGATTCAATTTTCTGAATGAAATACTAACTTCTTAGGCATCGGAATACTCGAAATTATGGCGAAGAATGATCATTCTTTCACCCAATACTTCTGGTGCAAACTGGGTGTGAACTAAGCAGAATTGACCGATCGTACACGAACCACATTTTGCATTCGGAACAATCACAAAAATGTGGTAGCATATAGGCAGGCTATCATTAAAAATAGTGTACTCCCCATACACGTGTTTCCATTGCAGTCGAAACCAGTCCGTTCGCTGCTAGACTCCGCCGAGTAGTCACTTAAACGTGCCATGCTGGCACAGACATGCTCGGATTGTAAATTTTGTGATACTCTCGATTGAAAAACGTAGCTCAAGTCGAGAGTTGTAGGATATACGTTGTAAATGATAAATTTCAAGAAAGAAAAGTCAGACTAATACTAAGTAGTACTACGTGAGCTACCAATTCCAGAAATATGCAGTACCCAAAATTATATCTTGCTTGTGAATCAACTAGTGCATCTGAATGATGGTGTGTTGTGAAGATAAGTTGAATTATTTATCTGTATGTGACATACAGATAGTTTGAAGTCGTCGTAGGTTACCCTACTTCCTTACGATTGTTAAGTAAATGCGGTTACTGAAGATGTTAGTTTATTTGTTAATAAATTACTAGGACATATTTTCCAAATGATAAATTAATAAATTTTAACACTATTGAATGAATAAAACAGACTAGATGAATAACGCTCAGTCCTAGCCAAACTTTTTGTTTGAAGCCAACATCTGAATCGATTCTTTCATTTTAAAACAAAGAAGGCAGCATCTGATACCTCCAGCAACAGTGCCGAGATAAATATAATTGATAACAGGTTCAAAAAGGAGGGACTCAGAAAAAGGTGTCAACTTTACAAGACAGGCAGAAATGCCCGGACTAAAACTAGTACTGCCAGGACCAAAACCAGTAGTGCTAGTAGGAACGGAAATTCAATTGTCCAAAGAAACGGAATACTTTTGAGTATATTTCGGTCACAGGTACACATGGAACACTCAAATACATAAAGCAGCTTCATACTTGGGCAGATGCAGAAGAATTTCGGTATATACTAGGGTTTTTAGACCAATGATAACCTAGGTATGGTATGGTGGACAAAGAAACAATAGTTTGGAGCAATAAACACACAGGCTAGCATGTGCCACGGAGAACAAGAGAACCACTCATACCGCGGCGATGGAGTTCCTATTGAAGTTACCACCACTGTACATTTTTATACCCTTGACCAGATCTGTTATGAACAGATTACCAAATAGCATCCCTTAAGCCAAAAACATGGTGCCTATGGAGGCCCATTAACGTAATGGCAATGAGATATAACTTTGACAAGAAATACTGGTAAGGGAAGACTGGAAGGACGTGTACCCAAACAAGCGAAAACAAGGGCGTAGGAGATGAAGTGATTAGGTTGAAACAAGGGATAGCGTTCCCAGTAATCCTGTCGAGGGATGGTACAGTTTTCCACCTGGAAATGACGGCAATCCTCCACTGTGTTATAGAAATTAATAGATAGGAAAGAACATACCGTTCAATTGTTATCTTCACAGTTAGCCAGGCAGTGCTAATGGCATTCGATCCAAAGATGACGAAGCTAGAATGGCGTGTGTGTGCTTGGGTTCCGAGGCACAAGAGCCATAAAGACAAAGAAAAAGCAGATGAAATGACCAGACTAGGCTCGTCAATACCATTTATTGACCAGAACCCTTTTGCAGTTTTGCAGTTTTGCAGAAACGACAACAGAAAGAGTTAAAGAAAAGTAGGTAGTCCACAAATTCATGGAATGGTGGACAGTGACATGCGAAATATTTCAGAACAGAACATTTTCCAAAGTTTACGGCATAGGAAAACGAGTTAAACCAGGAAAACTGTGGCGAGTCTGCTAACTGGACACTATAAGCTCAATGGGGATAGATGGAGGAGGTCATCTCATAACCTTGTGTGGTGAAAAATACAAACCTATTGATCAAACTCTTCCAGAACTTATAATTTTTTCCAACCATTAAAGTTCGTACGTTTATTTTGATATCTAAATTAGAATATTAGGCACTTTGGCTAATGTTTAAATAAGGCACTGCATAATGTGAAATATTGAATTGGTTTCTATTTAATTATACATATCATATGAGGACATTAAGGAACCATGGAACATTAAGATCATTGATGATTATTACTTTTGAGTAATATGATGTGATACCATCTGTGGTGAAAAAATCTATAGTTCAATGTTGGTTTCAGACAATTGGTGCTATTACTTTTCTAGTATGTTTGTTGTTTGGAGGTTTTTTATACCTTTTATACAAAGCTAGTAATTTGAAATAGTCTTGCGAGAGAGACAGAATTATGGTGCAAGAAAAAAGAATTGCTTATATTTTTGCTCCACAACATTTATATTTTAAACTTTGATGATTAAATGGAATGTCAATTGTGTGTTTTATTGCGATGTACCAATAGGAGTAATTAATCTATTCACGAGATTCAACTGTATTAAGTAAATCCTTTTGCTTTTCTTATTTAATGCTATCGATTATACGGAGGTTTTTGATGATAGTGGAACGCCGAACGTTGCACTGTTCTGCTTATCTACTAATAATTCCTTTGTAGAAAACAGTTTTTTTTTCATAAAATAGCAAGATTATTACTAGAGACAAAAATAAATTAAAATTTAAAATAAAATTGGGTGAAATGAAATCGCTATACTAATATTCCATACCCATCCTCGCCTGTAAATAAATGCTCATATTATCTATATGCTCATAGGGGGCATCCATTAACTACGTGAGCTCTTTTTCGGTCAGTTTAGACTCCTCCCCCCCTTAGGTGAGATTTGCCTGGACCCCCCTCCCCTTACGTGAGATTGACGCTAAAAATATTTTAAACTTAATTTATTTTGATTATTCGGGAAAATAATAAATAGTTCAGGTATACTATACTTAATTTACTTAAATTAAATAAATACTCTCGTACTAAATGATATTAATAGCCATGAGATTTATTTTAGCGGGCAAAATGAATACTCAAAATAATATTTTTTTATTATCTGTAATATTTTATATTTTTTAAAGTTAACGTGTTTAAATGAGATTTGGTGAGATTTCATTGGGCCCCTCCCCCCTTTTCTGAGCTTACGTAATTAATGGCTGCCCCCATACCTTCTCGCGGCTATTTCTGAGCAGTAACAGTTTATATTTGTCTAATTAACTTGAGTTGAAACAAGAATAATGTCGTCCACCTTAATGACGCCTCAATGTACGTTGAAAAGGTAAATTAAATCTGGGTCTGCGACTATCTTTTCATATTGTATCCTTCTCGCTTTACTGTACGATTTAATAACAGACTCAAGATGTTTCCGGCATCATATTGCATCACTATATCTATTGTTCGTACTACAGTATCAGCGCCCTTGAGTAATTTTTCGAAAATCTATAAATAAGCTGCTCATTTTTTTCTCCTATAGTTTTTGAGATGTGGATGGCAGCCTTTATTCAATTAGTTAGTTTTTATGTTACCGGTAAAGTCCGTTATGCAGTCATTCCTAGGTTTGCCTAGGCAAAGACCGCATTGTCGGGCCACTCATGGTATATTCCCTTCCCCTTTTTGAAAAACTTCATGTTTGATATTTTTTCGAAAAGCGGAAGGGAATATACCATGAATTTTCCGGCAATGCGGATTTTGCCTAGGCCTAGACTTTGCCGGCCGGTAACATCTATAAGGTGTGGATTTTAATTCTTACCCCCCTAGGAAACTCCGTTATTTAAGACAATGATGAAAAATCCTTTATTTTAATTTGCACCCCATTTACCCCCTACATTTGATAGCTACCCCCTTTTGATAATATTCATTATTTAAGTGTTGAATCCAAAATTTTAAAAATTATACATTTTTGAGTTCTGCTTTTCAAACCCTTTCCAACAAAGTATCACACGAGCCCCCTTGCTATTTAAAAAATCTGAGAGGGTAGCTGTCAAGTGTAGGGGGTAAATTAATTATTAAACTGACGGGTTCGAGGATTTTTCATCTTTGTCTCGAATATGCAGTTTCCTAGGGGGGGGGGCTGGTTAAGACTTAATATCCGCACCGTATGATGATTTTAATATAACTGTAACTATTTTGCATTGCCTAGTTTTGTTTGTAGTCGAGCCCACTTTAAGTTAATTGCAAAACATTCAATTGCTGTTTTTTCTTCCATGTCAATTAACGAACATTCGTTCCATTTGGAACGATATTAATTTTATCCGAAAACCAAACTAAATTTCCATGGATTTTGCTGCCAAAACGATCGTCCAAACATTCTACTAAATGAAGCACATTTCATACAACAGCTCGTAAACAAAGAACATCAATACCGATATTCATTTTAACTAAAAAACAGAATGCCCATTCGCAATAAAACACACAAATGTTTCGTTGAAATATAATCCAATGAAAATGATGATAAAACTTTTTATTCTGCTCTCCATATCCCAGCTACAGTGGCGCACCCAACACAAATTTCTATTATTAACAGAAAATTTTAATAGCAACAAAAATAGCTTGTTATTTGTTGGGACTGGATCGAAATAGTATCAGAGTAAAGAATACAATATTCGCCAGATTAATCTGACCTGTTTACTTTGGAAATGACAAAATGTAAAAACGTTGATTCTGAAACAAGCAATGGAATTGCAAAGTTTGAAAGACATTTTTGCTATTAAATGGGAAATAGAAATTCGCAATGAGCGACTTCTAAATATTAATATTAAAAGCTCTGCTTTTACAGACACTTTCCCGGAAGAATTTTAAAGGAGATTTGAAAAAAAATGAGTGTTACAAATATTTTGAAATATTTAATATTTCCAGGTTATTGATTTAGCTGAATTAATTTTCACATCTTATTTAGCGTTTTTTTATTTCCGTTGGGTGCACCACTGACTAGCTAATTTATGTATATTGTGGCCAAGACAATTAAATAAAAACCAAAATTTTGCGTGTGGTGTCAGGTCGGTATTACACAACTTTTGACACCATCAAAATTAAAACAAATTTAACTATACCAACATAAAACAACAAAAATAAACTGCATAACGCTTTGATAAACAATATTTTTCCTAAAATTGATTATTTTCTTAAATAGGCATCAATAGAGTACCTAATTTTACAATAAACGATTTCGAATAGTTTCAAAAATAATATAATTTAGGTTTGTAAAATGAGCATAACATAACATAACTACCAAAGTGGGGTTCCAGAAAATAATAATGGACGGAGAAATATGGAACTGGAACAGCCAAACTAAAGGGCTGGAAAAGTACGACAAGAGCAGAAGCAGAATAACTCAAATGACAGCAAGAAACTAACAATACAAAATAACAAAGCACAGGAAAGAGAAGAGACGACAAATGCAAAGAAAAAGTTGATGAGAATACTCAAAATAGCAACCTGAAATATAAAAAGTTTAAATGGGAAAGAAAACGAGTTAACAGAAGAATTTGAAAAGCTAGACTTGGACATTCTAGCGATAACGGAAACAAAAAGAAAGGGGAAACATACGGAGGAATTAAAAAATGGGCATCTCATGATATTAAGTGGAGTAAAGGAGGAAGATAGAGCTAAAGGAGGTGTGGGATGTATAATAAACAGCAGATGCACGAAATATGTGAACAAATGGGAGTATATACATATCTCACAGAATAATGTATGTAGAATTAAAAATGGAAAAAGAAGAAAAACTAAATATTTTAATATTATATGGCCCAAATGAAGACGAAGTGAAGCGAACAAGAAGGATGAATTCTGGAGAGAAGTAACACAAGTAGTTGAATACTTAAGGGAAAAAAGACTGATACTAGGAGATCTCAAAGCAAGAGTCGGGGTAAAGGATGAAAAATCGAGAGATGTTATAGGAAAATTCGGCGGAAATGTGAGAAATAACAATGGCAACAGGATAATTGATTTCTGTATTCAGAATAACATGCTAGTTATGAATGGATTTTTCAAACACAAAGATATCCATAAGTTCACTAGAGAGGTAAAAAGCAGAAATGAAAAATCGATTATAGACTATGCGGTGATTGAAGGAGATACGGAAGAGAAATAATGGATGTTACGACTGAAAGGGGACCAGAAATAGGCAGCGACCACTATCTTGTAGAAATCAAAGCGAAGATGTTAGTCCAAAACAACACAAACAACAACAGAGGACAATTCCCAGCATCCAAAGGTAAAAAGCAGGAAGCGATAAAGACATATAGGCTAGCCAATAAAGAAGTAGCAAGTAAATACAAAGAAGAAGTAAGCAAAATACTCCATGAAACAGAAAACGATCAGAGAAATAATATAGAACAGGTCTGGATTTGGTATAAAAACGCACTAATTCAAGCTGCAAAGGATATATGTGGAGTGACTGCAGGACTAGACACACGAAACGGGCTTCATGGTGGTCAGAAGAGGTTACCTACAATGAACAAAGGAAAAAAGTGAAGGATATAATAACGGAGGCGAAGAGGCAATCATGGCAGCAGTTTGGAACAAAAATGGAAGATGATTATCACACAAACCAAAAGTTGTTTTACAGAGTTTTAAAAAACGCAAGAGCGGGAGGCAAACAGACTAGTATTAAGCAAATAATGGATAAAGAAAGCAATATCCTTACGGAGGAAAATGAAATAATGGGAAGATGGAGGCAATATTTCCACGAATTGTTACACCTGCAAATTCAGAATGAAGAAGAATTACAAAAACAAGGTCAATATGAACTAGAAGAAGTAAAAATATTAAATAAGGAAGTCCTGGAAGTCATAAAGGGGTTAAAAAAAGGCAAATCAGCAGGTCACGATCAAATCACAACGGAGATGATGAAGAATATGGGGGAGAAAGGATTGGAGGTTTTAACACAAATTTATAACAAAGTATGGAAAGAAGGAGTTGTGCCACAAGACTGGAAGACCGGTATAATAGTTCCTATACACAAAAAGGGCCACAAAAGAGATTGTTCAAACTACAGAGGTATTACACTGTTAAGTATTCCCTCTAAAGTCTACGAACGGATATTAGAAACGAAACTTACAGTGCAAACCGAAATTTTTTTAGAACAATCACAAAGTGGATTTAGTAAAGGGCGTAGCATCAACGACCATATTTTTACGATTAAACAAGTGACACAGAAAGTAATAGAAACAAATTTGGAAATATACCAGGGATTCGTTGATTTAGAAAAAGCGTTTGATAGAGTGCCAAGAAATATTATTAAAAAAGCATTAAATAAAAGAAACGTAGATAAACAATTAGTGAATGCAATAATGAGCCTACATGACGACTGTATAATATATGTAAGAACAGAAAACATGGTGTCAAAGGAATTTAAAATTAATAGAGGACAAGGAGGAGTATTAAGCCCATTATCATTCAACTTAATATTGGACGATGTGATGAAAGACACAAGAGAACATACTAAAAAATTGTATATTGGACACAGACATCTGCAGCCCGTTTATCTACGTGAATGCGCTTTTGCAGATGACCTTGCAATATTCGCAAAAAACGAACAGGATCTACAAAGGAACTTGGACAAAAACTTAAAAATAAATGGAGAGAAGACAAAAGTAATGGTGACAGGAAAATACACAAATAAATGTAAATCTTAACGGAAAACATCTAGAACAAGTAGAAAACTGCAAATACCTAGGAGTAAACATCAATAATAAAGGAAACCATGACATAGAAAAAAATACAAGAATAGAAAATCCATCAAAGGTGTGCCATAGTCTTAAAAACTCGTTCATTGGAAAGAAAGAAATTTCTGTTAAAACGAAAATGACTGGAACTATATTTCTCCCTATATTAATTTTTGGATGCGAAAGTTGGGTACTGACGAAGAGGATGGAAAGCAAATTACAGAGTAACGAGATGAAATACTTACGGAAGGTCGCAGGAATTACAAGGAGAGACCGAATACGAAATTCAACAATAAGAGAAAACCTTAATGCACTACCAGTAATCCAGATAATACAAGAGCGAAAATTAAAATGGTTTGGACACTTAACTAGATTAATCAATAACATGCCAGCAAAACAAATATGAGAGGCAAAAAGATATGAAAGCAGAACCAGGGGAAGACCAAGGAAAACATGGGACGATAACATAGAAAAAGCTTTGAAAAGCAAAGGCATATCTGTAGCGGAAGCACGAATCAAAGCAAGAAACAAAAACACATGGAGAGCTTTTATATACAATGATTAGGTCAAACTTTCACACCTTACACCTTCGGGTAGATAGATTTGGATGAGCATAACAGAAAGAAGGGTTTAAGGTTAGGGGCATCTAGGGTTTCATAAGGCACATTAGATTTTCAAAAAGTGGAATGGAAAATAATCATTGGATTCACATTCCTCTTTATGGAAAATAGCCAATAAGGGACAACTAGAATTGAAATCACTCGCTAAGAATTAGTGCATGATCCGGCAACGTCATAATAATTTTACTTTTCTACGGTTTTTTTTCCACACAATGTCTTTATGCGACTGGAATATTCTGCTGAAGAGGCACTAACACAGACAAAACTATAAATAGATGAGGTAACTAAAAAATTGGGTTAGAACACCAAATGGGACAAGTTGGACTGAGATGCTACGACTAGCACTCCACAATCTGTAAAAAACAAGGAACCAGGTGGAAGGTACTCATAGTCATTCATCAAGAATACTTTTAGTTTAGATACCTACCACAATATTGGGACAAAATGGCTGAATTAGCCAGAGGCGTAAGCAAGTTCATCGGAAAAAAACCTCACATATATCCTCCGAAGAAAACTCCAATTTTTGGTAGACAACTGTATAACATCCAAAAATAACCATGTTAATTAAGGAAATAATTCACACCTTACAAAGTATGGAAATATTTTTCAAAACAATGACCGTTTAACTAAGAAGAAACAACTACATTCCGGGCTATGTGCCCCGGCGAACATTGAATTAAACTACAAAAACGGGATAGTATGATCTACAGGATAATACAACAAACCCTTTTGGATTGTAGTTAGAAGGGGTCGCATCTCTTGAGGATCGGTTTCGGATAAGTTGCGCAAAGTAGATGGATTCAGTCAAGCATCTGTAGGCCGTTCTGGAGAAAACATTCTTGCAGTGTAGATAAGATACCGTCTGTTAGAACTATACACTGCAAGCGGCCATCTTCACTTCAATTACAAACCAAAAGTTTAACGATGCAAGCAAGAATAATAATTTTATTGAGATATAACAAAATGTATTTGAAATTAGAAGAAAACTTTTGTATAATGGAAATGACAGCTTTTATAGAACACATTATTTTGTGACAAATATTTTATATCCTGCTAGCTTCCGCTATCAATAGCCAGGATAATTATGGCCAGTAAATGTCATAAGCCAACTTTATTGCTCTTATATTTGATTTTAGTAGCTCCGCCCTTTTATATCGACGCGCTTTTGTTAGGTTCCTCACTTGATTGCCGTTAAAAATTAGTTTTGGATTTTATTATCGACGGCCTTTAATGAAATGCCTTTTCAGCTTTGATCAGTACAGGGACGGACTAAGGTGAAAACGTAAGCTTGAATGTTCAATTATGAAATCGATTCGACCTAATAATGGTATCAACCAAAATGAAACGAATTTATACAAGTCTAATTTGCAAAGGAGATCAGATGTTGAAGTAATGAATAACGAAACATCCAAATAAAATATTGTATTGTTTACGACAATACACCCATGGGCAATTTACAGATGGTTGGATGGTACATAATACAAGAAATAAATAATAAGTAAATTATGCAAATAACAAAATTACATGTTAGCAAAAATTTCAATTACAATGGAGGAATCTTAATTTTCCCTTTCCATTCTATGCCTTCAAAATTTCGTAAAATTTTTTTAAAGTTATAAAATCAAGTGTTATGCAATTTATCTTGTGAAACCTTTTTTTAAATATTAATTTAGACAATATGATATCTGTAATCGATATATTATCAGATATCTACTTAGTCTCGCAGGGCCAAACCCTTTATGAGACCAGGGCCACCATTATCACAGTAAGAGAGCAGATGTTGTAAAATCCTACCGTTTCGCCTACCTTCTTCTCCCATTGCAACACGTATGGCACGGGGTGTCCCTCAGGGAACTCCACGTGGCAATTGAACACCACTGACTCACCAAGTATTGCTGTGATGTGCACTGCATCTTGAATACAGTGAACTGAAAAAAAAAATAATAAATGGTAGAATCTCAAAAATACTATGTTTAATCAAAAATACTGCCCAATAAGTTTTGTTACATAAAGATATTTCAGTAATTCGTTATTTTTGCTTTACTGTCAGGCATCAAGAGAAGGTGAAGGTTTTTCGATTGTTCTTAATCTTAATCTTCACAATGACTCTTAAAAAAAAGGCGAAATATTTATTCGCAATTGAAGGGAAACCAGAGTTCAGTTCAGTATATTGGGATGACTTTCACTGAGACCTAAAAGATCTATTGTGCCCCCTTTCTTTTATTTAGTTCCTGAGGAAAGTCTCAGAGACTAGCAGCTCCTTTAGTACTATTTCCCGGAGAAATTTCAGGATATCTGCAGGCTTTAACCCATAGGTGAATGTCCCTCTTCTATTCAGTAATCTCCTAGGTGTTGTGCCCTAGGATTCTGAATTGCTGTGCTGTGCACAGAATCTACATTCTTCTTCCTGTCCTATTTTAAGCTTTTTCAGGAGCTCATTCAGGCGACAATGTCCCGTTAGGATCCCTGTTAAAACTCAGTTTTACTTTGACTGGAGCTGATACCGCAAAAGGGTTCCAGCCCCCAAAAGGGTGTTTCAGTCCCCCTCTTTGCTAGTTCATCTGTTATTTCATTTCTTTCTATTCCAGTGTATCCTGGAATCCACAGTAAGGTGACTATATTGTTCTCGCCTAGTTCATTGAGTTTGCCTAGGCATTCCCACACCATTTTGGAACTGATTACACAAGAGCTCAGTGCTTTAATGGCTGCTTGACTATCCGACAATTCTTTGCCTTCTATATCCTTTATCAATATTGAACTGGGCACACTTTTTTGTGGTGTGAATTTCCGCTTGAAATATATTTGGGGTTTTTCCCAAGCTTTCAGATATAAACCTCCGGGACTCGTGAGTTTAAGGGAGGATGTCTCCAAGAAGGACCTTGTGAAAAGACTGTTAATCTTGATAAGAACAATAGCCTCTTCCATTAACAGTGCAACCAAGAGCACAAAAAGACAAAACGCTGAGGTGCCAAGGACTTGACTGGATAGACCGATCAAATCAATCACTACCAAGTTCTGTAGGAATGAAATGAAGTATTCACACCAGGGAAGAAAGAAATTCTGCTATAATATAACTTGCATATGACGCAATCGAAGGAAAAAGTTCACAAGGGAGACGAATAGTTGCTTTAACTTCTGCAATTGATTTGGACAAACTTTACCTACTCACTTTGTATTATAACAAATTTATAATAAAACTGTTTAGCTTATCGGAACCGTTAATTATCTCTAGAAAATCGGTGGTAGTATAAAATTAATAAAATATTGTTGAAATAAGCATTCAAAATGTTCTCTCTCATCTTTCTGATTGATCCTCAACAAGAAGTCTTTCACCTCATGGTTTTTGGATCTATATGATTAAGCGGGAAGTCATAGGGAGAATGAGCTTCAAAACTTTACTGAATATAATTATGCTCCTATTTGCTCGAAGCGTTAATCTTGAGCAACACTTTTGTTTAGAGGGGAGCTTTTTACGCAAAACTGTCAAACCCGTATAGATATAATCAGCGGAATTGATCTAGCCTCTTATGATATTTGCTAGTTAGCAGAGCATAAAAAATAAAAATAAAACATTTCTGTTCGGAAAATGATTCGACGGTTCGTGATTTTGTTTTATATTTCCTTTCTCAATGTTTCTTTTTATCCTCCTCTATTTCATCGCTTCTTACGAAATCGTCTAATGTTACAAGTGATTAAGAAAAAAAAACATTCACTGCATGACGTTAGTTGGATTCTTTTGAACTAAATCGGAACATAATGGTGTTTATATTGCTTTCGAGAATAAGCTGCTGAGAGAGTTATTTAATTTTCTTATCGTATATTACTATTTTTAATGTTTTATATTTACAGAAATAATATTTATGATTATTTCTAAAGTTGAAGTGAATCATTATCGCGCGTTTTTAACACTAATTCTTAAATAAAAATGTTAAAAATTGGTAGTTCATTCCAAATCTAAATAAGTTCGGCAACAAATTAAAGCGGGTACAGGCTGAAATAATGAATTCGCGAACTGCTCATAAACAGCTGGTAAACAATATAACGAGTTCTATACAAGGCAAATGCTGCCAACCTAATGAACAAAAAAATACTGAAAAAGGTTAATCGCATGAGGAAGCGGTTTTTCCGATCCGAAATTTTTGGTTTTTCTTATTTATTTTTTTGTACCCGAAAAGTTTGGAGGTCTTTTTAGTTTGGGGTACATCTTACAGTTAACGAAAAAATAATGTCAGCTGTCAACACATATACGTATCATTAAGATATTAGGCATTATTTGTTTGACTTTGTGTGTTTCTGGTATTTGTATATTACTGATTTTTATTCATCTATCTGTTTGTGAATCTGATCTGCTTTTATTATTGCAAATACCATCGAGAACAGTTATTCTATTCTGATTTGCATCTTCGTTGTGATTATACAAATTGCGATATGAAGCGTAGTGCATATCAAAGTTGTAAAAATAATACAAGAGCTGTAGTTAAAGGACGAAGACGGAATGCCATTAAGTTTATTCCAAACCCAGGGGATGTCCTAGCAGATGCCTCAAATGGATTGAGTTATGTGGCAACCAAAATCTGAATTTTGCCACAATCAACAAAACCACTTTTATTTGTAGTGAGCATTTCGATTAATTGTGTAGATTCAAAACCCTACTGAAGCTGAAATAAATGCTGAATTGACTTGCTAGTGTCTTATAGATAATCAGTTAGATGTTGTAGATAATCAATTTTCTGAAAGTTTTCCATCTCCAATTAGCTCTACAAATTCTGTAATCCAACCACAGGCTGAAGAGGAAAAAAAGATTACCAAAAATGAAATAAAAGATAATACAAGTATATTCCAATCTTGACCGTGGACAAAAATACTCGTATAAGGAAAACTATTTTTCATACAAAAACCTAAAAAGGAAAACCACCATGTTTAAATACTTGGCTTCGTACCTAATAAATGTACTAGTGACGCAAAGTTATCTGTCCTTATGAAGTATATACCTACCTCACTTAAGAATAAACTTTTTACGGCTTCAGTTCTTTGTAATTTCGCGAAGGCCTTCGACTGTGTTTATTATGAAATTTTAATAAAAAAAACTACAATTTTATGGTTTAAATCTTACCTTGAAAGTTTCGGGAAATCTACCAGTAAGTAGTGGTGTACCCCAAGGCTCAGTTTAATGTCCAATTATTTTTTTGGTATTCATTAACGATGTCACAGACTTAGGAATAAATGGTAAATTCCCTTTATTTGCTGATGGCACTAGTGTAACCTGGAGTAGCTCAGATATGCTAACTTCACACTTTACCATATGCAAAAAGATCTAAATACTTGAAAGACCTTATTATTCCGCGGCAAAATTCTACAATCTACCCTAGAGTTTGGAGTTACATTGGCATGATTCAATATTTAGTACGATATTATAATATATTAAATTTGTATACCTATTATATTATGTTTTGTATTATTAGTATAGTATGGTCAGTGTATATATTTTTTTAATATTTTTTTGTGAATTTTTATTTTTATTGTGAGCCTAATTTTATTTTATATGCTTTAATCATTTTTATATTAAAAAAATAGTAAACAAAACAAAGGCGTCACAGATATCTTTGATTTTAAGGGCGATTTAAAATAAACAACAGAATTTACCAATATAAATAAAATCTAAAATAATAAGTGATCGTACTTACTATAATTATTTTATTTAAAAATAAGAAAACAACTTATGAATTAAAGTAATGTTGTGTCTGAGATGAATGACGTGAGACCGTGACATACCTGGAAATAAAATATCAACCTGAACATTCAAATTCCCTTTAGTTTGTATTTATTTATTAAATCAGTTGAACGTACTGAATTAAAAGATATAATAATTTAATTATTGATAATGCAATTTAATTTAAACAAGAACGCACTGTGTCTGTCACCCACAAGTGCTCAAAGGTGCTAAGTATGTCAAATCACTTCCTCATTAAGGATTTAGAACAATAACAAAGGAGCAGGACGTATCACGTGGCTCAAGCACTCCACTTCGGTGATACAGGATTCGTCGATCAACTGTACGGCTCAAGCACTCCGCCAGTCATATTATTCACAATACACGCTAAGCGGCTCAAGCACTCCGCAATAGCGCAAAACATGAGTCAGAGAATTGCAGACTTAAGCACTTTAATCATTTAACGTTATTGAGATTTATTTAATCGTTAATAAAATAAACAGAACATAAAATAGAAATATAACCAAATAGGTAAAACTGAATAGCTCTGTGAGAAAACTGCACCTAGTCACTAAGTTTAAATTAAGAATAACTAATTTCAACTTCACACAGCAAAGATCTTTAATAAAATCTTCTTTCTCTTCGGCCTTTCTTTGAGATTTTACCAAAGTTGGCTTAGGTAATTCGATATCTCCGTATCTTTAATGTTGTTAACATAAACATAGACTGTGACTATTAAGAAATGTGAATATTTCATGTGTCTAAGTGCTGGATGTTTCGTATTTTAAAATTTTATAGATTTTTATATAGGGAGGTAAAAAAAAGAATTCTTACATTATATTTTATCTATTTTTAAATTATGTCGCTTTGTCCATGAAATTATAAAATGTTTCATGACAATAAAGTCCTGATCTGTTTCAACTTTGAGAAAACTATAGTTTTATCTCACAGAAAAAGTTTGCAACCTCTTAAACTAAACAAATACTTCTATTCAAAAAAATATAAAATTTCAACTCTATCCGCTCTCCTTATTTTGGAATCCTTGTGTTTGGTTCGATAATACTTTCACAATTTAACTGAGATCCCAATTCATAGATACTCTACAAGCAGAAAATTTTAAGAAATTTTATCACCTTCATTGCCAAACGTTTATAAAATCCTCTACCTTTAGAAAAGTGGCAATCCAATAAGTTCCGAAGATTGATAAAAGGCGTTTCTTCTTGAAAGACTTTTGAGTTACATTGGCATAAATCAATATTTTTCATCATTATTTATATTTGTATTATTGTATTATTGTATATTTTTTATATATTTATTTAATTTTGTTGTGGATTATATATTTTTTCTATATCTTAAGTTGTATCGCTTTGTCCATAAAATTGTTGTAAATGTTCATGATAATAACGCATATCTCTTTCTCTCTCCCTCACGATGCCTGTCAAGCCAAAGGGATATTCTTTTTTAATTTTCAGAAAATCGAGAAATCGTAAACTGTAAAGGACAAAATTGTAATAATATTCATGGAAAATTTTTAAAGCTTTTCAGATATAAATTATTTGTTTTTTTTTGTTCTTTATTTCCAAAGTATTTTTACCTCAACTAAACTATTTTTACAAAAAAAATTGAAACAAAACAACCCCTACGACTTTTACATCGAACAACTGAGATGAATACAAATACTACTGTCTTATTCTGAAAATGTCCACAAATAACAAAGAAGTTTTTGTCTCCTGCAAATAACTGAATAGGTAACAATGAGATTGGTGAACGTTGTACGTCAAATTTGAATAATACCCACTTCAATTTAACGATAACAACAAAGTGATATTAAAATTATGTTGTAATCATTCTAAGATTCCAATGGAAGTGTCAGTTACCAAATATGAGTATGGCTAACAATGACCCACACATAAAATGAATGTCACAATTAATTTAAGCCGAGCTTTATAATGTCCAGAGAAATGGAACTTTGGATGGCATATTTCAGAAACATAGAACGAATCGTTATTAAAGGAAACAGTTATTCCAAAAAGCTTCTTTCTATAATTAATGGTAAATTCACTTTATTTACTGATGACACTAGTGTAACATGGAGTAGTTCAGATATACCAACTTTATATTCTACCATAGGCAAAGATCTCATTACTATTAATTCCTGGTCTGACTCAAACGAGCTTTGTTTCAACACTGAGAAAACTTTAGTTTTATCTTTGCAGCCTCCCAAACTTAACAATGACTTAATAAGTTCTGTTTGTTAACCGTTCCGTTTAAATGAAACGTCGCTTCTTCAGAAAAAACTATTTTGTTTATGAACTGCAAATTTGCGTTCATTCTGTCCATCATCAATTCACAAAATTCTTACCTTCTATCAGGATCATCTTCATTTAACTCCCGAACCAACTGAACTTTGTGAGGATGGTATTTTTCTTCGTGCAAAACTCTCAAAATAGATGATTTACTTACATCATTGTCGGCGGCAAGTTCTCGAGTTGTCTTATGCGGATTTTCCTCAATCTCTAGAAGTACATCTAACTTTTTTTCATCAGTAAATTTCTACAATATTTCTACCTGGTTTTTCAATATTTTTTACATGTCCAGTTTCACGAAACTTTTTTTCAATTTTGCTAACTGTAGACTGCGAAACGTGTTGACCAGGGTATTTATTATTAAAAATTTCACAAACCTCCTTTTGAGTTCTTGTTTTATTACCACAACCAATCATAATTAAAATGTCTATTCTTTGAGTCTCGGACAAATGAGCCATAATTAAATTTAATACGCGCACAAATATTATACTAACGTCTTTTAGTAACTTTAAATACCTAAATGATAGCAGCCTACTAGATTCATATCAATTGATTATTTGGCTTTTTGACTAATATTTTAGTATCTTCAAAGATTTTTTCCTGATGTTTAGCAGAACAGATACGAAAATACCTGATTATTTCTAAAGTATATTTTAATAGACCAGACAATATTGCTGATTTAAAAGAAATTAACAAAATAACCCCTGAGGTCATACAAAATATTGTACGAGAATTCCAAAATCGCCTCGGTTATTGTCAAGAAGTGAATGGTGGTCATTTTGAACATTTAATTTAATTGTCAAGTACATTGCAAAATACATTCTAAATATTATGCGACATTATTATCTTCATTCTACGAAAAGTTTTGTGATAGAGACATTATCAAAATTTTACATCTTAAAAATTAATTTTCTCAGTTATGATTGCACCAAATTTAAAAAAACTTTATATTGCTGAACAGAGGACTAAAATCCCTTTCCAACAAGGTGCCACACGACCCCCTTTCTTGTTTAAAATGTTCGAGGGAGTGCTTATAATTCAGATGGGGTGCTGGAGGGGGATAATATTTTCATACTGTAAATTGTCAATTTAAGAATAAAAATCGACCTGTTTCAGGTTTTTTTCACATAGTACATAATAACGCTAAAATTGAATTTATTCCATACATATGGACCGCATTGTATACAGGGTGTCCCAGAATTTTTTAGACAGGCTATAACTCTAAAACGGCTGAAGATAACTTCATAAAATTTGGTATGCAGCAATTGGACGGATTTTACAATATTGCGAATCCCTCATGACGTCAGCGAAATCATCAGCGTAGCTATGACGTCATGTCATTATAAAATATCAAATGCAAAGGTGGTCGTGTGACTGCTCATATTAAAGGTCTTTTTATTCTGAATTCAACCATGTAATACACTTAGTATGTTAAAATTTATTAGTTGTGTATTTTCGATCAAAAGGAGTTTAACAAAATAAATAAAAAAGTTTAACAAACAAATTTAATCACATGAAAATCAAGGCAATAATACCATTATTCTACAATTAATTTTCAATAATGTGCTCAAAATGCCCCCCTTCCGCTTCAACACAAGCCTCAAACCTTCTCAATAGTTCACGCGTACATGCCGCTCTTATCATTTCTGGAGTAACAGCTCTACATGCTTCTTTTATTTTATTTTTTAAATCATCAACATCGCGTGGTGGATTTGAGTATACAATATCTTTTAAATAACCCCAAATAAAAAAATCGAGGGGTGATAGGTCTGGTGATCGCGCTGGCCATAGACATGGTCCTGCATTACCGATCCAGAAAGAAGGAAATCTATTATTTAAAAACTGCGTTACCCTACCATAATTATGTGGAGCAGCACCATCTTGTTGCCACATCATTTCTATTCTTTCATTTAATGGAATATCCTCCAATAAATCTGGTAACTCATTTTGCAGAAACATCAAGTTTCTTCCTTTTGATCGAAAATACACAACTAATAAATTTTAACATACTAAGTATATTTCATGGTTGAATTCAGAATAAAAAGACCTTTAATATGAGCAGTCACACGACCACCTTTGCATTTGATATTTTATAATGACATGACGTCATAGCTACGCTGATGATTTCGCTGACGTCATGAGGGATTCGCAATATTGTAAAATCCGTCCAATTGCTGCTTACCAAATTTTATGAAGTTATCTTCAGCCGTTTTAGAGTTATAGCCTGTCTAAAAAATTCTGGGACACCCTGTATTAAATTTGTATATTATAAAATGTTTTGTATCATTATTTTTATTTTTTTATATCTTTTGAATTTTATATTTTATCCATTTTTAAATTATGTCACTTTGTCCATAAAATTGTATAATTTTTTATGACAATAAAGCTCATCTATATCTCTCTATAACGAGTATTATTTCCTGTGAAAGGTGGTTATTGCATCTTCCAAGATACTTACTTTTATAGATTAAATTTAATTTAACTCAATAATCACAAATATACTCAAGTGAAAATGTTAATTAAGAAATAAAAAAACTAAATATTAACTAAAATGCAATGAAAATGTTTGAACTATTTACGTCCATAAGACTAGCCTCAGCATCCAAGATCAACCAGGTCCGAAATACCTAAAAATATAATGCTTTTTATGTGCTGCAGCATCAATGCGGCTTTCGCCGTGCTGTTCATGTGAGTTTTTCGATACCTACAAGATTTATATCCCAGCATAAATTGAAAAATTTCGAAGAATGTTTCTGCTTAAGTGCAGACGTGTGTATAAAACAGTTGCAATGGTCAGCTATTATCATTCCCCCGAAAAAGTATCGAATGGTAAAATACTTTGGAATGCGCATTACATCCGTAAAAAATTCGATGGAAAAAAAACTTCCTCCAGCTGCGTGAAGACATCATAAAAGAATACATTGGAATATCCATTACCACACAAGATTGGCAAAACATTAGTACGAGAACAAAATATAAGACCGACTGTTAGCACAGATGAACCACTTCAAGACCAGATAATTTTTCAGATAAAAAAGAAAGGATAGTATGTCATTCTCCTCAGCGGAGCTTCTTCAGCCAACTTTGGAAGGAATGAGGATTTTTGGGTTCAGGGGATGGGAGTGGAGAGAGCGGTGAGTGAGAGGTGTGTATTTACCCAGCGATCGCCTACTGCTACTAGCAAACCTTTCAAAAAACTCATAGCAGTTCAAGCGGGCCTGGGATTTGAACTCCGGTCTTTTCGAATGCAAGCCAAGAGCGTTACCAGTCCACCACTTTCTCGGTACATTTTCAAGATACAATTATCAATGCTAAAAATCCACAAAAAAGTCATCATAGAGATATAAACATTGTGCATCACATGAAAAACTTATGCAGATCCTGCTATGACAAGCCTCCGCTATGAACACTCCCATGTTTTGAGAAATATAATGAGTGAAAAAATTGGTATGTTCACTTATTTGCTCATGAATCCATCATTAGCAACATATTTAGTTCGTTAGATCCTTCAGAAAGATGGATGAAAATAGCAATTTTTACTGATTTAAATATAAATCGAGAACAAAAGTTAATTGGTTTTGGTAAATTTGTGTACTAATGTGTATTAGTTGGATACTATAATAATTTAAAAGTGTAAAAAAGCTATTGTTATGAGTTTTAACGAGTTATATTATTCGGTTTGAGGTTATATTATAATTTAGTGTGAAGGTTGTCCGGTGACAGAAACTCGTCGATAACGTACTTGGAAAAAGTCAATTTTTGTAAATGTCCACGAACGCATTAAGAAGAAAATATTGACAACTCCAATAAATCACTATTTAAACAATGCATAGTATACAGAAATTACATTTTTCATCTTTGTGTTGTATATTTCTTACTAATATTTTCGCCCGAGAAAAATTTTAGTCTGGAAAGTTGATGATTTAACTATAATAGTCAAGTTTCAGTTCAAGTGATCCCATTTGGGAGATATTCGATTGTATATTTCCCTAGTATAAGCTGGGCAAATTATCCTCTGTTATATTAAAAGAAAAGAAGAACCTCACTTACTAAAACATGATGGTGACAGCTAATAACGCGATAACGGTGACATGTGTCAGTTATGCGGTTACGCCACCATGTTATTTATTTCAAAAATTATGATTTTCCGCTTTGTTCATTCAAGTAAACTACCCCAACATCCAGATAAGGTTGGGCCTGGGACCTCACAAAATCATGATCTGCCACTGGATAACATAATCGACCAACTAACGAATTTGGTAATTTCAAAAATGCTACTTTATCCAAATATTTGAAAGCCTATAATTGAACAAGTAAAAATTAGAACAGATATTAATTAATAATTTATCTCAATATTTGATTATGCAAATCATGTTGCGCTTCGTGATCGATAACTAGTCATCCATTGTTTCATCCATTGTATAGTGAACTAACTGAGCATATCGATAACATGATACTAATCAAACGTTTACGCACGTACTGTATTGAATACAGTACAATTTTAAAGTCAATATCGACTATTTGACTTAATATACAGTGTCTACTTACAATTTATAAATTATATCGTTGTTGTATTTTTTTATACAACATATATACAATGTTCGTAAGTAATCAAGAAACAAGCAACAAGTCGGGGCTCCTCCACACAATGCGAGAATCGTTAGCGACCACCTACAAAACCGTTTCGATGACCACTGGATAGCAAACAACTCTCCAGAAATTATGTGGGCGGTACGTTCACCTGATTTGTCACCTCTTGACTCTTTCTTTTGGGCAGGGGGTTTACGTTGGCAGGGGGGTATTCTGGTACTATCTATTGCTCAAATTTATTTGAATAATCCTTAATACAGACTTTATTATTTCTGTCCATTGTTTACAAAGTGGAATTATTTGTTGGATGACATTGACAATTGGACGTGACAGTCGTGTCTTGGATAAAAGCGTTCGTTTGTCATGCCGTGGCTCACATAGAGGGAAGTGTAGCACTTTATGACTTGATCTGTGCGGAACACGCTCGGTGTAGTGAGCTGTGTAGTTCGGATGTATGTTTCGGGTAGGTTTCTCTATGGTAGTATTCTGTACTGAAGTTGAGGAAGTGTCAGTCATTTTTTTTCCGCTGTGTGCTTTCTACTAGATGGCTTGGTTTCCAAACGTGCAACGAACGAGAATCTGAATTTAGATAATGACTGGGAAGTCATCCCCTGCTTGGTTTTATAGGTTCTCGTTCTGAATTAGTTGTGGGATATACGGTTTAGTAATTTGTTCTACAGGAGTTCGTATTGTTGGAGAATTCCGTCCTGTTCTGGAAGCCGTTTTCACAAATTCTTATAGGGGATATATTGCACTCAAACGATTGAAACTGCCAACGTTGAAGTTTTGGTATTGGAGGTGTGCCACATGTTGTTGATGTTGGTTGCTATCCAGTAAGATGAAGATTTTGAGTACTGGACCCTTTTTGGAAAAGGGTTCACCAGGGCCAGTGATAAAAGATATTGTTTATCAATCAAAACCGCAAAATGTAGACGAATTAAAAGAAAATATAAGACAAGCATGTCGCCAAATTACTCCTACACTGATTCAAGCCATGTAATCTTTGTTACATTTATTTTTATTGTTCCTTTAAGCTTTAAGGCTTTCTTGATTAATTTAACAAAAATAAAAAATAAACTGATATTTTCTTGATTACTTATGAACCAATTTTATTTTTGAAAAATTTGTTGAATAGACGATGGAATACCACATCCAAAATTATAAAAAAATGTACAGGGTGCTATTAAAAAATTTAAAATTAGGGGCTGTAACTAAGGGATGATTTTTTCTACGCCATATTAAAGTGTATTAGAAATGGAATACATCAGTTTTTGTCCCATTCGAAAATCTCTATTCGTTTAAGAGATATAGCCTGGATAAATTAGTCTGGGACACCCTGTATAGTGATGAAATTTGGAACGATAATATATGACCCCATTCTGCATTTTTTAACACATAAATGACAGCTCTGAATGTCAAAGTGACAGCTGGGCGGGCATTTTGAATACTTTTTAAAATGGAAATGGGGGTCGAGTAATACCTCATTTTGAAGGTCTTTTTATGCTCAATACACTCCTCAAATTTGAAAACATGAGGTTCAATAGTTTCAAAATTGTCCTCACTGTATAAACTCGATACCAATGAAAAACTAATTGGGGCTGGAACGAACATCTGCATATTAAGATTATTTATAAAAATTATTATAGTGTATTATAAATATTCATAAATGTAATAAATCTTCGTGACCCTTGCAAAACCAATACAGGATGAACCATCCAAGTAATATTAAAATATGATCGTGAACATTTTTTTTCCCTTTATGTGTCGGGCAGGTAGCTTCACCCCGTATCAGATCGAGTTTAGGGTCTTTTCCATTGTCAAGAGATTAAAAATTAAGTTATTACAGTAGTCAGTGACGTGGGAGGAGAATGAAATAAATGTTTTGAACGTTTTGAATAAATCTGAATTGTATAATTTGAAAGTATTTGATTGTTTCTCTTTAGGTTTATTTTATGCAAACAACGGAATATGCCGAATTTTTATTTCAATATTGAATATAAAAAGTTAAACTTATATTGAGCCACACATTCTTAAACTCATATTAAGTTCGCTTATGGAGTTTGGCCAATTAATTGAATTATTGATCCGCCCGATTTCTGAATAAACTGTAGCTGCACATGTAAAAATGCTTTTAAATAAAGGCAGTGCTAAAAACAATTTAAAATGTACCAATAGGAACATGTAGAAATCAACACCAAAATGATTTGGATGAGATTATTGACAAAGAGCCAGCAGAGTTTTTTAAATTTCAAAAAAAGCATGTACAATATTTCATGTAAATTGAAATTTATTAAGGTTTTATTATCATTTACAACATTTAGTATGCTGCTAGGAAGATATATTTAACCGAAAATTGGGAAAATCGTTTTCAATCACCTCCAAACATTATCCCAAGTTTAATTTTCGTTTTTTTTTCTGTCAATTATAACCTTAATTAACGTTTTCAGGTTCTTTCCTGCTTTTTATTTTATTAAGCTCTTGTACTAGGCTATTACTATAAAGCAAATATTATCACAGTCAAATATATTGATCGAATAAAAGTTGTGCAAAGACATTTCTCTAAATATTTAAGTTTCCGTGCAGATGTTTATCCCTCTATTGGAATATAAGATAACTAAGACGTCGATACTTTTCAATGTATTAAAAGCTTTACATAAGAAAAAAAATATTTAAATGTTTCATCTGTTGGAATAATGAGTGAAAAAATAAAAATAAATCTTGTCTAGGATCTCGCTTGCTATTGGTTGTACAATCATTTTTTGCTAACTTACACTTTTTTACTTAGAGCCGTCCATTTTCAAGTTAGAGAGCTCACAATGACATCATTAAATCGCGCTGTAAATGGTGGATCCTTTCGTTTCAGCATCATTGTAAAACTGGAGATGAATGCAAATATTCTGCATGGTCCTAATTTTTTTGAAATACACATCCTTTTCGTCTAAAGTTACTGGACTATTAATTGGAGGAAGGAATGTAGACAAATGTTCAAAATATTTAGTCGACATTTAAATTTTAGGAATAGGAAACAAAAACATGTATCTATTATCCACGAAAATTCATTCATTCTTGCATCTACTTGAATGTTCTTTTACCCCGATTCTGAATGAGCAACGTTCAAATAGTTGACCTCACAGTTTATTCTTTATACACTGTGCCCATAAAGTATGGAACAAATTCATTTTTAGCTAAATAGACTATTTTAAGAAATAATCCTGAAACACGTCGATTTTTTATTTTAATTTACCGTATTTTAAAATAATAATCTAATATACAGGGTGAATTACTTTCGAATTATGACGTCACCGTCATTTTTTTTAAATGGAACACCCCCATTTTGTTTCAATTTTCGGATTACTCTAGCTGAGCTGATTCCAAAAATGTATCACATATTGATTCCAATTGGTACAGGGTGGACAAAAATACAATAGTTTTATGTGTGCTCATAAAGTAACGAGTAACATTCTTTATTAGTTAAATTAACAATATTATCAAAAATACTTATTGTCTAGCGGACAGAATATGATGAAATACACGACTTTATAAATGTTCGAACTGCAGCCCTTGCTGTATTTGACAGTAACCCAAACGGTGTACAAATTCTTGTTGAACCTTGATTATTGGGTCTTGAGAAATATTGTTTATTGCTGTCCGAATTATCTTTTTTAATTCTTGAATATTTACTGGTTTCGTTTGATACACAACATTCTTCAGATGGCCCCACATAAAATAATCCAAAGGATTGAAATCTGGTGACCTCGCTGGCCATAAAATAGGTTCACGTCTACCAATCCACCTGTTCGGAAAAATTTCATCTGGGTACCTTCTAACATCTACAGCATAATGTGAAGGTGCACCATCCTGTTGAAACCATGAACTTTCATCAAAACCTCCAGGATTACGTCTGCTGGGAAACAAATTACGTAAAGTAGGTACGAGATATCCCCTTAAAAACTCAAGGTACGTTGCCCCGTTTAAATTGCCTTCGATAAAGTAGGGTCCGATGATTCGATTTCTGACAATTCCAGCCCATACTTACCTTTTGCGGGTATTGTGTATGATACTCACGCATCCAGTGGGGGTTTTCTTCTGCTCAGTATCTACAATTCTGACGGTTAACCTCGCCATTTAACGTGAAAGCAATTCAGAATCCTAGGGCACAACACCTTGGAGATTACTGGATAGAAGAGGGACATTTACCTGAGTTGAAGCCTGAAGATATCCTAAAATTCCTCCTGGAAATAGGACTAAAGGAGATACTGGTCTCTGAGACTTGCCTCAGGAGCTGAGTAGAAGTAAGGGGGCACAATAGATCTTTTAGGTCTCAGTGAATGTCACCCCAATTTACATACATACATACATTAACGTGAAAGGGGCCTCATCAGAAAAAATAATGTTTTGTATCAAGAGAGGTCTCGGTGACATTTATCCATCATTTTTTCGCAAAATTGGATTCTTCTATCGGGATCATCTTCGTTCAATTGCTGCACAAGTTTGATTTTATAAGGATGCCATTTTTCAAGCTTTAATAGTTTGTGTACCGTTGTTTTGCTAACACCGATATCGCGACTAACTTTACGCACAGAAGTGTGCGCATCTTCTTCAAAACTAAGTGAAACATCTAATGCTGTATCAGCATTTGCAGAGGGACGACCTGATTTGCGTACATTTTCAACCATACCAGTTTCTCGAAATTTCTTTTCAATCTTACTGACTGTTGAACGCGTTTTAGGTCTTTCTGGATATTAACTATTAAACAAATTGCACACTTCCATCTGAGTTCGCGATCTGTCTCCATACCCAATCATCATAAGTATTTCAATTTTTTGTTTTACACTTAACTCCATTTCTACTTCAAATTAAATCTAAGCAATAATTAAAACATTCACGAATACCAAAAATATTGTAGTACTAAACTGTCACTGAACATCGATAAATTACTAAACAAATAATGACATTTCACAAAAAACTAGACGACTATGTTTTTTTTTAAATTGATAAGAAATAATTTCTTTCATATTCTGTCTGCTAGACCGCAAGTACCAAACATGTTTGGAAACAGCTCATTTTTATTAATCTAAAAATGTAACAAACTACAGGGTGTTACATTTAAACTAATTGTCGCTAGTCAATAAGTATTTTTGATAATATTGTTAATTTAACTAATAAAGAATGTTACGAGTTACTTTATGAGCACACACAAAACTATTGTATTTTTGTCCACCCTGTACCAATTGGAATCAACATGTGATACATTTTTGGAATCAGCTCAGCTAGAGTAATCCGAAAATTGAGACAAAATGGGGGTGTTCCATTTAAAAAAATGACGGTGACGTCATTACTCGGAAGTAATTCACCCTGTATATTAGATTATTATTTTAAAATACGGTAAATTCTATTCAAAAATCGACGCGTTTCAGGATTATTTCTTAAAATGGTCTGTTAGCTAAAAATGAGTTTGTTCCATACTTTACGGACACAGTGAATGTGTAAATAGGAAGAAGTAATTTGGTGCGCTTAAGACGCGTTAAGACGGCGAGTCAGATTCACGCATCAATCCTCGCTTGATACTTGCGACGTGTTACGTGAATCATGACTCGCGTGTCAAAAGATATACGCGCTGAGTAAAGGGTTGACTGCCTCGTGAATACTGGCTCTCCCTAAGTCACGACTCACCATCCTGGCGGGAGACGCACGATTTCTACTCGCGAGTCAGATTCGCGCTGTCTAAACGAACCTTTACGACTAAGAAGGTGAAAACAGGCATAGTCCTTGTGAATAATTCAAGATTCCTTCGTTACTCCACAGAATATTTCTGACAAAAAAAATGTTGAATACCAATTATCAATAAAGTTCAACTTTTTTACTGTATTCTGAATCCCATAGAACTGTTTTGGGCCTAGTTAACGAACCATTCCCGGAAAAGGAATAATTTATTCAGCAGTACAGAAACGGAATAATAATTATTGATACTCACCTGTTTGTATTAAGATGAAAGTGAATAAGGCAGTTAGAATAGTGTATAAGGTAAAAGAGCGATGAGGCTGCACCGGTACCGTTGCGTTGGTCAATGGACGAGACTTGCCCTTTGGGTTTGTACACATGCCCATCCCGGCGGTCCCATACTCCTAGCTAACTTAACCTCATTACCGATTCGTCTGAAACAAAAAAGATTGAGTTAATTGAGAACCAAAAAATGCATTTGAAAAATAAGGTTAGAGATAGTTAGTTCCATGGGGCAATATTGTAAAAAAAGAATAAAATTAGAGAAATCATCTACCTAGGACTAAGTTTCCATCAGTTTAAACTCAATACTCGAGATGTAGTTCTTTTTTTTTTTCGAAGCACGTTTGTACTTTCCTTCTCCGCCTCACTATTTAAAAAAAATACAGGGTGTGGCACCGAAAACGAAACAGACCGCATATCTTGAAGACAAATATTTTTTGGAGAAAATGCAAAAAGAGGTCGATTTTTATTTCAAGGGGGACATCTTTCGATCATATCCTCAACTATCCTACATGCCTCCCCTCGCCTCTGTCACTATCACCAATAAAATTTAAATATGGAAAGTACTAAGTGTGACACATCATTGAAAAGGTAATTTTATAAGGAATTTGACACTGTGACATGTGACAGTTCAAATAAGCGTATTTTCATGTGAAAGCCAAATTCAACAATTTAATGCATAATTACCTTTGGAATAAAATTTAACCTACTACGCCTATGTTTTCGTAAAATTAAAATAAAGGTTTTTGTTTCCACAACTACCAGGTCTGTTTTTTAGTTTAGCGTCATTAATACTTCAAGTCTATTAGTAAGTAAAACATAAAAATGGTTTATTCTACTCAGGAGAGAGTAGAAATTGTTGAATGTTATTTAAAAAATAACGAATTTGCTACCTGTACAATTTTCAATGAGCGACACCCAAACAAACAGGTTAAACGTAAGTACGTTCTGGAACTTATTTCAAAATTTCGACAAACAGGATCTGTTCAAAATAAAAAACGGCAGATTCAAAATCCCGTAAGAAACTAAGCGGTAGAGGTAGCCGTTTTAGGACAAGTTGTTGCAGATCCAACTCTTAGTACAAGAAAGCTTGCAGAATTATCTGGATTAAGTCAACGTACCGTCGGGCGAATTTTGAAAGCCAACAAATTCCATCCCTATAAAATTCATTTAGTTCAGGAACTTAACGAAGACGATTTTGATCGCCGCTGATCGGGACTGTCAATCGACATAACCGTCGATACTGGTCAGATTCCAATCCACGAGTATTTCATGAAACGCATACTCAACACCCAGAAAAGTTAAACGTTTAACCCTTTGAGCAGTTACATTGAAGTAATTTAGTTTTTAATTATGGGAGTTGTTCTAAATTTTCCAATTTAATTTTTATGTTCACTTTTCTATTTTTTTTTATTTTTATTATGAATGTCTATTAAATAGTTGAGTTTTGCTTTCAAATGAAGTATCATTATTTAAAATACGGAAACTTTTCCCGCAAGATGGCGTCAAAATCAAAAGTTACATAATAAACTGCCACACAGTCAAATTCCTTATAAAATTATCTTTTCAATGATGTGTCACACTTAGTACTTTCCCTAATTAAATTTTATTGGTAATAGTGACAGAGGGGAGGGGAGGGATGTAGGATAGTTGAGGATATGATCGAAAGATGTCCCCCTTGAAATAAAAATTGACCTCTTTTTGCATTTTCTCCAAAAAAAATTTGTCTTCAAGATATGTGTTCTGTTTCGTTTTCGGTGCCGCACCCTGTATAAATAAAAATAATATAGGTAATAACTTACACAAAGGCACCAGATACAGTTTATTTTGAAAGGAAATTCTGTATCGTTTATGAGAGATACAAAAATTACTGATATTAATTTGATAAGCAGAAAAATCGAAGTTGAACTCGTATGAACAGGGCTCCCCATACCAGAACAATTTTTTGGGGTTTTTTAATAAATTAGGGTCAATAGCTTGTAGTTTCCTAGATACGGGAAGGAAATTGTAATTTTTCATCTATTTTCTTGTATAATTTAAAAACCAATTCAAAATGATAAATATATATAAAATATATATATTCATCATTATGAACGTTTGCAGCGTTGCCAGATTGTTGATGAAATATGGAAATTAACAGAAAATAACTGGAGTAAACAAAAAACGTAAATGTAGAAAGTTTCACAATATATTAAATGAAAACTACAAAATTATCGATAGTTTTATAGTTTTTTTCCATTATTGTTTATTTAATTACATTTATGAATAGATTCCACAAAGTAAGGAATTCTACAATAAGAGAGGTAAGGTTATTACTGAGTTAGAGGTAATGGATTTTGAGATGAGCCCTAACCTTGTAAATAGTTGCGTAGATATAAATGGCAACAATGCAATAAATTCGTGAAGTGAAAACTGAAAAAGTCCGCTTCGGTTGATTTTATTCTTATAGCCCAGGCGAAGTATGTTGAAAATAACATTATAATTTTATTGTAAAATATAATTTAAAACATGATACATACTCAACGGAATTACATTTATTATAGGGAATTGCGTTAATGTCTAGAGATAAATAAAATCAAAGCAATACAGAGTGTTAAACTAATGATATATGATTACAAAGTAATCAGTTAATTGATATTTTAATGACCTAGACAGCTTATGGATTACAAGCTATTAAATACCAATTAGGAGCCCTAGCCCCTTAAAGAAATAATACCATGTTCTACCTGATTTTAATAATAAAATCAAAATTAGAAAAACCCTATGTAATATAACTGGGAAAATTATATGAAAAGCTCTTAACTATAAGCATTTATTATCAACTATATAAATTTATATGTCGTCATCGTCTTCATCATCCGAAAATTCACTTTCACTGTGGCTATCCTCTCCTACGTTTATTATTAAATCCGCCACTTGATCCATGACATGTTCTCTTTCCATATAGTCCTTTTCAACTTTTATTACATTGGCGCAAATGTTTTTCCAATTATCTACCGTTACCTCACTAAATTTTTTCTCCGTTAACTTCCATACATCATCCATTTTAAAAGTTATGTTGCAGGCAGCTACTTCGTTCTTGACCAATGCCCAAATTTTTTCTATTGGGTTTAGCTCTGGATGATAGGGTGGTAGACGCAACGTTAAAATGTCATGTTCTGATAGAATTTGGTCTATTACATATCTTTTAGAAACTGGCCTGTGGATTTTTATAATTGTGAATAGTTCTGCTTTAGTTGATTTTTCAGGAAAGAATATATTTCTTTCAGCAAGCCACTTCAGCATTGCATCTTTTTTCCATGAAAAATTTGGAATGGGTTCTAGGAGTGTATTATGATATGAGGCATTGTCTAATATTAAGACGCATTTTTTCGGTGCATTAGGAATGAATTTTTCTTTTAACCATTTGACAAAATTTGTATTATTCATTTCATCATGATAGTCTCCGGTTTTCATTCCCGATTTAAAAATTGTAAGTGCCTCGGGTACGAATCCTGCTTCACCTCCAGCATGTAAAATAATTAGCCGTTTACCTTTAGCTACGGGTGATTTTAAACACTCCTTTGTACCATCGTCCCATGCTTTTGGTACGGTATGTGAACTGTGGATATAGGTTTCATCACAGTATACAATCGGCCGTCCATCTTCTTTGTATTGTTTTAACTTTCTCAAGTATTCAGTTCTTTTAGCTTTAATGTCATATGTCTCCATTAAAACTTTCCTTTTATCTTCAGTTTTTCTCCATCTAAATCCCATTCTTTTAACCAATTTTCTGAAACTATCAATTTTACCAGTAAAGTTCACCCCTTCTTCATTTCTCACTTCTTCAAAAATTCTTTTCATGGTAGGTCTTCTTTTATGAATAGCACTATAAGAATAAATAATTCTTCGAATTATTTCTTCCTCAAATCCATTAACGGATCCTTTGGAAGTTGAAGGTTTGTTGACGCTTCTCCTAGGTGATTCGAAGCGTTCACCAGGCGATTTTTTATTAGCTTCGCTCACAATACGTTTCACTGTGGCCTTAGAAACATCACAAGCTTTAGCTACTCTTTCATTCAAATTGAACAGAGGGACATCTAGGTTTTTCTGTTCTTTTTCTGCCTTCATAAATTTATATACACTGTATATTATTTGTCGACCTTGACTATGTATAACTTTTTTGGAACCACTCATGTTTCCAGGTCTATTCTAGAACAAAAGATTTAAAAAATTAATACACAAAATAAAGATATATGAATATAAACTATAGTTTCAAGTTTTACATATGCATCAATTAAAAAAAATTTTTCCTACGACCACATAGGAAAGTAACGTATATCGCACTATACAGTACCTCGGAAAGTGGCTTATATCAAACTAGCGTGCGAATTACTTTCCACACATGAGCGGAAAGTAACTTTCCGCACGCTTGCGGATAATAAGTCAAATGTATAATTTTTATTAAGATTGACCACTGTCAAGCTGTCAAATATATAATTTTTAATTAGATTTACCTATGTAATATCTAAATTTGAAGCGATCTATTTGAAAAGTGAAATTTTTTTCATGTTCTTGATTAAAAAAAATTTAAAACGCGGTCGGGGATCGAACCCACGTACTCTTCGTCAGAAGTCCGATGCTGTACCAACTAATCCAAACCAACATTAATACTGAACTGAAAATGTAATCATCTTATAGGTATTTATTATAATATATAAAAAGCAGGCTTTGACAAATTGTGAGAAATGTCAAAAAATTATTCTGATTAGTGAATGTGAAGCGCAATAATTGTGAGGTCAGTTTATATACCTACCTACCTGGAACTATCTACAATAACAACGTATCCCAGACATGCATAACAATATCGTGGATACTGACAATGACATATATACAATAATTAAGAATTGATTGTAATAACCTACCTATAACTAATTAAATTTTTGTTACTAATGATAGTTATTGTTATTTCTTGAAATCAATTATGTTGACTTTAATTGTAACATTTTGTGTATTAATATGTCAGATGTTGATTACACATTATTTGGTGAAATTATCACGTGGTCGTAGGAAAAATACTGTACATTACTTGTGCGAAAGTGATTTTTCACACTCGGCTTATGCCTCGTGCTACAATATTTCCCACTCGTGTGAAAAATGTCACTTTCCGCACACGTTATGTAATATACTATTCTGCCCAATGTCCCATGTAAAAATAACATTCTTTTTGATTAGGTAATAACATGCCAAAAATCAAACTTTAAATTTTAAACACGTAATAAAATAAATTAATACATACCTTACTGTCAAGTAAATTAATTCACTAAACAAAATATTTTCACAAATTATTGTCTACAAAAATCTTAACTAAACTACAAGGAACTAAAAAGGAAACAAAATGTACTGCACTATTAAAAGATTCGGAGTCGAAACAACCTGAACGGAGGACAGTCAAAGAATGAAATTTAAGCGCTGATCTTATTAGGATGGGTAGTAACTTTTTTTTCGAACGCAATCTGGTATTCTGCGACGGAATCACGCAGGGCTCATCTCAAAATCCATTACCTCTACCAAATCTTTTAATAAATAAATATAATAAAAATTAAAACAGAAGCAATAAAATAAAATATGTTTTAATAATGAACGTATATTAAAGAAATCAACATCAAGTGGAATGTTGACAGAAAAGGAACTAGGCAGATTCAAATTCTATAGTTCATTTTCTAAATCTTATTCAACATTAGTGTCACCCTCTTGACTATCAAAATTTATAGCTAATTTCTTAACGATCAAATATTCTTTCCTTCTCGTACCATTTAAATAGTTCTCTTTCAGTATGTTGTCTAGAATTTCTCCACATATCAGGTTGTATATTTACTACGAAGTGAGAGCTCGTAGAAGAGTAAACTCTTGTAAAGTGCTCATGCGCTCTCAAAATTGCAAATACCGTATTCATTAAACCCAAGAGAGAGCTGTCACTACTCCTACTCATACTCCTATTCTACTGGGTAAACGTAAACTCAAGAGAGCGTTGAGTGGACATGCGCATTGCACATCAACGAGCCAAATGTCAAAAAAAATATGTCTTTACGATTACCTGACTTCACTTCTCTCTTTTGTTATTTTATTCTCGTTATTTTTTGTAAGCAATTTTTTAAAACTAATAAAATAATAAGCCATCCATTTTTTTGCTATCCAAATCAGAATCTATGGTTATGTACGCTTATTAAACAGTAATGAAGTTAGCATTTAACATAAATCCCATGTGAAAATCATGGCCAAACTTCGTAGATACTGAGAGAGTAGCTGCACCGTTTAGCGGTAGCATGTGAGCAGCGACAGGGAGAGTGATCTCATAGGAGTAGGCTCTCAGACGACAGCCTCTCCCGAGTTAGTGAATAGGCACCCAAGAATAAGGAGTAATCAAGTACAGTTCCTCAAGCCACATGTTTAGGCATTTATACGTACTGTTACCATCACTGATTTTTAAAGAAGCAGCTACATGCTAAAGTCATAATAATTTTCGTAAAGTAAAGTAATCATTACCTCTTGCACAGCTTAAGGGCAACAAAGGGCCATTATTATTCCTTTCTTGTTCAAAATAATTTACTAATGAAGCCACAAGTTCTTTGCATCGGCTATTCAGCTGTTTGGGCATTTTGACAATCAAAGAAGAAAATGCTTTGTTGTTTTGAAAAAAATAGTTATTTATGCAACAGCTGTGTAAAGTAACCCTTTTTTGACGAATTTGAATATTGTCGACGTCGACGATCACATGAGTCAAAAAATGATTACTTTACACAGTTGTTGCATACAATATTTTTTCTACTACCGAAAACTGAAGAGTTATAGTAAATTTTATACCCATTTAGAATAAGACCATCCTTATTTATTATTAATAAATCGGTTGAAACAAAAAATTACCAACAAAAATGAACGTCGTAACTAATTTATTAGATGTCACGTTTTTGAAGTTACGTCAAATTTTGATTTCATGTTAATGTCATAACGCAAAATAAGATATAAAAATGCGATATTCTGATGAATCCAAAAAACTTATGCTTAATGTAGTAAACTATTTTCAAAACGATTTAGGATCTCGATTTAAGGCAATTCAAAAAGCGTCCGAAGCACTAAAAGGTCCAGAAAGCACATTATATAATCTTGAAAAACCAAACAAAGCTACAGATTTCGAATTTAGAAGAAATATGTCTGCAAGCGTTTCCCGGAGCAAAACCCGAATTACAAAAAATACCCTGCATTGTTTGAGGGAAGTAATTTATAAAATGTATGCGCGAAAGGATAAAATCATAGTAGAAACTATCTTACGGCAATTTATCGAAGAGTCTCCAGAAACTAAGATTTCCAAAGGTTCGTTATATTTGGGAATTAAAAAAATGGGTTTTCATTTCAAAAAACAGGATGGAAGAAAACATTTATTGGAAATGCCTGCAGTCAGATTAGAAAGAATATTATTTTTGAACAAATACCATGCTGCTAAAAGCGAAAAGCTCTTTACACCTGTTTTTCTGGATGAGACATGGGTTTTTAGTAAAAGCGGGGACAGAAGAATGTGGCAAGATGGTACTAAACACAGTGATTTAAAAATAACTGGAAGTGGGACACGATATGTAATTGTTCATGCCGGTAATAAAAAAGGTTTTGTGGCAAATGCATCGCTTATTTTTAAATGCAATAAAAAAACAGGCGATTTTACCATGATAACATGAACACCGAAAATTTTGAAAATTGGTTTAAACAGCAACTAATTGTAAACTTGGAAGAACCATCGTTAATTATAATGGATAACGCAACGTATCACAGTCGCCTGGATGAAGAAATCCCAAGAAAAAGTTGGAGTAAAACACGCATGTTAAAATGGCTCAAAAAAAAGAATATTCCTTTTCCAGATCATATTTTAAAGGATGCTGTTTGGAATATAATTGAAAAGCAAATTTTGCCAGAAAAAAAATATCATTTAGACAAATACGCTGCCGAGCATGGTCATTGTGTTCTCAGGCTACCACCCTATCATTGCCATTTTAATGCCATCGAAATGGTATGGTCAGAAACTAAAAGGCATTATGACCAAGCTATTACGAAAACTGCAAGGTCACCTACTGAAGTCTTAAAAGTATGGAATGACGTTGTAAAAAATGTACCGGAGCAACACTGGCAGAATTACATAAATCATACAGAGAAAATTATTTCTGAAGCATGGGAAGTAGAAAACAAACTGGACCTACTAAACATCGAACCTATGGTGATCTCTGTATCCAATGAATCCGATGATGAACTATCACTTTCCGAAAGTTATTCTGATTTAGAAACTAATTAAACTTTGCCTTGAAGATCACGTTGTCATTTTTTTTAAATCTAGAATTTGTACTTAATCGAACTCTGAATTGCCATATTTTTTTAAGAAAACTATGTATCTAGTTAATAAAACAATGTTTTTAAAATTAGTGCGCTTCTTTTATATTCTTTTATTATGTCAACATCTTTAGAATTTTATGAATTTCATAAAATTAATTTGTATTATTACAAACCGCCACTGATAATATGAAATTTCAAGTCACTACGCCAATGCAATAAGAAATATGTCAAGCATTTGACATGACAAAGGTCATAACCTAATTTTTTCATGCGGGTTCAGATGGTTCAAGAAGCCGCATACGTTAAGTTACTAAAACGGCTGGTACCTCTAAATAGGTATTAATTTTACTATATATATTTTCTTTAACTGTTGATAATTTATTGGACACTAAGTAAAAATGATTTATTTGTGTAGAAGGAGATAGCATAAAATGGTGATATACAATAAAGAGTTTATTTTGTTGATATCTACAATTTTTAAGAAATTTTACTTTTTTTCATTGGTGGATTGTTTGATTCCATGGGCCTGCTTGAATAATATTATCATTGGCGTTGCTAAGTAAAGTCTGGGAGAGTCCAAAAAAAAAGAAAAAATGATTTTTTTAATGCCTTGGCATTAAAAGTGTTACTCCTATGATCGATAAATATCACTAAAACTGACGTTTTATGTCAATCGGAGAAAAAAGTGGTTTCCATATCCCAAATTATTTCTTTTCAACTTAATCGGAAATTTTAAAAGATTTTTTTTAATGATAATATAATAATTTAATAATTCAAATACATAAATGACAAACAAACGAAACAAACGACGTTATGCGAAGTAAATATAAACACTTGCGAAGCCTATAAGGCTTGTTTGCAAGCATAAAATAATATTAATATAAAAATTATACTAGGTGACAAAAAATAGTAATAAGTAATAGATAATTAATAAAATTTATACTGAAAGAAACATTATCAATAATTATTTTCGATAAGGTTGTGAATAGCATGTAAAGCATTATGTAGCTTAGGTCCAAGAAACAAAAAGCTTCTTTGTCCAGCTGTTTTTTTCATTGCTAGATTCAGGTAAATATGTTTGTTTCGTATAATTGTGAGTTTGACTTTGCAGATTTGATTTAAGATTATGTTGTTTTAATACTGTTTTTTTTTAAATTTAATTGTCTAACCTCTAATATTTTCGTTTCAGTATAATATAGAAGTTCACTGCTATATCTTCTCGTTTTTCCAAGAAGTATTTTGAGGAATCTTTTTTGCGAAACCTGGGGAATGTTACAGTAAGTCTTCGCCACTCCACTTCAACTGACCAGACCGTAAATTAGGTGAGATTCAACTAAACTTCTATACTTAAACCATTAGTTTTTGTTTATATTGGAGATATGTTTGAATTTATACAATATACACCTCAATTTTTGAACTAAATAGTTATTATGATTATCCCACCTAAGATGAGGGTCTATCATAATTCCTAAATATTTTATTTGTTTTGCAGGTTGGATATTGGTATTTTTGGATGGTGTAGTTCGGAAGATCTGGTTCTAAGGATGAAAATGGCATGTAAACAGTTTTTATTATAATTGATTGAAAGAAGCCTACAGTCAAACCACTGTTTTATACAATTTAAATCATTTTCAATTTTTACTTTAGATCGTACCAATTCTGATCATTGTATATCAGAACTGTATCGTCTGCAAAACTGATGATTTTACTGCTACTTTCAACCATAAATAAGTTATTTAAATAGATTTTAGGTAAAACAGGGCCTAGAACCGTACCTTGTGGTACACCATACGTAACTGTCTGTGCTTTACTGCATTTATTACTCACTCTTACTTTTTGAGATAGGTTAGATAACTTTTGAAAAAAGTATGTGCTGTACCTCTAACTCCAATGTCTTCTGGTGTTTCCAAAATACGGCAGTGGTCCACGGTATTGAAAGCCTTTGCTAAGTCTAGGAAGACCGCATTTGTAGGTAAACCCTCATCAATATTTTTATATAAAATATTTATTACTTCCAGTAGAGCATCGTCAGTGGACTTGAGCTTTTTGGAAACCAAATTGAGACCTTGACATTAGCTGGTATTTGTCTAGAAATGTATTAAGCCGTGCATTAACTACTTTTTCTAGTATTTTTGATAAACAAGTTATAAATATATTGGTCTGTAGTTTGTCATCTCATCTTTTTCTCCACTTTTATAAATTGGTTTTACAATCGATGTCTTGAAAGTTTAATTTTAAAAGATTTTTCAAAATTATTTATAAAAAATGGGAGGAATATATATGCCCGATTTCACCAACCAGTTCCTAAAGTTAGGTAATACCTAAGTCAGATTTAGAAATTCCTAAATTCAATTTATGTTTCACCACGCGCTAAGTAATCACTACAAGGTATTACTTAGCGCGTGGTGAAACGTAAATTACATTTAGGATTAATAATAATAATGTTTATTCAATTCACTTTTACAAAAAAAAATCATCAATATAAACACAAATCGTGAATAAATATCAGATGTCTCAAATAACCAATAGATGTTTTTTTTAATTTTTTTTATTTATTTTTTTAGATACAACGTTTATGTCCAGGTTCACTTTAGCCAGAGCTAGACTGTGTTCCTGGACACAATGGGAACTTTGGTCCTTTGAGATACATTAAACTAATAAAAGGGAAAATGTATAGTTATAAAAATGATAGATACTCAATATTTATATACTTAAAATTATGCGATTAGAAAATATTTGTTTGATAAAAAAACGAATGCAATAAGTTGTAAGTTGACTTATAAAAGTATAATATTAGTATTGATATTCGTAGCAGTGATGATTAATCAATAAAAATTTGGATTGGAAGTGTGCATGTGTCTGCTAGCCCGGCATATCTACAATAGAATTTTGACCATTGATGTAATTAGCCAATGTGTTAATTTATTTTTGAAAGTTCTTAGGCGAATTTCCAGTTTCAAATTTATTGGCAAAAAATTGTATAGTTTCTGTCTCACATGTAGGAAACTACGCTGTCCAATGGACTTCTGAGACTTATGGAAAACTATATTGAAATTTTCTCGAAATCTTGTTGGATAAATGTATATATCTCTAGAGTTATTTTTCACTAAATATAGAAATGAGGTTTTGTAGAATAGATTTCTAAGATTCAATAGGTTGGTATTTTGTAAAAGCAAATTCGATGAAAACTTTCGATTTAATTTGTACATTATTTTGATTATTCTCTTTTGTGCTATATCTAAAGGTTTAATGTTATTAGAGTATGCACCACCCCATCCGATTATGCCGTAATTTAGGAGTGATTGAACCAAACTGAACTACATGGTTTTCATATTTTTTTCGTCTAGTATGAAAGTCATTTGTTTGAATAAATACATCAATGATCTAAGTTTTTTAGTTGACTTTTGAATTTGAAGATTCCATTTTAGGTTATTATCAATAGTTATACCTAGGTATTTTGTGCTGGTTGTAGTCTGAATATTATACGTGTTATTTCTGAAAGGTAGATGTATGTCTAATTGTTCAGTGTTTGGGAGACCATTTTTATAATTTGAAAAAGGCAGATATACTGTTTTGTCCATATTAATGGTGAGAAGGTTGTCATCAAACCATTTTATTATGCTTTGTAAATCCGTTTTTAGTTTGGTTTCTACTTCTTCCCATGAGTTTCCATCCAAAAAAAGTACTGTATCGTCGGCATATGAGATTATTGTTCCTTGACATTTTAAATATAACAGTTCATTTAAATAAATTACAAATAATATGGGACCCAACACTGTTACTTGTGGTATTCCAAAAGTTATCTCTCTTTGGCTACTCATTGTGTTACTGATCTTAACTAGTTGTTTCCTTTTTTCTAGATAGCTTTGGAAGAGTGAGAGGGCGGGGCCACGAATACCTATGTCATTTAGTTTGGACAACAGCCCACCGTGACTTACGGCATCGAAAGCTTTTGCCAAGTCAATGAATATTCCTGCACACGGCCTGCTGCCGTCCAAACTTGAATAAATGTTCTTCACAAGCGAAGCAATTGCGTCACTGGTGGATTTTCCGGTTCTAAATCCAAATTGAAATTGCGATAACATTTTAATATTATCTAGGAGGTTTACCAACCGTTCTTTCAGAGCCTTTTCAAAGATTTTACTTGGAATGAATATGACACTAATTATTTCAAGGAAATATGTCAGAATGGAGAGGAATCAGGACCAGAGACAATTTGTTGAGTCTTCCCACTAAGGAGAGTCTTCTTTGGCATCTTGATACCAGCTTCGAGGTTAACCGGTAAGACCTGAGTGCTCTTAAAGCCGTATGGCTGTCTGAGAACATTTTTATTGTTCTATGTATGAGATTGATTTTTTCCAATACATCCACACATGAATCAAAAGCGTAAATTTCGAATTTAATTGGATCTCTGAAAAATTGAATGAATCGGATGAAGGAACACACAGATATTCCCATTACAAAAGGCTAAGTAGAAGTGCCGAATAAAACATCAAGGTATGGTAAAGCTTTTGACGTTTAAGCTCACTTCTGTGAAGAATTTCAATTTTAAAGTATTATCGACGCTTTAAGGCCTTTTAATGATAATTTATTCGAATCTGACGATCCCTAGATAAAAATTTCCAACTGAATGTGTTTATATACACCGATTCGAATTTTCAACAAACTAGATGTGTTTTCGTCATTGTCATGTCTTGTTTCAACTTTTGCTTCAATTTAAGTAAAAATTCTGTTTCTTATTTTCAAAACTTTTCAGTACTTTCCATTCTGTCGCTGCTTTATGTTTTCTTCGATCGAAGTACTCCGTATATCTTAAAATAACATTTTATTTTAAAACTTAATGCACATGTGTAGAAACTGTTTAAATAACAGGTTGATTGAATCGCAGCGTGAACGAAATTTTATTCAAATTCCATGCACAGGTAAACCACCGTTTACTACTAAACTACCTAATACCACTTTGTTGAAGTTTGTTAATAAACTCTTGGAATGCTCAAGAGTCCGTTAGAGCACTCTGATAACTTCTATTGTTAATGCATGCTGTTTGCATAGTCCTTGTTTGAAACTTCCCTATGGTTGTGTACTCTGTATAAACATTCATCTAACACGAAATAGGCTAAATAAATATAAGATCAGTAGTATATCTAATAACTGAACAAAGGGACAAAAATATAAAAGATAAAAGTGAGGTTAATGTATTGAGTAATGCAATTTCCGTTTATGCTCACGTAAGATTTAACATGTATCATGTAAGAGGTGACCTTGAAGTTCATTAACCGTTTTACTTCAGATGTAAGAAACCCATTAGGATTAATATGAGGCTTATGGGCCTCTCATCTGCGACCTTTGCAGATCTATCATGTGTGCCTTCTTGTTATGCTATTGCTATCATAACCCGACTAGACTCCGAAGACCAAACCTCAGGTCCTCCAAATATTGGGATGGTTGTGGTTTTTCCTCCCTATCGTCGAAAACCTTAGCTTAGTCAGGCCTTCACAGTAGCATAGTATATGTGATGTAGTTCCTCATCTTCTAGGCAAAAACTGCAGATGGTTTTGTCTGCCAATCCGATGTTGTTCATGCCTACTCTATCAGGAGCTTAGCCAGGATGCTGTCTTAGTAGGTACTCCGAGTATTTCGACAAAACCTTTGGCCTGTCTCATTCCATTTGCCTTGTTCCACCATTCTCGAGGCTGATTTTTTGTCCAAGTACTCCTATTTGTTTTTTTCAGCGCTTTCGCTATATCACAGAAAGGTTTAGCACCAAAATTTATTCCAGCTCCAACACCTTCTTTTCTGGATTAATTGCATGAAATCAGATATCAAAACTATTTGGGCTTTTTTGAGGTTTGGTTTCAAATTTTTTCGCTGTATAGTTTATTACTTTCCCACGTTGGCGTAAGCGTCGTTTAAATCTATCTATTGAACTTAAATAATTGTATAAGAATAATTTAATCAATATTTCACATAATACAGTGCCTCATTTATTCATTAGTCAAGGTTTATAAACAGCATGTCAATCCAAATATATCGGGTTTTTTAAGTAAATGCGCCAACGCCGGCCGATAATGACATTGACGGTATCATATTATTTGATATAATATGAACTTGATCTATCCATTCTAATATGGGGTTCAAAATTGAATGATCAAAGAAAATTATAAGTTCTGGTCTACGTTGATGTTTCAAAAATTCAAATTCTAAAACCAAATGCAACTCATAACGCGAATAACTGGATAGTTACAGCTTCGTCCAATCCAATCAGGAGAAAATTGTACATCTTTGAATCAATATTATCAAAAGATGAGTAAAAATGGAAACAATTTTTAAATCCCGAAAAATGTATTTAGAAAACCACTCAAAAATTGTGAAAGGGTTTTTTTGGAATGAGGTTTCGACTGGTGGACTATGCATTTTGATTAAATTGAAATTTTACCTTCAAATATTGTATGAAATTGCAAAAAAAAACAATAATAAATGATTAATTAAGTCAATAGATAATCCAAAAAACACGGCACTGCTACTAACTGGAGGTATCAGTTGTTGAGATATTGACTTCAAACCACAGATACGATCAGGATTGTGTGGTTTCTCATCTAGTCTTGATATATTTATGACTTTTCCAAACAATACAATTATAATATATGAATCAACTCGGAATTTTCAATAATTCTCGAATAGGAGAATGGTTTTATACAACTTACTTTCCAAATTCTATAAAATTTCGCTAATATGAAAATATTATGAGGCTATTAAGAGACCATAAAACTTTAGAAATGTATAAAAGGAAATTAAACATCGGGAGATATGGAAAATAATATTTACATAAAAGAACCTATTATAATATATTATAGACAATAACTCTTGTATCGTGAAAGAGAATAATTAAGGTTATATTACCTTCATTCCTTTCTTTATAGTAATGACAGAATATATCAGGATATGTGTGATATTTTCCAAAATTTGAAATCACTGAAGAAAAATTTTTGCTTTCGCATAATCAACAAGCATAGAAAACTTTAGACACGATTTATACAGGGTGATTCATTAATAAGTTTTCACAGAAAATCCTGACCATAAGATATGGAGATTTAAAACAAAGCACTTAAATTAAATATGGTTTTATTCTGAGATACAGGTTGGTTTTATGTCAAAATCTAAAATCAAGATATTTGGTACTGGTTTGAGCAGCCTTCTACCAATGAAGTAAGGGATTTCTTGGGAGTATACGAAATATTTCATGCCTCCAAAAGTAAAAATCTAGAGAATTACACTGGATACCGCGACGGCCATGGAAATTCCCTTCGCGCCAACCAACCATGTGAAAACTGACTTCTCGTACAATTACACGATAATGACATGGTGGTCCATACTGCATGAACCACATATCTCGTCTTAGATTAAGTGGAACTGATTCTATCGCGTCAAAAATTGTTGCCTGTAAAAACTCCAAATAAGAGTTACCATTTAAATTTGATGGAAATAAGTGAAAAAGTATTTCCCAAAATGCCGTTCCACACATATATTTTAAATTTATGTAGAAGATAAGATACACGAGACAGATGAGGATTTTCAGTGTTCCAGCTATGACCATTTCACCAATTGAACAGAGTCTATAAGAAAGGGTGCGTTTATGTTGGATCTTCGACAAATGATAAGAGCAGCGCTACTAGCTAAGCTTTTATGTTTGCTCCATTTCTAAGCGTGTCTCCACGCGTTGCTCCAACATAGGAATAAATGAAATATTTTCTTCTTTTTGCTACTATTCCTGCTCTTATCGTTTATCAAAGCTCCAGCATAAACCCACTTTTAGAGTGACTTAATGGGTCAAGAGAATGAAGTTAGGATTTTCATTTTTCTTTTGTTCCATCCTCCACGCAAAGTCCAATCTTACAGGAAAATATCTCTGTAATATGTTATTAACGGGTGAAAAATGGTATGGTCGAAGATCGTTTTTTCTCAAAATTATACTTGTTTTTCACATGAAACTCGATGGTGAAAACGGCATCCATTCGAAATAATGGAGCCTACATGTGTCATGGGGTGCCGGTCTATATGCATCGCTTCCATATTCTTGGCAAAGGCACAGGGTGTGGAGTAACGAGACGTCAACTGTGGCGGGAATCTATCATTTCGATCCAAATGCTACAGGCGAAGACGGACTCCATTACTCCACTACTTATTTTTAATAAGTATTAACACAATAAGAGAAACGCCAGTGGCCGGTACTATCAATATCTACACTAAAAACTGAACAAGGTTCTGCATGCGGAGTATACTCCAATTCTTTAAACCTCAACATAAAAGGTGCTATGGGCAAATATTACAAAGTAGTGTTGAGGCTGTGAATAGAAAGATGAAATGGTAGAGCATATCCTCTTTGATTACTCGGCTCTATCATCCATTCGTAAATCCGTGTTCGGCGAGTTTTGGCTAACACCCAGCCAAGCTGAGAGAAATTCATCTTGGGGACGGGACGTTATAAACTATGTTGACACCACGGGCTGGTTGACGTACTGAAAGGTACTTCTAGGAGGATGCTCAAAGGGCCTAATGAGGCCTAGGTGTTGTGGGGTTGCCCTACCCTCCCAACTTATCAGATCAGATACCCAAGACTTTTGAAGTAACCACCAAATTTTTTTATTTGGACTTGAAACAATTTGTATTTCGAAAAAGAGCCATATTTTATTATTTTGGTTTAAATCTTCATATTTTAGGCTCAGGATTTTCTGAAATATTATAACTTATTAATGAATCGCCCTGTATATTATATTTGGGAAATGATTATATAAAATATGTTGCTTATATTTTTGTTTTCAGTATACTTCATCCTCCAATTGCAATATTTCTTCAAATTAACTTCATTTGTTTGTTATTTTTTGAAAAATGAAACCACTTGTTTTTTATTTCTTTTTTGTGATTGTGACAAATTTTATTTATGGGAAACATCTAGACCGTTAAACACTAAAGTGAATGAACACAAAAAGTACATTAAAGATAAAAAACCGTTCCTGGACAATCCTAGACAGAATGTTATTGCAAAAAATATTTCTTTATTCACATCATTTTTATCAAAGATATAATCTATTGTGAATGGACCTCAAAATTTGATAACAATTTTTTGCAGACGTAAAATTATTTTCATTGATTGGCGTTTTTTTTAAGTGTCAATTATAAACAAATTTTAAAAAAATTGATTATTCTTGATAACTTTAGTTGGAACGCTACTGAATCGTTGGAACAAAAAATATATTGTGGTTTAATTTCCCTAAAAAAATATTTAAAAACATTTTCTGTACTCCTATAAAATAAAATTACAAATTTGTTTCACAAACTCAAAACTACGTATAAACACAACACTACCCCAAATTTCCTTTCAAATGTAGTAACAAAAGAAATAGCATTAAAAATTTTTATACTATATGGGTGTGGATTTAGTAAATATTGTTCCAGAGCTATGAATTAGGCATCCATCCGTTCCAATTTAGTAAGTAAGTATATAGATTATTTTTTCATACAGTACGATATTCCCACTTCTGAAATATAACCCAATTAAAGTAACCCTGGATAAAGCAAGAAATTACCAAGTGGCCATGTTCAAAATAAAAAAATATAAAAAAATTACAAATAGAGCAGCTAAAAATAGATTACCATATTAGAAATTTCTTCCTTAACTGAACATGCGACTCTAAAAAATATTGCCATATCACCTACACTCGACTGCACTATGTAATAACGTCCGAAAAACTATTACCATGGGTTAAGTGCACTATTATGAATTATTTTAAAGGTTATATAACCGAAATTTAACACAAAATATAATACTTCGAAAGCGACCAAAACGGGAAGCTATAAAATTTAAAAATAAAAAGCACACTATTAGCTTTCTCTAATGTATATGCTGTACGCCCTCTGAGATACTGTCATATTGATCCGACCCGCTAGGATTGGCGCGGAATTCTCAAATGCTACGAATTACGTCGAACACTGGCGATAGGGCGCGAAAGGACTTCTTTCCAGGAACGTTGCCAGATATTGGAAAATGTCCTTCTATAGGTATCTATCCACATTATTATGTGCATAATGTAATAATTGAATTCAAATTAATGTACCATCTCTTTGTTTCGCTGAACATAAAAATCGTTTTAAATGAAAAATCGATTATCCAAGGCAAAGGATTATCATCATATCGGATACTCAAGAAGTCATTTAGGCTTGTGTAATGAGTTCCAAAATGGTGTGGGAATGCCTAGGCAAACTCAATGAACTAGGCGAGAGCAGCATCGTCAACTTAGTGTTGATTCCAGGACACACTGGAATAGGAGGAAATGAAATAGCAGATGAACTAGCAAAGAGGGGGACTGAAACATCTTTTTGGGGGTCGGAACCCGTTTGCAGTATCATCTCCAATGTAATATCGGAAGAAATAGGCGCAAAGTCGAATAAAAGAGAAGATTTGACCATTTGAAAAATCTGGTAGGGCTTAGACAATCAAAGATACTTCTGGATGACTACAACCAGGTGAAAACAAATAATGAATGAAAGTCAGAGTACAACTTCACTAAGAGTTTTAACAGGTGTCCAAACGGGACATTGTCGTCTGGGCACCTGAAATGACTCAAAATAGTAAAGGAAGAAGAATGTAGATTCTGTGGTATGGAAGAAGGAACCTCCATCGACATACTTGCGTATTGGATTACAATTCAGAATCCTAGGATACAACTGCTGAACGACTACAGGTTAGAAAAGGTACTCAGGAGTCTCAGACTTTCCTCAGGCACTAAGTAGAAGAAAGGGGGCACAATAGATCTTTTAGGTCCAATACATACATACTTTGGATGATAATGTATGATGAACTAAGTGACGTCATTCTAAATCCAATATGGCGGACTTCCAAATAAAGGGTTTGTTGAGAATAATGCGAAAAAAATGACGTCATACTAAATTTCAATTTGATGGACGCCTCCAGATGGCGGAAAAAATTTTCTTATCTACATTTTGACAATTTGATAATCTCTAAATAAATTAATAGTGAATAACATTTTTAAGAACAAGCTTTTAAATGCTCTAAAAAGAAGATTAAATTCTAACAAACACATCAGTTTATTATGTACACATTTCATAAAATATTTAAATTTTATAATTTAATAAATTTTTTTTCCTACCTTACCAGAAAACTCATGTGAATACCAAAAATAGGGAGGAAAATTCTTAACGCCACGATGTTGTATTTTTCACCATCGGTCAGTTTCACGTAAATTGTTATTAAATGTCAGTATAAATTAAAGCTTTTTGTTATATTTTCCTATTTTTTTATTTGGTAGGCGAAAAACAGTTGTGTGTCACACATGCGCTTCGCTCGCACGTGCAGATACAAGCCTTGGGCTGCTAAAGCTCATTTTCTACCCTTGTGACGCAAAATATCATACAGTGACGAATAAAAGGTTTTTCAATTTATTTATACACCTTCCTGGTTACGAGAATGTGCAAATAAAACTGAACAAAAGTTATTACCAGACAAAAGTGAAGCAAATGCTGTAAGGTGTAACAAAAGTCAAACATAATAATCAACTGACATGGCCAGGCCGAAAGTACGATCTTTCCACCTGGGTCGGAAGTAAAAGTTAACGATTGTATAGTTCAACTTTGAAACCAGTAAAAATTGACGTCTTTACATATATGGTTGTGAATGAAATAGCTATTTGTGTATCAAGAGCAGAAAGTAATACTTTGGCAGTCGAGACAGAAAGTCGAGACTACCAAAGGACTTTCTGCTCGAAATACACACAAGATTTTTTCTACGATCACACCAAAATAAAATTAATTTTTTATTAAAAACGTGTTACTGTCATTAAAATATAATAAGTTTATTTTTTTGCTTTATAACCGACAGATTTTTTTTTAATAATGCAATTAATTTTGCATATTTACTAATGTCAATGTCGTTTTTTTATTTTCAATGTTTGCCTTAGCATTGAATACTTGGACCACAGGGTTGATGACTTTAAAGTTGCTGCTTTTTCCCCAAAATATGTTAATAACACATTTTCTGAATATCTTTTAATTTTTTTGGATCTGCACCAACTTATAAATTGACTATATTCATTTTCGTACTATAATTTGGATTTCTCCGGAAGTAGATTTAAAGTGACTTTTTTGGCCGCCTCGACAATATCTGGCGGTGTATTTGAAAAATCAGTATCACTTGTATCCATTTTTCTTGTTTTTTAAGTACTTACTGACTTATAGTAAAATATTAATATAATTACACAGCACAGAACTATCTCAAAAAATATTTCAGTGACAATGCACTAGGTTCTTGCTTTGACATAGACATACTTGATTCTTATAATCCGTAAGTTATTTGCAAGTATGTTGTGTTGCCTACCTATTGCCATTGTTTGTACTTTGCAGTTTCGTGTGCCTATGTACGTAGGCAACACTTATTACATTAATGTCGGATATTTCTTAGATTTCCCTATTTCTCATTAAATTATTACGGAAAATACTGTTGGATGCTTTAACATATTAGAAAATCAACTAAAATATTTATTTATTCTACAGTTTATATTGAAATAACTACTAGCTCTCTTTTATCTATGAATAAAATTAGGCGTGCGCCAAAGTTACTTTCTGCTTAAGAGCGCCAATAATGTCAAATTATGACAGCTCGCGGAAAACATCAACTTTGGCAAGTTTACGCTAAAACTGTCAAACTTCACTATATAAACGTCAGAATTTACGTGACTTCGCCACACCAGCAAATTATCGAACCCTGGAAACTAAACGGCTCTTGCAAAATTGAAATTTCGGGTCACAGAAACGCTATGATTCCGAAATTAAATAGGTCATGTGTTTATTTATTATTATTCCACCCCATTGGGGTGTTAAACCGATATCCTGCTGGTGATATTTTATTAAAGTATATCAGTACTACTTTGCAAAAATTAATTTAAACATTTTTTAAACCGAATATTTTAGGAGAAAATTGTAAATGTTTGCAACTTTCACTACAGATACGTCACATACTTAAAGATGAAGTTAGCCACTTTCTGATTTAGATGTTTTATGAACAAATAGCCATTACAAAAAGGCCATTCGAATTTGAAGTTTGAAGAACTGTCACAGTCTATAATATATATGAGTGTTTTGTTTTTGTTTACAGTTTATACGAGCTTGACGTTTCAATATCATAAAAAAATAAAAGCATTGTGTTAATATCTTTTTAGATAAGTTTAGTTAGTTTTTTTACAATTTTTCAAGTTGGAATAATGTCAATATCATATAAATCTTGTTTTGTATCATACTGCACGAACACAACAGTTACAACGCCTCGTAAAAAGTTTGTAGCTGTGCCTGTAGTAGAAGTTAGACGAAAATTGTGGTATGAGGCTGCTAGAAGAAAATATAAACATACTACAACTAGTTACTATTGCTGTGAAGATCATTTTGATGTAAGTAATTATATATGTGTGTGTGGGATGTAACGATATGTTTGATTTTTAGTTTGAAAGACATGGAAAATTATGTTCAACACTCGATGATGGGAGGGAAAATTATTATACTTCATCACGATTTTAAAAAAGAAGACGACAGTATTGTGGTCCTATGTCAACCCTTATGTAGGTAGCTAACTTCTTTTTTAGGTAATGTACGTCACAGCATAAATGGCGAACTATTTTTAGATCTTCCAAAAGTTGAATTTTCAAATCGACATAAAAACCTTGTGAGAATAAAAATATTAAAAATAATTGATTCCTCATTATGATTTTGTCCACCACTAACTATTAACATTGAGAAAACATCATATTTTTGTTAAGTTTAACACCCCAATGGTAGACTTTAAAAAAAAAGGGCCATGATTTCATAATATGAATAATTTTGACGAACTGTGGAGGAGAAAAATTAAAATATTGTTAAATAATTTAAGTCAAAGAGGGAAAACTCGGCAACGCTGTATTCATGACCAGCGAATTTTCCCCCATGTGCTGTTTGGTAGTGTGTTGCTGGTATTTTAAAACGACATTTTCACCTTTACTATTACTTTTCCTCGGTTGTGAATTCTGGCTTTTCAAGAAAATTGCTTTTATGAAATATAAATTACAAACATTGATTACATCACTTTTCGTGGTATGCATATGAAAAATATAAAGCACAGCAGGAGACATTATAGAAATGAAAAATAAAAAAAACGGCGAAACTAAAGATATAGCAGATTCAATTTGATATTGTCTTTAACAATAAAAAAACAGGCAATAGTTTTTCAAAACACAAAAAATACGCGATCTTTAAGTCTTTGGCTTAACACACAAAAGGTATTACTAGGTTTAAATCGGTATTATCCTGTCAAATAATGTTAGTTTGACATACTAATGATTCATGGATAATAATTAAGTTTTAAAAAATTGCTCCTTACATTTCCACAATCCAAATTAATTGACAAATTATTACATATGATAAGTTAGTTTATGTTCCTGGTCATTGAATGTATTAGATCCTCCACTGTGACTGTGACTTGCAAGAGTCTATTGTGGCTCACAGCCATTCATACAGGGTGATTGATAGTGTGGTAAAGCTCAGTAGATCTGTTACCATGAAAGATATCAAAAAATGTTATGTAGAAAAATTGTAGATAGCTTTAAGCTTCATATTTCAAAATTAGTTACAATGTTAAAAGTGTTCCCATAACTCGGTGCCAGATCAAAGTTATGTTTTCTTTTTTAAATGGAACATTACAAAAATATAAGGTTGTAATCTGTTATACAGGGCATTTTAAAAGTTATAACCAATTTTTCGTCAAAATCGTAAAAAGTTCAACGCTCTGTATAATTGCATAGGAGGAAAGAAGATATACAGGGCGGAGAAAGCACCACTGTGCAATAGAAATTTATAGGCAGGAAAGAACATGCCGTTCAATTCTTATAATCTCAGATAGACCGGCATCGCTAAAAGCATCCGATTCTATAAAGATGAGGTGCCGTATTTTCGAGATCAGTTGAAATTTTCGTATGCGATTTAATTCGAATGAAGAAAAATCGCACACGATTCGAAGATCGTATTTTTGAACCATCTTCGAAAATGTAGGTATTCGTAGGCGATAAATATTTGCAATGGCAATACCGCAAATTCGACCATTACATTTCTCCCTTACAAAAGAGATCTTTAAGACCATTTTTCGACATTTATCACTAACACCTAACCCAACTTTTTTTTTATTAAAAAAAAATAAAGAACTTTTTTGTTAATAGACCTTTATCAGATAAATAGTTGTAATAAAGAAGGTTGTCAATTTCTAAGGCAAGGAAATTATCTTATATATACTACATAAATGTTTATTTAACTAAGCTATATAGAAAAAATTGTTTTATTGATTTCCCCGTAGATGTCTGTTTTATTAGACTGATGTACATCTTTTATCATAAATCCACTGATCCTATTGCAAGTGTGTAAGCATATTGATGTGTAATTCATATATAAATAATTCACAAGAAACTTGTAATCTTTCAAAAATTAGTTATGTTTATTCATTTCATATGTATAATAACCTTGTATACATAACACACAACACATAACAGAACAGAAATAAGGTTATTATCATACACGAAGTTTGATATTCTAAAGGTGCATACCCACTCTAGTAACCACATGCGAAAAAATGATGCAAGAAGCCTTCGAAAGTGATTCGAAAATACGGATAACCAATTTTCGTGCGAAATTCATTCAATTTCGTACACGAATTGTACTCGAGTGATCTCTAAAATACAGCCTCAGTTGTAGGCTAGTATGGGATTGTGTGCGTGCTCTCGATGTAGCAAGGTTGGGTTCCAGGGCACAAAGGCCATAGTGTCAACGAAAAAGCAGATGAAATGGCCAGCCTAGGCTCGTCAAAGCCATTCATTAGACCAAAGCTGTGCTGGGTACTCTTAACTCAATAGACACTTTAAGATGATTGGATCGACAGACAGAAGCAATGTGCAGATTCAGTCATTAGAGTAAGAAACGCCACAACTCATTCTATGCTAGTGCGATAACCTGATTAATGTTCGGTTCTTTGTACTAGATGACGAAAAGCCAATGGTAAATAATTATAAGAAAGTTACAGTGTCGAAGCTAGTGGACTTCATAAAGAGAGTCGGGCTGTGGAAGTTATCTAAAGAGGACCACAATAGATCTGGAAAGGGAGCAGTGCACAAGCCACCTCAGAACATCTAATCTAATCTGTCAACTGTAGTGCACTGTCAGGATTAGTCTTACATACAAGCATCAGATTCTTGGGTGTTAAAATTCGTTATTTTTAAATAATGCCGCAACATAACTTTGTCAAATAGTGAAATGGCCGATATGTTATCGGTTTACGCCAATCAAGGTATAGAATATATATACAAAAAACTGGCCAAATATCCCGAAAAATCTGATGCTAGATCTAAGTATATTTTTTATTTATAGTTGTATTTATATCTTTTTGATAATTTTAACGATAAAGGTTATTCAGAAAATTCAACTTATTTTTACTACTACTAGTCCTATATTTTACTATATTGTTGTAAATTCCAAGTAGGTAAAAGGCACTTTTGTATTCTTTTCCTATAAAAATTAATATCAATATAACATCTCTTTACTTACATTATCCCAAATTTTATATCTCTTTTGAATTCGCTTGGTACGCATAATGAAATGAATTTTCTAAATTCTTTATTGTTAATACCTCTATACTTTTCTAAAACAGTATTTTTTTGTAACCACTTTAGAGCGGTACTAAAAATTATAAGGAAACATTTTTCTTGGTATAACTCTGTTACTTTTTCCTATAAATCAAATTCTGTTGGCTGAATACAAACGAACTGTTTGTTACGGGCATAAATTTAGGAAACCGCTCACCTGTTTTATTTCATTTTAAGTGCTGGACGTCTCCTAAAATTTATTGCAACTACCAGAGGATCCTTTTGTCGGATTTGCGTCCATTACTGTTTTAATTCCATTAAAAAAAATGTTGGGAATGTTCGTTCGTTGTAAAATTTGGACGACGTATTTGCACTGTATAATATAAAACTTTGGAAATTAATTTTAAGACCATCAAAATGAATATTCAAATAAAATATTAGTGGTTTTATCATTATCACACTTTTATGTATGTAACGGAATTTTCAAGTATAATCTTCATTGACTTCAAAACGTCTGATTAAATTGAAACATTTCACACATATCAAGAACCCATGACGATAGAATAATTTTGGCTTGTTGCAATCTTCTATAGTTTGGCAAGTCTACCTAAAGCTACGCGGCATCGGTAAGGGGGGAGGAAACATGGCCGATATCTGTCATAAACGTAACAATGGCGTACGGTACCTATTTTATAAAAGTATTAAAAATAATAATTATTATTATAAAATAATTATATCTATATAGGAACTGATTTATGCTTTGCTTTAAAGGTAAGGTATTTTTCAAAACAAATAATGTTAAAAATCGTACTTGAATTCAATAAGGATACGAAATAATAAGATACCAAGTAAAACTGAAAATACGAAGCTAAATATACTGACAATATAAACGCCACTGGATAATCAATGTCAATCAATTGTCGAAGTGAGAGGGAAAAACACACGCACGCGCTTGCCAATAGGAAGTCAGGTGGTTACTTAGCAACGGAAGTGTGATAAATATTCACCAATTGTGTTAGTCGGAGGGAGTGGTAATTATGATTTTCGCACGACGTTGCCGGCTTGAAGAAAACCCATAACATATTTGGAAAAGTGTTCATCTTTTAATATTCAGAAATTGAAACAAGCACATTAAAGAACTAACGTTTAATCATTATTGATATATTGTTAATAATAAAAAGTCCATTTTCTAATTATTATCACTACAAACTTAGCACTTTAGCTTTTTCATAGTTAAACGTGGCAATATCGAATGTTATCCAGCGCATTCCTTTCACAGCTTCAGTTATGTTTGCCAAACTATAATTGGAATCATCAGGATTCACGATTAATATATTATATTCAATAATCGCTTTCTTTCTCGACCACTCGGTTTGCCCAACAACTCAAGAATTATGGAATACATTTCACTCAATATAAAGAGTAAACATACTATTTGTATATTTTTTTGTACTATACTTTAAATCATACCACCTGCCATAGTTACTATCGAACGATTCAAATGTTACTGAAAAAAGCTAGATGCATAAGTATGTTGTTTTTCCATTCGATTTTATAATTTGAGCTCCTTTAGCACCCTGTTGTATCCAAAGAGTATGGAACTCTTTTTAGTTCAGATAACAATAAATTGTTATTTTCACCTTTAACAATTGGATTTGTATAGAATTATCCAGTAACTTTGGTCTTTCGTTAAAAGCAAATTGGCGAAAGAAGCTGCAGATGGATAGAATGCATGCTAAAAGACCGAATGATCTTTTCATCCTTGATAGGTGGAATATTATCAGCTCGGATTTCAAGAGGATGTCCTCAGGGTGGAGTCCCATCTCCCCTAATAGTGAATGTTTTAATGAACGGACTGATAAGGAGACTCAAAGGAACACCACACATTCTTGAGATATGCGTACGAACTACAGTATTCGCCAGCTAACTTGATGTCCCAGAAATTACCAACTAAGAGAGACAGAGCAATAGTGCCCTGCCTACTCGGCTGCTATTGGTGGTAAAATTTTGACAAACCCCAATTGCATCGAACCTTATCAGGTGTTAAGATTTTCAGTAGCGTAGCGTCACACAGTTATATTTTCTACTTTGTACAATAAAGTGTTTGTAAAAATGTCAGCCGTTAATGAAGAAAATCGTAAATGTACTGAAGGACAATCTCGTCAAGTGATATATAGAGTGTTTAATTATTTTAAGACATTAAAAAGTGATGAAGATACCTTAATAAACGTGAAAATTAAAACATCCCAGGCAACAGGTAAGCCAGCTAGCTAGCAAGCCATCACAAGCAAGTTAGCACAGCTTATTTTATTTATCTGCGAATTTAATGATCCTACGATTAAAATGTTAAGTGTCAAATTAAACCTTAATTTTTTGGAATAGGTAGTTGGTTTTTTAGTTAAACATTAGCTTTCAACCTAACCTAGAACTTCAAACAGTTATGTTTTATGACGTCAACCCTCTTGTGATTACTCTAGATGAAAGTGATTCCAGTAGCGGCAGTGAGTCAGATTCTTCGTAAAGATACCTATTCTTAGAAATATACCTAGCTTAAATAATTTCCCATTATCTTGTGTTTCTTTCATTCTCATTACTACCTGGAAGAAATTATTTAGTTTCTAACAAATTTTAATTATAGTCCGTCCGGAAATATAAGATCCCAACTTTATAATCTTCAATTAGATAAATAACATGTTATTGTAATGGGTACCTTATTGGTAAAATATTATTTATGTACTCAGAACTCAGGTATAAAGCAGATCCGTTTCTATTAAAATCAATATACCAATAATTATAACAAAGAATTAAATATTATTTATTAAGTTAGGATCATATATTTCCGGACGGACTTTACTTTATTAATTGTACAAGTTGTGTTAATTTGTAACGGAAAGCCTATCCTCAGAACTTGCACGGCACTGTTTACAGTTATCGGATGGGCGGCGTCAATAGCTCCCTAGAAAGCATTTAGGACATCAAGTTAGCTGGCGAATACTGTAGTCATCATATCACAAGGTAAATTCAATACCATAGTCAGAGAGTGCATGCAACAGTCTTTGAAGACGGAAGAGGTGAGTTTAAATATAAGTCCAACCAAATCGAGCATAGTACCTTAAGGTGAACTTTTGGAAAACGTAGGGGCTAAGTCAGCACATGATACACTGGATATATAGTGTAGTGGTTACGCCCATAATATTTGACTATTCGGTATGAAGGATAAAGACGACACAAAAGAATGCAATGATGAGACTAGGCAAGGTGCAAAGACTTGCTTGCCTTATTTGGACTTCCCCCACTACAACTTGTGATAATAGGAGAAGCACAACACCCTGATCAACAAAACAATTCCAATGGATATTTTGCGCTGCACTCTAGTTTGGACGAATTTTAAGAAGAATATAAGCAGCATCATTTAAGATTAAAATTAAATAAAAACTGAAAATATTCAGTAGTTCATGCAACATAAATTAATAAATCAACCGGCCTTGCGCATTTACTTAAATTATTTGTCAAAACTACCAATAGTATCCGAGCTGATAAGCTGATATAGCATATGGCTCGGTAGTATGGTTGCCAAAGACTCGACAGGCTGGAGTGATCCAAAAGCTAAGTGGCTTCCAAAGGCAAGCTTACCTAGCTGCCACGGAAGCCATGAAGACAACCCCAACATCTGCATTACAAGTCTTGCTAAACCTGCCGTCACTTCATGTCTACATACAAGGCGAAGCCAGATCAATCACCAATAGATTCACCAGAGGGCAAGTTCCCATTAGTAGACTACACCCTGATCAAGAAAACATTTAGATCAGGACACATACTTATACATTTTAGCCATTTTAAATATGAAAAGGTACTATATGACTACTAAACTTCTCTTGGTCCTTGATATGAGGTAGACATACCTCACAGAAAGAATTGGCAAGCCCCAAATGGGCTGACGTAGGTCCAGTGAAATATTTGAAGATAGTAGTTTTCATTCTTAGGTTTTTGTACGAAAAATACTCTTCCTTGTATGATTATTTCTGTCCTCGGTGAATATAGGAGTATACTTGTACTATTTTTTGTTTCGTGTTTGCTGCTAAAGTGTTTTTCTGATCAGCAGTCTGGGATTATGCTTCAAAATTGACAGAACTGTAACTGTGTCCCAAAATATTAGCACTGTACGTAATTATAACTGTAGATGGCATTTCATAATTTTCTTTGATTTCAGGATATGTCTCATAAAACTAAATATCGGCAACATCTCTTTGGTTGGTGGAGCGTTCACTTAATACAGGAATCACCTCTGCTACAGTAGACCCATAATTGAGTCTTCACAATTATCCTCGAATTGTTCATTGCAAATATGGTAGTACTTTACAGATTAAAGGGTCGAAATTAATTAATTAAATGTTCAAAATATCCACCATTTTCTTTAATGCACAATGTGTGCAGTGTGTCCAGTTGATATTTTGGAACGTAGACTAATTTTTCTCCTTCTATTTGTGGTGTTGGATTGGGTTTGTCATAAATAACACTTTTAAAATACCCCCGTAATTAAAAATCCAGTGGATCATAACATGCAGACCGAGTGAACCAACAAATGTGTTTTGTAAAAATCCAGGACCGTACTGATAGACTTTCCCGATAAAGGGTGTTTTTATTAACAAAACGTACCTATTTAATAGATACTGTGTTACATATTGCTAAATTTAGATTTAAGGGTAGTTTCAAAAAATAATATATTAATGTACAGATCGGTATCTAAAAATACAAGTTGATGATGGTTTTGAAAAATTGAATCATTGAACTGGAAATTTCTGCGTCACACCTTCATCTGCATCAATATAAAGGAAACTGTTTGATTAACTTTTTTCATTATTTTTAAAATAAAATGCACTGTAGCTCTAGAATAGAAAAAGTCGTATTTGTATTTTCTTGAATATCTTGAAAACCGGACCTGATCTTGGGGACCAAAACGTTTATGTATGGTAATTAATTACAAATAGGCAATTTTATCCTAACTACAACTATCCCCAATCTCTTATTGCTTACATTTTACCAACACAATGCCGATAAAAAGCTAGATACCCTGTATATGAAAAACCAAAAATCTATCGGAAAATCAACTTCCTTTTGCGCCTAGCCTTTCCCATTCATGTTTGATTAGTTAGGTTGGCTGCATTTGCTATTTCTTCTTTATCTGTGAAAAACACTAATCTACAAGTGTGCATAATCTTTTGCGAAGCCAGATCAATCACTAATAGATTGACCAGAGGGCAAGCACCCATTGGTAGACTACACGGTAAGGTGGTGGAACAAGGTGCCTAGAATGAGTCAGGCCAAAGAGTTCATCAAAGAACCCTCGCCAAAAATTCAGGGAGTACCTACTAAGCCACAATGGAAGAACAATCTGGACTCTGGTTGAGCTCCTGACGGGGAATTGTAAACTTAAAAAACACATGAATAACATCGGATTGTCAGACACAACCATATGCAGATTTTGCAACTGACTAGGCTAAGGTTTTCGACGATAGGGGAGGAAAAACCAAAACCCTCCCAAAATCTGGTGGAGTTTAGACAATGAACTCTTGCATAACATAAGGGCACACACAATAGATCTGCGAAGGTCGTAGTGAAGAGGCTCTTAGAAGCACATAAGCCCCATATCTAAATTATCTTTCTTAACCGAGCTGTCAGATAATTGAAGATGAATATTAAACGTAAACCAACTTGTTTACGAAAAATAGGGTAGTCAATTATAAAAAATTTGAAACATGTAGTACAAGCTAATGTAAAAAATAACTTCCCAAATGGTGGCTGCTCGGCAAGTTCAGAACCAGTAGGTGATTTGTGGTCAATAATTGACGCACGCGTTGTTTCGAATGGAAGAAATTAATTTCTTCGTTGAAAGTTGGCCATTTTCTTTAGTTTTATTTAAATCTTAATTGTTTAGTTTATTGCTCAAACATCTACATCACAGTAGTTTTAGTTTTAAATTTACTAAAGTTTTAATTTTTGCTTGCATGGTATTTGTACTCGATCGAATCTACATGTGTTTTGTGAAGAATTTTTTTTTGTAAAATGTAAAAAGATCTTCTCCATTCGAATAAAACACACTGTACATGCTAAAATTAAATGTTGAATCGAGACGTACCCTATAATTTAAAAAAAGACCAGTTTGCAAGTGTATTTTTTTTGCATTGCAATTAGTTAGTTTCCTATAGAGATAGAATTTAGTTTTGCATCGTCTACTATAATCATTGAGTGCAGTTGTTATTTCAAAATTTACGAGTTTGATTAATTGAAGGTGTTTTATTTCCAGCGCTGAAAATTCCCGATAATAATGAACCTAGAGACTTTTAGTATCCTGGATGCCCTATTTGACCCACACTGGGACGCTGACTTGAAACGCGACAGGCCTGGGTATACGGTCTTTTTCACGTGTCTGCAAATTTGGTTCAGTAATGACGTCAGGGGCGGGTCAATGACGTCACAGCATATCGATTTACAAAAACGAGGAGAGAGAGCAGGCGAAAGGCATAAATGCTTTCAGGAGAGAATTGGATACTTGTATTATTGTTGTGTTTAAATTGGTCCCGGCTAAAATAGCAAATTGTATTTGGGAATATACAGCTTCTCCATAGGGTACATCCGGTAATTATAAAAATTCATGAAAAAGGGACATAAACTGTCGTTAGGCATTGTTTCAAAACTGATATTTTATAACTTCCATCGGATTAAAAAATAAAACCCCGGAAACAGGAAATAATGCGCAAATATATTCAGCTGCGTAAATTTGTTGTAATATGTGTTAAATTAAATGATACAATAAATAAAATTGAAGATGAATCTTTCAACTGTATTGGGGCTACAACAAATTTCTTACCAAATTAAACCAACCTGTAGCGGGACACTGGAAACTACAGGGTGTAATAAAAAGGTAAGACATAAATTAAACCTCATATTTTAACCCTCTCATGCGCAACTTTTGACATGCATCAGAAAATAAAATATAAAATTATTTTTCTGTTTGTATTATGTTCAGTTACCTTCAAAAATTGTAAAAAAATTAAAATTAAAATTGGAACATTTTATGGACTTTTTTTCCTGTGTCCTCATATGGGAACAAAATCCCTGAACTCTACTTTACTGACGTCCCCATATGGACAGAAAATTGAATGCAGATTATTATTAATAACTAATTCAAACAGAGTATAAATGATTTTATTATTATGAGATAAGTGAACTAAAGAAAATAATCTTAAAAACACTGAAACTTTAAAATATAATAAATAGTCAAATTATAATTAAAATACGAGAAATAGACAAGAAGTTATATCACTTTCGAGTATGAAATTCTTCGAAACACTCTGGGCATAACGCGATATCACACCTTATGCATATATACCTACAATAGTTTTACTTTTACAGTAGGAATTCTTGCATCGACTTGCATTTTTATCTTCCGTCTTCTTGGGGTAATGTGGTCCATTATCAAATTTTTTCTCCGTCGGTACAATTTTTCTAGGCCTTTTTTTCACTTCAGGGGGAGTTGCACTTCTAGGACGTCGTTTCATTTGAGATTCCCCCTGAAATATGAGTGCAGTTGCTATTCTACTTTTAAAATGTAAGAGATCTAAAAATTCCTTCTCCTGATGGCCATTCCATTTCCACAATACCCAAGCATTCACCACTGTGACATTTATAAAGTGGTAAAATATTCTCATATACCAACGCTTATTTCTTGTATAGTTAGTATACAGTCCAATCAAGGAGTCCATTAAATCTGCTTATTATGCTTAAATGTGCTTATTATAAATTTTTATGGCAAAAGATCTTGGAATGTCAACATACTTCTTGTCCTTCCTTGAAAATCGTCTAACAAAATCAATTGAATGTACTCCAGCATAATTTGAAATTGTATGAACCAACTTATTATCAAACCATCTTACCACTGTAACATTATCTTGTGATGTAGCAAGATAATAACTGCCTCGGCCTATTCCTTGAAGTCTGTTTATTCTCACTGTACCTTAATACCAAATCTTATCTTTTGTAAGTTGTTTGACCAGAGGTATGCTCGAGAACAAATTATCGGCATATATTTTATAGTTTTGGTCCTTTATATCGTGGCACATTCTTAAGACAACATCACCTGAAGCGCCTGCTTCTGAAACAGCTTCCCGTTCTCCAGCTTGTCCTTGAAAAACTTCAAAACAATATGCATACCCTGATGTACCTGCACGAACCCAAACCTTATAACCCCACTTTTTGGGCTTTTTGGGTAAGTATTGCTTTAGACCTGAACGCCCCTTGAATGGTATAACCATTTCATCCACCGACATATACTCTTCAGGCTGGACGGCAGAATGAAAAGTATCGTGAAGCTGGTTCAAAATAGGACGTACTCTAATCAGTTTGTCTGTATTGTTTTCGCTTATTGTATCATCATCCATAAAACGCCGATACCTCCTAATTTCTTCGTACCTCTTTTGGTTCATGGCTTCTGAAATGAATGTCATTCGTAAACCTCCTTCTGATGACCAATAATGACGTATTCGTGGTTATTTAATATAGGTCATCATTATGGTGATTCCGAAATAAATTTTCAGTTCATTTAGACTAAGATTGACGTTTACTTTATTATTCTTATGAGCATAAAGGTTGGTTTGAAACACAATTTCTCGTAAAAAATCTTCGGGAAAAAAATATTGAAAGTATTCCAAAGGTGTAATAAATTTTATGTTGGTCTTATGTTTCTTGGATACTTCTGGAATATCACCAGAATAACTGTTGTCTTTTGTCAAAGTCCATATAGAAGTATTTTTAGTTTTGTCGTTCTGCTTATTTGCCTTTTGCGTATTTGCGACATTATTTGTCTTCCATTTATTTGGCTTTGCTACTCCCCCATCAATATTATCTTCTTCTAGGTGCTCCGATTCACTGTCACTTGAACTTGTTCCTTCTGATTCTGGTAAATACTCTTCTTCACTTTCTGAAAACTCTCCAATTCATCTTCTGACCAGTCATTATAAATTAGAGAATCAAGTTCCTCTTCGGTTAATATTCGACTTTTATCCCTTAATTCCTTATTTTCGATTCGCATCTTATATTCATTCTTCTCTTTAATGACCATGTGTACAGCTTTCTCCTTTTCATGCAAAGGCTCTACTGATTAATTTTTTCTATATTCATCTTCGCTGGAGCTATATAGGAGACTTTCCAGCTCATTTTTGGACAGTGGTTTTGGCATAGAACTTCCCTGTGCTAATTGATGGCTGCAACCAGGTTCACTCGACAATGCATACCCCCGTTTATCCATAATTAGCTGTGATAGAAATGAGAAAATGTATGAAAATAGCTAGATAAGAAAATTTGACATGTATATGTCCTCATCTGAGGACAAAAACTTTATTGCCATTTACGAACATTGTCCTCAAGTGAGGACATGCAATAAAATCATGATTCATGACAAATAAATATGAAATCGAGAAAACATTTATTTGTTCATAAAACTACACTAATTGGGACAACTGAAAATATCTTTACTTACCTTTTTAATGGCCTAATCAAACGTAACCACGATGTTGAAGTTGATATTTTCAGAAGCATGCACACACTATCAGAGACATAGGTTAGAATACAATTGATAGAGCTCCAAAAATTATTAAATAACTTGTTATGTCATCTTGCGGTCAATAGCGTAATCTTTCAAAGTTATATTAATGATCTACTACGGTAAATTGCAGTTTACAGAAGTATTTAGATAATTTACAATGAAATAATTAAATGTCCTCATTTGAGGACACGGCGCATGAGAGGGTTAATACATACCACCAAGTCACAAATAGAAATGTCTTTTAACGACATCACCAGAACAAATTTCTTGGTTCCTATTTATATTGGAGTGCAGCAAATACAGGGTGTAACAAAAAGGTACGTCATAAACTGAACCACAAATTCTGGTGCTAAAAATAACTCGATTGAACGTAACTTGCCTTAGCACAAATGTGCATACAAAAAAGTTACAGCCCTTTGAAGTTACCAAATGCAAATTGATTTTTTTTAAATATTTCGAGACATGTTTGACATATTATAATGGAAATTATTGTTGATGCCAATGCCTAATTGTATCCGTGGCAACGACAAATGTTTATTAAATGGATATTTAATACATATACTGCAAAGTTTTTGTAGCATAATGAAAAAGAGGCTGTATCTCAATAAAAACTGATATTTCTAAAAAGCTCTAAGAGGCAAAATAGTTTTAAAAATAATGTGTTTAAGTAATGGTGTAACAATATTCGTTAAATAGTAACGTGCAAAAAAATTTTGAGGGGTTTAGAGGACCTCAACTCCCATAAAAGTTTAACGGGATGAAATGATTCTATCATTTTTGTTTTGAAAGATGCTCTAATCATAAGTTTTCATTATAATATGCCAAACAACTGTCGAAATAGTAGAAATAATTAATTTGGATTTGGTAACTTCAAAGCGCTGTAACTTTTTTGTATGCACATTTGTACTAAGGCAAGTGGAGTTTTTTTTAGCCCCAGTATATGTGATTCAGCTTATGACCTATCTTTTTGTTACACCCTGTATTATAATAGGGAACTTTCCATTTTTTTTTCAATTATATCATTAAGTGGCGTCTAAAAAACCTAATGCCTGATGCTTTTTTTTTAATCAATATTAACTTGGAAAACAGTTTGAAATTGCGGGTTATTTAAAATCATTTCAAACGACCTCTATAGGGCGCCATAGCTGCTGACGTCAATGAGTATGACGCCCAGCTGTCTATCGATCGCCGGCCACCATCAGTGATGCCCACCAATGACTTCATGTGTGTTAATCGGAATCATTTACATCAAAATAATAAAACATGTCTCAATTATCCTGTGCCACAAAATCTATTGAAACTACACACATATTTTAAATTTTTTATATTTATGAAATGTTTCCTTAAATATTCAATTATTATTATTATTTTTATTTCATCATCCATAGTAGGTTATTATCGACGGTACAGAATGTAATTACCCTGAATTAAATACATTAATCAATTTTAAAAATATTATTAGTTTATGATAATTATTATCTTGAAATAAGGTTTCAAATGTGTTTATCTGTATGTGTGTATGTATGTGATTTATCTATACAAACCATTGAGATTGCTCCAGTACTTTTTACGTTATATGGAAAAAACTAAAAAAAGTACGCATATTTCGTTTTCAATGTTTATAACAAATTACCGAAAAACATTTGCTTGTCCAAAAGATATCAAAATTATACTAAGTAATGTCTTTTATGTGATGGCACAATCCGTTTTCTACTAGGATTTTTGTCAAAAATATTACCTATTACTTGGACTATTCGTATCATTTACATTCTTAAAATTTGTGTTCTGCTGCTGTGAGTTTTTTGTGACATTTTGTATCTTCCGTCATGTTAAGAATATTATCGACACAAACAAAATTTCACAAAGTCCAATAAATCAGAATGAATCGAAAATATTGGCTGTTTTAATTGTATACCTTCGATAGCTGTTGCATGGACGCTCGCGCAGTACCGAAAACATACTCTTCGACGTCATAACCAGTAGCAATGCGTTATCGTTTTCTATACGTGATGAAGTGACATTTTCTACGATTACTAAGAGATATATGAAGTTCTATTTCCAAATGTATTACAAAAAGTAATAGAAAGTGTAATAAATTAATAAACGATAAAAACATAGAAAACAGAAGCAATTGAAAATTAAAAGTATAGAGAAATAATAGGTAATACGCCGGTTCGAATGGAGCATTGGCGCGAATTATTGGATCTATGCGAAAATAACCCAGCAGTTAATTAATTCCACTCTTACTACGTGAAATCTTTCCATAATTATCAAATAAAAAAAATTTAATAAGAAACACCACAACAGAAATATAACATTTTTTACTGGTTTCACAAATTACATTCAATCCTAATGATTCATATGTAATTTGTAAGACCCGTAGAGTAATAAATGTTATATTTCATTTGTGGCCTTTAATACGAAAATTTTTTATTTGATAATAACCCAAAATTAACCTACGTTTTGCAGAAAGGGTTCTGACCGTAAATTGTCAACTAAACAAACATCTTCATAGAATGAGGCTATCAGTCACATCCTTATGTCGAGGCTGTGAATAGGAAGATGAGACGGTAGATATCCTCTTTGATTGCTCGGTTCTATCATCCATTCGTAAATCCGTGTTCGGCGAGTTTTGGCTAACAGAGAGAAGTTCCTCTCGGAGCAACTATTTTAAGATCATAGGCTGGTTGACGTACTGAGAGGGACTTCCAGGAGGATGCACAAAGGAACTAATGAAGCCTAGGTACTGTGGGGTTGCCCTACCCTCTCAACTTATCAGATCCGAATCCAGAAGTAATTGAAAATAGATATAATCCGTACTTACAACTCGATTAAGAACATCGTGACAAAATAATAAAGATGATTAGAGGAGAACAGCCGAAAGTTCCAGAAACTTTGGCAAGATCAACTCCAATAACGTCTGTAGAAACTGTCCGCTGCAAAGAAACGTCGAGTCCTGAGGGAATTCAATTTGCAACTTCATTTACTATAATAACTGTGTTTTTAATTATTGCAATAATTTATATTGTTCGAAATAGTATTACTTATAGCTTTTTCTTATGTGTATTTTCGCAATTTATAACTGGGGTCGTATTTTTGAGATCAGTCGAATTTTTTCGTAAGCGATTTAATTCGAATGAAAAAAATTTTAAAATCGTATTTTTGAATCATCTTCGAAAATGCATTCGTATGCGATAAATATTTGCATGACAATACCTCAAATTCGACTATTCCATTTCTCCCCCACAAAAAGCAGATATCTTTAAGACCAATTTTTGACATTTGTCACTAACACCTAACCCAAGTTTTATGTAAAAAAAGGGACTGAGGGTGTTCTGCTTCAAATTTTGACACCATATTTTTTTAGGTAATATGAATAAGTGGCAAATGGGTTGTTCAAAAATGAAATTATTTTATATTTCCTCTGCTGATTAACATAAAAAAATGGAAACAAACATTTACTGAAATTATGCAACTTATAATGTAGATACGTCACTAGTTTAAATGTGAAGTTGTCGATAATCTTCGTTTGTTGTTGTATGTTTCAGCTTGTTCATGACAAATAAATAATAATATTTTGACATCTATCACTGTCGTTTACTTGTTAAAGTTGAAGCAACGAATAAAGTAAGACTCTGTATTTGGTTGATTGAAGGATTATTTTCCATTTTTATCTGTGTACTGTGTTAGTGTGTCTTAATTTTTTAAAATTATTATGAAACCAGTATTTGGATGCATCGTGTTTTGTACCATATTGTACTAATACATGAAGAACATCAAATAAAAGATTCATTACTGCGCCGAAAACAGATATAAAAGTAGGTTTGAAACTACTAGAAATGCATTTTGTAAACACTTTAACAAATTATTTTTGTTGTCAAGATCATTTTAATAGAAAGAAAATATAGAAATGAGGAAAGTAACTCATTATACTTATATATTTATATTTATTAAACCTATTGTATTTTTCCATAAACCAAAACTACATGCAAACAGCTGTCAAACAACTGTCAATTATCCTAAACTTCTTCTTTTCTCCTTCAATTTTGGTGACTACACTATATTATGATAATTATGTTCCATGACAAAATGTGTGCCTAACTTCAATTTATACTAGTGATGTAATAATCTAGAAGGCGGTTTTTGAAAAAGAATTTGTTGATGTATATTGTATATCATATAATAACAAAAATCTAATTAAAAAGAGTACTTTAAATATATCCCATTTAAAGTCTTTAGGTTATGGGCCCAGACACTCACAGGGAGTAGACAGCGAAATTTAAGAATAAGTAGTAGGTACTTCCCGCAGTAAAAAGTTTGCTTGTAAAAGTGGCTGATACAAAACCAAATATGAATATTGCAGTAGTGTTTCCTCAGCTAAACTCTGATAATTTTAATAATTGGAAATTCAGAGTTCAAGTAATCTTGGAAGAAAGGCAAGTAAAAGTAACTCTAGAGAAAAGCGAGGAAGAATTTACTGATGAAAGAGAGATAGTTAATTTTAGGCAAAAAGATGCGAAAGCAAAGTCCATAATTATTCAATGTATCACAAACAAGCATTTGGACATTGTGAAGGATGCTAAAAAGGCAAAGCAAATGATGGAATCGCTACAAAATGTCTTTGAGCGCAAGAGTGTATTTACAAAGTTAACCCTTAAAAAGAAGTTATTGACCATGAAGTGTGGCAAAAATGATAAGCTTGAGGATCATTTTATGAGGTTTGACTCGATCATTAGAGAGTTGGCTGGTGCAGATTCAAAAATTGAAGAAACCGACAAAGTTTGTCACTTGCTGTTGTCTCTTAGTGATGAATATAATCCTGTAATCACAGCTATAGAGACATTAAATACTGAAGTAACAATGGAATTCGTCAAAGCCAGACTTTTGGATGAAGAAATGAAGTTAAAGACAAAGAATGTAAAACCAGGTTCTAGTGATGGGGAAATTGCCTTCAAAGCTTTCCCATATAACTGCTATCAGTGTGGAAAAGGAGGAGGACACAGAATGGTAGACTGTAAAGAATCTAATAAACTAGCGAGCCATGCAGTAAGTAAAGGTAAAAGAGGCTTTCGAGGAAAAGGCAGAGGCCAGTATAGACAGAGTCCGTCAGGTAGAGGTAGGCGAGAAAATCAAGATGCCGCACACCAGGTAGAAACAGAAATTTCTTTCAATGCTTTGAGTTGTTGTGTGAACCAAATGAATACTTTTATATTAGATTCAGGTGCTACTCAGAATTTAGTTTCTACAAAACTTGAAAAATTCATGTGTAATATATTATAGAATATCTGCAACATGAAGTATACATTTATGTGGCAAATGGTAATGAGTTGGTATCCAAGAAACAGGGAAAATTGACTGGTTTTTGTCAAGGTTATAAAATAACTATAAATGCTTTAATAGTTGAGAATATTCAGAATAATCTCATTTCTGTTTCACAATTATTAAGTAGAGGTATTAAGATAATTTTTGATTCAAAATCATGTATTATAGAAGGTAAAGATTTTACATTAATGTGTGAAAATGTCAAAAACCTATACACCATTGATATTGATTTTCAGTTTCAGAACAATTCCTGTAATGTTGCAAATGTAAGTAATGAGCTTTGGCATCGTAGGCTAGGTCACCTAAATCGGTATGACTTAAACCTATTAGGACTTCCTTGGTCAAACGAGCAATGTTCAGAATGTATAAAAGGTAAAGCAACAAGAAACCCATCTTTTAGAAGTTCAAGCAGAACTACTGAAATAGGAGAACTAATCCATACCGACGTATGTGGGCCTATATCGACAGAGTCATTTGAGAAACACAGGTATTTTCAAGTACTTATGGATGACTTTTCTCACTTTGTAGTTGTACGATTATTGAAATCGAAAGATGAAGCCTCCCAGAATGTTATAGACTTTATAAAGTTAATCAAGACGCAACATGGTAAAAGAACAAGAAGTATTAGGTGTGATAATGGTGGTGAATTCTTCACAAAAGATTTTAAGAATTTTTGTAAGAATAAGTATACCTGTCCTTATAGCCCTTCACAAAATGGTAAATCGGAAAGACTGAACTGAACATTGATAAATAAAGTGAGAACAAAGTTTGCTGAGACTAATTTAGCGAAGGAATTGTGGGGAGCAGCAGTGTTATGTTCTGCATATGAATTAAATAGATGTCCTACTAGAGCAAACAATGGAACTCCACCGGCTAAGATATGGTACGGTAATAATGATCTGTCAAAGCTTCGGATATGAAATTAGACAAAAACTTGAAAAAGAAGATGAAGCTATAAAAACTTCAACAGGAGAGGAAACATACAAAGAACAAAGAAACACAGAAGAGTTATATGAGGAAAATGGAGACAGTAAAAGTGAAGTTTCAGAAGAAGAAGGAGAAGAAGAAGAAAATAAAGAGGAAAGTAAAAAACATAGTGAAATAAAAACAAAGACTGGACGAAGTGTGAAAACACCCTCATACCTCAGTAAGTATGAAGTTTATACAGCCTATTGCCTATTAGCAACAGATGAAGACCCTAAGACATTCTCAGAAGCAAACAAGATAATGGAATGGAGGGAAGCAATTCAGAAGGAGTTGAAGTCACACGAAAAACAACAAACATGGGAAGAGACTTGCTTAACAAATGGAAAAATGCCCATAGAAACCAAATGGGTATTTAGGACAAAGGAGGATGGTACAAAGAAAGCAAGGATGGAGCCAAAGGCTTTCAAATCAAAGAAGAGAACATATTTGAGCCAATGTATGCACCAGTTGCAAGAATGAGTACTGTGAGGACAATGTTGTCTCAAGCAATTCAGAATAAATGGGAGATAAAACAAATGGATATTCCAACAGCTTTTTTAAATGGAACCATAGAATCTGAAGTATACATACACCCTCCTGAAGGTTTTAAAACAAAGACAAAATTTCTAAAATTGAAAAGAGCACTATATGGACTGAAAGAATCACCAAAAGCCTGGAATAACCGATTAAATGATTTTTTTACTGGAAAATGACTTCAGACGATCAAACCATGATTACTGTATGTATTGTGCCAAAGAAGTATGGCTATTAATCTTTGTGGACAATAAATTGGTAGTGGGATCAAAAAGCAAAATAAAAGAAGTAATTATTTTATTAGAAAATGAGTTTTGTGCAAAAAATATGGGAGATGTTCATGAGTTCCTAGGTATGACAATAAACCATGAATTATTATTATTATTTATATCACAGTCCAGAATGATTCAAAAGGTTTTGAAAAGATTCAACATGGAAAATTGCAATGGAAACAGGATTCCAGATCGACACTGAAGGAGACATAAATGATGTGCCACTTCGTCAGTTGATTGGAAATTTGATGTATTTATCTACGACATCCAGACCAGACATTACATTTGCTGTCTCATACTTGAGTAGAGTACTTGACAAACCAACTGATAACGTATGGAAAGCAGGTAAAAGGATCTTACGTCGACAAAGAACGTAGGACTTTCATATAAGAGATTAGAAAATAGCTTAAAAGGATTTTCTGATGCAGACTGGGCGACGGATAAGAGAGATAGAAAGAGCGTCAGTGGATATGCCATATTTCATAATGGTAATCTTGTAAATTGGGCTTCAAAAAAGCAATTATGTGTTGCTTTATCAACTGCTGAAGCGGAATATATTGCCGCTGCAGTTACAGCTCAAGAAATAGTTAATATTAGTGGTGTGTTGAGGGATTTGAATTTTGAATATAACCCTATTTTATATTGTGATAATAGGAGTGCCATTCTTATGTCGAAATCATTCGAAAATTCCAAAAGAAGTAAACATATAGATATACGAAATCATTATTTGAAAGATCTTATTAATAAAAAGGTAATAACTATAGAGCCTATGAGTACATACTGTAATGCTGCAGATATGTTTACTAAAGCCTTAGGAAAAGAGGTTTTGACAAAATTCAAAAATATGTCTAGTATTATACAAAAATGAAAGCAATTTATGTTTTATTTAAAAACTAGAAATTGAGAAGGGGTGTTGACTATAATTGAGATCTGTACTATATTTAGTGAGTATTGTCAAATGTTAGATGTCAGTTTAGGTCACTTACTATTGTTAATTAATATAACTTTTGAATTATTGTGATTATATGAAAATGAAAAACTGGTACTGGAATGATCTTTTAATGTAAAAATGACAACTATATAACTGTCTTATTTGACAACATGAAAATACAAGTGAATGTTACAAACTTAAACAAAACAATACCTGCAGACAACGCTTTACTAAATTCAATACTCCCACTTTTTGTTACAATGTCAATGTCAATGTCAACATTCACTTTGACAATACATTCAACATTTGACAAAAATGTTGATGTTTCAATTTTGATAATGCCTTTGTCATGATATCGGCTGCCTGGTCATCTGTTTGAACATATTGTAATTCAAAAAATTCATCTTTGAATTTCTCTCGGATAAAATGGTAACGTACGTCAATATGCTTAGTTCTCTTATGAAACTCTGGATTCTTCACAAGTCGTATTGCGCTTTGATTATCCATAAATAAAACTGGTACATCCAATTTAACTTGTCGAAGATCACATAAGAGATTCTTCAACCAGACAAGTTCTTTTATAGCTTGTGACGCTGCCACATACTCGGATTCTGTTGTGGATAGTGCGACGGATTTTTGTCGTTCTGATCCCCAGCTAATTACACTTCCTCCAAGCATGAAAACATAACCTGATGTTGATCTTCGTGTTTGCGTGTCTCCAGCATAGTCAGCATCACTATACCCGCAAAAGTCTAAATTATTTCCGCTTACGAAACGTATTCCTTTGTTCATTGTACCTTTGATATATTTCATAATGTGTTTTACTGCATTCACATGTGCAGTAGCTGGTTTTTCCAAATATCGACTGACACTTCCAACTGCGAAACTAATATCTGGTCTGGTTGCAACGGCCAGATACATCAAGCTCCCGACTGCCTCTCGATAAGGAAAATCGATTTTTTTATCAGCTTCAAAATCTCCGAGGTTTTGTGAACTAGCTAATGGAGTTGTCACTGTCTTACAATATGTCATATCAAAACGATCAAGAACCTTTCTTGCATATCCTTGTTGATGAACATGAATCGATCCATCCAAAAGCTGATCAATTTCGAGTCCCAAAAAACATTTCAGCTCAAAAATTTTGATCTCAAATTCTCTCTGTAAGTGTCTAATGACCGGCTTAATGGCTTCTTGTTCTTCTGCTGCAATCAATCCATCGTCAACGTAAATTGCCAAAATTAACATTCCATCTTTTCCGTTGCTAACAAAAACGCATGGATCGGATCCACTCTCTTTGAAACCAAAACTGTTAAGGAAAGAAGTAAGCTTCTTATTCCAACAGCGCGAAGCCTGCTTCAAACCATATAAACTTTTGTATAGTTTACACACTCGGCCACTGTTGTCATTATATCCAATTGGCTGGCTCATATAAACATTTTCTTCTAAATCGCCATTTAGAAAAGCCGTTTTCACATCAAACTGTTTTAGTGTCATACGCTTTGCCGCAGCCAATGCTAGGATCGCTCTGATTGATGTAAACTTCACCACTGGACTAAATGTTTCCTGGTAATCGATTCCGTACTCTTGTGTAAAGCCTCGTACTACCAATCGTGCCTTATACCGATTAACACTCCCATCCGGATTTTCTTTGACCTTGTAGACCCAGCGATTGTCAATCACTTTTTGATCAACTGGCGCATCGACCAAAATCCAAGTATGATTTTTCATAAGTGAATCGTACTCTTCATCCATTGCTTGCTCCCACTGCTTGTAATCAATCGACTGAATTGCCTCCTCATACGTTCTTGGCTCACTCATCACTGACTGCCAACATTGCAGAATGTTCACCAGTTACCAGATGTGTTAATGTGTTACGATCACGTAGACGCCTATTGACAATATTTCTGCTATCAAGATCGCAGGTCATACTACGATTTTTCTGTTGATCTAGTGACGCACATTCATTTGTGTCCTTATCTTCGTCATTTTCTTTTTCTGCACCTTTGTCAATACCATAATTGTCTTCGTTTTCGTTATTTTCATTCTTACTGACTACACTAGCATTTTCTTCAACACAAATATCGAGCGTTCCCATTGAATTTTCTAACAAAAAAACGACGTCTCGTGAGATCTCGATTTTACTAGTTTTCGAATTCCAAACTCGATATCCCTTTGAATTATTGTCATAACCAACAAACATACATTTTTCTGCCTTCGCGTCGAGCTTCTGACGTTTTTCTTTTGGAATGTGAATAAATACTTCCGAACCAAAAATCCGTAAATGGTCTAGCTTCGCCTCCTTGTTATGCCATAATTCATACGGTGATTTGTTGTCAACTGTGCTTGTTCCAGTTTGATTTAGCACATGAACTGCTGTATTTACTGCTTCCGCCCAGAATTTCCTATCAATCTTCTTTGCCTCAAGCATTGTCCTTGCTGATTCAACGATAGTTCGTATTTCCCTTTCTGCACAACCATTCTGCTCTGGTGTATATGGCACAGTTCGTTGATGATGAATTCCAGCTGCTTCAAAGAAAACTTTCAGCTTTTCATTGACAAACTCTGTGCCGTTGTCAGATCTGATATTGCGAACACTGTGACCATGCTTCTTCTGAATCAGTTTAACACATTTTTCGATAATACTCGCTACTTCTGATTTTTGTTTCATGAAATATACGAAACGAAAATGAGAATAATCATCTTTGAGCAACAAAAAATATCTGGATCCACCAATTGAATTCGTCTGAAACGGACCACACACGTCAGTATGAATGATTTCGCCACACATCTTTGACTTTTCTTCGCGACTCTTGAAACTGCTTCGATGATGCTTTCCATAGACACAAGCTTCACATGCAAATTCCTCATCAATGAAATCTATACCCCGACTTAGTAGGAACTTTTTCACGTGTGTCGAATTCTGATGTCCTAGACGTTCGTGCCATGAACGAAGTGTAGCGTTTTTGATTGCTACACTCGCTGTAGTTTCAATCTTTGATGGTTGTATTGTTCTGAACAACATTTGGAACAAACTTTTTCTGCGAACTCCCACTGCAACAATGTTTGCATCTTTCAGCAATTTGCAACCTTCGTTGTTCATGTTCAATTGATGCCCGCGATCTAACACCTTTCCCGACGAAAACAAATTTTTCTTAAGTTCCGGCACGAACAAGACTCCCATGACTCGTTTGCGAATCCATTCATCTCCATTAAAAGCAAAAATGTTGATATCGCCTTTGCCCAGAGCCATGATCTTGTCACCATTACCAACTGTAATTGGTTCAGCTATTTCCGTATAGTTTTCGAACCATTCTCGGCGATGACTCATGTGATCAGTTGCACCTGAGTCCAAAATCCAAGTATCTTGGTCTCTATTTGTTGTTTTGTAACAAATAAAAGCATCATTTGAATTTTCTTCTTTTCTCCCGTTGAAGTTAGTCTTCTTTTCCGAGCATTCCCTTTTCCAGTGGCCCTTTTTTCCACATTTGAAGCATTTGCCTTTCGGTTTGTCATTTTTATCTGTCGCTTTGTTATTATTCGATGAATTTCCTTTCTTGTAATTATTGATTTGTTTCTTCGAGAAGATTCTCTTAGCCATTAGCGCCTCTACTTCTTGAACTTGACCCTGCGACTTCAAACGAAGTTCTTCTGCCATCAAACGAGCCCGCAAATTTGCCAAAGTTTGACTATCTGCGTTTGCAGATTCCCATGCACTATGGAAATGATTAAACTCGGACGGTAATGACATTAATATCTTCGAAATTACCATGGACTCAGAAATAATTTCTTTTTGATCACGTAATTGATGCACTATTTCCATTAATTTTGATAAAAATGTCGCAATGTCATCTTCCTGTTGTTTTGTGTAGCCATAATATTTTTGTTGTAAAAATAAAATATTTGCCTTTGATGTTTGCTCATACGTACTTTTGAGCGTCTCCCACATCTCTTGAGCTGTTTCACAATTCATAATCTGCAGTAATGCCTGTTTCATACAAGTCGTGGAAATTGCTCGTCTGGCCATAGCATCCGCCTTCTTCCAAGTCACAATTTCCTTCGCATAATTTGTACATTCAGATGTCGGTTTGACGTTTGTTCCATCGACGTAGTCAAAAAGTTCGTTAGCTTCTAAAATCTGACGCATTTGAAACTTCCATGTTAGCCAGTTGCTTCCGCTTTCCAGCTTTTCAATATTAACGCGATCGCCTTCCATTTATTTTGTCTTTTAATAATTATCGGCTTCAAAACTTCAAAAATAAATTGCTTTCCAATTTTCTTTTTTTTGAGTTCACAAATAATTCTTGCACAAAGTAAATAACGATATTTACTGCAGTTAATCTTCCTTTACAATTTCACGTAATCTGGGCCCATAACCTTTTGAATTATTGTGATTATATGAAAATGAAAAACTGGTACTGGAATGATCTTTTAATGTAAAAATGACAACTATATAACTGTCTTATTTGACAACATGAAAATACAAGTGAATGTTACAAACTTAAACAAAACAATACCTGCAGACAACGCTTTACTAAATTCAATAATAACTAATATAAGTATGCTATGTTAAATAAAATATATGTAATGTCATGTTGATGTATATTGTCTATCATATAATAATAAAAATCTAATTAAAAAGAGTACTTTAAATATATCCCATTTAAAGTCTTTATACTGATCCTATTGCAAGTGTTTACTTATATTGATTGTGTAATTCATAAATAAATAAAACACAAGAAAATTGTGATCTTTCAAAAATTAGTTATGTCTATTCATTTAAGATGTAATATTATATTTTACCTCAGTTCCTTCTGAATGTAGGACAAATTACACACAAATGTTATAAAAGGTAAACATATAACGACTTTGAGTACCTAGCATGCTATGGTTTGAGCCATCTTTCATAGTATTATTTTACTTATTTTTCTTGTTATAAATAATGCCGACATTATACTGTGTCCCAAGAGGAGAAACATTTTTATTTGTAGTCTTAGTGAAACTTGTCATTATTGATAAAGAGTTTCACTTGTTCGGAAACCCTATGAAATGAAATAAAATTCAAGTTTTTCAAAACCTGCAGTATTTTATAGTAAATTCTATGGAAAATACGATGAATATAATAATAATCTAGGGAGTCCAATACCGACAGTTTTGGGATGAAACAATTCCATTTATCTTGAACGTTGCTTAATCAGAAAATAAAACATTGTAGTGAAAGAGCCGGTCTTTCATAAGCTTTCCGCCAACGATTGCTCAAAAATCAAGTATCGTGTCCTAATCACAATCTTGTAAGGTGTGAATAAATTTCGGTTTGAATGGACGAATTTTGTTTTCATTAAATATTTTCTGTGGGTCTTGCTAAAACCAACTTCCGCCGCTCTTTTTCGTAAACTCAATTTTCTCTTACTGAATATAGCTAGAGTAGTAGCTGCATAATCATCCTCATTTCACACCTTTTTCGATTTCTTTTGGTTTTCAACAGAACTTGTCTTATCAAATTTCTTTATTAATTATTTTAATCCATTCCCCTTAACGAGTACATCTGGATATTTCTCATTAAATAGTTGATTTGCATACTTGTACGAAGCATGCCATAGCATTTTACCAGATATGTATATTCTTTATTGGTTGAAACAGAATGACAATTTGAAAATTATTCACCGAAGTTGACAGTTTTATAGGTACATCATTAACACCCACTAGATTATTATTACATTTTCGAACTTGGTGCAAAAATTCATCATGTTTTCCATAAAATGGACTTGAATTTTACTTCAGTTCATGGGTTTTCAGAACAAGCAAAACTTTTCATCAAGAATGACATTTTGCACTAAAACTACAAATAAAAATGTTTCTCCTCTTGGGCACCCCATCCGTGGACACACTGTTACGAAAAGGATGGTATAGTTGACGTAAAACTTATAGTGCAGAGATCTAATCGTATATCCCCTTTAAGTTATGTTGCGGAGCTAAACTCTGAAAGGTATTAATATTATTTTTGTCTGCTTACCAAACATAATTCTAATTTGTATTTGATGTTACGTAATTGTTGAAAGGGCGTTCGGTTTAAACGGGATACCAGACGTGAACTGCGCCCTTTTTGTATCCCATTCGATTTTTTTATTTTATTGCTAATAAATATGCAGGTTTACTTACAATTTCCTCAGAAAAACACTACACTCTTTCTTGATGTCAGACTACCAACTAATGAGTCAACACGTGTGGCGTTCGAAAAATCACCCCTTTTCAAAGTTATAGTTCAGTCAAAGATGTAAAAAATAATAAATTATTTGAAATTTACATTTCTACTTCTTCATAATAAAACGAGTTATAAAGTAGTGTTAATCGTCTGGTAATATGTTTAATATGTTTTTAAATATAAATAGGTTAATATTGTTTAAAGCAATGTTTGATATTTGGGTTATAAATAGCAGAGGAAAGAACAAATAGATTTTAGATTGAAAGAAACCATGAATACATCAAAATAAAGCACGAGTCATCGTTTAGGTAAAGATTTATTAAAAAATGTATATAAGTATCTTAAAAAGTAGGATGGCGCTCCATAATTGCGGGTTAAAAATAATCGTTAGACAGTCGATAAATTTATTTAATAATTAAAAATGATTAAATACATTTTAACGATTATTAGTTGAAAGTATAATATTAAATTAATTTATCGTCAACTAAGCAGTTTAAATTATAATATTGACTGGACTATGGCGGTATCCTCGTATTAGAGTCAAACAAAAAGCCGACAACTTTAAGCTCGCACAATATGTTTTACGTCAACTATACTCTCTATATTCTCTATCCGCCAAGACTTCAGCATCTTCCAATCAGAGGCGGCTCGTGGAGTTTGGCAGTAGGTGGGCAGCCAAAATTGAAGACCAGGAATTACAAATTTTCTTATTACGTATTTTTATACCTACAATTTAAAACGATGTCACACCGATGGCTCTTGCTGAACACTAACTCTAACACTTGAACTTGCCATTTTTCTAGTTCCACAAAAACAAAAACTTACACTTATTCACTCTGCTAAATATGAATGTCAGCTGAGCTGCTGAGCAGTGAAATACTTTCGGTTTTTAATTCAATATATTAGTTATTCCTGCAAAATTATTGTTTAATGTTTAAATATATTTCAAACAGCGTATTTACATCAATTTCCAAACCTCTTGAAGTGGCAAGGAAAACAAGAACAAAACAATAATCCAAAAATATATTTAATTTAAAATAAACTCTCGGAATTGTTTTGCACTTTTTCTGACTAGCGGTGCTTTTATTTTATCGGCATTCGCTAGTTTGTTATTGCTTTCAATCTGAATTTTCGTTTCGAGCGCAACAGGGGCTTGCCCTCTTGGTCGCCCGAATCATCAGTGAGCAAAGCACAAGCGGTTCACACCCGCTCTTTGTCTTTCTCATTAGCTATATCAGTTACGCTTGTCTTTGTACTATCGGTCGGCAAGGGCGCGCCCACACGTGATTGTGCTTATACCTCTGTTACCAAGATGGCGCGCTTTGAATTTGAAATAACGGAGTCTTCGCGAACCTTGGGGGAATTTTAAATGTAACAATTACAAGTTTTATGCTTTATGTTTTATACTCACATTGGGAGTGAGAAAAATCATAAAAAAAAGAAGAGTAATTTTGGCTTTTTAATTTTTTCCTTTTTGAATTCTCATAGGGTGGGCGCTGCCCACCCTGACGAGCCGCCACTGCTTCCAATGCATTAAGAACGTTTCTTTCAGTAAAGGAAATCGATCCGTAGAACATAACGAAAAAAAATAAGGTTATAATCGTATACCAAGTTTGCTACACGAATTGGGATCGAATGATTTTCAAAATACGGCCCCTGTATTTTCTTAATTTGTATTTCCAGAAATAAAGACATGTGCATTTTCTTATGTGTATTTTTTGTAATTTTTTACCTAGGAAACTTTCATAAAATATATTTCCTGCATGTACAATCGCTAGAAAATCATGAATTCAAATTTGTTGCCCTAAAGAAACATATTTCACGAATTTTTATTGTTATTTTCCCTAAAAAGTGCTCACCCCTAAATTGTATACTAAAGGAATAACAAAACAGGTTTAAGCGCCAGGTTATACATTAGGATATTGTGTCGAAAAGACAAATTGGAGTTTTTTCCAAGGATTCACGTTTTTAAAATTAACTTTTGATTTTATTTGGAGATAATCTGCAAATATACTCTGTCCATCCAAGCAACGGAGTGTTCCAAAACAATATCATGCATAGTGCACGTGATCTCTCCGACTCTGTACCAATGTACCAAAGACAATGAATTCTGCCGGACGATTGCAGTTAAATCCGATAGGCCAGCGTAGGGAGGCATATTTATTTTAGCCAATAGATGCAAAAGCGCATGGTGATCACACTTCGATCACGCATCTATCGTTGTTTGGGTCGCCCTGTTTGTTCGATGGATATACTTTAATTCACAGTAATTTGACGGTAACATATAGTAATATTCTGTATATTTAACGTTAAATGTTCGAAAAAATGAATGTGTTCAAACAAAGGTTGACTTCTTAATATTTTGTTGTTTTTTTCAATTTAATCTCCAGTATCCGGTATACAACTGAAACAAAGACTTTTCTAGTTCCTTTATCTCTATCTCCTGACTAACTTTTCTTTTATTTAGTTACAAGAAGTTTCAATGTGTATACAATGAAAATTAGTTTGAAAATCCAAGGAGTTTTCAGTTTAAAAAAAATTATTTTTCCGAGACTGTCGACAAAGCGAGTCTCTAAAAACTTTTCTGTGATTTCCCACGAGACTATAACTTATCGAACAATCTTGAGGGGTTGTCTGCAGAATGTCCAGATTTAATTCAAGAAAACTCACATACAGCTTGGCATATCTAGCACTGGAAGTGCGAATATAAGGATTAGAAAGTATTCGCACATGAGTAAAGTATTTCCAAATTTGTAAATAGTTATAGCGTTTCAATAGTATAGTTTGGCAAGTCTATCTGAAGCTACGGGGCATCGGTAAAGGGCGAGGAAACATGGCCGATATCTGTCATAAACGTACCAATAGCGTACGGTACCTATTTTATAAAAGTATTAAAAATAATTATTATTATTATATAATAATTATACATAGAAACTGATTTATCCTTTGCTTTAAAGGTAAGGTATGTTTCTAAACACGGTACCTATTTGTTAAAAATCGTACTTGAATTCAATATAGATACGAAATAATAAGATACCAAGTAAAACTGAAAATACGAAGGAAAATATTGACATTTTAAACGCCACTGGATAATCAATGTCAATCAATTGTCGAAGTGAGAGGGAAGAACACACGCACGCGCTTGTCAATAGGAAGTCAGGTGGTTACCTAGCAACGGGGGTTCGATAAATATTCACCAATTGAGTTAGTAGGAGGGTTAGTGGAGGACGTTGCCGGCTTGAAGGAAACCCATAACATATTTGGAAAAGTGTTCATCTTTTAATAATCAGAAATTGAAAAAATAATGTTAATAGACAAAATCCAATGAAACAAGCACATTAAAGAACTAACGTTTAATCATTATTGACATATTTTTAATAATAAAAAGTTCATTTTCTAATGATTATTACTACATACTTAGCACTTTAGTTTTTTCATAGTTAAACGTGGCAATATCGAATGTTTTCGACCGCATTCCTTTCATAGCTTCAGTTATGTTTGCCAAACTATAGTTTGTATTAATGCAAATGGAAAAATGTGATTTCCTCTATTACCAATGGATGTCGTTATTAAAGTGAAAACTTCTATAGCCGCGCTTAGCGATTTTTGGTAGAGGCAAAACTTATGGATTAGCAAATGTGACGTATTCTTAGCTCGACTGTACGTGCGCGTTGGGTGACTTTTGGAAGTGTCAAACCATACAGGTTCGCGTCACCGACATGCTAATATGACGTCTTGCGCCTCGAATGTATCATAGGCGTACGAGAAAACTTTTTCTTGTCAAAATTCCTATATCATGAACGTGTGATAAAATTTTGTAAAGGGGGTTAATTTATTCGTAATTTTGATTACCATGGGCGAACGATAAAATTGTTAAAAGGGGTTAATGTTTGTGTGAAAATGTCTATATCATGGACGTACGAATAAATTTTTAAAAGATGTTCCTTTATATTTCTGTTCGCAGTACCAATGGCTTTTAGTAATAAAAGAAGTAAATATGACAGGTCTGTAGTATGGAAATTGATTAATAAAAAAATTATTAAAAAAAGTTTTAAAAATAATTTTGACGTTATGAAGATACTGGATAATTTCTTGATAGTTAACTGTTTACGCAAATTGCCACTGAAAGGTATTATTGTTTCTCTTTTTGTTTAATATCGGGTTTATCAATTAACAAATTTCCATTTCTTTTAGTTTTGAGTATTGAAAGTCCATGCTGTGAATAATTTTTCTAGTCATGTTTTCATAGAATATTTAATGTTTATATCGGATGTGGTCTTTTTTAATACGAGATGTCGTTTTGTAGGTCAACATACATAGCTTCAGATCTCCTTTTTTTATAATTATCCAAGTGTGTTTTCCTCTTTGATGCTTTTCTCCTTTTGTTTGAAGAAGAATAGGATTGAAGATTATCCACTCTCTATTTGCTTTATATTCCTCTCAATATTTGAAATATTATACACACACTACTGGGAAAATATCAGTACATTTTTAAACTCATAAAATATATGATACAGGTACATTCTGTAATTCTTTTTGGTGTACAGCATACATTTATTTGCCCTCATGACTATGGACATTTCGAGTATTGTTATTCGCGATTTACGAGGAAAATATACGCATATTTCTTTAGCAAATATTCCATTAGAACAACGTAGAACAGTCAATTCTGAATGGTCCTCAACAATATGTTTAAAAAGACGCTCCAAAATACGGTTTGTAATCTTGGCCGATCGTAAAACTGATGATACCAATGTTGCCAAACATTTTTTTAAATCCAAAAATTAATGAAAAATATATTTCATTGCAACAAAACAAAAAAAGTAAAAAACTTTTCAAGAACAAGTTAATAATTAATTGTGAGGACAAGGAACATTACACGTTAACAAATCAATACTTGGGGAAAGAAATCTTCCTCAAATAAAGTGTCATCAAAACATTCACTTTCCTGGAATTGAGGCGGCCGAGTTTACATACCTGAAATCAAGTACAAAATTTTGGCCGGCCGAGAATATATACTCATTCGTGAGCATTACCTGATAATCGGCCCAGTTTACAATCGCCGTTACCAGAAATATTAGATGAAATCAAGAATTATCAACTAAGGTAATTCTCTCATAAAGTTCTGATTTGTCCCATTTGTTAAAGATTCTGATAATCTATCAGTAAGGCTTTACCCCAAGGTTCAAATTACAAAACAGAGTATCTCTTTACGTATTTGGTTGCGAAATCTATCCTAAAAACACAACATTTCTCTTTCCAATCTATTTATTTTAAAAACCGTATGACCAATTCACAGTTCATTCATTCATATATTTGGGTTGTGCTCATCAGCCCAGGCACTTGAACTGAATCTTTGTACCATTTCCCATGTTATCTACTTCCATTCCAGAAGCTTCGTGTCTTCTATAAAGGCCACTAGTTTGACTAGAGGGATTTTCAGAAGTTGTGATGGTTGTATAAATTCCTCTCCAAAGTGCTTCCGTCTAAGTTCTTGTAAGTCTTCACAGAAGCAGAGTATGTGGGTAGGTGTTTCATCATCAAGTTCACATTTTCTGCACATAGGTTCACTAACTTTGTAAAGATGTTTCCTCAAGGTGCAGTGTCCAGTCACCAGGTCGGTAACTGACTTCAAATGTCTCTTACCCAGTTTCACATTTGTTATCCTACAAAAATAAATGGTTTGATGTTTATTTAACAGTGCCCACCTCTCCTTTTAAAAATGTAATCACGATTGATGACAAAAAAATTAACACCTCAATCATTGCCCATCAAAATTATATAGCTAAGGCCATCACAAAACACTGTTTGTGTGTTTTATCTGATATCCCCGTCAAACAGGCGCTGGCCGTTAAATTCCGTTAGCACCAAAATATATAATTCTTCTATGAATGGGGTTCAAAGTACCAAATCACCAGTCCTTTTATCGCATTCTCTCCTACCCGGATCGCCAGATACATAATTACCAAAGCAATCTAGAAAACACTTCAAGCAGCGCCTATCAGTTCTGCCCCAAAAATGTGATTTCCTGCCTTATCATCAACAAGCATCATTTTAATGCATAATGCGTCCTCCAACCTTCTAAATCTTACTAGTAGGTATTTCTGTAAAACTATCCGTTTTTTTCCCTCACAAAAGCCAGTAACAGTACATTTATTCAGTGCAGCCACATAAATGGTTGGCATTTCCAATATTGTGTTATACAATGAGGTGACCATCTTAGACAATTAATCAATACATACAAAAAGGTGAAAAACAAGTGAGTTTTCTAAATTAATAATTCCTGTACCTCCTCAACGATGTGGGGTATGTTTTATAATTTGGTAACAAACTTCGTCAATAAAAGCAAGAAAAATAAAGTAACGTTTTACTTCTCCTTTCATCTGTAACTGTAACATGTCATTACTGTAAGAATTCTAAAATCTATGAGGGTTATTCGGAAACCAAGGCCCGAATCGTCGTAGCTAATCGAATGTCGCGCAAACATTGAAACGCGGATGCGTACCAAAGAAGCGGATATATATCATATGAAATACTGAAGTTGCCAAATTTCAAGAGAGTGACATTTAAAAAATGTGGAGAATAAAATGAGGTTAAGTGTTTTTCTTTTCGTTTTATATATATCTTAGCTCCTCGCAGCTCGCGGCTCTTACTTTTTCAAGAAGGGGAAGGAAAAATAACCATTCCATTAACCTTTCCCCTTGAAGGTTCATTAAGGTGAAGGGTGTATGGAATGGTTATTTTTCCTTCCCCTTCTTGAAAAAGTAAGGGCTAAGATATACAGATTGCGAAAAAGCTTAGTTGGGCATACGATTTACACAAGTACGACAAGGATAATATGAACAATACTACTTGAAAGAGAGAGAAGAATTGTTCGCTCAGTCCCCTCTACCCAAACAGGCGGGCGTGTGTTAATTGCCCTTCTTAATTTTAAAAGTTGTGTTGCCAAAAGTACTTTTCCGTAAAAGTTATTCCCAATTTTTGTCTAAGGTGTTGTTTTAAAATTTACAACGGCATTTTATGCGGCAACTAATTATTGTAATTATTAAGTGAAATATCTTGTAATTAATCTCCTTCGTGCTGTAAGACCAATATCATCATTTCTTAAATTTACAAGAGGCTCGGCTTCATCCAAAACTAGATTATCATAACGTATAGGATTGTCCTCGTTTATATCTAGTCTTCCTCTCATGCAAATATTATGTAGAATAGCACAGGCACTTATAATTTCTCCCACTAGTTGAGGATTATACCTTAGCTTCCTATCACTACTTAAGCAACAGAATCGACTTTTTAAAATTCCATTACATCTTTCAACACACACCCTTGCTCTTACATGGCAATATGTGTATCTAAATTCAGGACTACCTGGAAGTGCAATCAAAATAGGTGTCATTAAGTAAGGCTTTTGGGGATATCCCGAATCTCCTAGCAGCCATGTATTTTCATCACCTAAAGTTATTAATAAAAAGAAATATAAAAAACTGATTAGCATCAACAGTGCCAATTTATTTTTTACCTGCCAACCAATTCCTTTCCATCTCGGCAGAAACTGCACTATTTCTAAAAACGTGCATTCACATTTAAAATATTACAGTCAGAATCACTCACCTAAAAAATAACAACTTTTTATAAAAATTTGTAAGATCAAAAAATGTCATCACCAATTTTTATAATCAGAATTTTTTTCATTAACTATTCTGTTGTAAAAAACTTACAATTTGGACATTTTTAGAATGGTACCCTTTTCGATTCAGGTAATTATGTTCCTGTACTTGTGGTGCTAATATTCGAATATGGGTGCAATCCACAGCACCTATTACCCCTGGAAACCCTGTTTTTTCCATGAACCTTTGTTTAATTTGATTCATTCGTTCCCTGTTTAAGGGAAATACTATCCACTCTTCACTTAGATTTTGAATAATTAGTGGAGTAGCTTGGGATACTATTTTGGAAACAGTTGGCTGGCTTGAAGAAAAATTGAAATTTTCGCCCAAACATCTCTGATATTCCCCTGATGCAAAAAAGCTAATGTTATTAATACTTTTTGAACGGGCTCAATTGCAAGTGTGCTTGCTACAAGAATATGTGGAACAATAGCTGGTAGTATTATATGGCTAACCATTTCTTTGGTTAGTCTAAAATGTCCAATAAACACGTCTATAAAGTTAGCACAGCCAAATGAGCACAATCGATTTTAATTAGAACAACGATTTAGTGCTTTTTTTGTGCTAATTATTTGCGCAATTTTTAATTTTTGTGCTCTTACCATTTCGTTAAAATCGATGGCTGTGTCAGCTTCAGAAGAAGCTAGCACAGCCATATATGATAAAAATTATTTATTTTCATTGACATCGATTTAGTGCTAATTATGTGCTTTCAGAATATGCTATAGAAAAAAATTTCGGATCACGATTGGTCAAAAAACCACCTCCAGCCCGACGAGGCGCAAGAATAAAGTCCTCGAAATTCTCAGCACAATCGAACTTGAATAGTCGATTTTAAATGCATATTAATAATGGACTTTCAAAATACTTATGTAGAGTTTTATTGCTCGGGGTGGTTTTTTGCCATAAAGGGTTAAGCAACAAAAACTCTACATAGGTATTTTGAAAGCCCATTATTAATGCGTCAGAAATCGATTATTCAAGTTCGGTTGTGCTGAGAATTTCGAGGACTTTATTCTTGCGCCTTGTCGGCCTGGGGGTGGTTTTTTACCAGAAGGGGTTGAGCAACAAAAACTCTACATAGGTATTTTGAAAGCCCATTATTAATGCGTCAGAAATCGATTATTCAAGTTCGATTGTGCTGAGAATTTCGAGGACTTTACTCTTGCGCCTTGTCGGTCTGGGGGTGGTTTTTTACCAGAAAGGTTTGAGCAATAAAAATCTACATAGGTATTTTGAAAGCCCATTATTAATGCGTCAGAAATCGATTATTCAAGTTCGATTGTGCTGAGAATTTCGAGGACTTTACTCTTGCGCCTTGTCGGGCTGGGGGTGGTTTTTTACCAGAAAGGGTTGAGCAATAAAACTCTACATAAGTATTTTGAACGCCCATTATTAATGCGTCAGAAATCGATTATTCAAGTTCGATTGTGCTGAGAATTTCGAGGACTTTACTCTTGCGCCTTGTCGGTCTGGGGGTGGTTTTTTACCAGAAAGGGTTGAGCAATAAAACTCTACATAAGTATTTTGAACGCCCATTATTAATGCGTCAGAAATCGATTATTCAAGTTCGATTGTGCTGAGAATTTCGAGGACTTTACTCTTGCGCCTTGTCGGGCTGGGGGTGGTTTTTTACCAGAAAGGGTTGAGCAATAAAACTCTACATAAGTATTTTGAACGCCCATTATTAATGCGTCAGAAATCGATTATTCAAGTTCGATTGTGCTGAGAATTTCGAGGACTTTACTCTTGCGCCTTGTCGGTCTGGGGGTGGTTTTTTACCAGAAAGGGTTGAGCAATAAAACTCTACATAAGTATTTTGAACGCCCATTATTAATGCGTCAGAAATCGATTATTCAAGTTCGATTGTGCTGAGAATTTCGAGGACTTTACTCTTGCGCCTTGTCGGTCTGGGGGTGGTTTTTTACCAGAAAGGTTTGAGCAATAAAAATCTACATAGGTATTTTGAAAGCCCATTATTAATGCGTCAGAAATCGATTATTCAAGTTCGATTGTGCTGAGAATTTCGAGGACTTTACTCTTGCGCCTTGTCGGGCTGGGGGTGGTTTTTTTACCAATCGTGATCCGAAATTTTTTTCTATGGCATATTCTGAAAGCACATAATTAGCACTAAACCGATGTGCCAGAAAAAATCAAAATTAATAATTTTTCATATATGGCTGTGCTAGCTTCTTTTGAAGCTGACACAGCCATCGATTTTAGCGAAATGGTAAGAGCACAAAAATTAAAAATTGCGCAAATAATTAGCACAAAAAAAGCACTTAATCGTTGTGCTAATTAAAATCGATTGTGCTCATTTGGCTGTGCTAACTTTATAGACGTCCAATAAACTGCTTATCAGTTGTTGAAAAAGGGTCACTATCACTTCTTAAAATACGCCTCTCTATGTTTCTTAATCTTAACTGTTTCAATATTTCTTCATTTTCCAAAACTAAATGATTAAAAATTTGAATTGGCAACATTTTACACTAATATTTTTCTATTTTTACCATTCGGATAAAGAATAAACATAAAATTCAAATAAATAATACAAAACTACAAATAAAGAAATCACATAACCTAACTAATCATTGACATTTTGACAAGGGAAGATAGAGAATAGAGATGCCACATAAAAAAACATTTTTTCTTTGTTTTACTCACGTAAGCGACACCTCATAGGTATCAGAAATTCGGCGATCGCTTAAGAACTATTTGTCGCGCCAAAACGACCAAATTTGGTGAACGGAATGTGTTTATCCACAAGATCGATTCAAGACTACTCGCTAGTGTGAACAGAATGCCACCCCATGTCGACCATCAGTGATCACATTATGATTTGGTTAATGCCGTGGATGAAAAGATTCGTGAAGACCGGCGATTCACAATTTCAACTTTAGCACTGGAATTTCCGAATGTAGGTAGATCAACTTTGCACAAAATCGTTTCCGAAAAAATGAAATTTCGCAAATTGTGCGCACTTTGGGTTCCCAGGCTGATTACTGCGGAACAGAAACTGAAAAGAATGGCTTGTGCTCTTGATTTTTTGGATCGATATCATAAAGAAGGTGATCTAAACGTCACTCAATGGAATGGCGTCACACAACATCACCAGTCCAAGTCAAGGCCAAGCAGACAATCTTAACACGGAAGGTCGTGGCAACCGTATTTTGGGATAGACATGGGATCTTGTTAGTCGAGTTAATGCAGCAAGAGACAACAATAAATGCAGCTCCTTACTGAGCTATCCTAACTAAACTTAGACGTGCAATACAGAATAAGCGACGTGGTCTTCTGACGACTGGAGTTTTGTTGTTGCATGACAATGCCAGACCCTATTCTGCCAGTCACCCCCAAAAACTGATCAGATCTTTTGGATGGGAACAGATTGACCACCTACCGTACAGTCCAGACTTGGCGCCGAGTGATTTTCACTTATTCCGCTACCTAAAATTTCTCGCCACAAATGACGAGGTGAAAGAAGCAGTTCAAGACTGGTTATCCTCACAGGCGGCAGACTTAGGCATACAGAAGCTTGTAGAACGTTATGACAAATGTTTAAACAAATATGGAAACTATGTAGAAAAATAGTGAGGAGTTTTTGAAAAAATCTATAATGTTTTCTGTTTTATAAGTAAACGGACCTTAGTTTCCGAATAACCCTCGTACCTTAGGCAATATGTATAATTCATGACAATAAAGCATCTTTCTCCCTCTTTGATCTTTCTCTCACTTTCTTTCTCATCACAGATTATGACATTTATTGTTGAAGAACCTTCATCGGCGAGAATAAAGTGATTTAAAAGTTACTCCTAGAGAATGCTTACTTGTATTTTATAGAAAATATTTTGAGAAACAATGAACCCTTTTTCTGTGTTTGTTCTGTATTTCCGCGTAATCAATAATAGTTCACGTATTCGATATCCCATATAATAAATTTAAGAACTCTTCATTTTTTCCACATCTGATTATGCCAATTCTCATCCGAGAATCTTACACACGTCTTCAAAACCTATTTTTAGGAGAAACTTTCTTTATTTGTTGACTTCCAACCAACAATAGGGATGTTTTCAGGCAATTTTATCCATACCTACTCTCCAATAAAAAATTCCTATAACTTTTTCAATATTACGGGAGGAACATGATTTTTCCGAAAAGTTAGTGGGACGGCCAAGCAAAGCATTACTGAAAGTTTATTTTATCGAAAACGTGAGGCGCTTTTCGAATACTCCTTAATCCCTTTATTTGGGATTAAAACTTTACTCGGTAGGGTAAATATAGTCTCGGAACATTATTATTGTAAGGGGTTTAAGAAGGTCTTAAGTAAACGGTCCCGATCGGAAACATTTTAATTTCTTCCGACATAACGAAATTTTTAGACGTCCCAACAAATTTTCAATGTGTTTCTATTATAAGCTGGGGTTGTTACTTAAAAAGCTAAACGCTCAAATACCCCTAGGGCGCTTTGACTACCAAAAAATTTGAAATAATTTATATCCAAGAAATAATCTACATATTTTCTGAATGCTGGGTTGTTATTAATAATAACAGAGAATTATTCTCAAAAATTAATTCTCTATGTTAATAATAATAATTTTTTTTTAAATATAATTAGCATCTAATATTTTCGTTTCAATATATAGAAGGTCACTGCTATATCTTCTCGTTTTTCCAAGAAGGATTTTGAGGAATCTTTTTTGCGAAACTTGGAGAATCTCCACCCCAGCTGACCAGACCTAAATCAGGTGAGATTCAACTAAACTTCTATAAAACATTAGTTTTTGTTTATATTGTAGATGATATGAGATATGTTTGAATTTATACAATACCTACCTATACACCTCAATTTTGGAACTCAATAGATGATTATCCCACCTAAGATGTTGATCTATCATAATTCCTAAATATTTTATTTGTTTTTCAGGTTGGATTTGGTATTTTTTATACATTGATGGTGTAGTTCGAAAGATCTGGTTCTAAGGATGAAAATGACAGGTAAACAGTTTTTATTATAATTGATTGAAAGAAGCCTATTCTGATCACTGTATATCAGAATTGTATCGTCTGCAAAACTGATGATTTTATTGCTACTTTCAACCATAAATAAGTTATTTAAATAGATATTAAATAAAGCAGGGTCTGGAACCGTACCTTGTGGTACACCACACGCAACTGTCTGTGCTTTACTGCATTTATTACCCACTTTTACTTTTTGAGATCGGTTTGTTAGATAACTTTTGAAAAAAGCATGTGCTGTACCTCTAACTCCAATGTCTTCTAGTGTTTCCAAAATAGGGCAGTTGTTCACGGTGTCGAATGCCTTTGCTAAGTCTAAGAAGACCGAAATTGTAGGTAAACCCTCATCAATATTTTTATATAAAATATTTATTACTCCCAGTAGAGCATCGTCAGTGGACTTGCGATTTTGGAAACCAAATTGAGAGCTGGTATTTGTCTAAAAATGTATTAAGCCGTGCATTAACTACTTTTTCTAGTATTTTTGATAAACAAGTTATTAGTGATATTGGTCTGTAGTTTGTCATCTAATATTTTTCTCCATCCTTATAAATAGGTTTTACAATCGATGTCTTGAAAGTTGAAGGAAATTGACCTATCTCTAATGACTTATTTATTATAAACATTAGATGGATATGCAATAAAAACCGGAATATGTTTGAGCGTTTCAGCTTTTATTCCATCCCAACCCGGTGGTGCTTTTTTATTTTTTAGTTCAGTAATTATATTTTTTATTTCTGTAATAATGGTGGGTGCAAAAAAGATGGAATGACAGTTCAGTATACTTTCTCCAGGTAACGTTTAACATTGTCATTATAATATCGTATTAATGCTCATTGCACTAATATAGGATATAATTATTGGGAGAATTTTTAGTAAATTTTTTTACCAAGATGAATTTTATTAATACGCTAAAAATAATAATGCTTGTATATTTTTCTTATACGGAACATCCACAATAATGAATGATGTAATGAATGAAGATTACATTATTGAATAGTTCTTTAATTTTAACTAATTTCACGAGAGAAAATCGTAAAACATAATTAAGATCAATAACTGGACAAATTTCAAAGTAGTTTTCTAAAAAAAGTCATTAATATTCAACCTACCCGATGGTCAGGACCGGCCTTAAATATCTAGGCGCCCCGGACCCCCGGACGAGTCACGCATTTGACGCCTTTATATATCCATTCTGTGAGTGGAAGAGAGGAAGCTATAGAATAACACAGAGACAATGTCTAGAGAAGTGGACGTTTTGTGGAGGGGAAGTATGTTGTTCTCTCTTGGACATATATAATTTTATGTATAGTGAATACTGTTGCTCCTATATGAAATTCTACATACAGTTGGCCCGGTGAATCTTTTCCCATGTATGAAATTATTCACATACTACTTTTTCTACTCACAGAATCTAAACCCCCGAAATGAAACTGTTTGTTCCATTACAACATAATATAACAAACAGAGATAGCCATATGATGAATGTCGGCGATAGGTGTAACCCACACCAGTGTAACAACAGAAGTTCTGTGGTTTAACCGCGAAATTGTATCTTGACCTACCAAAGACTTTGTTTACATTTTTTACTTAAGGGATCGCGTTTATGTTAACAAACCTACAACCATACAGGATTTAAAAGCTCGCAAGCTTCCAAGATATGTTGTACTATTGCCAAGAAACAGATGGTCGTCATTTTGAGCACTTGTTATAAGAAAAGTTGATTATTTGTTATTACCCTAGTTAGTATTGTTGTAATTTAGTATGTGTTTAAAAATTATATGTTTTAAGTCTTTGACATTTGTTTCTTGTTTTTTTTAAGTCATATTGTACTTATTCACTATTTTTTGAAAGAGGAAGAAATAAGCTTTTCTGTGATATATCATTCGACCTACAGTTGGTCCGGTGAATCTTTTCCCATGTATGAAATTATTCACATACTACTTTTTGTAGTACGTCTCTTTTCTACTCACAGAATCTAAACCCCCGAAATGAAACCGTTTGTTCTATTACAAAATAAAATAACAAACAGAGATAGCCATATGATGAATGTCGGCGATAGGTGTAACCCACACAACAGAAGTTCTGTGGTTTAACCGCGAATTTGTATCTTGACAGACCAAAGACTTTGTTTACATTTTTATTTTACATTTTTATCCATTTTTTTGCCCCATGCATATAAATTTATTTCAAAAACAGTTGTTATAACGACTAACTTAAACCTGAGTGTTCGAATTATTGTGGTAAGTAAATATTATTTATCTACTTCTTATTTATTTACTTCGCAATGAAAACTAACCTTGAATTTACATTTCATTATGATTCTGGATAGAACTCCATCAAACTGAATTATTTGAAACATATTTTGCTTCCACCAATGTAGAAAATATTGACCTAATTTTCTGAAAGACCAGAACTATTTATGAATGGTTTTGTTTTTAGAATATGCCTGGAAAAACGTTGAATTCGCAAGCACAGGAGCTGGTCCTAAATGTGTTGGAGTATTTTGAGTTAGAAAAAAGAAATGGAGGACCTTTGGAACCACTTTCATGTGTTCAGGAGGTAACATAAATATTTAAGTGCATGCTTGTTTGGCAATATATTTATTATTAATCAATTTTTTTATGTTAGAGGGTAGCTGCTGCTTTGAAAATATCTCGGCGGACAGTATATGCTATAAAAAAAAGGGAAGAAAATAATCCAATTCTTTCAAGCCCAGGCAAAAGCAGAACTCGTTCTAAAACTAAAACAAGTGATCTTCCTGAGGGAGCTAAGATGGCAGTACGGAACACATTATATGATATGTACCAACAGAGTAAATATCAATTTATCTAATTAGAATTTTTTGGTAAAATGTAGGTGTAGGTATTTTGCAACGAGTATTCAAATCATGGTATATTCAAGAAAAATTTAGGAAGATATTTATATAGATTTTAGTAATTTTGTGACTACATTACAATTTAATTCAACTATTAAATTTACCTTATTTTTGAACAGTCCAAGGTTAAAACATTAATGAAATGAACAAACATAATATCATTAAAAAATATAGTATTTGTTCAAATTGAATCTGTACTATAATTTTTGTTTTTGTTTTAGAGAAGCATGTTACTTTGACTACCTTAAATTGTAAATTGAGGGAATGAGAAATTGTATCTATTGGCAAAACATCTCTGAGCACTTTGTTAAAAACATTGGGATTCAAATATAACAAAGATGACAATCGCAGATCTTTAATGGAGCGGACCAGTATTGCAGCCTTGAGAGCCAATTTTCTGCGTAAATATATGGAAAACCTTTCAAGTACTCACCCAAGAGAACTTGTATTTTTGGATGAAACATGGATCTATTCGAAGGGAAATAAAACAAAATCTTGGCAAGACTACAGCACTAAAAGTGTACGTAAACCAGATGGTTATGATAGTAAACGTTTTATAATTGTCCATGCTGTTTCTACCAAAGGATTTGTCTCTGAAGCAAGTTTATTATTCTGTTCAAAATCTAAAGTAGCTGATTACCATGGAGAAATGAATAATGAAATATTTATGAAATGGATAAGTACTCAATTAATTCCCAACTTAGAAGAGCCATCTCTTATTGTTATGGATAATGCTCCATATCATAGTGTTTTTTAGAAAAGCAACCTTCTACTAATTCGACAAAAAATGAGATTGTTACATGGTTGATAACAAACAACATTAAGTTTGATACAAAACCTTAATTGCTACAAATTGCAAAAATGAATAGAAAAGAAAACGTGTATATAATTGATGAGTTACTACGAGAACATGGTCATGAAGTGCTGAGACTACCACCATATCATTGTGAATTCAACGCTATTGAATTAATTTGGGCAAATTGCAAGTCATAGTATAATAAATATATTGGTAAAGATGGGTATTCAGATTGTTCTGTTATAAATATGTGGAAAGAGGCACTGGGACAATGTAATCAACAAATTTGGGAAAAATGTGTTAGGCATACCCATGAAATTATACAAAAGTGGTATGCCCGAGAGCAGAATATAGTTGATATTAGCATTCAACCAATTACAATAGATATAAATACTGGTGATAGCTCTGATTCTGAATATGAGGAAAATTAAATGAAATCTATTGTATATATATATATATATATATATATATATATATATATATGAGTCTTAAATATACATATTTAAAATATTAATTATTTATTTTTACAACCCAAATGATTTTTATTTTTCATTGTTGAACTGTATGGGTGGAACGGCCCAATAGTAATGGAAGACAGCCATAACCTTATCAGGGCAATTCTGATTTGCAAAGTTTCTACTGAGGAAGTTGTTATTAATAATAGCTTTTATGCAAGTAAATTTGCTTAATGGCAAGTTTGCAGAATAGCCCCATAAAACTCTTGAATACTAACAGTTTTTTCAAACTAAAGGTTTAGGTAGCACATTGCTAAACAGCTGTAAACTATTTACAAATATCTATTACACCAGCTTCAATACAATAATAAATAACGTTCACCGTCATTTTAGCCACATCCTAATTATAACATCAATCTACGACCTACGTGTTAATTAATGTATTGATGTATTGCGTTTGTATTTGAATGATGACGCATGGGAAAAGATCCACCGTACCAACTGTATTATGGAAGATAAATATCCGCCGACTCTGTATATCTTACTTATAAAGGTGAAAATTTGTGATGATGTATGGATGGTCCAGGCCGCCCACCCCTAAAGCCGCCACTGCCGATTGTAATTTAATATTTAGTTATGTCATTATCCCGCAAAAATTACAAAATAATTAAAAATTGTACATTAATAAACGCAGCAGAAGCTGCGACCTACATTATCCATTTACACAAAGACTTTTCCTAAGACTTTTCCCAGTTAAAGCGAAACGTACGACTTGTCAGTTGAAAAACGACAATTTCTAAAGTTCCTAGCTAGTAAATATTTATTTTGTTCAGTTTGTTTGCATCTGATTGCATATTGAAATATGTAAATTGGATTTTCTCGAATATCAATGGCACTTAGTTGAGAGACAAGCAATTCGAAATGCCAAGTTAGATACTGCTAATAGAAAATTCATTATTTTATTACCTACAAGTTGTTTTTCGTGGTTTCGCCATGTAGTGGTCCAAATTATGTACATTATAATGAAATAGTATAAAATAGTGGGTAGAAAATGTGGAAAAAAACAGTAGGTATACTGGAATTATATTAAGTTTTTATGTTCCATTGTGTAGACAAAAAAAAATCCGAACAAGTGCGATGTAGAGAGGGTTTTGTATTATCAATATTTTACGAACATGTTTTTTTCTGTAATCCATAAGGAGGCAACCATTTTTAGTATTTTGTTAATTTTAAAATTATAAAAAATACTAATACAAAATAAAAATTGCTCTTTGCGATTAACGATGATTCCCACCAGTTCCTAATATTAGCTGACTCTCTGAGTTCCATTGATAGTCTCCAGCATATTTTTCCCACAAACTATTTGGTGCAAATAATTAAGAATGAACTACAGCTACAAGAGGCGCACAAAACTGTCCAATTCATGTGGGTACCCTCCCACGTTGGAATCCCTGGGAACGAACAGGCAGATACAGAAACAAGGGATGCAATCCAGGACCTCAATTGTCCCATAGTTTCTGTTTCGGATGCAAAAAACTTCATAAAATATTCAGTCCATAAATACTGGCAAGATCGTTGGACTGAATCAAATTCTAAGCTTCGCATAATAAAGAAATACGTGAGCCCCTGGAGATCATTCCCGATGAAAAGAAGAGAGCAAACGATCTTATCGCGCATTAGGATCGGACATACAAGTTTCTTTCATGACTATCTAATGTCCCATTTCCCTCCACCAGTGTGCGACAGCTGCAAACATCAGCCATTGACAGTAAAGTTCCGGCTTCAGAGGCAAACACATAGCATCCTCAATCATATAGAAGAGGCACTTGTTGAAAACTGTGATATATCTCGCTTTATAAATTTTTTTAGACGACACCATCTGAAAGTTGCTCGTTCTGTATTCATTTACATACCGAAAGTTGCGTTTTGAGTGTTCCATGTAGTGAAAGTGACAGTTCCGTACTGCAAAACACTTTCGGGACGCTCTGGAGTAGACAACTTTAACTTCCTTAAATGTGACTCTAGCCTATGGAGGGTAGAAGGAAGGAGCACCATCTGAATGTATTAAAAAGTGTCCATCGAAAGAAAGCAAATTAAGGTGGCGCCATAGTAGCAAGTGGAAAGATTTTAAAAACAGCACCATGAATTATTAGAGTAAGATACAAAATTAAAAAAGGAAATACTACGTAAATAATTGAGATTTTAAATACTGCATATTTCTCAATTACACAAGTCACGAAAAATACTAAATTTTTCAACCCAGCACACTTCACTCGGTTTATAACCCTAAATTCACATCATTTCCATTAGCTACACGGGCGCCATTTCGGTGAATCTTCGAATTATAATTTGCTGTTTACAGGTGGACTTTTTTTCAACTTGTCACCCATACAAGATGGTGCTCCTTCCTTCTACCCTCCATACTCTAGCCACTTCAATGTTGACAGATGACAGTTTCACTTCGATGATTTTGCATAACCTTAAATTTTTAATTTTCTGAAATTATTTGTTTTATCCAAAGTTTTGTCTAAATTAATGAATATCAATGAATGATGATGAAAAAGAAAACATCAGCGATGAAGAGTTACTCGAATCCACGCCACCTGATCTCACCTTGAAAGCAAATTCTCTATTATTTATTTCAGTGTAATTGAAAAAGTTTTGGATCTTATGAGTCGTCTAAAAAATGTTGTGTACGCCGCGGCTGAAATACTACTTTGTTGGACTCGTCTGTTGCTCGCCTCGCTTCGCTCGTCTCGCAATTTTCAGACTCGTCCAACAAAGTAGCACTCTCAGTCCTTGGCATACAAATAACTATTTAAATCTATACAGATGTTAAATAAAATTTGACGTTCTATTCAAAAATGTTATACTTTCGTTAACTCACATTTGTAACTGATCTTATTTCTTGTATATTCTTGTTGAGCGCTAATAATCCTAGGGATTGATATATATATAATAAAAAAAAATCAACCAAGATTAACCAATATACTTAGAGACTGGAAGAATTTTCAAATTAATTTGCAAAACAATAACAACTTCTCAACTCCTCTGAAAAACTAAACGAAAAAGTGGAATTGTTTAACCATAACAACAAAAAGTAACAATTTCCGAAAATAATTTAAAAAACTTATAGCAGAAAAAGAACATTAAGACGTAAATCGTATCAATCTAGAGCCCTTGTGGATAAAACTAGATTAAATTTAATGTTCGGACCCTTTGTGGAATCTCCTCATATCACTTTTTTAAATGAAACCAACTGTTTTTAATTAATTCCACTATTTAATGAAAATTCTAAAATATCATTGAATATTCCACTCATACATGTTGTATCAATGCAACGAATGATAAATTATTAAATGGAAATTCAAAAATTACAGTGGAAATACCGCGTTGCCATGAAAACCCAGCGATAATTCCACGTTGCCATGACAACCGTTGTCAAACAACGTTAAAATAATAAACGAGAAACGTCAAAGAAAAGTTTCTTGAGGTTATGAATTGATTCGGAGATATAACAGAACGGGAAATTGACAAAAATGTTATTAAAAGTGTACCCAAAAACACGGAAAAGAGTAAGAATAGTGTATGGAGACAATTTATGTTATTTTGCGACGAAAAAAAGTACAAATTCAATATAGTGGAGATCTACAGTAATTTGTATTTTTATTCGAGAAATATTCTCCCTAAATACCGCTTGTGCTTAAAAATTAACCCGATTATTTTTTTCACTTGTCAAAATGTGACATTTTGGTGGTTTTAACCAATAGCAATACATTATTCTAGCCAATCATTCAGTATTATACTGATAATTCTGCTTCCTCATCGATAATACCTTGTTTACATTGAAACGTCAAAATTTTACTTTGAATTTGTCATTATTGACAACTAAAAGTGCTTCGAAGTTTATTGAAAAATGAACACAAACCGATTCAGTGCCATCACCCAAGAGAATATTGAACATTTAATACAAAATCCTTTTAAATTGTTGAAAAAAATAATCTTCCCAAATACAACTCGTTCTTCAAATTTTATCACATAATTTTTTATTTTCATCACTCAAACTTGTTTATTTGAGGCAAAAACATTCAAACAAACCGAATTTAGATAAAATCACTCGTCCTAACGGACTCGTGATTTTATCAATCGGTTTGTTTTCATATTTTTGCCAAATAAACAAGGTTTAGTGGAAAAGAAAAAATTATCGATAAAATTTGAAGCACTCGTGGTATTACCTTTGATAATTTTTAAGCACTCGTGGTATTACCCCCGATTATTTTTTTCACTTGTCAAAATCTGACATTTTGGTGGTTTTAACCAATAGCAATACATTATTCTAGCCAATCATTCGGTATTATACTGATAAAACTGCTTCCTCATCGATAATACCTTGTTTACATTGAAACGTCAAAATTTTACTTTGAATTTGTCATTAGTGACAACTAAAAGTGCTTTAAAGGTTATTGGAAAATGAACACAAACCGATTCAGTGCCATCACCCAAGAGAATATTGAATATTTAATACAAAATTCCACTCCACAAAACACAATAAAATCCAAAAAATGTATATGGTTTTTCTCTTCTTCAAAAAGTTGATTATATTTCCAGTTAGCTTATGTATTTTTTGAATTCAATAAAATAATAAAATGAAAAAATAAAGCAAAATCCTTTTAAATTGTTGAAAAAAATAATCTTCCCAAATACAACTCGTTCTTCAAATTTTATCACATAATTTTTTATTTTCATCACTCAAACTTGTTTTTTTGAGACAAAAACATTTAAACAAACCGAATTTAGATAAAATCGGTTTGTTTTCATATTTTTGCCAAATAAACAAGTTTTCGTGGAAAAGAAAAAATGATCGATAAAATTTGAAGCACTCGTATTACCTTTGATAAATATTTCGATATTTGCATATCATTGTCAGAATGACAGAAATTCTATTTTGTCGTGCCTACTTGATGTTTAATATTTTGGATAGACCAAACAGTGAATTCTTGTGATTGACTTAATATATATGAATAGATGAAAAGAGAAGATATGATATTACAAATATTGAAGCTTAGGTATTATTAGCCCTATGGGGATATCCTGGATATTTTTTTCCCATTTAAGATCAGTGTAACTGTGCAATGATATAGGAAACCAAGGAAAACTATATCTGCTGATCTTTACAATTGTCACTTAAGAAGACAATTCAATAGTGGAGAGCTCCCTAGATTTATCTGTTCATTGAGAACTTCATATTGTGGGTCTCTTAAGTGTCTTCTTATTTCTAGTTCTTCAAGGAAATCTAGTTATTATTTCTTATCACAAATATGTAGTACTTCTAGTTCTGTGTTAATGAATGTTTGGTGTCAACTAGATGTTTTGTCAATGAACAGATAAATCTAGGGAGCTCTCCACTATTAAATTGTCTTCACATAAAATGTAATTTCTGTCATTTTGACGATGATATGCAAATATCGAAATAATTATCTATAATATTTTACAATTTTCATTAAATTGTGGAATTAATTAGAAACACTTGAATCACTCAATTGAGAAACCCGACAAATCCACCAAATGGTTTTTTTGACATTTCACGAAATATCCATTTCTAATAGCAAGGCGCATGATTTGATTTATAAATCCTACAAATCCATGCACTCTCCTGCATAATAACCGCCATTCAATATAGTGTTTACTTTAAAAACCCGATATGTCCAGGATATTACGGGTTTCTCAAACAAACTCGAAGCGGTTGTCGCGTTTTGAGAATAGTAAAGTTCTTGAAGTTAAAATCGAAAATTAATTGTTAAATTCTCTTTAACAATTAATGTTTCGAGTTAAGATAATATGTTTTGATTTCTTTTGGCCATAACGGCTTTCAAAATAAAAATAAATTCGTAAATAAAACAAAATAGGATTCTTTAAATTGAAACAAAGTTATGGGCTTGAGCACTCTCACCGATCGACTGACTGACTGACTGTCTGTCGCTAATTAAGGACCGCCCACCGTTGAGAATACGGAGTGGTGGGAATTGTACGATATGTTATAGGTGTCCAAATGAACGATTGTAATAATCGTGTTTTTAATCTGTTGAAGATGGATGTTGGTCGACTAGTTCAAAAGCAGTTCTGATACAATGCTTAAAATCCCTATGTTCCGTTTTTGTTTGAATGTATCTGTATACCAAGAAGGAATGGGGAGAAAAGGTCCCAATGAGGTTTGCTCAATTATTGCAAATTACATAGAAACCTATGTTCCATCAGATGTTAAACATTTACATGTGTTTGTGGATAGATGGCCAGGACAAAATAAAAATCACACAACTGTAAAAATGTTTTCTGCATTAACAGAAATAGGGCGGTTTAAGATAGTTAATCGGTATTTGCCAATACGTGATCATTCATCCCTGCCCTGTGACAGGTACTTCGGAGTAGTAAAAAGATCCCTTAAGAAACATGCTAGAGATTACATACGTAAGCAGTACACCGAACTCTTCCTACTGGCAAGTCAACAGAACAAGTTTACGGTGCATCTCATACAAGATAACAGTATCATTAAAGATTTTAAGTCTTGGTGGCCCAGATATTATAAAAGAAATTGTCAAAGTATAGCCCCTGTAAGGAGTGAAAGAGTTCCATTCAACATATCCAAGTTTATGCAGTTTTCCTAAAGAGACGGTTACAGCATACGACTACATAGACGGATTATTGACTTATTCGTTTCCAATCGGTACAAGACATTCTAGACTCAACGTACTTTGCACAGAACCAGCCTACCCTAATATTAAAGTACCTAATAAGGATTAAAAAAAATGGATAACATTAAACAATTGGTAAACTACCTACAGGATAATTAAGAAATTAAAAGTTTCTACGAAGAGATTATTCTATGGCCAACCGTAGATGGTGAATTAGAGGCAGAAGTTTTATATTATTTTATTTCTCGTGAGTTTATTCAACATGGTTTGTACTTTTTTTGAATAAATAAATTAAAAATCAAAAATTTATTTGAGAAAGTCGACATGTCCATTTTTCAAACTCCACTTTTTGTTGACTTGCTTTTATAATATTTATGCTTCTTTGTCAAAAAACTGTTCAACTACTTTACGTTGATATTTATCAATAGCTAAACTAAAAAAATTACACCTTTCAATAGACAGACAGTTTTTTTCAATTTTCTCAAAACTGGGTCTATGGGACTTATCTGGTTTCTAGAATAAGTGATTCACTTAGTTTCATTTGAAAAAGTAATAAAACTAGATTAAACAATTCCACACAGTGCCTAGTTGAAAAGAGAATTTAAAAAAATAAATAAAAATGTATCAATTATTCGTGTGGAATTAAAAACACCTATTTTGCAGAGGTCACCAATCAAAATGCATATGGAAGCTATGCAAGGAGTAATATTCAAAAGGACAACAGATTCGCTGATTATCTGGAAACACGCTCCAACCAAATGAAGGTGATGGAATACCAAGAGCACACTTCAACCAAGAAGAATTAGAGATAAGACCTGTTACACAAGAAGAGATATTTTTGGAAATAAAAGAAAGTACATATTTGATAAATGCTGGATTTAGGTTGAGCATGTACGCAAGATGTGGCCAACTCCATTATTATCTGTAAATATCTGATAATAAAAGAAATACAACTAATACCTGATCACCAATTCAGATTTAGAGAACGTGACTCTACAATAGATCAGGTAACCAGAGTAACTAACATTATAGAAATCCCATTAGAAGGGAAAAATTATGTCCTACAAAATGCCTGTCTATCCACTTGCAGCAGGTCTTATCAATGACTCTTAATTTCGATGCACTTGAGATTGTGCTGTTGAATGCTTCCTCGATATCCAGGAATGCACGCAGCGAGACCTCTTTGTTTCTCATCACTGTTTCCACGTACTTTGAGGTAGATTGAAATTGCGTATTGATCACAATTGCAATAACAAAAAGCTGTTGCATTTGGTATGTCACAAGGTACAGTTGGCAAAACTTTTTCTTCTTCTAATTTCACCCTATATCCAAAATTCATTCATTTACTTTACACGTCCGTGTTTGGGTCACAAAAATTAAAAAATGCAGAAAAATATTCCGGTAACAAGCACCGCTAGAAATATTTAAAGCTGAGTTATCGCTTATAAAGAGTCACTGATTAAACTTTCGAAGCTCTAGCATATGGGAAAACTGGTGAAAAATAAGGTTCATTACAAACAAATGGAACTAAATGAAAGTACGTGATACGAGATTTATGCATTTTCTGATATTTATAAAACACATTTTTACGAAGAAAACTTTATTAACGCATAATCCAGAGTAGTTTAGTGAAATAAAAATAATATTTTCATCTGAAATCAACTCGATTGAAACTGAGATTGGGAAAACGTACATGAATGTTTTCTTTCTTGATTTGTGCTTCCTCACGAAAACAAAAAGTAAAAGTTTCAAGGTATTAAACTCTATTCAGATTCATTTCAAAATTATATCAACTACAATTTCAAATTTTATTTTATAATCTACTACAATCGGACAAGCGATTACTACTTATACTTTTGCTACGGCGCATCCTCTGTTCGCGGCTTTTCTCTCGCTTGTCCGATTGTACATTCTAAAAACCCTACTTACATTCATGTCTTGTCTCTTTTTATCAAACATCAAAGTCACCACTATATTCCCTATTTTACCTTTTATTGCTTATCTTCTATATCTTTTTTATCTAAATTGCTGTGGTAAGTCCAAAATTATATTTTATAATGAATTAGTTTCATTCAAAGTAATCGTGGAGAAGATTTTAGCACATAACATATTTTATTTTCTACATAATTAGATGAAACAATATTTGCCACGTGGCCATCTAGCTACCTGTTTCTTGAATCTCTGTACATTATTTTCAAACTAGGTAAATATTTTTAAATTATAAACGTTGCCATTCATTCGCATTATTTTGCCTTCGTTCGCATTCGTTCGTGAAGTGTAGATGATAATTTGCAGTCTTTTGCAACGAATAACTTTTGGTTCGAAGGGCCAGCACAGCGAACGAACGCTTTCCATCGTCTGTCGGTAAAATAGAAAAGATCAAAAGGAAATCTGAGCTGCGAATATCTGCGAACGTTGTTAGGCGTTCACATGTGGCAGTGTCGAAAATAATTTGCAGAACTTCGCTACAAGTCGACGAGAAAGGTTGATTTCGTTTTCGTTTGTGAAAATATATGAGTGAAAATCAGTTAATACACGGAAAGAAATGCTTTGATAAGGTGAATCAAATCGACTTATTGAAATAAGAAATTCCTTAATCTATGCCAAATAAATTAGTTCAATCTAAAATAGAATAAAACAAGAAAAAAACTGCCAAATCTTAGTGTTTTAGGATTATTCTGTTAATTTCGTTTATGATTAATAACATTTAATTAAAACTAATGTCAGTAGATTCAATTTTCTTGTTTTTGCGCTAAAAGTGCTAAATCACATCCATTTTTTGATAGGTACACCAAAATTAAGATTAACTACAGAAAACCCTTTTCTTAAACCAATCAAACATTAAAGACTGGGATTGATGTACCTCCGCTGCTTAATTTTCGCAAGAAATTTACTCAAATTGACTCTTAGATTATATTATTTTAGCTCAATTATTGGATTATAGTTTTATCAAATAATAATATCCGATTTAACAATCAGATCCAATTTGAGAAATTAAGATTCTTGGTCCTGGTACGATAAGTTCCTTAATTACTATAATCTCAACAAGCATCATAATGAATTTTTTTACATGTTTCACTGTTGCATACATTTTCAAATAAAATCATTTAGGAATGAATAACATGGCAGAAAGTTCTGGGGGCATTAGCAGTAAATACCTCTATAGCCCGTTCAGTATTAAAAACGTTGCACGTCACATCTGTCATAACTGTACTATGTTGCCAAGCCCTTGAAATAATATGAGAATCTAGTATATATCAAATGAAGTTTATCAAATATTCTAGGTTAGGTTTAGTTATTGATGGTTATTGCGTGCAAAGAAACTTCGACTTATTTCAGTTACATACAGAGATGTTACATATAAAACTTTAATTTGTATGTTAACCGTACAGCACTAAGAAATTCTTATTTTAAAAACTATGGAATTATTTTTAGCACGAAAAAGGTATGTATGGAATAGTTAACACTTTTATTTGTATGTTCATACCACACACACTTAATTAGTTAGAAGTTATGGAACTATTCTAGTATTTAAAATGCATGTATATATAGTATTAAGGAAAAAATATTATCTAATATAATTTTTAGGTTACAATTACCAAGTACATGTTGGCTTCTAGAATGTTGTCACTACAATATGAAAGATTGATGTAGGGTTTACAGACATCCTATAAATAAAAAAGTTCTGATAACCTGGATCTACCTCCTTTTTAAAGGTAGGCAATTTTATTTTATATTTTGGTGAAATAAATCTTAAAATTTTTTTAGAAAAGCCGGGATGTGAAGCTTTAGTGTGTAGGTCATTCTCAACAAGGAAAATCATCCTGAGATATATGATCATTGATCATGGCAAAAGAAAATTGTGCAGCAAGCACCACCACAGCTCAGAAAAGGAGAGCAAATCCATTCTATTCTCCGAGTGAAGGTATATGCAAATGATTGACTAAATCGTAGCACTGAAATCAATACATATTATAATTATCAGTATATTGGTGAATTATTTATCACTCTATCATCTTCTAATCAATCCAAATTTATATTTACCATTTTGTTTTAGCTCTCCAGCATCTACCGCAACTGAAAGTATTGCTAATAAAACGATTAATCAAATGAGACGTTTCAATTCAATAAAAACTATTAAATTAATTCTTTGTAGTTTTTATAAAACTCTGTGATATACACATTTGCCTTTAGAAAATGCTGCCTGAATTACTTATTTTGAATATCATGATTAAAATAAAATAATAAATAATGCCACCCCAATTCTTATGGAATTGTTTTATTAAAAAGAAACATAGCAAATTTATAAATTAGTTACTACACCGAAAATATTGTAATACTATTTTTTTTAAATAAGGTAAAAGAATAATTGTCAAATAGAAATCTTTCAAATTTGAGAGGTTCACGAACAAACCAATTCCAAACCGCAACTTCTGGAATGCATCTATCGACTTGCTTGGCAGTACCCTGTATTAACTCAATAGGATTTTTAAAAAGATGGTAGGTAATACTTTGTGACTATACTGTTCTATCATATCCACAATGTATTTTGTTGGGGGGTTGTTTCTGAAAAAAACATTTATTGAAAGGGCAGTATTCAAATAACCAATTCATTTCTTTTCAAATATACCTATATTATTATTTTTGTAAAAATAAAAGTGAAACAGCATTTATTGTCTATTGGGTATAATTTGAAGTAAGAATTTTAAATGTATTAAACTAGTTGTGAAGTCTTCTGAATTCTAACATATAATTTGCTATATCACTGTTCAAATACAGACTGTATCTACTTACTAGGCTTCAATATATATAAGCTTAGCTTCAACATTTGTTGATTGAATTCTATATTGTGTCATTAACCTAATATTATCGAAAAGCATTGTCCATAATTTATTAAAGGTTCAGAAAGATTCAATAGTAATTGGTTTTCAAACCATTTAAAAACATGTTCTTCATTCATTTCCCCATGATAATAACTCAACTGAGATTCATATAAAAATATACTTTTTGCTCCAACAATACAACCAGCTTCATTCTCAGCATGTAATACAAAATATCTAAAATAAAAACAATTTTGCATTCTAAAATTTTACATAATCATTGTAACATACCTTTTGACATGAACAGCCTACAGCACCATTTTGGAAAATTAAGGATTCATTAATAAAAACAAATTTATACAATGGTTTATTTTTGTTGAAAGTTCCATAAGTCCTCTTTGTGGATGTGTATAATATTTTAGTAAACTACTCAGGAACATTTTACATTGAATAATTATTGTTGTTGTTCCTTCAATTACTGCAGTAAAATTCCTAAAGTGACATGATTATCTGTAAAAAAATGTCCATGTATAAGTAATTGCCAAGTATTAAGAATAATGTAACAGAATATAATAAATATAGTTGATTGGGTATAATATTAAACTTATACTTACTTGCTTCATAAACGCTGTAAATAGTACCATGAGTAAATGCATCAACTATTGCAGTATTATCAAGTTTCATTTATACGTTTTTTTGGATGTGACTTTAACTTTAATAACTCATCACTGCTTGTGAAAAATTACTCACAGTTCTTTGCAGTTTTTGTCACAACATAACCCCAAAAATGTCAAGACGAAGACGTCAACTGAACCAGAAATAAACCATTTTAATCGCGGCAACAGCGCGCATTTTTGCAACATAAAAAGTTTTTATTAAGACTGACGTTAGTTTGAGTTTAATATTTAATTAACCTACGAGCTGTATTTGATATGAAATTAATTACGAAACCTTTCTTTAAACATATATTTATATTTTTTAATACAATGCGACCTACAAATTTCAATATTTATCGAGTTTAGAGAGGCTTAACATAGTGATTGACAGCAGCAATCGAATGACATGATATAAACGAACGTCTCTTTTTCGACACTTTGATGACGTGCAACGGTTTTTGTACTGAACGGGCTATAGGTAGCTAGGTATACCTAGCCTAATTTGAAATATTTGAAGTTTTAACACAGGCCTCTGCCTCGTAGATCATTATCATTAAAATCATAAAGCAACGAAAAGAAAAAAAAGAATAGAAAACAAACACTTGTGTGGATCAGTGCCGTAAATAGGGCGGTGCAACCAGTGCCCAGGCACAGGGCGTAGACTCTGGAGGGCGCAAGAATGACCAGACCAGGCAGGACTATTATTTTTTCGGTTTGCCCCCGCGCTGCGCCCATAGTGCTAGATCCCAACATTTACGTACCTACATGCCAGTATCAGATTTTTTAACAATGCCAGTGACTGTAGCTTCCTGCGAAAGATCATTCAGTAAGCTCAAATTAATAAAAACTTACTTGCGCTCGACGATTAGCCAAGAAAGGTTGACCGGCCTAGCGATTTTGTCGATTGAACGCGACATAGTACGGTGCCTGTCGTATGAAAAGTTTGTCAACGATTTCGCAATGAAGCCCGAAAAGTAAATCTTTAAAAAAGTTTATTGCTTGCTTTAATAAATCTTTACTATCTGAACTCATTCATTTGTGGTCTCATTCATTTGTGTATTGTGTAGTTGTGAATAATCTTGCAAATATTTTCGAATAAACGTTTTTTCACCAATTCATACTTAAACGTAATTTATATTATGCTACCTTCCTTATTCAAAACTCTATCATACCAATTACTTAAAATTAAATTAATTTACAGTTTACTGAAACTTTGCAGGGTGTTATTTTATTATACATATTATATTATATTATATGAAGACCATAGAAGAATTAAATCTTAAACATCAGGATAGGCAATGCATTTGCACTTGTGAACTTGCGTTTGAGTTTTAGTGACTGAGACACAGTGGGTGGTATAATAGGCGAAGGGTCCACTTAACATCAGATGGCTCGTCTGCTTGTTTGCTCACATCAGTTCTTTAAAAAAATAGATTTTTCTTCGAAAATATTAGATAATTGGTTCACCAACACCAAGTTCCTTGTACTTTATTTTATCACCTTGAATGAAATAAAGTAGACCTATACAAAGCATTGCTCTAGGGTACCCATAATATCTAAAAAAAAACAAGGGCGAATTTATAGAAGTTCGCACAGAGCGCAGAAAAGGCTATTTACGGCACTGGTGTGGATGAGTGATTTAAATTTATAAGTAGAACAAGATATGATGGTATGAACTTGCTAGGCGATTTAAATGCTACTTTTTTTAAAAACTTTACCAGAATGTCTCGAGAAGATTTAAGTATCCTTCTGGAAATGATTAAACCACAAATTGATAAACGGAATACATACTTCAGAGAAGCTATACCACCAGAAGTCACACTTGCTATTTGTTTACGATTTCTATGTAATGGGGATTCGTACACAAGTTGATGTGGCCGTTGATGCCACATCAGTTGAAATGACAACAAATTTTATGCTGTCGTAAAAAATAGGATGCCTTCGATTTAGTGGACTGGAATTCTATAGGATGACTGGTTCTCTCGCATAAATAATAACTGTATTTCGTTCACAATTCAATAAACTTTAATAAACTTCAACGTCGAAAATACATACAGATGGAACGATGAATATAGACAAGCCTTTCAGTATGAAATTGTAATTATTAGAACGATCTTACTCTTTCCTTTATGATTTTCAAAGAAATATTAACTAATACTTTGCTTCGGGTTAAATCACTATACAAACTTTAACTTTATAGAAAAATGCACTTATTATACAGGAAATAAAGGAATTAAATTAATTACTATGAACATACAAAGGAACTAAAATATAAATATACAAATTGTTGAACGTGTGGTTTCAACACAAGTTTACAATACACATTTAAAGTATCGAGACAGCTGATTTCAATAATTATTCCAGAGGTATGCAGAGCTATTTGTGGAATACTTTGGTGAGTATTAAAACAAAATGTATTTTTCAGTAGCACATTTTAATTTATCAACATGAAAAATACTGTCAACAGAGTAAATGTTAATTAGCATTGTCATTTGATGTCACAGAAGTATCAGTTAGGGCAAAATGTCGGATATGTTTTACTCATGTGCAGATTCGTTTTGAGAATGAGGCTGAGGTCGCTGAGACACATACGAAGGATACAATGCACCTGACTCAACATCCATATGAGGTATATGTGGCTGAGACACGTATGAATGAGCTGTAGGTGGCTGAGACACGTATGAATGAGGTGTAGACGCCTCAGACACGTATGAATTAGGTGTAGGTGGCTGAGACCTGACAGTTGTCGGTGACTGAGATCTGACAGTTGTCGGTGACTGAGATCTGAATGAGCCAGATGTGTGGGGCTGAGAATAAAGCACTGGATTATTGGAGCTTGGTAGAAAAGATAGCTGAGTTGTAGAACAGTCAGATTTGTGATATTGGCCTAGGTCGGCAGCAAACAAAATCTTGTTAATCTCAAATTGTACATGTTTGACTGTTATTGAATCATATTCCCGAAGCTTTTCCGCCTTATGGAGTGCAAAAGTCGTATGTTTGTCATAATGAATGGTTAACCCTTGTGAGTGTGGCATCGATGATGATCCATTTGCTGCTTTTTCTAGTAACTCAAAAGCTCTATCAAGTTTTTCACTGTCTTTCGCTTTCTCAGAAGCTTTTCTTCTTGACCTGCCACTGAATCTGTATGATTCGCAGTGGGGATGGATCTTTCTGAAACAGTGTTCTCTACACCGCGATTGTCAACAGTTGCTGAGTCGGCCATTGCAGCATCATCTATATTATTTGGTTCTATATTATGGTCTCCGGAGTCATTCTTATCCTTTTCACTTTCTGCAATTATCTGACAAATAGCCCCCCTCATAATCTGATTCAATATTAGTACTCTCATCAGCTTCCACATCTTCACCCAAATCGCTGTTATCTTCCATATTTTGATGAATCTGTAAAAAATAAGTACCAAGTTATTGATAGTTTTGTTATTTTTTATTATGTAGAGCTGATTCTTTCACGAAATTGTATTTCTAAACTATTGATTTAAAAACAAGTCCATCTAAATATACTCAGCAAAATAATAGTTTTCACGATACTTGGTGTAGATAATATTGGATAAGGTGCTTTTTTGAGCTCTGTGTTTAGCGGACGTATGTTAGTATGAACTTATGCATACATAAATGTAATATATTTTCTTCACAGCTACCTGACGGTACCGAAAAGTGGATGGATTGGATAGATTTATGCATTGGCTCTTGCTCCAATAATCATTAAAATTATAATAATACCAAAACTAACTATATCTCATATTATGATATTTTAGAAAAAGTTTACTTACATTTGTATTTGCCATCACGTTACTAGTAATAACAAATTCAATATTTCGTTAAAAATAGTAGATAAACACGATGTTCACACCGTCAACTAATTTTCAGGAATGGATGGAACGCTAGTAAATGTTTTTTTGCAAAAGAAATGCACAGGGAATTCGTAAATGTGTCCAGTCTCCAAACAACGTTGCCGCGAATGACTACGAGCGAACAGCAATAACAGCGAATGCGAACGAATGGCAACGTTTCTCAGATGTATCCCCGGCTTTATACTTTTTTCTACAACTGCTATGAAAAGTGACGTATTTCTAATACCTTACTTGATTTCAAAACCAAATATTGCTCATACTGTGAGAAATAATATTTCTCACTGCACTTTGCCCACGCCACATATATTTATATGGAGAATCAAATAAAATCGACAAAAACTTAGTAGGCTACTGTCATCTTTAAATACCTACTTAGTTGTCACAAAACTGTCAGATTATATTAGAGAATATGTTAAATTTTTTTAAAAATTGTCAAAAATTTTGAAATATGGTCAAAAATTTGTAAAAATGGTCAATAATTGTCAAAAACTGTCAAAGTTTTGAAAAAATGGTTAATAATTGCCAAATATTTTCAAAAATTGTCAAAAATTTGGAAAAATGGTTAATAATTGTCAAAAATTGTCAAAAACTGTCAAAATTTTGAAAAAAATGGTCAATAATTATAAAAGACTGTCAATAATTGTTAAAAATTGTCAAAAATGGTCAATAATTGTCAGAATCTGTCAAAAATTGTCAAATATTTCAAAAATAGTCAATAATTGTTAAAATTTTGAAAAATGATCAAAAACTGTCAAAATTTTTGAAAGTTGTCAAAAATGGTCAATAATTGTCAGAAACTGTCAAAAATGGTCAATAATTGTCAGAAACTGTCAAAAATGGTCAATAATTCTTAAAATTTTGAAAAATGGTCGAAAATTGTTATAATTTTGAAAAAATTGTCAATAATTATAAAAAAATGTCAAAAATGGTCAATAATTGTTGAAAATTGTTAAAATATTTGAAAAGTTGTCAAAAATGGTCAATAATTATCAGAAACTGTCAAAAATGCTCAATAATTTGTTGAAACTTTGAAAAATTGTCAAAATTGATCAATAATTGTCAAAAATGGTCAATAGTTGTTAACATTTGAAAGAATGGTCAATTGACAAAAATTGTCAAAATTTTCGAAAAATTGTCAAAAATTGTCAAAATTTTGAAAAAATGGTCAATAATTATAAAAAACTGTCAAAATGGTCAATAATTGTCAAAATTTTTGAAAAATTGTCAAAAATGGTCAATACTTGCCAGAACCTGTCAAAAATGCTCAAAAATTGTCAAAAATAATTGTTAAAATTTCAAAAATTATCAATAATTGTCATAACTGGTCAATAATTGTTGAAATTTGAAAAAATAGTCAAAAATTGTTGAAATTTGAAAAAATAGTCAAAAATTGTCAAAATTTTTGAAAAATTGTCCAAAACGGTCAATAATTATCAGAAACTGTCAAAAACGGTCAATAATTTGTTGAAACTTTGAAAAATGGTCAAAAATTGTCAAAATTTCGAAAAAATTGCCAACATTTTTGAAAAATGTTAAAAAATTGTCAAAACTGGTCAATAATTTTCAGAACCTGTCAAAAGTGGTCAAAAATTGTGCAGTTGTAGAAAAAGTATAGTGTGCAACATGTGGGGAAAGTACTTTTCTCACTCGTGTGTTTGCGGCACTCGCCCTTTGTGCTCGTGCCACAAACTTCCACACTCGTGAGAAAAGTTGAACTTTCCCCACTAGTTGCACAATATACTATTGTGCTAACATTTGCAAGATTTTTCTGTTTTAACTACAGATTATATTCATTTTAAAACAACACGTTCTCGATATGAATTATACATTTAGACTAATTTTAAAATAATTATGAAAGTATATTTCTTTCAGGTTAATATTATTAACATTATATAAACACTTTTGTTGTTTTTGTGAAATTGTTTTCAAAGTTAAATAAAGCCTATAAAATATTCCCTTCGTACTCATATTATTCTGCCAGTGCCAGCCTTACTTATCAGAAAAGTATTAAATTTTTCAGTAATAATTTATTCATTAATATAACAACTTAACGTTTTGCTATAATTTAGTTTCTTTTTAAATAATTAGCATATTTCTCTTCTTTAGATTGTTAACTTTATTCATTCATTTTTTTATTATCCTAATATGGGACATATATGCTGGAAAGCTTTCAGTAATTTCAATATTTCATTAATTTTAAACATCTACCTTCCTTTTTAACTTCAAAAGCTGAACCAACATTATGTGCCCCATTACATTCAAGTTTTCCACATATCCCTAATCCGCCTGAACTTTTAGGTAAGCACTGCTGATAGGGTACCTTCAATATTCCAAAGATACATTCCAAGACACTTTCAGATATACCTTCAAGGATACCGTTAAGACCTTCGAGGATACCTTCAGAGATTCCTTCAGGACAAGGCTTCCATCCACACTCTTCCCGGAGGAAATTTCCAAGCTAAGTACCAGAAAAAGTACAGTAGAAATAAAATCAATGTTTTAATTTCTTTTTCTTTTTATTTCGAATCCAACCGGCTATAAGAGCTGCAGGGGATCGTGTCCGGGTTAACGTAAGTTTTTAACTTTTTGAAATAAATATTATCTTAATTAAATTCTACAAGGTGTTTCTACCTTTTTTTATCTTTGTTTTCTTTTTATTTAAATTTATTTTTGTTCTTTCGACGACGTCTAAAAAGTAGTGGCGCCCTGAAGCTTTTTATAATCTGAGTCTCATGCCGGCATCTTTCTCGAGTGGCCAGTCTAGCGACCAAGTACATCTAGTTACTAATTGGCGAACAACTAACTTTTACAGTTACAAACTTTCCAATTTTTTTTAAGCTTGCTTCTTAATGCACGACATAGGACTTTTGAGAAGGCTAGTGAACTCGTAAAACGTGTGTTACGAAAAAGCGTTCGTCACGCGATAACTCATTCAAGCGACTGTGCACAATCTCTCTTGCCGCACTGAGCTCGCACACCTATAGGTGTGAAAATTTGTCAAAAACGGTCAAAAATTGTCAAAATTTTGAAAAAATGGTTAATAATTGCCAAATATGTTAAAAATTTTGAAAAATTGTGAAAAATTTTTATTTATGGTCAAAAATTGTCAAAAATTTGGAAAAATGGTCAAAAATTGTCAAAATTTTTAAAAAATCGTCAATAATTGCCAAATATGTTAAAATTTTTGAAAAATTATCAAAAATGGTCAATAATTGTCAAAGACGGTCAATAGTTGTCAAAATTCATCAAAGACTGTCAAAAATGGTCAATAATTGTTAAAATTTTTAAATACTGTCAAAAATTGTCAAGAATTTGGAAAAATCGTCAAAAATTGTCAAAAACTGTCAAAATTTTGAAAAAATGGTTAGTAATTGCCAAATATTTTCAAAAATTGTCAAAAATTTGGAAAAATGGTCAATAATTGTCAAAAATTGCCAAAATTTTTGAAAAATGATGAAAAATTTTCAAAATTTTGAAAAAATGGTCAATAATTATAAAAAACTGTCAAAAATGGTCAATAATTATTAAAAATTGTCAATAATTGTCAGAACCTGTCAAAAATGCTCAAAAATTGTCAATAATTGTTAAAATTTGGAAAAATGGTCTAAAATGGTCAAAATTTTTGAAAAGTTGTCAAAAATTATCAATAATTGTCAAAACTCCCAAAATTGGTCAATAATTGTCAAAAATGGTCAATAATTGTTAAAATTTGAAAAAATTGTCAAAAATTTCCAAAATTTTGAAAAAATTGTCAATAATTGCCAAATATGTTAAAATTTTTGAAAAATTGTCAAAAATGGTCAATAATTGTCTAAGACGGTCAATAATTGTCAAAATTGGTCAAAAACTGTCAAAAATGGTCAAAACTTTTGAAAAATGGTGAAAAATTCACGAAAAATGCTCATTCTATTGTGCATAAGAAGCAAGCTTCTGTCGGCGGTCCGACGACCGCTCACTTTTTTTATTCAATAATATCATTAAGTGGCGTCTAAAAAACCTAATCCCCGAAGCGACTGACGTCATCTAGTATGATGCCCAGCTGTGTACACGTGTATCGATCGCCTGCCACAACAGTGATGCCAATTCGAGGGATTTTTGGGGTTTCTAAGGGACACATTTTTGACGGATTTTCTTAAACTTCATTATAAAATAATAGGCATCTTTATCTAATCAAAGACGGTCAATAGTTGTCAAAATTCATCAAAGACTGTCAAAAATGGTCAATAATTGTCAAAGACGGTCAATAGTTGTCAAAATTCATCAAAGACTGTCAAAAATGGTCAATAATTGTTAAGATTTTTAAATACTGTTAAAAATTGTCAAGAATTTGGAAAAATCGTCAAAAATCGTCAAAAACTGTCAAAATTTTGAAAAAATCGTCAATTTTTTCGAAAAATTTTCAGAATTTTGAAAAAATGGTCAATTTTCTCGAAAACTTGTCAAAAATTGTCAAAATTTTGAAAAAATGGTCAATAATTATAAAAAACTGTCAAAAATGGTCAATAATTATTAAAAATTGTCAAAATTTTTGAAAAATTGTCAATAATTGTCAGAACCTGTCAAAAATGCTCAAAAATGGTAAATAATTGTTAAAATTTGGAAAAATGGTCTAAAATGGTCAAAATTTTTGAAAAGTTGTCAAAAATGATCAATAATTGTCAAAACTTCCAAAATTGGTCAATAATTGTCAAAAATGGTCAATAATTGTTAAAATTTGAAAAAATTGTCAAAAATTGTCAAAAATTCGGAAAAAATGGTCAATAATTGCCAAATATGTTAAAATTTTTGAAAAATTGTCAAAAATGGTCAATAATTGTCAAAGACGGTCAATAATTGTCAAAATTCGTCAAAAACTATCAAAAATTGTCAAAATTTTAGAAAAATGATGAAAAATTCACGAAAAATGGTCATTATATTGTGCATAAGAAGCAAGCTTCTGTCGGCGGTCCGACGACCGCTCACTTTTTTATTCAATAATATCATTAAGTGGCGTCTAAAAAACCTAATCCCCAAAGCGACTGACGTCATCTAGTATGATGCCCAGATGTGTACTCGTTTATCGATCGCCTGCCACAACAGTGATGCCAATTCGAGGGATTTTTGGGGTTTCTAAGGGACACATTTTTGAAGAATTCTTTTAACCTTCATTATAAAATAATGGGCATTTTTATCTAATCACCAGTGATTTTATGTGTCTTATTCGGAATAGTGCACATTAAAATAATAAGACATGTCGCAATTATCATGTGCCACAAAATCTATTGAAACTACACGGTGTATATTTTAAACGTGAACCTACCGTAAGTATTTCCTGAAAACATACTTCTTCATGGTTTCAGTATGCAAAAATTTGCCGAGCTTTTTTAGAAATGCTCCATGAAGCAAACAGTTCTGCATATAAAATTACTAAATTCATTTATAAGATGGCCACAACAGGCGAACGCGCTGTGAATGTGCTCTGCACTGTTAACGAAGATAATTTCAAAGAAAAAACATTTAAATGTTGCAAAACCAAATTAACGCGAAATCTAGTTGTGTATCAAGTGTGGAAATCTATATCACGGGTCTTGTGCACAGGTGAAAAACTTACAATGTGTGGAAATATGTTACACGAGAATTATTTGTTGTGGAGATAAGCTAATTGAATCGACAGAGGTCGAACCTAATAATACAGAGGTAATTATTAAAAATCTACAGGCAGAAAATGAATTACTAAGAGCTTTATTGTCTGAAAAAGATCAGAAATTTGAAATTTTAAATGATAATAACAGATTATTAAAACAAAACAATCAGTTATTATCGGATAAACTAACGGTTATTCAAAAAGATAATGACACCAACAAAAAAAGTATCAACTCGTCGAGTTTGTCAACAAAACAAAACCAGCTGAACGTAAATATAAACGACAGGGATTTAACTCCAAAACAGGCACCAACACTTCCAAAATTACTAAGCATAAGGACTTAACCTCTCAAAACAGTTATCAACACTTGAAAGAAACACAACTGAATAAAATGGATGAAATAATAAACTCCAATGAACCAAACAGAAACAATGATGAGTTTACTATGGTTACTAGGAGTAAAAGAAAAAAAATTATGGAGAAAGTAACACAAAGGATGAATTTGGAGTTCGAAGAAAAGTTTGGCTATACCTGTATAGAATCAAAAGACAGATAACTGCAGAAAAGATACAAAAATTACATAAGAGAACAAGACAGCTTCAAGGATGCTGACATAGTGGTTAAAGAGCAGAATCTCAAAACAAGTGTTTCATGTTTGGAATAGATTTTGAACTAAAACATGAAATATACAAACCATCGACATGGCCTAAATCAGTCGCATACAGAAGATTCAATTTTCAAAAATACCATAAGTATGGCCAAGAAGAAGAGGGTTTTTAAGTAGCGAATCTACTACACACAGTGGAACGGAGATAATAATTAAAAATCCAAAAGAAGAGGAACAAAAATGGACTAAAAATGGAACTCTAAAAAAAATTTAAAAATTTGTAATTGATAATCCGAATTGTTATTTTATATGCGCTACAGAGCACTGGAAGTCAACTGAACAACTGAAATATTTCAAAATAAATAATTATCATTTACCGAACAGTTTTTGACGCAGTGAAAATAGACATGGAGGGAGCGCTGTATACTGTAAACAAATGATTAAATATAAACCACTAAATTATGTAAATAAAATATAGTTTGCTGGAGATTTTGAGTGCTCTGGTATCGAAACCACTATATCTGATGTGACATTTCTGTATATATACCAAGTGGTGGTAAATTGAATATATTTTTTGACAAATTTGTATTATTGTTAAATAAACTTATCGAGGACAATAAACTAAAATTTGTTGCGGGGGATTTCAAAATAGAGTTAAAAAACGAAAATACAATAAAACCTAAACTATTAGCATTAAAAGAGTCATTTAATCTTTGTCATGTAATTACTGAGTACACAAGGATAACTAACAAAACTATAAGTTGCATAGATAATATTTTCACAAATTTTAACGGCAAATATAAGTCGGAAGTAATAGATATTCGCACACACATCAGATCATTGTGCACAGACAATAACACTTAAAAGTATAGTATAAAGCCAGTTAATAATGTTTTTAAGAGATTTTTCAGTAATGAAAATATTAATAATTTCATCAATCAACTTAAAGTTCAAGATTGGAATATAGTGTATACAGGTAAAGCTTGTGAAGTGGATGATGGAATGTGTTCATTAATTATTTCAGCACTTTGTCCAATTAATGTTTTCCCCTGAAATCTGTTAAATCATTTAAAAAAAACACAATTATATTGAAATTAATGAAATAAGTGAAACTAAAAATAAATTAGATATATTATTAATACTATATAAGCATAATCATGCTCTTAAAGATGAATACATAGAACAGAAAAAGAAATATGACAATCTGTTAGTAAATACAAAAAAAGAATATTATATACATAGAATAAATAATTCAGATAATAAAAACAAATGTATGTGGAGTATATGTAATGAATTTACTTAATTACAGTTACCTGTAAATAATTGTCATATCAGTAAAGCGTGATATATAGACGTCAAAAAATAATAGTTCAATACTATTAAACGCTTTACAAAATTAGAAAAATTAATTTCCAAAGAGCAGACCGTCCACTAAGAAGCAACGACTACTTCTCGGGCTATATGCCCCGACAGACATTGAATTACACTTCTAAAGTAAACGGGGTTGGTATATCTGTTAAGATAGAACCAACCATTCTGGTTTGCGATTAGAAGGAATAACATCACTTGTGGACCGGTTTCGGCGTTTTTGCGCCTCATCAGCACAAGGTAGATGCCATTCGACCAGAAGCTCTGAGAGCATAATCCTGGTCTAGAGACTACGTTGATACCACACCAATACATTAGCCTTAGTAAAGGAAATGTTAAGAGTGCGATATCAGCGACATCCCTACATCTAATCACGCTTTACTGATATGACAATTATTTACAGGTAACTGTAATTAAGTAAATACCTACAAAACCGAGATGGTTTTTTGTCGATATAGAATTTTGGTTTCTGATTAGATGTGGGGATGTCGCTGATATCGCACTCTTAACATTTCCTTTACTAAGGCTAATGTATTGGTGTGGTATCAACGTAGTCTCTAGACCAGGATTATGCTCTCAGAGCTTCTGGTCGAATGGCATCTACCTTGTGCTGATGAGGCGCAAAAACGCCGAAACCGGTCCACAAGTGATGTTATTCCTTCTAATCGCAAACCAGAATGGTTGGTTCTATCTTAACAGATATACCAACCCCGTTTACTTTAGAAGTGTAATTCAATGTCTGTCGGGGCATATAGCCCGATAAGTAGTTGTTGCTTCTTAGTGGACAGTCTGCTCTTTGGAAATTAATTTTTCTAATTTTGTAAAGCGTTTAATAGTATTGAACTATTATTTTTTGACGTCTATATGTAATGAAATTACGGGACAAGGAAAAAACAATACTTGTTTGAAAGGAATTTCAGAAAATAACGACTACAATACATATTTAATGTCGGTAGTGCCTAAGTTAATTTCCAAAATGCAGTATCTGCCATTCCACTTTAATTTACCAGATAATTCCATGTATATTCCTAAGTTCTCTTCAAACAATATAGTTGGAATAGCAAGCAAATTGAAAAACAAATATACTCCAGGTGAAGATGAAATTCCCACTGTTGGGATCAAAAAATAATACATGTAATTAGTGATATTTTAGCACATTTGATTAACAATTCTATCAAATTTGGAGTATTTCCGTCTCAACTAAAATTAGCTCTAATTAAACCAGTAGGTACACAAAAAAGGAGATCCTGAATCATTGGAAAACTATTGACCGATAAGTATATTGCCAAGTTTCTCGAAGTTATTTGAGGCAGCTATGTGCAATAATATTATAGCGTTTTTCCAAAAATGCAATTTATTTAGCTTAAGTCAACATGGTTATCTTAGCAAAAGATCTACACAAACTGCAATATTCCAATTTACACAAAATATTATAAATTTAATGGAAGAAAAATATTGGGCACTGGGTATGTTTCTTGACCTGTCAAAGGCATATGACTGTCTTGACCACAAATTCTTATTGTTTAAGCTAGAATGTTACGGAATTAGAGGAAACTACTTAAAATGGATACAATCATATAATATAGAGAACAGAAAACAAAGGGTATGCATTAAGAATAATTAATTTTCAAAGTATAAAGTCAGATGTATTAACAAATAATGTGGGAATTCCACAGGGAAGCATTGCTGGCCCATTGCTATTTATTATATACATGAATGACACTAGCCTTATAGCAGGTGGAGAAACATATCCAGAAGCAGTAAGGAATTGTAATGAAATATTTAAAAGAACAAAGAAATGGTTTGCACAAAACAAATTAGCGTTAAATGAAACAAAAACCAATGTCATACTTTTCAACAATGCAACATTAAATCAAAAACCAAATGTAGTTGAGTTAAATACCAATGTGTCTTTCCAATTGTCAGATAATACAAAATTCTTAGGAGTATTTTTATAGATGAAGTTTTAAAATGGTCACAGCATAGAGAAATGACTTTAAAGAAACTGAGCAGCATAATCTATGGGCTAAGAACTGTCACTAAATATCTACCTAAGGAAGCATCCAAGACTCTCTATTTTGCCAATTTTGAGTCTGTCTTAAGGTATGGAATAATTTTCTAGGGCAACAATAGTAACGCTGAAAAAGTATTTGTTATACAGAAAAGAGCAATTAGAATAATAAATTATATGAAATATAAAGACTCATGCAGAACTGTATTTAAATATAACCACATTTTAACCATGTATGGTTTATATATTTTTGAATGTTTAATGTATTTTTATAAAAACAAAGATATTAATTTTACCAATAGTGTAATGTCAAACAATTATAACACAAGAAAACAGGAATTGTATTATCCACATCATAGGTTAACGGTCACTGAAAAATCTCCTTATTATATGTCAATAAAAATTTTTTATAAATTACCGCGACATATCAAAAACTCGCAATCTATTAATATACAGTATATCTTAAAAAGTTGGCAACATATGGGAAACTTTTTTATTGTTTTACGGAAAAAAGTTATTCTTTATGAAAATCTCTGCTTTCGAAAATAATAATATTCAGGTATTTACATTTGACATTAGATGTACAGATATACAAATTGCAAAAGATTAATAGGAATATTTTGACCACTTCAATTTCAACTTAAATTTTGCAAATTTTAGTTGCGAAACACGTCTACTTTTATCTTATCTTACAAGTCAACACACCTCAAATGTTTATTTGTTGATTTGAAATATTTTAGCAATGATCCTCAATCGGTAATAATAGCTAGAATACTATGAATTCTGAACGTTACTTAGAATTTTTGAATGATAAAATTTCCGATTTTATTGATAACCTACCAATAATAGAAAGACGACGCATATGGTACCAACATGATGGGGCACCATGTCATAGTACCAGAAAAGTTCGAGAATATCTACTGCAAACTTTAAATGGACGAATATTAGGAAGATTTGTGGAATTCGCTTGGCCTGCAAGATCTCCAGACCTGAACCCACTAGACTTCTTTTTGTGGGGATACCTAAAGCAAAAAATCTACCTTAGAAGACTATTCGACAATATTGATCATTTGAAAAGGAAGCAACGGTAATTTTTTTAATTAGTACGATCTAATTGCATATTAAAACATAGTTTTCTATTTCGAACAACTTTTCATAATTAAAGTTTTCGATATTGTAAAAAATAAAGGTACTTTACTCTTGTATCAAATTCATATTTTTTGACAAACCTCGTATACGATTTAAAAAATATACATCTGACATTCGCGTTTTACTTTATGGGCCATGCAGAACTTTTTATAAAGAATAACTTTTTTTCGTAACATTACAAATAAAAAAGTTTCTCATATGTTGCCAACTTTTTCCGACATACTGTATTTTAAAAAAAGTAAAAGAGTTCTTGGTTCAGTTAGAACCTTATAATAGAAAATGATTACTTAAATCATCATTTATCCTAAAAAATTGTATGGGAGACATCATTTCATTATGTGTGGACAGTTGTATTGTATATCTGTAAACATATTTTGAAATAAAGATTATTATTATTATTATTATTATTATTAATTAAACAAAACGCGCACATTTCTTTGGTGTGCCGACATATACAGTATTCGCCAGCTAACTTGATGTCCTAAATGCTTTCTAGGGAGCTATTGACGCCGCCCATCCGATAACTGTAAACAGTGCCGTGCAAGTTCTGAGGATACGCTTTCTGTTACACACAACTTGTACAATTAATAAAGTAAAGTCCGTCCGGAAATATATGATCCTAACTTAATAAATAATATTTAATTGTTTGTTATAATTATTTGTATATTGATTTTAATAGAAACGGATCTGCTTTATACCTGAATTCTGAGTACATAAATAATATTTTAACAATAAGGTACCCATTACAATAACATGTTTTTTATCTAATTGAAGATTATAAAGCTATGATCTTATATTTCCGGACGGACTATAATTAAAATTTGTAAGAAACTAAATAATTTCTTCCAGGTAGTAATGAGAATAAAAGAAACACAAGATAATGGGAAATTATTTAAGCTAGGTATATTTCTAAGAATAGGTATTAACAGTTTCTGACTCACTGCCGCTACTGGAATCACTTTCATCTAGAGTAATCACAAGAGGGTTGACGTCATAAAACATATCTGTTTGTCTTACAAACACTTTATTGAACAAAGCAGAAACAATAACTGTATGACGCTACTCTACTGAAAATCTTAACACCTGATAAGGTTCGATGCAATTGGCGTTTGTCAAAATTTAACCACCAATAGCAGCCGAGTAGGCAGGGCATTATTACTCTGTCTCTCTTAGTTGGTAATTTCTGGGACATCAAGTTAGCTGGCGAATACAGTATGGAACGTTTGTTTGTTTGTGTGCATTTCTGCAAGAATGATATTCCAGAATTGACTGTTCTAAATTATTCTGAAAAATTTGCCAGAATAGTTTCTTTTTTTTTATAATGAATCGATGTGTCTACAGATTTGGACGAATGTTAATACATTGATAGAGAGTGAGTGAGAGAATTTTAACTGAATTTAAGGTTTGAAACGGCTTGTTGTACGAAGCATACAAACTAAAACGCAAATGGATGTGCCCCCTAAGGCGATACTACCTTTTGTAGGACTCAGCTGTGAATTTCCCAAGCTCATCATTTTCAAATAGCATTGTATCGAGTAATCTACAATTCCCTACTCCGAAAAATACGTACGATTAAAGTGATATTTGAAAAACACAAATATTTTATTATAAAGTCAGATTGATTCGATCTTTAAAATGGATAGCAAAAAAAACAAAATTTCATGTCGATTCGATGAATAGTTATGGCGTGAAAACTATAAAACTAAATTTTCTACAAGCGTGCCGAAAAGTATGTACAATATTTCTAATTAAATGATTTTTTTTTTATTTTCCGCCCGCTCGAAGAGAAAATGTTGTCCCTAACATATGCGTAAAGTATCTTTTCCGCACTCGAACCTTTCGCGTCGTTTGGACAACTTTACTGCGGTCGCGTGCAAAAAAGTATCACTTTCTCCGCATTAGTTAGGAATAGCTATTTGTATAACAAGGGAGGAAAGTGCTACTTTTCCTCCCGAGGATGAAGACGCGTAGCGGAGGGCAGTAATCTTTCAAGGGAGGAAAAGGCACTTTACTCCGATGTTATACTTATGATTTTTCCGCCTCCCTCAAATAACAAGACATTTTTAAATAATTTGTTTATAAGAATTAAAAAAAAAAGAAAAAAAATGTCCTCGCCGGAATTCGAACCAACAACTACAGGCCGATCATGAACAGTGAGCTGTGCACCAACTCGTTGCGCAACCGAGACTCGCAGGTAAGATCTGCGGAATCATGAACATGAAGTTAAATTGAAATAACAATTTACTGATTTCTACCATTTTGCAAAATACAGGGTGTTCTTTAATTAAACGATAAAATTTATATAATAGAATATAGTTTAGGTCGTCAATGCCGTATAAGTTATTTCACTGATGACGTACCATGAAGTCACTTTTACTTTTCCTCCCTAGGGAGGAAAAGTACGACTTTGCTCCCTACAATGAGGCCAGGAAATGTATACTTTGGATAGAGGTAGGCGGAAAAATAATTATTTCCATCACTCGGATCAGTATTTTTTCGGGATAAAAGGTACCCTATTTCCCTGTTTGTACCCCTGACAATGGTGCACAAAATTTCTTGATAATTGGTTACTTCAACCTTACTTAATGTATGTTATGGTAATCACAATGAAATAAGTGATTTGTAAAGTTGGAAAGGTCCGTATTTAAAAAAAATTAAGTTGATGATGAATGCGCAAATCCGAAACGTCAGATGAATATGTAGATGATATAATGCTAAAGACAATAAAAAATTACAATGAAGAAGTGTCAAATGTTTTTTGAAATCATTTTAAATGGCTCTACAAAGAAATAAAAACAAAAATCCGAGAAATCTCTTGTCTTCAATTATCTCAAAAACAAAAAAAACGTAGTAGTCATCGGACTGCCGACAGAAGTGAAAACATCAATAAATGAATCACTTTTAAAAATTTTATCGTCAGCCCATCGTAAATGGAATTTTTTACAAAAAAAGTACACATATATACACAGTATACATATAGCTCATGGAAAGCGTGACGATAATTTATGGAACACTATAATACGCTTCATCGTTAATTGTGTTGAATAACCAAAAGTATTGTATGTTGCATAAAACTGTGACGATGACGAAAAATCCCTGTTTTTTCTTCATCCAAAAAAAGTGCTCAACGCGCCTAAAAATATTTGAAATCTGATTGCGTCTAATTACCTATTGTTGTGTTCCGGCATTTCTTGCTAATATGTCCCATTTTTGAATTATTAAGGGTGGGTCCTTTTCAAATGAACACAGTGTATATGATACGGCTAGATGTCTTAAATATTTCCATAACAATTTTAATAGTATATGATCATGTATTTTGCTTTATGTTCCTATTACTATTGAAGAACTTCTCTGTTCATTGCCAGGAACATCAAATAGTGATGTATGTATATTGGATTTGAGTGTGAATATTTTCTAACTAAACATTTTTTGTTTTAGGTGTCCATAATTGCTCAAGCAGTTTGCAGACATAATAGAAAAATGTTACAATCAAAATGATCCAAATTTTTCAAGTGATGTTGTTTTGCGATGAGGCCACTTTTTTTATTGATGTAAACGTAAATCGGCATAATTGTAAATACTGGTAACGTAATAATTCAAGTAAATATTTTCAATTACATTTTAATGTAGAAATTTCATTATGCGAAGCTTTCAGGCAATAACAATATCCCAAACGACAATGTTTGGCTGCAACAAGATGGTGCTCCACCTCCCCATGCTCGTGTGGTGAGGCAATACCTTAATAATCTGTTTCCCAGAAGATGGATTGGATACTCACTCTGTATAGTATTGTTACGCGAGCTACTGCATCAATATGCTCACTTAGTGCCCCCAGTGAAATCCCCGTATGAGACGACTATGGCTCCTCCGCCCAATTTTCGAGAAGCATCCAGAATACGAAACATCGAGAATATCCAGTGAACCCGCCAGAACGTCGAAAGATTTCTAGAATTACGGCGCGCGAGTATTAATAGGCCACGAGCATCGCTGCAGGCAATTAGTCAAATCTTGATATCGAAGGAAAGTAATCGCGCCTCGATAAAGTGTTTAATAAGTGACTCTCATATAAATTATAATTAGTGTGTTTAGTGTATTACATAAATTATTAAATAAGGACTGAATTACATATAAATCTGTAAATATAAATTAATTGTAAATATAAATTAGAATAAACGTTACAGTATATTTTTTTAGTATTTAGTATATTTAATATTAATTCATTAACTGAATTTAAAACAGCTCTTTTTTAAAGTGTCATTATTTTATTTTTGTTATTGACGAAATAAATTGTTTATATTATCTGACTTTTTTACTGATCATTATCATTTGTAATAACTCACTATATTTACTGTGAACATACAACTTGTTTGCGTCTTGTCAGCATGGTCTTTTCTCTCCAGAATTGAGCAAACTGACAGTTGTAAAACAAATTTGTAAATGTACACAGTAAGTATGGTGAAAATTTGATTTAGATTTTTTTTCCATTTGAATAGCAACCGAGTGCAGTTTTAATTTGCCGCCCAAATGTGCGTTTGAATTTCGCGCCAGAACCCTAACTGTTTTATTAGACAGAACAAGACCAGTTAGTATTAGAAGAAGATGATACTAGAGACATCTACGTCAGCCTCTGAGAAGGCCAGTTAAGTTGTAAAAATAATCTAAAAATTAACATTGAGTTGCTCGTCTCGTTGGTTGTCTCTGGTCTCTGATCTAATTGTGAGTTTCATAGGGTCACGCGATACACTAGAAAGTATCGATATTAGGTATCGATACGGATCGGAACGTAAAGTATCGATACAGTAGAATATCGAATAATAATTTATCGATACTCGAAGTGGAAGTGGAAGTGGAAAAAGACATTATTGCGATTTCCGTCCAAAGTTGAGTTCCTAGAATAAAAAGTTGATTATAAAAGTTGTAGATCTTAGGAATATCTACAACTTTTATATCATTGACTTTTCCACATAACCTCAAAATTAGCTCGAAAAACGCAAAAAACTGCATTTTTCGTTTTTTATTTACGGTTTCGTTAAAAAATGTTCGATTTTGATGAAAATTTAGTAGAAGGTAGCTTTGGTAGTCAAAAACCACGAAAAAAAATTTCAAATTAAAATATTTGAAATTTTTCGAGTTATGACGTTTTTTCGGTAAAACACACTTTTTTGGGGGGGGGTGGAAAAAGACATTATTGCGATTTCTGACCAAAGTCGAGTTCCTAGAATAAAAAGTTGACTATAAAAGTTGTAGATCTTGAGAAAATCTACAACTTTTTCATTAGTGACTTTTTCAAATAACCTCAAAATTAGCTCGAAAAACGCAAAAAACTGCATTTTTCGTTTTTTATTTTTAGTTTCGTTAAAAAATGTTCGATTTTGGTGAAAATTTAGTTGAAGGTAGCTTTGACAGTCACAAACCATGAAAAAAAAATTCAAATTGAAATATTGGAAATTTTTCGAGTCATAACGTTTTTTCGGTAAAAAACACATTTTTTGGTGGGGTGGAAAAAGACATTATTGTGATTTCCGGCCAAAGTTGAGTTCCTAGAATAAAAAGTTGATTATAAAAGTTGTAGATCTTGAGAAAATCTACAACTTTTTCATTAGTGACTTTTTCACATAACCTCAAAATTAGCTCGAAAAACGCAAAAAACTGCATTTTTCGTTTTTTATTTTTAGTTTCGTTAAAAAATGTTCGATTTTGGTGAAAATTTAGTTGAAGGTAGCTTTGACAGTCACAAACCTTGAAAAAAAAATTCAAATTGAAATATTGGAAATTTTTCGAGTCATAACGTTTTTTCGGTAAAAAACACTTTTTTTGGTGGGGTGGAAAAAGACATTATTGTGATTTCCGGCCAAAGTTGAGTTCCTAGAATAAAAAGTTGATTATAAAAGTTGTAGATCTTGAGAAAATCTACAACTTTTTCATTAGTGACTTTTTCACATAACCTCAAAATTAGCTCGAAAAACGCAAAAAACTGCATTTTTCGTTTTTTATTTTTAGTTTCGTTAAAAAATGTTCGATTTTGGTGAAAATTTAGTTGAAGGTAGCTTTGACAGTCACAAACCTTGAAAAAAACATTCAAATTGAAATATTGGAAATTTTTCGAGTCATAACGTTTTTTCGGTAAAAAACACTTTTTTTGGTGGGGTGGAAAAAGACATTATTGCGATTTCTGTCCAAAGTCGAGTTCCTAGAATAAAAAGTTGACTATAAAAGTTGTAGATCTTGAGAAAATCTACAACTTTTTCATTAGTGACTTTTTCAAATAACCTCAAAATTAGCTCGAAAAACGCAAAAAACTACATTTTTCGTTTTTTATTTTTAGTTTTGTTAAAAAATGTTCGATTTTGGTGAAAATTTAGTTGAAGGTAGCTGTGACAGTCACAAACCATGAAAAAAAATCCCGTATCGCAAGGTATCGATACACTACAAATTTATCGATACTTGGAATGCATCGAAAAGCATAGTATCGATACAAAATATCGAGTATCGGAAGTAAAAGTAACGATACACTGGAATATCGGATAGTATCGCGCATCCCTAGAGTTTCACAATATGGCTCCGGTACAAAAGAGCGACTATAAAATCGCGATATTAAAAAACAGCGATATTACAAAAAAGCGATAGTACAAAATAGCGATATGAAGTAAAAACAGCGATTGTCATCGTCAATATCAAATTGAAAATATGGAAAGTCTGTCGCAAAAAAATAAGCCTGTTCTATTCCACGAGGGTTATCGTTACCGAAATGATAAATCGTTTATTGAAACTACTAATTGGAGATGCTCCAAAACGGGCTGCAAAGGAAGGTTGATATGTGAAACTATAACTGGAAAAACAAGAAAAACGGCGGAACACAAAATTGATCAATTTAAAAGCAAAATAAGAACAAAAGCGAAAGAAGCATTAGAGATTCGGCCGAGAAGCATCATCAATTCTAGATTGAGCAACTTAAGCGCAGAAGAAATGGTGCTATTACCTTCTTATAATGCATTCAAAAAGATCATTAATAGACAAAGGGCATACGGTGAAGGAACATCAACAAATTTTATATCTGCATCTGAGGTTAGTATTTTGGGGAAACACAAAATAACGAGCAATGGAGACCTATTTCTTTTGTATGACTCTGGAGAAGATTTAAATTCGAGAATTTTGTTGTTTGGTACACACTCCAACCTAAAATTATTAGCAGAATTTAAAAATTGGGCGGTTGACGGTACCTTTAAAGCTGCGCCACATTGCTTTTTGCAATTATACACCATTCACATGCTCATAGATAGTAAAGCGCTTCCAATGTTGTATGCATTACTAGAAGATAAGAAGTTCGACAGTTACAGCCAAGTTTTTTGTAAAATCAAAGAGTTGGAATCAGCAGTCAGTCCTGACAGTATTGTGACAGATTTTGAGTTGGCATCAATTAATTCTTTAAAAGCCGTTTTCCCAAATGTCGACCTTGTGGGATGTCATTTTCATCTTTCTCAAAGTCTCTGGAGGAACATCCAAAAAAAAGGTATGACTGCTCTCTACAAAGAACGAGAAGATGTAAGATTTTTTTGCAAAATGCTCTTAGCACTAAGTTTCGTACCCCCAAAAGGTGTGCAATTTGCTATGGAAATTATCCAAAAAGATTTTCCCCGTGAGCTGGACCCCATTGTAGCATACTGGGAAGAAAATTATGTCGGAAGGAGGCTTCATCAGGTCAAACCAAAATTTCAAATTACAATGTATACGAGAGGGTGTTAGGGAATCTTCCAAAAACAAACAATTCTATTGAGACTTGGCATAATGCATTCCAAAATAAACTGTTAGATCACATTCAAAGCGAGCAAAAGAAAACATAAGTATATGTCACGAGATATCGATCAGGCATTAGAGAAGCTGAGACAAGAAAAAAATAAACTATACAAAAAGACCGTTTGAAGAATATTGTTAAAGAATACACATTTAGAAATGTTAAGGAATATCTTCAGGCAATTGCTTTAATTTTAGTACTTTAGATTTGTTTAAGGGGCAGCCGAATATTACAATGACCGAGTCTGACATTCATATTCAACCCGACTTTTGTACACTATTTTTCCTGTGTATGTATTTTATCTAATTTTCGTATATGGTCGTAGGAAAAATAGTTTTCTAAATATTACTTTATTAATTTTTTTTTCTGGTCGCCATTTTTAAATATCGCGTTTTTGTACAGTCGCTGTTTTATCATGTCGCTCATTTGTATATCGCTATTTTATTATGTCGCGTTTTTAAATTGTCGCTGTTTTATAAATCGCTCAAATGGGGTCGCTGTTATGGGTCTCGCCATTATGTACATCGCTCTTTTGTAACGGAGCCCTCTCTATCAAGTAGTGTTGTTCATATTATCCTTGTCGTAATTGTGTAAATCGCATGGTCTATTAAACTTTTCCGCAATCTGTATAGTAACCAGATTATGTATTGTTACCTATGCAAACATTTTCAATTGTGTAATTGAGAATTTTGTGAAAAAAATTTAAATGACACTCTTGGATTGCGCCGAATATGGTCTTAGAATATTTTAAAAAATATCTTGTACTAGAGAGAAAAATTTTTTACGCTCAGTGAATTCCTAACTATATCTGTAGCTAAAAAACTGAAAATAGTAAAATCGTATTTTTCAGGCATGCCCTGTGGTTCAGTATAAAATAACTGTTTATTTTTTTCTTTTTGTGAATCTTTAAATCAACGATTCAGTGAAAAATGCTTCCATGAAAAGAATATCGACATATTGACAATATCATTCATTTTCTTTGGTGTGGTGTGGTGTTTCGACCGACAAAATCGATACTAACCCGGTAGCGGGTGCGGTTTAGATATACTCACCGTCCTTCCTAACAATTTTGTACGTAGAAATTTATTCTTTCGCATTTTCTTATGCATCAGACTAATACATGTCACCAGGTCACAAACAGAAATGTCTTTTTAACGACATCACCAGAACAAATACGTGGGCTACTACGAGTATTTATATTTCTGGGAAGTGCAGCAAATATAGACTGCATTCTTGCCTCACATATTTTCCTGTTTTTACCTGCATATACAGTGCTTCAATAGAGTAAACAATAAATTTATTATTAACAGTTCATTCATTCATTCATATATTTGGGTTGTGATAATCAGCCCAGGCACTTGAATCTGTGTACCATTTCCCATGTTATCTTCTTCCATTCCAGAAGTTTTTGTGTCTTCTATAAAGGCCACTAGTTTGACTGGAGAGTTTTTCAGTAGTTGTGATGGTTGTATTAATTCCTCTCCAAAGTGCTTCCGTCTAAGTTGTCACCCCCTTTTCTCCCTTTACTGGAGTTGAGGTGACAAAAGGGGGTGGTTTTCTTAAAAAATATAATGATTGCCGGTTTCTCAACGGAGAGGGGTCGAGGTAAAATAAAAGACAATTATTTAACGGTTTCACTAAATTATTTTACGTTTACTAAATCATTGATAGTCACTCAGTTTTATGTCCTACAGTTTTCTAGGTGTAGAGTAGGTCTAATAGAAGGTGGCTCATGCCGTTGACCTACTTTCAGCTGTCGCTGTCAAGTGACAATCGAAAGCACGTTGTTAAAGATTAAACTAACCTAATACAAAAATAAAATATAAAATGATTATGTTTAAAAGTAATATGTACAAGTGGGCACCGCTGATGGTTAAAATGTACAGTATAAATGACAATGTACTAATATACCAGATGGTAGAATAGATTCCAAGAGTATACTTTTGGATTACACTGAGGGGTTAGTATTTCAATTATTAACTAGGAAATATCTATGAGCAGTTATCACAATAGGTTACATTTATGTAGGTTCAACTTCCTAACGAATTGAGCAATGAAGTATAACAGTAGACCCTGATAGAGTTGTTGACAAACTATTTGAGACACCTACAAGCAGCAGGCACAGCACAGTACTATAAACGATCTTACTTGAATGTATCAGGTGGTGTGTTTCCAATATGTCGCAGAAGCTGGACGAAGGGGCTGGTCCTCTACTGGTAAGTTTTCTGCCACTCGTATTCCTTTTGCGTAACTTACACGGCTTTGTTACAGACTAGGAAGAGATCTTAGAAGAGAAGTCTCAAGCCGTCAGTGGAAACGACTGTGAAGATGGTATCGAAGACTACTAATGAGAAGGTGTGTGTATAAGACGATGTACTGAATAAGATGGTGAATAAGACGGTGAACAAGATGATGTCTAAGACGATGAATAAGACGACGAATAAGACGGTGAATAAGACGGTGAATAAGAGATCTGAAATACGAAACTCCCATGATGCCTAGGTCAATAAGAGAGAAGAGTTGGTACTTACTATGGATGGAGGGTGACCTCAAAGTAATATCCTTTTTTCTGTTAGGAGGAAATCCGCTAGATGCGTTTAGATAACCCCTTAAGGTATCACTAAATTTTCCTAACAGATTACGATTGTAGCTGGGTTAAATCCGAAATAACTTCGAAAGAGCACAATTCAGGTGACCTCTTGAAAAGCACCAGCACAAGAATGGAGGATTATGGACCAGTCCAAGCACCACAAGGTCAAGGTCGGTCTTCTATTTATTTACCCTTAGCAACAGGTGAGCAGGTCAAAAGTTAATCTAACAAGTAGCTGTATAGTTCATTGAACTTGACTTAATAGGTCGAAGGCCTCTTGAGAATTTATCAAAGATTCATTGTCATAAAATGTAAACATAACCGAATAAAGTTTGGGCAATGATGTTTAACTATTAATTATTGTAGTAAATGATATTAGAGCAATATAGCCCGTTCAGTACAAAAACCGTTGCACGTCATCAAAGTGTCGAAAAAGAGACGTTCGTTTATATCATGTCATTCGATTGCTGCTGTCAATCATCTGTCAATCACTATGTTAAGCCTCTCTAAACTCAATAAATATTGAAATTTGTAGGTCGCATTGTATTAAAGAATATAAATATATGTTTAAAGAAAGGTTTCGTAATTAATTTCATATCAAATACAGCTCGTAGGTTAATTAAATATTAAAATCAAACTAACGTCAGTCTTAATAAAAACTTTTTATGTTGGCAAAAATGCGCGCTGTTGCCGCGATTAAAATGGTTTATTTCAGGTTCAGTTGACGTCTTGACATTTTTGGGGTTATGTTGTGACAAAAACTGCAAAGAACTGTGAGTAATTTTTCACAAGCAGTGATGAGTTATTAAAGTTAAAGTCACATCCAAAAAAACGTATAAATGAAACTTAATAATACTGCAATAGTTGATGCATTTACTCCTGATACTATTTACAGCGTTTATGAAGCAAGTATGTATAAGTTCAATATTATACCCAATCAACTGTATTTATTATATTCTGTTACATTATTCTTAATACTTGGCAATTATACATGGACATTTTTTTATAGATAATCATGTCACTTTAGGAATGTTACTGCAGTAATTGGAGGAAGAACAATAATTATTAAATGTAGAATGTTCCTGAGTAGTTTACTAAAATATGATACATCCACAAAGAGGATTTATGGAAGTTTCAACAAAAATAAACCACTGTATACATTTGTTTTTATTAATGAATCCTGAATTTTCCAAAATGGTGCTGTAAGCTGCATTCATGTCAAAAGGTATGTTACAATGATAATGTAAAATTTTAGAATGCAAAATTGTTTTTATTCTAGATATTTTGTATTACATGCTGAGAATGAAAATGGTTATATTGATGGAGCAGAAAGTATATTTTAATATGAATCTCAGATGAGTTATTATCATGGGAAAGTGAATGATGAACATGTTTTTAAATGGTTTGAAAACCAATTACTTACTATTGAATCTTTCTTATTATGGACAATGCTTTTCGATAATATTAGGTTAATGACACATTATAGAACTCAATCAACAAATGTTGAAGCTGAGCTTATTTATATTACAGCCTAGTAAGTAGATACAAACTGTATTTGAACAGTGATATAGCAAATTATATGTTAGAATTCAGAAGACTACACAACTAGTTTAATACATTCAAAATTCTTACTTCAAATTATACCTAATAGACAATAAATGCTGTTTTACTTTTATTTTTACAAAAATAATAATATAGGTATATTTGAAAAGAAAAGAATTGGTTATTTGAATACTGCCCTTTCAATAAATGTTTTTTTCATAAACAACCCCCCCAACAAAATACATTGTGGATATGATAGAACAGTATAGTCACAAAGTATTACCTACCATCTTTTTAAAAATCCTATTGAGTTAATACTGGCTACTGCCAAGCAAGCCGATAGATGCATTCCAGAAGTTGCGGGTTGGAATTGGTTTGTCCGTGAACCTCTCAAATTTGAAAGATTTCTATTTGACAATTATTGTTCTACCATATTTAAAAAAATAGTATTACAAACTTTTCGGTGTAGTAACTAATTTATAAATTTGCAATGTTTCTTTTTAATAAAACAATTCCATAAAAATTGGGGTGGCATTGTTTATTATTTTATTTTAATCATGATATTCAAAATATGTAATTCAGGCAGCATTTTCTAAAGGTACATGTGTATATCACAAAGTTTTATAAAAACTACAAAGAATTAATTTAATAGTTTTTATTGAATTGAAAGGTCTCATTCGATCAATCATTTATTAGCAATACTTTCAGTTGCGGTAGATGCTGGAGAGCTAAAACAAAATGGTAAATATAAATTTGGATTGATTAGAAGATGATAGAGTGATAAATAATTCACCAATATACTGATAATTATAATATGTATTGATTTCAGTGCTACGATTTAGTCAATCATTTGCATATACCTTCACTCGGAGAATAGAATGGATTTGCTCTCCTTTTCTGAGCTGTGGTGGTGCTTGCTGTACAATTTTCTTTTGCTATGATCAATGATCATATATCTCAGGATGATTTTCCTTGTTGAGAATGACCTACACACTAAAGCTTCACATCCCGGCTTTTCTAAAAAAAATTTAAGATTTATTTCAACAAAATATAAAATAAAATTGCCTACCTTTAAAAAGGAGGTAGATCCAGGTTATCAGAACTTTTTTATATATAATTTGTCTGTAAACCTTACATCAATCTTTCATATTGTAGTGACAACATTTTAGAAGCCAACATGTACTTAGGTAATTGTAACCTAAAAATTATATTAGATAATATTTTTTCCTTGATATTATTTATACATACATGCATTTTAAATACTAGAATAGTTCCATAACTTCTAACTAATTAAGTATGTGGTATAAACATACAAATAAAAGTGTTAACTATTCCATACATACCTTTTTAGTGCTAAAAATAATTCTATAGTTTTTAAAATAAGAATTTCTTAGTGCTGTACGGTTAACATACACATTAAAATTTTATATGTAACATCTCTGTATGTAACTGAAATAAGTCGAAGTTTCTTTGCACGCAATAACCATCAATAACTAAACCTAACCTAGAATATTTGATAAACTTCATTTGACATATACTAGATTCTCATATTATTTCAAGGACTTGGCAACATAGTACAGTTATGACAGATGTGACGTGCAACGGTTTTAATACTGAACGGGCTATATATATAGTAAATTTTATACCCATTTAGAATAAGACCATCCTTACTTATTATTAATAAATCGGTTGAAACAAAAAATTACCAACAAAAATGAACGTCGTAACTAATTTATTAGATGTCACGTTTTTGAAGTTACGTCAAATTTTGATTTCATGTTAATGTCATAACGCAAAATAAGATATAAAAATGCGATATTCTGATGAATCCAAAAAACTTATGCTTAATGTAGTAAACTATTTTCAAAACGATTTAGGATCTCGATTTAAGGCAATTCAAAAAGCGTCCGAAGCACTAAAAGTTCCAGAAAGCACATTATATAATCTTGAAAAACCAAACAGAGCTACAGATTTCGAATTTAGAAGAAATATGTCTGCAAGCGTTTCCCGGAGCAAAACCCGAATTACAAAAAATACCCTGCATTGTTTGAGGGAAGTAATTTATAAAATGTATGCGCGAAAGGATAAAATCACAGTAGAAACTATTTTACGGCAATTTATCGAAGAGTCTCCAGAAACTAAGATTTCCAAAGGTTCGTTATATTTGGGAATTAAAAAAATGGGTTTTCATTTCAAAAAACAGGATGGAAGAAAACATTTATTGGAAATGCCTGCAGTCAGATTAAAAAGAATATTATTTTTGAACAAATACCATGCTGCTAAAAGCGAAAAGCTCTTTACACCTGTTTTTCTGGATGAGACATGGGTTTTTAGTAAAAGCGGGGACAGAAGAACGTGGCAAGATGGTACTAAACACAGTGATTTAAAAATAACTGGAAGTGGGACACGATATGTAATTGTTCATGCCGGTAATAAAAAAGGTTTTGTGGCAAATGCATCGCTTATTTTTGAATGCAATAAAAAAACAGGCGATTACCATGATAACATGAACACCGAAAATTTTGAAAATTGGTTTAAACAGCAACTAATTGTAAACTTGGAAGAACCATCGTTAATTATAATGGATAACGCAACGTATCACAGTCGCCTGGATGAAGAAATCCCAAGAAAAAGTTGGAGTAAAACACGCATGTTAGAATGGCTCAAAAAAAAAGAATATTCCTTTTCCAGATCACATTTTAAAGGATGCTGTTTGGAATATAATTGAAAAGCAAGTTTTGCCAGAAAAAAATTATCATTTAGACAAATACGCTGCCGAGCATGGTCATTGCGTTCTCAGGCTACCACCCTATCATTGCCATTTTAATGCCATCGAAATGGTATGGTCAGAAACTAAAAGGCATTATGACCAAGCTATTACGAAAACTGCAAGGTCACCTACTGAAGTCTTAAAAGTATGGAATGACGTTGTAAAAAATGTACCGGAGCAACACTGGCAGAATTACATAAATCATACAGAGAAAATTATTTCTGAAGCATGGGAAGTAGAAAACAAACTGGACCTACTAAACATCGAACTTATGGTGATCTCTTTATCCAATGAATCCGATGATGAACTATCACTTTCCGAAAGTTATTCTGATTTAGAAACTAATTAAACTTTGCCTTGAAGATCACGTTGTCATTTTTTTAAAATCTAGAATTTGTACTTAATCGAACTCTGAATTGCCATATTTTTTTAAGAAAACTATGTATCTAGTTAATAAAACAATGTTTTTAAAATTAGTGCGCTTCTTTTATATTCTTTTATTATGTCAACATCTTTAGAATTTTATGAATTTCATAAAATTAATTTGTATTATTACAAACCGCCACTGATAATATGAAATTTCAAGTCACTACGCCAATGCAATAAGAAATATGTCAAGCATTTGACATGACAAAGGTCATAACCTAATTTTTTTCATGCGGGTTCAGATGGTTCAAGAAGCCGCATACGTTAAGTTACTAAAACGGCTGGTACCTCTAAATAGGTATTAATTTTACTATACAAGGTGAGTGGTGGATTTCATTTACATTCATAAATACTATTTATCTTAAAACAATTGTATGGTCAAAGTTAAAAGATCTCTTCAATACCCAATGTTGAATTGAAAGTTCTCGCAGAAGCAGAGTATGTGAGTAGGTGTTTCATCATTAACTTCACATTTTCTGCATATAGGTTCACTAACTTTGCCCATTTTGTTTCCTCAAGGTGCAGTGTCCAGTCACCGGGTCAGTAACTGTCTTCAAACGTCTCTTACCCAGTTTCAGTAGCCTGGTTGAGAGTTCCTTGTCTACCTTGTTCAGTAAACTCTTTGTGTGAAGCTGCCCTTGTGTCAACCTCCATTTGAATTGGAGTTCCCTATCTAGCCAGTTCCCTATTTCCCCTCTTATTCAATCTTTTGTGATTCCACAAAACGGTTTCGGACCTATGAAGTCTCCTTTAGAGCCTTCTTTAGCTAACTGGTCCACCATTTCATTACCTGCAATCCCCTCGTGTGCCGGCACCCAGAAAATTTACAATGACAATGACTTAATCTAGTAATAAATTCGTCTATAACATTTTGAAGCATAGTGGGTGTTAAGTTCTGCTTCATTTTTTGCCTGATTCGAACTTTTAGGTAACGGATATTAGGTCTCTAGTGTAGGGATTAGGTTTTAAATAACCCCATAAAAAATCTAGATGGGTAAAATTGGGTGATCTAGCAGGATTTTTCACTGTTCCCTTCTTCCAATCCAACGATCTGGAAATGTTCTGTCTAAAAACTGATGCAGCTATAATGAAATGTGGCGATGCCGCCATTCTGTTGAAACCATATTCTACTGTCAAAAGTGTTGGCAATTTGGATAAAGCTGTGTCAAATCAAGATTTTTCATCGTGGATCGTCTACTGTCGACAAAATTACATCTTGTTAAATATTTGCATTACCTTGCTTCGGTACAGTCCTAACTTGTCTGAATTCTCTGTATTTCCTTTCTATTCTGCTTACCGTATATTGAGATCTGGGTGCATATCACTAAATAATGTGCATACCTCTTGTTAAGTCCGCATCCTATCGCCAACACCAATCTCCCACTTTCAGTTGAAGACATTTTAACAAAAATCTGTAATCGGAAATTGAATGATGCAAACCCTTCATTTTTTATATCGGAATTTATAAAAAAATATATCGGTAATGTGAGGTAAAACTTTTTTCTGGAACAGTTACGGCCAGTTGAAAAGGGATACAATTTAAGTTTTTTGTTTATAGAAAGTGAAGGATTGTTTGGATTGAATTTAAATTGTGATAGTCCAAGTTAAAACCCATCAACCGATATTTCAACCAACTTAATGGGTCGTTCCGTTCAAAAGTTGGGGTCATTGTAAGGATGATGTATGATTTCGGTAAATTCGTGATTGAGTATGTTTGTGTTTAGGGGAGACCGGGGCTTGTTGTTACACGGGGCAAATTGTTACACTCCCTTTTTGCGCGTAAGCGATCCATTCCGAAAGTTGACGACGGGATTAGCAGCAAAAGTATGCCTCACCTCCAAGGTTGCTATCTCGGGCGATTTATCGCAAAATGGGCGATTTTAAAAGTCAACTTGCGAGTAAAATTTCATTTTTGCGATTTGCGATTATTTGGGCGATAAAATATATTCCGGTTGCTCATATGGGCGATTTTTCCTATGGAAACAGAAACAGACAGAAATATGAACCACCTTTAGCTAGTTCTTCTTTCAGTTGGCATTTTAACGCTCATCGTAATCCCACCTTTAGCTTGAAACACAGATCACAGAACTATCTGGTTTTGACATTTGACATGACATTCAGACAATTTTGTTCCGACATTTTTTATGACTGTTCAGGTAGTTGAATGTTAAATGCTTTATAAATGAAAAAAATTAATATAAATCAATAATTATATGAATTTTTCCTGTTGTCAAAACACATAAGTTGAAAAACTATGCCAAATTACGCTAAATACAAAAAAAAGTTTCATGTATTTCCTTAGTATAAAAGGTTTTTAAATTTATTTACATATTGATGTTTAATTTTGAAGTTACACTTAATTTAGAGTTTCTGATGTGTCTCGTTTTTGTTGCGTGGGCACTCATTAAAAAAAGTATCTTCGATTTTCCATTATTTCTGCTTATTTTTAATACCAACCTGTCAATTTCAAAATATTAAGATAGTAGTGGTATAGTAAAATTAATACCTATTTAGAGGTACCAGCCGTTTTAGTAACTTAACGTATGCGGCTTCTTGAACCATCTGACATTAACATGAATTCAAAATTTGACGTAACTTCAAAAACGTGACATCTAATAAATTAGTTACGACGTTCATTTTTGTTGGTAATTTTTTGTTTCAACCGATTTATTAATAATAAATAAGGATGGTCTTATTCTAAATGGGTATAAAATTTACTATAACATTTAGTCCCTACATAATTTATGTTGGTTTCTTCTGAATATATTTAGATTGGTAGTAATTACAAGCATTGCCAACACAAAAGTTGATTAGCTGCAACTACCAAATTTTAAAACTTTATTCGTGCCATCTGGGCAACAACAAAAATTCAACATTTTAATGATTACATATAGCCTCCATGGATTACATGGTAGATTCCGTTTCACATAAGAAGAAGCCACTTGAAGTTTGCCAACTGACTTGCGCAGATACCAAAATTGGTCTTGTTTATCTATGTCGCCTCGTAACGACCGTTTCATACCATTGGCTTTACAAACGATTTTCATGCCGACAGCCATTTTATTATTGACATTTGAGGTTGTGTTTCAAGCAGTCATTTACTTTCGAATATTCCTGATTTTTGAATATTTCAGGACGTTTGGCTAGTTTATCTGTGTGTGTTGTGTGTTTTAATTGATCTAAAACCATTTAATTCTGGCAGAAAAGGGCAAGAAACAAATAGGGAGAATAACTTCTGGAGAAAAAGGAAGAACGGTCACAATGGAATTGACAGTCAGTGCCACCTCTCTTCATTTTTCTTCGAGTGCATTTCAAGCCTCATTTCGTCAACCAGGTACCAACTGGTTGCATTGGCTCTGCTTACCCAAGTGGGTGGATTACTGGCACAATATTCAAGCAATTCATGGAACACTTTCATACGCACGTCCCATCCTCTATAAATTCTCCAGTTCTACTGATGCTAGATAATCATATTTCGCATTTATCATCCACTGTATTAGAATTTTGTAAAGAAAACGGCATTGTCCTCCTCTCAGTCCCAACGCACACTTCACATCGTCTTCAGCCATTAGATTTAAGCGTTTATGGCCCTTTCAAAAAACACTATTATACTGCATGTTCCAATTGGATGACTTCACGCCCAGGTGTTCCAATATCCATAGATGATATTCCTGAACTTGCCAAATAAGCTTTTATATGCTGTTACTCCCACAAACATAACATCCGGTTTCGCAAAAGCAGGTGTGTATCCTTTCAATAGAAACATTTACACTGAAGAAGATTTTCTTTCTGCAGAAGTTACTGACCAATGCTAGCAGAAAATGAACCCGAAAGTGAATTGCAGGCTGATGCACGCAGCTCCAATTCGTGAATTAACTCCAGAACATTTGATTGTGCCATCAACAAGTGGACCTCCTGGGAATTCCAGATAGATGTAACATTCCTGAAGTGACTCCAGAACAAGTGAGGCCATACCCGAAAGCGCAGCAAAAAAAGAATATTAAAACGGCAAGAAAAAAGTGAAGTCTTCCATTTTGACTGACACGCTTGTGAAAGATGCTTTGAAAGCAGAAGAAGAAGCAAGAAATGAAAGAAAACGTATGAGGAAGGCTATGCCTAAAAGAAAGGTAGGAAAGTAGTAAGATATGGTAATCCAATACCTATGTTTATTTGCTTTTTCTAGGTACTAGGGTCGACTTTTAAGATCACTGAAAATGGGCAGCCCAAAAACCAAAAGAAGAAGCAGCGAGTTGTGGCGACCAATGATTTCTCAAGTGACGACGAAGAAGAATGCCTCTGCATCATCTGTTTGGAAAACTGGATACAGTGCAGAACGTGCAAGAAGGGGGCTCATGACGATCCTTTCTACACATGCATACACTGTCTCTCCGACCACTCTGATATTGAATAATTTCTTTCTATGTGTTCTTTAAAATAAAATTTTACTGTGTTTAAGGTGATTACTATTCAATTTCCAGATGTAACAACTTACCCCTAGCAGAGTAACAATATGTTACGTTTGACACCATCCCAATCAAAGTGTTTTTTTCTGTTTTCCGCTGAAAATGTATTGATGCTAATTTTTCTTAAGTTAGGTCAAATACTAAAAAAGCGTCATACCAAATCTCAGCATCTCAAATCCATAAAGAGCCACAAGAAAATATAATATACGAAAATTGTAACAACAAGCCCCGGTCTCCCCTATATGTGAACGTATCAATTCATATCAATCACATATAGATTTTTTTCACAGGTTTTGCGATTGCCTTTCACACATTAATTTGTAACTTTTTAAATTGATTTATGAGTTTTTGAGGGTAAAATCGGGAATTTTAAATAGCTGGTTAATTAAAAGTATTGCATTTTCAAGTGTCCCAAACTAATTCTGCGGGCTTTATCTCACTAACAAACGGAGATATTTGAATGGGACATCATCATCAACGGGTTGAGCAACTTTTTGTGGTTTTTCTCATTGATACCATTTGTAAGGAACACTGATATGGTTTTTCCTCGCTTTTTCAGTATCAAGACAGTCTCCCCATTTAAAATACTGTCACTCGAATGGATGCAAATGTATGTATAGAATTTTTTCCTTACATGATGTCAATTCTACAAATATGTACAATAACGGAAATAATGAATTTATTCCATTTGTCTTTTCCACACTACATATATGTATTTTCAAACGTCAGATTAAATTGAAACTTTGCACACTTATCATGGACCGATGACAAAACAAAAATTTAATAATTTTTTTCTATCTCAAACCGTTTAGAAGTTATAGGCAGTTAAAATAAGGGAAAATAAAGTTGGACGCCCGGTATAATAAGGCTTTGAACTAATCAATAAACTTGTTGGTTAACTATGAATACACTTTTTCTAGGTGTCATTCCGAATGTAATGAGCTGTCGCTCATATTTTCAGGAGTCATTACAAAAATTAATAAAATTTTGAACTTGTGAACTAGACAGTTTGCAAATAGTCTGTCCGGTCTAAAAATTCCGAATAAAATCCAACACAAAGTGTTATTCTTAACTCCTATTGATATGCATTTGTTTTTTATATTTAATTTAATTTATATCATTTATAGCACTTTTTTCATTTTAAATCGTTTGATAATTATAAAATAAACGTTTAAAAAAATTATTTTTCCAATAATCAATTACCTGCGTTATCAGGATAATATCATGAGTTTTTATCCTTGTTTTTTTATGGAATTGTTGTTAATCAATACACACTTCACAACATTTCCGAAATAAGCAAAAAGCGCTATACTTAATGAAACCGTTCCTGGAGCGTGCACTTCACTGGAAATATATTTTGTTTCACATTTTATAAGGGATGTGGTCTACTGTGAATCGACCTTGAAAATTTGACAACAAATTTTTTGCAGTCTTAAACTTCAAAATATTGTTGGGAGGTCGTCAACTCAAAGCCGGCCCTGTCCCTCGACTGTAAATTTTGGTGGCTGCGCCCCTTTCGAGAACATTCGAGTAAAACGCTTTGTTTGTGCATAAGACGAGCGCGGAAGATACTGGAATTTTCGAGAGTTGAGAAGGACTATATATACGCGGGTTTTTGAGCGAGTTAGTTAGTTCAGAATTAGTGAAACGGACAGTAAAGAGTTAGTTCACAGAAAGTTTACAGAAGTTCTTAGTAAGCCAGTGAATGAAATAGTGAAGATAAATAGTGTAATATTCAAGTGGTAAAAATAAATTAGAACTATTATACCGAGTGTAAATAAATTAGTAGATATTAAGTTAAAGTGTGTTAAGTTTAATAATTAAATCAATAGTAATTAGCCATAGTAGTGTGTATAATTTTATCCCACTGGTAAAAACTATTTAAGTAAATATGAAAAACATTACAATATTATTGATTGTCTAGTTGTCGAATTTTTTCATTAGTGTCAGATAGGGACCAAAATTTGAAAACTTAATTGTTCTTGATAACAGTAGCTACCGAAACGTTGAATTAAAAAACATAAAAAAGATTGTGGTTAATTTCCCAAAGTAATTAACCAAAAGAATAATGAATACACCACAAGGAACATACAGAAGATGTTTTAAAAAATGTTCTCGTTTCGGAGTAAATAAATGTTGCATATTACTACACAGTAATAGTGTTATTGCACACTTCAAATAATAATAATTGGTCTTGGATTGACAGAAAGAACAATATTTACTTGTTTCTTAAGATCAAAGTATCAATTCTAGACAACCTGCATTAAAAGTTAATTTCTTGATTATTTTTAAACTGATTTTAATTCTGAAATAACGGTTAGATGTATTATGAGATACTGGATTCAAAATTATAAAAATATAGAGAGTACTATTAAAAAATGTAAGGTTAAGAGGTTGTCAATTAGGAGATACATATTTTGAGAATGATTTTTCCAAGTCATATTAAAGTGTCTTCGAAATGGTATATAGCAGATTTGTCCCCAATATATCTATTCGTTTATGAGATAAAAGCTGGAGGAATTATTCCGTGATGTTCAATAAATTATTAAAAAATCAATCGTATGATTCATAAAAATAAAGCTATATAGTCAGTTATAATATCACAAGAGCAAAGACAATATTCGATTATTCACCGAGTCACGAGACGTATTTGGCGAAACATCACGAGAGCGCAGCTCGAGTGGTGTTTCGCGAAATACGTCGAGTGAAGAGGTACCTAAATAATCGAAAAATATTGTCTATGCTCGAGTTGGTATTCGTTACGATTATATAACGAATAATATTCTAATTTTTTTTATTGTTTAATATTAATATTGAAGGTACAATTATTATAATAGATATTTGATGTATTGTTGTTTTCGGAATTTGTAGTAGAATTAACTGACATTTCATTGAGCTTGCCCGTTACTATGGAAATGATCACAATATGGCAGGAGGCGAAACACCAAAACGATTATATCACGTCGTCAAGGGGTATATTCACTTATCAATACGTCGTAACTAAGGGAAATTCAAGGATTGTATTGGTTCATTAGAACATGAGTTATATAATCAAATAAATAAATAAATAAGAGCATAGTTGGCGCCGGTCAACAAATATCAAATGTCAAAATTAACTGTCATGTTTAGTTAAGTTAACGCCACAGTTTCAGACCGCTTCGTTCAAAGCTGTTCTAAACTGAAATTTTAAAGTTGATGAGTTTTCGGCAATAAAGCACCTCATCAGTTGACAATTTCTCGTTGGTATGGAGAATTTAAACGTGTACGGATTAATCTTAGCGACGATCCAAGAATAGCTCCACCAACAACGGCAGTCACCCAGGAAAACGTCGATGATGTACGCAATCTGATCTAAGAAGAACGGCACGTCGCATATCGTAAAATTGGAGCATTAGTTGGAGTAGTTGGAGCAAAAATTAGTTTCTCGTTGACGGAAGAACAGAAAGCAATTAGAGTCAATTGGTGTCAAAAGCATAGGTTTAGCATAGGGAACTCAAAAAATATATACAGTAGTGTCAATGGATTTACTCTTATGAACCAGAAAATAAACGACAGGCGGCTGTTTCAGTGTTCCAAGATGAATCAAAACCGACGAAAGTTATACGTTCTCAAAATATTTCCAAAAATATGGTGGCGACATTTTTCTCGAAAGCGTGTCATGTAGCAACAATTCCTCTGCAATATCAAAGAACTGTTGCTGCTGATTGGTAATTAGCGATATGTGTGCCGGAAGTAATTGCTGAGTTTCGAAAAACCAACCCCCAACGATGAATGATCCTCCACCAAGACAATGCAAGTGCTCGAAAAACAATTGAGTTTTAAAGCAAGAAAACATCGAATTGTTAGACCTTTTTCCATACAGTTTTAAGTCCTTTTTTACTTTCCCAAAAATTAAGAAGGAACTGCGTGGTCAAAGGTTACATTCCCCAGTGAACGCCTACAAAAACTCTATTTTGAATGTACCAACAAGCTAGTCCAGAATTGGTTCCGAAGGATGCAAAAATGCATTTCTTTTCGTGGAGATTACTTTGAAAAACAATAGTGTATAAAAATTATATACTGTTTTTTTCTAGCTCTATATGCAAAATATAAAAAACAACCATCGTACAAAATTTGACGAAAAAATTGACGAGGTTTTGTTTAGGCACAAAGAAAGTTGAAAGAAACGCAAAAATTCCACTTTTTTGTATTCAGTGCAACACAATTAAAAAATGGTTTAATGTCAAATCAAGGTTCAAGAAAATTTTGTATATAATACTATTCAAACAAAAAACCACGCTTTTTCGGCTATTGCGGGATGGATTTCGATGTTTTTTCAAGTTTTTACTGTCAATTAATCACCTAACTGAAATACATTTCGTAAATTAATTATATCTTAAAAAAAAGGAGTTGCGCATACAAATTTTTTAAAATTTTCAAATAAATGAAAAATAGAAATATTAAATTACGTCGAGGTTTATGATATAGAATAATTTTAAAAAATGTAGAAACAACGATTGATCAGAAACAAGAAACGTCAAACTACAAACAGAATCATTTATATTTAAAACTCACCAGCACTTGAGCAGTTTATTTAACAAGGCTTTAGAGTTAGCTTTTAATGAATTGTAATTTAAACTCTCCCGAAACTGCGAATATACCGATGTTAGAAAATACTATTTTCCTCGTTAAGCTCTATTATTCGCCGACTTTGTTATCTGTTTCTCTGAGGTAGTTTCAGAGTAGGTATATGCAAGTAGGGATGTAAAAATAAACAGCATTGTCTGTGTATTTTGTTAATTTACTACAATGTTTTTTTTTCTCCACTCTTCCTTTATCCCCGTTCTATGGCATTTTAACACATTTATAAGTAGCCACATTTGCTAGGGAAATTACTATTTGTCAACACTTAAGTCAGTTTACAGTAGGCAGGGATTTTTGACCTAGCATTTGTCGACTTCTTTGGGATAAATTTAGACAAATTTTACCCCCTTTTTAAAAATATCTTGTAAATCCTCAATGATATTTGAAAAAAAATTTGACCGTTTCTATACCTTATTTAAAAACCAGGAGGAGTAATTTGAATTTAAGTTGGCAATTCTGTAGATCTCTGATTGGTCAGATTGCAACCAGTTTCAAACAGCACTTTTTAGCATTGACATCTCGTGATAATTGACAGTTCTGACATATATAATATTTATATTTGTTTTTATCATCGTATCCGTTCCCTTATTATTTCATAATTTTCACTTAGTTTTGCACTCTATTTCGTTAAAACAGTTCTTTTCAGAATTCCTGTTTGTTGAATTTCTGCGATTATGGATCCTTCTACTCCAAGTACTAGTTATTTGCGTAGTCCGCCAAAACCACGAAAACGGCTAAGTCTAGGCCATTTAGGAATGTCAGAAAAACAATATATAATAAATATCTATAAAGAAATATTGGATGAAAAGCCAAATACTACAACTATTGATGTTATATCCAAAATTTCTCAAGCAGCCGGTAAGTTATCATTATAACTTTCAAATTAACAATACTATTAAATGCTAAACATTTTTCTTACAGGAGTAGCAAAGTCAACAGTTTACAGACTATTGAAGGAATACCGTAGTAGTGGAACAATTACCAGCCCCAAAAATAGTGGTGGAAGACCGGGACTTCTCAAAAATTGTGATGAATGGTATAAAAATTCAGTTCGAAGAATATTACATGATTTTTTTTTTCAAAAATGAGTTACCTACAATGGATAAAATTTTACTAGCTTTGAAGAAACGTTCAGATTTGCTAGAATTGTCTCGGTCATCTTTATATACTTTCTTGAAACAAATTAACTTCAAGTAAGTGTGTAACTTTGAAGAGTCAAATGTTTATTTATTATATAATAATATATTTTTAGATATTTGAAGAAAAATCGTAAAAGTGTATTAATAGAACGTGATGATATCTGTAGATGGAGGTTGAACTATTTAAGATCCATACAACAATATAGAAAAGAAAACAGGCCAATCTTTTACTTAGATGAAACTTGGACTAATGAAGGTCATAGTAAGGGAAAAACATGGGTGGGCCAGAATGTAACCAGTAGTCGTCAGGCGTTTACCGAAGGTTTATCCACTGGCCTGAAAACTCCTACAGGAAAGGGGAGACGACTTATAGAAAATGTATTGTTAGTTTTTGAAGGCAAAAAAATGGAAGATTACCATGAAGAAATGAACTCAGAAGTATTTGAGAATTGGTTCATTACTTTTTTGACAAAGTTGCCTGATAATGCTGTGATTGTGATGGATAATGCATCATATCATAGTCGAAAAGTTGAGAAGATTCCTTCCTCATCCTCAAGAAAAGCTGAAATGCAGGAATGGTTAAAAACTAAAAATATACCATTTGATTCCGACAACATAAAGATAACCATAATTTGTATGTTGTCGATGAAATTGCCAAAGAATCCAATGAAATTGTGTTACGGCTGCCACCATACGATTGTGAGTTAAATCCCATAGAATTGATATGGGCACAAATAAAGAATGAGGTGGCAGCTAAAAACACAACTTTAAGGCCTATTATTGAGAGCAATTGAAAATGTAACTCCTACAAATTGGCAGAAATGTATACAGCATGTCATTAAGGAAGAGCAAAAAATGTCCACACTGGATGGAATAATGGATGACATGATAGAGCCTTTGATAATATCTGCCAACACTGGAAGCTCCGATGAAACGGAATCTTGTGAAACTGAATCTTCTGATTCAGATGTATAGACTACAGTAAAATGTATGCGGATGTCTGTCCTGATAGGTTAAAGCATTTATATGATTTGGTGGGTAATTCGAATTGAAAATGACATCTGTTCAGAATGGTTGGTAAGGTAGGCTAGCAATTTGTTTTTTGTTAGGAAAGTTTTATATTTCATCTCATCTATGCAATAGGCAAAATAAAGTTGGCGATTTTGTGTTTTCCTAAGATTTTTAATAAATATGATATTACAAAACAATTATTATTCTAAATTAGCAAAGTTATTTTAAATTATGCTTCTGTAATAACTAGGTAGTAGGTAGGTCTTTCAGTGCCTTTCATTCTGAACAGATGTCATTTTCAATACGAATTACCCGCCAAATCGTTCTTTTGTACAAGTACCTAGTATATATTTTTACTACTATGTTTGGTAAGATACATTTAAACCAATGAATAAGATTTTATACATCACATTTATCATATGAATTTGTATTGTGTATAACTTTGGAATATACATAAGGAACTTATTCTATTATGAAATATTGTTAATATTTGATATTGTAATATAGTTGTTGTGAAGCAAAAGTTGTAGAATATTTTTAATAAATAAAGCGTTTACAATAAATTGACATTTAATTAGCAATAACTTTACTGGAACCATTTTATTCATTGGATGAAAAACCTTATCAAAACTAAGAGCAAAAATCGGATTTTATTAATGATGGCCCTATATACAATAACATTAACAAGTCCAGGTCTCATTTAGTATGATGGTGATTTCATGTGGAGGTTGTGAAATTGTAAAAGATCCCATACATAGGTATTTGATTATTTTCTCATTGAAGTAAGTTCCACATTAAATTATACTTATGACCAGTTTTAAAAACATTTTCACCTTTAATTTGTCGAATATGTTCACCAATATGCCAGAATATACGAAAGTGATATCTTAACAGTTACGTGCATTACTGCAAATATAAAATAAATATAGTTACAATACAATATAATTTCAAAAAGAAACCTTTAATCTAACTACAATAAAACGATCAACTTCACTCTCTCAGTAATATCAAATACAAAACAACCACAATGCATAAGTTTTACAGGTTATAGAATACCCTGTTTGTTTACATCTCATCTCAACCCGACATCTTAAGAATCATTTTCAGTGCATAAGGGTTATCTATGATTGCCTAGTTTCCGCGTCAAGTCAATCAAGGCATATTTCATAAATTCTAAACACGACTAATGCGGAACACGCTCTTTAGTAACTAATCTGGTAACTTTCAGTGGTGTGGGTAAGGCTTCTGAAATTACTCCTCCTGGTTATTAAATGGACTATAGCCAGCTTAAGGGCCCAAATTTTTATTTACATAAAATTAATTCACAACAATTGACGTGTTAAGAAAGGTTTAAAAAGTACCACAATTGTACGAGGGTCAGATTTCTTATGTACTTTTTCTAAATAGTTAAATTAGAACCACATCATCATTAACGTGTTAGTAATTAGGTAGGTAATAAGTAGCCTCTGAAATATCAACTTATTTGCTAATTCGTTTGTCAATAAATGTGGTATGTATATGACGAAGTTCCTGCTCACCATAATGCGCTCATTCAGTCAATTATTAAATGATGTTTCCCGAAAAGTGGATTGGACGAGCAGGCCAGTTCTCTGGACACCAATGTCCGATTTTTTTTTCTGGGGTTATGTTAAAGATCTGGTGTACAAAGTACCTGTCACTACACCAGACCATATGAAAGATAGAATAAGGCAGGCTTTACATAATGTTAATGGGCAAACGCTGAGAGTTATTAGTCGATATTTCGAAGACCGTCTTCAAGTCAGCATCGATGTAGAGGGTAATCACTTTGAGCATCTTTCACAACTTTATCGTTGATTGTTTTATAAAAGTATATTTAGTTAATTGATGTGCATAAATTGTGTATTATTGGATTTCTAAAACATACAATTGAAATATCACAAAAACTATTCAGTTTGGGTATAGGGAATACTCAATCAAATTTAGAGTACAGGGTTACTACAAAAGAATCATATTGTTTGACAAAGCTATAATTCGGAAAATATGACACAGAACAATAAATACGACAACCTCTACGTTTAAAACTGGCGCCTGTGGAAGCAGCTTGTCGTGCGCACGCCCACGTCACGGCCGCAGTAATCAAAATGGCGACTATGCAGCAGGAAGCATGTTCTGTGTTAGAATACGTGCGATGTTTATCGGTTGATAAACAATTGTGCAATTTGCATTCCGACGGGAATACGAAATTGATCCTCCAGGTACCTCGATATGTTGCAGCAGTGGTTATTTCCGCAACTGTCAGCTAATTCCAAGAATTTTATATACCAACAAGATGGAACTCCACCTCACTGGCATCATGAAGTGCGTCGGTATCTAAACGAGGAACTCCCTTATCGTTGGATAGGCCGTTGTGCTGCAGAAGATTTGGTATGGTTTGCGTGGCCTCCCAATTCTCCTGATAGTACACCGTGCGATTTTTATTTTTGGGGGTACATTAAAGACACGGTTTCCGTACCACCCCTACCTACAACACTGGCTGAGCTCAGAAGACGCATTACCGATGCTGTTAACAGTATCGACCGAGTTACGTTGCAGCGTGTATGGGATGAACTGGACTATAGTTTGGACGTCTATCGTGTGACTCACGAAGCCCACATTGAACATTTGTAATGCGCTAAAACTTTAATGTTTTCTCTGCCTACCGATATATCTTTTACCATTCTAGTTGTAATACTAACTTAAATATAGCTTTGTCAAACCCGATTATTCTTTTGTGGTAACCCTGTATAGTGAAGTAATTTTCATTTACGGAAATAAAATACAGGGTGATCCACTTAAAAAAATTGTGAAACCGATGTATTCGAGTTTGGGCTCTCCCTGTTTCTTAGATAAGGAGCAGGTCTAGTGAATTATAATACTAGACAACCATCGCAGACGTATGGTTGTAAAAGATTAATTTCAAATTGTGCACTGCAAAGTATGCGGGATGACTGAATGCATGAGTTAACTTAGGGCCTTTACTCTTACATGGTAACCAGCGCCCAATGCCAAAAAAAGTGTACGGGGGGTTGAATTAATTAGGATTTTCAGGAACAAGTGATCAGAACTTTTTAAATACACTGTATAACCTACTACAACCTCATATTATTGCTATAGAGAAGTCAAGCAGAATTCGAATTTGAAGTAAAATACAGGGTGTTCCATTTAAAAAAATGTACATTTGATCTGGGACCCAGAACATGCTTGATACAATTTAATGGGGAAAAAGATAAAGAACAAGTAATGCAGAATAAAAATAAACTAAAGGACAACAAAGACGAAAGAATATACATCAACAACGATCTAACAAAAAATGAAAGGTTGAAACAGAAGCGAATCAGGGACATAGCAAGAGATGAAAGGCAAAAAGGAAACATAGTTAAAATTGGATACAACAAGATAATCATAAATGGAGAGGAATGGAGATGGGACAACAAGGAGAGCGAAATAAAGAAAACTAGTTCAAAAAACTAGTAAACGAAGATGAAACAGAAGAAAAAAAAACTAGAAACGACGACTAGGCTTGAACAAGGACATGAAAAAGTATTAACTAAAAGAAAAGTAGAAGAGGATCATAGAAGAATGAAAAGGAAACAAAAGATAAAACAGAACTCGAAATATAAAACAATGAAAATAAGCACATGGAATATTAGGACGATGCTAACTGCAGGAAAAATGCAAGAGATAGGAGCGGAATTTCGAAGATATGGAATAAACATAGCTGCCATACAAGAGCATAGATGGAAGGGAAAAGGGGAAATAGAAACAAAAAATTTCAGTCTCAGATACTCAGGGGGCGAGAGACAAGGACAATATGGAGTAGCCTTTATGATTTTCGGAGACGCAAGGAAAAATATTCTAGAATTTCGGCCGATAAGTGACAGACTAGCATACATGAGGATAGAAGCAAAACCGTCCAACCTATCGTTACTAAATGTATATGCACCGACGGAAACAGTGAACAGAGAAGTAAAAGACAGATGGTATGAAGATATAGAGGAAGAAATAGAAAATATCCCTAAGGAAGACACGATCATGGTAATAGGGGATTTCAATGCACAAATAGGAAAAGAACAATATATCGAACTCGTCGCAGGAAAATATACAATACATGAGAGGACCAATGACAACGGACAACACGAGCGGATATGACCATAAGCAGCACAAAGTTTCCACATCCCGACAAGCACAAAATAACATGGATATCACCAGATCAGCGAACACAATCTCAAATAGACCATATTCTAATAAACAATAGAAGGCAATCCTCAATTAAAGATGTAAGATCTTATAGAGGAGCCTGCGCAGACTCAGACCACTTCATGGTAATGGCAAAAATAAAACTAAAAACAAGAAGACACAACCTCAAGAGTGAACGAAAAAAATGGGACATTGAAAAATTAAAGGATAATCTAGTAAAAAAGAAATACGTAGAACAACTTGAAAATTTTTTAACAGAAGATGGAAGACAAGAACGCAATGATATGAAAGAAGAATGGTGCAATATAAAAAACGGAATACAAGTAGAAGCGGAAAAAGTGATAGGTAAAAAAAGAAGGAGAGCAAAAAAGAATAGTACAATACCGAATGCCAAAAAATAGCCGAAACAAAAGCAGAAGCTAGGCTAAAATGGATAAGAACAAATAAGCCAGAAGATAGAGAAAAATATCAAACGCTAAGGAAAGATAGCAGGAAAATAATCAGGAAAAGAAAAGGGCAATGGATGGACTTAAGGATACAGGAAATAGAGAACGAGAAATGGAACAGAAATTCAAAAAATTTTTATAAAAAAATAAAAGAAAATAATAGGACTTTCAAAAACAAATTAAAAGGAATAAAGAACAAACAAGGAAAAATTGTGGAAGAGGAAAAACAATACAAAGAAATATTGACAACGTACTTTAAGGAATTACTAAATGAACCAGTGATAGAAGATGAAATAGGAGAAGAAGCAGAAGAAGAAATTATTACACAAGAACCAACATTAGAGGAAGTAAGAGATATTATCAAGAGAGGAAGTAATGGAAAAGCACCTGGGAAGGATGGAATCAATTTAGAACTGATAAAACACGGAGGAGACATGTTACATGAAAGATTGGTTAAGAAAATATGGGAAGAGGAAAAAATGCCGAACGAATGGGAAACTGGACAAATCATAACGATACACAAAAAAGGAAGAATGTAAGAACTATAGAGGCATTACACTATTAATCGTAGCCTCTAAAATATTATCATCACTAATACAAAGACGACTAATAACTGAAACCCAAAATATTATAGGACAATATCAATGTGGATTCATAAGAGGCAGATCAACAACAGATGCAATACACACTATTAAACAGATTATGGAAAAAGCATACGAACATAAATATGAAATAGAAATGTTATTTTCAGACTTTGAACAAGCCATTGACTCTCTAAAGAGGAACGAAATTATGAAAGCTTTGAAAGAACAAGGGGTAAGTAAAAAACTAAGAAACCTAATAGAGATGACAATGAGACATTCAAAGGTTAGTATCCTGACACAAAAAGGAGAAACGGAAGAGTTTGAAATAAACAAAGGTGTAAGACAAGGAGACTCACTGTCAGCTACGCTGTTCAATCTGTCTCTAGAATTTGTTTTGAGAAAGTTACAAAAGGGAAATCTTAGAACAACAGGAAGTCAATTCATAGCCTATGCTGATGACATAGTACTAGTGACAAAAAAAAGGAAAATCATGGAAATATTGCTAAGGGAGATTGAGGAGGAAGGGATGAAGTTGGGACTGGAAATTAATGTGAAGAAAACGAAGATAATGAGATTTGGAAAAACAGGACAAATGGGGAAATACGAATAGGAAATAAAAAATTCGAAGAAGTACAAAAATTTAAATACCTGGGTGTAATGATAGACAATAAAGGGGAAAGAAGAACGGAGGTCGAAGAAAAAATAATGACAACAAATCGAGCGTACCAAGCTAACAAAAATTTGTTAAAAAGTAAAATATTGACTAGGCAAAAAAAGTTGAACATATACAAAACAATAATAAGGCCCATAACAATGTACGCAGCAGAAACTATACCTATGACGAAAACAGAAGAAGACAAACTAAGGATAAACGAACGCAAGATATTAAGATCAATTATGGGTCCAGTGAAGATAGGAGAACAAGAATATAGAAGGAGAACGAACCAAGAAATATTAGAAGAATTGAATGGAGAAGACATAATAAAGAAAATTAAAACTCAAAGAGTCAAATGGCTAGGACATATATGGAGGCAAGGGAAGGAAGCAGTAACAAAGGCTATGCTACAATGGCAGTCGGGAGGGAAGAGAAGGCGTGGAAGACCCAGATCTAAATGGTTGGCAGAGGTAGAGGACGACTTGATCAGGGCAGGTGTGACAAGATGGAAGCAAGAAACAAGAGACCGGAAGAAATGGCGGCAAATAAGCGAACGGATACAATAATAAACCGATAAACGGATTTAAAAAGCGAAAGCGGCGCAACCTCACATGAGGTTTTAAGCCATATATATATATATATATATATATATACATTTGATCTGGCACGGCGTTGTGGAACATGCTGTATAATTGCGACTAATTTTAAAATATGAACTCTTAGGATTGCAACAATCGGTCAAAATTTTATTTAAATATCCTTGAGGATTTACCAGATATTGGACTCTATCGCACTAATGAATCACCCTTTATTTAAAACTCACAAAAATAAATGAATTGATTATGATCATCCTAAAAATATTTTCACCTTCTCTTGCATAATTTCATTGTTCTAGCGTGTTTTAAAAACTTCCTAGAATTATTGAATTATGGGAGAATTGTCATGGCGCATAACAGTGGCAGATCTTGATTCTTGATATTTCTTCCACGTAAACGGTTCAGTGAAGTAATGGGTCTGTGCAAGTTGCATTGTAATACAAGAAACACACGGTGCACACGAAATACACAGTAATAATTTAAAGCGTCATACTGCGATCAACGTTTTACCGGTCAATGCAATGCAACATACCGTTGACGTCAATAATAGTAGTTTTTAGTCGTTCATGGTAGTGTATATGTTACCGGCAATCTGTATAATCCGGTATTCTATACAATACCTAGGCAATGTATAGAATACCTAAAACGTTTAGGTAATGTATGAAATATAATTTATTTTATACATTACCTAGGTATTCTATACAATACCGAATGCGCAGCAGGTAATCTGTGTAAAAGACGAAGTGAATTTACTTTTCGTCAGTTAGCGTACGGTGAGGGCAAGGAAAATCATTGAAGAAGCCATTTTTACAATACTGTATAGCTTCTTCAATGATTTTCCTTGCCCTTCTCGATAAAAACTACAACTAAAAAATCTCCTGGTGGTTAAAAACAATGAACAAAATATTACTTACCTTTTTTATAAAGATTATCTTTAATGGATATCCTAATTGTTAATTTCAATAAAGTTTGAACAAATATAAGATGTTTTATTTGTCCTTCTTTTTCTCTACGAAAACTGGTTGTTTTTTTTTTATGTGAAACCGATTATGAAAAATCGATTACATACATTACCTATGCTTCAACCGGCATTCTATACAATGCCTAGGTATTCTATACATTTCCTAGGTAAAGTGTAAAATAGTTGAACTATTGAATATCATTTCATACATTGCCTGAACGACTCCGGCATTCTATACATTTCCTAAGTATTGTATAGAATGCCTGCATTATACACATTGCCTATAACATATACAAAAACGAGCTAACAGAGGTACATTTTTGGACTCCGTTCTTTGCTGGCGTATTGCGTTCGTGTACTATTTTTCCGTGAAGATTGTGGTGTCAGAAATCAATATTAATATTTATTTGTAAAATAAATTAAAAAAAATCAAATTGAAACAATTGCTTATATTTAATTTAAATGCCTATTTTTTAATTGAGATATATTTTTTATATTTCATTTGCCTTAATATCTACTTCAGACGAAGATAATTGCACCGTACACTAACTAACGACAAGTAAATTCACTTCGTCGATTCAGCAGTTACCGAAAATTTCCTTACCCCTTCTATCGTCTGCTGAGTTCTGGCGAGTTTAAATCGAGAAAGTATTGAATACAGGGGTAGCGCGCAGTGTTAATGTGATGCTGATCGGAATTTCGGAAATATAATTTAATGCTTTTTGTTTTCGTTTTTGTGAGCAGATCATTGTTTTTGCGTGAATATTAAAATATTTATACATATTTTTATTATAATTTTGTATTTAGTCATAATGGTCACCGTAAATCATTACATACACGTATTTAACCACACGTCTGTCCCTCGTAATTGTTGTATTATGATAACGGGCGAGTACGGCGCCAGAGAAACGATTTACTAGAAATTTCAAACGTTCCGACGCAAGTGAATTTACTTGTCGTTAGTTAGTGTACGGTGATAATTGTCTGCGTAATTTTAAGATAAATCTATGTAAATCTTATCGAAACAAAGTACTTCAAAGACAAAAAGAATGACATTGCAAACATATTCAAAACAAATTTCGATTAATTCCAATTAAATTCGTTCCCCAACAAGACCTTATATTTATGGAAAATAATGAGTACAAATAATGAAAAATCTGAAAAACCACAATATTAAATTTGTTAGAAAATGTTATCAAGAAAAAGTGGTTCGAAGATAAAAACAGTTAGTTAGACAAAAAAACTTTTTTAGCCAAATTTCAATAAAATCTTTATTAAATTCAACTAGACCTTAAATGAAAAAGAATGGGCACAAATACTAAGAAATCTGGAAAAACTACTATAACACAGATCTTATTGAGATAAAGTGGTACAAAGACAAAATAATTGGGACAACATTTTTAAAATAAAATTCCGATACTGGATACCTAGTCCTATGTTTATTTTCAAACTGTTCCACTGTAATTTACTAATAAATTGCTGTGTGGAATATGGTATATATAGTATGGACACAAGGAAGTGGGTGGCACAGAAATATCTAAAATGGTTGGTAATTTCACCAGGGCCCTGTTCACTAACTTGTGTGAGTGGTCGTGTAGGAGCACCCTCTCACAATTTAGCTTTACTACGCATGTCACTCTCATTAAATTATAAAATTCTTATTCAGGAAAGGTAAGAGAATGCTCATATACTCCTATACTAGTATTCTACTGGGTAAAACCACCGTACACTAACTAACGACAAGTAAATTCACCTGTGTCGGAACGTTTGAAATTTCTGCTACATCGTTTCTCTACGCCGTACACGCCCGTTATCATAATACAGCAATTACGAGGGACAGACGTATGGTTAAATACGTGTATGTACTGATTTACAGTGACCATTATGACTAAATACAAAATTATAATGAAAATATGTATAAATATTTTAATATTCACGCAAAAACAATGATCTGCTCACAAAAACGAAAACAAAAAGCATTAATTATATTTCCGAAATTCCGATCAGCATCACATTAACACTGCTCGCTACCCCTGTATTCAACACTTTCTCGAATTAAACTCACCAGACGATAGGCGGGGTAAGGAAATTTTCGGTAACCGCTGAATCGACGAAATGAATTTGCTTGTCGTTAGTTAGTGTACGGTGGTAAAACCAAGAGAATTGCTAAATTTTGAGAGAATGGACTTGCGCACATTGTCTTTAAGTCACAGAATTAGATATACACTGTGTTCATTTGAAAAGGACCCACCCTTAATATTTCAGAAATGGAACATATTAGAAAGAAATGCCGAAACACGTCAACTTTTAACTTAAGGGGACATTTTTTGGCGCTAATGTCATAAACGTCAAATTCACCCCCTACCTACTGTAGATACCCCTTGAATTTTTTCAAATGGCATTTGGTATCAAGTAATACCTCATTTAAAAGGTCTGGTAAATCTCTATTCAATAATTTTGTTTTGCCTTTGATTCCAGCCTTCCATTGTTATTTAATCGTTGTTTAAAATTGGCTCTCTTCCAACTTTTCGTATGCCCCCGTATTAGGTTATGACCGAAAGACTCTTTAGAGAATAAAAAATTTACAAATAGTGAAAAGACAACTATTAACAAGACATAACTGTTATTTAATCACGTGTGCAAAGTGACCACCTTTAACATTCAGGCAATAAAAGTTGAAAGAGAGCCATTTTTAAACAACGATTAGATAACAATGGAAGGCTAGTTCAAAGGCAAAACAAAATGATTGGATAGAGCTTCACAAGACCTTTCAAATGAGGTATGACTTGATACCTAATGCCATTTGAAAAAATTCAAGGGGTATCTCCAGAAGGGAGGGGGTGAATCTGACGTTTATGACATTAGCACCAAAAAGTGTCCCCCTCAAGTTAAAAGTTGACGTGTTTCGGCATTTCTTTCTAATATGTCCCATTTTTGAAATATTTAGAGTGGGTCCTTTTCAAATGAACACAGTGTATAAAGGCCATCAAAATGAACATTGAATATTGTAACCCGACGTATGTCTCTTTAGTCTCTATGATTAAATATCAAATGCATGTTTATTTTTTGTCGTTTTTTGGAGTGTAATTGTTTATTTATTGTTTTTAAAATGGATGATGACGATTTAGTGGTGCAAATGCTTATAGACAATGCTGAAAATGCAGAAGAACAAGCCGCAAATAACATACCTCGCCTGTATCTCCAACGTCATGATCCTTTCTTGGTCTTGTCTGATTTTAATTTTATTGAGCATTTACGCCTAAATAAATTGCCCCCTGCGCAACTCTTCATGTTGATTCATGAAATTAATTAAGATTGTTTTTTGAACCTCACACAACATTTACTTTTCAATAAATTAAGTATTATAACAAAAGTAACAAAACGCGTAACTTCCACTCTTTCTCACATCACATACAGTTGAAAAACATTTCTTCTCAAACAGAGTGTGATTATGTTTATATTTTGCAAACCTTACAGTACATTAGAACTAATAATGGGTCAAAGATAGTCGTTCGACTTGGCAACGCTGGACGAAAGTAGACGAGTCGAATCATCGTGAATAGGATTTTTAAGGACCATGTAAGCGATGAGTGAGAGAGTACTCCTATTGATGAGTAGTCGTACACGAGCACTCTCACATGTTACAGAGTAGGGCCCAAGGACAGAGACAAGCGAAACAATTTATTAGAAGACATGCGCCAACTTTTACGGCATACCTCTAATAAGCAAATACATAGAAAACTGTCAAAGCCGAAGTAGGTATTGTTACGCGAGCTACTGCATTAATATGCTCACTTAGTGCCCCCAGTGAAATCCCCATATGAGACGACTATGGTTCCTCCGCCCAATTTTCGAGAAACATCGAGAATACCCACCGCACCCGGCGAGATCCGCCAGAACGTCGAAAATATCCAGTGCACCCGCGAGAAATTTCGAGAATTACGGCGTGCGAGTATAAATAGGCCACCAGCTTCGCTGCAGGCAATTAGTCAATCAGTCAGTGTTGATACCGAAGGAAAGTAATCGCGCATCGATAAAGTGTTTATTAAGTGACTCTCATATAAATTATAATTAGTGTGTTTAGTGTATGACATAAATTATTAAATAAGGACTGAATTACATATAAATCTGTAAATATAAATTAATTGTAAATATAAATTAGAATAAACGTTACATTGGTGTCAGGTGTGGGGTTAAAAAAATAAATAAATAAATAAATATACAGGAAGATGGCGAAGAAACTTTGTGAATTAAAAGTTTCAGAGCTCCGAAGAGAGTTGGAGGATTACGAACTGGACACAAGTGGGGTCAAGTCAGTGTTAGTGGAACGACTAAAAACAGCTATGATTAACAATGGATTGGACCCGGAAACGTTTGAATTTACCGACGAAGCGTCCGCCTCTATAACCTCTTCCATAAAAAACGAATTGTCGGATATAAAAAACGAAATTTCATCCATGGAAAATAAAATTTCGACGGATATAAAAAACGAAATTTCATCCATGGAAAACAAAATGTCGGACATGGAAAACAAAATGTCGGACATGGAAAATAAAATTTCGACGGATATAAAAAACGAAATTTCATCCATGGAAAGTAAACTTTCGGCGGACATGGAAAACAAAATGTCGGACATGGAGAATAAAATTTCGACGGATATAAAAAACGAAATTTCATCCATGGAAAGTAAACTTTCAGCGGACATGGAAAACAAAATGTCGGACATGGAAAATAAAATTTCGACGGACATGAAAAATGAAATGACATCCATGAAGACTGATATTTCTGCCGTGGAAGAAAAGATTAAAAGTATGGAGCAAGAAATGAAACAAAAAATCAAAGAAATCGAAAGGAAGACTAGTAATAAACCGGATATTACAACTAGGCAAGCCCCGAATAACGACGAACTGGCAGAGAAAGTAGAGTTGAAACCGAAAATGGAAAACGATATTAACAGCCGAGTGAAACTGCCAACATTCGATGGTAAAACGTCATGGCCGAACTATCTTAAGCAATTCGAGGCGGCATCAAAGGCAAACAACTGGAGTGAGAAGGAAAAAGCGTTAAATTTAACTCTTGCCCTTAGAGGAGACGCTATGGATATCCTCCAGACCATTCCAGTGGAAGAGGCCGAAGATTTTGAACAACTCAAAAAGCGATTGAATATGAGATATGGCCTGGAACACCTGGAGCATCTGTACCAGTCGCAGCTGAAAAACCGCAAACAAAAACGCGACGAAACTCTGCAAGAATTCGAAGCAGACATTGCGAGGTTGGTGCGGTTTGCCTATCCATCGGCACCGGAGAATATCATGGAATGTTTAGGGGTACAGACATTCATCGACGGAGTTCGTGACCATGAAATGCAGAGAACTCTACGCTTGGTTCGGCATAAGACACTGGTCGACGTACTCTCTGCAGCCTTGGAGTACGAAGCAGCTACACAGGCTTCCGGAGTATACGGCAAGGTGAGGGGTGTAGCAGACGAAGAAGTTGAGAGCAAGCTCGACCAGATTGTCAACATGATGAAAAGCATCTCAAATGGAAAAGTGAAAGCTGTGAGATGCTGGAATTGTGGAGAAATGGGACATGTACGCAGTTAGTGCAAGCGACCGAGAACTGCTACAAACAAAGATGCCCAGCAGGAAAAACTAGGAAGGGTCGACCTTCAGAAGGCAGCTTCGACCCGAAGACCTTCCAAAGACTCCCTCTCTAGAAGACCATGCCCTGCAGAGTGCTCTCACTGCAGCAAAACAGAAACTAAGGAAGCTGCGATTCGAAGAACCACGGTGACCACCGACGAATGGACACCAGAAAAGATGGAAGAGGAGCAAGAGAACGATCCCGACTTGAAGAAAATCCGACATTGGAAAAAGGAGAACTGTCGACCTATTTGGCAAGAGATTTCAAGGTACTCGCCAACGATGAAATCGTATTGGGCCCAGTGGGACTCGCTGGTTTTGGAAAACGGTTTGCTACAGCGAGTAATCGAGAACGATGAGGGTTCCGAAAGTAGAAGACAGTTGGTGATTCCACGAACAAGGATAGCAGCAGTACTGCGGAAATTACACGACAGTCCGTCAGGAGGACATCTAGGTGTGAAGAAGACCCTCCAGAAAGTGCGAGAACGGTTTTATTGGATGCACAGTTCCGAAGATGTGAAGGACTGGTGTAAGAAGTGCACTACCTGTGCTACGACCAATGGACCGCACGGGAGAAGAGAGGCTCCTATGAAACAGTACAATGTCGGAAGCCCTTTTGAACGCATTGCCCTGGACATTGCCGGACCGTTTCCACCGACAGCAAATGGCAGCAGGTACATTTTGGTGGTGATGGATTACTTCATAAAATGGGTAGAAGCGTATGCCATTCCAAACCAAGAAGCCGCAACGGTTGCCGACGTGCTCGTGAATGACTTCATTTGCCGATATGGAGTGCCCCAGGAAATACACAGCGACCAGGGCAGAAACTTCGAAAGCCAGCTGTTCCAGGAAGATTGTGAAAAGCTCGGCATGAAGAAAACGAGAACTACGGCTTTGCACCCACAGTCGGATGGGATGGTAGAGCGAATGAACAGAACTCTTGGCAAATACCTGTCTAAAGTAGTATCTAACCATCAGCGAGATTGGGACCAATATCTCTCGCTATTCGCGATGGCCTACAGATCCGCCAGCAATGAGTCTACCGGCCAAACACCAGCAAGAGTTCTGTTCGGACGCGAAATGAGATTACCCTGCGACCTCGAATTTGGATGCCGACCCGGAGAAGACATAGCTGGTGAAGATTACGTGACCCAGCTGAGAAAAAGAATGGACGACGTACACGAGCTGGTTCGATCGAATCTTCAGATCGCTAGCGATAGGATGAAGAAAAGGTACGATACGCAAGCTACGGAAGGAGGTTTCCACGAAGGAGACAAAGTCTGGCTGCATAACCCAAGAAGACAAAAGGGTTTTTCTCCAAAGTTGCAGAAAGCTTGGGACGGTCCGTACCTCGTAAAGAAAAGAATCAACGATGTCATCTATCGTATCAGCAAGATCCCAAATGGAAAGACAAAGGTGGTACACCGTAACCGATTAGCGCCATTCGAGGGTGACCACGATGAGGAAGTAAACCAGCTTCAGGAAGTAGCCGATCCTGCTTTTGTAGAGTTCATGGGTGCTTATGGTGGTACCGGAAAAGCAAGATTCGGCGTCACCACTGAGAGACGACAAGACCTGCTTACCGTTCCGGAGGAATACTCACTGGCAATAAACATCCCTGCCAGCGTAACCGATGCGCGCGGACTGGCATCTCTGTTTATAAAGAAGAGTGGCGCACGACCTTTGGTAAACCAGTTACCAGTACCAGGTAAAGCTTTGAAGCTGCAAAATGGCTCCCGCTACAATTTCCACCTAGTGACGAGGAACACCTTCGACGAAAGACCAACGTACGAGGATGTCTGGGAAGCATTACGAAGCCTGAGGGAGCATGTGCTTGAACTGAACGTGCATAGGCTAGCCATGCCCAAGATTGAATGTAGGCATTTAGATTGGCGAATAATCCGTAACATGGTAGAAGTAATCTTCCGAGACACCGAAGTGCAGGTACTGGTTTGCGGCCATGCTCGGGAGACACCGCCAACAGAGAAGACGGTCGCATGTTACTTCCATACAACTGGAAAATGCAACAAGGGGACCAGTTGCCGATACAGTCATCTCGTTCCAGTTTCCTAGTTAGTTCCAGGAGGAACTGTCTCTTAAGGAGGGGGCAATGTTACGCGAGCTACTGCATTAATATGCTCACTTAGTGCCCCCAGTGAAATCCCCATATGAGACGACTATGGTTCCTCCGCCCAATTTTCGAGAAACATCGAGAATACCCACCGCACCCGGTGAGATCCGCCAGAACGTCGAAAATATCCAGTGCACCCGCGAGAAATTTCGAGAATTACGGCGTGCGAGTATAAATAGGCCACCAGCTTCGCTGCAGGCAATTAGTCAATCAGTCAGAGTTGATACCGAAGGAAAGTAATCTCGCATCGATAAAGTGTTTATTAAGTGACTCTCATATAAATTATAATTAGTGTGTTTAGTGTATGACATAAATTATTAAATAAGGACTGAATTACATATAAATCTGTAAATATAAATTAATTGTAAATATAAATTAGAATAAACGTTACAGTATGTTAACAGGGCACTTTACAGTGGCAGTAGGCACGCAAAGCTAATGGGGTTGACAGACGAAAACATGTGCAGATTCTGTCACCTAGAGGAAACTGCAGAGCACATTCTATGCCAGTGCGACCGCCTGGCGAAAGTGCGGTTTCTTGCACTAGGCGAAGAGAAGCCACCGGCAAGAAATTACATTAAATATTCAGTCTCGAAGCTGATTTGACTATTTAAAAAGAGTCGGGCTGGAGAACGTAATCTAGATTCAGAGGAACACATAGATCTGAAAAGGTCGCAGTGGAATAGGTCGATTAGCCACTTCATTAAATCTAATCTAATCTAATGGTATGGAGGAAAAGATTAAAATTACCTATGAGTACTCTTAATTTATGGTTTTGAACCCCGTTTACACGCACCGCTAAACCCAACCATTATTGCCATCAGAGAGTTAGAGAAACCCTTTTTTTTTATCTCAGAAGTAGTGATAAGCAAGCTAGTCTAATATCAAGACAATCTTGGTATTGGTCTCAATCTTGCTTATCCAGTCTTGTTCTTGGTCTTGCTCAAATAGTTGCAGGCTTTGTTTTGGTTTTGATCATGCTTATTCAGTATTGGTCTTGCGTAATCAGTCTTGATCTTGTACATTTAGCTTAAGTCGATTTAAAATTCTATCAAGGCTTTTTACAGGTGTAATAGATGATTAACAATCAACAAAGTCACAATGAAGCCATAAATCAGGTGTTCTGTCCATTTTGCCCAACCCTGTATTTGAAGTTATATCAAATATTCTTTTATAGGTTAACAACGGAAGTTAGAATTTTTAGTTTATCTTACATATTCTTGGTGTTACTTATGTACGATCTGTGTCTTGGTGTTGCAAAATTTCGAAACCAAAGCAAGACTGCAAAACCAAGACCGATTTTGTCCATCACTGCTAGAAGAGATTTTTGACTTGATATAATTGATTTTAAAATCGTATTTTAATAATAAAAAAAGCCTACACAGAATTTCCACTATCAGAAAAGATTATAATGTAGGAAGGCGAGTATTCACCAAACTGGGCTAAGCCAGCGTCACAAGCGGTTTAGCCCTAAAAATCATCGATAATAAAAGGCTTAAAAAGGCAGATATGGCATAGTTTCTATATAAACGTGAATTTTTACATGAATTAAAAGATTATGTGCATGTCCTGGTTATCCACGAAAAACGATTATCACAAATGTAGCGTGTACTCAGACCGCTATTTTAAAAATTTTCAGAGGCCTTGCCCAGTTTAGTGTAGCTCCGGCTTGAGATACCTTTAGAAATAAAATATGATCTCTCAATATGTTTGATGAATTAATGTATTAATTAGAGTGTTATAGCATTGCGGCCAAATTAGGTCTATTGATTCCTTCTATGAACTGCAGGATCTGTTGTAGTTTCAAGAAAAAGATCTCTCTCTCTCTCTCTCTCTCACAGGTGGAGACGTCTATTCAACCAGAGAGAATTAAATTAGATGCAGGGATGTTTGTTGAAAATCACTATGAATTCTTAGTTGGTTAACAAGCCTTTGATCTCTTTCGGTTGAAGTCACCGAAATATATTTTGGACTGATACAATCCTGGAAGGTCTTTCCAGAGATATGCTTCTTTTTCTATTTTCCTTCTTACTTCTGACCTGTAGAAATTAGAGTCGATAACGCAGAACTCCAACAACGGGAGTGGCTGTTGAACTCCTGCCTAGCTCATTAGCTATTTCATTCCCTTGTTCTTCACTGGCCACTAAATTCCAAAAAAAAACGAGAATTGGATGAAATTCAGTGGAGCAATTTGAAAACGTTTTCTCCGTTTGAAGACCTCTGTCTACCGAGCTCGATTTATTTCAATACACTACGGTGTTTTCGTCACTGTGATTTACAACTATCGTAAATCTAGTTCAGTATTACTAAATATTAAGTTAAATCAAGTTATTTGTCATTAACAATGTTAACATTGCTGTATGCATAATGAATAGAATGGAATTTTGGTTTAAATTTTGTTTCATATATAATGGATGTATTCCACACAATAAGGGTTAAAGCAAAAACAATAATTCAACAGTAAAATCACAAACTTGTTAGCTGTTCATTACTAAACGCGACATTAACAACTTTAGTTAACTGGCAAGCGTGTCGATGTTCTATGAACACATCAGATAATTTGATCAGAACAGTGGCTCGAGGCATAGAAGGTAAATACAATTTTGTTCGTGATTATAGAGTGGGTCCTGATCTGTTTGTAAAATTTCATTTTTTAAATTTTTTCGATAATAAAATATATATACTTCTCACAGCATATTATTTAAAAATAGCAGTTTCTATGTTTTTAGTTGGATGAAATATAAATGTTTATAAATTTATTTGTTTAAAATATTAGCATTCATGTATTTTTTGGAAAAAAATAGTTTTAATAGCAGTTTCCATCCATTTTGTTGTTTGAAATAGCAAATTAATAAATTGTTTCAAGCCTTACTATGCAGAATATTTCCATAATTATCAAACAAAATCAATTAATAAAAAATTCCACAACAAAAATATAAATTACAGTTCCCAGATGAATATTTCATAGAGTGTAATCAATAAATGTACGAATAAAATGGTTTTAACTCCATTTCGACACCTTACAAAGTTTTAAAATGAGTATTTCAAATCAATAACCGCTTAATAAAGACGAAACAACCACTTCCCGGGTTGCCTCAACAAATATTGAATTACATTTTCAAGTTAAATGGGATGGTATAATCTATATGATCTTACCTAGTCTACTGGTGGATAATTAGAAGACCGGTTTCGGCGTAATTGATCCTTATCATCACTAAGCCGAAACCGGTACAAGTGATGTGACCGCTTTTAATTACAAACCAAAAGGGATGGTTAAATCTCATAGATCATACCATCCCGTTTAACTTAGAAGTGTATTTCAATGTTCGTCGGGGCATATAACCCGGAAAGTAGTTGCTTCTTCCTAGTTGAACGGTCATTGGTTCTAATAATAATTACTTAATTTTTTTTTCTCCTCAATGTTTTCATGCATAATAACATCATATTTGGTGCTCTAAACACGGAATTTAACATGCAAATAAATACAGCAGATAGATTTTGAATATAATCTTTATTTAGTCAAAAAATGATATTATCAAAGTAACAACAATCACAAAAAATTGAAAAAAGACTACAGTCTAAGTTTTTCAATGAAATATGCTAATTTTACAGTCACAATTTAGGAATATCACTATATTTGTCTCAATATGGTTATATAATTCAAGTTAATTTGTAGTTTTTTTTCTTTTCATCGTTTCCATCGAAGTTTCTCGGCGAATCGACCAACAAAAATCAGCAAGCATTGCTGCTGACCATTTTCCATTGTAGCATATGCATAATATCCTGATGTGCAAAACTTACTAAAGTATTTGATTTAGAACGTAAACAATTAACAGACAAGTTTTCCACTAACTGTTGTAAAGTCTCAATGAATACTGCGCAGGCGCACATGTACTACCATAGAAATCTCTTTCGGCACTTTACTTCTTCATCTTACGAATAGCAGAAACTTATTTCGTATGTATATACATTGTTTATAATGTTAACGCATAAAACGAATTAAAAAAACCTGACTTATTTTGGAAAAAAATTCATTTTGAAAAATTTAGACGTGATAGAACAAATCGGCCACCTGGAACAGATTCAGAGCTTCAAAATCTTCATATCTATGACATAATTTTTTGAAGGAGGATTTTGTTGCAGACCAGTGAATCTTTTGCGTGCCGTAATAGTACTAAAACTATTCCTTTCAAACTTTTATTGATTTCAACTTATTAAATAATTTACTGGAAACTGTAATTTGTTTTCGCAAGTATAGTTGTTGGACTTTGTAGTTTGAAGTAAAGATGGCGCACTTGCACTATACTGGTGTGGGCACAGCCTTGCCGAAACCGGTCGGCATCCCAAAACTAGTAGATCATACCATCCCGTGTTTATTTGAAGTTTAATTCAATGTTCAACCAGGCACATAGTCTGTAATATAGTTGTTTCCTCTTAGTTAAACGGTCATTGATTTGAAAATTCATTTAATAGTTGTTTACGATATAAGTGACCATTGGAAAGACAATAAATGATAATCCTGGGAGACTATAACTAGGTTAGAACAAATGAATGCCTAAGCCAGAGTAGAAGTGCACTAAGAGTTCTAACAGGTGTCCCAACGGGACATTGTCGCCTGAATTGGCACCCGAAAAAGCTCAAAATAGTGGAGGAAGAAGAAATCACCTTCCACATACTCGCGGATTGCATAGCAATACAGAATCCTAGGGCACAACACCTAGGAGATTACTGGATAGAAGAGGAACACTTAGCTGCGGATATCCTAAAATTCCTTCGGGAAATAGGTCTAAAGGAAGTACTAGTCCATGAGAAGAAGAAAGAGGGAACAATAGAGATCTCTCAGTGAATGTCTTCCCAATATACATACGTACATACGATATAAGTGGGATAAGAGCTTAATCAACATATAGTAGTAGCCATAGATATAGTGATGCCGACGAATTCTTCCGTCTCTTAATAAAAAATACAGTAAAGTGAGAACGATCTACTTTGAAAGGAGAGCCGCAGTGTCTATTATACCGCTGCAATGTTATATTTATAATATTGAATTCAGCTAAATATAAATATAAGTATTTCTTACACAACGAGTGCGTGCGTACGTACGACTTGTACAATCGTAGAAGTATGTTAATAAAGCGTTATCACACGTAGGTTGTACACATTTTTATCTACGCCTTTAGAATGCGAAAATAAACGGTAATTATGATTTATGATGACTAGAACACGTAAACAACGTTTGATGACGCATGGAATTGATAGCAACGACAATACTGTCAAGTTAATTTGATTAATTAAAAAGTAGTGAGATAATAGAAATGCTTGCTGTAATAATAGTATATTATTCAACAAGCATATAATGATGGCTATTATTCACGATGGAATCACCCAAGTGAGCCATTATATGCGAGTAGAATACTATATTTTGTCCACGAATATTAATTACCTGTTTATAAATGAATTTATTTTTTTCTCTTTTCTCCAATTTAGGAAGGAATTATAGGCTTTCATGTATAATTTTTTCGATTATAAATTTAAGGAGACTATTTGTGTTCATTCTCATATGTTTGGCGGGCGGGGTAACATACTGTAATGGTTTTGTTATTTATTTAAACAGTTTTTTACTTGTAGGATAAAATTATACACACTATGGCTAATTACTATTTATTCATTTAAAGAAACACTCACACTGTATTAAACTTAATTTATATACACATTCTACTTAATGTCTACTAATTTATTTACACTCGGTATATTAGTTCTAATTTATTTTCACCCCTTGAATGTTACACTATATCTGTACTATTTAATTCACTGACCGATTACTAAGAACTTCTGTAAACTAACTCTTTACTATCCGTTTCACTAATTCTTTCGAACTAACTAACTGTCTCGCTTAAAAACCCGCGTCCTTATCGGTTCTGGAAAGTTCTAGTATTTTATGACGCTCCTCATATGCGTAAATACTGCAATAGACCAGAAGCTTCTAAAAAGCGCATTCACCAAAATTTATAATCGAGGGACAGGACCGGCTTTGAGTTGGTGACCTCGCAACAATACATTTCAGAGTCTGATTCGCTTTCCATATTAAATTTTCTAGTAATTTCAATTTAAATTAAGTATAATAATTAAAATACTTGCAATCAGTTATAAATTATTAAGGGACGGTTTCATAATCATTTTTAAATGAGACTTTAAACCGAAAAGCATCCTTTAAGTCATAATTGGGTTTCATAATAGTCAAAATAATGTAAAGTCGACTTAAACCGTAAAGTGCCTTATTCTGGCCTTTATGGCGGTAAAGTCTACTTTATAATAGCACCTAACCTCAAACAACATTTAACAAAACAAATTGACCTGTCACAATCTAAACGAAATTATTTCCAAATGAATATACTTTGGCACTCTTCTGATAATGAAATAAGAAGACGTCCTAAAATATATAGAGCACGTAACCGATATTTTGAAAAGTACGACGATATGTCTTTCGGTTAACAAAGCTGACAGTTGCACATATTTTAAAGCAAATAGGTCATCGCCTGTCTTGTACAAATACATACAGCCAACGGAGCAATTATTGTTAACCCTAAGATTTTATGCGTTCAATAATGCCTTTTTCTTCTTCCACTACTTAAGTCATCAGTAATAAAATCTCCCTATATTTTGACACATTTTGACACTGTTTTGAAGGACATAAGTAACAATACCAAATAGGTATCAATTGCCCTTGACGATGGGTTGTAAGTCAACCTACCACCCTTAGGTGTTAATAATTCATGCAGTCTTTGTTTGGCACCATTTCTTGAAGTATTGATAAGTTGCTTCATACCTCTTCCTTGATTTTTCTCGCAGCAGCGATATTTGCTGATTTTTTAATATCAATTTGGCTGTTATACAAATTAATAATTTCAATTTCTCTCAAGTATATTCGTTTTCGCTCGGGCGCAAAATCGTTCTCGACTAGTAAAATTACTTACATCCCTTATAGTATAAATAACTATTTCCTTATCACCACTGGTTCACACGACATTTTACATATAAATGCATTCAAAGCTCCAAACCAAATTAGTTTATGACACTCTGACATCTTAACACATCTGGCAAAAATAAGAGCAGAAGAGAAAGAAATCCACAAGTTTCAGGGATACCATACAATAAAAAGTAGGACATAAAATAATAAAGAGCACTTTAAATAAAGACATCATCAAAAATCTTTTTCGATGACCGTTTATTCATTTCGATATTAATGAATTATTTTATTTGAAAAAGGATGCGTTAATGGACGTCATTAACGCACTCTTTTTCATTAACGCACTCTTTTTGTGATTTTGACGTTTTGATGACATTTTGATATAGGCAATATACCAATATCATTATGGATATTTTCCAAGTTATTTGAAGTGATTTTGATGATATTTTGATATAAACAACCAGCTATAGTCATGAAAATAAAAAAACTCCATAACTGCACAATTACGAATTTACAACAACTTTTTCACAGTGACAACTTTTTTGAGAATTCGCATTTGATTTTTACGTGAAATTGAAAATGTATGGAGTCAATGACATCCTACGTCATTGGTATGGAGTTGACATTATTATCTCCTGATAGTTTTTGTGGAAAAGTGAAATTTGTCACAAAAAAAGAGTTTACGGTCAACGAAAAAATATTGTAATCAACTCATTTGTTAACGGGCGATTAATAAACTCAACTACTAAACAGTTTCGTTTATTAATCGCCTTCATTAACAAACTAGTTTATTAAATAACTATTTTCGTTGACCGTTTATTAATTTCGATATTAATGAATTATTTTATTTCAAAAAGGATGCGTTAATGGACGTTATTAACGCACTCTTTTTCATTAACGCACTCTTTTTGTGATTTTGACGTTTTGATGACATTTTGATATAGACAATATACCAATATAATTATGACATTCTACGTCATTGGTATGAAGTTGACATTATTATCTCCTGATAGTCTTTGTGGAAAAGTGAATTTTGTTACAAAAAAAGAGTTTACGGTCAACGAAAAAATATTGTAATCAACTCATATGTTAATGGGCGATTAATAACTCAACTATTACTCACTCGCTATCACTCGTTCGTGCTTTAAACAGTTTCGTTTATTAATCGCTTTCATTAACAAACTAGTTTATTAAATAACTATTATGAAACTATACTCACTTTACCACAGTTGGAAAGGAGACGTTACCTAAAAGCCTCCTTTTTATAAAGTCGACTTTACTAACATATGAAACCGGTCCTAAAAACGTCACTTTTTTAGTATTGACATACATCATAATAAATGTTCTATATACAACAGCTTGGTTGATAAATTATTATGTTTTCATAGCCGAGTGGTATAGAGGTCTGAGTGCGAAAATAATTGTAGGCTTAGAGTTCGAATCCGGGACGCGGTGATATTTTTATTAGTAATAATATGACATTTGTATAATATAAATAACCTTCAATATAGGTCCTATTTTTCCGTGTCACATGACATGTTCATTATCCACACCTTTTATTCACTAGTGAATAATGAACGTCATTATACTTGAAGAAGTATACGTAAAATGTAAACATTATCAAATAGGCGTGGACAAAATCCTTATCTCGCGCAAAATTAGTGGGTTAAGAAGTTCATATCTTACGGGAGTATATAATAGTTATTTGTGTATTTAGAGCGTTAAGTAACAGATTGCCGCTTGAGAAAGAATGTTGCCGCGCGACGTGATCTTTCGAAAGCGGCAATTTTACTTTACGCTCGAAAAACACACATAATTTTTTCTATAGTCGCCCTTTTAATAATTAAAACAGTTTTTTATATTATCTTAGGTTATAATAGGAGTGCTAATCGTCATTTTCGCTATTCATCATGATTAACCTTGAAAAGATCTACTGACTAGGGATGTCAAGAAAGAATCGATTTTTATATAAATCGATTATTATTTTCCTATAATCGATTTTTAGTTATCGATTTTTATAGTAATATTAATCGATTTTTAGTAAATCGATTTTATAAATTACGTGTTTAAATCAATTTTCGGAAACGGCTCGTATTATTTATTGACTATTTTTCAAAATTTTTACAACTTTTGACGATTATTGACCATTTCTCAAAATTTTGACAATTATTGACCATTTTGACTGTTATTCAAATTAGTGACCATTTTTCCAAATTTTTGACCATTTTTCAATATGATGGCAATTTTTAACCATTTTTGACAATAATTTTCCATTTTTAACAGTTTTTAACAATAATTGACAATTTTTAACCATTTTTGATAGTTTTTGACCATTTTTGACAATTTTTCAAAATTTTAGACCATTTTTCAAAATTATTGACCATTTTTGATAATTATTGACAATTTTTGACAATTATCAACTAGTTTTCAAAATTTTCACAATTTTTGACAATAATTGTCCATTTTTGACTATTTTTGACAATTTTTCAAAATTTTTGACAATTATCAACTAGTTTTCAAAATTTTGACAATTTTTAACAATAATTGTCCATTTTTGACAATTATTGGCTATTTATGACAATTTTTCAAAAATTTTGACAAATTTTTCAAAATTTTTAACCATTTTTCAAAAATTTTGACCATTTTTCAAAATTATTGACCATTTTTGATAGTTCATGACAATTATCGACCATTTTTCAAAATTTTTACAATTTTTGACAATTATTGACCAATTTTGACAATAAATGTCCATTTTTGTAAGTTTTTAAAAATAGTTGACAATTTTTAACCATTTTTGATAAATTGTGACCATTTTTGACAATTTTTCTAAATTTTAGACCATTTTTCAAAATTATTGACCATTTCTGATAATTATTGACAATTGTTGACAATTATGGACCATTTTTTCAATGTTTGACCATTTTTGACAATTATTGACCATATTTCAAAAACTTTAACAATTTCTGACAGTTATCAACTATTTTTCAAAATTTTTACAATTTTTAACAATAATTGTCCATTTTTTACAATTATTGGCCATATCTGACAATTTTTCAAAATTTTTGACCATTTTTCAAAAACATTTTAAAATTTTTGACAATTATTGACCATTTTTGACAATTATTGACCATTTTTGTCAGTTTTTGACAAAAATTGTCCATTTTTAACAGTTTTTGACAATAATTGACAATTTTTGACCATATTTCAAAATTTTTGACAATTTTCATATAATCTTATTTAATTTTTAATCTGATAAATTGTTAATTATTCACCAATTGAGTTAATTCGGAGGGCGTGGTTTGATTAAATAAGCGAGCGAAAAAGATTCCTTTTTTGCGCTAGAGCGTAAAGTAACAATCCTCGGCATTTGTCGACTTTACGATTTCATTTCAATATAGTAATTACTTTTTTTTTGGCGCGCGACTGTAGAAAAAATAGTTTATATAACTGGGTCCAAAAAGTATGGTTGTATTTCAAAAAAAGTCTTCTGGATATTTTTTCTTCTGGTTTTAGTAGTTATAAATCTGTCTAATAAAAGGTCTTCTCATATCTTAGTAAATGATGTAACATATTATTTAGTGTGTTATATTTTCAACAAACTAAATAGCTTAAATAGTCTAAAGCACAAGTTTCTAACAATATACTGTTATGATGTAATTTATTGAATTACAAAAACACTACAGATATTGACATTAATTAATTAAATTTCCATTTTTTACTTTTACCATCCATTAAGACACATAATCTTTAAATTTTGATTTGATTGCCCTTGACCGACATACTCGTATATGGAGAAATGCCTCACGATGAATTTCTCTATTACATAATAACAACAAACGCGTGGAGGTAAGAACAGGTTCACAATCAAGAGAAATAAACTATAGTAGGTATTTGTATTAATCAATAGTAATTTAGAATGCACCTAACCTAAACGCTATAGAAAAAAAGGTAACTTTTCAAATTTCGCAGTCTGTGAACGTCCATTAATGACGTGTACAGTACTCGCCAGCTAAATTGATGTCCTAAATGCTTTCTAGGGAGCTATTGACGCCGCCTATCCGATAACTGTAATCAGTGCCGTGCAAGTTCTGAGGATACGCTTTCTGTTACAAATTAACACAACTTGTACAATTGATAAAGTAAAGTCCGCCGGAAATATATGATCCTAACTTAATAAATAATATTTAATTCTTTGTTATAATTATTGGTATATTGATTTTAATAGAAACGGATCTGCTTTATACCTGAGTTCTGAGTACATAAATAATATTTTATCAATAAGGTACCCATTACAATAACATGTTATTTATCTAATTGAAGATTATAAAGTTAGGATCTTATATTTCAGGACGGACTATAATTAAAATTTGTTAGAAACTAAATAATTTCTTCCAGGTAGTAATGAGAATAAAAGAAACACAAGATAATGGGAAAGTATTTAAGCTAGGTATATTTCTAAGAATAGGTATAAACAGTTTTTATCTTTACGAAGAATCTGACTCACTGCCGCTACTGGAATCACTTTCATCTAGAGTAATCACAAGAGGGTTGACGTCATAAAACATATCTGTTTGTTTTACAAACACTTTATTGTACAAAGCAGAAACAATAACTGTGTGACTCTATGCTACTGAAAATCTTAACACCTGATAAGATTCGATGCAATTAGCGTTTGTCAAAATTTTACCACCAATAGCAGCCGAGTAGGCAGGGCATTATTACTCTGTCTCTCTTAATTGGTAATTTCTGGGACATCAAGTTAGCTGGCTGGCTGGCTGGCTTGTAGCGATTTTGGCGATTTTTCAACACCCCCTTCTCCCTTTGTGAAATACAATGAGATTTGGCTGGAAGCTCTTAACTCACTTCCAATGTCACGTGAGAATTTTCAAAAAACGTTTTTTACTGAATTACGTTAATTTGTGATTGATTACTACTTTTGTGGCGTTCCCATAACCGCGGTAAATCTTATTGAGTAAAATTTAGCCATATTTTAGTGGAGAAACATAACTTAATTTCACCCAGTTTTCCCGCAATTTTACACGGTTCCTTACAAAAAAAATTAGTTGATGTTTGTCGATACCTCCCCCTCTCTCCCACGTGAGAGTAGATGAGATTCTCCTAATTTCTTCACGTATGTAATGGACGTCCCCGCAAGCTGCGTAGGTACATTCGATTTTCGATTTTTGTTATACTTGTACTCATGTCCCCAAAATATGCTGACATTAATCATTTCGTATTTTGTTTTGGGAAAATTAAAATAATACAACTTTTATTTGAAACTTTTTTTTTATATTTCCGAAATTAATGAAAATAAGTGGGGGTCAAAATATAATGAGAAACCCTGTACAATATATTTGCAAATAAATGATTTAGCACTTTAATATTTGTTTTTTAGTCTTTTAAGTCAAGTCTTGAAGACTGAAAAATAACATCATTGTGCCAATTCATTCAGCTGCAAGTATTGTATTAGGTATAAGAGTGTCCAGAAACTCTCCTGCCAAACGGAAACTACAGTTACTAGAGGTGATGTTAAGAGCGCGCTCCCAAATTAGACAGCTCAAAACAGTTGGCACCCCTGACTTGCAACAAAATTTAGGTCATTTTGTAAACAACAAATCTAAAGAACGCAATTTTAACACAATATAACTTGGACCTTTGTCTTGGGGATCAGGTATTTTGGTTAAGTTTTATATTGTTATAAAAAAGATATTAGCCATTATGTGATGGTACGTTTTTGACAGTTTTGACAATTTGTGGTCACCAATTTGAACGCCAAGATCTGATCCCCAAAAGAAAGCCTAGAGAATTCCATTCTGAAAATATGAAATCTCAAATCATTGTATTTTTTGAGATTTGTTGCATACAAAATTTTGGAAACGAACATTAGTTCAGACGTTCCACCGTCTTGATGGATGGCGCTGTATGGAACTTCAATGACAGATGTTGAGGGTTTTGTGTCCATAAAAATATTTCAAATTATTTATTGTTGTTTATAGCATAGCTTGTCAGTATTTGTAAGTGGTTATAATAAAATAATCTTCATGCTGAAAAAGTAAATTTGTGCTTCGTAAATGCTCTTTATATTTACTCCACATGTGCTCCATCACAAGTAACGTGTTTAGTGCCTATAGGTGTGAAATAAACCACAAATATTTTTAGCTATTGCTAGTGATTTCACAAAAAGTGCCCTATATTTATTGATCCCCATATCGGGGCCTTTTGGTTCCTCCGGGGACCTGTACACAACCATAGACTTCATCAGCATACATACATCGGCCACCCGAGTTAGTGAGAAAAACTACATCGGTAATAGTAATAAATACATTCTACTAATTGACCAAAATAGACATTTCGTATTCTATTCTATACTGGTGTAATCTTTTATTTTCGAAACACAGGAATAAAAATGTTATATATTTTTGATCTTCAATTTTTCCAGGTGATGTATCGAAATGTTATTATAAATACTTTTTGCAGTTTTCCTCCAGTTTGTAATGAACGAACATGCCTGTTTTTCCATTGACTCTTTTTAATCTTAATTATTCAAGTAAATTATACCAAAAATGTCATCTTTGATTGAAAACAAAAAGAAATGATTTAGGCAATCTTTTTGTTTAATTGTAGTATTACAAATTTGAAGTACAGAGTAAGTAGGCAGTTTTTATATTAATTATAATACAGAAAGAAATGCTAATTAATTAGGTAAACTATAAAAATGTTTATTATAGCAATAAACATGTCTGCTTTTTCAATGATCCTTATTAATTATTCAAAAAAAATCACAGCAAAAATAGGTGTATGTATGTTTTTATTGAAAAGAAACAAATCAAAAATATTCTATAAAAATAAATAAAATTATTATTACATTATGTTTAATGTATTTGTCTTCATATTTATTAGTACATAGCAACTGAAGTTCATCTTCCATTTTTCTCTACCATTTCTCCTCAGAACTAAAAGAAAATAAAAAGTTTATAAAATTATCCATTTTTACGATTCTACACTCACAAAGGGGTGGGGACACCCATCGACATACTGAAGTCTTGATCCATATAGTTATAAAGACTGAAAAAAAACAATTTAATTCTAAATACTCTAAATAAATATTTTTACTAACAAAATTATTTCACACTCATTTCAGCAAAAGTTTTAAACAATCCATTTTATCAGAACTGTAAATGAAATAAAAAAATTAGATGTTTCTTCTAAATAGGTGTTGACATTTTTTTACTTACTGAATGGTTATAGCGAACACTGCTAGGTAGGTATATGGAATATTATTTGGACCTGTGCGGGCAGTTACATCAGGCTTCATTTTAATTACATAATCAGAACTGTAAATGAAATATAAAGATTAGATGTTTCTTCTAAATAGGTGTTGACATTTTTTTACTTACTGAATAGTTATAGCGAACACTGCTATATGAAAATTATTTGGACCCGTCACTTGTCAGTTCTGAAAATGAAAAGAAATTAGATTTTTGTAAACAAGTCTTGTTAGTGTTTTTACTCACGCATTAGTATCGGCATCCATATCTTTGCCCTAATTATCTGGATTCTGTCTTGCCAGACTTCTTTTTCTCATATTCTGATATTTCTTGCTTGATATATGGGGGGTCAATGCATTTCTGTCCTTTTCCTATTTGATTTCCGATTATTTCAGGATTCTGTATAGAATTGCTTCAGTTTCAGACACATTTTTTCGGCCCATATTTTTCTATTTATCTCAATTTCCTGTATATACAGGGTGTCCAGAAACTCTCCTGCCAAACGGAAACTACAGTTACTAGAGGTGATGTTAAGTCGATTTAGCTCAAATTACCTTAATCCGAAAATGCTTCCTAAGAGAGCTACAGCCCTTTGAAGAAGACGTCCTCATATGAGTTTTCTTCAAATTATTCAAAAATACCGTTACTTAAAATATTCAAACTTGGTATAATCAATAAACAGTTACAAACCAGTCGTTCGCTGTAAATAATTTTTTTTCAGATCCATCACAAGCATGTCAGTCGGGGGGACCAACAGGTATTTTTATTAAAAACATTTTATTTTCAAGTTTTTTATGTATCCGACACCGAATTTGGAAAATTCAAGATAATTTTCATAAAAAATGTTCTCTTCTTTCAAATCGATATCATGAACCGTTTTCGAGAAAAATAAATTTAAACTTTATGTGTTTCTTACATAAAATCATGTTGGATTATAAAATTGTATCTGTAATATTTTAATAAAAATACCTGTTGGTCCCCCCGACTAACACGCTTGTGATGGATCTGAAAAATTTTTTTTACAGCGAACGACTGGTTTGTAACTGTTTATTGATTATACCAAGTTTGAATATTTCAAGTAACGGTATTTTTGAATAATTTGAAGAAAACTCATATGAGGACATCTTCTTCAAAGGGCTGTAGCTCCCTTAGGAAGCATTTTCGGATTAAGGTAATGCGAGCTAAATCGACTTAACATCACCTCTAGTAACTGTAGTTTCCGTTTGGCAGGAGAGTTTCTGGACACTCTGTATAGATCTTTATTATCGCAGACATACACAACAAAGTAACATCTGCTACTATTAGCACAACACAACCCCGCTGTGTTGTGACTATTAGTTATTTTGGTGTATTCTTTGGTTATATTCTGGTTATATTCTATTGCCCGATTGCCCCTGGATAAAAAAACACACGCTACCCCTACCCAGTCGAATTTGTTCGTTTTTTGCACAATAAACGTAAATGTTTAGAATTTACATAGTTGCCACAACTATAAAAATAATGTTGAATTTACTTACCTAGTTATTGTAACGAGAAAATAATAATGAAAAACCTACAATTATCTGAAATGAAACAATAACAAAATAAGCACATACTTACCTGATATATTTCTATTTTGGAAACCCAAAAATTAATCACAATTTGCCTAATGACTAATACACGAATACAAAAATTTTCTCCTTGTTTGAGGATTTTCGTATAACATGGCAACATCGGTTGTGAATGCAGCATTCTGTATTTTACGATTTTACTTGGCTCTTTTGGATTCTAAAGCTTCGATGCCAAATGTAAAAATTATCCCTAGAAATCCTTAGAATTTAATAATCCTCTCCATTATGACGTTAAAAAGAGATGAGGATGGTTATCTAGTTTTTAGCTTGCCATAGGTAATAATAATTGTTGAATAAAATTAATGAATGAGGTAGGTAACATTACATTTTAAAAAATTTCGAAGCATAAATGTTTTGTGGGTAACTTTGTCTTGTCAATATACCTAGTCGAAATTACCATGCAAATTAATTGATTATATAAGCATTTAAAACAATGAAAGAAAATAAGAACCCAAATAATAATTATTAAAGGATGACTTAGTAATAGTGTTAGTTGTTGATTTGAAAAATATTTTAAAACAAAGGAAGACTAAAAAATTAATTTCGTCTGCCTACTCTAGAAATGGCAATAGCGCTTCTTCGTCATAGACTTGGTAGAGTTGAAATACCTATCTCAGCTTTATTTATTTTTTCCTTCAATCTGTTTTCTTATCTTATCAGTAGGTACTAATTATGTGGCTTCAATTATTTTTGGAATGAGGGTAGGTCCGTAGAATGGGTAAAAAAACTGAAGTTTCTATAATGTTTCAGCGAAAAGCTCGGTCAAATTCAGTTCCTTTTTGTATAAACATATTTTAAAATAAGTAATCTTTTAAAAACGAAAAGATGTTTAGAATTAAAAATAACTTTCAAATAGGTATTCAATATTGTTTATTTAGATCAAAACAATAATTTTTTCGACATTTTCTGTGAAATAAAAAAATTTTTGATGTAAAACAATGTGTTCAATATTTGGAAGTTATTTTTAATTCTAAACATATTTTCTTTATAATTTTTGAAATTGTCCAACATAAATGTACCTACCTACCTACTTGAGACTCGATCTTGAGCAAAAATCACATCTAATTTATATTTTGATATCTAATGTATATATTATAGTTTATTTCGTATTCAATAAATTATTTAAAAAAAATGAAAAATGGTCCGTAATAATTAATAATGGGTTGTAAGTTGTGTTGTATATATTATATCTATAGGTAACCTATCACATGAAAATATTCACAAGATTAGCTTTTTGCAGTGTTTTTTCATTCAGATAATTCCAATGGATTTTTGTTAGGTCGGCTTGGTTTGCTTTGTATTTTATCATTAGGTACTTATCTACTTCTCAATAAATGGAAATTATAAATCTCGATATATAAAACTTGAAAATATAGAGAAACGACGATAATGATTGGAATATTATTTTAATTTCAAAATTAACCTATAAAAGTACAGAAAAAAATTAAAGAAGAAAAGAGAATAACTACCTATAGATAAAATAAGCATACTAGCTGTTGAGTAAAAATAGCAAATAACTGAAATCATAATTTACCTATTGCGATTGAAAATAAAAATATTTGCTGGCAAAAATTGTGTTTGTTTGAAACCAAAACATCGAAACAGCTGATCCGGAGAGAAGTTTGTTTGAATCGCATAGATAAATACTTTATACCTATACGGTCAAGAGTGGAAAGACAAAAAGAGAGAGAGAAAATAAATTGCATAAATAAAAGCCGATTCGGTACTACTAGCGACATCTATCGTACATATTTTGAACCAAAAAATTACTAGATAAGTAGCAAGTTTTGTGTAAGTTTTAAGGTTTATACACCTGCGCGGAGGGCCCTCTTAAGTCGATTTAGCTCAAATTACCTTAATCCGAAAATGCTTCCTAAGGGAGCTACAGCCCTTCTGAAGAAGACGTCCTCATATGAGTTTTCTTCAAATTATTCAAAAATACCGTTACCTAAAATATTCAAACTTGGTATAATCAATAAACAGTTACAAAGCAGTCGTTCGCTGTAAATAATTTTTTTTCAGATCCATCACAAGCGTGTCAGTAGGGGGACCAACAGGTATTTTTATTAAAAAAAATTTATTTTCAAGTATTTTATGTATCCGACACCGAATTTGAAAAATTCAAGATAATTTTCATAAAAAATGTTCTCTTCTTTCAAATCGATATCATGAACCGTTTTCGAGAAAAATAAATTTAAACTTTTTGTGTTTCTTACATAAAATCATGTTGGATTATAAAATTGCATCTGTAATATCAAGTTAGCTTTGAAAAATCAACAAATTGTACAGATACTGGTAACAAAAGTCGTAAGTATGAAGTTGCTTACATTGTTTTGGAAATTTTAAATTAATTTTATTTCTTGAGGGTATAAAACAACAATCAACATTAAAAAAAAACAAAGTTAGGGATAATCACCAACAGAAATAAGAGAATTAATTTTACAACATATGCTCTACATGACGACCGTTTGTCTCAATACACAAATTTATTCTTTTCTCTAAAGATCGTCTAATTTTTGCAAAAACTCCTGCATTATTTCTAATTTCATTACAAGCGTTTTGAATTCTTTGCCCCAGCTGATTACGGGTTTCTATTGGAACAGCATAGACTAATGATTTTAAATAACCCCAAATACAAAAATCACAGGGGTTTAAATCTGGAGATCTTGGGGCCAATTAACTGGACCACCTCTTCCAATCCATTTATCGTGATAGTTATTGTCGAGATATTGACGAACTTCTCTACTGAAATGAGCTGGGCAGCCGTCGTGCATGAATCATAAATTATTTCGAATCATCAGGGGAACCTCATCTATTAAATCAGGTCAAACATTTTGTAGGAAATTAAGATATGCTTGTCCTCTTAAACGGCTAGGAAGCTCTACGGGTCCCAGAAGCTGATTACCGATTACACCTATCCAAACATTTATACTAAATCTTTGCTGGTGCTTTTTCTTTACTGCTGCATGAGGATTATCACCAATGTAGGCATAATGATGAGCATTATGTAAATTAAAAATTCCGTGTCTGGTAAACGTAGATTCATCACAAAATAAAATATTGGAAAAGAAATTAGGATCCTGATTTTTTTTGTTCCGCAACCAGTTTGAAAAATCTATGCGGGCAGGGAAATCACCATCTACCATAGCATGAACATTTTGAAAATGGAAAGGATGAAGGTTTTCTTTATGAATAATATTCCATATGGAAAACTTGGAAATGCCAGGATACATAGCAGCGAGTCTTCTGGTGCTAACCTCAGGATTATTTTCGATTTCAATGGAAATATCGTCTTCGTATTCCATTGTCACATCAGGTCGTCTACCAGTTTCAGTATTTTTAGGTACTACTGAGCCACTTGCTCTTAATCTTGGATGAAGAAGGATGCCTTCTGTTTGGAAATTTTTGAGCATATCTTCGCTCTGCTGCACGAGCGTTACATTGTACTTCCCCATAAACTAAATGCATATCAGCATATTCTTCATTCGAAAAATAAACCATTTTGATCAAATTAACTATTATTTTTTACCTTTCACACACAATAACAATAATAACTGTTTAGAATCAAAATAATTTGACACATTGTCAGATTTTGTTGATTTTTCAAAGCCAACTTGAAATTACAGATACAATTTTATAATTCAACATGATTTTATGTAAGAAACACAAAAAGTTTAAATTTATTTTTCTCGAAAACGGTTCATGATATCGATTTGAAAGAAGAGAACATTTTTTATGAAAATTATCTTGAATTTTCCAAATTCGGTGTCGGATACATAAAAAACTTGAAAATTAAATTTTTGTAATAAAAATACCTGCTGGTCCCCCCGACTGACACGCTTGTGATGCAGTAGCGGATTTAGGTTTGATGGCGCCCTTTTATATATATATATATATATATATATATATATATATATATAAATTACTAGAAATATTTGCCAACTCAGTAACGGAGACGATTTATTTGGGGATGTGGCAAAGTATTAATCACAGAAAAAAATTATAAAAAACGTCTATTTTTAGAAACCGCATTTATTTCACAAGAAAATAATTGCATTAATAAAAAAACAGACCTGAATAACCTTAGTGTGATGTATGCCTATCTCTTAGATTTTGAAAAACAATCTTTACAAAATTCAAATTCCAATCAAAATTAACTTTATTCGAACAGACCTTTATAGATTAAAATTTTTGTTTAATGTCATATTGAATGTCATATTGTTTTTTGAGTTTAATATGTAATGAACGTTTATGTCAATTATAAAATTTAATTTTTATCTATTTTTACAATTATACCGACATCCTCGTTTAAATAATGTAAGTAAATTTTAACATTAATTTATTTTATAATTTGACCATCCTAATAATTTTCAGTCCTTGAGAATGAATATGTTATATTCGAAAGCTTGGAATATATTTTAAAAAGAGTACTCTCTGGTATTTTATTGCCACATCCCCAAATAAATCGTCTCCTATATATATATATATACATTAGGGTGTGCCAAAATTATCGGTAAATTGAAATATAACGATAAAAATATATTTGACTCGGAGCAATTTTTTTTAAAGTTTAAATTTTTTTTCGTAATTTGTATTATATTCCTATATATTTTTATGACTTTCCAAATTCATTCTGCGATTTTTTAAAATTGATCAATCATGCTTATCGTTGGGGGCTTTACATTACGTAAAACTATACAATTTTTACGAAAAATTGAAAAATAAAAAATATATTGCATGAGTCAACTGATATACTTGTATAATTTATCATGGTAAATTAATTTTTCGTTTTATAAAAAAGCGCAAACAAATGTTACAATTAAATTTTGAATGAAAAATATCAAAAAAATCTAAATTCGTAAATAAATAATATGCTAGCATTAAAAAAAGTTTTTTACAATCTTTTTGTTAGATATTTTAAATTTTAGTACTTGCCTGATTAATTATTTTAACAAAGAAATTCTACCCTCAAAATGGTACTATGTTTCTATAGTAAGAGCGCAATAAAATAAATTTTAAAATTTGGTCTTACAGTTTACAGAAAACCCAATAAATTTTTAATTTTAGTCATCTTAAAAATTTTGGCGCCCCTAAAAATTTGGCGCCCTAGGCCCGGGCCTCACGGGCCTATGCCTAAATCCGCCACTGTTGTGATGGGTCTGAAAATAATTTATTTACAGCGAACGACTGGTTTGTAACTGTTTATTGATTATACCAAGTTTGAATATTTTAAGTAACGGTATTTTTGAATAATTTGAAGAAAACTCATATGAGGACGTCTTCTTCAAAGGGCTGTAGCTCCCTTAGGAAGCATTTTCGGATTAAGGTAATTTGAGCTAAATCGACTTAACATCACCTGTAGTAACTGTATTTTCCGTTTGGCAGGAGAGTTTCTGGACACCCTGTATAATAATATTATAGGGAATGATAGTAGGAGAATAAAAAAAATCTTTTGCAAGTGAGAAACTATTATTAATTTAACATCTTTCAGAAAATAAAATATCCAAAATAAAATACAAAAACAGTCAATAGAAAATAAATAATAAAATAAATCAAATACATAAAAAAGAGCCTTCAACAAATAATCAAGCAAATCGCAGTTTTACTCTCAAGTTTAAACAAACTAGGTTTCAATGAAAAAACAACACTTATTTCTATAAAAAACAGAATTAAAGGTTTAAGAATAAATTAAACAATAACAAAAATGTAAAGCAATTCATAATATGCATAGTAGGCATGAAGAAAAATATGTGAAACTAGTTTTATCTTGACAATATTTATTAAAGGTCTATGAATTTTATAGCATGCAATAGTTTTCAAGATAAGTACTGATTTTTTTAAACTTTTTTTTGTGATTTGTTTTGAAAATTTTTATATACATCATCGTAATATTTTCTGATTCTTAAGTGAATGACACATCAAGTATTTGACTTTTAATTTGATCTAAATGTTCAGCACAAGTAAGTAAACCAACTAAATCATACATGTTTTAATTAAAAAATCTCAAATTTCTGTTTATATTAGGAATATAGCCAAATCTAAAATAAAATCAATCATACCATGTATATTACTGTTAATTAGGTAACATCTTTACCATAAAGTTAATCTATCTTTGGTAACACTCCTTTGGTAACACTCCTTGAACATTGTAAATGTGTGCTGAGGTTCTCTAATATTGGTTATTAAGTTAGCAGCACACTCTTCACAAGTTTTGTTTAACTTTATTTTTTTTATTATATCCTTAATCACATTAATATACAGTGCTTCTCAAATGTCCCCTCCCCCCCTCTTTTTTTTTAATGAGACTGATGAAATTTGGAGGGTGAAAATGAACTATTGTAAGCTTTGAAAGGTATTTAGAATACCTATTCAATCATACTAATTTTTGAAGCTTGCTTCTTATTGCACGACATACGACTTTTGAGAAGGCTAGTGAACTCGTAAAACGTGTAATCGTTACGAAAAGTCCGTCACGCAACAGTGTTGCCATATTTCTGAAAAGGCTAGCGTTCGTCACGCGATAACTCATTCAAGCGACTGAGCGCATTCTCTCTTGCCGCACTGAGCTCGCACACCTATAGGTGTGAAAAATTGTTAAAAATTGTCAAAATTTTGAAAAAATCGTTAATAATTGCCAAATATGTTAAATTTTTTGAAAAATTGTCAAAAATTTTTAAATATGGTCAAAAATTGTCAAAAATTTGGAAAAATGATCAAAAATTGTCAAAAACTGTCAAAATTTTGAAAAAATGGTTAATAATTGCCAAACATTTTCAAAAATTGTCAAAACCAATCAAAATTCGTCAAAAATTATCAAAAATGGTCCAAAAGGATCAATAATTGTTAAAATTTCGAAAAATGGTCAAAAATTGTCAATAATTGCCAAATATGTTAAAATTTTTGAAAAATTGTTAAAAATTTTTAAATATGGTCAAAAATTGTCAGGAATTTTGAAAAATCGTCAAAAATTGTCAAAAACTGTCAAAATTTTGAAAGAATGGTTAATAATTGCCAAATATTTTCAAAAATTTGGAAAAATGGTCAATAATTGTCAAAATTTTTGAAAAATGATCAAATTTTTCGAAAAATTCTCAAAAATGGTCAAAAATTGTAAAAATTTTGAAAAAATGGTCAATAATTATAAAAAACTGTTAAAAATGGTCAATAATTATTTAAAATTGTCAAAATTTTGAAAAAATGGTCAATAATTATAAAAAACTGTCAAAAATGGTCAATAATTATTTAAAATTGTCAAAATTTTTGAGAAATGATCAAAATTTTTGAAAAATGCTCAAAAATTGTCAAAAATGGTCAATAATTGTTAAAATTTGGAAAAATGTTTAAAATTTTTGTAAAATTGTCAAAAATGGTCAATAATTGTCAAAGACGGTCAATAATTGTCAAAACCAATCAAAATTCGTCAAAAATTGTCAAAAGTGATCCACAAGGATCAATAATTGTTAAAATTTTGAAAAATGGTCAAAAATGGTCAAAAATGGTCAAAAATGGTCAAAAATGGTCAAAAATGGTCAAAAATGGTCAAAAATTGTCAAAATTTTGAAAAAATGATCAATAATTGCCAAATATGTTAAATTTTTTGAAAAATTGTCAAAAATGGTCAATAATTTGTCAAAGACGGTCAATAATTGCCAAAAATTGTCAAAATTTTTAAAAAATTCTCAATAATTATAAAAAACTCTCAAAATGGTCAATAATTATTTAAAATTGTCAAAATTTTTGAGAAATGATCAAAATTTTTGAAAAATTGTCAATAATTGTCAGAACCTGTCAAAAATGCTCAAAAATTGTCAAAAATGGTCAATAATTCTTAAAATTTGGAAACATGGTCTAAAATGGTCAAAATTTTTGAAAAATTGTCAAAAATGATCAATAGTTGTCAAAACTGTCAAAAATGATCAATAGTTGTCAAAACTGTCAAAATTGGTCAATTATTGTCAAAAATGGTCAATAATTATTAAAATTTGAAAAAACAGTCAAAAATTGTCAAAATTTTTGAAAAATGGTCAATAATTGCCAAATATGTTAAAATTTTTGAAAAATTGTCAATAATTGTCAAAATTCGTCAAAAATGGTCAAAAATTGTCAACATTTTAGAAAAATGGTGAAAAATTCACGAAAAATGGTCATTCTATTGTGCATAAGAAGCAAGCTTCTCTCGGCGGTCCGACGACCGCTCACCTTTTTTTTTTAATTAGCGATGATTTGATGGTTAAAATAAATAAACACTAAAATTTGAGTTTCGCTTTTAATTAATAAATATTTAAGAACAAGTTCTTATAATAATTGTTCAAAATGTGCTCCACCTACTTCCTGGCAATAAAACATCCCATTATTAAACTCTTGTCGGACCCGATAAAATGTGTCAGGGGAAATTGCCCTACTTTCTTCAACAAATTCGTTGTTTTAAAACGTCAATACTGTCAGGAGCTGTAGCGTAAACTTTAGATTTAAGGTATCCCAACAGAAAAAAATCTAAAGGTGTTAGGTCCGGTGACCGAGCTGGCCATTCTATTGGACCGCGTCGTCCAATCCATCTACCAGGATATTCCTCATCTAGATAACGTCTTACTGCAAAGTAATAGTGTGCACGAGCACCATTTTGTTGGAACGTTATTTCCAAGTTACCAAATTCATCTGGATTATCTTCCAGAATTTGAAGAATTAACGGTTCAATTGTGCTTTCTAACATCTCGAGATATACTTCACAGGTTAAATTAGAGTTCAAAAAAAGAGGCCCGACTATGTGGTTTCCCAAAATACCTGCCCAGACATTTACTTTTAATGGGAACTGTGTATACTGTGTAACTTTTTTGACAATTAACCATAGGCGGACTTTTGAATCTTTATTAATTAAAAGCGAAACTCAAATTTTAGTATTTATTTATTTCAACCATCAAAAACATCGTAAATCCCAAAAAAATTAGAATAGGTATTCTAAATACCTTTCAAACGAGGTGTCACTTGCCATAAGGTCCCATTTAATATTATTGGTTTCAGTTGCCTGGTGACGTCACCGATGCCTATTACGTCACCTGTTACCACTAGTACAGAAGCTTACAATAGTTCACTTTCACCCTCCAAATTTCATCAGTCTAAGTATAACCATTCAAAAGAAAAGAGGGGGGGAGAGGACTTTTGAGAAGCACAGTATATAGTACCCACATATTATTTCGGGTCATGAAGTTTTGGGAAATTCTCATTCTTGCCTGCAAAATAAAATGAAAAATAATGTTTCCATTATTCTATGAAAACCTAACCTCAAACGTATAAAATAAAAAATCTACTTTTTTAACTTTCCTATGATTAATGACGATAAAATCCTGTGATAATAGCACCAATGATAAAAATAATTAAGTAATAATTTAAAAATGGCAACGACCAACATCAAATTTAAATAATGTTCCAGCTCCTTCCATATGTTTTAAAACCTCTTTTAATATCTTTCTATGGACTAGCCTGTATATGTATTACAGGAGCAATGAAAACATGACCTACGGCGGACATGGAAGTAATTCTCAACTTCACGTCACTACATATGGTAGTGGAAAATGCTGACGGTTGGCATTACTACACTGCGACCTACAGATTGCGAAAAATCTTATCTCGACATACGACCCACACAAGCACGACAAGGACAATACGAACAACACCACTTGAAAGAGAGAGAAGAATTGTTCGTACACGCCCATCTAGATGGGCGTGTGCGAACAATTCCTCTCTCTCCCTCAAGCAGCGTTGCTCATACTATCCCCGTCGCACCTGTGCAAATCGTATGTCGAGATAAGATTTTACGCAATCTGTATAATATCTTATGTAATACAGACTGAGTAGAGAGGGATTTATAAAAAAAAACCACCTCCTCGCGTTATCAGTTCTAAAATGGTATGGAAATGTCTAGGGAAACTCAATGAACTAGGCTAGAGCAGCATCGTCACTTTACTGAGGGTTCCAGGACACACTGGAATAGAAGGAAATAACTTAGCAGATTAACCAGCAAAAAAAGGGGATGAAACACTTTTAGGTCTCAGTGAATGTCGCCCCAATTTACTACATACATACATCTTCTTCTCCTTCCTCTATTGCGTATCCATTATTGAATATTCACAATCACATGTTCTTATAGTCCTGTCGATTTTCTAACGTTTCGAAATCATGACATCCTGCCGACTTCTCTCCTCTCCTCAGATTCTTATTGTGAAAAATGTTGAAATTGATAAAAAATCGGAACGCCACTGATGTCCTTGTACAATAGAAACATTAAACGTACCAAAGTATAGGAAACATGGTCAGGTAAAAATATCAATTTCTCACTTTCTCACTGAAACCCTAGTGAGTCTGGGGTACAGTGAAATCATAAAAAAAATCAACATCCTGACCAAAGACCGAATCAATTTACAACTTTCTGCTAAAGTATAATAAGTACACATACAAAAGCCTAGAAGCTGAAAAGGGACCATAAATAACATTCGATAATGGAAGGAATAGAGCGTAAGATTTATTGTTTATTGCGGACCTCAACAAATACTGTTCATAAACAAACTTTTGGATTATGATTTTTGAAATGCTATTGATTTATTTATTGCAGTATAAAAAATACTCCATAAACATTATCACCGTATAAATGAAAATTAAACTTTATTTACAACAAAAAATTATTGTAAGCTGAAAATTCTGCAAAAATAATTCAGTTTCCGACTATTAGCACAGATATGTGAGATTTTTGTAAAAGATCATTTTTACATACAAATAGCCCTCTTTTTATTGGATTACACTGTATATTGACTTCAATATTTTGCGATGTACTTGGAAAGTAAATGCGAAAGGAAGTTTTCATGAAAGATTTATTTGGAAAATATGGAGTATAATCAAGACCTATTCTAATATTCTATTATCACTGGCTTTTGTTAGAAATAACCCAACTGCTATGAAATACAACGTATTTCTCATATTGCACAAAACTTTTTGCTTATACATTTGTACAAGTTGTTCAATACATATTTTCTCACGCTTCATATATTTAAATGGATGAATAATAAAATAATTAGACTATTATAAATTGACTTCGGCTGCTGTGAAAAAAATTGTACAGATTGGTGAAACAAACAAATAAATCAAAATGAGAAACGCAAAATTAATATTACAATTTTCAATATATTGAAGTCAATTTAATTCATAAAAAATCAGTAGCTTTATAATAGATTCATTAATTTAAATCGAGGCTTAAGCTGAGGAAATTTAGAAAAAACTTATTTAATCAATTATGCCATAATTAAATCAGTAATTGTATTTTGCATTTAACATTGTAAGGAGGGAAAAACTTGACTTGAGGAGAATGAGTGATTTGTAAAGATTGATATATTTAATTAGAATTTAACTTTTAATTACTTACTGTGTACTTACATTATATTGTTTATAATATAGATAATAAAACAAATCTAAATGTTGAAAATAACTATTTACAAGACACTGGACGTGATGCCTGGATTTAATTGAACAGTCCATGTGGACATGGTCCAAGTAGGTTGAACAACCGAGATGACGTACCTGGAATTAGATAGAAAAACACTCTGAGTATTCAATTTGCCATAAATAATGATTAATTATTCAACTAACGATTAGTATAGTTGAAATCCCCAAAATTAATAAAAGTATTAATAATATACAAGGTGCATCTTATGTGTTTGAACTGTGATTATGCATATCAGTACTAAAGTAAAGTTAAAACTTCACTTGATCAAAAATAAATGCCTAATAGTAAATATTTAGGGTTATTAGGAAAGGTGCAAGGGGCGCAAACTCTCCCCATGTAAGGAATATGTGGCACAAACTCTCCACAAACAATATTATAACTACTGTAAGTGGCACAAACTCTCCACAGCACAGCAAAATAATAATACACTGCAAGTGGCACAAACTCTCCACAGTACAGCTAAGTAAGGTTACACTGCAAGTGGCTCAAGCTCTCCACAATACAGGGGGGTGGAAGGAGATATAGGTGACGTGAGAAGTCACCCTGTATCAGGAATGGACAAACCGCAAGTGGCGCAAACTCTCCACCGTACAGTATAGGTATGTGAGTTAAACTGCAAGTGGCACAAACTCTCCACAGTACAGCTAAATAAGGTTACACTGCAAGTGGCTCAAGTTCTCCACAATACAGGGGGGTGGAAGGAGATATGGGTGACGTGAGAAGTCACCCTGTATCAGGAATGGACAAACCGCAAGTGGCGCAAACTCTCCACAATACAGTATAGGTATATGAGTTAAACTGCAAGTGGTACAAACTCTCCACAGTACAGCTAAATAAGGTTACACTGCAAGTGGCTCAAGCTCTCCACAATACAGGAGGGTGGAAGGAGATATGGGTGACGTGAGAAGTCACCCTGTATCAGGAATGGACAAACCGCAAGTGGCGCAAACTCTCCACAATACAGTATAGGTATATGAGTTAAACTGCAAGTGGCACAAACTCTCCACAGTACAGCTAAATAAGGTTACACTGCAAGTGGCTCAAGCTCTCCACAGTACAGTAGGATTGGATGAATAGGAAATGCAACAACAAATTAATGTTCTTAATAACGTTGAATATTAATGAACTTTAAACAAAGTAATTATTAAAAATAATTAGCAAATATATATACTCTATGTGATAAAATATCTTTTAAATTCAAATATCAAATAACAGGCAAAACTGAATTACTCTGTGAGATAGACTCACCTATTTAACTCCTGATATGCACCACAATACACACTATATTTTAATAGATTTATTTGGCTCAAGTGAACACTTCAGTTATTTTCTAGAAACTAAATCTCAAATCGTTCATAAAATTTTCTTTCCCCTTTCGTGGCCTCGAAGACTACGTGACATTTTGATACTTTATTTATCTGTTTCAGACAATTGGTTGTTTGGTCGAGAAATGCATTTATGAAATATTAGGGTATACCCATGATTTAATTCATTTTACTTGGAACGAAAACTATTTTAAGAATAACAGGCTGAGAAAAAAAAATTGTCTAACAACATTTTGGAAAGAAAAATCTAGTAGTATGTTTTTGTTGGGATTTTCTTGTTTCCCTTCCCCTTTTTTAAGAAAGAGAGAAAACATTTGTTTCTCACCTTGAAAAACTTGAGGATTACAATAAATCACATACGTGTTTGTTTTATATTACCTATTTTTGAGAATATTTTTTTAATTAACACGCTTATATTAGTTTCACTTGTATGTGAGTTTGTTTGTAACTCTCCTAGCAAGTGGCTTATTACTGTTAGTATATCCAAACGATTTAAGTACGTTCATTGGCCGAGCGGGCGTCGATGACGTCGGATTCACCGGTTGTGAATCCCGTTCACGGCTAAAAAAATTTTTTTGCGTGTTGAAAAATATATAGGGTGTATAATTTATAAAGCAACCTTTAAACTCGATTTTTAGTCACTTTAAACGCTCAGTTTAATTCGAAATTTTGCACACACGGCAAGCACCGATGACAATACAATATAGTAGTAAAATATAGGGTGTTTCATTTATAATGAAACCTTTAAATTCGATTTTTACCCACTTTAAACGCTCAGATTAATTCGAAAGCTTTTTATATAGTACTAAAAAGTGAAAAATAAATTATAGTTCAAAAAAACTAAAAAACACGCTTTAGAGGTTAAAAATAATTCTTAATTTAAGAATAAAATGATTAACGAGAAAATTAATGTCATTGTGTCAATATAAATTGTTGCAATTTCTTACTAGATCTATTCCGAAATGCAGAGTTAGTGTATAAATGTATTACAAAGCCCCCCACGCTATTACCACAATGACATTAATTTTTTCGTTAATCATTTTATTCTTAAATTAAGAATTATTTTTAACTTTTTAGTTCGATTACCTCTAAAGCGTGTTTTTTCAGTTTTTTTGAACTATAAATTATTATTTTTGCAGTATTATCTTCTTCTTTAATTTGTTCCTCTTAGATAAGTGGCATCTCTTAGAACCTCTTCAGTTTTTACAGGATGAATAATTTAATAATTCAAGACCTTTTGAAGCACTTCAAATAATTTCATCAACTTTTTCCGATTATATTTTGATGAGTTTGTTATTTGAAAAGTGATCTAATCGGCATTCAAAGTCTATAAAGATTTCCTTAAAACAAACTAAAAGGCATCTCACTAATTAAAAACGAAAGTTCCTTTGTACTTTGGTTTGAAAGTTTCTTAGTAAGAAAAGTTAATATATTAGGTATCTGTGAGTTTCTGGAAAATTTTTCATTTCGAAATATCAAGAAGAGCATTAATTGAATAAAATTTAATCAGTTTTTCAAAATTTTCTAGGAAAACAGATCAAAGTTTTTATCCACTTGACTCACACCATTACCAGACTTGAAAAGAATGCCATTCGATGGAACACATACGGCTCAAAAGCATTAGAAAGAACTGGGAAAAGGCTTGGGGAAAAGGCCAGGTATCTTTCAAGCGGAAATTCACGCCATAGGAAAGTGTGCCCAGTTCAATATTGATAAAGGATATAAATGGCAAAGGATTATCGTCATGTCGGATAGTCAAGCAGCCATTAAAGCATTGAGTTCTTGTGTAATCAGTTCCAGAATGTTATGGAAATGCCTAGGCAAACTTTACTGTGGATTCCAGGACACACTAGAATAGAAGGAAATGAAATAGCAGATGAACTAGCAAAGAGGGGGACCGAAACACCCTTTTGCGGTATCAGAAATAGGCAAAGACTAAAAAATAGAAGATCTGACTATTGGAAAGATCTAGTAGGGCTTAGGCAATCAAAGATACTTCTGGATGACTACAACCAGTTGGGAACAAATGAATGCCTAAGTCAGAGTAAAACTGCACTAAGAGTTTTAATAGGCGTCCTGGATGGGCACCTGAAAAAGCTCAAAATAGTGGAGGAAGAAGAATGTAGATTATGTGGTATAGAAGAAGAAACCTCCATCCACATAATTGCGGATTGCACGGCAATTCAGAATCCTAGGGCACAACACCTAGGACGCTACTGGATAGATGAGGGACACTTACCCAAACTAAATCCTGCAGATATCCTATAATTCCTCCGGGAAATAGGTCTAAAGGAGCTACTAGTCTCTGAGACTTTCCTCAGGAACTAAGTTGAAGAAAGGGGGCGCAATAGATCTTTTAGTATTTCAACAGATTAACGAACTATCCTTTGAATTGAATTAGAGGATATCAATTTATTTCCGTACACTACTTATTTATATAATTTTTACTGACTTACTCCACACTGAAGATCTATTTTTAAATTTGCGTAAAGATTCATCTGTATATAACGAGTCGCTATTCTATATGGATATAAATAGCAGGTTGATGTATATGAATTTTTCCCGCTAATTTGTTCTATTTCTGGAATGTAAGATACTTTTCCGTGGTTTTTTATATACTTTTTATCAGTAAAATTACACGCCTAATAGACATTTCTGAGTACACATCGAAAAAATTTAATATTATCTCCCAATGTTTTTTATTTGGTTTGCACATTTTTCCCCAAAGGAATAGAAAGTAAATAACAAAATGATAAATACTTCCTCAGTAACACGGAATAACTCATTCTCTCAAATCTATAGAGTTAACAACTGATTATTAAAGAGCCAGGGATGATCTAACCTAACACTTACCTAACCTACGTATCTGCAGATTTTAAGAGAATAGACCATTACAGAACACGTGAGACTTTGACAGGTTGGCCATATTGTGCTGGAGGGCAACCTAATCGATTAGTTAGCGTTGAACCTTGTGCGTTTTCGCATCTGCTCAGTTTAAAGATTTAGTTTTCTGGTGTTATTGTTGAAATAGCTCAGAATATTTGTAGTTACGCCACTGTAATCACGCTCTCGCTCTTTAGCCCTTAAGTTTACCACATCTGTTTATCATCTTGTTATTGTGCATTTTTATGCTGTACCTTTTGTGGTCCCTTTTACGAAAATAAAAGCAGTCTATGTTTAAAATCCAACAAGTGCGTTTTGCTTTACACTTTCCATTCCATCCAATATTATATTAGTTATTTCCATAAAATTGTAGCAAATATGTTTCGAAGTACGTATTATTTATCTCTAAGTGGTCATATCAACTGAGGGTACGATGGAAAAATTTGGATTAAAGACAATATCGACCCATACGCCCTTTCGACACACAGGACAAGTTTCAAGTTGTGATTCACTGAGGGGGCCCGTTTTAAAGCACTGATCCAAGCATCGCGGCTCTGCACAGAGATCAATGGAAACTAAATAGAATACGTGCCCTCCAGCACAATATCGCCGACCTGTCAGTGACGTCATTCTGGAATGGTCTATATAAAATTTTTTGAAAATTATCGTTCCATGAAATGAATTTTTTAAAACATGAATACTTAAAATTGTATTTTTAATGAGACTGTAATTAGTATGTTTTATGTCCAGCAACCCAATTAGGCATTAATAAAAATTAGTACTGCAGTTTACCAGCACGGATATTTTTCATTTTTAATAAAATGTTACCCCCATTTTAAATTCTTCAAGCAGATTTTACGTTAATGATAAACAATAGTATATTAAAAATTATCATCCCTTCTTCAGTTGATTGGACGCAGCGAATTAAAGCATATGAGGCTGTATATTGAACCTGGTTTGAACGTAGAACTACAGAGGATAATAATTTTCAATCCGATATAAAATTAAGATTGGTAATTGCATTCTCGTTAGGTTAAATGCAATTTTTCTCGACAGACGAACGGTTTAGCGGTTTAATCTGTCAGATGAGTTGGGAACAGGTGATTCGGAATTTAAAACTCTCCAACGTAGAAAAAGCCAACTACAGTTTTTCTAATGAAATTACATGTTCGGAAGAACATTTTTGAAGACAAATTACTTTAAGATAGTTCTCCACTGACGGCAAGTTTAATGGTGGCTAAATAATGAAAAATTTTGCTTCAGGAACTAATACATTGTTTTGTAGTTTAGAAATTTTTTTTCGCATTGAATTCCATTAATTTTTTTTTTAGAGAAAATGTCCATTGACTTGATAAGACAATAATATCCTATCTGGTGCTAGCCACCATCAAGGCAAGGAAGGGTGGAGGATGTCCACAAGGAGGAGTAGGTACTATGAGCAACCTTAGTAGACGACCTCCTCACAGTTCACAACAACCTTTTACTGGCTTGGTTTCGCAGACGACATTGCTATTGTAGTCAGGGGCAAGTTTGCTGGGGTGGTATCGGAAATAACGCAAAACAGCCTTATATAGTTAATAATGGGTACATACAAGAGACTGACGTTAATGCTCAGAAAACATAGAATATCAACCTGAAGAAAAAGACGGTACTACCTGAAACCAGTAGTGCTAGGCAGTGGCGGCTCGTGAACTTTTGAAGAGAGGAGGCTGGACATGAATATTGTTGAAAATTGTCAAAATTTTGAGAAAATGGTCAATAATTATAAAAAAAACTGTCAAAAATGGTCAATAATTGTTGAAAATTGTCAAAATTTTTGAAAAATTGTTAATAATTGTCAAAAATGGTCAATAATTGTCAAAACTTTTAGAAAAATGTCAAAAATTATTAAAAACTAGTCAATGATTGTCAAAAATGGCCAATAATTGTTAAAAAATATTAAAAATTTTGAAATATGGTCAATAATTAAAAACTGTCTAAATTTTGAAAAAATGGTTAATAATTGTTGAATGTTTTCAAAACCTGTCAAAATATTTGAAAAATGGTCAAAAATTGTCAAAATTTTTGAAAAATGCTAAAAAATTGTACAATTTTTGTAAAAATGGCCAAAATTTTTGAAAAATTGTCAAAAACTGGACAATTATTGTCAAAATTCTGAAAAATAGTTGATAATTGTCAAAAATTATTGAAAACTAGTCAATGATTGTCAAAAATGGCCAATAATTGTTAAAAAATATTAAAAATTTTGAAATATGGTCAATAATTGTTAAAAACTGTCAAAATTTTGAAAAAATGGTTAATAATTTTTGAATGTTTTCAAAACCTGTCAAAATATTTGAAAAATGTTCAAAAATTGTAAAAATTTTGAAAAAATTGTCAATAATTGTCAAAATTTTTGAAAAATGCTAAAAAATTGTCCAATTTTTGTAAAAATGGTCAATTGTCAAAATTTTGGAAAAATGGTCAAAATTTTTGAAAAATTGTCAAAAACTGGACAATTATTGTCAAAATTCTGAAAAATAGTTGATAATTGTCAAAAGTTTTTTGAAAAATTGTCAAAAATTTTGAAAAAATGGTCAAAAGTTTGGAAAAATGGTCTATAATTGTCAATAATTGTCAAAAATTATCAAAAATTGTCAATTATTGTTAAAAACTGTCAAAAATAGACATTCATTTTCAAAAACTGTCCAAAAAGGTTTAAAGATTGTCACTAATTTTGGAAAACAGTCAAAATGGTCAATAATTATCAAAAAATGGTCAATCATTGTAAAAACTTTTAGAAAAATTGTCAAAAATCGTTAAAAACTGTCAAAATATTTGAAAAATTGTCAAAAATTCTCAAAATTGATCAATAATTGTCAAAAATGTTCAATAATTTTCAAAAAATGGTCAATAATTGTCAAAACTTTTAGAAAAATTGTCAAAAATCTCTAAAAATGGTCAAAAATTGTCAAAATTTTGAAAAAATGGTCAAAAATTGTCCAATTTTTGTAAAAATGGTCAATTGTCAAAATTTTGAAAAAATGGTCTAAATTTTTGAAAAATTGTCAAAAACTGGACAATTATTGTCAAAATTCTGAAAAATAGTTGATAATTGTAAAAAGTTTTTTGAAAAATTGTCAAAAGTTTGGAAAAATGGTCTATAATTGTCAATAATTGTCAAAAATTATCAAAAATTGTCAATTATTGTTAAAAACTGTCAAAAATAGACATTCATTGTCAAAAACTGTCCAAAAAGGGTTAAAGATTGTCACTAATTTTGGAAAACAGTCAAAATTGTCAAAAATTCTCAAAATTGATCAATAATTGTCAAAAATGTTCATAAATTTTCAAAAAATGGTCAATAATTGTCAAAACTTTTAGAAAAATTGTCAAAAATGTTCAAAAATTCTCAAAATTAATCAATAATTGTCAAAAATGGTCAATAATTGTCAAAAAAATGGTCACTAATTGTCAAAACTTTTAGAAAAATTGTCAAACATTTCGAAAAATTGATCAGAAATTGCCATTTGCTGGATAAATTGGTGGAGGCTGAGCCTCCTCAGCCTCCTCCGAGGAGCCGCCACTGGTGCTAGGAGGAACGGTCATTCCATTTGCCAAAGAGACAAAGTACCTAGAAGTCCATTTTGAAAGCAATCATTGCCGTCGTCAGATGCAGAAGAACATGTGGAAAAATCTGGGATCTCAACCCAATGGCTATACACAAGGGTATAGTCAAGTAGGAACTATAAGGCTGTTCAAAGCACACAAAAGCTTGTTTGCTTGTGTGTTATAAAACCCTTCATTGATTTGAAATGGCGTTTCTGTTAAATCTACCACCACTACACATTTTTATACAAAGCGAAGCTAGATCTGTATCACACAGACTACTTTAAAGTCAACAACACATAAGCCAAATGCACAGTGTTGACTATCGAAAACTTATTGAGGAGCTAAGAGCAAAATTCTTAATGACATAACCCATTGCCGTAACGGCCACAAGATATAGCTTAAGTAATAAGTTCCAAGGACGTTTGGTATACGGACGGCTCCAAGGGAGCCGAAATTGTAGGGCTAAGACAAAGGATATCTATTCCAATGAGCTTATCTAAGAAATTGAAAGGTAGAAAAGAACATACCTTTTAGTTGCCATCGTCATAAGCTAGTAAAAGATTGCGTATTGCCTTAAATGCACTGAGAGACCGTTGCAAAGCCACGGTAATCTGGTTATCAGGACACGATCATAAGGGGAATGAAATGGCCAGACAAGGCCTATTAATGCCATTAATTGGACCGGAACCATTCTGCGGCGTCGCAAAAGAAAGAAGGAAACTGCAGATCACATCCTATGTCAGTGCGACTGCCTGGCGAATATGCGGTTTTTTGCAGTCACCTTCAAGAAACTACATAAAAGGTTCAGTTTCGAGGCTGATTAAATACATACCAAAAGTCGGGCTGGAGAATGTAATCTAGATTCAGAAGACCACAAAAGAACTTAAATGGTTGCAGAGGAATAGGACAATTAACCACTTCATGAAATCTAAATCTAATAATTGATTTACCATTGATGTGAGAGATTTTTACTATTTTTAGTTGCTAGTTAATGATTAGCAGATCGTTAATTCTAAGGGTTCAAATTACGTCGCACCGTATTTTACCAAATTTAATAGTGTTGTTTTGCTTTTATCCCCATTTAGAAAACTCTATTTGAAACATTTTTTGAAATCCGCCTTTAAGATTTTGACGTCACTAGTATAAGTTTGACATGGAACAAAATAATCATAAGAGAGTGTAGTTACCCAAATTGAAGAAGAAAACAAGAATTTTAGGTTCGAGTGAAAGTGAGTTGTTTGTATTTGCCTGTGGTTTCATCTTGGTTTAAATTTTTGATTACCTAGCTCGAATTTAAGCTTTATTCCTTTTATTAATAAAATGCTTCAAATTCAAATTGAACAAGGTAAACAATACAGTGATAGATGTTAGATGACAACATTTCTGTCCTGAACAAGCTGAAACATACCAATGAAGGAGAAAGAAGAAGAAGGTGAAACATGAAACAGCAAAGGAAGACTATCGACAACTTCACATTTAAACTAGTAACGTATCTGCATTATTAGTTGCATAGTTTTTTTGTTTTCATTTTTTTCTGTCAATCTAAATACTAAATTTGAAATAATTTTATTTTTGAATATCCCATTTGTCATTTAATTAATATTAGCTAATAAAACATGGGGGTCAAAATTTGAAGTTGAACACCCTATTGAGGTAAGTCAGCATTAACAATTAGGTATAATACAGGTCTGCCAATGAGATCTTATAGCAAGCTGGAAACAAACAAAAAATATATTACTGGGAAAATAAAGGAAGATCGGTGAATTAAGAAAGAGTAAAACCAGAATTAGATAGACAGGAAAAAAAGCAAATTAGAATTTTTGCAGTGCAAGGAAAGTCAACCCACACAGTGTACTTCAAATTTAAACGTAGGTTATTGGTATTATTTTTAATTTCTTTAAATATATGTCGATGTAGGAAGATATTTTTTCAACATTATATATTATACATAAATTACGTCTACATGATTTAGTAATGTCTGTTTAAAACTCTTTCCCACGTACTTGTGAACCTACATTAATTTAAAACTGCATATTCTTTATAATCAAAAACAATGTAAATTAGCTAGTTTTTTAGAAAAATGCATTTGTATGCAGGTGTGACTTGAAAGACTTTGTTTATTGTTTGCGCTTGTCTGTAGATAAATATCGTGAGTGTAATGAAACAATACACTCAGTTTTCATATTAAAATTATTATAGTTTTTGATAACTTAAGGTGTGAGAGCTTAGAAGAAATACTTCTCGGTTTTTTTCAAATTTACTATTCATTAACCAATAATATTGGCATATAAATGCTACGGCTACTCAGTTTAGAGAGCACCTCAGGTGTAGATTCTGAGACCAAACTAGTAAAAATTCAGAGAGTAGTCTTACCGGTTCTCGGGTAATCCTACTTGAAATTTATTTTAATTAAGGTACTGAAGGAAGTTAATTATTTTATTAATCAAGTTACTGAAATTAATAAAAGAAAAATTATGAAAGTTAAGAAAGGTAAGTGGGCGCCACCCTGAATAATACTAGTCTATTTGTCTATTTGTTACTCACATCAGCCTTATAGCGATAAATCCTGGAATATTGGAAGGGAAAAAAACTGTATGAACAACGTTTTTTATTGAGTTATTCTATGTTGAAGAAGCGATCGGTGAAATATATATAGGTATGTTACTTCCTTTGGTTCCAGATAAAGTCCTGGTAATATTCCAGATATAGGTAGTGATATCCTGGATACGGTCCTGGTTCAGATGGAGTCCTTGCTAAAGTTCCTAATCAAGGTACAGATGAGGTTCTGGTTTCAGATGGAGTCCTGGTTAAAGTTCCAGGAAAAGTCCCATATAAAGTTCCAGGTAAAGTGTCCCAAGTAAAGTTCCAGGTAAAGTGTCCCAAGTAAAGTTCCAGGTAGAGTGTCCCAAGTAAAGTTTCCCAAGTAAAGTTAAGTTCCAGGTAAAGTTCCCATGTAAAGTGTGCATTCACATGAATGCACTTTTTTAAGATAAGATACGTTTGCTTCAATAGCACATGTTCACAGGAAAGAAGAATGAAACCTCTTTGCCACTGTTTAAATACAGGAAATCATATGAAAGATAACAGACTTACGGCTCATGTTCATGTCAAGCTCAGACGCTTTGACCAGGAAAGGAATTTACATTTCAATGGTGAATTCTTAATTCACATTTAATTAATAATTGGTAGAAGAAGAGTTCAGAACGAGGTCGAAGTGGCTATTTTCACGACAGACGGAACTCGTTCGGCCCGTATGGAAACGTTGATTTCGACTCTCGTCGACAGTAAATATATTCAGCCTCGAAACATTTCTCGGTGTTGGCATTAGAAAGGACTGTCTATTCGCCGCCCATACGATAATTTATTATTAATTAACTGGAGGAAAGTAAAGTGAACGAAATTAACGACACATAAATTAGAAATCTAGGGGGTCAAGACCTTTCCAACGGTACCTCAAACGACAAAATTTGATTATCTCTAGAAAAGGTATAGAGTTTTGAAATTTTTAAATAGCGACACCACCTAATACTTTTTGATGAAGAAAACCTTTATGTATTTTTTATTTGTCCTTAAATTTAGCAATGGCAGACTAACTCTGCAAATTTCTCCACAACTACTGTTTCATATTTATGTATAATTCTTCTGTAGGTGTGAAAATATGTATTGCAACTTCTCTACCGACTGGACCTATTTTGATGAAATGTGTGTGAGTTCCTGAATGGTTGCAAACGAGTTTGCGCCGAACTCCTTCTAAGCCGATTTTTGTAAAATTTTTAGGGTACGTTTGAATAGTTTAGATTCAGAATTGGTCCCGATAGGTGGCGCTGCAATCGGGTTCTCACTGAACTGCTTCTAAATGGCTGGACCGATTTTGATGGAATTTTGCATATGTACGTTTTTGGTACGGTTATTTAACAAAATGGATAAAATTCACAAAATAAATTTGTAATAAAAATAAAAATGGACACTTACGACAGCACAGACACATCTTAAAACGAGTAAAGGCAATTGAAGCCGGGTTTGTCGTTTGTTCACATTTTAATCCATTGAGAGTTCACCTAACCCAACTTTTTTGTGTTATTTCTATTTGTTTTTTTTCTTTATTTTGTACGCGAGTTTTCATTTTTTTGTAGAGTTTTCTGTATTTTAAGTAAAATTGGATTTTGGAGCGTTAATATATGAAGAAAATGATGATGTGGATGAGGCCTTGGTTTTACACATTCTTCATGATGAGGAGAACTTGGGCAACAGTACACTTATAATAAAAATAAACAAGTAAAGTGACACGTGAAATAAATCGTTTATATTTTATCAAAAATGGGCCTGAGAAATTTTCTCAAAATTTCTTAAATTTTAGTTCCAAGTTCAAACTAAAATTTGCAATTTAGCTTATATCTGTAGTTTTCAGTTTTCTGAAGATGTAGCGCTAAAAATTTGAAATGACACCCGAAAAAAATTGAATTAGTACGGTTTTAAAATAAGGAGAATTGTCAATCATCTTTGAGAATCTCAAACAATAGCATCCGATTGATTCTTGAGGAAGACACTGGTAGCCAATCGATTATCAAGATTACCAAGTGAAGTTCTTGGAGCACGTGAATATTGATGCCAATCATCGTCTTGTCGAAAACATTATCCAAATGAAAGAACTCAAGATAGAGATGAATTATTCAATTGTTAATGTGAAGCAGATCAAAATTTGTAGGCAGCTTTAAGCTTCATATCCCAAAATTAGTTGTTACAGGGTGTTCCATAACTTGGTGCCAGATCAAAATTATGTCTTTTTGAAAGAAACATCCTATATTTATACATGGTGAACTCAAGTACATTATTTTCTCAGTGGGTAATTTTCAATGGATCACCCTCTATTTTGTCAAAGAGAATGGGAAGTGAAGCGGATGTTAGTTTTAAGATAAAATATAGGGTGTAGAGAGACTACCTCTCCACCCGCATCAGCATGCTTACTGTAGTATGTGCATTTTTGGATATAGGAGGAGCTTTTGACAAATGGATGTCGGAACAGCTCACCACTAGAGTAGCAGAGACGAGGACGAGTAAAGACATTGTCTCCATCTGTGCAACTAGAGGATGTCCACAGGGAGGAATACCACCCCCTTTAATGTAGAGCCTGAAGATTGAAGAACTCCTGTGCAATATCCTGCCAAGGTTAGGTTAGGGACTTAACATCATCCCCACCAAAACCATCTAAATAGCCTTCATGAAGAAAAGAAAACTCAACCTCAAAACCATTAAACTTGGTGGGAATGAGGTTGAATGGAGACAAGAAGTCAAATATCTAGGTTTGACTCTAGACAGTAAATTCCTGTGGAACAAACACGAAAAGAAGATTATATACAAAGCAAAAATGGCTCTATTGGTGTGCAAGAATCCGGCATGGAGGAATTGGGGTTGTACCCTAAAAAACCTGAGCTGGATGTACACGGCCATAGTGAGACCAATTATCACTTATGAAGCCATTGCGTGAGACGAGACGAGAGACAAGGAAGTGATTCTCAACCCCACACCACTACATATGGTGGTGAAAAGTGTTGAAGAAAGAACAAGATACAGACTAAGTAGAGAGGGAACCATTAAAAAAAACCACTTCCTCGCTTCGTGGAAATCAGAAAGCTGGGACATGCCACAAGATGGTATGATAAAAAAGTATAAGCAACAAAAAGGAATGGGATACAAATACCATTACCAGAGTTGGAAAGAATGCCATTCAATGATACACAGATGGCTCAAAAGCAATGGAAAGAACTGCGATAGGAGTGTATGGGCCAGGAACAAAACACTCTGAAAGCTTGGGAAAACCCCAAGTATATTTCGAGCAGAAATTCACGCCATAGGAAAGTGTGCCCAGTTCAATATTTATAAAGGATATAGAAGACAAAGGATTATCATAATGTCAGATAGACAAACGGCCATTAAAGCACCCAGTTCTTGTGTAATCAGTTCTAAAATGGTATGGGAATGCCCAGGCAAACTCAATTAACTAGGCGAGAACAATATAGTCACCTTTCTGTGGATTCCAGGGTACACCGGAACAGAAGGAAATCAAATAGCAGATGAACTAGCAAAAAGGGGGACTGAAACACCCTTTTGGGGGCTAGAAACCTTTTGCGGTATCAGCTCCAATGTAATATTGAAAGAAATAGGCAAAGTCAAAAAAAGAGAAGATCTGACCATTGCAAAGATCTAGTAGGGCTTAGACAATCAAAGATACTTCTGGGGGACTACAACCTGTTGAGATCAAAGATATGCCTAAGTCAGAGTAAAACTGCACTAAGAGTTTTAACAGGGATCCTGACGGGTCATTGTCGCCTGAATGGGCACCTGAAAAAGCTCAAAATAGTGGGGGAAGCAGAATGTAGATTATGTGGTATAGAAGAAGATACCCCCATCCACATACATACGGCAATTCAGAATCCTAGGGCACAACACCTAGGAGGCTACTGGATAGAAGAGGGACACTTACCCAAACTAAAGCCTGCAGACATCCTAAAATTCTTCCGGGAAATAGGTCAAAGGAGCTACTAGTCTCTGAGACTTTCCCCAGGAACTAAGTAGAAGTGAGTGGGCACAATAGATCTTTTAGGTCTCAGTGAATGTCACCCCAATATACATACATAGGGTGTTTCATTTAAAAAACCATAACTTTGATCTGGCACCGAGTTATGGAACCCCGTAACATTGTGACTAATTTCTGAAACAATTTTATTGATACCTCTTTTAGTATCTTTTATGATAACATATTATGAAAGTTTACCTAATAAATTGTTATAATAAATGAAAAAAATTCAATCAAAAACATTTTTTTAAACGCAATCCAAATACACAACACAAGAATTTTCCTTTTTCTTTAACAATATCTAATTTAAGTGGATGTTGATGGAATAGAAACGTCAGACTTTTCTGGTTTTGCTTTATTATTATGATTGTATTTTCGAAAGCAAGGAAACGGAAATAAGTAATTCGATTAGAAATAGTATCAAAGAGAAGTTCCATAAGGTCCGTTCCGTTCATTACTGGATGGATGAGTTAAAAGACAATAAACGTAACGCTTTTATTATCGTATCTTCATACTTCATATATTGTGACAATAGTTTAACTGCAAAAGACTGGAGTGGATAATAGCTCATTGGATAACGTTATTATTGACTTCTTTTTGAATCGTAAGTAAAATAATACGAGGATTGTCTTTTATATTTTGCATATAGAGCTAGAAAAAAACAGTAGATAACTTTTAAACACTATTGTTCTTCAAAGTATTCTCCACGTATAGAAATGCATTCTTGCATCCTTTGTTACTAATTCTGGAAGCAGTTATTCCACTCGCTTGTTTGTTCATTCAAAATATAGTCTAGTCTATGAGCTTAAAATGGTGTTAATTCTACATACTTTTTTTTAAATTATGTTCGATCCGGAATAATGTCTAGATCACTGGGCCAAATAATTAAATTAGCCCATGAAAAATTCCAAAAGTTATAAACAATTAAACACCTTCAAAAAATAGTGTTTGGTTTGTAGCTTATTGTTCGTAAATTATGAATATTTTCGAAATTTGAAAAAAAGGTGCTTAAAGAGGAGGAAATTTAGTAAAAAAAAGTTCCAACTTCCGGAACTGTACCACCATTATTTATAATTTTAATTTAACGCTGAAAATAGCCATCCGCGCGCCATTGTTAGGTTGCGCGCACTGCCTCGAAAGCGAGTAAGTCACTTGAAAAAATTTTTTTTAGGTACTCAAAGTTAATTGAAAAATCTAAAAAAAATATAGTATAATCCAAACACTTTCAAGAATTGATTCCCGTTGGAATTTTTCATAAAAACAAGTTTTTCAATATGCTAGATGATTGTTAATTAACAAATTTTTTTCAAACTTCTTCATCGTTCTAAACTAAAAAAATGTTTTTCAAGTTAACAATAAATAACTGATTTGCCATTTTTTGCTAACTTACATTACTTATTATAAACAAAGTATTAACATTTTTTAAACTTTGATGACGCAATCTTGTTTTGTATGTATATAAGAAGAGCTCCACGAAGCGAAATAATTTTACGGCAATTATTCAACATTTTTTTTAGTTTAGAACGACGAAGGAAGTTTGAAAAAATTTTGTTAATTAACAATCGTCTTGCATATTGAAAAATTTGTTTTTATGAAAAATTCCAACGGGAATCAATTCTTTAAAGTGTTTAGATTTTACTGTAATTTTTTTAGATTTTTCAATTAACTTTAATTACTTAAAAAAAAATTTTTAAGTGATGTACTTGCTTTCGAGGCCGTGCGCGCAACCTAACAATGGCGCGCGGAGGGCTATTTTCAGCGATAAATTAAAATTATAAATAATGGAGGTACAGTTCCGAGAATTGGAACTTTTTTTTATTGAATTTCCTCATCTTTAAGGATCTTTTTTTCGAATTTCGAAAATATTATAGACTAGACTAATAGACTTTTTGAAGGCGTTGACTGCATCTTCTGGGGACTGAAACCTTTGACTACGCAGTTCATTCTTAATTTTGGGAAAAGTAGAAAAGTCGTTAGGACTGTATGAAGGATGGTACAACAATTTGATGTTTTCTTGCTTTAAAAGTCGATTGTTTTTCGAGCTGTGTGGGAACTTGCATTGTCTTGGTTGAGGATCACTCGGAGGATCATTGGTCGTTGGTGGGTTGGTTTTTCGAAACTCAGCAATAATTACTTCCGGCAAACAAATCGATGAGTACCAATCAGCAGTAATAGTTCTTTGATCTTGCATAGAAATTGTTGCTATACATGACCCGCTTTTGAGACGTTAGATTCGCCTTGAAAAAGCTTGCAAGGAAAATGCCTAGATTAAAACAGCAATAGTGAAGTGAAATAAGCTGAAAATTAGGTTTAGGCATTTTAAAATTTTTGGATATGAAAATATAAGACTGAAATTCGGAAACCATAGCCTTTGCGCAATACCATCTGTTTTGAAGCAAAGATGTTTTAAATTATTTTATAACGATTTGATACTGTTGAGTAGTTTCTGCAAATGTTTCACGTGTGATTTCAACTTTTTATTGCCATAAACTACATATAAATCTAGATTCTACTTAAATTGGAAAGTTTTGGTACTTCAAATACAAATATGAAATTCTATTACATTAGGGATTTTTCTGTTAGTTTTATGGTAGTCGTTGACCTGCGATATCAAATAGAAACAGGTTTTAGTATAAGATTTGCTCTTTCTTTTTTTAAGCTTCAGTCAACAGTAGCTTGGAATTTAATAACAAGAAATTGCTTTTCTGTGACAATCTGTTAGCCAAGAATGGTAAACAGTCTGAAAATTATGATCAATCATCTGTAAGAAATCGGCCGTTTTGACCTCTAGTGGCCGAAATTCTTTATTTTTCAGGAATTGGGAAATAAATGGTATGAATAAATGTATTATTTTCGTTTACCGTCAGTTCACTGTTTCGTATATCTCTTTCAAGTTCTTAAGCTTCAAGGGTTTGATGAAATTCAATACGTAACGTAGAACTTTCAAGAATTCTTTAAATATTTTTCTTTTTTACTTTCAAGCAAATTATATAAATAACTGAGTGAAATAAAGGATTTTGGTTATTTAAATGAACTTGTCGATTTTTTCTATACAAACTAATCTAGAAAATCAAAAATTCTATTAAATATATATCTACAATTAATTAACTGTTACATAAACAACGAACATATTTTTCAAGTTCAATGGCATCAAAGATATGAGATCGAAATGCAAATATTTCAACCGTTGCATAACTTTTATCAACGGGATTTAAAAAGGAAATAAAAGAAGAATCAATGAGAAATGAGAACGGATTCTAAGAAATATAACAAATCTAAACTTTACTTAATTACAGTTTCCTGTAAAAATTGTCATATTTTAGTAAAGCGTGTTATCAGTAGATGTCAAAGATAATAGTTTAATACTATTATACCGCTTTACAAAATTTGAAAAATAATTAATAATAATAATTTCACTAAGAAGCAACAACTACTTCTCGGGCTATATGCCCCGACAGACATTGAATTAACACTTCCAAGTTAAACGGGGATGGTATATCTGCAAGATATAACCAACCATTCTGGTTTGTAATTAGAAGGGACAACATCACTTGTAGACCGGTTTCGGCGTATTTGCGCCTCATATAGCCCGAGAAGTAGTTGTTGCTTCTTAGTGAACGGTCGTTTTTGAAAAAACTTTGTAAGGCGTTATAATAGTATTAAACTATTATTTTTGACATCTACCAAATCTAAACTGTTTAATAATTTCATTATTGTAAGTATTTTATATATTTTTCAACATAACGTATCTTTATTTCCATGATTAAAACTACTTATTTTCTATCTCTTAAATCCCACTACATTTTGAAAAACAAAAAGATTCTTTGAACCACACTATACTATTCTTCACATCGTATTTTCGACTGTATTTTTAGGAAAAAATTGATTGTTTCAACCCCTTACTACTGGAATCTCTCCATGATTATAAAATAAAATTGTTAAATAACAAATTCCACAACACAAATATAACATAATATTACTTATATAAATTAGCAAATAACTAAGATACCTCATTTTTATAAGTAACCTTGGATATGTCATATTAAAGAAACTGTTGGGATCATGTGGCCGGAAATGAGAGGAAAATTGGAGAAAAAGAAATATAAGCATCTGCTTCGACTGTTTATTGCTGCCAATTTTCATACTTGTCATTATGTGAACAGTTTTCGAAATATTGAACTGTCAAAACGTCGTGGGACACTCTGTATTAACAAAATAAATGATAATTAAATAACTAAGATACCCCATTTTTATACGCAACCTAATTAAGAAAGCTGTTGAGATCGGGTGTCCGGAAATGGGAGGAAAAATGAACAAATTGTTCTCAAAGTATTAAATGTAATTTAATGATGTCAAAAAAATTTCAAGTAGGAGGATGTAATTGCATATTACAACATACTTTCTGAACAACTTTTTATTATTATAGTTTTCGATGTTGTCATAAATAAAGGTACTTTACTCTTGTACTAAATATATATTTTTTTATATAACTCGTACACAAATGAAAAAATTTGACATTTGATATTTGCGTTTTACGTTCCAGACTATGTTGAACTTTTTATAAACAATAATTTTTTTCGTAACGTTAACAATAAAAAAATTTCCCATATGTTGCCATCTTTTTCAGACATACTATACAGGGTTGGGATAAAGTATGGAACCAAGTAAATATCTTTTAAACGAAAAGAACGATATTTATGAAAATTTGCAGGTGAGTGCAATGGAACAAAATGCATCTGATGTACATTTTTTTGTTAATAATATACTTCCGGTTTAACCGGAAATGCCATCAACTTCTTTAATTTAAATGGGAAACCCTATATATTTTTACAGATTTTGAAAGAGCTTGTTATTTTGAATTCATACATTCTGAGTTTAGTGTAAAAAAAATTTGTAAAAACGAGGAATAACTTACTGTTAGTTGTACAATAAGTGTACATTTCATTATTTTAGAATCATGAGAAACAAAATTACTTCAAATGTTCAAAATGCTCGCTGTTTACTTGCTGACAATATGCCATCCTATTAACAAATTCTTGAGTCACTCTTTCCAAGACTTCTCCACGTATTAGTTCACATTCATCAATAATTCTTTGTCTCAATTCCTGTAAGTTTGTTGGTTGTTTAACGTAAACACGTGATTTTAGGTAACCCCAAAGAAAAAATCTAACGGGCTAAGATCCGGAGAATGGGCAGACCACTCTATGAATCCTCTACGTCCAATCCATCGATTTGGAAAATTCGCATCCAGAAAATCCCTAACCCGTCTATCATAGTGGGGAGGTGCTCCATCTTGTTGAAACCAAACATTTTGTGGTAATTGCCCATTCTGTTGAAGTGCAGGAATAATTTCGTTATTTAGTAGATCCAAATACTTGTCACCATTAAAGTTTCCGTCGATAAAAAATGGGCCTATAAGCCTATTTTCGACAATTCCCATCCAAACAATTAATTTTTGTGGATGCTGGGCATGTGCTTCATGAATCCAATGAGGATTCTCATTTGACCAATACCTTGAGTTATGGCGATTAACTGTTCCATTTAAACAAAAAGTTGCCTCATCGGAAAAAACTATGTTAGAAGCAAAATTATCGTCGACATTACAGATGTCCATTAGCCGTTCGCAAAATTCTAGCCGTCGGTCAAAATCATCGTCTGACAATTCTTGAATCAACTGTACCTTATATACGGATGATACTTTTCACTTTTTAATATCTTTCCTACAGAACGTCAACTGATACCATGGTTTAGTGCCAAATTTGTGGTGGAAGTTTGAGGTGATTCTTCTAAATCGAATGCAATATTTTGTTTAACAGTTTCGTTCGTTGCAGTCCGCGGTCTTCCAGGTTTTAGCAAATTTTTCACCATCCCAGTTGTATTAAAACGTTGTAATGTTTTAGTTACTGTTGAGCGTGATATAGGATTTCTCTCCGGATGCAAATTATTAAAAATATGACACACTTCTTCATGAGTTCTAACACGATCACCATAACCGATCATCATTAAAATTTCTATACGCTCTTTTTCACTTAATTGAACCCTTCTAAATTGTAAAATTTATTTCCGTCAATTAGAATTTGACACTTGGAGAACAAAAGACGTATTAAACAGTACTCGTTTATTTATTACTAAGCATACAAACAACATCAATTACTTTATCTAAATAGTTTTTTGCTCTAATGCAAAAAACTCAAAGGAGGTTGATTAAAGTGCTATATTCCTCGTTTAAACAAATTTTTTACACTATACTCAGTATGTATGAATTCAAAATAACAAGCTCTTTCAAAATCTGTAAAAATATATAGAGTATCCCATTTAAATTAAAGAAGTTGATGGCATTTCCGGTTAAACCGGAAGTATATTATTAACAAAAAAATGTACATCAGATGCATTTTGTTCCATTGCACTTACCTGCAAATTTTCATAAATATCGTTCTTTTCGTTTAAAAGATATTTACTTGGTTCCATACTTTATCTCAACCCTGTATACAACTGAGCCACAGTAACGCGTGACCGGGTCTTAGCTAGCCTAACAAACTAATTTAAAAAAATACATTTTAGCCCACAGTATAAGTTCCATTTAACCAACGTTTAATTCTCGAATTTACTGAAATTTCAAGTTATATATTTTGCTTGATTTATGTATTTAGTTTTTTTTTCGAGTTGTTTTTAAGGCCGTTTAAACTGCAACACTTCATAATTTTAATTCATCGGATGCATGTAACCGGTATAATTTAAAATTATGATTTTCTCAGCGACTAGAAGAGTCAACGGCTAAGAAGCTGACCTTCAAACTCATTCCATCCGCTTCTTGTAGTAGAATCAAGAACTTTTTTCGTTTTGTTTGAAAATATTTCAAAACCGTTGTTAATGGATTGACCAGATGCATAGTCTGAACGGTCTGTTAAGTTGTGGTATTGAAAGTATCGCCAATTCTCTTTATTTAAATTTTTTTATAAATACTTGTTGTAAATTATAAATGAGCTTAAATATATAGTTTATATAAATGACCTACTCTACCCAGCACCTTATAATCATCCTTAGGATGCTGTTTCTCTTCTAATCTTGGCAATTATCAAGATTTTTAGATGGAACACTATTCTCGAAGATCTTTAACCAACGACGATATTATTCTACTTTTTATACCCTCGTCACATGCTAAAAAAGTGTAAGAGTACTCTGATGTACAATAGGTATCTGAAAATGTTGAGGGGGTCCGTTTTGTTCCAATAAACATTTGATCTATGGTGGGTTTTATATTTTTGTAATAATATATTTTATCTCATTATTTTTTTATGTATTTAGTATGTATGTTATGTTTTTGATTTTATTGTTTATTATTTAACTTGTTGAATTTTTTTAAAAAATTTTCAATTACAATAAAGCATATTTCTCTCTCTCTCTCTCTCTCTCTCTCTCTCTCTTTCTATTTTGTACGAAGATTAGAGAACATCGGAGGTATAAAGGATTTGCTAATATTATTTAAAAAGGAAATGGTAAGGTTAGGTTTCCAACGTTTAGTTTAGATGCTAAGTTTACCCTACATAATTTGATTTTTTATCTAAGATGCTTCTTAGCACTTATACATTGGAAACCTTACGTTACTAAGATTTAGAAAAATTGTAAACCATAAACATTTTACGTTAGTTACTGGGAAGAAGGATGAAGAAACAACCGAAATCTATTTTGGGTTCAAACCACACATACGAGGAATATCTCTTAATTCTCTGGCTATGCCTATCCAGACAGCAGCAATGAAATTCCGGTCTCTCTTGAGTGTTTAGGAACAGATACTGCCTCATTTGCTTGCACTACCCAATAAACAATTTTCGTTACTTATAAAGTATTTATAAAGGTTACACAATTATATAGGGAATTGCTTTGAAGTTTTATTGCAACACTCATAGTAAACTAGGTTTATTAGGGTTTTATGCCATTACTGTAAGTTCTAGATTTATAATGGAGTGTTGTAACTATTTATATAACTGTGTTATAAAACTTGAAGTAATCGTTACCTCAATTTATATAACAACTTTATATAAGGTTTGCCGTTACTTCTGTAATAAAACTAATGGTTTCTGAGTTTTATAATAGCATCGTTGTTTGCCTTTTTAAAACCTGAGATACTTAAGTTTTTTTATAAATACCTTATGAAACTTTTAGTAACAAGTTCTTTTATAAATATGTAATGAAACTTTGGGTAACTGATGTTTTCTCTTTGTGTTCTCAGTAAAAAGTTAACCTAAAAGAGGAGTGGTCTGGATCATACTTTATTAACTACTTCTATAATTGTGAATATAACTATTGAATAGCTGAAAAAAAAATCAAGAACAGCAGTACATTTTGCCGGAAAGTTTCTAGGCGTTTCTCCAGAATAACACAAATAGTGCCAGCATCTTCTGTTAAATTAAAAAGTACCACTTTCGTTAATTGACAGGTATCTTCCAGTTCCACTTTATCAACAAATGACACAGAAAAGAGAAGTTTTGATAATGAAATTGAGACCACTGCAAACTCATCAGTGTTTTCTGAAAATAATGAGAATGCTAATGACAAAGATGACTATAGAATGAAATGGCTAACAGAATTTGAAGATGCAGAACAAGAACGTATTCTTGATGCAGAACATGTAGAATTAAAAGAAAAAAATGAAATATTTATAAATGATTTGAGAAAATGGGCAATTAACTATAATATACGACAGCGATATTTAAAGGAACTATTGTGCCAAATAACAATTTACCATTAGATCCCAGAACATTGTTAGTAACACCGACTAAAATTACACTACAACAAATGGGCGAAGGCCAGTATTGGCACCAGGGTTTGGAAGTTTCCATAAGACAGTGTTATGAGAGCATTAAACATTTAACAAATATATCTATAAATATAAACATAGATGGTCTTCCTATTTATAAGAGTTCAAAGGATGAGTTTTGGCTCCTCTTCTTGGTTGGGGGCCAAAATAACGTTCCGTTACAATGGTTAATGATGGGGCTTTTCTCTATTTTGAACAATTTTAAACATTGAATTTTGTCTGACTCAAGACACCGACACAGAGAGAAAAGTAAAAATGTGTGTAGTAAAGTTTTTGGAGGTTAAGTTCGTCAAAACTTCTTCTTTTTCTTCTTTATCGTTGAATATTACCACCAATAGTTCTCTAACCATCACTTGTGGTGTGCTGTGACACTCAACTAACACCTAAGAATTTATAGTAGTCTTAAAGTTATATAGAATCACCAGTTATGGATATATAGTGTTACTTTAAGTTTTATATTGTTACCGACAGTAATTTTGTGGTAACTTATTTTTATAAGAGTTTTGGTTGTATCCGCCATGACAATTATCTAAAACGCAGATATAAACAGGAATAAAAAATTAAATATTTAACATAATTTTAGAAAACTGACTTCAGATTGGACTCTTGTTTCACATTATATCATAAGAACATATGATTGATTCCGTTTTATGAACAAATTTAGGAAAATTGAAATATTTATTTTTTAAAATTTTATAATAATTTTTTTAATAATACATATTTGAAAGGCCAATGAATTTTTTAGAAGTGCCCTGCTAACATTTACAGTAAAAAATGATTGGCAATATAATTTTGGTCTAACCTTAGGTGTGGAAATGATGTGACAAGTATAAAAGTGCACATAATATATCACACCATCCATCTTAATATCATAATATAATCATGGACACAAAAATGACTTACTAAACTGCATGATGTTTAAAATTGTGGAATTAACAAAAAGAAACATAATATAATAACCAATGTATGCTAAAAAGAGAAAACACATATTGGAAATATGTCAGATGACAGCTTGACAAAGAAATGATTTAGTAATGGTAAGGTTACCAACAACTCTAGAGGAAAAGTTTATAAGAGTAACCAAGTCAGTAATAAAACTAAATATCAGTCCATCCTCTTCCTAGAAGAAGTTTTATAGAAAGTTTTATAAAGGTACCGGAAATATTTCTGAAACTTTTAGTTATAGACTTATAGGTTTTATAACGTTACTAAATAAAGGTGTTCGCAACTCTTATAAATTTCTCCATTTAAGTGTTGTGAAGGGTTTATAAGAGTTACAGACATATTACTATGCTCAGCTTATATAAATTACACTTTTATAAAATAGTGATGGTAATTTTACGGTTACTATTATTTAAACGAAAATGTTTATTGGGTAATAGAGCGTTTCCAAGTGACGTCATCCCGCGCCATGTTGTCAGCTGATCACGGACAACTTTCAGAAAGATGAATGGAAATAGCATTTTTTACTGATTTAAATATAAAGCGGGAACAAAAATTAATTGGTTTTGGTACTAGTGTGTAATAGTTGGATACTATAATAATTTAAAAGAGTAAAAAAACTTTTGTTCTCGATTTATATATAAATCAGTAAAAAATGCTATTTCCATCCATCTTTCCGATGGTTGTCCATGATTAGCCGACAACATGAAGTCACTTGGAAACGCTCTTTTCCTAATAATTTACTATTCAATTGAAAAAAGATGTATTTCATATTCACGATTTGACGTAACAAATTGTAAAATGTCAAAAATAATCAGCCACAACGCGATATACATTCTTCTGTTCTTTTTTTGACGGTATTTTATCAATTTGCCGGATTTCGTGTAGTCATAACGAAAAATGGATTGTATTCTCCTATTTTACCGGCTTTTTGTACAGGTAAAATACCTAGAAATTTTATAAATAGTATATTACGTAACAAGTCCGGAAAATACTGTTTTTTTGGACGAGTAGATAAGACGAGCCGTAGGCGAGTCCTGGAAGTCTGCGAGTCTGAAAAAACATTTTCCGGGCGTGTTGCGTACATTTTTTTTCAGCAACCGTGTGGTAGGTGTAATAAATCAATAAAATACGTTTCTTTGTGCTAAATTGACTAAAAATGGCGTCATTTGAATGTTTATGTTTGTCATGATGACAAAACGCTAAAAAAACTAATTTTTAGAACAAAATTAGGAACGTTCTAAATGATTTTAAGCTGTTTGGACCCTTACTTTGTGGAATCTACTCATATTACTAACATTCTAATTCTTGTTTTTATTAATATTTATATTGAAATTCGAACAATTGCTAATATTAAAGGGATTTAGAATGTTTGAATGACAGCAACGATGTAATTCTTCTCGGCCTAGTCCGGGAAATACCCCCATTAACCTAGCAGAACTATTTCGGAAATTTGAATTTTTGATTATGCCATAATTTGTTGCTAATTTATCGCTAATTTATTACCATAATTAAAAATTTGTCGCTCGTCGTTTTTTAAAAAAAACCATGGTTCTGTTAGGTTGATATTAAGCTAGCAGAACCACTTTTTATCTATCAACTCTTAGAAAAAACTGATGTTACCATAATTTGTCGCTAATTTATCGCTCTTTTGTTACCATATATAAAAATTTTTCGCTCCTCGCTTTTTCAAAAAAATCCAAGAATTTGCTAAGCTTATACGAGTTTACATCTGCCTATGCACTTCATGTTAACCTTTTGGGCAAAAATACTAATACTACCATAACTTGTTGCTAATTTATCGTCATAATTAAAAATTGGTCGCTCGTTTTTTTTAATCCATAAGTTTATTCATAAATCTGGCGAATCACTTTGTTCTAACAACAAATACTACTATAAATAATTCATAGCTAATTTAATTTGTTAGATTTTAGGTTAGAATAATTAGGAACTAATACTTGTTTTTGTTTCTAATTTTTAATAATTTCTCTTTGTTAAAACAGATCATTGGTTAATTTATCGAGAAGGGAAAGGAAAATCATTGAAGAAGCCATTTTTTCAACACTGTATAGCTTTTTCAATGATTTTCCTTGCCCTTCTCCATAAATTAGAAGGCAAACTGATCTTGAAATGCGCATGCGTTCCTGCAAACAAGTTTTCATTGTTTTCGTTATGTATATGTCAGAAATTTTATGTTATTTTAAATTTTCATTAAATATTTTTTATTTATATTTGTTTTTATTATAATAAACCATTTTGACAATTTACATACTTTCGTGAGAAACATGTTCAAAAAAATATATTGAATTTACATATTTTGGTGAATTTACAAACCTTATAAACTGGTATCCTTTACAATGACTTAATAAGTCATGAATATTTGACGTGATCGACGAGCGGGATAATGTCAGATCAAATTAATTCATAGTATGTGTTAAAAAATCCACTTTGTACCCTTTATTACTTTAAATCTAACAAATTAAATTAGCTATGAATTATTTATAGTAGTATTTGTTGTTAGAACAAAGTGATTCGCCAGATTTATGAATAAACTTATGGATTAAAAAAAACAACGAGTGACTAATTTTTAATTATGATGATAAATTTGCAACAAGTTATGGTAGTATTAGTATTTTTGCCCAAAAGGTTAATATGAAGTGCATCGGCAGATGTAAACTCGTATAAGCTTAGCAAATTCTTGGATTTTTTTGAAAAAGCGACAAGCGAAAAATTTTTAATTATGGTAATAAAAGAGCGATAAATTAGCGACAAATTATGGTAATATCAGTTTTTTTTAAGAGTTGATAGATAAAAAGTGGTTCTGCTAGCTTATTATCAACCTAGCACAACCATGGTTTTTTTTAAAACGACGAGCGACAAATTTTTAATTATGGTAATTAATTAGCGATAAATTAACGACAAATTATGGCGTAATCAAAAATTCAAATTTCCGAATTGGTTCTGCTAGGTTAATGGGGGTCCGGAAATACGTACTCTCCGGAATAGGCCGGAAAAGTGCTACTTTCTCACAGAAAAAGCGTCCGGGAAGTAGGTACTTTCCGGACGGTTATCGAAAAAAGCATTTACATATTAAATATTACGTAATTTCTCTACTTTGCCTAAGCTTTACGTTAAGTATTTATATTATACAAACATTATAGATTGACAAAAGGGCTTAAATTTCGTGAAAACAATAATAATTTGATCTAAAGCAGAAATTTTTCTCGTATTTGTAACAATGCTTTACTCGTTTTAAGGTAGTATACAATTCTTGTTAATTTTATAGCTCTAGTATTAAATGAATATTCAGGATTACTGCTATAATTATCTAGCATTATTTGCAATTGCCAGAATTACGCCTGAAGTTAGAGACATTATTTATGCATTACCACATTTTACAAGGCATTACGAGAGCAGTTATTCTCATTCTAATTATGCGAATATTTAATAACGCAATTATTGCAATATCAATGGATTTTAAGTTACCCAAATTATTTATTAAATTGGTTTGGATTATATTGCGTAAGAAACATTACATCTTACGAGAAAAATTTAAAAATATATATCTACATGCAGCAATAGTGTATTGTATTAGTAGAAGTAGAAGGAGCTGTATAAACCTGAAGCTCGACTTGATATCACCAGTGTTATTTTCCAGGAAAACTAACTACACATTATAGAAATAAATGTAGTAATTTTTTTACGAAAAATTGTATTATATTTCAAATCATTTGTAGTATACTGTAATGATTTTTTTTATAGTGAAAAAACTTATTGATTGTAGTAGAGTTCCACATTTAATAAAAATTAACGACGACTCAAAATTACTCAGATGACCTGAGAGTCGAAATTCTCCTAAAAACGGTTGTACTATGAGCTGTCTAAACCTGGAACCTTACTTGACCTGAGCGAAACACAAAAAATGAAACATTCTTCTCCAAACTTAAAGATAATTCGACTAATTCCGATGGCACATATACATTGTAATTCTTAAGACATTTTTGCAATCGAATTTTCAAAACTGACAAACGTCAAATTAAATTAGGCAATCCGTGACCTAATATGGTCGTCCTCTCGTCCAGGGCAAATCATTTGGACATTTGGTCAATGTTGTATTGTCTAATCAATGGTGAACAGTGTTCAAGACACACGTCAAATTTAAATTAAAAATTGACATTCTTTAACGTGAAAATGCGATCCCTACTTTCAAACCCCTTCGAATGACTGGTAGGTACAACCCCCAATTTTTTAAATGGGAAGTATAGGCCTGTGATATATCGTTTGAAAGGTCTCTTCATTCTCTATTCTAAAATGTTATCGTTTTCAAGTTTATTGCAACAATTAAGATAGAATAAAACAAAATCATGTGGTTACTGAAATTCGCTACAATACAATCAAAAACTAAAATGTAATGCAAAACGTAATAAAATGTAAAACACTATGAAATGTCAATGAAGTAGATGTTCAAAATGTTCACCGCGAACTTCTTGGCAACATCCTAATCTTGAATAAAAGATTATTTAACATATCAGGCGTGATCGACCTAATCGCAATCGTTATTCGTTCTTTTAAATAATTTAAATCAAAATGTTTAGTTTTGTACAGAATGCTCATCACATATCCCATAAAAAGAAATCTAATTATGTAAGATCAGGTGATCGCGCTGGCCATTCTATCGATCCTCGCCTCTCTATCCACCGATTGGGAAATATTGCATCGAGGAAATGGCGGACATTGCGTTGGTAATGTGGTGGTGCTCCATCCTGCTGAAACCATATCGTATTCCCTGGAACTTGAGGGTTTCCTGGATCAGGATATAAATTTGCCAAACTTGGAGTGATCATTTTGAAGAAGTGCCAAATAATGATCGCCATTTAAATTGCCCTCAATGAAAAAGGGACCAATGATATGGTTTTCCAACAATCCCAGTCCAAACATTGACCTTTTGTGTAATATTAACGTTGGAATTATTTTATGTTCTCATTATGTTTTTTTTTTGGATTTCAGATCACTTTGTTCATAAACTTGCAGCAATTTTTCTTGGCAATAAAGAATATTCATCCCTCTAGCTTTATATACAAAGAGATATAGTAATGAAACTGAACTAACGAAAAATGAATGTTTTTATGTAGGCACAACCTAACCAAAAGTTGGTCCAAAATCCACAGATGCAACACAAAAGTTTTATAAAACGAAACTTTTAATTGTCTATTATTATCAAGACAATAGACAATTCTTAAAGCCAAATAAAATCACCTTTATCCAAAATAAACACTCTTTTGAATACCAAAAGTCCAAAACCATATTTATGTTTGCCCTGGTACGCCATATTGAATTTTATTTGACAGGTCGCTGGATTATCTAATAAGTATTGAAATGACAGTTCCTTCCTACTCGATTACAACGACCATAATAAGTCGCTACCATTTCTCATTATTATTGTATTATAGTACTTATTTTGTAGGTAAACTTGGTTCGGAGGTATTTCGTAATGACTTACCATGCTTATAATCGATTTCTTGGAAAATCTATTGTCTGGTGGAGATATTTTCGCTATATGAATTAATATCTTTGAATTATCTTTTGGCAAATATAAATAAAGGATAAAAATATATAACAATGTTTTGCCATTTTTGTACAAAGTACAAGTATTCAGTGTACAAGACACATTCATATGAATTTAAATTTTAAACCAATCATTCCATAAGCGTAAGATGACGGGTAGTAAAATCACTATAGGATAGAGCCAAAATAATTTGTTTTAGTGATAATGAATTCACAAAGAAAAAACTTTACCAAGGTCGGTTTTAAATAATAATAATTACCTGACAGAATTTATAAACAAAGAAATTAGTAATATGGAGTAAGGGGTATTTTGAATACCCAATAATAAAAACAATAAGATTAATTCAACTGACATAATTTTTAAAAACATAACAATACCGTTTGTTAAGGGTTTATCAGAAAGAATTAAGAAAATTGGTATTCAATTAAATATTAACTAGATTCAAATCTACCAATACTTTAAGAACTATCCTAACACAAAGTAAACCAAAAAATAAAGAACAATCTTCCAAAAATTGTGTATATCCAATATCCTGTAAATGTAACAACAAATCCGTTTTATTAACATTTTGAAAATAAGCAAGAAAGCAATCTCCTTGAAAAAACCGTTCTCGGGACGAATACTTAACTAGATCCCATTTCCCATTCCTAGAAGACTATAATACTATCAGAAATTTATTACAAAAAATATTTTTTCCTACAGTCGCGCGTAAAATGACTAATTACTGTATTAAAATGAAATCGTAAAGTCGACAAATGCCTAGGTCTGTTACTTTACGCTCTAGCGCAAAAAAGGAATCTTTTTCGCTCGCTTATTTCATCAAATTTGGTGGGATTAGCCATGACGACGAAAAACAATAAATGAACGTCAAGTTACCAGATAATACTAGGTATAAAACCTATCTACTTTATCAACCACTTTAATCTGCTTTATTAATTTCTCACAACATTATAATAATGTTTATAACAATTTATATAATAATTTAAAAGAAATTAAAAAGTGAATTTCAAAAGTCATTGTTATTGTTGATATCTCGGGCTTGCCTCTACCTAGAGCGACGACGAATCAAATGTCGACAGGGGAGGGAGGAATAAGCGCTTTGCAGATTCTGACAAGTCTGAACAATTCAGTAGATCTTTTTAACGCCATAAAGAGAAAGCATTCAAATACTCAGATTGAAATGGGTACTTAAATAGATAATAAACCAGAAAAACACAAAAAGGTTATTACACGTTTTTTATATCATTTGTGAATTTCATTTTCAATCTTCAGTAATGGAAGAAATTTCTTCTGAATCAAAAATTGCAATAATAGTAGTTTACGTAACAAGTCCCGAAAGTGGTCTTGAGTGGGCAAATTGCGGGGCGAGCCGCAGGTGAGTCCTGCAAGCCTGCGAGTCCAGTAAAAGCACTTTTGGGACGTATTACGTACAATATTTTTTTTAATCGGGCATTGTTGTACCATAAACTTCATATTATTCAGTTTACATTTTTATAACAAGAGCTCTTTATAACCTAATTTTTTTTAACTAACGTTAATTTTTGGTTTACAAATATAAACATTATTTTTGAATAGTTATATTAAGCGTACAATTATTAGCATTACTTATCTGTAAGCACATTATTTCAAAATTATTCGTTGACGTGAGATGTTTTGAACTGCTTACATTATAATGAGTTTCTGAGACAATTTCTATGTTTGAGTTACCTTTTTGAATTTTGTTAGCTATATCAATCTTATTCTGAACTGAATCCTCAATGGAGCCTTCGGCAACTTGAGATGAACTCCAACCACCATGTCATTTTAAGTTTATGATGTCAGCACCTCCGTTAGCTAGCAAAGTCGCCGAACTACGCCTAAAGCAATGCCCTGTGTATTCCTTTGGGTTGGGCAATCTCAAAAATGTAGCTATTTTGGAGGGAGCATTACCTACAGTATGTATGCCTACAGGTTGTTTATTAAATTTTCCTTTATTGTAATTAAGACGTCGATGAGGAACGTTGGTTGGGCGTAGCGCTATATACTTCCTATACAAATTTAGCTCTTTTTCCCCGTTAATAATAAATGATCTTGATTTGTTTGTTTTGGTGTTTGAAATTTTAACCAAAAGCATAGTTTGTTTGTCTTCCATGTCGTCAATTAATATATTAGTGATTTCTTCCCGTCGACATGCACCAGTATAACCCATAATCAACAACACTTTGGTCATTAGATATTGTTCGTCTGAAGCTTCTACTAAAAACGAATCGATATCCTTTTTATTAAGTACTCTAGACTTCTTTGCTTTATACCCTACGGATTTTTTCTTCATAAACGCTGTTTATTTAAAATATTTGCTTATGTCGATATTTCTTCTGGTACGTAGCATGGCCTTCAGCATCGAATATAAACTCCACAACGAAGAAGATTTCAGCGTTTCTGATTTTTCTGACAAATATGCCAATAACATATCTTCACAAATGCTTATTACCTTCTTTTCCAGGCACCAATTTTCAAAAATTTGGTTTGTTTGATCATATCGTGTCCGGGACTTCGACGGTAATAAATCGAACGTTGCTTGGGTGGCCGCCTTAACAATTTCATCTGGTATAATTTCATCTTCCATTAATTCACAATCAAATGCTTCATTTTGAATATCCATTTTATAATAAATGTCACGTTTTCAACTAAACGTCAAAATATGTCAAGTTTTAAATAATACAAAACTCGGTTACTATAGAAACCAATTGACCGCTATCTTAGACTAACTATTTTATTATTTTTTCCATTAAAGATAGGCCGGAAAGTAAATAAAAATGAGTCCGGTAAAAGCTTTTACCGGACTATCACAATAATTTTCTGGCTCGGTCCGACAAAATGCGATTTTCTGACCTAAAAATAAACCGGAAAGTATTAATTTCTGGCCGGCTTAAAAAAATAATTGTAACAATTGTACTTTCATATTTAACATTAATAAATAATATGACAACTAAAATGTCAGAGTACTATCTTAAATCATAATCCACTCCTAATATAACCTAAGATAATATAAAAAACTGTTTTAATAATTAAAAGGGCGACTGTGGAAAAAAGTATGTGTGTTTTTCGAGAGTAAAGTAAAATTGCCGCTTTCAAAAGATCGCAACATTCTTTCTCAAGCGGCAATCTGTTACTTTACGCTCTAAATACACAAATAACTATTTTCGTCGACCTTTACAAAAAATGACATTTTACGTACTAATTTTCGGATGAAAAATCATCTATTTTTGACGTCAAGTACTTTTCGTCCGCTGTGGTCGTTATGATACGGCATGGTGCGAGAATGGCTGTGATAATAACTGTCATTTGCTGTTGTCAAATTAATTATTTACGAAATGAGCTAGATTTTACGTGTGAATAAAACCGTGGTGTGAATATTCGGAAATTAGTAATTTTTTGTAAAGATCGACGAAAAAATGTAATATGCACCTCGGCGAATAACTTGTAAATTGTCTCGTCTGCTTGCTAGTATCGACTACGCCTCGACTATCAATTTGCAGACTCGACTATAATAGATAGTTTTTCATCCTTGGTACATAAATAACTATCTTATTCACAATCATCCTTATTAAAAATATAATCTACTGTGCATGGACCAATTTGACAACAATTTTTTGCTGTCTTTAGCTTCAAACGAGCGATAGGAAACACATGGGGACTATATCCACGGATCTTTCACTGGATGTACACAACTGTGGTGAGAACCATGGTTACCTAAGGAGCCTTAGTTTGGTGGCCAAAAACAGATCAGAGGAAAGCCGAACTGGAGCTATCAAAACTTCAGAGGCTTGTCTGTTTGTGCATAACGGGTGCGATGACGAGCAGCCCGATTGCGGTAATGGATGCCATTCTCAATCATCCGCCTCTTGCACTGCATGTTAAGGCGGAAGCGAGAATGGCTGCATACAGGCTGGAATGCAATGGGAATAGGCACGAAGGAACCAACACCCATAGTCATTCCAGAATCACAGATGTTATCACAAACTCGCTTCTTGAAATGAGAAGTGATAACATGTTGGCCACAATTAACGACAACCAACCATACTATAACCAGCTAAACTGGGATGGGTTGGAAGCATGCAGTCAGGAAGGAACGTCATGTCTGTGTGGTACACAGACGGATTTAAAACTGACATAGGAACAGGAGCTGGAGTGCACGGTGCTAGTCCCAGGTGTAATGTCCAAGCATCGTTGGGGAAGCTTGCATCTGTATTCCAGGCGGAAATCTACGCTATCGACACGTGTTTGCAAATGAACATCGAAAGGGGGTAGAGAGGCCAAAAGATCCGCATACTCTCAGATAGTCAGGCAGCACTGAAATCTTTAGCACGTCCCTAGATCAGGTCTGGTCTGGGACTGCCTACAAAAACTATTAACCCTGGCAAACCATATTAGAGTAATTCTTGGGACACAAGGATATTGTAGGCAATGAAAAGGGTCTGAAACTGCATTCAGTGGACCTGAACCAGTATTTGGAATTTAAAAATCTGCTGCACGTGGTCCAAAACAGGAACACGGCAAACTCTTGGTCAAAAAACCTTCGGAGTCGCTGACTAACGAAATATTAAACCTCAGCAGGGACCAGATACGGAAAGTGACGGGATTACTCAGCGGTCACTGTACCCTAAGGAAGCACATGAATATAATTGGCATATATAGGGAGGAACCTATCTGTCGGTTGTGCATGGAAGAGGAGGAAACAGCCTCTCACATTATATTCAAATGTGAAGCACTGTCTCATTGGAGATATAGACTCCTAGGACTAGAGTATCCAAGGGAGGATTTCTCCAAGAAGGCCCTACTGAAAAGACTGTTGAGCCTGATAAGGGCTATTGGTCTCTCCACATAAACGGTATAACCAAAAATGCCTCTGACTGCTGGTGCCGAACTAATAAATCAATCAAATGTCAGATAGGAACAAACATTTTTAAAATGTTAAATATTCTCGATAACGGTAGCTCGAAAGCTACCGGAACGTTAAAATAAAAATATAAAAAATGATAGTGGTTTAATTTTCCAAAAAATATCAAAAAGAATAATGAATATACAACAAGGGAGGTACAGAAGATATAAATATGGTATAAGAAATTATTGGTATATTTTTTCTTCAGTTGTCCCATAAAGTGAATATTTCCCAAGTAAGTAAAAAATTTAAAAAAAATCAACATATCCCAGCTTTTTTTCAAAGGATTTTGCATATTGAGTAAAATTCTGAGATTCCCGGATTTTATTTCCACATCCTATAATAAATAGCTTGTCAAAATTTGGCGGGGTGGACCCCGAATCCTTATCGCCCGCACTATTCCAACAGTCACTAGGTATGTTTTATTTTTAAACACCTGATGAAAACCTATTTACTTTTAATTAATTATTTCCTTTTGAAGTCGAAATATGCAAAATAATGTAGTAGGTATAGTAAGAAATATGGTAGACGTTTAAAGCGTCTTTTTTAATATAATACGGAGTTGCTTGTAATATAGTTTTGAAATCAATAAAAAATGTAAAAATACACCATTTCAATGTAGAAAAAGTCGTCAGTGTTCCGTGAATTAAATTGAAATAAATAATATTGATTGAAAGAACAAATTAATAAACTCCAATTCAAATATAACTAGTTGATTAATTAATTTGTTTGTGCAATGAATTTGACGCATTTTCAATATTTAAATATCATTTTTGCATTTGGCATGTCCGTTCAACCACGAGAGCGAAATCTAGAATAAAGCATTTCTGTTTGATATGTCAACAACTAAAAATAATAAATTAAAATAAACTTCTCTTAAATTAAATTTAACGTATATATATATACCTAATACTATATTATTTTGTTAACGCATACCTTTCAACTAAATCAATGTAGGTAGTAGGTAGATAAGTACTTGAAACCGCAAGAATGTCAAGAACTCCAAGAAGAGCACAACATACCTTTAAAAGTATTTCCAAGTTTTAAATCCCAAGCACAAAAAGAAAACGTCAAACGTAAAACTTAAAAACAAATAAAAACATCAATCACATACACACCACAAACACTTTGTCATTCAGAAATGACTAAATTTGATAGTTCGTTGAGTTATATTTAAAAAAAAATTACGATCGTTAAGACGATGGATTCTTAAGATGTACGTTGCTGGCGTTTATCGAATGTTTTGAAAACCCAGGCCACTAAGAGTCAAAGCGTACAAACGCCCGTACCCAGTCCAATCTATACTACAGACGGTTTAAATGCTTGTCTTGCGTAGTAGAGACAATACAGGGTGGATCCGCACTCGGGCTATCCTAGCTGCTGAAGGGTTTCACTTCACCACTTCGCCTCAAAATCGTCGAATTCATTAAAAACCAATGTGTTATTTCAATATTTTGTACGTGACAAAGCATGTTTAGCTATACCTACTTCGATTTAAATAACCAACAGAAGGGTTAACAGTGCTAAGCTAACATTTCTGTATACAAAAGGAAAAAATAGAAAATACATTTTTGTATCATAAAGAATCAACTCATCTAATTGTCACTTTATATTTGAATGAAAAAAATGGATGTAAATATTTTTAAACAATTTTCTAGTAGGCAAGTTATTTCTTTCTCTCTATCAAGATATAACAGGTATGATCGAAAAAAAAACTGTTGAATACAAATTTATTGTTATAATTATATAAATTTATCATTTTTATAGAAAATCCTTTAATTTTCAACGTATAGTAAAATTAATACCTATTTAGAGGTACCAGCCGTTTTAGTAACTTAACGTATGCGGCTTCTTGAACCATCTGAACCCGCATGAAAAAAATTAGGTTATGACCTTTGTCATGTCAAATGCTTGACATATTTCTTATTGCATTGGCGTAGTGACTTGAAATTTCATATTATCAGTGGCGGTTTGTAATAATACAAAGATGTTGACATAATAAAAGAATATAAAAGAAGCGTACTAATTTTAAAAACATTGTTTTATTAACTAGATACATAGTTTTCTTAAAAAAATATGGCAATTCAGAGTTCGATTAAGTACAAATTCTAGAATTGAATAGATGAGGCTTTTACTTGATGAAGATCCATACTACTGATGAAATAAAACAAATTAATTTGTTTAAATCTTCATTATTTATTTTGAACTGACGTTCAAATTAAAATTAGTGACGCGTTTCGCTACACAGTAGCTTTTTCAAACTAGTGCGTCAGTTCAAAATAAATAATGAAGATTTAAACAAATTAATTTGTTTTATTTCATCAACAAATTCTAGATTTTAAAAAAATGACAACGTGATCTTCAAGGCAAAGTTTAATTAGTTTCTAAATCAGAATAACTTTCGGAAAGTGATAGTTCATCATCGGATTCATTGGATACAGAGATCACCATAGATTCGATGTTTAGTAGGTCCAGTTTGTTTTCTACTTCCCATGCTTCAGAAATAATTTTCTCTGTATGATTTATGTAATTCTGCCAGTGTTGCTCCGGTACATTTTTTACAACGTCATTCCATACTTTTAAGACTTCAGTAGGTGACCTTGCAGTTTTCGTAATAGCTTGGTCATAATGCCTTTTAGTTTCTGACCATACCATTTCGATGGCATTAAAATGGCAATGATAGGGTGGTAGCCTGAGAACACAATGACCATGCTCGGCAGCGTATTTGTCTAAATGATAATTTTTTTCTGGCAAAACTTGCTTTTCAATTATATTCCAAACAGCATCCTTTAAAATGTGATCTGGAAAAGGAATATTCTTTTTTTTGAGCCATTCTAACGTGCGTGTTTTACTCCAACTTTTTCTTGGGATTTCTTCATCCAGGCGACTGTGATACGTTGCGTTATCCATTATAATTAACGATGGTTCTTCCAAGTTTACAATTAGTTGCTGTTTAAACCAATTTTCAAAATTGGTTCTTCCAAGTTTACAATTAGTTGCTGTTTAAACCAATTTTCAAAATTTTCGGTGTTCATGTTATCATGGTAATCGCCTGTTTTTTTATTGCATTTAAAAATAAGCGATGCATTTGCCACAAAACCTTTTTTATTACCGGCATGAACAATTACATATCGTGTCCCACTTCCAGTTATTTTTAAATCACTGTGTTTAGTACCATCTTGCCACATTCTTCTGTCCCCGCTTTTACTAAAAACCCATGTCCCATCCAGAAAAACAGGTGTTAAGAGCTTTTCGCTTTTAGCAGCATGGTATTTGTTCAAAAATAATATTCTTTTTAATCTGACTGCAGGCATTTCCAATAAATGTTTTCTTCCATCCTGTTTTTTGAAATGAAAACCCATTTTTTTAATTCCCAAATATAACGAACCTTTGGAAATCTTAGTTTCTGGAGACTCTTCGATAAATTGCCGTAAAATAGTTTCTACTGTGATTTTATCCTTTCGCGCATACATTTTATAAATTACTTCCCTCAAACAATGCTGGGTATTTTTTGTGATTCGGGTTTTGCTCCGGGAAACGCTTGCAGACATATTTCTTCTAAATTCGAAATCTGTAGCTCTGTTTGGTTTTTCAAGATTATATAATGTGCTTTCTGGAACTTTTAGTGCTTCGGACGCTTTTTGAATTGCCTTAAATCGAGATCCTAAATCGTTTTGAAAATAGTTTACTACATCAAGCATAAGTTTTTTGGATTCATCAGAATATCGCATTTTTATATCTTATTTTGCGTTATGACATTAACATGAAATCAAAATTTGACGTAACTTCAAAAACGTGACATCTAATAAATTAGTTACGACGTTCATTTTTGTTGTTAATTTTTTGTTTCAACCGATTTATTAATAATAAATAAGGATGTTCTTATTCTAAATGGGTATAAAATTTACTATATATCCAATCCTACAGAAAAAAAGTATTTTTACGGTGTGTTAAAAAAACAAACAAACCTTTTATAACGTTTATATCTTTATACCTATTTTGGTCGTAACGTTATTTAAAACCAAATATAACACATTCCTTTATTAATATATTATGTAGATTTTAGCATATCTTTTGGTCCGAAACATCCGCTGACAGTTTCAAAAACTGGTTATGGGACAGATGCCGAGTGCGTTTACTACGTGTGCGTACAATAGGTATCCACTATAAGTAGAGGCTTCTTTATATGCTTGAAATTCCATAGCATTTTTACAATATTAGCATCAGAATATCGGTACTTATCGATATAGGTACATATACATATAATGCCAAATGCTTCTGGCCGTCCATTCAACGAGAACCAAGATATACACAGATATGGGTGAATGGCCTCGACTCTGAACCTTTGTAAAATGTGTAAACATACCTTTACAGTTGTTGAACCAACTGCAAGTTGTATACAATGCAGAGTTCAGTTACGATAATAAATACAATGATTATTAATAAGTATTCATACAGGTACAAAAGAATTTAGGTACTTTCTCCTTAAATTTCGTGAATTGTGTAATGATTTTTAAATATTATTAATATTTCACCACTACACCTAAATAAAATTACTTTCATTTTTTAAAATTTATTTTATTACAAATTTAATTATTTTACAGGAGCAGGTCCATAGACAAAAAGAATACAGATATTTTTATGCGATTATATTATAATTAAACAATTTTGAATTTTTAAATTAGAAAATATAAATTTATGGATGAAACAGTATTTTTATAAATAACATTTTATGGATAACCCTGTATGTAATTTATTTTAATTTGGAATTATTTATTTTGACAAACCCTATATGTAATTTATTCAAAATTATTAATTATGATAAACCCTGTATGTAATTTAATATGGATAATTTTTATTTATGATTAAATAAAAAAAAATGGAATTTATATAATAATCAAACTGAATTATATTATTATGATTTTTATTTCGTTAACTGAATAACGTTGCAGTGGCGGCGGCTCGTGAACTTTTTAAGAGACGAGGCTGAACATAAAAATTGTTGAAAATTGTCAAAATTTTGAGAAAATGGTCAATAATTATAAAAAAAACTGTCAAAAATGGTCAATAATTGTCAAAATTTTTGAAAAATTGTCAAAAACTCAAGAGTTTTAGAAAATTGTCAAATATGGTCAATAATTACCAAAAATTGTCGAAAATTTTGGTAAAAAATTGTTAATAATTATCAAAAATTGTCGAAAATTTTGGTAAAAAAATGTTAATAATTGTCAAAACTTTTAGAAAAATGTCAAAAATTATTAAAAATTGGTCAATGATTGTCAAAAATGGCCAATAATTGTTAAAAAATATTAAAAATTTTGAAATATGGTCAATAATCGTTAAAAACTGTCAAAATTTTGAAAAAATGGTTAATAATTGTTGAATATTTTCAAAACCTGTCAAAATATTTAAAAAATTGTCAAAATTTTGGAAAAATGGTCAAAAATTGTAAAAATTTTGAAAACATGGTCAATAATTGTCAAAATTTTTGAAAAATGGAAAAAATTGTCCAATTTTTGTAAAAATGGTCAATTATCAAAATTTTGAAAAAATGGTCAAAATTTTTGAAAAATTGTCAAAAACTGGACAATTATTGTCAAAATTCTGAAAAATAGTTGATAATTGTCAAAAATTGTTGAGTTTTTTGAAAAATTGTCAAAAATTGGAAAAATGGTCTATAATTGTCAATAATTGTCAAAAATTATCAAAAATTGTCAATTATTGTTAAAAACTGTCAAAAACTGTCCAAAAAGGGTTAAAAATTGTCACTAATTTTGGAAAACAGTCAAAATGGTAAATAATTGTCAAAAAATTGTCAATCATTGTAAAAACTTTTAGAAAAATTGTCAAAAATTTTGAAAAATGGTCGATAATTGTCAAAAATCGTTAAAAACTGTCAAAATATTTGAAAAATTGCCAATAATTCTCAAAATTGATCAATAATTGTCAAAAATATTCAATAATTGTCAAAAAATGGTCAATAATTGTCAAAATTTTTGAAAAATTGTCAAAAATGGTCGATAATTGTCAAAAATCGTTAAAAACTGTCAAAAATTCTCAAAATTGATCAATAATTGTCAATAATGTTCAATAAATTTCAAAAAATGGTCAATAATTGTCAAAACTTTTAGAAAAATTGTCAAAAATCTCTAAAAATAGTCAATAATTGTCAAAAATCGTTAAAAACTGTCAAAATTTTTGAAAAATTGTCAAAAATCGTTAAAAACTGTCAAAAATCGTTAAAAACTGTCAAAAATTCTCAAAATTGATCAATAATTGTCAAAAATATTCAATAATTGTCAAAAAATGGTCAATAATTGTCAACATTTTTGAAAAATTGTCAAAAATGGTCGATAATTGTCAAAAATCGTTAAAAACTGTCAAAAATTCTCAAAATTGATCAATAATTGTCAAAAATGTTCAATAAATTTCAAAAAATGGTCAATAATTGTCAAAACTTTTAGAAAAATTGTCAAAAATCTCTAAAAATAGTCAATAATTGTCAAAAATCGTTAAAAACTGTCAAAATTTTTGAAAAATTGTCAAAAATCGTTAAAAACTGTCAAAAATCGTTAAAAACTGTCAAAAATTCTCAAAATTGATCAATAATTGTCAAAAATGTTCAATAAATTCCAAAAAATGGTCAATAATTGTCAAAACTTTTAGAAAAATTGTCAAAAATCTCTAAAAATGGTCAATAATTGTCAAAAATCGTTAAAAACTGTCAAAATTTTTGAAAAATTGTCAAAAATGTTCAAAAATTCTCAAAATTAATCAATAATTGTCAAAAATGATCAAAAATTGTCTAAATTGATCAGTAATTGCCATTTGCTGGATAAATTGGTGAGGAGGCTGAGCCTCCTTAGCCTCCCCCGAGCCACTGTAACGATGTTTCTTTAAATTCTGAATACTAATTTTTATATTTTCAAATTTCATAGAATTTAGATTTTACTGTATTGATTTTGTATTTATAACGTTTGAAACACTTTTTGACGTTTTACTACTGTCACTATAAAAAAATTTAAAAATTACTTACTTACTAGTGCGAAATTCCCTTTTGAAAAAATGTTTTAATTTGGAAAGTGTCCCTCTATAATTCACTATTCAACCAAATATTTTGTCCATAAATTCTTCTAAAATGTTTTCTATGATAAATTGGATTTTTATTCTCTATTCTGAATTTCTTTATGCTAAAATATATTTAAAAATATTAGGTTTTATTGATTATATAGCATAAAATGCTCGTTCGGTTTTTAATTTTTATTTTTTTCAAATTGTAAATTTTATGATGAAATAAAACAATTTAATTAGTTTAAATCTTCATTTTATTTTGAACTAACGTTCAAATTAAATTAGTGACGCGTTTTTTGTACTTATCCCCATTTAAATATATTATAATACTTTTGTCAATATCTTAGAATTCCGAATTAAGGCACTATATAAATTAAAAGTTTTTCATTGTATCTTCACTAGTTTGAAGAAGCTACTGTGTAGCGAAACTCGTCACTAATTTAATTTGAACGTTAGTTCAAAACAAAATGAAGATTTAAACAAATTAAATTGTTTTATTTCATCATTTAGTATGGATCTTCATCAAGTAAAAGCCTCATCTATTCAATTTTTGTAAATTTTATTTTTCGCTTTGTCAAAAATATCTGACTTCTTTCAAAATTTCAACGCCCAACGTGTGGGGCTGGAGATAGTCAAAGGGATACAGATTTTATTATATTTGAAGTTTTGAAAATAAATAAATAGTTCAGTTATACAGTTAACTGTTAATAATTGATAAAAATATATATCCGTAATCTTTTTGTCTATGAACCTGCTCCTGTTAAATAATTAATTTTGTAAGAAAATAAATTTTAAAAAAATTCAAGTATTTTTATATATATGCGTAGTGGTGAAATATTAAGAATATTTTAAAATCATTACAATATATTTAACGGACAGACAAGTGAATATCTATTGCTTTTTATTTTGCTAGTTTTTTAATTATCATACCTAAATGACGTTTGTCATAAAATATTGTAAGGGTCAAATCTAGAAATAAAACTGCTTTTAATAAAAGTATTCATTTTTGGATATTTGTGCCCAAAAATCTTAACATTATTAGAAACATAAATAAATTAAATTATAGTGTATTTTTATCATATTGATAGCTGAAGAGCTCATTATAAATTTCAAAAACGTGTCTGAAACACTTCAGGGTGATTCAAAGAATTAAACAGAATTGTAAGCGCTTCTTCATGTAAATAAGTGTTCAGTTAGCAACTTTCGCTAGATTCTTCCTGTATAGTGAACCGCAGGTAGCGAGGACAATAGAACCCTAATACCATTACCATTCAAATATATTTAGAAGCGATAAATTTGCCGTGACAGTGTAGTGTAGTTGGGTAAGAATAAGATCCTATTAGGTATTTTATTATAGATGTATTTTATTACAATATTTATTTCATTTATATAAGTAGCACAGATATTTAATTAATAACTTTCAACGTATTTACGCTATTTAGTGAACTCCAGATAGTGATAACAATAGAAACGGAAATCCTAGATTATTCAATTTAATTAATTAATTAGTAAGTTCTACATATAAGAATGATTTGTAGCCCTAAAAAGGGCTGATTTGTTAAAAACTTGCAGATGATGTACCTAATCAAAATTCCATTTCATCAGAATCTGACGAATCTTCAACTCCAACATTAATTATTATAGATTCAACGGTTCCATTCATGATATTGTCCAGTTGCCACATCTTCTGTTCTTCTTTATGCGTATGATTCACAGCTTTTTTCCAGTTCTCTGCAGATACTTTTGACAAAGAGTTTTGCAGTAATTGATGTAGGTTTTCCAATTTATTGTTTCGTGCTACGTCACCCTTTACTTGCGCCCATATAAGTTCAATAACATTGAGTTCGCAGTGGTATGGTGGTAATCGTAGCACAGTTATTCTACGTTCTAATGCCATTTCGTCAATTACATATTTTTTGAATTTCGATTTGTGCAGTCTTACAATTCATAATAATTCTTGTTTTATGGAATGATCCTTGTATATGATGTTGTGGTTATCCAACCAAACGATTATCTCAGCTTCCTTCCAAGCAGTTGTTGTCAATTTTTCTTCAGGTCTTGAATGATAGCTAGCATTATCTAGAACAATTACAGAATGGTCTGGAAGTAAATCCAACATCTGCATAAAATACTCCTCAACAACGTCGGCGGTCATTTCTTCGTGGTAATCTTTAGTTGATTTGGACACAAAACTTAATAATCCACCATGGATAAAACCGTTTTCATTTCTGATATGGATTGTATTAAGTCTCCACATTAATGGGGATGCTACTTCTCCCTGTGGACATCCCCTGGTTGTACAGAGGGAGACAATGTCTTTACTCGCTCTCGTCTCTGCTACTCTAGTGGTGAGCAGTTCTGACATCCATTTGGATGTTGTGATGTCTACACCTCTTCTATTTAATGCTATTGTGACAGCTTAATGTGGAGTATTGTCAAAAGCACCTCGGATATCCTCCGTCAGTTGTACCAGTGCTTACTCCGTAGATCTGCCTGCCCGGTAAGCATGCTGATGCGGGTGGAGAGGTAGCCTCTCTAGGATTTCCGTTCTAATATAATTGTCAATAGCTTTTTCCATCGTTTTGAGCACAAACGATGTTAGACTAATTGGTCTGACGGATTTGGGGTTTGTTGTGTCCCATTTTCCACCTTTTGGAATGAAGGTTACTATTGCCCTTCTCCTTGCTTCTGGTATATAACCCAGTTCTAAGCTGCTTCGTCCGATTCTAACCAACTGTGGTAGAATTTCGTCTCGCTTGTGACCATGCTGGGAAAAACCCATCGGCTCCCGGTGCCTTGAAAGCTGAAAAGGTGTTCATAGCCCATTTTAACCTTTTGTTACTACAAATGTGCTTACCCGTTGTAGTACTTTCTCTCTAAGGTGTGTTATGACCTTCGAGAGGATTATCTCCCCTATTTGGGCTACTCCCAGGAAAATGAGTTTCTAGTAAGAATCGCACTTTTTCCTCCTCATTTTCGGTATATTTGCCGTCTGGCTACCTCAAAGCCTTATCTGTGTTGACCCTACTTTTCGCCATGACTTTGTAGAGTTTTGCCGCAGGAGGTGTTGTGTTTATATCTTCACAGAATTTTATGGATTTCTTTTAGCTTTTCTAATTTCCTTGTAGTAGGTGTTTTTCACCTCGGTGTATCTCTGCCAGTCTCCGGTGAGTTTTGCTCTATTAAAAAGGTCCCGGTCTCTATTAAAATGGTCTCTTAATTCTGACAGATGTTTGTTTCACCAGGGTGCATCTCTACTGCTTCGTTGTTCTTGAAGAGGGCAGCTCGATTCAAATGCATCGATTATTGCCCTGTTCAGGTCATCAAGCTCATTAAATTAATTACAAAATGCAATTTATTCACCGATTTTCAATGTTCTGACATTTCATTAATGAATAACCCTGTAATTGTTATTACGAATGTTGGTCCACCCATATTCCCACGAGTTTTTGCAATACTAACCCACTACCTATAAAAAACAAAGAAATAGAAGCCTGGCTGGACAAAGACCTCTGACCTGGATCAAAATTTACATAGGTAACTACCAATCTCTTTTTAATAGATTGACCTACACAGCAATTTTGATTCATCATGACAAATATTAATTAGGTAGGTACATCAGGAATATTCGCTAATTTTTATGTTGATCATTTTGAGTATTTTAAAAAAAGAAGTACATTTGTCAAATAATTACATACAAAATGCTGACTAAATGTTATGCAACCAAGTATACAGAACTTTTACCTTTGGGGTATGGAGGGTAGAAGGAAGGAGCACCATCTTGTATGGGTGACAAGTTGAAAAAGTGTCCACCTGTAAACAGCAAATTATAATTCGAAGATTCACCGAAATGGCGCTCGTGTAGCTAATGGAAGTGATGTGAATTTAGGGTTATAAACCGAGTGAAGTGTGCTGGGTTAAAAAATTTAGTATTTTTCGTGACTTGTGTAATTGATAAATATGCAGTATTTAAAATCTCAATTATTTACGTAGTATTTCCTTTTTTAATTTTGTATCTTACTCTAATAATTCATTGCGCTGTTTTTAAAATCTTTCCACTTGCTACTATGGCGCCACCTTAATTTGCTTCCTTTCGATGGACACTTTTTAATACATTCAGATGGTGCTCCTTCCTTCTACCCTCCATTCTTTGGGGGTAGACCTCGTCTGATTTTTATTCAATAGAAGAGTTCTATATGAGGTCATTGTAGCCAACACAATAAAATAAAATTATCAAAATGACATATGAAATGGGGGTAACTGAAAGGGGTCAACTATTGACTTAATTTTTCAGTTTTTCAGATGTAAACTATGCTTTATGCAATACATTTTGTACTCGAATGATGAAAACATGGAGGCTATAGCCTCCATGGATGAAAAGCTAGTTTTAATTTAGGGCGTTTTGCTTTCTAATGTTTGCCACAAATGTCACAGGTAGCTGTCAACATTGTCAGTGCAAGCAACATAGCAACATAGGCGTAGCTTTAACTTGGTATTTGTTTTGTGTGTTTTAAATTTTCAAAATTAAATTATAATACACTGGAAAGACATATATACAAACGGATAAAGTTTATAAAAATAAAACCACGCTATGACGTTTACTTTGACAATTGACAGACATTTGCCGTAAGCCTTGAGAAGCAAAATTCCCTAACTTGAAACGGGCTTTTTATCTTTTGGGTACAATATATATATTATATAAAACATGTATATCTGAAAGAAACAAAAACTAAGTTAAATGGTGACCCCTTTCAGTGACCCCCATTTCTTATGTCATTTTTTCGCCATTTGACCTTATACAGAACTCTTCTATTGAATTAACTGTTTGGACCCTTACTTTGCGGAATCTACTCATATTACTCTTTTAAATGAAACTAACTGTTTCTAATTAATTCCACTATTTAATGAAAAAAATAAATAGTGGAAATAATTAGAAACAGTTAGTTTCATTTATAAGAGATTATTCAATTTATTTTTAATATTTCATATGATGCAGTGTCTCATTTATACATTAGTCAAGGTTTATAAACATTAAACATGCGTGTAAATCTGTAGATTTCGGTATATTTCAGTAAATGAACCAACGCCGCTCATAGTTGTGATAAACCGGCCAAAAATGACATTGATAGTGTCATATCTTTTGATATAATAAGTATAAACTCATCCATTCTAATACGGAGATCAAAATAAAAGTTTAAGGTGATTGAAGTAAATAATAAGTTCTAAATGTTAGAAAACCCCAATTTTCAACACAAAGGAAGTCAAAACTATAAGAATTCATTGAATAGTTACAACATTGTTACACCGACATTCCTTGGTTAAGCACCGGAAACTGTTGCAACCATTCTTCGCTCTAGGATTATTTATTTCTCTATGGCTCTAGGCAAGGAGATTCCTATTTTCCTTAAATATAAAGTCAACTCCAACATTCGAAACTTATGGCTCAATGCGTATCTTTGCGAAAGTAGCTTTTCCAACATAAAATGTATAAAATCAAAATTTAGTTGTTCACTTACTCAGTTGCTTCATTTATCAACAACAAATATTAAAGTTAATATTGATGCATTAGGTTAGTGAAAACCAGCTTTCTCAAATGTTCCACAAATTTTTTTGTAATTTGATATTTTTTGCATAAATTGAAATAATAATAATGAAAAGTATTTTATAATGCTGCCTCTGGAGTCCTTTCAGTTGGAGAGCCCTGATCTATAAAATCACTGAAATTCATGAAATAGGGTTTTTTGAACCGTTAAACCGACTGAAAGAATAACCCTAATAGCACAATTATAACCAATGGACGTCCTTTGGACGTCCTACTGGGACATTCAGAACGTCCATAGGACGTTCAAATTTGGTACCGTGTACGTCCATAGGACGTCTCTGGGACGCACAAATGTCCCACTTGTGGACTAATTAGGGACGTCCTTTCAGGATGTCCCTAGTACGTCATTCAAGGACCTAAATCCTTGAGCAGCAAGAACATCTATTAGAAGGGCATTGGAGGTCCTTAACTATATGATCCGAACGTCCTTATGAATGATACTGGACGTCCATCGATCGTCCCGATGGACGTCCATCGATAGACCCGAGGGATATCCATCGAACGTCCTGACGGACTACCATCGATAGACCCGAGGGATGTCCATCGAACGTCCCGACGGAAGTCCATCAAACGTCCATTTTTGTCGACGAAAATAATTATTTCACGTTCCCAATATCTATCAAATTTAATTCAAGGAAGTAGTTGTTTTCTGAAGGATGTTACAAAAATAACCCCAATTTTATCATGGATATCTCCAATTTTCAGAAAATCTTTTCATTTAACATTTTTTCTAGAATGTTCCCCTTTTCATGCAGGATATTTTTTTCCTAAAAAGAAAAAGAAATTGCGTTAAAATAAAATTTATTGCAACAAAAACAACAGATCTCTAAAACAAAATAATGTTAAAATTAATCTCAATCTCTGAATGGAATATTTCATTATAAAAAGACATTCACTGTTTAATAGCTCTCTTTTCTTCGGCTACGGCCCTTTCAGCTGCTCTCCTTAAAAAAATTTTTATGCCATCTTCCATTCTTTTATGGATGATGAGGAAGTTTTTACATTTTGTTGACCTGATCCTGCAACATATAGTTTTTTTTAGTTCTACAGTTGAATGCCAAAACAAACAATAAATTAATATATATTCCTATTTTATATTCATATTAACTATGTATAGTTTTTTTTATTGAAACTTTCCTTGAAATTCAACAACTGAAAAATGAAAAAGAGTGGCACATACTTAATGGAACAAATAGATCAGTTACTGGTACATTTTCTAAATTCAGGGTTTGAGAATACCTTTTAACTATTCTATTTCTATGGCGTTTTGATATGTTCAGTTTTCTTTTGTTATTCATACTATTATATAATTAAATCAATTGAAAATTAAAGTAGAGTGAAATTATACACTATAATTCACAAAATCGTTATCACTTATAACAACTAACCTAACCTTACTTTTAACAAAATGATATAAAACATGTACAAACCTTCGAACGTGAACTATTTCATCATCCAGCATCCAAGAGAGTTGGATCACTGCACAATTTTCACAAAGTTACAAATATTACTGCAAAATGCTGCAATAAATAATATTGGGGGCACGATATACTCAACGTACATACTAGGGATGGGAAGGTCTCGAACGACCCGTTCTCAAAGATCGAATCAGTTCCAAGACCCGTGATTGTTTCAATCACGTTCTGTGACCCTGTCGTTCGAATGAACTGAACCAAGCCACCGCTGTTGTAGTACATTTATGTTTTAATTTGACAAAAAATACAAACTATTTCAATTTTTGGATTGTTATTTACAAATTCAGTCATTCAGTCATTCATCATTCATCCACTCTAATGAAGGTTCATAAGCAGACGTGAAGTTTAATAAATAAATGAATATGAAAATCTGCATAATAAATCTGCCGTTCATTTCATTCACATCATGAAACGATGGAACAAATAAACAAGGTCATATGAACGAATCTTCAAGAACGGGTCATTTTAATGATTGATCTGGAAGACCCGGGTCACCAAAATGAGCCGGGTCTTACCATCACTAGTACATACCTTTATAACACTCAATTGGCGGTTGGCGTTGGCGCGATACGACACGTCAGCGATAGTAAAAACAGCATTGCCAACCGAACTTTCAGGAAATCCTAAGTACCAACCCAAAACAAATCTCACAATCTATTATATAATCTGTTATAATTTTTTTATGTATCAGCATATATTAATTGAAAATGTATAATAGTGCAGAAACTGACAAATAATGTTACATATATAATTGTTGACGATTTCATTGAATTACATTCGGAATCGTTGGTAAAAACATGATCACCACAAAACAACCCTAAGCAGCGCCACAGTTGAGTAAGATAAGATAAGATATTTGGTTGTTACAGCTTTCCTCCCGAGGGTTAACTGTGTAAGGATTGTCTAGCCTTTATGGAGATAAAATTGCAGGGATCAAAGCAGTAAAAGAAATATGAATAACTCATAGAACCAAACCTAACACTTAAGCTATTTTTTAGGGTGTTTTTTCTTTCAGAATATGTTTTTCTACTCCCATTCGTTTATTCGACATTTCCTACTTGTACCTATAAGGGACATTCCATGGACGTCCTCCCTTGGGAAGTATACAAAATGTTTCATTTGGGACGTCTATAGGATGTTGTTCTTAGGCTTTTTTTCAAATCTATTATTTGGGACGTGTTATGAACATCCTCAATGGGACATCATATGAGATGTACCAATTGGGACGTCCATAGGAGGTTGTTATTGGGACTTTTAAAAATATATACTATTCGGGACATGCCATGAACATCCTCGCAGAGATAGCATATGAGATGTACCAATAGGGACGTCCATAGGATGTTGTTATTAGGACTTTTTTTAAATGTACTATTCGGGATATGCCATGAACATCCTCAAGGGGACCTCATATGAGAAGTACCAATTAGGACGTCCATAGGATGTTGCTATTAGGACTTTGAAAAATATGTACTATTGCAGGCATTCCATGGACGTCTTCACTGGGACATTATATGAGATGTACCGATTAGGACGTCCTATGTACATCTCTGACGAGACATTCTCTTTTGAATCTCCCTCGGGACATCCATAGGAAGTCCATAGGAATGACATTCGTGGAAATGATGAAAAGTGTACTGGATGGGAAGTCCTATGGACAACGATTTCAGGTCCGGGACGTTCGGCCATGAATAGTACCAAATAGGGACGTCCCTAGTACAATGTGTGCTATTAGGGAAGTTTTTTCATGAAATTGAAATTTTACCTTCTAATAATGAGTGAAATAACAAAAAAAACGTAGAGTCCAGTCATGGGACTGCCGACAGAAGTGAAAACACCAATAAATGAATCCCTTTTAAAAATGTTATCGTAAGCCCATCGTAAATGGAATTTTTTCCAAAAAAAAGTACACATATATACACAGTATACATAAAGCTCATGGAAAGCGTGACGATGATTTATGCAACACTATATACGCTTCATTGTTAATTGTGTAATAAAAACTCAGTTATGCTTCAAAAGTATGAATATACATTTCTTGAAATTCAACAGCAAAACAGAACTTACTTATTGTCTATATTAATATTAACGGTTATATTTTCGTTCCCATGAATATGGAATCCAGGAATTTAAAAACAATATTATGTTTCTATGGGTACCAACTACAGGCCAGCTATCTTGGCATTGAATGCAAATTTCAAAAATAACGAACGCCGATAAATATATTAATATTTAATTTTTTCACTGTTCTTTTGTGTTTTTTAGCAGTATGAAATAAAATGTTGTACGTCACTCGTCCGGTAAACTTTTACAGTACTCGTTTCGAAATTCCGGTAAACATCTCACTCGTACTGTAAAAGTGTACTTACCGGACTAGTAACGTAAATATCTATTTCCAGTGCGCTAAACATGCGTTGCTAAGGGAACTGAACACAGTTCCCTTAGCAACACTAAACCACAATTGTACTATGACAGCAGATGTCAGTGTTTTGAAACATAGTATAGTATAGTAAATACTTACTAGTTTTTGTATTAAGAAAGGTATAATGAAAATTATCGTTCATTACACATTCATAAATGCCTTTCCCGTGCTTGCACGACTTCCCGTGTCCAGCTACGCCTCACACGCCCGTAAATGCCCGTCGCACGCACACGGGAAAAGCCTATTTTCTGGACTAGTAATAAAATATACTAATTTTATTAATATTACTTGATGTTTTTTAGATGCCGAGAGTGTATGTTAGAAAAACACAACGAACTGTCAATGAAAATGCAGTTAAACTGGCTTTTAAATATTGTTTTAAGAAAAATAAGACGTCCATAAGGGAGACAGCGCGACTTTACAATATTAACAGAGACGCTCTTATGTCAAGAATCAAGGCTGTTAAGGAGGAATGTCTAGTGATGAAGAAGAAAGAAAATTTCAAAGCAAACATTCTGTCAGACAAGAGTTTACAGTCTCTGAAGAAGAGAACTGTAGTAAAGCACAACCGATTCTGCTGCTATTAGATAACCACGAATCTCATAAAATTTTGCAAAGAAAATGACATTTCCCGCCGCATATACTACATCGCTTACAACTTTTAGATGTTGGTGTGGTTGGCCCATTTAAAGGCTCACTTTCGGTAGCATTTTTGACGACTCCATGCTTTCAAACCCAGACTATCCCTCTCGAATCTCAGAAGGGTATGTGGAAAATCTTGGGGTATGATCCCCAAACAGATTTACTGGATTTACCAAACAATGGTTAAGCCAATGGTTACGTATGGCTCAGCTGTCTGGTGGACCAAAAGTCTGCAAAAGACAGCTAGAGCAAAGCTGCAAGGCTTGCAGCGAATAGCATGCCTGGCCATTACCGGAGCAATGTCATCCACACCAACGGCAGCTATGGAAGCCTTCCTGCAACTAACTCCTCTCCACATTCATTTGGAGAAGGAAGCCAGGAGAGCAGCTCATAGAATGCTATCAGTGGAGAGGCAAATAAATCACCACATTCTTGGGATGCACTCGGATCTCTCTGTCACAAAACTTCACGTGGACAAGCCCATTAAGGTCCTCATTCCCACGAGAGACTAATGGGATAGCGAAGAAATCTCCTTCCTAGAAACGGACTATGTGATTTACACTGACGGTTCCAAAACCGGAAACGGGGCTGGAGCGCCGGTCTTCAGCAGGAAACCCAGAGTTGAAATCACAGCCAACCTGGGTAGGTACGCTACCGTCTTTCAGGCTGAAGTATACGCCATTGAACTGGCTGCAAAAGAGCTGAAGAATCAACCTGTTGTTAAAAAGAACATACACATCCTGTCAGATAGCCAGGCTGCTCTTAAAGCACTGAGCTCGAACAGGATAAAATCTAAGCTAGTACATAACTGTCTACAATCCCTTATACTAGGCACGGAAAACAGAGTCACTTTGACCTGGGTGCCGGGGCATCGACGAGTGGATGGCAACGAGAAGGCCGACACTCTGGCAGAGAAGGGATCGGAGTCTCTATTTATTGGACCTGAACCATTTTTTGGCATTGCGGAAAGCACTGCTAGATCAGCCATAGCTACCTGGGTGGACAGAAAAACCTTCACGTACTGGGCAGAAATACCGGGGCTCTCTCACTCGAAGGTGTTCATATACAACCCTCCGAGTACAAAAAATAAGCAGATTCTGGAATGGAGTAGAACAAACCTACGCATTCTGTTGGGACTGCTTACAGGACATTGTCGATTAAATTACCACCTAAAGAAGATGGTTCAGACCTCGGATTGTCGGTTCTGTAATTTGGAGGACGAAACTGCTGAGCACATACTATGCTCATGCCCAGCATTGGGCAGGGTAAGGTATCATAATCGGTTCTAGTACCTTAGAGACGGAGCGACTTCAAAAAAGTATCACCAAATACCAAATACAACCATGGACTTCGTCAGAAGCACAGGCTTGTGGGGTGAATTATATTCTCTAGGGGTGCGCCGCAATAGACCCAACGGGGGTCACAGTGGAGGTGGCGAGAAGGCCCAACTCACAAAAATCTTAAACCTATAACCTAACCCAGGCAAAGCAATAACACTAAGGGCCGATTCTACAATGCCAGTATAAAAGTCAGTATAGTTATTCCTTCGATATTTTATACCTAGATTTATACCGAGAATAACTGGATGTCGGTTCTACAATGGATTCCTATGACAGGTACTGTTATTCCGAGAATATCTCGCAGGTAGTTCCAATGAATCAATGTTTTGACGATTGACGCTTTGAAAAGCCGGAAATTCTGATATATTAACTAACCATAATTCAAATTTCTTGGATTGTTTTGATAAATTAGAGAGTGGAAGAGAATTCACTGGTTCACTGGTTGGTTATAAATAAAAAGAAAGTTAATCAATAAAATTGATGTGATATTTAATGGAAGAGGTGAAGAGGTAGAATTTTTGAAGTAGGTATTTAACTTTCATATCATTGAATTTATTTCAGAATGCAAAAAACTGACACAGTTATTAATACTAGGGAAGATTAAGGCCTGCAGACGACATGTCTGTTTCTGCAGCCAAAAGCACATAAGAAATTCCAGTTCATCATATTCTTCAAAATAATTTTGTCTGATAACAAATTTTTCAAATTAGAAACTTCATTCAACTTATGATATACTTTACCCAACTTTAAATACTTTATGATCAGTATAGTTTTATATCTTCAATTTCCTTATCTTCTGACCCGAGACATTACAGCTATTGTTGTTGGTATTTTCACGCGAAACCAACCAATAGAAATGCAGAATAAGTTTATTCCTCGGATATACCCTCAAATTGGAATAGATAACTTATACTCTGGTTTATACTTGGAATAAAGATATACCTCTAATGTAGAACGCAATAGTGACTCGTTATCCTACGTATAGCAAATACCAGGTTTATACTCAAATTGTAGAACCGGCCCTAAGGAACTTGTTCGAACTATCGAGTATAGCATTTATTAAGGCTTTTTCTATGCCGAATATTATAAGTGCTTTTAAAAAACGCGGCATATGGCCCCTTTTAATCACCAAGCTTTTAGCGAAGACGATTTTACTGCAAATTCAGTGACTGACAAGGACTTCGAAAATTAAGAAACTGAACATCAAACTAATAATTTAGATGCCTCCTCTTCAACGAGTGCTGATGCTGAATCTGATGTAACTATCACTGCCCTAACGTCCATAAATGCTGCGAAGGAGCCTGAAGTAAAAGCTAAAAACGTATCACCGAAAATTGTTTTGGAATATATTAAACCACTACCAAAAGCAAATAGGGAAGACAAGAAAAAAAGAAAGAGGAAATGCAAATCATTAATATACACGGCTAGACCTGAAATGAAGGAAATTCGAAAGAAAGTTGAAGAAAATTAAATTTAAATTCAACTTTAAAGGCTGGAATGTGCGCTAAGCAAAGAATATAAGTATTATTTCAAACTTTATCAAATGTTAAGATTTTGTGTTAAAATATTTGCTTATGTTGATAAATTCTACAATTTGAATAACTACCTGTTTTTTTTTCACTGATGTTTAAATCCTCCCCTTATGTTGGGTACAACCAAATAGGGCAACTTATCTAAAAAGTAGTCAGTACAGCAATTTTGTGCTTTATTATAAAATTATGGTGCAATATCCTACTATAGGTATGCATCTGAAATATAAATATTCTATGCTTTTGTTCCATATCTAAAATGCAGGGTAAAATGCCAGATTCCCCTACCTACTGGACTGTTTTCTTCACAAATTACAAGTTGATGTATTACTAGTCACATAAGTCATAAGTTAGAAATAAATTTGTTAGAATAATCAAACAACCAGGATATAAATAATATTTTCTCTGTATCTTAGCATGATCATCATTTGGCCAAAGTTCACTTACGATAAGTTTGCAATAACAAAACATGACAGATTTTTTACATCGTTGCCACGTTGTAATTTTTTTCCAGTTGGCATAAAATTATGTTGATAAGTTGTCACTTGATAAAGACTTAGGCATTGCGACGCAGTGTTCGATACTCTTTTTTAAATAGTTATGAAAATAACTGATTATATCTTACACAGTAAATAACAAACTATAAAATGCGAATGAAAACGACAAACCAAAACAAGAAATTGATAAAATTGTCTGATTTTGACAACATAAGTCTTGCAACCCCGAACACGGCAGCCAACTTTTGGACCGTAATTTCCCCCGTTATATATATAATTATTCCATTTACACTTTGGATATTTAAATTTTGTTCAGTGGCTGTAATTGTTACTACAAATGTCAAAATTGCAAACTTATCGTAAATGAACTATATATGTTATTTCAGATTTCAGCAAAACATACCTATTGACAGCCAATCTTGTTGGAGTGCCTAAGTAGTAAGCCAAAAAGAAGAATCATGTTGTTGCTAGAATTATGGCACTATATCTTCTTGATAAAATATTTAATGAGTAATTTACCATATCCTTAAAAATAATATCCTCTTTTTAGAGTAATTAAAATAACAAGTTCGTAATATGGTGAAATAGTTTCAAAGAAATGCGTATTTTTAAATTTCCCACGCAACATTTAGCGGAAACATGCTGGCAACCGTCATCTGTCAAATTGCCAAGGAAAAATTTACTTGTCTTTTTGATTCGGAAGTGAGCACGTTGTGGAAGAAGTAAGTTATTTTTACTATATTTCTCGAAAATAATCGTTAAAATTATATAAAAATAAATCCAATTAAGTACAATCTAAAATGGTTTATATAAAGTATCTCAAAGTGAAAGATCCAAATAATAAATTTCATTTTTGTTTCAGAAACATCCACAATGCAAATTTTCGTGAAAACTCTCACAGGAAAAACCATCACCCTTGAGGTGGAACCATCTGATACAATAGAAAATGTAAAAGCAAAAATCCAGGATAAAGAAGGTATACCTCCAGATCAACAACGTTTGATTTTCGCAGGAAAACAGCTTGAAGATGGACGTACCCTATCAGACTATAATATCCAAAAAGAGTCTACCCTTCACTTGGTACTCCGTTTGAGAGGAGGTATTATTGAACCATCTCTTCGTATTTTGGCTATGAAGTACAATTGTGACAAAATGATCTGTCGCAAATGTTACGCCAGGTTACATCCTAGAGCAACAAATTGCAGAAAAACAAAATGTGGACACACCAACAACTTGCGCCCCAAAAAGAAGATCAAGTAGACTATTAAGCTGAGTTTAATTTTATATTTGAATGTTAATTCCATAATTAGCAGATGTATCTTGCAAATTGATTTAATACAGGAAACAAGATCGTCTTAAAAATTGTTTTATTTCATTATAAAAAATCGAAACTAATACATTAAACTGTGTTGTGTCAGATCTTTAACATACATTTGTTATATTTCAGTTTATTATTCACAAAAGTATTGATGCGAGTTATCAAAACTTGGAATTTTTGGAAGAGGCAAAGTTTCAAAAGTCAGTTGAAATAGTGCTTTGTGATGAAATGCATTTGCTTAAAAAAGTTTACAATTACAGTATTGATTTTCGTGATTGAAAGATAGTAAGTGGAGTGAAATGGGACCAGAGCTGTCATGAATCATGTTGAAAATGATTTAAATCATTTACTTTGCATCAAAAGATTTAAATAAAAAATCTTTTTTCAAATAAAAAATATTTAAATCATAAATATTTTTATGATATAAATCATTTTGCAGATTTTAAATCAATTGGAAAATGATTTAAATCTTTTGAAGTGATTTAGATATTCTCAAATTATTTAAATCATTTTCAGATGATTTGGTTTAAATACGTGTAAATAGTTTATGTATGTTTCTTGTGGCATCTTTAGTTATTGATTACTTTTTGGGAATAATACTACATGTATTTACGCAAAAAATCTTTATTTTATTTAACGTTTCAACTCTAAATATGGATTCTTTTCTGTCAATTTTAATATCACTTTTGATAAATACTCCAGGTTTGGAGTTAAAAACGTTAAATAAAATAAATATTCCCAAAAAGTAACCAATAGATAGATGTAGTTTAAAAACATCCACATATATTTATAATAAATGGATATAAGGCTCATATAAGTTGTCCCATCTCAGTTTAGGTGTCGGAGAGTATGCACAATTATGGGAAAAGGCAAAATTTTAAAATGTTTGTCACATTGTGCAGCTTTCAAGAATGTTTTCAGGTTTGTGGCACGCCAAAATTGCATTTTTTAATTATATGTTTCAGATTTCGAAAAAAATTTAAAACTTGGGGTTTTGAGTATAGTTATAGAGTTATATGGGTGTTAAATCCCCAGTTTTTGAACATTGCGCATGGCTGTTAGTAAAAAGTGGTATAGATATTGTTTCATTCTATGTTTACGATATCTGCAACAAAATTTAGGGTTATCTTTCTTTCTTTTGGAATGATTTAAATCATTTTCAACAATTTAAGTCTTTCATAAATGATCTAAATCATTTTTGTTTGAAGATTTAAATTATAAATCATTTTAAATCTAAAATCATACTTCATTACATAAAAAAAGATTTAAAATCAAATGATTTAAATATGATTCGTGATTCTGAATGGGACATAGTATTTTCTGTATATTGGAGCTGTTCTGATCATTAATTTATATAAGTAAACCAAGTCGTCTCACATTAAAGTAGCAGAATACAATCGGTTTGATCTAAGTGAATATACTTACAAAAAATGTAACATGGATTCTGTTTTGCCCTAAACAAACTAATGATATTACTAAATTTTTGAATGTAGACTTTTTCCTAAAAAAATTAATATAAGGAAATACTGATACATTCTAAGTATCATATCTCTCTAAAATAAAACAAATTATTGTATAATTAATGTAGATGTTGCATAGATTATTTGGTTTTGGAAAACCTATAGATCGAATGGTGATTTCAATAATATACAAATTTAAAACGAGCATCGGCTTAGGTTTACATTTGAATGAATACAGAATTTTCTATGAACAAGGAAAAATTGTTCATTTGCAGCAAATTTGAAAACTATACAATATACAAGCTAGGGATGGGAAGGTCACGAACGACCCGTTCTCAAAGACCGAATCAGTTCCAAGACCCGTGATTTGCTCAATCACGTTCTGTGACCCTATCGTTCGAATGAACTGAACCAAGCCACCGCTGTTGTAGTACATTTATATTTTAATTCGACAAAAAATACAAACTATTTCAATTTTTGGATTGTTATTTACAAATTCAGTCATTCATCCACTCTAATGAAGGTTCATAAGCAGACGTGAAGTTTAATAAATAAATGAATATGAAAATCTGCATAATAATTTATGCCGTTCATTTCATTCACATCATGAAACGATGGAACAAATAAACAAGGTCATATGAACGAATCTTCAAGAACGGGTCATTTTAATGATTGATCTGGAAGACCCGGGTCACCAAAATGAGCCGGGTCTTACCATCACTAATACAAGCTGTCAAAAACCTAACCTAGAACACATGCGCTGTGTAGGGATATGCGATACTCGCTAAATATCGATACTAGGTATCGAAAGGTATTGAATGTGAAGTATCGATACCAGTATCGTATCGATAAGAAATTATCGATACCTACTGGTATCAAATCGAAACTGATATGGAAGAAGGAGTAATAATTGAGAACGAAAAAAAAAAAATTCGTATAAAAATATTATACGTCAACGTCAAATAAAACTTTTTTTTAAATGTTCCTGTCCCTGCAATAAGTGGCTCCAGCTTTAGAAAATAAACGTTCTGCTGGAACCGATGTAGCAGCAATACATAGATATTTTCTTGAAACTTTATAAATGTTTGGGGAAACCGTTTTCATGTCCACGTTTTACTCTTAGGAGGAGCCATTTTGATTCGATTCGATACCACTACTAGAGTACTAATATTAGTGAAGTATCGAAAAGCTGGTATCGATATGAAAGTATTCGTTATCGGAATAGAAATATCGATACTGGTATTGTATCGGTAGTATCGGAACATCCCTAGCGCGGTGAATTGTTTTTTATTTTCCTCAGTTTTAGATTCTTATTTATGTTACCTATGTTTTAGATGCAGAAGGAGATTTTATGGTTTACCTAATATTTATTTAAGCACAAATAGATCATATTTGATATTTTCAACTAGAATAAGAAATAGTAAATGCATGTGTGTTTAAAATTATTGAACTTCCACCATGGACAACAATAGTGGAAAAGTATTTTTTCCTATTATAAACTCAATTCAAAGAATGGCCTTATACGAGACCAAATCGGTAAGAAAATGAACAATATTTAAATTAAAATATGCACCAGAATTTTCTTTATATTGGAATTATAATTCTACGATATTCCATAAAGTTGGTCTTTTATCAAACATTTTTGTTTTTGAGTTATTTATCATGTTAATTTTAGAAATTCTACTTGGTTGGGTCAAATAATACACAAACTAGATTTCGTCTTCTGAAAATTGATCGGATGGAAGCTAAATGTTTAGAAATTTATGATGATAAAGTTGAATATACAGCAGAAGAAATTCGTAGTTTGATCAGTATGATTGAATCAGGAAATAGGAGAGCTGGAGGAGGAGGCTTTTCAAAAGTTATATCAGCCTTTGGTATTGTAGGTAAAATTATTTGTATCAAGAAATTGTACCAACTCCTCTCTACTTGGTATTTTCAGCGGTTTTTGGACACAGTGTTTTGATTTTAGGCTTCATAAAATTCTTAGAAGGATACTATATAATTCTGATTACTAAACGTAGAAGAGTTGCCCTAATAGGTCACTACACAATTTATAAAATTGAAGATACCTCAATGGTTTACATTCCTCATGAATCTATTAGAGTTGTACATTCCGATGAAGCTCGTTATGTCAAGATGTTTCAAAATATAGATCTTGCAAGTAATTTTTATTATAGGTTTGTTGAAAAAATCCAATATGAAAGATGTTATATTTTTTGGTTGTTTTAGTTATAGTTATGACTTGACTCATACTCTTCAATATAACTTAACAGCCCCTACAAGGTTTATCCATGATACAGAAGAAAAAGAAGTAAACCTAAGTGATAAGACAACTAATAATCTTTCGTCCTCAATAATATCAAATTCATCAAGCATTGAAAATATTGAAACTCAAATGTATGGTATTAGAACACAACCACACAAAAAATTTGTATGGAACCTGCATCTAAGGTTGTTATTTCATTCCTAATAGATTTCTTCTGTTTAATACACTCGAAATAATGTTCTTTACTTATTTGCAGTGAACCAGTTAAGGCTGAACTGCACCCTGATTGGATGCTTTATATTATTCATGGATTTATAGATCAAACAAACATTGATGTTTTTGGAAAAGCTATTTATATAACACTAATAGCAAGAAGATCTTGTAGATATGCTGGAACTAGATTTCTGAAAAGGGGTGCAAATTTTCAGGGAGATGTTGCCAATGAAGTAGAAACTGAGCAGATAGTGCATGATTCTAGTATATCTTATTTCAATAAAAGCCATTTTACATCATTTGTGCAAATGAGGGGCTCCATACCAGGTATATTCAAGTAATTATCTAACATAACAATTATATTTATATTATACAGGGTGGTTCTTGAGTAATTGTACATAGAAGTAATAATAGATTCCCCACTAAATACAAAAATATGATTTCTCGTACCCAAAAACACACAGTTCCAAATTTTTATGAATAGATATCCAACGCTGTAAGAAACAAATTTTTTCTTATGTTAATATTATTATTACATTTCATTGAAGCAAGTTGGTTCAAATCGTAATATTTTAAAGTGAAGAATCTACTGTATTTCTATGTACAATTACTTAAGGACCACTCTGTATATAGAGTTAATAACAATCTGGGTATTTTCAATATATAATTTAATACCTCAGTGAATTGAGTTTATTAATGGATTTCAGGTCACTGGAAACAGGAGATGGTTAAAATGTTAGCAAAACCTGCAATAACTATCGACTTTTATGATCCATTCGCTGAAACGGCAGGGGCCCATTTTAATGAACTTTTAAAACGATATGGCGCCCCAATAATTATACTGAATTTAGTGAAATCTAGAGAAAGAAAAAAACAGGAATGTCTTCTCAGTGATCGATTATGTTCAGCAGTGGACTATTTAAACCAATTTTTACCAAACAAACACCAGATTATTTACAAGAATTTTGATATGGCAAAGAAAATTAAAGACCCCAATTCCAATGTAATGGGCCACTTGGCTGAGATTGCAAAAAATGCTGTTATGAAAGTTGGTATTTTTAATAATAAGCCAAAATTCCACAACCAAAAGGAGAGTACAGTGGTTGGGCAATATACAAATTCTTTTGGTAGTTTACAAACTGGTATTATTAGAACAAATTGTGTGGATTGCTTAGATAGGACCAATACTGCACAGTTTGCAATAGGGAAGTGTGTATTAGGTCAGTATTATTTTATCATATTTAATTTATGGCACCGTTTATGGTACTAAACCCGTTTAACTAAACTGGTTTAGATAGTTAAACGCCCTTAATGTTACCTTGGTATGCACCATACGCAGAGCTTAGTTATACCTGAAAAAAGACTTTTTTGTGTGAAAAACGTTCGTTGGTGACAATGCTTGACGCGAGGGGCTGGTCACTAGTGATTATAGTGTACGAAAATTACCCTTGCTAGAGATTACCTAAATAACCCCAGATTACCGAATACTACCCCAGATTACTTAAGATTACCTTATACTACCTCAGATTACCGAGATTACCTAATACGGAGACTACCGAGTTGTACCACCCTTACCTGTCATAATCAGGCAGCGTAATAGGTTGCCCTTTTTTGACCATCGAGTTGTACCAAGAGATTGAAATCAGGTAGTATAAAATATTTTATATTATTCTAACTAGTTCTCTAATGACCTTCTCTCAATAAGTGAAACTTTCGATAGCACCACCACCAATGTAGAAGTTTGAATTTTTTTAAGGGGTTCATAATACCTTCTTACTGCTGCTTCCTATTTATTTATACCTAATCTTCATAGCTAAGCGGTCAGTCGTGAGTTTCTTAAGGCAGCAATGGAAGTTCAATAGATTTTTAGTGAAAAATGTGCAAAATTGTTAGTATTAAATAACTTTTTTTCAAAAGGACACATTGCGATGTGTGATAAAATAAGATGGCGTTGCACTAACACCAAAAATAGATGCAATACCAAAATATATACAATTGCAGATGAAAAAACTATTTTGGAATCTCAGCTTGATCATAATCATGAAGGTGAGAAGATGATTGATAGGCAAGCTATTAGTAATAGCATTAAAAGAAAAGCTGTTGACAATAGCACAGAAATGCCATCTAAACTAATTCATAAAGAATTAACTGTGAGAATTAAAATTTCTAGAAATTAAAGTCTTATTAACAGTATGATTTTTCTAACATCTCGTAGAACAATGATTGGGCTTCAGACTTTGGAAGCGATTATCTACTTCGTGTGAGAAAAAATACGTACGAAGCACAGCGAGATGTTTTACCAGCATTACCTAAGGGTAGATATCAGGTTTTTGATGCAGCTGTTAATTTAAATCTGAAAACTAAAATTAAAAATTTAACCGGATGTAGATTTCACTTATGTCAAGCATGGTACAGTAAAATTTTAAATTTAGGTTTGTGGAATGAATATAGAGATAAAAATTCAGAAAAGGCAAGTTTTTAAAGTTATTCTTCGGCATACATTTTCTAAAACCTACCGAAGTAGGTGACTTTTTTCTCTTGAAATATTTGACAAATCACCCGATGATGAGAGAGTAATACAATTTTGTGATTACATAGTTGAAAATTATATATCAAAAGAAGCTAAATATCCTCCAAAAGTTTGGGCATGTAACACAAATAGCATGTATCGGTCTACGCGCTTGTGAATCATTTCATTCATTGTTAAAAAACAGTTTTTATTCTTCTCATCCAAATATATATTTATTTTTGTGGACATGATAATAAATATACAAAATGAAACATTTGCAAAAATTAAGACTGCTAATGAGTCAACAATTATAAAAATTTTTAAATCTGTTACTAGAAAGAAACATGAGTATATAACTTCTAAAAAGAATTAAAAGAAAGTAAGATCACCAAATTTGATTTTGTAAGAATTTTCAAGCTAATATTATTTGCCGCAGTAGTACAAGAGATCTTAAATTGTAAAATTAATGTTAATTTGTCTGTTTCATTCATTCATTCATAAATTGGGTTGTGCTTATCAGCCCAGGCACTTGATCTGAATCTTTGCACCATATCCCATGTTATCTACTTCCATTCCAGTAGCTTCGTGTCTTCTATAAAGGTCACTAGTTTGACTGGAGGGATTTTCAGTAGTTGTGATGGTTGTATAACTTCCTCTCCAAAGTGCTTCCGTCTAAGTTCTTGTAAGTCCTCGCAGAAGCAGAGTATGTGAGTAGGTGTTTCATCATCAAGTTCACATTTTCTGCACATAGGTTCACCAACTTTGCCCATATTGTACAGATGTTTCCTCAAGGTGCAGTGTCCAGTCACCAGGTCGGTAACTGTCTTCAAATGTCTCTTACCCAGTTTCAGTAGCCTGGTTGAGATTTCCTTGTCTACCTTGTTCAGTAAACTCTTTGTATGAAGGTGCCCTCGTGTCACCCTCCATTTGAATTGGTGTTCCCTATCTAGCCAGTTCCCGATTTCCCCTCTTATGCAATCTCTTGTGATTCCACAAAACGGTTCCGGACCTATGAAGTCTCCTTTAGAGCCTTCTTTAGCTAACTGGTCCGCCATTTCATTACCTGCAATACCCTCATGTGCCGGCACCCATATTAGAGACACTTTGTTGTCTCTTGCCAGCCTGTTGAGGGATTCTTTGCAGTTTTTCACCAGTCTAGACCTAGTTGTAGGATTACTGATAGCCTTAAGCAGAGCCTGGCTGTCAGTGAATATTTCAATTTTTTGTCCGGTATATCCTCTTCTGATGTTTTCATCAATACAGGCTATAGCGGCAATCGTCTCTGCTTGAAACACAGTCGTATATCGACCAAGGCTAAAGAACATTCTCTTTCTAGGTCCTTTTATACCAGCCCCAGTGCCATGGTTTGTTTTGGAGCCATCGGTGAACCAGATGATTTCTCCAGAATTACCTGGGTGCATCACCTGTTCCCTAGATGGGATGATGATATTCACTCGCTCAGTGAATATATTCTCTGGTGTCATGCTATCAAAACTCATGTGAAATATGGGTTCGTCTAGTAATGTCCCAGTTGTATCAGTGTGTCCTTCTCGAACATTGTTCGGGGACCATAAGTTTCCCGATTTCAGCCTAAGAATTGCCATCATTGCCTCCGCCCTTATAAAAAGTTCTAGAGGAGGAAGTCCAATAAGGGCTTCCATTGATGCCGTCCCCGTGCTGTTCATTGCCCCGGTAATACCAAGAAGCGCTTGTCTTTGGATTGCAGTTAACATATTAACTGCAGAGGACACTTCTGTCCTACTCCACCAGACTATTGTTCCATAGGTGATCGTTGGCCTTATCACAGTTGTGTAGAGCCAGTGAACCACCTCAGGTCGTATTCCCCAGGTTTTGCCCATAACTCTTCTGCATTGCCAGAAAAGCCTAGTCGCCCTGGTAGTAATTTTTTCCAGGTGTGCCTTCCAATTCAGTTTGGAATCAAGGGTCGCTCCCAGATATTTGACTTCTTTGGATATTTCTACTTCTTCTCCGAACAACAGTACTCTACCCTGCGGGAGAACTCTTCTATTCGTAAAAGCAACTAGTTTGGTTTTTTTTGGATTAACTGAAAGGTCCTCTGTAAGGCACCATTCCTCCACAATTCGCAGTGCTTCCTGTAGGACATTCATAACCACCTCCGGGAATTTCCCATTGGTGACAATCACTATGTCGTCCGCAAAGCCCTGCGTCCATATGCCTTGATCATTCAACCTACAGATCAAGTCATCCACAACTAGGTTCCACAAAAGTGGTGAAAGTACTCCACCTTGAGGACATCCTTTAGTTGTCCTAACAGTGTATGTTTTATCATGCATATGTGCTGTTATTCTCCTATGCTCAAGCATGGATCCTATCCATTTGCATGTGGTACTGTTGGTCCCTCTGTTTTTAAGGGATCTGTTAATTGATGACATCGATGTGTTGTCAAAAGCACCTTCGATGTCTAGAAATGCTGCAAGGGCTACTTCCTTATGATTCAGGCTCCTTTCGAGACCTGAGACCAAATTATGCAGGGCAGCTTCACCTGATTTCCCTGCTTGATAAGCCCATTGTAGTCTATGTAAAGGGATGCTCTTAAGCGCTCCTTCTTGTAAATACATTTGTAAGACTTTTTCCATGGTTTTCACCATGAATGATGTCAGACTGATTGGTCGGTAGGATTTAGCCTGGGTGTACGTTTCTTTTCCTGGTTTAGGAATAAACACCACCTTTGACTCTCTCCATGCAATTGGTATATACCCTAGAGCATGGCTGCTTCGAAGTATCAGAACTAAAGGACCCATTATGATGTCTAGTCCCTCTTGCAGAAGCTTGGGGAATATGCCATCTGGTCCTGGAGTTTTGTAGGGGTCAAATAAGTTCACGGCCCATCTGATAAGATGGGGTCTGAATATCTTATTCGTGAGTTCCCAGTCCTCAAGGTTGCCTTTGTTTTGGTAACAGGCCTGTTGTCAGAGCTTGACTCTATCTTTACCGAACCTGGAAAGTGCACACTGAGGAGATGCTCTAGAGCCTCTGCCTCAGTTTTTGAAAACTTTCCGCTCGGCAACTGAATAGAGCCAAGTTTGTTAGAAGTATCCCTTTTGAGAATCCTGTTGATTCTGACGCTGTCAGTGACACCTTGCATGTCCTCACATAATTCTCTCCAGGACTTCTCCTTGGATTCTTTTATTTTTTTATTGTATTGTAACGTTTATTCTAATTTATATTTACAATTAATTTATATTTACAGATTTATATGTAATTCAGTCCTTATTTAATAATTTATGTAATACACTAAACACACTAATTATAATTTATATGAGAGTCACTTAATAAACACTCTATCGATGCGCGATTACTTTCCTTCGGTATCAACACTGACTGATTGACTAATTGCCTGCAGCGAAGCTGGTGGCCTATTTATACTCGCACGCCGTAATTCTCGAAGTATCTCGGCGTTCTCGCGGGCGCATTGGATATTCTCGATGTTTCGTATTCTGGATGCTTCTCGAAAATTGGGCGGAGGAGCCATAGTCGTCTCATACGGGGATTTCACTGGGGGCACTAAGTGAGAATATTATTGCAGTAGCTCGCGTAACATTGCCCCCTCCTTAAGAGACAGTTCCTCCTGGAACTAGCTAGGAAACTGGAACGAGATGACTGTATCGGCAACTGGTCCCCTTGTTGCATTTTCCAGTTGTATGGAAGTAACATGCGACCGTCTTCTCTGTTGGCTGTGTCTCCCGAGCATGGCCGCAAACCAGTACCTGCACTTCGGTGTCTCGGAAGATTACTTCTACCATGTTACGGATTATTCGCCAATCTAAATGCCTACATTCAATCTTGGGCATGGCTAGCCTGTACACGTTCAATTCAAGCACATGCTCCCTCAGGCTTCGTAATGCTTCCCAGACATCCTCGTACGTTGGTCTTTCGTCGAAGGTGTTCCTCGTCACTAGGTGGAAATTGTAGCGGGAGCCATTTTGCAGCTTCAGAGCTTTACCTGGTACTGGTAACTGGTTTACTAAAGGTCGTGCGCCACTCTTCTTTATAAACAGAGATGCCAGTCCGCGCGCATCGGTTACGCTGGCAGGGATGTTTATTGCCAGTGAGTATTCCTCCGGAACGGTAAGCAGGTCTTGTCGTCTCTCAGTGGTAACGCCGAATCTCGCTTTTCCGGTACCACCATAAGCACCCATGAACTCTACAAAAGCAGGATCGGCTACTTCCTGAAGCTGGTTTACTTCCTCATCGTGGTCACCCTCGAATGGCGCTAATCGGTTACGGTGTACCACCTTTGGCTTTCCATTTGGGATCTTGCTGATACGATAGATGACATCGTTGATTCTTTTCTTTACGAGGTACGGGCCGTCCCAAGCTTTCTGCAACTTTGGAGAAAAACCCTTTTGTCTTCTTGGGTTATGCAGCCAGACTTTGTCTCCTTCGTGGAAACCTCCTCCCGTAGCTTGCGTATCGTACCTTTTCTTCATCCTATCGCTAGCGATCTGAAGATTCGATCGAACCAGCTCGTGTACGTCGTCCATTCTTTTTCTCAGCTGGGTTACGTAATCTTCACCAGCTATGTCTTCTCCGGGTCGGCATCCAAATTCAAGGTCGCAGGGTAATCTCATTTCGCGTCCGAACAGAACTCTTGCTGGTGTTTGGCCGGTGGACTCATTGATGGCGGATCTGTAGGCCATCGCGAATAGCGAGAGATATTGGTCCCAATCTCGCTGATGGTTAGATACTACTTTAGACAGGTATTTGCCAAGAGTTCTGTTCATTCGCTCTACCACCCCGTCCGACTGTGGGTGCAAAGCCGTAGTTCTCGTTTTCTTCATGCCGAGCTTTTCACAAACTTCCTGGAATAGCTGGCTTTCGAAGTTTCTGCCCTGGTCGCTGTGTATTTCCAGGGGCACTCCATATCGGCAAATGAACTCATTCACAAGCACGTTGGCAACCGTTGCGGCTTCTTGGTTTGGAATGGCATACGCTTCTACCCATTTTGTGAAGTAGTCCATCACCACCAAAATGTACCTGCTGCCATTTGCTGTCGGTGGAAACGGTCCGGCAATGTCCAGGGCAATGCGTTCAAAAGGGCTTCCGACATTGTACTGTTTCATAGGAGCCTTTCTTCTCCCGTGCGGTCCATTGGTCGTAGCACAGGTAGTGCACTTCTTACACCAGTCCTTCACATCTTCGGAACTGTGCATCCAATAAAACCGTTCTCGCACTTTTTGGAGGGTTTTCTTCACACCTAAATGTCCTCCTGACGGACTGTCGTGTAATTTCCGCAGTACTGCTGCTATCCTTGTTCTTGGAATCACCAACTGTCTTCTACTTTCGGAACCCTCATCGTTCTCGATTACTCGCTGTAGCAAACCATTTTCCAAAACCAGCGAGTCCCACTGGGCCCAATACGATTTCATCGTTGGCGAGTACCTTGAAATCTCCTGCCAAGTAGGTCGACAGTTCTCCTTTTTCCAATGTCGGATTTTCTTCAAGTCAGGATCGTTCTCTTGTTCCTCTTCCAACTTTTCTGGTGTCCATTCGTCGGTGGTCACCGTGGTTCTTCGAATCGCAGCTTCCTTAGCTTCTGTTTTGCTGCAGTGAGAGCACTCTGCAGGGCATGGTCTTCTAGAGAGGGAGTCTGCATTTCTGTGGCTTATTCCGGCTCTATGCTCAATAGTGAAATTATATTCTTGGAGCCGCTCGATCCATCTAGCGATTTGACCTTCAGGGTTCTTGAATTGCATAAGCCACTTAAGTGCTGCATGATCGGTTCTGATCACAAATTTCTTCCCATACAGATACTGATAGAAGTGCTCCACGGACTTCACTACTGCTAGGAGCTCTCTTCTTGTGACGCAGTAGTTTTGTTCTGGTTTGGAAAGGACTTTACTAAAATATCCCAGAACTTTCTCTTGTCCTCCTTGAACCTGTGATAGCACTCCTCCAATTCCAACATTGCTAGCATCAGTATCTAATATGAATTCTCCCTCTGGTAGTGGATAGCCGAGTATAGGTGCAGTAGTCAAGTGCTTCTTCAAGGTTTCGAACGAAGTTTGGCAATCTTCGTCCCAGCGAAACTCCCTTGCTTCCTCTGTAAGTCGTGTCAAGGGCTTAGCGATATCTGCAAACTTCTTTATAAAGCGTCTGTAGTATGTACAGAGTCCAAGGAAGCTTCTAACGTGGTGCTTGTCGGTGGGTCTTGGCCACTTTCGTACGGCAGCAGCTTTTTCTTCGTCTACAGCTACACCATCCTTGCTGACTACATGGCCTAGGTAATTGACTTTGTTTTGAAATAGTTGACATTTCTTGGGGTTGAGCATCAGTTGGGCAGCTTGCAACCTTTTGAAGACACCTTCCAAATTCTTTTGATGTTCGTCGAATGTCCTTCCCAAGACTATAATGTCATCAAGGTACACTAAGCATGTCTTCCAGGACAACCCTCGCAATACGTTTTCCATCAGTCTTTCGAACGTTGCGGGGGCATTGCACAGCCCAAATGGCATAACGGTGAAATGCCATAGTCCAGATCCGGTGGTAAACGCTGTCTTTTCTTTATCGGCTGGATCCATTTCTACCTGCCAATATCCAGACTTCAGGTCCAAGGTAGAAAACAATTTGCTACCGGCCAGCGTATCCAGAGTGTCGTCGATTCTCGGCAGAGGATAGCTATCTTTCTTTGTAACATTGTTCAACTGCCGGTAGTCCACGCAAAACCTCGTGGTTCCATCCTTCTTCTTTACCAGAACTACCGGAGAGACCCAAGGGCTGGTAGAAGGTTCTATTACCTTGTCCTTTTCCATCTCGCGAACAATTCCCTCCGCTTCCTCTCTTTTGACCTGTGGTAGCCGTCGAGCCGATTGTCTTATCGGTTTAGCGTCGCCGGTGTCAATTTTGTGTTTGACAGCAGATGTTCTTCCTGACTTTCCTCCTTTTGGTACAAAAAGAGAGCGGTATTGTAGCAAGAGTTCTCTGATCTTTTTCTTCTCTTGCAGGCTAAGGGATTGTCCAGCCACTGCTATCATTTGTTCAAATTTATTGTTGGCATCATTGGAGGTTGTTGTTTGATGAATTATCGACGCCACTGGTACGCAAGTTCCAATTTTGGTATCCTTCTTCATAGTTATTGGATGGTCATTTACATTTATAATGCGTACAGGTATTTCTTCGGCAGCCATGACTAACCCTTTTCCTACCAAGATTCCTCGACCAACCTCTTCATCGTGATTCCATGGTTCCATCATGACCGGTGTTCCTTCTTCGACGGTTCCTTGTAGCCTTGCCACAGTGAAAATTTCACTCCTTGCGGATACAACTGTATCCTCCTGTACGGCTACCTGAACAGTCTTATCCTCGTGTGGGTGAAGGAATACCTCCTCAGAACCTACTCTAATCACTCGGTTCTTGAAATCTAGCTGGAAGCCATGTAGGTTCATAACGTCCATTCCGAGTATTATGTCCTCTTCGATATCGGCGACAACGACAGTGTGGGTGAATTTCTCTGCGCCAATTCCCAATTGCACCGGTAGTTCTCCATGGACATCTCCTCGTCGGTAAAAGTCTTTTCCGGGTGTTGACAGTCTCGGGGCGAATAATAGTCCTCGTTGCTCCAGTGTCCACCAATAGTGTATACTTCCTTCCATTAACTTCACCATCCACGTATACACTATCATCGCGACATTTCAGAGAGGCTATTAGGATGAGAGGGTCTTTGGAAGGTCTTCGGGTCGAAGCCGCCCTCTGAAGGTCGACCCTTCCTAGTTGTTCCTGCTGGGCGTCTTTGTTTGTAGCAGTTCTCAGTCGCCTGCACGAACTGCGTACATGTCCCATTTCTCCACTATTCCAGCATCTCACAGCTTTCAGTTTTCCATTTGAGATGCTTTTCATCATGTTGAAAATCTGGTCGAGCTTACTCTCAACTTCTTGGTCTGCTACAGCCCTCACCTTGCCGTATACTCCGGAAGCCTGTGTAGCTGCTTCGTACTCCAAGGCTGCAGAGAGTACGTCGACCAGTGTCTTATGCCGAGCCAAGCGTAGAGTTCTCTGCATTTCATGGTCACGAACTCCGTCGATGAATGTCTGTACCCCTAAACATTCCATGACATTCTCCGGTGCCGATGGATAGGCAAACCGCACCAACCTCGCAATGTCTGCTTCGAATTCTTGCAGAGTTTCGTCGCGTTTTTGTTTGCGGTTTTTCAGCTGCGACTGGTACAGATGCTCCAGGTGTTCCAGGCCATATCTCATATTCAATCGCTTTTTGAGTTGTTCAAAATCTTCGGCCTCTTCCACTGGAATGGTCTGGAGGATATCCATAGCATCTCCTCTAAGGGCAAGAGTTAAATTTAACGCTTTTTCCTTCTCACTCCAGTTGTTTGCCTTTGATGCCGCCTCGAATTGCTTAAGATAGTTCGGCCATGACGTTTTACCATCGAATGTTGGCAGTTTCACTCGGCTGTTAATATCGTTTTCCATTTTCGGTTTCAACTCTACTTTCTCTGCCAGTTCGTCGTTATTCGGGGCTTGCCTAGTTGTAATATCCGGTTTATTACTATTTACTTTCCATGGATGAAATTTTATTTTCCACGTCCGACAATTTGTTTTCCATGTCCGCCGAGAGTTTACTTTCCATGGCTGAAATTTCGTTTTTTATATCCGTCGAAATTTTATTTTCCATGGAGGAAATTTTATTTTCCACGTCCGACATTTTGTTTCCCATGTCCGACATTTTGTTTTCCATGTCCGCCGAAAGTTTTTTTATGGAAGAGGTTATAGAGGCGGACGCTTCGTCGGTGAATTCAAACGTTTCCGGGTCCAATCCATTGTTAATCATAGCTTCTTTTAGTCGTTCCACTAACACTGACTTGACCCCACTTGTGTCCAATTCGTAATCCTCCAACTCTCTTCGAAGCTCTGAAACTTTTAATTCACAAAGTTTCTTCGCCATCTTCCTGTATATTTATTTATTTTAACCCCACACCTGACACCAATGTAACGTTTATTCTAATTTATATTTACAATTAATTTATATTTACAGATTTATATGTAATTCAGTCCTTATTTAATAATTTATGTAATACACTAAACACACTAATTATAATTTATATGAGAGTCACTTAATAAACACTTTATCGATGCGCGATTACTTTCCTTCGGTATCAACACTGACTGATTGACTAATTGCCTGCAGCGAAGCTGGTGGCCTATTTATACTCGCACGCCGTAATTCTCGAAGCATCTCGGCGTTCTCGCGGGCGCATTGGATATTCTCGATGTTTCGTATTCTGGATGCTTCTCGAAAATTGGGCGGAGGAGCCATAGTCGTCTCATACGGGGATTTCACTGGGGGCACTAAGTGAGAATATTATTGCAGTAGCTCGCGTAACAGTATGTACCTAGTTTAGCCTTATACGCTTCCCAGTTACCCGTTTTTTTTCGCTTTGTTGAAAAAGCGTCTTGTTTCTTTCCTTAGCGATGTCAGCTCTTTATTCCACCAGACGGCTTGTCTAGAAGAGCGACTCTCCTTTATCGGACAGTTGTTATGACAAGAGGTCAGTGTACACTGTTGCAGCCATAAGGCTGCTCCCTCTAAATCCTCAGCAGTTTTTGGCCTGCCTGAGTGTGAACGGATTTTAGAAAGCAGGTCCTCTTTATAAGATACCCAGTCAGTGCTCTTAGGATCCTTGTATGTTCTAATAACCGATTTTTCTACGTTAATTTCATAGTATATTTGGGCATGATCAGATAAAGATGGTTCATCCGATACATGCCACTTGCGAATCATCTCTCTGACACGTAAAGTGCAAAGAGTTACATCTATCAATGTCTGTTTATTTCAAAACAAATTTTAAAAAAAATATGTTCTTTGTATTATATTGAATTTGTAATAAAACTGTTTAGATTGTTATAAGATTTTATAATTAAACCGTTAATCCTCTCTAGAAATTGGGTGGTACAACTAGACGGCAGGATTACATCTACCTGGTGGTACAACTCGGCGGTCCCGCCTAATACTTCCTCAGATGACTTAAGATTACCCAAAAGATTATTGAAAATTTCCACAAATTTTCTAGGATTTCACGAGATTTTTCCACATTTATTTTGATCATCTAAGATTACCTTATATGAGTACTTACATATTATTTCTCCAGATCACTCTAGCTAGAATATCGATAGACCACTATGATAGATACTTTGAGAATATTGATTGTAGATTTTTCTTGCTTAAAAAACGAAGTGACACAATTCGACTACTTGCAATGTTTAAGATTTTAATAATAACAAAACAATATCTAATTGAATAAAGATTAATAGGTATTTTATGTACAATAATCATACAAAAATATTAAAAATGCAGAATGCCAATAAGAACAAAGACTCTTCAACGATTTCACAAGTTGTGTTAAATTAAATCTTTTGCGAATAATCAAGTCAAGTATAAATGAAAAGGTTGCAGCAAAATTTTTGCTGACAAAATCTTCCCTCTGTTGTTATTATTAACGTGTTGTAAAGCGAAATAGAATTTAGCGGCAATTTCTATATAATCTGGGACATCACTTTAATTTTCATTACTTCCAATACCTAAACGAATACGTCTTCTTCCCTTGGGAAAACGAACTGATCTTTTAAATCATTTCTGACTTTTTGTATAAACAATACATGATATGAAAAACTGCTTTCCCGATGTGTTTATTGTTTATTTCTCGGTGGCTAGATGACGATGATGTATCGGCAAATAATGCACAACAAACGGTGTATTCTTTGGTATCGGCGGCTAGATTTGTCGGCGAGGTAAAATCGAAACAAAAAAAACGCGTGTGCAACAATAAAACGAATCTGAAGAATAATCAACATGTAAATATTTTTATTGGCAAGGATGTATTTCTCTATTTTTATATATTTGCATTTTTAGCTTTTTTTGAATTTTGTTTCAAATAATAGGTGGACGCCTAACTAATGAATCGACTTTAGGTACATGTCAACTTGAATGTTATTATTTTATTATAAATATTTTAAAATGTGACGGGGATTACCGCTAGAATATTGAATGGAAATTTAAATGTACTAGATTAGATAAAAATGCAATTTGCAATTTTCAAACACTCGTAAATGACCTATGAAATATTTTTTTAACTCACACTGACTTTAGATAGACTATGCCGCGAAAACATAACCATATAAACATATAAATTATTGTAAAAAGATACAAGTTTGTCAATGACGTTTACTTACTTCAAAAATTAAAGATTACCTTAGATTATCTGACACTACAGATTATTGATAATTGTCAATAATTTCCTTGGATTACACAAAACTTCCTTTGGATTACCCAAACTACCTTGGATTACCCAAATCTTCCTTTGCATTACTCAAAACTTCCTTTGGATTACCGCTAGATTACCTAGCCATAGTACGAAAATTACCTCAGTGACCAACCCCTCGGCTTGACGTTATTTGAGTTTTTAGTACTCTCGTTTACAGTTAACGTGACGGTTGTTATTTGAATTCCGAATTACATGTATTTCATTGATAAAACATGCAACAGTTTACAATAAATAATTAGAATCAACAATTTTTTCTTGAAGTCACCTCATCAAATCTAATCAAACTTTCATTAGACATTGGGAGCGTTCAGCCTCGCCAGCGCTAGGCATGCGCTGAGTAAGCGGAGGGCGAATTTGACCGCTAAGTGACAGCGCTAGCTCTAGCGGTCGCCATTTTTTCCAGCGAATTTATTTTCCGCTATGTTGGTCAGCGGTTCGTTATGTCAACAACAACAAACAACAATTCTAACCTCTAAGTTGAAATTTCTGTGTTATTTAGTTTTTATTAGTGAATTACTTTCCTCGAAATAATTGAAATTTCTTACAGGATTTTCTGCTCCTCCTAATGCTAATATTTCTACATATTCTTCTTGTCTTTAAATTACAGGTGGAATCGATTCAACAATATTATTTTCATCCCGCAAGTTTTTCCAAGATTAAGTAATTTATAAGGTTTTCCATTGAAGGCTCTTTATATTTATAAAATAAATTTAAAGGTTATGTGATGTAGAATTATTACAGTTCCCTGTAAAATTGTCGTTGTTGTTGTTGTTTTTGAAAAATATTTTTCAAAACTTAGTTGTGAAGCGTAGAATAATATATATATATATATTCTTTGATATCTGTTATGTGATGTGTTTATCTGCTTATATACGCATAGACGTTCAGCCACCTTCAAGCTTAAAGCGCTTTCACAGAGCGCCGCTGCTAGTGCTAGCGTGGCTGAACTCGCCCGTTGACATAAGTTACCCAAGTGTCAAAAAGTACAGTTTAAAGTTAAACCTACAATATTGGGCGATTAAGTTTAAACTGGTTCAACTTCCATAGAATCGATGGTGCATACCAACTCAAAATTATAAACTAGTTTAATGCTTAAACGAGTGCATACGGCCATTAATATCATATAAATTTAAATTAGCAAAACTGGTGTTTTTTCTGTTTAGTAGTTGCTTCTTATGTTTTTGTTTTGACTGTTTTGGAAAGCCTATAATTTTCAAACTATGTTTTATTCATTCTCAGTCTGCAATTAGACAATGTTAAGAATATATAAAATTTATTACTCTTAAATTTTCATTAATGCAGGTTACCAGTTATGTGCATTGGGTCTGATAGATACTCCTCACCTCGAATTCGACACTGACTGTGTCCGTATGCTGGAATCACTATACGAAGATCATGGAGATACTCTAGCTCTTCAATATGGCGGATCTCAGCTAGTTCACCGTATAAAAACCTACAGAAAAACAGCACCATGGACATCGCAAGGCAATGATATAGTGCAAACAATTAGCAGATATTATAGTAATACTTTCTCTGATGCTGAGAAGCAGAATGCAATCAATTTGTTTCTGGGAGTATTTCAGCCAGAAGAGGATAAACCTCAAATATGGGAATATACTACTGATTATTATTTTCATCATAAACCGATTGTTTTCAGCCTTAAATCTTTGACACAATGGTGGGATGAGGGGGTTTTGAAGAGCTTGCCATATGCTTATAATGATTTAACTAAAGGTTGTTCCGAGTTGATACAGGTAAGTAATACGAATAGTTGCAGAAAATCGTTCTTATTTTAATAGCAGCAACAATAAATGTTCTTATTCTTTCTGAAAAAAAACATCCAAGTGTCACAAAAATTGATTTTCAGCTGAACATATTTTTTAGGTGCATTCCCAAGATGCTGAAATGATAGACTCGTACGTAGAATATTACAGACCATACGAATTAACAGTATTATGTGACGTTTTTGCTTTGAAAATTTCTAATTCAATAAGAGATTTCATGCCTACATCTACAATTAATTTCAGCCCATTTACTATAAGAGTAAGACCGGTACGAAGGAGGGAGCACAATTCTTCTAAACCAAATACGATGAAAAATCCTTCCGTTACTGGACAAAGTTCAACGTGTTCAACTGCTTCCAGTACAAGGTATAAAAAATATAAAAACTACTTTAGCCGCGTTGAGCGATTTTTGGTAGTGGCAAAACTTATGGGTTCGCATCACCGACATGCTAATGTGGCGTGTTGCGCCTCGAATGTATCATGTGCGCGATTTTGGTTTTTTATGAATGGGTAGCGATAACATTTTATAGATGAATTTATTTGTAAGAATTTCCTTCTATCATAGTCGTGTGATAAAATTTTTATAGAGGATTAATTCATTTGTAATAAATTTTGTATCATGGGCGTACGATACAATTTTTAAAGATGGTTAATTTATTTCCAAAAAAAGTTCCATCTACCATGGGCGGTCGATAACATTGTTTAAAAGGTGTTATTTTTTTGTAACAATTCCCATTTTCATGAGCGTACTATAAAATTTTTAAAGGGGGTTCATTTAAGTAGTTTATTTTATCGATATCTAGATTTTTCCTGTAATAATTTTGTCTTGCAAATTTCTAATAATTGTTCCTCGCATTTTAAAAATTATTTTAAACTTCAGTTCGAGCTCGGATGAAGGTTCCGCGGACGAAGAGGAAAGTTCCAATACTAATGATTCTTGGGTAGCATCTTCAAAAGATAGCACCCCCGAACCGATCACTTTTAAAACCTTATTTCCCACTATGAAAGAAGTTTATGGTACCGAACTAAAAAAGCCAAATCCTCAGGACATCCTCATGTATAAAAAGTAAGTGTAATATTTTTCCGAAAATCGCTTGTAAATATTGACAGCTCTGACAAAATTTTGTTGTCTCGGCTTGCGCCTAACAAGCAATCTCCACAGTCGTCCGGGAATGTTAGACTTTTAACACCAGGTACAAAATATACTCAGCCTTATTCATAGTCAAAGTTGGTGGCTACTAGAAGAAAAATCACAAATAACCTATTCATAGACGTATTAAGCATCATGCTAACGCTAGTAACGTTTTATAGTAGTTTGTGCAACTAGGTGGATATGACGATTGAGCACTCCGCCTACGGCGTCGTGCTCAAACTTCGTCCTCGTGCGATATGGACAATCCACACGAGTCGAACAGTATATTTTTTCTACGACCCACTTGAGAAAAAATCTATAAAATAAACATTTTATTAAACTATAATATAACTTCAAATTAAAAATTTTTAATAATTTTGCAATTATTATTATTTTATTATTATTTAGAAATAAAATTAAAATTTAAAAAAAAATTCCCAACGGCGAATCGAACTCTCATTTACCGCGTGAGAGGCTGGGATACTTAACACTGGGCTACCGATGAATATACTAATCATCTATCTATAACGTCAAATGTATTACATAAAAACTGACGTTTGTGAGGAGTACCCTTAAATATTCAATTTATTCTGTTTCTATACGTTATACGTCTCCTTTGCGGCTAAGCGAATATCCGGTGGAAAATTATTTATTGATTCATCACTGGAATCACTCATTTTTACTAATATTTTTCTTAAAAACTATAGAAATATTTTGACGTTTCTATGAAATTGAAAAAAGATTAGTTGGCGGGTACTAAAGGCAAATGCTGATTGGTGGATTTCATATACGTTCTAGGATGTATATGAAATCATATCCGTTCAGTTAACCGGAATGGCCTACATTTACATTCTGTAAATTGTGCAGAAAATGGATAATATACATGTGGGTGTAGAAAAAATATTTAACAGCATGGTTGGGTATGTTTAAAATAGTGATGTAACGGAGGTAAGATTTTGCCGAAGGCCGAAGTCAGTAACTTCGGCAATATTTAGCCGGAGTTACTGCCGGAGGTCAGCCGGAGGTTGTCAATTGTCAAAAAATCACAAAACATGCGCAAAACAAACTTGCATCTTGCATCCCTGTGAATAACATAACCTTAAAAGTTCAAATTAATATTGTTTGTTTGAAACTTCGGTGTTGTTAGCTTATTAGATTAGTACATGTTTTACATAAAAAAACTATAACATAACAATACTAAAAATTAGTAAAAATAGTGATTAAAAATGTTGAAACGCTCGAAACAAAAACATAGTGTGATCTGGAAACATTTCAAAATCAGTGAAAGTGATAAAACTAAAGCAGAGTGCAATTATTGCAAAAAGTTAATTTCAAGAGGTGGTAGTGGCAAAGCAGCTTCTACTACACCTCTTTTTGGACATTTAAAAAGCATTCATCAAGAGGAATTTAATAATCTAACTTATCTAACTGAAGAAAAAGACAAAGTTATAGAAACTGAAAACAATGAACAAAAAGGAAGTAAAATTCAATTATCATTAGAAAAAGTAATAGATAAAAAAAAATATGGGACATTATGGACAGTCGTGCAGTTAAAGTTCATTATAAAATAGCTGAAATGATATGTTTAGATAATCAACCCTACTCAATTGTTACTAATGAGGGTTTTACAAGACTAATGTCTCATGCTTTACCACAGTATAACCTTCCTTCAAGAATTTATTTTTCCAACAACATAATTCCCGATATTTATGGCCGCTTGAGAAATAAAATAAGTGTACTGTTAGAAAAAGCTGAGCACATTTCATTAACCTCGGATATTTGGACTTGCCAAGAAAACAATGAAAGCTTTATAAGTTTGACTGGTCACTGGATAGATCCAATTTCCTTAATAAAATACAATGCTGTTTTGAATTGCGAACATTTTTCTGGATCCCACACAGGTGTAAATATTTGTGCCAAATTTGAAAATTTGCTAAGATCATGGAATTTAACAAAGTCTCAGATACATCTTATAATTAGAGATGGGGGATCCAATATGGTTAAAGGTTGCAATGAATTAGGAGTTGAAAATTTTTCATGTTTTATACATTCCTTACAATTAGTGGTTATATCATCCTTAAAATCGCAAAGAGCAGTCATTGACACGTTGGCAGTGGCTAGAAAAATTGTGGGTCATTTTTGTCATTCGTCTTTAGCCTGTGACAAACTTAAACAAATTCAAAATGACCTTAACCTACCAAATAAAAAATTAATTCAAGACGTCCAAACCAGATGGAATTCATCATTCTATATGCTAGAGCGCCTTTATGAACAAAAAAGATGCTTATCAATTTATGCTAATGAAAATAACATTGGTAATTTGACCAAAACACAATGGGATTTAATTGGTTCTCTGCTAACTTTGTTAGCACCATTCGAGGAACTTACAAGACAGCTTAGCAGTACAGACTCATATTTATCTGATGTGATTCCTTCTATTGTAATGCTCAATAAATATTTATCAAAAGTTCACCCATTTGGTCTGGGCACTTTACTACAAACTTCAGTGGAAGAAATTCACAAAAGGTTTGGAGAATACGAGAAAAACGAAAACTGTTCGTTGGCAACAATTTTAGATCCGCGCTACAAAGTGGCCTTTTTTTCTACTGCAGATAGTGCTGATGATGAAAGAGGTGAAAATGTTAAACGGTTGTTATTAGTGGAGGCACTTAAACTTCAACAAGATGAAATATCTAATAATGATGGATATTCAAGTGAATCTTCCAGTAACAGCCTCAGCATTGGGGATTCTCCCCCTTCTTCAAAGCGGAAACGTGATTCAATTTTTGACTGTTACAAAGAAATTGCCCAATCTGCATCGAATATCAAAATCAAAACCAATATAAGCGCAGCCACACCTAGGTTAAAGAAAAACAAGGATCTGTCAAAGCAAATTTCTGCCTATCTATTACTCCCACTCAATGATAGGCAATCGAATCCCATTTCATTTTGGAAAGATAACCAACATGCTTTTCCTGATTTGGTGAAATTGGCAAAAAAATATTTATCCTCTCCACCTAGCAGTATTTACTCAGAACGAAGTTTTTCGGAAGCGGGAAACATATATGAAGATAAACGTAATAGACTTACTCCACGAAATGCTGAGAAATTATTGTTTATTCACCATAATCTTCCCCGTCTAAATTTTGAGTACTAGAGAATATACCTATTTTAGTTTTGTAATTTTTTGAATCAGATTTAAAATAAAACGTTTTTTTTTTACATTTTTTCTTATTTTTTATTCAAGTTTAAAAAATAATTCCTCCGGCCTATCTCCGGTGCCAATAATGCCGAAGTCGGGAACTCCGGCTTCAGGCCGGATGTGGCCGGAGTCAGTAGGTGAGCCGGACCTCCGTTACATCACTAGTTTAAAATGACATAAAGTGCGTTTTTTGACAGAAGGTGAATTTTGGGTTCGATTGAGATTAGTGATTGAGTTACTTCAATTAATATAATGGTTTTAAATAATGTAAATATACATATAAAAATGTTTTAGATAATTTGTGCAAGTAAAAAAGTAATAAAAGCAAATTTTTTATTGAATATTCGCACATATGTATTTATAAAACTTGTAGAAAAAAATCACCCCACCTTGAGGTTTTAATGTATAAATCCATTTATTATAATTCTTTACGTTTTCTATGTCTCTCTCTCTCTCTCTCTCTCTCAATTTAAAAGTTGACCTGTGAGATTTGTGAGAAGAAAAAGACTGATTGATTTAGTTTATTGGTATCAATGTTTTAATGCAACAACAACAAATTGCTCTAATACTTGAGATTTGCTACATGAGAAAAATTACCAGCTCCGAAGCTACAGAATTAGGAGACAACACTACCATCTTCCACAACAACAGCAAACCGCCCCCTGTTCAAACAATGGTCTTGTGAGAAAACGACCTAGAATTAATTTTTTTGTATACTAAAATTCAAGACTTGCGTGGCAGCAGATATAGGAAGGCTCCAATTATTTACAACATTTGCTATCTGTTCGTGAATAATACATCGATGAATTATAAACTCTACGTTCGCGTTCAGTTCGCAGTTGGTGACGTTCGCGTCGTTTCCATTTTGCAGTTGGCAAATTTTTGCATTTATAAAACTCAACTTTCAGTTGGCTGTTAGGGATTTGATTGGTTGAAAATTAAACAGTTAATAATGACGTTTCTCACGTGCATGGTGCATAACTTTCATCATGATTGGTTTATACCTGAACTGCGAATTTAAATCTTGGCCATCTCGAACGCTGACGCGGCGTAACGGGCGTAATGGAAACTGCGAACTGAACGCGGACTGACTTTATAAATGTAATTCTGGAATTCCTTTAGTTTAAATTCAACTGAACTGAACTGCCAACTACTAACTGAACGCGAACGTTAAGTTTATAATTCCTACCATAGTGTAATAGAGAAGAAGGTGTGCTCCCACGGAAGATGAATTTCCGTCATGTTCTGCGCAGTTTCCAAAGCGCCGCCATATTGCCAATCATATGTTTAATGTTTTCAATGAATGTCATAACCTAACAAAATCCTACCCGTTAACGTTCATTTTTCTAATAAATTGTGAACTCTGAACATTTAAATTGGTGAGAACATTAAATGAAAGTGTCTTTATTGTTACATAAAGATTTTGTCTTTTGTTTTCGTTTCAAAAACAGTTATTTTTTAACGGGTTTTATAAGCACATTAAGCGTTTGATTTCGCGCATTATTTTCTTATTGGCTGATTTTTCAATATGGCGGCGTTTTGGAAGTTTTTTTGATTGGTCGTGCGCTTCTTCTCTATTACACCATGATTCCTACTACATTCTCTAAACGATTTTGTCGTTTCAAATACACTGTTAGATTCCGATATTTCTCCATTTCAGCTGCTGGCACCTCAACTAATTCTTCGTTAACGTTTATCTTGTTTGGATATCTCATTTTACCAATTAACAAACTGCACAAAATACACAAGAGCCAAATAAACATGACATTTTCTAGGTTATGATAATAAAAAATAAGTTATTCACAATTCACAACACGTCAAAATTAAAATTTGCTCTGTTGCCATGCATATTTTTCTGCTAACATAATATTAACTATTGTATTTATTAGGTTCGTTCCAACCACCAGTAATTTACAGTAACATTATTAATAAACATGCGCCACTAAAAAAATCGTTCACTGGTTCAGAACTCTCGATTACTATCAGTTCTCCGTTCCATCTCAGACGAGTAAAATTACCGTTCAAACGATTCTTGCAGGATAGCGAGTATCGAAACTTCTGAACATGCGCAATGATAACATTTTTGTTTTTTTTATGGAAAATATAAATGGGTTATGGAAGCATGTTTATAGTTTTTGAATTGTTTTGAAAACAGTGTTTTCACTGGGGACTGTTTCTCATCTATGACTGTTTATTCGTGTAGTTATTGATCGTTGATGTAAAAAAAGGAAAGAATGGAATCCTAAACGCCACCTTGTTAATTTTAATGAATATTCTATTTTTGTACAAGTAGGACTGGAAGAATTTCTTGTTGTTTGTCCAAGCACTTCAGGAAATTCGGTAAACCGCGTGCATCTACTAAACTAGTTCAAAATACGTTCCAACCTTTTGGTAAAAGATTACCGGTAACTTTACTAATTTCTCTTACGCAAGCGCATTAAACAGTTCAAAAACAGAATTGTTGGTTGGAACTATGGAGGGTAGAAGGAAGGAGCACCATCTGAATGTATTAAAAAGTGTCCATCGAAAGGAAGCAAATTAAGGTGGCGCCATTGTAGCAAGTGGAAAGATTTTAAAAACAGCGCCATGAATTATTAGAGTAAGATGCAAAATTAAAAAAGGAAATACTACGTAAATAATTGAGATTTTAAATACTACATATTTCTCAATTACACAAGTCACGAAAAATACTAAATTTTTCAACCCAGCACACTTCACTCGGTTTATAATCCTAAATTCACATCATTTCCATTAGCTACTCGTGCGCCATTTCGGTGAATCTTCGAATTATAATTTGCTGTTTACAGGAGGACACTTTTTCAACTTGTCACCCATATAAGATGGTGCTCCTTCCTTCTACCCTCCATAGTTGGAACGAACCTAGTAGCTACTAAAGTACGGACTATGAATATGACACATTTAGTGACATGTTAGTGGCTACTTGGTAGTAGAGTATCTAATAGATACCAACGCTGTGACTATGAATAAAGCTGACTATTTTTTTCAATTGTCATACTTTATTTAATACATCATACAAACATAATTTCTTTACAGGTATGTGTTGATCGGCAAAAAAGCAAACGGTACTGCAAAAAATATCTTTCAATCCATTTCTGCCAACCAAAAGATTTTAAGTGAGTTGTCAGCTGATTCAGTTTTTCAAGTTACTCCCCCAAAAGTATCTGCCGCTTCTATAGATATTTATAAACGGTACATAGAAGTAGGAAGAAATGGTGGATTTTATCCCAAAACTAGTGATATTAATATGTATGAGATGTATGCTAGGTATAAGTAATATTTTATTAATGTTGATCTGTGATTCATTTTGTTACTTTTTCAAATTACATTATCAATAGCCTAATTTTGTTTTATTGAACATGTCCTGCTGAACAACGTGTTTTTGTTTAATTTCTATTACCAAATGGATCTCATATGAGTGGTTTTTATACCCAAACCAGAAAGGATGGATTACACCTTACCAAAACCATTTCGACCAATTAGTCTCACATCGTTCTTTTTAAAAACAATGGAGAGGCTATGTGAGAGGTATATAAGAGATGAAGTGCTAGTTCACAACCCACTTCATCCAAACCAGCAAATACCCCGGGAAGGCCCACTGATTCGGCCCTTTACCAAGTGGTTGGCTGAATTGGAAGATCATTGGGTAATAAATAATCCACCCTGGGTATATATACATAGATATTGAGGGAGCGTTGGATAAAACAACCTTTCCAACAATTACCCAGCAACTCAACTCCAGGAATATACCCCTGGTAGTGGGAGAATGGATACTCAAGATGCTCTCTAGTAGAGCAATTAGTATCAATGTAGAAAACATCATAGTGAGAGGACTGGTCATGAGGGGATGTCCACAAAGAGGGGTCTTACCACCCCTCTTGGTTAAAGGGCACGACAAGAGTAAAGATAACCGCATTGCCGATTCTTTAGCCAGGGAATCGGCTGGACTAAGACTCTTAGGACCCAGCGACACCCACGGCCTGACGACTTCGGTAATTGCGGAACTAGCTAAACGTTACACCCATGCTCAATCCCTAAAGAGATGGGATGAAATCAAGGGATGCAATCTTGCCAGGATCACCCTGGGCGACCCTGGGAAGCTGGCGGCGAAGAAATATTTGGCGATGACCAGAAAAACATATGTTTAACATTAGGATTTCTGACTGGCCACTGTTAGCCAAGGAAGCACCTTCATACAATGGGGCTAGTGGACACACCTCTATGCAGGTTGTGTGAACAGGAAGACGAAACTGTCAGGCATGTCTTATGCGAGTGCACGTATTTATCGTCAATGGGAGAGTGTGTGTTCGGGAGTCTTGGCCTACACCTGCCAATATAAAGGAGATGTCTCCTAGTGACCTGTCCACCTTCCTGGAAAGGACAGGATGGACGATGACCTAGGAGGACGTACAATGGGTCACATGTGGCCTAAGTGCTGTGGGCCTAAACTCACCCTCCGTACTCTACAGTTACTGAGGATCTCATTTGAAGAGTTTTGAGAATAGATAACAACCAAATATGCTGATAATTTGACATTTAGTCTAAGATTGATTTCCTGTAAAAGATCGTTACGTACCTACGCACCTTCAGAAATAAAAAAATCGAATATATAAGTGTTTATTTATTTATTAAATAAAAAATAAATTAAATATTAATATATAGGTAGGTACTTTCCAATATCATTTTGCCCATCGGTCTGCAATATATACTATAAGAGATATAGCCCCCGTTCCTATCTAAAAAATAAAATTTATTTAGAATAACACTCATACACTGAGCAGAATTTTCGCAAAACAAATGAAGAAAATCGGATGCGTATAGATTTAATTAAACTTTATACAAATTCTTATTATACGTGTCCTAAATTTTAAGTTGGAACTTAAACAACCTCACGATGCCATTGAGTACCGCAATTTCCGTTCACGCTCACGTAAAATTCTAAGATTTAACATGTATCTGGTAAGAGGTGATCTTGAAGTTGATTAACTTTTAACTTAGAATGTAAAGCCCAGTTCGGACGATGCAATTTCGTCTCTGCAACTCGATCGCGGCTACTACAAAATTGCATGCAGTTTAGGTGTTTCTACCAATACCATGCAACTGATCAATGCAATCGAGTTCCATCGCAATAGAACCGGTTCTAATTTTATGCCACAAGCTGGTAACTTTTTAGTGACTTTTTTACGCAAACCTAAAACTTCTGCTGGTGTGACTAACTGAAATGACAGTTAGGTACGAGGTTATCTGTTAATGTGTTATTAGGTTCTTTGTTTTCCTAAAAAAACTGTTGCTCTTGTGGATTGTTGAAGAAGACTTAAAATTAAATCAATAAGAATGAGTCATGAGAGTGGGATAGAAACTCAACAAAATTTCTCATTATCTTTTGCATTTTCAAATTCTTCATTACATAGCCGAAAAACACCTTGTTGATCTCTTTTCAGTATCCATGGACGATCCCACCAACGTTTATGAATAGGTTTTTTTATTAACTACCACTAAACTGACACATCCAAAAGTATCAAGCACACAATGGCTACCTTTTCCAAATCCATATATTTATTGTCCTTTTAAATGTATCATCTATAAAGTTGGGTTATGGTTATCTTATAATGTTAAAAATATGATGACTATTTTGAATATTGTCAACAATTTGGTATTTCCCTAATAAATTGCTACAATAGTATGAACATGAAAGGAGACGTTGATACAACTAAATTGCCTTGATGAATTTCACCGTCAGAACCGGGCTTAATGAATCTTACATGAAACCCGTACTGCGCATTTGACCTCAAGTATGAAAACTATTTGGGGTTTCTTGAGATTTGGCTCCAAGTTTTCTCACTATAGTTACCGACATTACCTATGGGTTACCCAACGTTAGCGTGAGAAGCAATCATATTATAGGTGTTAAGGTGGTATAATTTAACTATATACAAATTTTGCTCACTCTTTCTTGTTTTGTGCTAATCTTCTCGCTACTGTCCAACTTTTGTTTCTCTTCTTTAAGTTTTCAGCTATGGCGTCATGTTGAAATATTATCATTTTCTAGGTTTTTCCTTCTAGTTTACTAGTTGTTATGTACTTGTTTATAATATACAAAATGATACTTGTCATATATAATTTTAATAGTTGTCATTATTATAATTTTTCTTTAAACATAAAAGTCTTTTAATAGAGTATTTCTGTGTTATTGGGTTTGCTTCAACAGGTTATGAAGAAATTCAACAGGTTATGGGCCCAGGAACGCAATAAATAAATATACCCCAATTTTTGTCATCACCGATTTAGTTGACAAAATGGATTATACAAAAGTACAAATTGGACTTTTAGAAGGTAAATCAAATTGGTCTACGTGGAAATTTAAAATTTGCATATTACTAAGAGGTATTATTGGAGCTCTAGAAATTGTAGAAGGTACACTAAAAGAACCTACAACTTTAGCAGAAAATGCTACGGAGGCAGAAGGTATCAAGTACAAAAAAGAGTTGAAAGAGTACAGAAAAGTAGAAAGCAGTGCAATGATTATCATAACAACCAATATGACCGAAGATACTTTAAAGAAAATTATGAGATTTTCAACAGCAAAAGAAATATGGCAAGAATTAAATAGACTATTTGATGGTGCAACAGAAGAAAAAGTTTATGATCTCTGTTTAGAATTCTTTAGCTTTGAAAAAGAACCAAATGACGATGTAGCTACACATATGTCTAAGCTTAAAAATCTTTGGAATGAAATGAAATTAGCAGTTCAAAAAGAAAATGCAATTGAACTACCAGAAGTGTTGCTAATTTGTAAAATTTTAGGAACATTACCAGATAATTATTTCTCATTTAGATCTAGTTGGATGTTAATATCCAAAAATAATAGAACAATAGACAACCTTACGAATCAATTGTGTGTTTATGAGAAAGCCTTGAATGAAAAAGATAAAAATAAGGCGAATCAAGAAGTTCTTTTTACTGGTACGTCTTCATATCCAAATAAAAATAAGTTCAAGAATTGGTATTGCAAATATTGTAAAGAAAAAGGTCATAAAGTTAGAATGTGTCCCAAATGGCGTGCTGATGGCAAACCCCCTAAGCCAAGTACTACAAATTCAAAAGCTAACGTCATTCTAGTCTGTTCAAATGAATGTTTTAATTCAGAAGAAGTGGTTCGTAACTGGTATGTAGATAATGGTGCTACAAATCACATTACATTTTGTCCAGAATTATTTGATACTTATGAACCTTTCACAACAGCTCATCAAGTGATAACTGCAAGTGGTGAATCAATTGAAGCCCTAGGAAGAGGAACAATAATTTTTGAAACATTGGTCAATAATAAAAAAAACACACTAATTCTTAGTGATGTTTGGCTTGTACCAAAAATCAAGAAAAATTTGTTTTCCGTTCTCGCTGCTCAAGATAAAAAACCAAATAGTCAATTTATCTCCAGAGCCACAAAATGTTTTCTAAAAATTGATAATATAGTTGTTCTTGAAGGTTACAGAAGCCAAAATTCCGGATTATTTAAACAAAATATAAACACTATTACGAAATTACCTGAATTGAATAACATATCAAATCAATCACAACTACAGTTATTTCACGAAAGACTAGGTCATCAAAACAAAAGACATGTGAAAAACTTAATAGAAAGAGAATTTGGAATCAAAGTATATCTCGATAGCGAAATATGTGAAGGATGTGTGTTTGGAAAAGCCAATCGAAGAAAATTTGGTACAAGAGAACATGCAACTCTACCTGGAGAACGTATTCATACGGATGTATGTGGTCCATTTTTAAATTCTATGTCAGGGTTTAGATACTACGTTTTATTTAAAGACGATTTTACTTGTTTTCGTGAAGTATTTTTTATCAAACATAAGTCAGAAGTTTCTTCTAAGCTGCAAGAAATGTTGCTTCAGATAAGAGCTGCAGGTCATACAGTGCAAGAACTGCTTAGTGACAATGGAGGAGAGTTTGATAATAAAGAAGTTAAAGAGATTTTAGCTAAGTATGGAGTAAAACAACGCTTTACTATGCCGTATACACCGCAACAAAATGGTTCTTCAGAAAGAGAAAATAGAACGCTGGTAGAAACAGCTAGAGCTCTTATGCACTCCCATGAAGAAATTCCTCAAGGATTGTGGGCTGAGATGATAAATACAGCTAAATATATTCTCAATCTCAGTGGTTCTTCTAGAATAGAAGGAAAATCACCAATACAATTATGGACTGGGAAGAAACCAAGCATTAAGCATCTTAGAATTATTGGAACTACATGCTATGCTCATATACCTAAACAACAAAGAAAGAAAATGGATAAAAAGGCCATGAAAGGTATTTTAATTGGCTATGATGGTGTAGATGGGTATCGCATATGGTGTAGAGAAAATAATAAATTAATCAGGTCACGTGATGTAACTTTCCAAGAGAACATTCTCCAAATTAAAAGTAATTTCAAATTAGAATTTGTTCGACAGAAAAATGAAGAAAATCGAGATGTTAAGGATAATGATATTCAAACAGAAGAAATCTTGAAGAAAACAGAATTTATAAGTCAAGACGAAGATAATGATGATGGTGAAATAGAAAATTCAGAACCGCAAATAGATGAAACAAGAAATCTACGAAATAGAGCATTAATAAAACCTCCACAACGTTTTGAAGACTTTGTAATGACTTCTTTAGCAAATATAACTGAACCTTCAGAACCATCTTCATACAGAGAAGCTATAAACAGCTCTGAGAAGGAAGAATGGCAAAAGGCAATGCAGATAGAGATGGAATCTTTACAAGAAAACCAAACGTGGACTTTGGAAGAACTCCCGGAAGGAATTAAACCACTTCCATGTAAATGGGTTTATAAAGTAAAGACGAATCCCGACGGCTCCATTGATAAGTATAAAGCTCGACTAGTCATAAAAGGTTTTGCTCAAAAAGAAGGCGTAGATTATGATCAAACATTTAGTCCAGTTGCGAGATCTAGCACTATAAAACTTTTACTTAGTGTTGCAGCAAATGAAAAGTTGAAACTCACTCAGTTTGATGTATCAATTGCTTTTCTTTATGGAGAGCTAGATGAAACAATATACATGCGTCAACCTGAAGGATTCAATGATAACTCTCAAAAGGTTTGCAGATTACACAAGAGCCTATATGGGTTAAAACAGGCGCCTAGGTGCTGGAATCAACGTTTTGTTAAATTTCTAAAGGAATATGGATTTATAATGAGCGAAGCTGATCCTTGTCTTTTTATAAAGCTACATGGAAAAATCAAACTTTTACTTGCTCTTTATGTAGATGATGGCCTGTTAGCTTCTAATCATCCTGAGCATACTGCAGATTTTGTTGAAAAACTGAAATCTGAATTCAAAATTACCCTCAAGCCCGCTTTATATTTTCTAGGTATAGAGATATCTACCAAAGACAATGGTTCAATAAAAAAACCCCAAAAGTCCTATACTAAGAAAATTTTAGAAAAGTTTGGCATGGAAAATTGCAGACCAGTTTCAACACCTATTATTAAGGACTATTCTCAATCAGGGAAAGATCAAGATGAATCTCTAAATTTTCCTTATAGAGAAGCTGTTGGTTCATTAATGTACCTTATGGTATCTACGAGACCAGATATATCTTATGCACTAGGAGTTGTTTCTAGATCGTTGGAACATCCCAGTAAAGAAGATGTTATTAAGGTGAAACGTATATTCAGATACCTTCAAGGAACATTGGATTATGGAATCACTTATAAACCACACCATCTGCAAGGAATCATAAGAATATACAGAGATGTTGATCATGGTGGTGATACACTCACTGGTAGATCAACATCAGGAATTGTTTGTATTTATGCTGCAGGTGCGGTATCATGGTTAAGCCAAAAACAAACTTCAGTAGCAATTTCCACAACCGAATCAGAAATAGTTGCTGCAAGTGAGGCTGCTCGCGAAATAGTTTGGATTAAACGTCTCTTGACAGAAATAACTAACTTATCAGCTGTACCAGAACTTCATATTGACAATGAACCAGCATTGAGGTTAGCCCAAAATCCCGAATTCCATAGACGTACCAAACATATTCGAACAAGGCACTTTTTTGTACGGGAATTGGTATCAGCAGGAGAAATTGTCATTAAGAAAGTACATACTGAGCATCAGTTGGCTGATATGATGACCAAAGTTCTTCCAAAACCTAGATTAGTACAGCTTTGTACAAATATAGGATTAAACTAACTTAGTGAAGAGAAAAACCACTGAATGAGGGAAAGTGTTGAAATATTATCATTTTCTAGGTTTTTCCTTCTAGTTTACTAGTTGTTATGTACTTGTTTATAATATACAAAATGATACTTGTCATATATAATTTTAATAGTTGTCATTATTATAATTTTTCTTTAAACATAAAAGTCTTTTAATAGAGTATTTCTGTGTTATTGGGTTTGCTTCAACACGTCATTCCATGTTTTCTTAGGTCTACCTCTGGTCCTCGTTTGAGACGCTTTTGCTTGCCAAATTCTTTTGGTTTGTCTGCTACTTTCCATTCTAACTAGGTGTCCGAACCATCGCAGTTGTTGTCTTTCTATGTGTGTTATTAATGGCTCGACTTCTAATTCTTGCCTCACTGCGTCGTTTCTTATTTTGTCTTTCCTAGTGATGTTTTTGACCGCTCTTAGGTATTTCATCTCGGCCGCTTGGAGCTTACTCTTTTGCTGTTTTGTGAGTGTCCAGCTTTCGCTTCCATTGGTCAATATCGGTCGGTATATTGTCTTATATACTGTCATTTTTGTCTTTTTGGATACTTCTTTTTTCCTAATAAGTGCGTTGTTTAAGGAGTAATACAGTTTGTTTGCACTTTCTAATTGGTCGTTTATTTCTGCTTCGTTTTTTCCATCATTTTGTAGCGTGACGCCCAAATATTTGAAATGGTCTGTTTGTTTTAGGACGTAGTCGTTTAATGTTACTGTTACTTTCTGCTAATTTTTCCCTGGTACCATTATTTTTGTTTTGTCTAAATTTATTTTTAGATTTCTTTTAAAAGAAAAGAAAAAGAAATAACGCAATGTGCCAGATCAATTTAAATTTTCGTATATAATTCTTAGTATTAGAACCAATTTACACATGCTATTTTATACAAATTTTCCGTTTATCGAAAATTTACAACGAACAAATTTTATAGGATTTGTTCTAAAAACTTCGCAAAATCGACGCGGAAATGTGCGCAGATTCTATAAACACGTTGAACGGTCTGCGGACTGTGTCTAATCTAAAATAGCAAACGCGAAGACTGTTAGTGATTTTGGAAGTTGGATGTTTCTTAACAAAAAATAATAAATAAAATAAAATAAAATAAATATAATAAAATAAATAAATAAAAGAACCACGTCGTGGTCTAAACAGCAGTATTAATTGAAACTTTAAAAAAATGTTTTTAGCTCGGAGGTTATCTGAAGCTTAGGTTAGTAAACTAACAATTGGCAAGTGTCACCAAAATTCTAATATTTCCGCTTCATATTTGACTTGACTTTAAATTAAGACGTGATCCAACATCAGAAAACAGAAATTTTTTTGTAAAAATTTTAACAAAATTTCCTATCGGGTAAATTGGCACTTGCTCGAGATTAACGTAATTACAGTTCGCATTATTAGCATGGAGAGTTTGGTTTTTTAACTATAGTCTGTACGGTCCCAATAAAAACCGCATGTAAACAAAGAACACGCGTGATCTATTTTAACTCGTTCATGCCACTGGCTCTTATGTGTGCGTTGTATCAAACACCTAAACTCGATTTAATGATAACTGATGTTTAGACTGATGTAATTGGTGGTTAATAAATACATCAATCTGTCACAGTCTAAACATCAGTTCTCATTAAACCGAGTTTAGGTGTTAGATACAACGCGCCCTATAAAAGCCAACGCTGCTCATGCACTGATGCCACTGACTCTTCAAAGAGCCTCAGTTAAATGCTGTTGCTATGCGGGATGGATATTGAAAAGAGCCACAAAAAAAATCGTGAAAATTTAAGTAAATTTGAAAAAACAAACTTTAACGAACTTTATCTTTAAGACATCTTAACACTAAAATAACAACGCATTGAAAAAAACTAAATTGGCACCTGGCTAAAACCAACCGAAAATGGATAGCAGTGAACGTGTTAAGTCTGCTAAGTATTGGACGACTCGCTTTAAAATGTTAGCAGTAGGGGAACTGAAGTTTTTACAGGTTCGTACATGCTGACTACGTTAATATTAAAATCAATTATTGTGTTTAGTACCTGTTTACGAGAGTTAATTTACTTGATTTGCAGTTTAGTTGTTAAAATTCTGTTATTTCTTTTCTTCATTGTTTTGATAAAAATTATTAATATTTGTTTATTTGTGATTATTAATTATTGCGTGAATACTTTATACATCACATCGTTCTCAAAACGCCCCTGTTCAACCTTATTCACTTGCCTAGGACATTGAAAGTGCTCGTGATTTTATTTACGTGCGGTTTTTCTTGGGAACGAACCGACTTTTTTAATTCCAGAGAAATACTAATGGCCAAAAAGTAACTGTTAATCGATTAATTTGTTATGCGTGAAAAAAAAGAAGAAATCGTTTCATTCTCAAGATATAACAACGCAAAGTTTAAAACATTGTGGAAAATGTATATGCCGGGAAATCGAACAGAAACATCTTGAAGCACTGGACCGAGTTAGTAGTACAATTTGATGAAACTTTGTATTGGTACATAGAATTTTTTGTCTCCGTTTTTAGCAATTGAAAACGATTATAGATGTTTAGGAAGGAGATAGCTTTATTCAATTAGAATTTTGATATACGATGCAATGAAGAATTAAGGAGGCACTTGTCCTTTGATTTAATTGTATTACCAACATGTAATTTATAAAGAGTGAATATTGTTCGAAAACTATATTAAAACAGTAGATTTTAGAATCAATATTTGTTCTTAAAAGAACACAAAAGGGTTTTCTATAGTTGTAGTAATAATCCATTTGAGTTTACACTGTATGTTTACACTCTTACTCGCCTCACCGTTTTTTCGTTTTACATGATGCGTTTTTGATTTTTTAAATTGTTCCTTTAATCCATACTTACTTGTACAACTGCCATAATGTAACAATGAGACTTCAAAACATTCTGATGCCATATTAATTCTCTGCTCATTGAATCAAGACATGATCTATCAAAAGATACTTCCGCTGTACATACTGCCTAAAAAATTGTGGAATATATTGAAACGTTTTCATTCATAAATAGGGTAAATATTGTTCTGTTCATAAGCCGAAAATTGAGAAAGCGAAACCATCACCAGCCCCTGTGCTACGGACTGATCCTAACCTTCAATGTTCTATTCGATATTAAGTTTGTTCGCGGGTTTAATTCAGAACCAGTTCAGGGACTTTTCGCATGCGCATTCCAAAACGTTGCGTTCGCGGTTAAGTAAATCAGAATTTTTAATATTAGTTCCATAATAGTTCGTTCAGAATACATGACTCGAGACCTCGTTCCAGTTCGAGCACTCTTCGAACACAAGAAGGAGAGCAAGGAGATAGTAATAGCATCATGTTACTTTGCGGGAGACGGGATAGCACCACCCCCCGAGGTACAAAGGCTGGTGAAGTACTGTGAAGAGAAGAGACTACCTCTACTCTTAGCATGTGATGCCAATGCACACAATACTGTTTGGGGCAGTAGCAATACCAACCAGAGAGGTGAGCAACTTTTAGAATATATCCTTAATAAAAACCTTAATATTCACAATATAGGGAATACCCCCACATTTGTAACAAGGGTAAGGCAAGAAGTTTTAGATGTCACACTGGCAACACAGGATCTAAAACATATAGTAAAAGATTGGAGAGTTTCGGGCGAACCATCTCTCTCTGATCAAAGCATCATAACGTTCAAGTTAGAACTAGGCAAACCTGAGGTGAGCCCCAGAAGAAAACCAAGAAAAACAGATTGGGACAACTATAACACCTGTCTGAAAGAAAACCTAGCACATATCCAGAGAAAAGGGAGGGCTAAGCACCATCTAGATCTGGAAAATGAGCTTGAGGACCTAAACAGGGCAATAATCGATGCATTTGAATCGAGCTGCCCTCTTCAAGAACAACGAATCAGTAGAGATGCACCCTGGTGGAATAAACATCTGTCAGAATTAAGATCTCAAACCCGGGACCTTTTTAATAGAGCAAAACTCACCGGAGACTGGCAGAGATACACCGAGGTGAGAAACATCTACTTTAAGGAAATTAGAAAAGCTAAAAGAAATAGCTTCAGAAAATTCTGTGAAGATACAACACCTGCTGCTGCAAGACTTTACAAAGTCATGGCAAAAAGTAGGGTCAACACAGATATGGCTTTGAGGAAGCCAGACGGTAAATATACCGAAAATGAGGAAGAAAGAGTGAAACTATTACTAGAAACTCATTTTCCTGGGAGTAGCCCAAATAGGGGAGATAGTCCTCTCGAAGGTCATAACAGACCTTCGAGAGAAAGTACTACAATGGCTAAGCACATTTGTAGTAACGAACGGTTAAAATGGGCTATGAACACCTTTTCACCGATCAAGGCACTGGGAGCTGATGGAATTTTCCAGCAAGGACAAGACGAAATTCTACCACATTTGGTTAGGATCAGTCGAAGCAGCTTAGAACTGGGTTATATACCAGAAGCATGGAGAAGGGCAATAGTAACCTTCATGCCAAAAGCTGGAAAAAGGGACACAACAAACCCCAAATCCTTCAGACCAATTAGCCTAACATCGTTTGTGCTTGAAACGATGGAAAAAGCTATTGACAATTACATTAGAGCGGAAATCCTAGAGAGACTACCTCTCCACCCGCATCAGCATGGTTACCGGGCAGGCAGATCTACGGAGACTGCACTGGTACAACTGACGGAGGATATCCGAGGTGCTCTAGACAACCAAGAAACCGTAGTATGCGCCTTTTTGGATATAGAAGGAGCTTTTGACAATACTCCTCATGAGGCTGTCAAAAGAGCATTAAATAGAAGAGGTGTAGACAGCACAGCATCCAAATGGATGCTGGAACTGCTCACCACTAGAGTAGCAGAGACGAGGGCGAGCAAAGACATTGTCTCCATCTGTACAACCAGAGGATGTCCACAGGGAGGAGTAGCATCCCCATTAATGTGGAGCCTGGCGGTTGACGAACTCCTGTGTGTTTTGACTGACCTGGGAATATCCTGCCAAGGATATGCTGATGATATTGACATAACAGCCAGGGGAAAATTCGAAAATACCCTTTTTGACATCGTACAAAAGGGTCTGAACTATACAAATAGCTGGTGTAGGCAAGTGGGTCTTAACATCAACCCCACCAAAACCATCTTAATAGCCTTCACTAAGAAAAGAAAGCTCAACCTCAAAACCATTAAACTTGATAGGAGCGAGGTTGAATGGAGACAAGAAGTCAAGTATCTACGTTTGACTCTAGACAGTAAACTCCTGTGGAATAAACACGAAAAGGAGATTATATACAAAGCAAAAATGGCTCTAATGGTGTGCAGGAATCTGGCAGGGAGAAATTGGGGGTGCAACCTAAAAATCCTGAGCTGGATGTACACTGCCATAGTGAGACCAATTATCACTTATGGATCCATTGCGTGGAGTAGTAGAACTAGCCTATTGACAACGAGAGAAAACCTCTCAAAAATTCAAAGGCTAGCCTGTATGTGCATTACAGGAGCAATGAGAACCTGCCCAACGGCAGCCATGGAAGTTATTCTCAACCTCACACCACTACATATGGTGGTAGAAAGTGTTGCAGAAAGAACAAGATACAGACTAAGTAGAGAGGGAATCATTAAAAAAAAACCACCTCCTTACTTCTTAGAAATCAGAAAACCTGGGACATGCAACAAGATGGTATGATGAAAAAGTATAACTTTTCAAAGAAATTCGTTACGGAATTAAGCAACAAGAGGGAATGTGATCCAAATACCATTACCAGACTTGGAAAGAATGCCATTCAATGGTACACAGATGGATCAAAAGCAATAGAAGGAACTGGGATAGGAGTGTACGGGCCAGGAACCAAACACTCTGAAAGCTTGGGAAAAACCCCGAGTATCTTTCAAGCGGAAATTCACGCCATAAGAAAGTGTGCCCAGTTCAATATTGATAAAGGATATGGAAGGCAAAGGATTATCATAATGTCGGATAGTCAAGCAGCCATTAAAGCACTGAGCTCTTGTGTTATCAGTTCCAAAATGGAGTGGGAATGCCTAGGCAAACTAAATGAACTAGGCGAGAACAATATAGTCACCTTACTGTGGATTCCAGGACTCACAGGGATAGAAGGAAATGAAATAGCAGATGAACTAGCAAAGAGGGGGACTGGAACACCCTTTTGGGGGCCGGAACCTTTTTGCGGTATCAGCTCCAATGTAATATTGGAAGAAATAGGCAAAGCCGAAGAAAAGAGAAGATCTGACCATTGGAAAGATCTAGTAGGACTTAGGCAATCAAAGATTCTTCTGGGTGATTACAACCTGTTGAGATCAAATGAATGCATAAGTCAAAGTAAAACTGCACTAAGAGTTTTAACAGGCATCCTTACGGGACATTGTCGCCTGAATGGGCACCTTGAAAAGCTCAAAATAGTGGAGGAAGAAGAATGTAGATTCTGTGGTATGGAAGAAGAAACCTCCATCCACATACTTGCGAACTGCACAGCAATTCAGAATCCTAGGGCACAACACCTTGGAGATTACTGGATAGAAGAGGGACATTTACCTAAGTTAAAGCCTGCAGATATCCAAAAATTCCTCCGGGAAATAGGACTAAAGGAGCTACTAGTCTCTGAGACTTTCCTCAGGAACTAAGTAGAAGTAAGGGGGCACAATAGATCTTTTAGGTCTCAATGAATGTCACCCCAATTTACATACATACATACATACATAATAGTTCGTTGTTCATATTGGATTAGTTCGTTATCGATCCGGAATTAGTCCTAGAGTTATCTGATTTTGATAAGGACTGAAAGTTAGATTCGACTGCTCATGCGCAAATGATCGATAAATCAGTTGTTTTCTTGTTTAAGTTGCTTATGGCTGTTTCTTTTTTTTTTGTTGTGCTGCAGTGCTGTAAGTTGTAAGCAAATATCAAAAAAGCTATAGTTACTTCTATAGTTTTGGGTTCCTTCAGGTTCTGAGAGGTGATATGTGGTTCGGAGATCGATCGTGGTGTAATAAAATTATTTTCTGGTTCGAAACTCATGCGCTCTAGACAATTCAGAGTTAGTTCCGAGCTGGTTCGGATTGTAACCCGTGGAATATAAGCTATTTTTACTGTTCCTGCTCTGCTCCTCGTTCCCGGGGTATCAAGAGTGCTGGACCTGACGTTTATGCGTACACCCATCTCACTCGCTCGTGACCCTGAGACTTTGCCTGCCTACGCCCATCTCTCTACCCTGGCGAAGACCCATTCCAGACATATCGTAGATCAAATTCCACTTCTGATATATTAAACTGAAAATTGAAAAGCGAAACTCTCACCAGGATTCGAACCCAGGTTCCTTCCCCTCAATGTTTAATTCGATTTTATAAGCTTCCATTGCCGCGACTGCGTTTTATATGTAGGTTCCAATTTAACATTAATAAATAAGCAATTATTATTATACTCACTTCCTGGCAACAAGATTTTGGAATTTCTAACCCTACACTTTCCCAGTCATAGCAGTTGGAAATTCCACAACATTTTAATCGTTGTTGCATGTAATCCCACGTATATCTGTCTTCTTCGCTAGTATTGTATCTTAAAAATGAAAAACTAACGGATTTATTTAAATCAACATTTTCTAAGGAAGATGATATTTTGGTATTGTCACTGTCAGTTTCTACTATGTACATTAATCCTAGAGATGAGCCAGTTATTAATAAAACACTTGAAATTGCTATAATTATCAAAAGCTAAAAAAAACAAATATATTTTAAGGAACAGTTAACGAATGCATTTTTATACCTTATAGTAAATTAACGTTTTAAATACTTTAAACACGTGCAATCCTAATAATAATATCGGACAACAGTCTTACTTAAGCTAACCTACAGGGTCCCTGCAAATTGTACCGTGTATGTGTGACAGTCGACTTGATTTTACAGGTTAACTATATGGATTTTACGTGGCGGAAAATATTAGGTTGTTATTTTGTTTTGCACCTCGAACTCACCAAATCTACTGAAAAAATTTGGACGTTTGGAGACAAAATCCAATGATACTATCGCTCAATCCTGCAGATTTGATCCAGTAGATTGCTGCGTGAGTAGAGTACTGATCTGACTCGGGCATAACCCCAGTGAGAAAATCCCACAAATCTCACTCTAGGTGAGTCAGGGCAAGCCTCCAGTATTCGCGAGGCAGCCAACCGTTTACATCGTGAGGATTAATGCACGAGTGCAGTCTAAACGCGCCTTTCGTATGGCTCTCTTCAATACTATAAGTTTGATCTAGCACGCCGTTCTGGAAGTCGCTTTACAATTGCGACTAATTTTAAAATATATGCCTTTAGGCTGGCTACATCTGGTCAAAATCTTATTCGAATATCTTTGAGGATTTACAAGATATTGGACTTTATCGCACTGATGAATCACCCTGTTTATAAATATCTATTTTTGACACTTCTGCATCTCTGCTGCACTTATACACCAGCCGCCCCTAGGAAGCTGCAAGAAGCCAACATGAATTTACAAAATACAGGAATTTTAATTCATGAAGGTTTTACGTGAATTATAGGTACTTCATCTCATCTACTTTGTTGAAAATATCCTTGTCAAAACTTATTCCCCCTGTATGTTTAGTCCACTTAGATTTTGAACAAAATCTAACGGGATAGCCACAAGGAAATCCCTTCAATAACTAGACTGCAGTGTTTCATTAAAAACAATTAGGTACTTCATCACAGTTTCAGCAACTTTTAATAGGAGAAGTTTAATAAAACCAATTATGAAACACCCTGTATGTTAGGTCCACAAGAGTTTAAACAAAATCTAACGGTACAGCAACAAGGAAAACCCTCCAATAAATAGACTTCAGCGTTCCATTAAAAATAATTACTCCAACAGAGTTTCAACAACTTTTAATAGGAGAAGTTTACAATTAATTCTATATGGTAATAGTATATTGTGCAACGTGTACTTTCCCCACATGTTGCACACTATAATTTTTCTACAACTGCACAAATTTAAAGAATACAAGTAAACCAATTTTGACAATTGTTGATCATTTTTGACCATTTTTCAAAAATTTTGATAATTTTTGACAATTATTGATCATTTTTTCAAAAATTTTGACCATTTTTCCAAATTTTAACAATTATTGACTCTTTTTGACAATTTTTGACCATTTTTGACAGGTTCTGACAATTATTGACCATTTTTGACAGGTTCTGACAATTATTGACCATTTTTGAGAATTTTTCAAAAATTTTGACAATTTTTTACAGTTATTGACCATTTTTGACAGTTTTTTATAATTATTGAAAATTTTTCCAAAATTTTGACAATTTTTGACAATTTTTTCAAATTTTAACAATTATTGACCAATTTTGACAGTTTTGACAATTATTGATCATTTTTGACAATTTTTCAAAATTTTTGACCATTTTTTCAAATTTTAACAATTATTGACCATTTTTGACAATTATTGATCAGTTTTGACAATTTTTCAAAAATTTTGACCATTTTAGACCATTTTTCCAAATTTTAACAATTATTGACCATTTTTTCCAATTTTTGAGCATTTTTGACAGGTTCTGACAATTATTGACAACTTTTCAAAAATTTTGACAATTCTCAACAATTTTGACCATTTTTGACATTTTTTCATAGTTATTGACAATTTATTCAAAATTTTAACAATTTTCGACCATTTTACAAAATTTTAACAATTATTGACCATTTTTGACAGTTTCTGACAATTATTGACCATTTTTGACAACTTTCAAAAATTTTGACAGTCTTTGATCATTTTTCAAAATTTTAACAAGTATTGACTATTTTTGACCATTTTTTAAAATATTTGACAGATTCTGACAATTATTGACCATTTTTGACAATTTTTCCAAATCTTTGACAAATATTTACAATTATTGACCATTTTTGACAGTCTTTTTTAATTATTGACCATTTTTTCAAAATTTTGACCGTTTTTGAAAATTTTTGACAATTATTGACCATTTTTCCAAATTTTTGAAAATTTTTGACCATATTTCAGAATTTTTGACAATTTTTAAAAAAATTTAACATATTCTCTAATATAATCTGACAGTTTTGTGACAACTAAGTAGGTATTTAAAGATGACAGTAGCCTACTAAGTTTTTGTCGATTTTATTTGATTCTCCATATAAATATATGTGGCGTGGGCAAAGTGCAGTGAGAAATATTATTTCTCACAGTATGAGCAATATTTGGTTTAGAAATCAAGTAAGGTATGAGAAATACGTCACTTTTCATAGCAGTTGTAGAAAAAAGAAATGTCAAAATATGTAAAATAAATATTTTGTTTTTGGTATACGTTCATGTTAGATTTATTCTTACCAAATACGTAAACAGAATTCTTTTTCTGGTATTGTGTATTGATGCAGCTATCCAAAATCCAGGCAAAAGTAAAAATGCGGCTGGTAAACTAAAATATGGTATATCCAGCTTTATAGCCAATAAGCTGCGGTAATTTGTTTTGATTATTAACGACCAAATTGATATACCGATTAAGATTAGGCTAGAACTCTAAAAAGATAAATTTCTTAAAATTGTTTTAAAGAATAACATTTCACATTATTTAAATATTTTAATAGAAGAGCTGGGATCATTACTAAAAAAAGTAACGCGTTATACAGAGCATTGCAATGAAAACTATCCACCCCACATAATTCTGAAGGCGTCACTTTTATGAATAAATGAAAAAACACGTCAAAGATCATATAAAGGGGGACGTATTTTTGCTCATATGTAGTTGTTATAACTAACCCTCTCCCCCCTATAGTCACCACTCCCAATTTTTTAAATGGAACAACCTATACATTATTCCATTGTTGGGTTATCCTCTACAAGAGGATTACCTAATAACCCTTAGTGGTTGATGCAGTTTGATATTAAAAAAAAAAGTATAATACATAAGTGAAAAGTCAATCAGTTGGGAGTTACGGATAATTCCAATGTAAACTATACCTTTACTGCGGCACTAACTCTACTCAATTAAGTAAATTAATGATGTTTGACCAAAATTGGGTTAGTGGCGTTTAAAATTGTTTTAATTATATAGTTAGAAGGAGTGAGCCGCAAAGGATTCTTGCGAGTCGCAGTACTTAGGAGGCCTAATTAATAGACCCCAACCTAATTTATTATTAGTGTAGTTATTCTTGTTCTCTGGTAATAAGAGTTCAAACAAACAATTTTTAAAATAATTAGATTTGTACTTACTAACATAAGCACTGCCAAAAAACATAGCAAAAAACAAATTTCTCCTATGTATCGACCAGTTTGATTTGGTGGTACCGTCAATTTGTGATTTTTCCTCATTTTAGTATTCCAAGGAAATTCCCATGAATCTGAGGAAACTGCTGCTTTTATCATACCTAAAATGTTATTTTGATTTAAAGAGTTTTCAGTAACTCACAAGTAACAAAATTAGTAAAGTTTAACAAATTCTACTAGGTGAAATGTCAAAAACTTTTCTAAAATGACAATAAAAGTCACCTGAAGCTATGTCTAAAGTCAGATCATTTTTTTTCAAAATAACCTAAAAACAATACTTTATATTGTAATTTGTTGCAAAGGAATCGATTACAGCGAAGACTGGCGAATCCCAAGTTCGACTCTCTGAGGAATAGTGTGCAAAAATTAATGGATCTTTCACTGATATAAACGCAAAACGTCTGCCGTCATAGCTGGCGTCAGGTGAGGATATTGTTTTGACGGGGCGTAAATGAAATCCGAACAGAGTTATAGACTTATTTGTTGCTTATTTTATAGTGCCTAATAATTTCTTTCTTTCCAAAGCCATTTCTTTTACGGTCTTATTTTAGATGAAATTGGGTAGATTTATATTGAGTTTGACATAGGTAGGTCATAAATTAAACCACATATTCTGGAGTCAAAAATAACTCGATTGAAGCTTACTTTCCTTAGTACAAATGTGCATACAAAAAAGTTACAGCCCTTTGAAGTTACCAAATGTAGATTGATTTATTCAAACATTTAGAGAGTTCTTTCGTCAGAGGACATTGAATTTACAGAATATTCTGATTTCGTTTGTAAAGCGGTGCCGACTGTGTATTCAAGAAAATGGAGGTAATTTCGAACATTTAATAAAAACTATACATTTGTAAATAAGTAAGATTAAATAAAAATTCATTTCTACTTATTGTTACTCGGAATTTTTGTAGCAAAACGAAAAAGAGGCTGTATCTCGATAAAAACTGATTTAGAGCATTTAGAAAAGTATATTTTATTCTTAGCTATACAGGGGTAACTTGAGAAATATCTACGTATGGGCTTAATGGGCTCCAGCCCAGGGGCCCCGAAAAATAAAATAATAAACCAGTAAAAAAATACAAATTAAAAATTTATGTTTAATTTAATAGGACCTTTTTGATACAACGTGTATAGTAGCATGCTATAATTTTAATAAGGTGAATAACAATATTACTCCAGTAGTCGTAGATTATTTAGAGGAAAAAATTGCGACCATAAAAAATTTTTTTTATTACATTCAGACATGAATAAATATGCTAATCCTAAAAAATAACCCAGAAATTCCCAGTGCTTTAATTGTTTAAACAATTGAAAGTTACTTTTTATGGTTTTTTGTGAATATCTCAGGAACGACTGTTGCGATTTGGATTTTTTTTATCTTGTTCCTTATTGAATTCTCTACAAAAAAAGTTCATACAACTTTCCGGTCTACGCAGTAGTTTGAAAACTGCAGATGTTTAACCCTAATTACGATAGCTGAAACCAAGAAAATCAACAAAATTCGAAAATAATAAACCGCAAAGCCCGGGACATTATAGCTTCGTGTTCATTTAACTCTGATTCCGGCCAGATTATTATCAGACTCGGTGGATTTCATCTATTAATGTCATTCTTAGGAGGTATTGGATTCATCATGTATGGCAGTGGACTCAAGGAACTCTTCAGCATTGCTTATGCCGCCTCATCTGTCGATAAAATGCTAAATGGACATGCCTATTCAAGGGCAATTAGGGCACACCTGCTGGTCCATTTGGATTTGGCTAAGATCATCCTATCCAACACAGATGTTAGTGTAGATGACGAAAAAACGCTAGACGATATCTTTCTTACTCCTGAAAACATCCTCGACAAATCTCAGAGCGAAGCACTTGAATCTGTCGCAAAGAAATTCACAAAAACGCTCAATCGATTGGAAAGTTATGGAGCTACAGCGAAATTGTGGGGACAATATTTTCAAATGGTCACATTGGTGAAACAATTCATCCAAGCTGAAAGAATGGGAGATTGGACACTACACTTGGAATGTATACAAAAAATGTTACCTTTCTTTCATGCCAGCGGTCATTTTTTGTACGCCAAATCAGGCCAATTATATTCACAAGATATGTTCCAACTTCAATCAAGTTTTTCACCCCTGGAGTAAAATCAATTTGTCAACAAAGGGTACTTCACGATCAGACGATCAGATAAATTCTGGGCAGGCATTTGGACGGATATGACGATTGAGCAGACGTTGATAAAAGATTCGAAAAGTTTCGGAGGATTCACACATGGCCGAGGAACAACAGAAAGTGTACTTGGAAAATGGGTTGCAAATTTCGTTGCAAATGTTCGAAAGGGTGTACGGGGAATTGCAGCTGCAGGAAATTCGGGTTACGCTGCTCTGTTATTCGTGAAAATTGTCAAGGACGAACGTGTACAAATATCAATGATGATGTAGACATTTCAACAAATGTAAATGAACCGATTGACATCGATATGGAACATTTTTTGTCGGTGGGACTGGAAGTTTCCGATGACGAAAACGAAGCTGACTTGCTTGCCGAATGAGAGGACTGTCACTCACCGGTTGAAAAAAAAAACGAATGGATAGTTACATGAGAGATGATTGAGGCTTTTGTATATTTCGAAATAAATAACTGGTTACGAAAAATTAATTTTTTTCGAAGCACCATCTTACTTTATACTACCCTACTCGTACATATACCACCCTACTTGGTCGCGTTGTGTGGCTGTACTGTCCAAAGTATCGCCCGAACGAGGAAAAGTGTAAGTGCATTTTTTGTAGATAATTTAATAAGGAACAAGATAAAAAAAAATCAAAATCGCAACAGTCGTTCCTGAGATATTCACAAAAAAACCATAAAAAGTAACTTTCAATTGTTTAAACAATTAAAGCACTGGGAATTTCTGGGTTATTTTTTAGGATTAGTATATTTACTCATGTCCGAAGCCAATAAAACAAAAAGTTGGATGGTTCTAATTTTTTCCACAATTCGATCATTTTTATCCTCTGACGCCTGGACTATATAGTCTAGTCGAGAAGTGAGTTTCCTGCGAAAAATAGTTCTTATAATCTTAAAAATATGGGGTTTGGTTTATTGGATTCAGAATTAAATTCTGAGAAAGGGGTATTTTTGAATTTTTCTGCCATTAAAAATTTCAATTGTTATTAACAAAAAACTAAGAGAAAAAAAGATGGTCTCCGTTTTTTAGCAATAACTATGAAACTATTAAAGATAGCGTCAATATTAAAAAAGATCATAAAAGAGGAGAAAATCTCACAAAAAAAGGCTAGATCCCCGGAGTAGTAGCTCCATTATTTATAATTTTAATTTTACGTTGAAAATAGGGTTCTGCGCGGCCATTCTGGAGCCGTCGCGTCGCCACCGAGCAAAGTAAGACGTAAGAAAATAATTTTTTTATAATATTTAATATAAATTTAAAAATCTGAAAAAATTATAGTCTTATCTAGACACTTGAAGGAATATAACCTCGATATAAGAAAAATTTTAAGTTTTTTTATTTGTTTATAGTGATTTTTCTAAGTTAACAAAAATGAAAAATTCGGAAAATGTTTAAAGAAAATTTTTTTTTACAAAATCTATGTATTTAACTGTTTTGTATCTATTAATTGTATTTAGCAGCTTAGCTGAAAATTTTTTTATGTCATTTGTTCATAAACAAATAGGCAACTTTAATATTTTTCAAAAAATCTTTTTTGCCATTATATTGTCGTGGTGAAATAATGATTTAGTTGTTTATAATATTTTTTTTCATTTATCCGACCTTTGAATTATTAATTAAGAAATCGTTTTTTTTAAATCATAATTAGTTATTTTAAACAGAATTATATAAAAAAAATTTTTTTATTAACATTTTCATTGTCTATTTTATAAACAATTTGTTATAAACAAATTCTGACTTCCATATTATTTTTTTCCGTTACTTTGAAAAATTATAAATACAGCAATGTTCATCAAAGTAATGAAAAAAAATGTTTCCATTTTTTATTGCATTTTTTAATATTTCACCACTTCAAAGTTCAAGTCGTAACTTCGATAATAAAAAAGATATAAGCATTTAAAGTTGCAAAGAATTCATTTTTTTATAAACAAATGCTTATAAAAATAGAACCGTTCTAGATAATGAGACGGTAAAAAGTAAATTAAATAGATTAATTAATTATCTAAAAGATCGTCCTGAATGTCTAAGACCGTATCATCAATAGTTAAGAAGTTATAGCAATTTATAAGTTAATAAAATCGGTGACTGCTTGAACTTTGAAGTGGTGAAATATTAAAAAATGCAATAAAAAATAGAAACATTTTTTTTCATTACTTTGATGCACATTGCTGTATTTATAATTTTTCAAAGTAACGGAAAAAAAATGATATGGAAGTCAGAATGTGTTTATAACAAATTGTTTATAAAATAAACAATGAAAATGTTAATAAAAAATTTGTTTTCATATAATTCTGTTTCAAATAACAAATTATGATTTTAAAAAAACGATTCCTTAATTAATAATTCAAAAGTCGGATAAATGAAAAAAAATATTATAAACAACTAAATCATTATTTCACCGCGACAATATAATGGCAAAAAAAATTTTTTGAAAAATATTAAAGTTGCCTATTTGTTTATAAAAAATTTATAAACAAATGACATAAAAATTTTTTCAGCTAAGCTGCTAAATACAATTAATAGATAGAAAAACAGTTAAATACATAGATTTTGTAAAAAAAAATTTCCGAATTTTTCATTTTTGTTAACTTAGAAAAATCATTATAAACAAATAAAAAAACCGCTCCGCTTTTAACAGGAGCTGTGTTTGAGCATTTTGATTGATAATTTTTTTTAATCTCGTATGAATTTTATGCGTTTTGAAATTGCTTTTTAAAATCACGATGACTACAAAATTTTTAGAGGATGCTAAAGAATTCAAAAGTCTTAAAAATATAAAATAATTATTTTCGCTCAAAATTTTATTCTTACTACGGCAATAGATTAAAAAAAATTCCGATTGATTAAATTAATTGAAATATAACGATAAAAATATATTTTACTCAGAGCAATTTTTTTTCAAGTTTAAATTTTTTTTCGTAATTTGTATTATATTTCTATATATTTTTATGACTTTTCAAATTCATTCTGCGATTTTTTAAAATTGATCAATCATGCTTATCGTTGGGGGCTTTACATTACGTAAAACTAAAATTTTTACGAAAAATTGAAAAAAAAAATTTATTGCATGAGTCAACTGATACTTGCATAATTCATCATGGTAAATTAATGTTTCGTTTTATAATAAACAAATCTTACAATTGAATTTTGAATGAAAAATATCAAAAAATCTAAATTCATAAATAAATAATATGCTAGCATTAAAAACAATTTTTTACAATCTTTTTGTTAGATATTTTAAATTTTAGTACTTGCCTGATTAATTATTTTAACAAAGAAATTCTACCCTCTAAATGGTACTATATTTCTATAGTAAGAGCGCAATAAAATAAACTTTAAAATTTGGTCTTACAGTTTACAGAAAACCCAATAGATTTTTAATTTTAGTCTCCAGAATGGCCACGCAGAACCCTATTTTCAACGTAAAATTAAAATTATAAATAATGGAGCTACAACTCCGGGGATCCAGACTTTTTTTGTGAAATTTTCTCCTCTTTTATGATCTTTTTTAATATTGACGCTATCTTTAATAGTTTCATAGTTATTACTAAAAAACGGAGACCATCTTTTTTTCTCTTAGTTTTTTGTTAATAACAATTGAAATTTTTATTGGCAGAAACATTCAAAAATACCCCTTTCTCAGAATTTAATTCTGAATCCAATAAACCAAACCCAATATTTTTAAGATTATGCGAACTATTAACTCACTTCTCGACTAGACTAATACTGGATAAACTCAAAACAACTAGCGAGAGTATATAATCAAAATGGAACCAGCTGTAAAAGTAATGTAGAAACAAACAAAGAAAATGATCAAGAAAATAATGACATAGCCAAATAGATAAAGCACTGGGGAATCCCATTTAAATAAAATTCTATACTCAATAGTTTAAATATGAATATTTTTATATAGGTACTTACCATAATATTTAATTGTTTACCATAAATTCACTCACAATTTTGAAACTATTTTTCACTATTGACTTATTGATATTTTCATACAGTCATTATTCCTTGGAATCCAAATGAAGTGAAAAATTTGCTCACACAAAACAGGAAGTAACTCGAAATGATCATGTTAATAGTCACCACGAATCCAATTATTAGCTTTAGTGGGACGGAATCCTTTTATTATTTTGATTTATGTTTATATATAAAATTTATTGATAGTATTATACCAATGTCAATATATTTTTATATCGATAAGCTATAGAAAAACGAGATAACAAAGTACAAATTTGGATCTAAGTATGAATCGTACAATATATACAATATTTAAATTGCGTTATCTCTTTAATCATAAGCGGAACAATAAGAAAATGTGTTTTATATAGATATTGATTGATTGAATATTAATATAAAACTCGAGAATAAAAGATATCGAAGTTCGTTCGGATACTTCAAAGGTTTTTGTAAATAAATATATTAACTAGAAACAATAAATTATAATTATTATTGTTTTATAAAATTATACTTACGCCACTGCAATTCTAAGGCAGTTATTATTGTACGTAGTGTTTGAACTGATTCATTGTTAAGCTTGTTTTATTTTCGATGTTAAACATGACAATACGATTAGCCAAATACGTTTATAGAACCAATTTAATTAATCCTCTAGTAATTATTGCTGTAAACAACATTGTAAAGTTAAGTACAATTATAAAGCTATCCTGAAAATATATGATTGTCACATTATGTCGAATTTGCAATGTAATCACTCAATCAGTGAAAGATTAACGCCTAGGCCCGGGAGCGGCATAATTTGAAGGGCGGCAAAATTTTAGAGGCGAAAAAAAGTAAAGAGAATCAATTTTAAAATTTGGTTCAGATTAGTTTTTATAAAATATTTTCTATAGAATATATTATAATATTTACTTCTCAATCTGTATGGGTAAGATGTTAATTTTTTAATAGATTATTCATTCATTCATATATTTGGGTTGTGCTCATCAGCCCAGGCACTTGAACTGAATCCTTGTACCATTTCCCATGCTACTTCCATTCCAGAAGCTTCGTGTCTTCTATAAAGGCCACTAGTTTGACTAGAGGGATTTTCAGTAGTTGTGATGGTTGTATTAATTCCTCTCCAAAGTGCTTCCGTCTAAGTTCTTGTAAGTCCTCACAGAAGCAGAGTATGTGGGTAGGTGTTTCAACATCAAGTTCACATTTTCTGCACATAGGTTCACTAACTTTGCCCATATTGTACAGATGTTTCCTCAAGGTGCAGTGTCCAGTCACCAGGTCGGTAACTGTCTTCAAATGTCTCTTACCCAGTTTCAGTAGCCTGGTTGAGAGTTCCTTGTCTACCTTGTTCAGTAAACTCTTGGTATGAAGGTGCCCTTGTGTCACCCTCCATTTGAATTGATGTTCCCTATCTAGCCAGTTCCCGATTTCCCCTCTTAAGCAATCTTTTGTGATTCCACAAAACGGTTCCGGACCTATGAAGTCTCCTTTAGAGCCTTCTTTAGCTAACTGGTCCGCCATTTCATTACCTGCAATCCCCTCATGTGCCGGCACCCATATTAGAGACACTTTGTTGTCTCTTGCCAGCCTGTTGAGGGATTCTTTGCAGTTTTTCACCAGTCCAGACTTAGTTGTTGGATTACTGATAGCCTTAAGCAGAGCCTGGCTGTCAGTGAGTATTTCAATTTTTTGTCCGGTATATCCTCTTCTGATGTTTTCATCAATACAGGCTATAGCGGCAATCGTCTCTGCTTGAAACACAGTCGTATATCGACCAAGGCTAAAGAACATTCTCTTTCTAGGTCCTTTTATACCAGCCCCAGTGCCATGGTTTGTTTTGGAGCCATCGGTGAACCAGATGATTTCTCCAGAATCCCTAGATGGGATGATGATATTCACTCGCTCAGTGAATATATTCTCTGGTGTCATGCTATCAAAACTCATGTGAAATATGGGTTCGTCTAGTAATGTCCCAGTTGTATCAGTGTGTCCTTCTCGAACATTGTTCGGGGACCATAAGTCTCCCGATTTCAGCCTAAGAATTGCCATCATTGCCTCCGCCCTTATAAAAAGTTCTAGAGGAGGAAGTCCAATAAGGGCTTCCATTGATGCCGTCCCCGTGCTGTTCATTGCCCCGGTAATCCCAAGAAGAGCTTGTCTTTGGATTGCAGTTAACATATTAACTACAGAGGTCACTTCTGTCCTCCTCCACCAGACTATTGTTCCATAGGTGATCGTTGGCCTTATCACAGTTGTGTAGAGCCAGTGAGCCACCTCAGGTCGTACTCCCCAGGTTTTGCCCATAACTCTTCTGCATTGCCAGAAAAGCCTAGTCGCCCTGGTAGTAATTTTTTCCAGGTGTGCCTTCCAATTCAGTTTGGAATCAAGGGTCACTCCCAGATATTTGACTTCTTTGGATATTTCTAGTTCTTCTCCGAACAACAGTACTCTACCCTGCGGGAGAACTCTTCTATTCGTGAAAGCAACTAGTTTGGTTTTTTTTGGATTAACTGAAAGGTCCTCTGTAAGGCACCATTCCTCCACAATTCGCAGTGCTTCCTGTAGGACATTCATAACCACCTCCGGGAATTTCCCATTGGTGACAATCACTATGTCGTCCGCAAAACCCTGCGTCCATATGCCTTGATCATTCAACCTACAGATCAAGTCATCCACAACTAGGTTCCATAAAAGTGGTGAAAGTACTCCACCTTGAGGACATCCTTTAGTTGTCCTAACGGTGTATGTTTTATCATGCATGTTATTCTCCTATGCTCAAGCATGGATCCTATCCATTTGCATGTGGTACTGTTGATACCTCTGTTTTTAAGGGATCTGTTAATTGATGACATCGATGTGTTGTCAAAAGCACCTTCGATGTCTAGAAATGCTGCAAGGGCTACTTCCTTTTGATTCAGGCTCCTTTCGAGACCTGAGACCAAATTATGCAGGGCAGCTTCACCTGATTTCCCTGCTTGATAAGCCCATTGTAGTCTATGTAGAGGGATGCTCTTAAGCGCTCCTTCTTGTAAATACATAGATTAATTATGGTTTTTATCGAGTAATGTTCTTTACTTTCTTTTTCTTTACATTATGTAGAGGAATATTTTAAGGCAACTTGAATCTGGAGATCCTCAACGCAGGCTGAAGAAATAGATTTTGCAATAAATAAAACCAATCGAATTGCATCTGGATGTGTCAAAACAATACCCATGACCCAGATTTTTAGAAGTGCATTGGTGCCGTTGGTGGTATATTTTAATAAAAAATGTGGCGATTTGTTTTAAAACTATATATTGAAAACCATACTATTTTTCATTAAAAATAAATAACATTAAATCCATCCTGTACGCACACGTCCTGTCAACTTTGATTTTGCCGATAAAGGATTTCCCTTATTATCACTTGTTGACGAATGCGTGTCAGAAACATCCGGTTCCTTATTATCCTTTTTATTTGTATCTATATTTTTTCTAGAATCGTATTGTTGAGATGTTTTTTCAGATTTTTCAGTTGTTGATGTGGTCGCTTGTTGAACTTTATGGTCCCCTTTAGGTGTTTCTTCTATTGGTGTTTGTTTGGGTATTAGATTCTCTGGCTTTAGGATAATTGAAGACTCTGTCGGCTTCGGTTTTTCAGCATTTTTTGTTGATCCATCAAGAGCTGTAGAAGAACTTTCATTATTTTCTTCAAGTTTGGAATTCAATGTAAGTACTGCACCAGATTCATCTGAAACATGTTAGTAAGTTAAAACAAACCAAAGTGATAATATCTATGGATATATTAGTGGCGTAGCGTGGAGGGGGCAGCAGGGGCCACGGCCCAGTTCGGCATACGAAAGGGGGCGGCAAGCACCAAGATTTTTTCAATTGGAAATAAAAAAAATTAACTCCAAATCGCACCCGCAATGTTATTTGCCAAGAGAAACCGCAAGGGTGCAAAAGAGAGGAGGCGAGATGAAGTTGTGCTTCCCAAGTTCTAGTGACAAAATTCGAATTTTGGTTTGCGACTTGGAGGTGAAGGTGTCGCTACTTTCGCAGCTAACACATTTCCGTCATTGGAAGCCATGTATAGTTGGCGATGGTAGAGACAAATTCAGTTCGGGATTAACTCTCGGACGATAACATATACCTTGTACTGATGAGGCGCAATACGCCGAAACCGGTCTACAAGTTATGTTGTCCCTTCTTGTTGTAAACCAGAATGGTTGGTTTAAATCTTGTAGATCTACTAGCCCCGTTTGACTTAGAAGTGTACTTCAATGTCTGTCGGGGCATATAGCCCGAGAAGTAGTTGTTTCTTCTTCGTTGAACGGTCACTGTTTTTGAAAAATTATTTTTCAAAACATTGTTGTAAGCGTTGGAATAATATATTTTTATTCTTCGATATCTATTGGTAAAACGCTTTACTAAATATGACAATTTTACAGGAAACTGTAATAATTCATAAATAAATTTGGCTGTTCCAATATTGATAATTACCTACTTTTCCATAGTTACGCAACCAATGTTACTAAGAATTTCATGGCAATATTTATTCATGACTATAATTAAAAATACCTTTTTCAAAAACCTTTTTTTTTAAACGATTTTCGGAAAAATATTATGTGTACCTCATGCAAAAAGCCACATTCCTGGACTTGAGATATCAACTTTTAAGTGCAAATTACAATTTAATCTTGAAATTGCTGAAAATCATGTTAAAAGATTTCGCTAGGTAAACATACATGAGATAAATTAATCGTTTAATGCAAACTCTTATTGAGTTATTGTATTGTCATCGGTCCTTGATAACTGTGAAATTTCAATTTAATCTAACTTTTTGAAGTCAATGAAAATTATATAAAACTCCGTTCCAGGCATAAATACAGATGACGCTAATAAAAACGTGATAAGAGGAAAAATATTGAGTTCAAAGAAATAATAAGTATACATGATTAAAATTAGACCAGACTCCGAATAAATTAACGAATCACACATTTCAGAAAATATACCCCAGTGGTGTAGCGTGGGTTTTCGCCGCCCCCCTTATTTTAGTTATTAGTTGAAAGTTTGAATATTCTATTCAACGGACCTAATGTAGATCGTACAAGTTATTGAAAATTTCTTTTGTTTGAATAACTGAGTACTCGCTTTCGCTTGTTAGTTCGTTCGCGTTCAGGAAAACCCGGTGCCGCCGCACCGGCCGGCGCTAGAAGAAGACTTAGAAGTGTAATTTAATGTCTGTCGGGGCATGTAGCCCGGAAAGTAGTTGTTTCTTCTTCGTTGAACGGTCACTGTTTTTGAAAAATTATTTTTCAAAACATTGTTGTAAGCGTTGGAATAATATATTTTTATTCTTCGATATTTACAAATTTATTAATTTTTTTTAAATTTAAATTGAAAGTTTAATTGCTTGTTTTAGAAATTTTAAAACTGTAGTGGTGATTTAAAGTGCGAAATAATGATAAGTGATTGGGAATATTCCATTTCTGGAACTCCTCAGGAACCGGTATAGGAAGTAAATACTGCCATATTAGATTTATAAATCGGAAGAAAAATAAAAATTATCCAATTTTCAACTTATATCTTGCAGTTGTAGTTGTTCTAAAGTCAGTGTAATGACAAATAAATCATTGTTGTCAGATATATATGCTAAAATTGTTAGGTTTACTATACAAATGTTCTCCTTGCTTCAGTCAACTGTTAGTTCGTGATGTTCCTAGAAAGCTAGTTTGGAAATATTTGAAAAAAAATACATAATATAAATTTATTAGTAAGCATTAATAAGTCGCTTAAATTGCTGGAAAAGAATAATTAATTAAAAATACTTTATGTATGTTACTATATTAAGGAAAATTTTGAATAGCTGGCAACGTAGCAACAGTGCAATGGGAATCGAATAATCCAACTACAGTATTTGGCATAATATAACGAAGTAACCGGTCAGTCATTAATGCGGTCCACTGTGTCAAAAAACATTTTTCACGGAACTTCATCCAGGGGTGTGCGTGAATTGTGTTGTAGAGAAATATTATTAATATAATATCTATTTGATGGTTGAGTGAGTTTAGTTCTTCCACTGGCGTTAGTGAATTGTGTAGAAAAGTGTAATTAATCTAGGGTAGAAAAGTATTATTAATATGATTTCTATTTGTTGGTTTAGTAAGGTTAGTTGATTAAGTGGCGTGAGTGAATTGTTATTAATATAATATTTATTTGTTCGTCTAGTTAGGGTAAGTTATACAAATATAATTTATTAGTAGGTAATTAATTAGAATGGAATTTTGGAGACCATATGAGATTATGTATCGTGGGAATCAAATAATTTGGCGCCACAGACAAAAGATAATGATAATAGGGCAGAATTTAAAAACAAAGATTTACAAGTTCATTGTCAATGCGTTGTTTTAAATATGATGCGTGTTTGTATAGAGAAAATTCTGAAATTTCTGATAATGCGGCTATCGCGAGAATTCAGGAATTAACGAAAATCGGGTTTACAACGATTTATAAAGTAATCTAGGCACTTTTACGGATCATTCTTTAAATCGAAAACGACCCAAAGCAAAAACTGAATAATGTTGATAATGCTATGAAAAATGTTATTCAACAGATTGTTTACGGGTTTTTCAAGGACAATATAGTACCAACTTTAGAATTGATTTGTGCTAAATTGCGCGCGCGGTTTTGTTAAAATGTGGATTTAAATATAAGAAGTTAAAGTCTATTTCAGAAAGGTATAGAGTAATAAAATGGGGAATTCCGTCCAGTTCGGCTCAATTTCGGTGTCGGCCATAGGCGTAGGTCTTGAAATAGTATTGTTTGTAATATTAAAATTTCAAGTAATTGCGTAAGGGAATTAGGAAAAGTATGTTTTCTGGCCTGAAGTGTCAATATCGAAATATTGTGTAGGGATTACTTAGGTAGAAGATTATACAGTTACGTTTTGCGTTTAACAGGTACCGTTTAACCTTCTATTAGTGCCTCTGTCTAATTCCAACCCTGTTTCAGATTTGGCTCAACCATGCACCGCAAGGTGCCTTAACCACAATTTTTAGACCTTTATAATTATATTTGTTTAGTTTAACGCATCAGTATTTGCTGTTAAGCCGTAAATAGTGTTCATAGTATTATAAGATTAGTAATAAAATTACACCAACGAAAATATGTTCCAATAATTCTCCACTATCAGTGATAGAAAAACTTATTATTTTAAATGTACACGATTGCATAAAATACGATTACCCGAAATTTACTGTACAAGAAACTGTCGACCGATGTTCCCGAATGACTGGAGTTAGAAAGTCCACCGTTTTTAAATTATTGCGGGGAGAAAGATAGCAGGCCAAGTGGAGCCTCCCAAGAAAAGTCCAGGCAGACCAGTAAAAGTCCTTGATGAAGACACCAAAAGTGTAATTCGAAGAAAAGTTCACTCTTTTTATTTTAAAAAAGAAATACCCACCCTAGATAAGATTTTAATGGAGCTTGGCCAGGATGACAGTATTCTGTTGATAACTAAAAAACTTTTATGGACCACTTTCAGAAATATGGATTTTGCCTGGGAAAAGCATAACCGTAAAGCAATTTTACTGGAAAGCGATGAAATTGTTTGCTGGCGACGAAAATACTTAAGAAGTATAAAGCAGTACAGAACAGAGCAGAAGAAAATCTTGTATCTTGATAAGACGTGGATCAATGAAGGTTATACAGTACCAAAAATGTGGCAAGACAAAAATATAACCAGTGCTCGCCAAGCTTTCATGGAAGGCCTGTCAACGGGTATTAAGGTGGCTTCAGATAGAGGGAAAAGACTAATAATCGTCCATATTGGAAGCGAAGAGGGATTTTTAAAAGGTTTGCTAATCTTTCAGTCGTGCCATACGGGAGACTATGAAGACTATTTTGGTGAAATGATAAAATATCTTCCGGCTGATTCAGTAGTAGTTATGGATAACGCGAGTTATCATTCTCGACGCTTAGAGAAGACTCCAACTTCATCTTGGAGAAAACAAGAAATTATTGACGGGTTAACCACCAAAAGTATTGAATTTGAAGATAATTTGATAAAAAAAGAACTATTAGCTATAGCAAATTTATACAAATATCATTTTATGAAATACGCCGTGGAAGATATAGCAGAAAAACATAGTGTAACTGTGCTGCGTACACCGCCATATCATTGCGAACTAAATCCTATAGAACTTATATGGGCGCAAGTGAAAGGATTTGTAGCAAGACACAACACGACATTCAAAATGAAAGACGTTAAGCTACTGTTTGATCAAGCCATTAAGAAGGTGACACCAGAGAACTGGCGAAAAGCAGTCCAGCATGTAATTAAAGAAGAGGAGAAAATGTGGGATCTTGACTACTTGATCGATCGGATCGTCGACCCGTTAATTATAACGTCAAGAGGAGATGACAGTTCCTCAGATGACGAAGAATATTATGATTTTTTATAATTTAATTTCTGTATAATGTATTTTTTGTATAATGTTAATAAAAAATAAGTGTACCTAATACTATGTACATAATACCTAATTTTTATTCTGTTAAAATAAAATTCTTTCCATTTTACGAGTATCCTACCGGCACGCTATTTTCAGTGTTTGTGAATGGATAACAACAGGCTAAACCCATATATTGACCCCAACCAGGGTGGTACTACCTGCACTTGATAAAAATAAAGAATTTTACAATGAAATCAATGCCAAACTATGAAAGTGGCTTAAATATTCGTTGGGTCACTTTGTGCTCCCTTTGCAAACCTAATGAGGTTTTATTACTCTATACCTTTCTGAAATAAACTATAGATAATCGAATTCAGATTGTCTGGCTAAATGAGCATTATTTATAGAAGATTATATTACAAATTTTATGAGTTTTCTATGCAGGTTACACATCTACATCTACTATATTAATTTTAATGAAAAACATTATTTCCCAATAAACGAATTTATGAAAAATTTATATGCACGCCATGGGGCGGGCATTTGCCATTAATGGAATTAAAAATATGGGTCATTACATTAGGTTTATTTATACTATAAACATGATGTATATATATAGTATAGAAATGAGTATGGGCAAAGAATACACAACAACAAGAAGTTAAGCCCGGCGAAAATCATTTGATGTTGGAGGGACAAAAATAAATATAACCTTGGAGGTGACAGCTAACTCTGTCATACACTGAGAACCATAATAAATGCTTACAGCTTTACTCGAATCACACCGAGAAAAAATATTTCAGCCTAAAGTTGTGTTTTATCAAATCTATTAGGTAAAGTGATTTTTTTACATCAGTAACTATTTATGCACTTTTCGTTGACAATATAGACGTGAAATAGATCATTTAAGAAAACCTACAAGCAATCTCTATTCTAATTTGGGTCTGCAAAAACCATAAGCAAAAGGCCTACATGTGATCGCATGACATATGACGACTAATTTAAAAAATGGCGTCTGTGAACTCGTTTTTATCCGAAGTTTCGCTTCTTCTTTTAGTTGGGTATTCTTTGGTATGGGTATAACTCATGGCGGCTCCTTTGAAGTTTTGTCGTACGGATCGAATGACCTTGACTGCGTATAACGTGATGCAGAGAGACCAAAATTTGAGACTCACGTTCGCTTGTCACTAACCGGGCAGAAATTAGCGAGATACTTAAACTGTAGGTGATGTAATTAAACGAAATTTGATGTTGTGCATTAAGAGAGCACCAAATTAGTGTTGATCCCACTTACACAAATTTATCATGGGAGTATCCCATATTTATAGTAAATATTCAGTTGACTTAAAAGTGCACGTTGTCATTATTCACGAAAATTTTTAAAACTTTGTGCACTTTCAACAGGTAACTGACTAATGTATTTATCGTTAGGTACCTTTAGAGTAAATATTGAAGTTTTATTTTTTGGCAAACAAAAATAAAATAGGTAACCTAATCCCATTCTTGCAGCATTTCCTCTACTAATTAACTTCCACTATTTAAAGTAATGATTTTATCTATAAAAAGTAGTATAGTTTCAGAAATATGTTACTTACCAGATGGCATCAATTCAATTAACGGTGAAAGACTTTCTTTGCTATCATCCTAGAACAAGTAAGAAGGTACATCAATGGGTTTACAATATTATATTTTTCAAAAACGTGAAAAACCAATAAATTCAACAAATTGTTAATAAACTTTTGAACTATGTAATAGATCTTTGAAATTTTAGCTTTTTATGTGCTCTAAGTAGATTTTAATTTTTTTTCTTTTAATAAAAAATGACTTACTTTCTGCGCAATAGTTGTACTATTACCAGACGGTGTCTTGTTCTGTTTATCGTCAACATCAATCACAACTTTATTACTCGTAGAAGTGTTCGAGCTGGTGTCGGCACCTTTCCATTGAAATAAAAATAAATTTGTTAAATATATTAAAACTTTTTCAGATTTAAATTACTCCTAGGATTTTTTCAGTTAAAAATAACTTGTAATATTTATTTGTTAGTAGTGTTGTGCTATGTATTTTTATTACAAATGAATAAAATAAAAAGGATAACAGTTCCCAGTTATCAAAAGGTAAGATAAACTAATCTAATCAATAAATTCATACTAAACTGTAAAACAAGAATTGTTTTAGATATTATCCTTGACTTGGACCATACTTGGACTAGTAATATTATTATTTTGTCATTTTTGGTTCTTTGGTATGGTATCATTAATACGATAATATTATAGCGATTAAAGTGAACATTAAAACATATTATTCATTGTTTATGTACGTTGCTCATGAGCTATGAGCACTTATGCGTAGAGCGCTAGTTTGAATTTTTCACATCGAGCTAAAAAAATTGGTAAAATTTCCGTCGGGTTCGCATTGAGTTACCGAGATACAGCTACCGAAATTTTCTGTTTTGGGTAGCGGGAATTATTGGAATTGGATGTTTGGAAGTACGATAAAATGAACTAGAAGATATTATAGTTGGACAGCTATTTAATTTTTTGGCCATATCAAGACTGCATGGCTAATGAACCATCTTTCAACGTTTTTACTGGCCAAATAGGATCATTGTGTCTTCGCCTTTGGTTGATACATTCATAAACCTAGCAGTCAAAGAGATTATGAATGCTGGTAGATTTTTTTGTCATCAGGCTTACAGTCTATCTCTAAGTTTTAGTGAAAATTATCAAAAGAATTGACGATATCTCTCAGTAGAATTTTGTTTGTTTGCATATTCATATAAAGTAAAATATAATGAAGCTATGTACACTTAATTTTGAATTTGAAGATATCAGACATCAATGCATTGTAGGAGTGTTACCGGATGGGCAAATAAAAAGAATAAATCATAGTCTACTTGATTCTTAGGCAATTTCCATATAAGAGACATTTTTCTCAAGTTTTTAATAAAATTCATCTATAAGTATAACAATTTTCAATTGATGGTTATTCATTTGCAACATCGTTATGGAATCATCTTACTTTTCACTCATCCAGAGATAAATTGCACTTATCCACATTGGCGAAGCGCATAAACGCTCAGTCACCATCAATTGAAAATTGTTGTAGTATAGTTAAAATTATTTTTGGCGGAATTCTACCTTTAATTTATCATTTTTAATTGTGGGTATGCTGAATGAAAAATTGAAAGGATTATCTTTTAGATGACGCCCTCCAGCGGGTACGGTAATATTAGTATGAGGACATTTTTAATTTACTGCAGATAGGCCAATGCAAGGCCTTTCTAATAAGACTAAATTTGTTTATTTTCGTTGAGGCTAACCAGCCTATTTGAATTTGAACAAAAATGCCCACCTTTCACACGTTTCTTAAAATATCTTGGGATAGAAAAAAGATATTGACATGCGGTTTTCGCCAATTTGCTGCTATTTTAGTCTACTTTCACATTCCATTGTTTATACTGTATGCTCATTTAATATTTTGCAAAGAGAACTAAGTTTAAAAAATATATATCGACCTTTAGCGTGCACGTTACTTATTGAGGTGCGTTGAGTATATGAAACTTACATTTGTGGAAAAGAGCTCTTTTTAACAAGATCAACTTTGCAAAGATCGATTAAGTAGAACCGGAGCAATGGGCGTTTTTTGTTATAACGAAGTTCCCACTCTCCCCCATCTCTTATTTGAGTGGATAAGAGTTTTGTTCCAACTGGCATTCATGAACCGTACTGGAATCATTTCGAGTACTGTATAGTGGGCAAACTCGAATTTGGGATGGACACATCAACTTTATCAACCCTTCCTGAAGGTACAGTTTGTATACCGTCCCAAGCAGTCCCAAGAACGATACTTCAATCAGTTGGAACGTGAAAGAAATACAGCACTTGCGCGAACGATACCAAAAACGGTTCTAACGCCATTTGGAACGAAGCTAGTATAAAACTTGTAATAACAAACATACGCAGAATTTTTAGAAAGGTTATGATGACTGTTTATGTCATGCTCCTTAATTAGGTAGATTTTGCAAAATTATTCTTTTTATATTTCCTAAATTTAATTACGCTACACCTACAAATCTTTCCAGGTTTTTCTCGAGGCCATTTTTATAGTAAACTTTTTTTCCCAATCCTACAATCCGATCCTAAGATATGGCCGACGGCCGTTCTTATATTTGCCCACCCGGTATAGTCATATTCAATATTTTTTAATATCTTGCGGTTTTTAGATCAAATATTATTCAAAATTGAGTTTTTAACGATTCCTACCTTGGAATGTAACAGACTGTTTTCGTTTCATAGACGAGTTTGCTGGAGCTTCTCGATCATCAGGAATTTTCGCAGTTTCCGAATTATAATCCACCTGAATTTTCTTATTCATGAATTTAGCGTAAGCAACTCTTGCAGTTTTGGGAATTTCCGTTAAATTGGGATTGTATTCTAAAAATAAATGATAAGTTAAACTTAGCTGATTTCAATCACCTATTTATTTCTTCCTTTTTATTCATTTATAATGTTGACTTACCTAATAACTTTTCGTCGTCTAAAACATTGTTGCTCAAAATATGTTTTCTTAAACTTTGTCTTTTAACTCTAGTGATCTCTAATTCTTGAGCAGTACCTATAGGGTCTCTATTTATTGTGTTTTTCTTTACTAGAGCGTTCCAATCCTTTTTGGTTGACTTAAAAGTTGCTCTACGGCCTATAACTTTCGCAATATGCCCAAAAACGTTTTTCGTTTCCATTGGGTCCATTTTCATTTCCTGAACAATACCTTCAACTATACCTATGTGAAAATCTTTCATTAGTCGTCTTTCCATCATTTTTCCTTTCTTCCCAGCGACTAAAAAATAAACGAATGATTGGCAATACCATTTTGGATAATCTTTTTCGTACTACCAATAGAGAGAGGCGAGAAATATGAAGTTTAAGGACTTAAAAGCTTTTAAATTTAAAAATAGAGCTATAATTTAAAAAATAAACATAAACTAACGTTGGGTGTCTTCCAAGTTAATTTGCGGTGTTTTCATTCCATTTTTCCCTAAAATATCTATCAGTTCGTATCTTAAACTAGAAATATCTTGTCTTATTTCCATTACATCATCTTCAGTAACACCGTAATCGTCTCTTTTTCTCTGTTCGGCCGTTACGTATCTTCTTACTAATAATTTCATTACTATTTCGTGCTTTTCACGAACCATTTCTCTGGATTTTGCCTGGAAATAACAATTTTCAGTAAACTTGCATAAATTTCACACCAACATGGTATCTATCATTTTTTCTCCAAATGAGATGAGGTTGGCTAAAAGTTAACGGGTGGTTTTTTAAACTAAAAAATTATAACTCATAGAAAAATTGAGATATTTGCAAAATTTTTTTCTTGTAATTACTCAGCAAGCGCATTCTGTCAGACCCACGGCTGTAGGTACATAGGCGTCACCACAGAAAATTATTACACAAGTAAAATAATTTATACCTGGCTGAAAATGAAAGGTAAAAAAAATTTCACGGGTAAATGTTCAATTTATAAAAAAACAAACTAAATAATAAGAAAAAAAAATCATGCTATAGAGTAATTTTAATTTGATATCAAAAATTTCAAATTGTTTTAACTTTGTTATAAACAAATTAAAAAAACAATTTTTGTTAACTTTTAGCCACCCTAATGTCATTTGGGGAAAAATGATAGGACCCATTTTGGTGTAAAATTTTAAGCTCTACAATTTTTGTTTGAAACTTTTTTCTGCAATTTCAAAAAAAACACCTATTTTTTTTTTAACCCCTTTCCGGGGTGTCATATGTCATATGTCCATTCAAAATTATGATTTACTGGACTTTTTTCTTGGACTATAAGCTAAAACCCGGTTTGTTCTTTAAGTATCCTCATAGAAAATTCTAAAGGAATCAAAATCTGGAGACCTTTCGATAAATCCCTTTCTTATCAACCTACTTGGAAAACGTTATTTAAGTAGATTTTGGCATCAACGGCATAGTGAGTGCGCCCTTTTCTGTTAAAGCTACAAATCATTTTTATTTGAAAATTGTTGATTTAGCTCTGGCAACAAATTATCCTGAAGAAGTTCTAGATATCGAGTACAGTTAAGTTTTCCTCCAAAAAAGATGGTCCTATAATCTGATTGTTTAGAATGCCGGTCTTTTCAGGAAATTCTGTCTTATACTCTTCCACCCAATTTGGATTTCCATTTAGTCAATATCGATATGTCTGGCGGTCTACAAGACCTTTGAGCATAAAAATCTTAAGAAACTACATCGGACCAGAATGGTTTCGCAGAATTTGCTTCTTTTATCCTAGTCATCTTCGAACGTACTTCTTTTTTAGCAATTGGTATAAATTAGCACGCTAAAACAAAGACGAATTTTTGGCTTCAAGAACTGATTTTCTACCATTTCTGAGAAGATCCTTAACATGAACTGTGTCTCGAATTTTTTTCTCAATTTTGCTATTTGTTTATTGTGAAATGGGTTCTAGGTTGGGGTATTTAACATTAAATAAATCTTCTAAATAGATCTTCTGCCTACGTCTCTACTTTATCTCCACAACTAATTATGATTAAACTTTCTAATCGTTCGGTTTCTTTAAGTTTAATTGCTAGATTTTACTGGTTTAAATGTTTTTGCGACATCGAACACTTTACTGATACTACAAAAATTAATGTCAGATTAAAATGCAGTACTGTTATCAGTCAACATTTTACTAAAAAAAACGATGTTTTATTTCTAGTGTCAGTCACTATAATTTCGTTCCATGATCGAGGATTTATTGAATTTCATTCCACTTAAATAAGTGCAGAATGTTGGTTAACCCTGTAGAAATAAGTACTGTATCAGGTGGACAATTATTTATCGTCCGGGTGTTGGGGTATAGGAAATTATTCCATAACTATAAACGATTTTATTCACTAACAAAAACTTAGAAATACAGAATGGTTAAAAAAGGTAAAAAATAACGGCGGTTGACAATAACGCGGGAATCAGAAAAGTCGGTAAATGAAAAAAAGGGTTTCAACGTGTTCTCTCTTTCGAACTAATTATCACACTACTGCAACGAGCGGTCAAAGGTAAGTATCCCACAAAGCGCAGTTGTCACGTTTGCAGGATGAGAAGGGGATCTTGTTACACACTCCCCCTCTAGATGACGTAACGGCCCTCCGACGTCAGATAGTAAAACGAATAGAAACTCGCCTTCATTTCTTCTTAGGACGGCCTCTCTTCTTCTTGGAGAGCACGGGCTGGGGTATCGGAATTTCTTCTTTAGCTAGATAAGGGCTGATATCGGATGCATGATAGCGCCCAAGGAATTCCGATCCATCACAAGTAGAAATTTCATATGAAGTAGGCGTGACGACGTTGGAGATAAGGTAAGGTCCATCACGCTTAGTGGCGAATTTATTGGTATACCCTTTCTGGGCGGAACTTAATGTATGAGTCGAGAGTAAAATTTTATCTCCTTTCTTGAAAAATATATTTCTCCTATCTGGGTCAGCAGCTTCTTTTCTCTGGTCTTGCTTTTTCATCAAGACTTCGTGAGCAAGACAAAGACAATCCGCTATATTTCTTAAATAAGGAGTAATTCTTGGAACAAAGTTCTCAGCGGAAACAATTTGGCGTAAATCATAAACGCAATCTTAGGGTGCCCTCAATTGTCGACCAAACGTCAGATAGGCTGGAGTCTGCCCTGTAGACTCGCAGACTGTAGTGTTAATCGCAAATCGGATACTGCTCAAGTGCTCATCCCATTTATCGTGTTGTCCTTGGACTAATATGGATAATTGGGTTTTTAGTTCGCGATTCTCCCTTTCAACAGGATTACTAGCGGGATGATACAAAGGAACATAGGAGCTGTTTATTCCAAAGCAATGTATTACTTTCTGCATCACGTCCGAGATGAACTGTACTCCATTATCGGAAATTAATTTTCTAGGAGTGCCAAAACGAAGGAAAACTTCTTCTATAAGGAGCTTAGCACAAGCTTCACCAGTTGCATTAGGTAAAGAAAATAATTCTACCCATTTGGAGGCGATATCTTCCACAATTAAGATCCATTTGTTCAATGAGACCGTTTCCGGGAGGGGCCCGAATAAATCAACAGCCATAACTTCAAATCGTTGTGCAGGAGCTGGAGTCTGTAACACTCCTGCGGGTTTTAGGTTCGTACTTTTATACCGTTGGCAATCTAAGCAATTTTTGACATGGTTGGCAATGTATCTTCGCATACCAGTCCAAAAGAATTTTTCGGAAATTTTCTTATAGGTGTGGTCAACTCCATAATGACCAGCAGTGTCAGCGTCATGGTATTGTTTCAGTATGTCCTCTCGTAGAGGTTCAGGGATCACCAGCTGGGGGTTTTCGGAGTCATTGTCGGGATTGAAATGATAAAGAACTCCATCAGCGAGTTGGTATCCTCGTTCAGACCATCTGGTCAAGTCTACTAGATCTTCTGATTCTAGAGATTTAATAATATTTGCAACATCGTCGTCAGCAAGTTGTTGGGCTCGAAGGTCCTCTGGCGCATATCTGGGCATTTCTACCGTGACGAAGCAAATACCACAAGTCTCGTCGGCTGGGTGTGGACAAAAAGGTCGAGATAGCATATCGGCAACCACGTTGGATTTCCCAGGTGTATAGACTATGTTCATATTGAGTCCCTGAAGTCTTAACGCCCATCTTGCGAGACGTCCCGAAGGTGTTTTTAGAGTAAAAAGCCATTTTAATGGTTGATGATCCGTAGCAACGGTTACTTCCGCATTTTCCAAATAGGCCCGAAATTTTTCGGTACTCCACACAATGGCAAGAGCTTCTCGCTCCGTGGTAGAGAATTTGCGTTCAGCAGAAGTTAACAAGCGGCTTGCATATTCTACGGGTCGTTCCATATTTTCCTCCCCCTGGAGTAATACCGCACCGAGAGCATATTGACTTGCATCGGTTCGAAGTATGTAAGGCTTTGTCTGATCAGCTCGTATCAAAACCGGAGATGACGTAAGTATGTCTTTTAAAGTCTGAAACGCGCACTTTTCTTTTTCTCCGAAGTGGAATTTCGCGTTTTTCTTTAGTAAGTTCGTTAAAGGTCGAGCTATGTCGGCAAAGTTCGGCACAAATTTACGGTACCACGATCACGTTTGCACAAAACTATGAACGTGTTTAATACAACTAGGTTCACTTAACTTTTTGATGGCGGCAGTCTTTGCGGGATTTGGCTCGATACCTTGTGGTGTAATCACGTGACCGAGATATAGTACGGAGTTTCTTACGAAAGAGCACTTGTCCCGACGCGCGCGTAGTTTGAACATTTTGAGTCTCTGAAACACGGCAGTCAAATCATCGATATGTTTTTCAAAAGTTTCTGATAATATTAATAAATCGTCCAAATACGTAAAAACAGCACGATCACCAAGTCCGCGGCAAAAACGTCTCATTAGTCGGTTAAAAGTAGCGGGTGCGTTCCTTAAACCGAATGGCATTCGATTAAAACGATAGGTGCCGAAAGGTGTAACGAAGCATGTTTTATCCCTGTCCGGAGGTGCAACCGGTACCTGCCAGTAACCTGATTGTAAATCTATAGTAGACATAAAAGGAGTATGTTTGGCCGAATGTAACAAATCGTCTATAAGAGGCATTGGAAAACTATCACTAACTGTAATTGAATTTAACCTACGATAGTCTATACATAACCTCAAATCATTAGGATTATTTCGTTTAGGAATTAGTACGATGGGACTGGCCCATGGAGATTCGCAATGGAGATACAGCAATGGGGTCACTATCGTCCGTGGTTATACGGTGTTCAGCAAAATCCGTAGGGTCTCCGCTGGAGGCAAAAATATCCGAAGCCTGCGCAAGAGCCTCATTAACTTTGGCCCGTTGAGAAGAGTCCAAAATTTCTCCTTCGTTGGTACGCAAAAAGTATTCGCTCACTTCGCAAATTTGTAACGGTGAGTCATCAAGAATGATTTCTTTAACAAACGGAAACTCTTTCGTTCGATCTTCACAAAAATACCAACAATCATCGGCGATATTTAAAATAATCTTAGCTTTTTCGAGGAAATCTACTCCCAAAAGCGTTCTATTATGTTCGAGTTCTGGGAAAATGATAAATGTAACGGGCACCATTTTATCTTTAATTAAAACATCGACGTTCGTTTTCAGAATATCTTTATCTTGGATATTTCCGTCAGCATAAGAAATGTTCATTTTAGTTTTCGTAAACTCGTAATTTTTTTGTTTTAACAACCTATACAAGCTAGCACCTGCTATACTACCTTGTGCGCCTGAATCGGCGAATCCAACTCCGTCAACATTGTCAATCGTGATTGGTAGTAAAGGTCTAGACATCGAAACCGAATATAAGTTTAAATCAGAATTTGTAATAGAATCATTTTCTATTATGATTTGATCAAAAGCAACAGATTGAACTACTGTTTTGGTTTTACCCTGACACGTAGTGCATTTGGACCGAATGACACCTGGAGCACCGCAACCGTAACAAACAAGTTTCGCGTTTGGCGCGTTTTAGTCGCTTTTCGCAAGATTTTTAACCTGCGTCAATGATGAAACAGTGGGCCCATATTGGTCATTTGTTTTGTCCTTTTTCATTAGTTGTTTACAATTTTCTTTTGAGTGACCTGCTTTTTTACAATAACGACAATATAACTGTTTATCTCTTTTGTCATTAATCTTATGGTCAGATTTATAAGAAGGAATTTGGTCACTTTCTTTCATAGATTGTTCAATATCCCGGAGTTGCGTCAGAAGACTTTCGAAATCGTCAAATTGATTGCGCGGCAACCGTTTTCGTAGTTTACGATTTAACAGCCCGTAAATCATATCGAGTTGTGCCGCTAACGGCAAGTCATACGGCAACTTAGAAAATAAAGCACGGATAGAACAAATGAACAGTTCCGATGATTCTCCTACCTCCTGTTCTTTCGCAAAAATGTCTCTAAAAATGAAATGCGGCGGATGAGTTTTTGTATAAGTGTCCTTTAAAAGTTTCACTGCATCGTTCCACGAAACAACTGTCTTTTTAACACCTTGCCACCAGGTAGCGGCGACGCCTTCCAAAAGCATGGGAAGTCCGCGTAAAGCATTTTCATCGGAGACCGAAGTACAATCTTTATACGTACAAATACTGTCTATAAATGCTTCCACATTAGATTCACTTGAACCATTAAAACGAGTCGTACACTTTGCAAAATTACCCGTTTGATTATTATTATTAGAAGGACCAGAAAACTGAAAGTTTTGTAAAAGTTCTTGAGTGGATTGTTTATTTGAATTACTTAAAGCACTAATTAAGTCCAATAATTGTTGCTGAGACATTAGAATGGAAGCGTCGGCTCCATCATTATGTTCGTCTTTTTTCGGCGGCATTTTATAAGATTTGAGACGTAAGCTTTTTGTAAAAGTAGATATAAATAAAATTCAAAGTTCAAACGATTGAAATGAATGTCCACTCTGTATATAACAAAACTGATTTGAAATTAAAATTGGAAAGGACTTACTTTATTGCAGATGTTTTCAACTCTTATAACCTCTGTTAGATCCTTAAAAGCACGTTTCAAAATGCTTTATGGTGATATTACACAAAACACCACTTGTTTTTGTAACAAAGTTCTTAATTACCGAATACTCGAGTTATTGTCCGAAACCTTATAACTGTGTATCACTAAAACAAAAGTTTTTGCAGTTCTCACAAACGTTCTATGGAATTTTCCTAGCCACGAGTTGGGGCGCCAGTGTAACAGGTGGACAATTATTTATCGTCCGGGTGTTGGGGTATAGGAAATTATTCCATAACTATAAACGATTTTATTCACTAACAAAAACTTAGAAATACAGAATGGTTAAAAAAGGTAAAAAATAACGGCGGTTGACAATAACGCGGGAATCAGAAAAGCCGGTAAATGAAAAAAAGGGTTTCAACGTGTTCTCTCTTTCGAACTAATTATCACACTACTGCAACGAGCGGTCAAAGGTAAGTATCCCACAAAGCGCAGTTGTCACGTTTGTTGGATGAGAAGGGGATCTTGTTACAGTACTTAATTAATTACCTCACTGGAAAGACAAATCGGAGACCTTTCAAATTAGATGTCTCATGACACCTGTTTGCATTTAAAAATATCATCAATTATGTCATTACGTCAAAACTGATGACGAAATATCGATTACATGTATATAGTGTAATGAACCTTAAAAAGCTGGAATTGACGTGTTCTAGGATTTTATTCAAATAATGAAGATATTCCAGGCATTTAAATAATTTGTATAAATTACTCGTTGAGCGCAAATTTCTAATGAGAGGTACAATGAGGGATTTATAAACTTTTATTATTAAATTCTTAAGGCCAGATGCCGAGTCAACGAAATATTGTGAAACGTTCTTTCCTTGGATGATGAATATCATTTGCTGTCTCAGTGCTCTACATATAACTCCTGTTTTACGTAGCTTTTTGTTTACTTTGGATTAACAGATTATCTAGCCAAATCCTCTCAATTAATTTTATTACTTTTCAACATTTTATATTATTTTACAGTTTTCGTGTGCTGTTTGTGAATGGTAGAATAAAACTAACCGCAATAATCATACGTACCTTGAAACTTTTGGTATTTTTTCCTCCTTCCGCGCCAAAATTTTTAAGTAAAACTTTTGGACTGGGCATTATATTAAATGGAGGAGGAAGGGTATCACCAGAATCAAAGTAATTCACCCAAAGTCGACTTCTAGCAAACTTCCATTCAGTATCTGATCGTTCCTAAAACGCCAGTTATTCATTTTAATTTATGGTTTTTTGGCCTTACCAATTTCAGTCTCAGTTGAATCATGCCATTTTCCAAACCTCTACGGATAGCCATATTTTCTACAGCAGTCTACACTATTCATACAAACTACCTACTGGATACAAAATTAAATATTAGGTTTAATTAAAAATATCTTTAACAAATGCAAAAATAAAGTTTCTTCCTTTTAAACGATGTCTATTCTGGAAGAATCCTTCAATGGATAATTTCTCTGGTTCTCCTGTAACTCCCTCTATATGTTTTACACATGACATTTATGGAAATACTTGTTAATTTTTTTATTTTAACGTTTTTTCATGTACTTAACAATATTGTGGTAAACATTCACTTCGTATAAAATTCTATGATAAAATCATGATGGAAAACTAAAAAATCAACATAAATTCTGAAGAGCTTGTAGATAAAATTACACAACTAGAAATTTAAAAAAATCCTAAATAAATCTAAAAACAAGAAAACCACTGGACCTGGTAGCATTCCTATAAAACTAATAAAAAATGGACCAAACATATTGATGATGAGTTATTCAATAAGTGCTTGCTGGAGGTTCCTGAAAAGTGGAAATTTAGCTATACGAGGGTTATCTTTTATATTTTGCATATAGAGCTAAAAAAACAGTAGATAACTTTTAAACTCTATTGTTTTCAAAGTATTCTCCACGCAAATAGAAATACATTTTTGCATCATTTGGAAAAAATTCAGCAGTTATTCCATTCGTTTGTTGGTACATTCCATATTTTTGACTGCGTTGACTGCATCTTCTGGAGTCTGGAAACTTCGACCACGCAGTTCATTCTCAATTTTTGGAAAAGTAAAAAAGTCGTTAGGTCGGGACTGTATGGAGGATGGTCCAACAATTCGATGTTTTCTTGCTTTAAAAACTCAATTATTTTTCGAGCTGTGTGGAAACTTGCATTGTCTTGGTGGAGGATCATTCGCCGTTGGGGTTAGTTTTTCGAAACTCAGCCATTACTTCCGGGAAACAAATTTATATTATGTACCAATCAGAAGAAACAGTTCTTTTATCTTGCAGAGGAATTTTTGCTACATGATACACTTTTGAGAAAAATGTCGCCACCATCTTTTTGGAAATACTTCGAGGACGGTTTTGGTTAATCTTGGAACACCGAAATTGCTGACGAATGTTTATTTTCGGGTTCATAATAGGATTCATCAACTCTGACAATACTGTATATATTTTTGGAGTTTCCTGCGCTAAACCGGTTTAGAGTTTTTTGACACCAATTGACTCTAATTGCTTTCTGTTGTTCCGTCAGCAGATGCGGTATCCAACGAGAAACTAATTTTTTCACAGATAATTCTTCATGCAAAATTTTTTGAATTGTGGTCTTTGAAATGCCCTTTAATTGACGCTCCAATTTAACAATATGTAATCGATCTTCTTGGATCATCTTACGTACAGCGTCGACGTTTTCCTGGGTGACTGCCGTGATTGGTGGACCTGTTTTTGGATCGTCGATAAGATTAATCTGTCCACGTTCAAATTATGTCTTCGACGATTGTAAAAAATTATTGTGCGAAAAATTTTTCGGCTTAATTCCATTTTTCGACTGACTCATCAACTTTAAAAATTCAGCTTTAAACGAAGCGGTCTGAAACTTTGGCGTTAAGTTTATTAAACGTGGCAGTTAATTTTGACATATGACGACTCAATTATCTCGGAAACGGCTTGTATGATTTTCATAAATTTTGGTTTGTAAGGGTTTTGTAACACGGTCGATCCTATGGTAGTATTTACATTGTTGTCAGATCATTAGTTTTTTTAAATTAAAAAAAAACTGAATATTTTTTATGAAATATTATTCTCTATACCTAAATGCAATAGTTTCGGTAAATTGACATTATATCAACCCAAGTTAAGATAATTCATTGGTCGTAGTACAAAACCCTCAAAAACCGAAATTGTGCCAATCAGCATAAAAATTCGACAAAAAATTATGAGCTGAACTATAAAGTAGAGAGTGCGGTCGGATAATGGAGACGAGAATAGAGAGCGGTTTACAGGATCTAGAAGACAAAGTGGCTTCCGAACGGGTAGATTTGGTTTATGGCAAATAATGAAAAATCGTGATATCCTCTTTGGATTCGTCGAACTGGAGAAAACAGCTTTCGATACGATACCTTTGAAAAAACTATTCAAAGTCTTGGAAAAAGATGCACAGAGTGTAAGTAGTTAAGATCGGAAAAAAGAGGTCGGAAACATTTCCGATAACCAAGGGACATGAACAAGAGTGTACTGTGTCACCTACTTTATTCAAGATATATATTTAGGAAGCCTCGGGAAACTGGAGAAAGAAGACTTGATATATGGGAGTAGAGGTAGATGACAAATATTTAACAAGCGTTTATTTCGCAGACGATCGAATAATGATAGTTTGCGATGAAGACGATGCAGATTACATGTGAAGAAAGTAAAGACAACATTACGAAGATTGGGAGCTGGAGACTTACGATGAGCATGGAAAAATCTGATGAGTATATTTGTTCGAAAACTCACTTTTCTCCCCGAGAAAATCGATATTACCGATTTGTTTGCCCTCTCATTCTAAGGAACCAAGTTTCGTAATGCATCTTCTCCATCCCACCTTGTATAAGGTGCAAAGACGCGAACAGACCGACATCAACTCTTTTTTAACCCTCTAAGCGCGCCACGCACGCCACGCACGCAGTCTCTTCTCATCAGAACCCCAACTACAAGCGTCGGCTCCTCCCCAAAAATCGCTCTACACGTAACCCATGCCGGTTCGGTACAAAGTAAGTTACGGCAATAGTTTATCTCGGGTAATTACCAATTGCTCGCAGCATCGCTTTGTACATTTGTAAATAGTTATGTAAACGTTACTAGTGTTTTATAGATCAGTAAAGGTTCATAGTGAATTTAAAATACAGTGTTTCAGAAAGTGTCTGAAATGAATGGTTACATAGTTCATTTTCTCTGCACGGTTTGAAGGGAAACAAAGAAGATCCTTCAAATCGAACAATATTAAAGATTGGAACGACTGGTTGTTATCAATACCTAGGAAGCATGTAAACCGCAAAAGAAACGCAAAAAAAATTGGAATAGAGTCCAGCAAAGACAGAAGGTAACGCAAGCTCTGAATCCATCCTAACGTATTGCGCAGAATGTTGTGGTGGTGGACTTCTTAAGGAGATCCTTTCATTCATTCATATATTTGGGTTGTGCTCATCAGCCCAGACACTTGAACTGAATCTTTGTACCATTTCCCATGTTATCTACTTCCGTTCCAGAAGCTTTATGTCTTCTATAAAGGCCACTAGTTTGACTGGAGGGATTTTCAGTAGTTGTGTTGGTGGTATTAATTCCTCTCCAAAGTGCTTCCGTCTAAGTTCTTGTAAGTTCTCGCAGAAGCAGAGTATGTGATTAGGTGTTTCATCATCAAGTTCACATTTTCTGACCATAGCTTTCCTCAAGGTGCAGTGTCCAGCCACCAGGTCGGTAACTGTCTTCAAATGTCTTTTACCCAGTTTCAGTAACCTGGTTGAGAATTCCTTGTCTACCTTGTTCAGTAAACTCTTTGTATGAAGGTGACCTTGTGTCACCCTCCATTTGAATTGGTGCTCCCTATCTAGCCAGTTCCCGATTTCCCCTCTTATGCAATCTTTTGTGATTCCACAAACCTATGAAGACTCCTTTAGAGCCCTCTTTAGCTAACTGGTCCGCCATTTCATTACCTGCAATCCCCTTATGTGCCGGCACCCATATTAGAGTCACTTTGTTGTCTCTTGCCAGCCTGTTGAGGGATTCTTTGCAGTTGATTGCAATGTACTATCCAGTCTAGACCTAGTTGTTGGATAACTGATAGCTTTAAGCAGAGCCTGGCTGTCAGTGAATATTTCAATTTTTTGTCCGGTATATCCTCTTCTGATGTTTTCATCAATACAGGCTATAGCGGCAATCGTCTCTGCTTGAAACACAGTCGTATATCGACCAAGGCTAAAGAACATTCTCTTTCTAGGTCCTTTTATACCAGCCCCAGTGCCATGGTTTGTTTTGGAGCCAACGGCGAAGCAGAGGATTTCTCCAGAATTACCTGGGTGCATCACCTGTTCCCTAAATGGGATGATGATATTCACTTCCTCAGTGAATATATTCTCTGGTGTCATGATATCAAACCTCATGTGAAATATGGGTTCGTCTAGTAATGTCCCAGTTGTGTTAGTGTGTCACTCTCGAACATTGTTCGGGGACCAGAAGTCTCTCGATTTCGACCTAAGAATTGCCATCATTGCCTCCGTCCTTATAAAAAGTCCTAGAGGAGGAAGTCCAATAAGGGCTTCCATTGATGCCGTCCCCGTGCTGTTCATTGCCCCGGTAATACCAAGAAGGGCTTGTCTTTGGATTGCAGTTAATATATTAACTAACTAACTAACTAACTAATATATTAACTGCAGAGGACACTTATGGCCTTCTCCACCAGACTATTGTTCCATAGGTGATCGTTAGCCGTATCACAGTTGTGTAGAGCAAGTGAACCACCTCAGGTCGTATTCCCCAAGTTTTGCCCATAACTTTTCTGCATTGCCAGTAAAGCTTAGTCGCCCTGGTAGTAATTTTTTCCAGGTGTGCCTCCCAATTCTGTTTGGAATCAAGGATATTTAACTTCTTTGGATATTTCTGGTTCTTCTCCGAACAACAATAACTGAAAGGCCCTCTCTAAGGCACCATTCCTCTACAATTCTCAGTGCTTCCTGTAGGACATTCATAACCACCTTCGGGAATTTTCCATTGGTGACAATCACTATGTCGCCCGCAAAGCCATGCATCCATATGCCTTGATCATTCAACCTAAAGAGTTTTTACTAGTTCAGAACGAATTGGAAGTAGAAAACTCATATGGTATGGGTACAGAGAATGAGTGACCAGAAATGGCCCAAAAAAAAAGAAATATACTCCACGCACAAAACAGAAGAGTACAATGCAATCTAAGAATTTTCTGGTATCACGGAATTATAAATATTATAATATTGAATAGGGTGAATGCAATGATAAGGAAAAATATCAGTCGAAATCTGGGATGAGACAGAAGCCGTAGGAATTCAGATAATTTAAATTTCTCGTTTATTACTTTCTTAGTTTTACATGATTTTGCTGACCTGTTAAATATGGTTGTACCTATCTATATCTACATAGTATATGTATTACCACAACCTGAGAATGTTTTAAACTTACCGAAATAATCTGATATGAATTAGACATCATAGCAATCAACATATTGAGTAAAACAATTATATTAATTACTGAATACGATCCAAACATTAAAAGCGCCCAAAATCTTGTAAATCCCTTGATACCAGTTAATTCAAAACACATCAAATCGACCAGTCCAAAGCTAGCCCAAAAGAGGGACTGAGATGTTTCAAACAAACTAAAAAACAATAAGAACATATTTTGTATAATACACTGCAAAAGAAAACTGTGGGTTCATACAGCAAATAAGATAAAAAAGAAATTATAAGACAAATATAGAATATCAGCCAATGAAATCAGAAATATTTTAACAATGACATTATTGAGACACTTGTCTGTGTGAAAATAATTTTATCAATTTCAAATAAATATGAAATTAGTTATTTATGATACAAGTGCGTGAAGTGATACTTTTGCGCACGAGTTGCGAAAATGAAAGACACGAGCGTAGCTAGTGCCTTTTTCGCAACGAGTGCGCAAAAGTAATTCACGCATGAGTATCATACAATGTTTTATCTACGACCACATTAAAAATAATGACCATTTTTGGCCAATTTTCGAAGATTTTGAACATTTTTCAAAAAATTTGACAATTATTGACCATTTTTGCCTTTTTTTTTCAAATTTTAACAATTATTGACCATTTTTGACAATTATTGACCAGTTTTGACAATTTTTCAAAAATTCTGACCATTCTAGACCATTTTTCCAAATTTTAACAATTATTGACCATTTTTGACAATTACTGACCAATTTTGACAATTATTAACCAATTTTGACAATTATTGATCATTTTTGACAATTTTACGAAAATTTTCACAATTTTTGACCATTTTTTCAAATTTTAACAACTTTTGACCAATTTTGACAATTATTGACCATTTTTCGAAAATTTTGACAATTTTTGACCATTTTTTCAAATTTTTACAATTATTGACCATTTTTGACAATTATTGTCCAATTTTGACAGTTTTGACAATTATTGACCATTTTTGACAATTATTGACCAATTTTTACAGTTTTGACAATTTTTCAAAAATTCTGACCATTCTAGACCATTTTTTCAAATTTTAACAATTATTGACTATTTTTGACAATTATTGACCAATTTTGACAGTTTTGACAATTATTGATCATTTTTGACAATTTTTTAAAAATGTCGACCATTTTTCCAAATTTTAACAATTATTGACCATTTTTGAGCATTTATGACAGGTTCTGACAATTATTGACCATTTTTGACAATTTTCAAAAATTTTGACCATTTTTCAAAAATTTTTAACAATTATTGACCATTTTGACAGTTTTTTATAATTATTGACAATTTTTTCAAAATCTTGACAATTTTTGATCATTTTTCCAAATTTTAACAATTATTGACCATTTTTGACAATTATTGACAATTTTTCAAAAAATTTGACCATTTTCAACAATTATTGACCATTTTTGACAGTTTTTTATAATTATTGACCATTTTGACAGTTTTTTATAATTATTGACCATTTTTTCAAAATTTTGACAATTTTTGACCATTTTTCCAAATTTTAATTTTAATTAGTGTGGATTTATGCAGCAACATTTAACAATTATCAATAAGCATTTAACAATTAAAATTTATCAATTATAAGTTGAACTACTCATTTCACTATGACTCCATTTATGCAGACAATTAACAATTATCATTTATCATTTAACAATTAAGAAGTTGGCCAACTTTTAACTTTCTTGAATTAAATATACCGAATTTTCATCTAGTGCGCAACTAGTACGTAGATCCTGAAGTTGACAGCCCATCTCCTTTTCCTGCCTTTGTTCAATGAGATCATACTTGCCGTCAGTATCATTAATAAAAGAAAAAAAGGCTCAGCTTCTTAATTTCTACTATACATCTTCAAAATTGTTCCAATGCACAAATAGACATGAAAATGTAGGGTTATAATAACTAGAATCTCGGGCTTGTGCGCATGCTTACTATTTTCTCCTAATTTATAATTGTGTCTGCATAAACGATGGCAGTTTTACTAATTGTTAAATGATAAATGTTAATTTTTAAATGCTAATTGATAATTGTTAAATGTTGTTGCATAAATCCACACTTATTGACCATTTTTGACAGTTTCTGTCAATTATTGACAATTTTTCAAAAATTTTGACCATTTTTGACAACTTTCAAAAATTTTTACAATTATTGACTATTTTTGACCATTTTTTAAAATATATAACAAGTTTTTAAAATATTTGACAATTTTTGACAATTTTTGACAGATTCTCACAATTATTGTCCATTCACGTTTCACACTTGTTAATGACAGTACAAAATTATTACAATTACAGAACCTTTGACAGAAAACAAAACACAAAATTATCTATAGGGTAACTTAATAAATATACAAATAAAAAAGAGTGTTATAATGATTATCCCATATAAAAAGCATTGTACTTTTTCGCACTCTTTTGGGTGTTATAATGAAACTTCCATTTAAAAAGCATTGTTCTTTTTCGCAATAAAATGAGAATTTGCTCTTCACCTTCGTTGAAATTATCAGTTATTTTTTCCTTGAGAGAGGGCTCCATTTTATGAATAGATTAAAAAAGGGATAACATTAGTTGAAAAATCAAGGTTATGTTTAATCCTTTCGCGCGAAATAATACGAATATAATGCGAATGATGGTGAATTTGTTGCGTACATTATGAAAACAATGAATAGAGTAATCCTTGTTTAATTTCCATTTGAAAAATGCATAATGCTCTAATCCATAGTTAAATATTGAACCCAGTTCACTTAATCAGCGAATTAAACTTCCTGCCCTAAGAGTACTTTAAAAAAAGTTAATCTATTTACTTGGCATATCTTCTCCAAATGGTACATGCCTTATCATTATTGTCAAAATCCGGCAATCCACTGGGCAAGTGATAGCATTTTTTCTTTTCCAATTCTGCATAATACCACAGTAACTGGTTCAAACCTGTAAAATATGAAGTATAATATAACGGGTGTCTAATAATTTTTAAGACTAAATCTCCATTAAATTTGGTTTGCAGCAATATTCTAATTGACGTCCAATTGCTGCATACCAAATTCTATGAAGTTACCTTCAGCAATTTTAGAGTTATGGACTGTCTTAAAAATTGTGACACACTTTGTATACAAATAACCAAACATGAAAAAGTAAATAAAAATACTCATCAACTATAAAACAACAAAACTTTTGTAAAATTTTGCTTACCACAGCCAAATGCAAACAGCACCAATGTATAGATAAAGAAGAATTTAACAATGTCAATTATCATTCGTCCCAGAGATATTTGAAGAGGACCCAGATGAGGATTGACACTAAATATATGTACCAATTTGAGAAAACTGAAACAAAATACAAAAATACAGCAAGCGCCAAACGTGATGGCGAGCCCGCCCCCATGCGCACAAACTCATTTTCGATGTCACCTCCCAGTACAGCTTTTGCAAGACATATAAATGCTCTGTACATAGGCGTATCATTAGTTGTCCTCCAATTCTGTTGGCGTTTGGCATTGTCTGAATAATTTTTGTGTTGTTTCTGAAAAAATGTCATCGCCTAACAAAAAACCAGTTATCAAGAGTCAGGCACGTGAAATAATTTTTAAAGTGTTCAATTATTTTCAAAGTGTCAAATGTGAGTCGGATACGTTATCAAATGTGAAAAATAAAACATCTCTCGCTACAGGTAACATTAAATAAATTTCAAAAATAACTATTTCAACACAAATCTTTATTTTGTATTAGGTATTTCGATAAGAACCATTGAAAGAGTGGTTAAAGAAGGGGAGCAATTAATTTCTGCATCAGAGCATTGAGGATCAAGTATTTACAAAAAATCAATTATTTTCGTAGCCAAAAGCGACCAATTGTGTTTCTTGATGAAACATACCTTCATAGTGGACATACATCTTCTAAGAACTGGACGGATGAATCAACCAAAGGGTTATTTAAAAATATTTCGAAGGGACCAAGACTCATTATTGTCCATGCAGGAGGTGACATGGGCTTTATACCTAATTGTCGGCTTATATTTAAATCAGGCACAAAATCAGGGGATTATCATTCAGAAATGAATTCTGAAAATTATGGTAAAGTTGATCCCAAATTTACCTGTGAATTCGATAGTCGTGATCGACCGTAATATTCAAATTAATCCAGCCAACACAAATTCTAGGAAGGCTGACATGGTGAAGTGGCTGCACGAAAAAAACATTTTGTTCACCCCTGACATGCTCAAACCCGAATTTTACGAGTTGATCATATTAGATACAAATTTGATGAGGTTATGCTTGAACACGGACATAACGTTTTGCGACTACCATCCGGATTTGAATCCCTTTGAACTCATTTGGGCTACTGTCAAAAACAATGTGTCCCAAAAGAATGTAACTTTCAAGTTGGAAGATGTGAGGAAACTGGCGGAGCTCGAGTTTGATCAAATCATTTCCGAGGAATGGCGAAAGCGTTGCCGACATGTAGTAGATATAGAGCGGAAATATTGGGAAAATGAAACATTCATAGAAGTTCAAACAGAGGTAAATCCAGTGATTATAAATTTAAATGACGATAGCAGCTCAAGCACAAGCAGCAGTGAAGATGAAGTAAATTTGTATTCAGATAGTGACTGATTAAAGTTTATTTTTTTAAGTGTATCATTATATAACATTTTAATGAACTGTACTACTACCTATAATACTGAATAAAATATGAAAAGATATTATAAAGAAATTTGCATTTGCTACCCTAATTAAAACTAATTATAGGTACAGCACTGACCGGCAAGGGGCTTATCGTAATCCAATAGTAATTTAGTTGGGAGAGTCTATACCTGCGCGATCGCTCGCCATCACGTTTGGCGCTTGCAGTATTTCATTTTACTATTCCTGACTTATATGGCCCGGACGGAATTGTAGTTCAGCTAGCATAAATTATGTGTGGATATTATTATCAATATAAATAGGAAAAGTAAAATCATTACAGCTTGTCAAACGTATAAAGAGACGCAAGTTTTTAAATGTGGCCATGTCCCCTAGTGCGCAATGGACAGCTACTGAATTCATCAGTTGTTAAAGGCGGAGTACAGTACACTATACTGTATCCATCGAACAAACAGAGCGACCCAAACAACGATAGATGCGTGATCACCATGCGCCTTTGCATCTATTGGCTAAAATAAATATGCCTCCATGCGCTGGCCAATCGGATTTAACTGCAATCGGCCGGCAGAATTCATTGTCCATACAGAGTTGGAGAGATCACGTGCACTATGCATGCTACTGTTTAAGAACACTCCGTTGCTTGGATGGACAGACTATAGTTGAGTTAAACATTTACGCAGCGAGTACAGCCTATCGTGAACTTTAAAAATAAATAAATACAATACAACAAGCAAACGTGACTGAAAACGCATCATAGCGCGTTAGTACGGACGGCCAGTGGCGGAACTACATTGCCACAGACCATGCAATACGGGGGGGGGGGCAACAAGCTATGGGGCACGCAGATCTCTGCTCTTATAATTTTTTTTTATAAAATGCGTATCAACGATGCTGTCAAAAGTAGCAATGAAGTTTATGCATTTTTTTTCAATTCTAGAGAGTATTTACCATTTTTAGCAATAGCATTCTTTCTAACCTAATATCAAAATTTTCAGGCGAGTCACCGATTATATTTCTACAAAACATTTTTTTTTCATGGTGGGTCCCAAAAACTATTTTGCGGGGGCCGAAATTTTGAAGTTCCTCCCCCTCGGACGGCATTGTTATCTTGTTTCTTCATGACATGGTAACGTTCAATTGACGAGTCTATAGTTTATTTCAGAAAGGTATAGAGTAATAAAACCTCATTAGGTATGCAAAGGGAGCACAGAGTGACCCAACGAATATTTAAGCCACTTTCATAGTTTGGCATTGATTTCATTGTAAAATTCTTTCTTTTTATCAAGTGCAGGTAGTACCACCCGGGTTGGGGTCAATATATGGGTTTAGCCTGTTGTTATCCATTCATAAACACTGAAAATAGTGTGCCAAAGGCGTGCCGGTAGGATGCTCGTAAAAAAGAAAGAATTTTATTTTAACAGAATACAAATTAGGCATTATGTACATAGTATTAGGTACACTTATTTTTTATTGAACATTATACAAAAAATACATTATACAGAAATTAAATTATAAAAAATCATAATATTCTTCGTCATCTGAGGAACTGTCACCTCCTCTTGACGTTATAATTAACGGGTCGACGGTGCGATCGATCAAGTAGTCAAGATCCCACATTTTCTCCTCTTCTTTAATGACATGCTGGACTGCTTTTCGCCAGTTCTCTGGTGTCACCTCCTCAATGGCTTGATCAAACAGTAGCTTAACGTCTTTCATTTTGAATGTCGTGTTGTGTCTTGCTACAAATCCTTTCACTTGCGCCCATATAAGTTCTATAGGATTTAGTTCGCAATGATATGGCGGTGTGCGCACGCAGCACAGTTACACTATGTTTTTCTGCTATATCTTCCACGGCGTATTTCATAAAACGATGTTTGTGTAAATTTGCTATAGCTAATAGTTATTTTTTTATCAAATTATCTTCAAATTCAATACTTTTGGTGGTTAACCAGTCAATAATTTCTTGTTTTCTCCAAGATGAAGTTGGGGTCTTCTCTATGCGTCGAGAATGATAACTCGCGTTATCCATAACTACTACTGAATCAGCCGGAAGATATTTTATCATTTCACCAAAATAGTCTTCAAAAACATCCGAATCCATGTCCTCGTGGTATCTCCCGTATGGCACGACTGAAAGGTTAGCAAACCTTCTTTTAAAAATCCCTCTCCGCTTCCAATATGGACGATTATTAGTCTTTTCCCTTTACCTGAAGGCACCTTAATACCCGTTGACAGGCCTTCCATGAAAGCTTGGCGAGCACTGGTTATATTTTTGTCTTGCCACATTTTTGGTACTGTATAACCTTCATTGATCCACGTCTCAACAAGATAAAAGATTTTCTTCTGATCTGTTCTGTACTGCTTTACAGTAAAATTGCTTTACGGTTATGCTTTTCCCAGTCAAAATCCATATTTCTCAAAGTGGTCCATAAAAGTTTTTTAATTATCAACGGAATACTCTCATCCTGGCCAAGCTCCATTAAAATCTTATCTAGGGTGGGTAATTCCTTTTTAAAATAAAAAGAGTGAACTTTTCTTCGAATTACACTTTTGGTGTCTTCATCAAGGACTTTTACTGGTCTGCCTTTTCTTGGGAGGCTCCACTTGGCCTGCTATCTTTCCCCCCCGCAATAATTTAAAAACGGTTGACTTTCCAACTCCAGTCATTCGGGAATATCGGTCGACAGTTTCTTGTACAGTAAATTTCGGGTAATCGTATTTTATGCAATCGTGTACATTTAAAATAATAAGTTTTTCATTCACTGATAATGGAGAATTATTGGAACATCTTTTCGTTGATGTAAATGTCGCCATTTTATTACTAATCTTATAATACTGTGAACACTATTTACGGCTTAACAGCAAATACTGATGCGTTAAACTAAACAAATATACTTATAAAGGTCTAAAAATTTTGGGTATGGCACCTTGCGGCGCATGGTTGAGTCGAATCTGAAACAGGGTCGGAATTAGGCAGAGGCACTAATAGAAGGTTAAACGGTACCTGTTAAACGCAAAACGTAACTGTTTAATCTACTACCTAAGTAATCCCTACACAATATTTCGATATTTTCACTTCAGGCCAGAAAACATACTTTTCTTAATTCTCTTACGCAATTACTTGAAATTTTAATAATACAAACAATACTATTTCAAGACCTACGCCTATGGCCGACACCGAAATTGAGCCGAACTGGATGGAATTCCCCATTTTATTACTCTATACCTTTCTGAAATAGACTATAGAGATGGTCGTTTTACAATAACGATTTTGACACCTGGTGTCAGTATGAGATCTAACGATATTGAACTTTAAAAACCTTAGAATTTCATATTAAATATAAAATTTTAACGATTAAATATACAATAGATATCGAAGAATAAAAATATATTATTCTAATGCTTACAACAATGTTTTGAAAAATATTTTTCAAAAACAGTGACCGTTCAACAAAGACGAAAAAACTACTTCCCGGGCTACATGCCCCGACAGACATTGAATTACGGGGTTGGTAAATCTACAATATTTAAACCAACCATTCTGGTTTGCAACTAGAAGGGACAACATAACTTGTAGACCGGTTTCGGCGTATTGCGCCTCATCAGTACAAGGTATATGTTATCGTCCGAGAGTTAATCCCGAACTGAATATGTCTCTACAATCACTAACTATACATACCTTCCAATTACGGAAATGTAATAGTTGCGAAAGTAGCGACACCTTCACACCGTTTGACTTAGAAGTGTAATTCAATGTCTGTCGGGGCATGTAGCCCGGGAAGTAGTTGTTTCTTCTTCGTTGAACGGTCACTGTTTTTGAAAAATATTTTTCAAAACATTGTTGTAAGCGTTAGAATAATATATTTTTATTCTTCGATATCTATTGGTAACACGCTTTACTAAATACGACAATTTTACAGGAAACTGTAATAATTCATTTTTGATTAAATATACTTCAATCCATGAAAACAGCTAAAAATTTAATAGTAATACCAACTTTATATTGTTGTCTCTTTTTACGATAACTGAAATCCAATTTAAAGAAACTCTTACGTATGTATTGTAGTTACTCTTTTCACCGTACATGAACAATGAATAATAGGTTCACTCTAAGCTCCTCCCAGCGCAATGTCTATCTCACTTGGATTCCGATGCTACCCCTTTTCGGGATCTTGAAGCTCCGTGTCTCTTTTGTAGTTTGAAGGTACAAGAGGAATTAATAGTATACAGGCTGGACTATCTTTGCTGTGAATTATTTAATTATTATTCCGGGATATTTATTAAAAATAAAATGCCGCAAATGTGTTGCGTGGACGGTTGTAGGAGTAGAAATGAGGCACAAATATCTTTCTTCAGATTTCCATTTGGACCTTCCGTAAATTTCTTTGAATCTGTAACGCAACTTGAAAATATATTTGTAGATAACTTCAATAAGTTAGCATGTGAAAATTTTATCGGCTATTCATTGTTTATGTAGAAGACAATGTCCATAATAATTATGTGTTAAAGTGATAATATCAAGCAATAGGTCACGTGATGGTAAATATTTAGCGTTTCTGATATTTGATTATATTATATTTAGTATCATGCAAATGAAATTGAAAATATATTGAGACAACCAGTATAGCTATATTTATTAAAATTAACAACACACGAATAGCCAAATTTACCAAAACCTATGTTGTCCAGGTGAATATTTTATAGAAATACAATGTAAAATAATACGGAAATTGAATGTAGTTCCTTGGGAGCATCTGAAATAATTTTATAAATGAAGAAATTTTCCAAATAGATTCTATTTCTCAATCGGATCAATAAAAACTAATTGTTTTGATATGGAGAGTGAAACACACCCCAGTTTACGTTAATTATTTTTCCAGTGCTTCCCAGGCGTTAGAGATATGAACAGTCGTTGTCGTGACACATTGTGCTTCAAATTACTTGTTAAATTTTCCGGTTAAAAAAAAATAATGCTCTTTAGTATTTACTATTATTAACTACAAGTAAAGAAAGGTGAGATTTGTTTATAATGCTGCTTTATTTTACAATGTAATGTTTTTCATAGTACCAGTATGGTAATAAAAAGAATAAATTTATTTTTTATTTTTTACATAATCCGTGGAAATTACTAATTGGACGATATTTTGAAAATAACAATTTGTTTTAATTAATGAATATCAAATTTACCTGAAAATCATTCCAGCTGCAAAAGCTCCTTCTGATAATAACATCGGTTCAAACGAATCCCATTGTTCTCTTGGATACCAAGTAGTTTTGCCAGCTCTTTCGTCTCTCTAATAACAAAGATATTGGCATCTAAATCTTGGTCATTAATACGATTATTCGATTATATAAAACTAGATTATTCTCAACATAGAATCCAAAAAAAGATTGAGTGATATGATACAAAATGCTTGTGGTATGGAATATATTACTCACCCAACAAATGTAGACAGACGTTATTCTTAAAGCTAGCCAAATCACATAAAAAATATTAGTTATGAAATCTACAATGTTCCATAAATCAGATATGTACTCTTCCAGTCCATCGCACCATAATGATCGCATTTCACCCCATATTAAACCTAAAATTAATAATTTAATTAAAAATTTACATCAAAACTGTACTACATAGTGAATTAAATAACCTTTGAAAATCCAAAGTCGTATAATCTAAGAAGATATGTATCCACATTTTACCAATATTTGCACCTGGTAACTGTAACACCAGAAGCCAAATGAAAAATTATTGGCATATATTGGCATAGTGTGGATGCGCATGTAATAAATTAACTAACTTATAACATAAAGTATGACTCCACATTCTGCTATCCCAAAAAAAGCTCCCCTTTCCTTCCGTTTCCATTCTCTAACCATGTCTTGTACCCAATCTGTTCCAACTAATTCAAGAAAAAGAATTTCTACTCTCTGCGAAGCAGCTCCTAAGAGAGCTGAAATAATAATGGAGTATATTAGCAAACTCAGTTTTTAGTTGGTTGAATATCTTACTGAGAAAAAATGCATACGAAGCTGAATGGCAGATAAACTTGACAAACGGTTTTTTCATAAACAATCCCATTTTTGAAGAGGGAGCTATCATGTAAATCATACAATATACAGGAAACATCATACCAATTTTAGCTACCTGGATACCTTGACCTATCATGTTTTTTCGTCTAAAACCAGGTAATCCTTCGTACCAAATTGATGCTAGTAGCTGTTGTACATTAGGATGAGCAATAAACTAAAAAGAGACAAACCAAATATACAGATGTGGTCACTTCTTTACCGACCATATGACTTGAAATGTACGGGCGATATAACACGCGCCCATCTCTAAGTTACATCAAGACACGAAGGAAAAGAATAGTTCCAGCAAATCTCTATGCATGTATTTGCCACGAAAATGTAGAGTTGGGAATATCCTTCCCCCATGGTTGACCAGATCTGTATATGGTTGGTTGATTTTTATCTAATGCCGAACACAATATATACCTGTGGCCCGAAATAAAGGAATACATTTTTTAATTCGAAATAACTCTTTTGTTTTTAGGGCGATTTATTTTCTTTTTACATGAATAATTTACTCCTTTATTTCGGGCCAGAGTAGGTATAGATGAATATTTTATTAAGATAATTAAACTGCTTCCAGTTCTTACCGCTTTTTGTTTATAATTAATTGCCATCTTTAACCTTTCTAATGTTTGTCTTTCCCCTGTTACCCAAATATCGCCATCTGGGTCGTAGTTTAACATTATTTCCAATTCATATGAAGTTCTTGCATGATCCAATAAGCTGGTGGCAAATTGCTGAACTTGATTTCTCATATCCTTAAAAATAGGATTTTAAAATAGTGGTCTTCGTTATACATAAAAGTTTCTGCCATTTCTGGTAAATTGTAAAATCGCAAATTCTGTTTTGACGAAATATTCAAATAAAATAAATTTGAAACTTTTCAGCTGAAACCATTCAGCTGTTAGCTATTAACAATTTAAATAAATACAAAATAAAGGGACACTTGGAATATAGGGTTAGAATATATCAATAATAATATAAATGTAGTTTCGTAAATTATGTCAATTTCTTTTACTTTTAAATAATTTTAGAGGACCCGACAGATATAGTAATATCCTAATCCTGTCTTGCTAATAACATATTATGCATATTTGGTTTATTGTTTCGATAGAAGGAATGTATTTCCTGATAATTTGAATTTCCTCCAATTTTTCCGAAAGGCAGTTATTTTTTTAAGAATTTGACTCATTTTTCAAAAAAGCAGTACCATATACTTCCCTATGCAAAATTTTATCAAAATCTGTTCATCCTTAGGAGGAGTTCAGTGTGAACCCGATTGCAGCGCCACGCATTTTTGGGGAGTAAACTGTCGTTCTTTGAACGCTGAATAAAAAATGTCAAAGTAGCTCTTAACTTTTATAAATGGCAATCCGACAATTAGCTAACATGGCAGTTAACTTCAGACACCGACTAATTCGACCAACATCAATATACAGAGATTTAAAATTTTAATTTACCGCCATTTTTTGTCCGAAGTAAATTTTTCAAAAAATTTTTTCTCCTGGGGATTTTTATAGTATTTTATTAGTTATTCTGCTATTCTGAGCGAATACGAATCTAACAAATAAGAGATAATTAAAATCAGTCCAGCCGTGCTTGAGTTATAAATGGTGTAACTAACACAACTTTATTTCATATTATATACCAAGATATAGTACACCTTGAAAGGTTTGAAATATTTTTTTTACTACCTTGCATAAAGAACATACTTTCCGCACGCTACGGAGTGTGTAAAGTTTTACTTTTTTCACTAGTAAAAAAAGTAAAATTTCTTAAAAAAGATAACTCTTTATTACCATTTTATGCTATCTCCTTCTAAAAGAAGTGAATTATTTTTGCTTATAGTTAATGTCCAACAAAGTATCAACAGTTAAAGAAAATATATATAAATCTTCAGTTTTTTTATTAAAATTTCGGTAGTAGAAAAATATTGTATGCAATTCGTGTGTAAAGTCCCTTTTTTGACTCATGTGATCGTCGCATTCGCCTTGACAATTCACATTCGTCAAAAAAGGGTTACTTTACACACATGCTGTATAAATAACTATTTTCTCCTTCCTATATTGTAAACAACGCATTTTGACACTATTTTGAAGGTCGTGAGCGCTATAGGCCTATCTGGCCCTCGACTTCGAGATCTTTCACTCTCTCTTTCCATTTTTCTCTGTTCCTCGCCTCGTTTTCCCAGTCTCTTACTCCCACTGTTCTCAGGTCTCTCCTAACCTCTTCCAACCATTTTTTTCTTGGTCTTCCTCTTCTCTTTTTACCACCTTCTCCACCTTTTAGCACTCGTTGTACCCATCTATCATTCTACCTATATGTCCCAACCATATCGCTCTCTGTACTTTAATTATATGGGTTATACTTGGGTGCTTATACAATTCTGATAGTTCCCTGTTTGTTCTTCTTCTGTACATTCCATCTTCTTTAATTCCACCATAAATCTTTCTGAGCATTTTACGTTCCCATATTTCTAGTTTATTCTGCTCTTTTTTGTTCATTGTCCAAGTTTCACAAGCGTAGGTAACTGACGGTCTTATTATTGTTTGGTACATTCTTATTTTAGCTGTTCGTGATATGTCTTTTGAGTTTAACATATTTGATACCAATCCTGCTGATTTACTGCCTTTTGTTAACCTTTTTTCTATTTCTCTTTCTTCGTCTCCTTTATTTGTGATAGTGACTCCCAAATATTCGATTTGTTCCACTTTTTCTATTCTGTAGCTATTATTTCCATTACAATTTATAATATCTGTTAATTAATTGTCCTTCATTACCATGTATTTTGTTTTTTTCTCGTAGATCTCTAGACCGTGTTCTCTTGCCTTATCTTCCAGTAGCTTGAATACCCTTATAAGCTATTTCCTGGATCTTGCCACGAGTGCTATGTCGTCCGCACATGCTAGACATTGATGTTTATTCCCATAAATTAAACCTCGGGTTTTTATACCACTTTCTCTTAGTATGATTTCTTGAACTAGGTTAAAGAGGGTTGTGGATAATGGGTCTCCTTGTCTCAGACCTTTCTCTATATTGAATTCGTTAGAAGTACTGCCCTCTAAAGTTACTTTGCTCTCGGTTTTTCGGATGGTCATTTCCACTTGCCTTCTCAATTTAACTGGTATATTTAACTTCCTCATTGCCTCATCAATTTTTCTTCTTTTGATAGTATCATAGGCCTGTCTGTAATCGATGAATAGCATATGCAGACTTAGATTTTGTTCGTAAGCTTTCTCCTGAAGTTGTTTCATAATGAAAATTTCGTCTATTGTCGATCTACCTGCTTTAAAACCTCCTTGGTATTCTCCTACATATTCTTTGTGGTATTTGTCTAATCTATTTTTAAGTATTGTTGCCAGAACTTTGTATATTACATCTAAAAGTGCTATTCCACGATAGTTATTGCATTCTTCCTTGAGACCTTTTTTGTGGATTGGAATGATTACTGCCTTGTTCCAATTTTCAGGGATCTTCTCTTCTCGCCATACTTGTTTGAACAACTGCCATATTCTCTCAGTTACTTGTTCGCCTCCATATTTTAAAATTTCTATTGGAATATTGTTGTCTCCTGCACTCTTATTATTCATCATATATAATTTAAACATTCTGTCACCTCCTCTTTTTTTGGGACCGTTATGGCTAGATATTCCTCTTCACAATTTTCTTCCTCTGCTTCATTATCATTTTCACTTAGTTCTTCCTCGCCATCATTTAGTAATTCTTCAAGATAATGTGCAAATCTATTTATTTTTCCTTCCTTATCCCCTATTAGATATCCCTCTTTGCTTTTCAAAAAGTAAGGTGCTTTTTGGTTTTGGCCTTTCCCTTTCCTTATTTCTTGATAAAAATTTCTCACTTCTTTATTTTTATAAGCTTCTTCAATTTTTAATAATTCCTTTTCAAAGTAAGTTCTTTTGTTCTTTCTGCATATTTGTTTAACTTCTTTTTTCGCTTTTTTATACCGCAGTCTATTTTCTTCACTGTTTTCTTTTAATAGTTTTTGTCTGGTTTTATTTCTTTTTCCCAGCGCCTGTTTACATTGTTCATCAAACCACTTATCTTTTTTTTTCCTTCGGGCTCCCTAGTATCCTATTTGTTACATCTCTCATCACAGTTTCTATCTGTGACCAATCTCCTTCTAGTTGTTCTACACATTAATTATTAACAGTACAATTATTACAATTATGAACATTAGGCTTGTTCGTAGAGCGATAACAAATGGTTGGAAACTGGACAACTCATGCGCAGAGCATCTCTGAGAACGGTTTTTATTCACTGCGCGTGAGTCGTCCAGTTTCCAACCGTTTGTGATCGCTCTACGAACAAACCTATTATTTACAAAATTTGGATAGATGTTTTCTCGTTTTTTCTCAATTTGTCTCTCCATCTCTAACCAAGTTTTCTGTTACTCTTGAAGTACTTCTGGCTTTGTTATATTGTATAAAATTTAATTTGCAACTTCCTTTTTATTGTTGACGCTCTCCGCTACATAACTTTCCGAAATAGTTGCAAATTTCCATCCGCCATGTCGCTTGAGAGCTAAGACATCAACTCCAGTATTCGCTAATAAAGTTGCCGACGTTCTTCTAAGGGAGTGTCCAGTATACTCCTTAAAGTTCTCGAAGCTCAGAAATTTAGCAATTTTACTTGGAATTGAAGAAATCGAGTTTTTCCCGACAGGCTGGTTTAAGCACTTTACATTTTGCTATCGCATGGAGAAGCTAGGATTAAAATTCGTCATGTGGGATCTTAAACCAACATAATTTCGAACTATTTTGAAAACAAACCTTCGCATCGTTTCTTTTAATCACTGTAAATTTACTGCCATTCCATTTTTGGAATCGGGCCTTAATTCAACATTGTCCATTTTCATTTCACAGAGTTCACTAGAACGGCACGCTCCAGCAATTCCCATTATCATTACAACCTTCATCATTAAATAAATATCAGCGGGGACTTCATACAGGAATTTATTTCCATCTTCTCTGTCAAACATAATAGATTTTTTGGGTCTATATGCGTCATTTCTTCTTTTTAAAAATGGATACTTGGAAATATCTATGTTTTCCTCTATGAAAAGGGTGGACTTGAGCATGGAATATTCACACCATAAGCTTGATGGAGACTTTAATACAGCAGAATTTTCGCGAAAGTACGCCAAAATGACGGTTTCTGAAACTGCAGTAGCAGTCTTTGTTTGGCACCATTTCATGAAGTATTGGTACGTTGCTTCAATAATTTCAATTTCTCTCAATTTTTGATAATAAACTGTCAGCTTGACGTTGTTGATAAAATAACAATGCTTAGGTATGACGCTATAGAAACGGGTCAAAGCTGTCCATAATTTCATGCGAGAAAAGTATCGAATTAAATTAATAAAAATCCAAGAATAAATTCTGCGGAAGGAGATAAAATCTTATATACTTCACGGGATGTAAGTATATTTACTTATATCCCTTATAGTATAAATAACTATGAATTCATTTTTAAAATATCACCTTTTCATCAATTTTTCTTATATGTAGCTGGTTTTTCTCAAACATCAGGGCCATTATCATGGAGACTAAAGATGCCATTATATTAACCGTTATTATCATCAGCTGTCAAGAATGTATGTGATATGTGACAACAATCATTATTTTCGAACTGTCACCATGTAGACAAAACCATTTTTTAAATCTCATATCTCATTATGAATTTTGAATGCTCAAAAATATGCACATGTATACACTTTTTCGACTCTGTTCCAGACAAGGATCTAGTAAGAGAAAACGTTGTCAAACAATTAAATCAATCCGGCATAACCGTTGTTATAGAAGAAGAAACCGATACAGAACGTGAAGAAAAAATCCAAACTCCTAAACCAAGTAAATTTCGTTTATGTAAAAAAAGAAAAAAAGGTTCGGATAATGATTCATTAGATCTACAAAAAATGACGAGGAGACCTGTTAAACTAAAAACACAACAAGTCCTGCAAATACCAGAACTTATACATGACATGTGTAGTTTTGTTTCAAGACACGCCGAAGAAAGAGGTATTTTTAAAAAGCGAGGCAATGTAGATAAACAAAAAGGTATAAGTACATTTCAATATTATACCAGTTATACAAATATTAAAAATCATATAGTTGTGTCAACGTCATGTTTGACATTTACAGTTCTCAGTTGGAAAAATAGTTCCAGGGCAGCACTGGTTCGCTCCGAAAGAATATGCGTGTTGTTCGATTGAAAGTTTCAAGTTTCTCGCGTCGAGTGGTTTCGTATTTGATTGGACTTGGGCCTCAGTGATGTTTAGGAGAGCTTATTCTCCCGACTCGGCACCCCCCACTATTTAGAAGCTCTCGTAATTTATCGAAGAGGGCAAGGAAAATGATTGAAGAAGGTATAGTGTTGAAAAAAATGGCCGCGTAACCTGTAGTTGTATAGCTTCTTCAATCATTTTCCTTGCCCTTCTCGACAAATTAACCAATGATCTGTTTTAACCAAGAAAAAATAAGGTTATTATTTTGAAGAAATTGACAGAAATTCTGAATAGTGGGTGGTGCCGAGTCGGGAAAATAAGCTCTCGTGTGATGTTTGCACTCAATGCGCACGTTTCGGCACCTACAATTTTGTCAGTAAGGTAAGGTGGGGTAAGTGTGTAGCAAAATTTTAATAGTTCATATTATATCATTTATTTTTAACCAGTCATTCAATATGCAGTATTTACGTTTTGGCGCAACACACATTTATGTATTGGCCACACATTGTAAGTTTATAGGACGACTCTTCATTTTGTTTGATTAAATTTTTTAAAACAATGTTCATAGTACACACTTTCCCCGTTAAATGGGGAAAGTGTGTATGCGAGTGAAATTTTATATGTGGTGAAGAGAACGCACCACATGGGGTAAGTGTGTAGAAGTATGATAGTCGCTCTTTCATTTGCTGGTCAAATATTTTAATTAAATCTTAAACTCTTGTAGTTACAAACTTATTTCTAGAAGAAGAACAATCTCCTAAATATACAAAATACAAAAACATGTCGTTCTATAATATTTAAAAGCTAAATAACAACTTAAATCACCTCTAAACTATCTTATTGTATACTATAATTAGCAAAAGAAACGTCAAACCGGTGAAGGCCCCTCTTAGTAATAACTGGCGTTGGAAGAACCATAACAATGTCCTGGGTTCCTACAAACATTTTTTCCTCAGGATCTGCCCAGATAAAAGAATTGGAAGCCGATGGATCTAATGAACGTATTTTTCTACAAAATTTTACCTCTACTTCATCGTCCACCTTATTAATGGAGACTACTTGCCCAATATAATGTTTACAGGTCTTCTTACTTGCACAAGCAACCCTATCGTTAATAACCAATTCTCTTTGTTGTTTGTTTATTTCATCCATATAATTAGTTAATTCTTGTTCTTCTTTAAATTCTTTGTTAATATCATCGTCGCTATCCTCGCAAATAACTTCATCATCCGATGAAGTTTCCGATTCCACATTTTCAGGAACTTTAATTTTTTTCGGTGGTTTCTTGCATTGTTTTTCTTGTAAACGTTTAAGTACTTCTGGGGTAGTAATTATTTCAGCTCCACTTGCAATTTTTCTCCTATGTTTTTTTTTCATCTCTACCTTGTTGTTTTACCATATCTAGAAGCAGGTCTTCAAACGAAACGGAACCTTGCTTAGTGTTTTCATCATTTTGTTCAATAGAAGTTCCTGGTTCGTTACTTTCAGGTTCATTTGTGGTTTGGTTTGGGCTTTTTTGGTGTGTCTCCCATCGTTTCAATGCTAGTGGGTCATAGTGCTCTGTAGAGATATCTTTCGAATCAAAAGGAAATATTCTACCTTTTTTGAAACCACTGATAATTATTTCAGGGTTTGTTGCTGTCCATATCTTTCCAATTAACCTACTGAAGTGCTGATAGGAAATTCGCTGCCCCTGGTTATGCCTTTGCCACTGTATCATTACATCCCACTTTGTTTTCAGCGAACGAAAAACGCATAGGTCGAGGGGTTGGAGCAAGTGGCTCGAGTTTGGAGGAAGTTTTAATATGGTGACATTATTTTCCAATGCACACAATAATAGACGTTCATCTACATGAGATGTATGTCCGTCGCATATTAACAGAACTGGCCTAACATCACCAATTTCTTTTAAAAAACTCTTCTTAAAGTAGTTTAAAAAAATTTCAGACTCCATCCATCCGTTAGATGTGGCCGCGTATGTGGTTCCTGGAAAGTCTTTGCCTTCCGGAGCAACCCATTCATTCCAAATATTCTTCCCCTTAAATATTATTAAAGGTGGCGGCATTTACAGCCACTAGCACTATAGTGTTTTCTCTTCCCGGGCCTGATGTAGTCCTTGAAGCGGCAGTCCCCTTGTTTCCCACAACTTTGGTTTTGGAAGGGTCTAGACAAAATCCAGATTCATCTAAATTCCATATTAGGTGTGGGTTTTCACGCAAATTTAAGTTGCCTAAGGTCGCCTCTAATAATTGGAAATATTCATTTATGATAAATGGGTCCATACTTTTCTTTCGGGCGTATTCGACTGATTGTGGTTTTTTAAGAGATAATTTATGACGCCTCGCAAAACCAAGAAACCAATCTTCCCCTGGTACACAGTCTTTAAAAGGAGTCTTTAGTTTATTCCGCTTGACATAATCACCCTCGATCCTTAAGACTTCCAACCGACTTAATCCCCATCCCCACTTTTCCATTGTTCTTATACCGTCTGCTAATGAACTTTCCTCTTCAAATGAGATGGCTGTACTTCTTCCCTGGGTACTTCTTTTTTTCCTCTTAAACCTCTTAGGTGATAGTTAAGAGTCATCTTGGGTATATTGTACTTTTGACTGACCTTATATGCTGTCATTATTCCGCTCCTAACCTCTTCCATGGCTTGTTCTAAGTCCAGTTTGGTATAAGACTTGCCTCTATCACTCTTCCTCACGTAAGTCCTGCCCATTTTTATAAATTGTATCAAATCTCCGAAACCCTTCCTGAAATAAATAATTGTTTTAGTAACAGAAAGAGGTAAATGGGAAAAGTGTGTACTAATACACACTTGCCTTGCAAAAATAGTTCACACTTTTCCGTTGTTAAATTTGAGAGGGGCAAGTGTGTACTACCGAAAATATTTACAAAACACTAATATGGCATACAAATATAGTCAGTAAGTTAAAATTAAGTTGTTTCTTGCCTCTTATGCACAAAAACCCGTTTAAAAATGTAATCCGAAACACGGATAATATTGGATTTAAAAAAGTATACTCAGCACGTGAACTGCTCCCACGAGCAAAAAAACAAACAATGAATAATTCCAGGCAAATTGAAATCCCTAGATGGCTGTTTGTATGTGACCTTGGTAGTTTCTAGACCTTTCTTTAGTGGTGCATAGGAACAGTGGGTGTGCCGTCGGAACTGAAGAAGTATTTGGAGTATACACTCTTACCCCGTAAACACACTTACCCCACCTTACCTTACCCAGATGGTGCAAAACAATATGGCGACGCTATTATATCTGGGGGAAATTTTCAACGTGCTCTGCGAATCTTCTGAGGAAGATCATGATACAGTAGAACTTTTTCATTATTTTGAAAACGAGAAGGGAAATATCGAATATCATAAATTATTATGTTATTCTGGTTGAAGGTGCATAAATTGTGATTGCAAAATGAGACAATGAGACACATATGCTCGTCTGATGAAATTATCTATTCTGTTTGATATTGTTGGTTATGTTGAACGATCTGCTATTAACCGAAATTTTATTCTTTCACGTATCTTATTTTCAATCTATATGTTAAAATTCCCTAGAATCCAAAAAATATTCTTTATATAAATCAACAAAATTCAGTTATCATGAACATATGGTCCTAGGGAAAATATGGCGTGATCAATGTGTCAGAGGGACATAGATAATGTAAAGTTTTAGTTTATTGTACTTATCTGTATCGACAACCACAATTATATTAATATGTGGCAACCACCCTAATCTTTCTAGTTCACAATTCATTCTGATTCTCGTAACCTCTTCCGCATGTCATGGTCTCCTTTTAAACCAAGCGTTGATATACTCATATCTTAAACTGTACTTTTTACAGTTATTGCAGAAGTCAAAGAGAAAAAATCAATCTGTATCGAAAGCTGCCATGGAAATTATGGAACGAAGCCCAGATTAAGGCTATGCTCCGAAAGTAACTGGTTTGCGGTGCACCGTCCCGAAAGTAACTAAAAAGTACTGGTTGCTGAAAATCTGGTTAGTTAGGTTTCCTGAAATATGGTTAATGAACTGTCAAACTAGTAACCAGCCTTAGGAGCCCGGAAGCTTCTGGTTTCGACTGTCATCTGTCATGCATTGTTTATGATTTGTTGATTATTCGACCATCGAAGAGGAAAACAAAACTGATTTTTTGCAAAAACAGGATTTCATCCCATGTTATTATCAGGAACTAAAATTCTAACTAACGACAGCATATGGTCAAAAGTTAGTCTAGATACCTATTCAAAAATTCTCTCGAAATTCTCCATCGGTATACAATTCCACTACTCTGGTGACAAAACTAAAGAAAAAAAAAGAGTAATTAACGAATAAAAAAATTATAGCTCGGTAGCTAGCTGCTTACCTTGAATACCCCTTGCAAACCTATAGTCATAATCTGAAGACTCTTCACCAGAACTTGGCAAAAGAAGGTAGTGAAACACAAAAGCAGCCTAATTGTCCATGTTAAAAAACAACTAAAAAATTACAAAAACTGTTTTTTGAAGTAACAGACAACAAAATACATAATCCGTGGTCGTTTTGGGAAGGTTATACTTCCGTTTCGTACTTTTACCGGTTTTGTGTCCCGAATACAACTAGATTTTTCAGTTTCATTTTGTCAACCGAAGCGGTTAATCGTGGTTACAGTTAGTTACCTTCGGATCATAGCCTTACTGTTTGACAGTGTAATAATGTTTGTGAATTCTTTTAAGGTAGCCATTATACAGATGATCAAATGTAATCAATGCATTCCACTCGAAATTTACTCGGCTGTTGATGTGAGTGCAGTAATCCTGAAAACTTTAAAGTTATTAACTGAACCTGTAATTTCTCCCAGATATAACCCGTTACTTTTCACGTGTTATGATCACGAGGATAAGGAAGATATGATACTACTAGCTTGCTTGTTGATGCCCGTAGATAATCTAAATATTTTAGCTTATTTGATGCAGTTTTTCAATGAAGTGTCTAAAAACACTTCAAACCAAATGAATTGGTCGACTTTGATTGAAAAAATTGGACCTCTAATAATGCCAGCTGCTGATAATAAACAAAAGGCTAATAACATCGTAGGAATGCTTATTAATAAATCTGATATGATTGGAATGGTACCAGAAGTCATGACATTGAAATGGCCTTTGAAAAGGAACAAAACAATTTGCCAGAAGTTTAGTGCACTTATTGAGTCATTCGAAGGAATTTTTTGTAGAATAAAACATTCAAAATATTTGAAGAGCGTTTTTTTGCGATAATTACTATTACATACCTAGGCCAGTAAAGTAAGAAATGTCTCAGATCACCTGTAATTTTCGGCCGAAGCGAAGCTGAGGTCGACAAACATGTGATCTGAGGCTTTCTTACTTACTTTTTATGTTCGACGGTGCCGGAAAGCGGAAACTTCGTTTAGCGCGGCGGCCCGAAAGTTGATGCTTTCCGGCCGGAGGACAGAAATAGTATATTACGGAACAAGGCCAGTAAAGTAAGAAATGTCTCAGATCACATGTAATTGGCGGCCGAAGCGAAGCTGAGGACGACAAACATGTGATCTGAGACATTTCTTACTTACTGGCCGAGGTTTGTATACTATTTTTCTGTTCGACGGAGCAGGAAAGCGACAACTTCATTTAGCGCGGAGGCCCGAAAGTTGATGCTTTCCGGCCGGAGGACAGAAAAAATAGTATACACACATCGGCCAGTAAATAAGAAAGCCTCAGATCACATGTTTGTAGACCTCAGCTTCGCTTCGGCCGACGACAATTACATGTGATCTTACTTTACTGGCCTAGGTATGTAATACACTACATTCTTAGTATTGTTAAAACCAAAATTTTAAGAACAAAAAAAACCTATGTAATTTGTTTTTATCGGTAAATCTTACTATATACTCCATTTTGAATTCGGTTTCCATTCTGCTAAGTCTTCTGAGATCCCAAGAAAGTTCGAAAGCTGTTAACAGAGGATCATTTGAAGATAAAGATATTAATGATGGTGAAGATAAAGCTCTATAGGCGTTAATTCTAGACTGAGAATGGCGAAGAGAGTCCGCTCTGCTCGAAAATACGCATTCATCACACCCGCATCTGAAAACAATAACAAAAAGTAAAGTATAGAAACAAGAATATATATTAAATTTACTGTTTGGACCCTTACTGGGTCTCATACTACTGTTATAAATGAAAGAATTAGAATTTTCATATTTTTTTCATTAAATCGTGGAGTTAATTAGAAACAGTTAGTTTCATTTATAACAGTAATAAGAATATATTATTACGCACCTTACGTCGTGAGGCATTGGCAACGTTGCACCTCTGTCTAAGAGCAATTTTATTATTTCATAATTATTTTTGTGTGCAGCCAAAATCAAAGGTGTTATATCGGGTGTGAACGTCGAGGACGATCGATCGATTCTTTCCCAACTCTAAAATAAACATGTGCTTATTTAGGCTAGCTAAAAAAGCGGGGATACTCACGTATGGTTCTCCAAGAGCATGATGTTCTTCTTCCCAATTTAGTAATATTTCTACTGCTTCGACGTATTCTTCTTTAATTGCATGTAAGAGACCATCCTGAAAAAAAATGAATTGTGTAATAACACAACCTAGAAATCCCAATATTATTAACCTTCCATTTCTTCTAATCTAATAATATTATTTATTAGATAAGTCCCGGGAATTGCAGATGGCGCCAATGCCATGCCGCTTTTGTTTTTCGGTAGTACGAATCTTCAGAAGATACGTGTAAAAATTTGGTCAATCGTTGTAAAGATATGGAAGGTTGAGTGATGCTACAAATGTTTTTGTTTAAACGATAAACACTGTTTATTATTGGGAAAAAATACCGTTCATGCTCATGAATGGCTGTAAAGGTGTTAACGGAAAAGCGCCTCTCGAAAACAACCATTTGCCGATATCCAATTGAGGTGACTTTGCCTGAAAAAATCTAAAAAATTCTGAAAATTGCTGTCTGATCCCAAACTGAAGTTGCAAAAGATAGTTGACATCTTATATAGACAACGTGTTCAAAATAGTTAATAATAGTTAATTAATTAATAGTTATTAATATTGGTGTGCCACAAGGTAGTAAGTTGGGACCTTTACTGTTTATTTTATATATAAATGATTTACCTAAAGTTCTGAAAAAAATGTAAAATTCAGATGTTTGCTGATGTCACTTTAATATACATAAAATGTAAATCAATATCAGAAGCTATTAATTACATGATTATGGAACTCAATACTGTAATAAAATGGTTGAATATAAATAGACTAAAATTAAATGTTGATAAAACAAAATGCATGCAATTCAAAAATTTATGATAATTTATATACTGTAAACATAAATAATATTGATTTAGAACTTGTAGATTCATTTAAGTATTTAGGAATATTTATTGATAGCAAATTGAAATTTCAAAATTATTATGATTATATAATTTTAAAAATATCTAAAAAAATCAACTATTTAAAAAGGATAAGTCAACACTTAAGTTTTTTCTCTATAAAGTGTATTTTTAATACAATAATTTTACCACATTTTTTGTACCGCTCGACCATTCTATTTACAGCAAATGAAGAACATTTTGAAAAATTACAAGTTTTACAGAATAAGGCAATGAGAATAATTTTAAATGCAAATAAATATACAAAAATTGAATTTATCTTAAAAAAATTAAAGTGGTTTAATGTAAAAAACCTTATTTTTTATTATGTTTACATTTTTTTATATAAAATTCAAAACAATTTACTTCCCGACCATTTGAAAAATTACATTTCGATAAATTTTGAATTTCATGATCATTATACTCGTGGCAAAAATAATTTTCACATAAATAATTCATTAAAATCAGTAGCGTACAAATCTATATTTAATAAAGGAATAATTGAATTCAACAAATTGAAATTTCCAATAAAAAATGAAAGAAGCTTGAGAAAATTTAAAACTGTTCTGAGAAATTATTTATTTGACAAACAATTTCTTAATTAATTACTGTTATATTGTAATATTGTTATATAGTTATATAGTTATATAGTTATATAGTTATATAGTTATATAGTTATATAGTTATATAGTTATATAGTTATATAGTTATATAGTTATATAGTTATATAGTTATATAGTTATATAGTTATATAGTTATATAGTTATATAGTTATATAGTTATATAGTTATATAGTTATATAGTTATATAGTTATATAGTTATATAGTTATATAGTTATATAGTTATATAGTTATATAGTTATATAGTTATATAGTTATATAGTTATATAGTTATATAGTTATATAGTTATATAGTTATATAGTTATATAGTTATATAGTTATATAGTTATATAGTTATATAGTTATATAGTTATATAGTTATATAGTTATATAGTTATATAGTTATATAGTTATATAGTTATATAGTTATATAGTTATATAGTTATATAGTTATATAGTTATATAGTTATATAGTTATATAGTTATATAGTTATAAAGTTATATAGTTATATAGTTATATAGTTATATAGTTATATTGTTATATTGTTATATTGTTATATTGTTATATTGTTATATTGTTATATTGTTATAATGTTATATTGTTATATTGTTATATTCTTATATTGTTATATTGTTAGGTATATTGTTATTATGTTATATTGTAGCATCATTTGCTAAATAAAATCCTTAAACAAAAAAAAATAGTAGGTATAAAAATAATGGATGAAGCAAGAATTCATCACTATACGCCGGAGTCGAAAAGAGAGGAAAAGCCGTCCAAAATGCCTGAAGACCCAATAATCAGCAGGCAAGGTCTCTGTATTTTGGGACACGCATGCAATTTCGATCATCGACTTTCTTCTATGAGGTTAGATGATCATCAGCGACTATTTCATTTCGTTATTGAATCGATTGTATGACGTAATCAAACAGGAAAGGCACACATACAATGCACCGAACCACAGATCGATGAAAACGATGATGAAATTGAATTATTTACGATTCGAATTGCTTCCACACCTTCTTATTCAACCGATCTGGCCCCATCTGACATCCAACTGTTCTCAAAGGGAAAGAGATTTGGCTCCGATGATGAGGTTAAAACATATTTTGAGACCAAAAATAAATAGTTCTATAAGAAAGGCATCGAAAGATTAAAAAACGTCGGAATCATTGCATTGCTATTTAAGGTGTCTTTGTTGATAAATAAAGTCGAATTTTGCAAAAAAAATGTTGTTATTGACTAGTCACGCGGCTTTTTTTTCCTCGAGCCCTTCTGATGAAGTCGAAACACTGCAACCAGAATGGCATATTTAATTTTGGCTCGTGCTTTTTCATAGCACCCTTATTCCTTTACAACAGTTTGTAGCTACAAGTTTTTAGCTGGGTATTGGTTATATAATTCTGTGTCGCCTTGCGCTTGGCCAAATAGAGACTGTCGTTTACGATCAAGTCTCGGGAATGTATACAATGCGATAGAATCGTTCTGGCTATCGTTCGCGCAAGTGTTGTATTTCTTTCGCGTTCCAACTGATTATAGTATCGTTTTTAGGACGGTACAAAAACTGTACCAATTGGAAGAGGGTGATAATGAAAATGTTGATGTGTTAGTTCAAGAACCATCCCTAATTTGAGTACTCGATACGATTCCAGAACGGTTCATAAATGCCAGTTGGAACAAACCTAGTATATGTTTCTCTGTTTCCGTTTCCTTTCCACGTAATCTAAACATACATACAACCAGTGATCACATATGGTGTGGAAATAAGAGCTGAAACATCAGCAATTAAGAGGCTCCTAAAAACAACTGAGATAAAAACTCCGAGAATGATAACGGGTTGCACATTAAGCGATAGACAAAGGAATACAAATAATACAGACAACGTAGTTCGAGAAACAAGAAAAACAAGAACAGGATAAAACCAGCATGTTAACCGGACGACTACCAACACCATGGCGAGATAGCTAGCAATCAATCACAAGAATTGCGAATACAAAGATACGCCTTCTGAAAGAAGAAGAGGATGATTTAAATGTTAGGTTGTAACTTGAAGTTAATTGGGCGCTAGTTATTGACCAATCCCGGAAGATACCGGCATGAGACCCTTCTCAAGGGAGGTTGGACTCCATGTTTATGCTGCACTAGGTATACCAGAGGGTCGTCAGACTATAAGAAGCTTTAGGGCGCCACTACCTTTCAGACATCGACAAACAAACTTTATGTAAAAATATTTAGAAAAATAAGATTTTACTTGGAAACTTATATAATTAACAAGAAATAACAAGCATGGATTTTGTTTATCAAACTGAATAAATAATAAAAATAGCACATAACTTGGTTGGAATATAATACTTTGTTAAAAATAAAACAATCAACAACAAACGCAAAAAAAGTGGTACAGTTAGATTGAAGTAATGAATATTTTCATATAAATAAACACAAAACTGACAAATGTCGTTGTCAGTTGCATCAAAAGAGCTGTGTGAAACGGGCTGCAATCTGACCAATCACTAGGCAGCAGAAATGCCAACTTAAATTCAAATCGCTCCTCTTAGTTTAAAAACAAGGTATAGTTCTATTTAACATTTCTTCTTTTATTTTGCAGTTTATTTAGATTAAAAGATAGTTTGTGAAGGAATCCACGAAAAGGAAAAATACACCCCAAACTTTTTTTATTCCACAAAACAAAATTAAATATTAATAAATGTAAACTTACCTTAACTTGTATATTTTCAGTAAGAAGCAGTTTAATTAGCTCAATGTTTTCATTTTCAATCGCTGATACAAGAGCTGATCGGTTTAATGGATCCACACAATTAATATCAAACTCAGTAGGATTGTTTTTATATTCATCGATAATCCTGAACAAAAATAAAACAAGAAAATTATCCTATGACAAAAAATATTAGGTACAACTCAGTACAAAATCTGGATTTGACATTGTCATTTTTTTATTGCAAATGGAATGTCGTGTTTGGCTTGGCCTATCGTATGGTACGGGAGCTAGCAACGTAGGGAAAACAAGGATTTCAGGTCAGCTGATTTTTTGATATGCCGTCTCTTTTGCTCTTTCGGCTATGGTTTGGACTATCTGGCTTGAGGCAGCGGTTGCGTTTACCTGTGCACATCCTACCTTTACAAGTAATAATACTAACTTGAAATATTTTTAAGAAGGTTAATTTTTAATATTTTAACTTTAGATAGGCTTAACAAACATACAATTCTCATTGCCAGACATTTTTATCATTGCTAATTATGTGCCATATGAGAATTTTTATTTTTCTAAAATCAAAAATTCAAAGTATTTCAGTTCGTCTGTAATTTTAATATTATGTTATTTAAACCATGAATCAGAACGATAAAGTCCCGAAAAGTAATGCAGTATGATGCTATTAGTCAGAGAGAGACAGTTGTAGAATAGATCGCTGAGAACGAGATAGAAAACCATTACAGAAGAACAAGTTTCAATGATAAAATTTTAACATAGAAAAGAAAAGAAAATCAGAAAGCAGGAAATTAAAAATGCATTATTGAAGGTTCAAAAGTTTTTTTTTAATTTGAAATATTCTGGTCGCCCCACGCGAATTACAAACAATTAAAGTTTGTTCAGTCTATATTAGTGTCACAATATTATCAGAATTATTGATATATCATCATCTTGTGCATTGTTGTTGTCTTCCATTTTATCTTCTGTAACTACAAAATAATTAACATTAGTGTGACTTTTTTCATTCGTTACATAATATTATCGTTATTGTTAATAGATATTCTATTTCATATCTACTTACTTTGAATAATTATATTTGCAGCTGATGATGGTAATTGCTCTCCTATAAACCAGACAAAATCTTTCTTATCATCGTCGATGGTCCAAACGGAAGCAACTGGAGATAAAGATATTGGATGCTTGAAGTGAGCATTTCTCCAAAGTTTTGTCACGTAGCGAACCCTCAATAAATGCTGTTGCAATTCCGTTTTGCAGGATGGCAAACTTGACGAGTCGAAGTTTCGAAAAAAAAATTTCAAAGTTATCATCGGATTTTTTTTCACTGATAAATACTTGAGAACAAATAAAATCGTATATCATTGGCAATCGAAGAGTGACGTACTCCATACATTTGACACATACATTTCTCATATATGTAGTTCCAAGTACTTCTTCGTCATCCGTAATAATGTTTTCAAAAGCTAATAGGTACTCTTTAGATTTCTCCAACAATTTAAAAGGCCTCACTTTACCTTTTCGAAAGAATGCTGGCGTGTAATAACACCCTGTGATTGAGAGGAAGCATGGTAAAGCTTAAGACCAAGATTTACCAAGGATTCGGTATAATTCATTAACAAGTATCGCTGATGATCTTCTACGCCCATATTCTTTCAAATTTTCAAAGATGTGTCCACATGATCCATAATTCCCGTTTACGCCACCGTCACTGTCTATATAAGAGATGGATGCTTGTGAAACCTATCTAAAGTTAAAGTATTAAAAAATTAACCTTCTTAAAAATATTTTAAAAGTCAGTATTATTACCTGTACAGATAGGATGCGCACAGGTAAAAGCAACCGCTACCGCCAGCGACATATAGCTCAGACCCTAACCGAAAGAGCAAAAGAGACGGCATATCAAAAAATCAGCTGACCTGAAATCCTTGCTCGAAAACGTTGCTAGCTCTTATACTAGTACGAATACAATTTTACAGCATTATTACATATTTTGTGTTCTTATTGATTTCATCGTAATAGCTTACCATAGAAAAATAGAAGCAAAGCCATATGTGTAAATAAGGAAAAGTAGTGATTAGCGAGACTTGTCTTGGTCTTGTGATCGTAGTCTTGCATAAAGAGCAAGAGCAGCTCCAGGTCTGCAAGACCAAAAGCGAGCATGCAAGAGACTTCCGTTTTTTTCCGCAAATTTTATTAGTTTACATATTGTCCCTAATACTGAGGTCGAAATTGTTGAGCCGAAATGTGGAGAAAACACATCACATTCAAAAATCTGTTTTCTATCTCCACTATGTATCTCTCTCTGCTTAATACTTTTAAAAGCAAATCGTTTTTAATTCAGAATCATTCTAGAAAAGGGTACGCACACAAATAAAGCAGGTTAAAGTTTATCTTAAATCAAATGCAAAAGCTTGAACACGTATTCGTCTCCCTCGCCGACGTTTTCCTTTAATTAGCATATGCCGATCAAAGGAATAAGTCTACAAGGGAGGCGAACACATGTTTTTGCTTTTGGAATTGATTTTGGACACATTTTATCTGCTTGCTGGTAACAAGCGCCAATACGTAAGTCCGCATTTAAATGCACCCGCACTCGGACAAAATAAGTCGGTGCTTGTTGCCAACGTAGATCGGTGCCGACTTTGTACCGGAATAAATTTTTAATTCTTAGTCGTTGGTTTTCGGCGGAGTCAATAATTTCAGCGACTTTCCCAAGATTTCTCAAAGGTTCTTTGGTAAAAATCTACCAAAAAAATGCTAAACTTTCCAGAATCTTTGAGCAAGGACCAGACCACTATTGGACTGCAAGACCCAGACCAAGACTGACCTAGTCTTGCATCGGCTCATCACTAATTCTGATATGGTATAGAATTAATGAGAAGAACTTTTACCTTTTTACAGTTGCACAGTCACCTCGTTCAGCATGAAGAAGGAAAGTTTTTTCAATTTGTGATAAGGGTCTATCCAATAGTTCGTTAATAATGGGCTCATCATTTGCTGGTTCGTCTCCAGAATTTATTATTAATTGCTCTGTTGAATCTGCTATCTTCATATTAGTTTAATTCATTTACATTGATTATTGTTTTATAAAGAGGATGGCTAAAAATGATAACAATGATGAAAATAGACACCATTATAGTTGATTTCTAAAATATATATAAATATAAAAACTAAAAGAATGCTTTTTCACCAAAGCTCAAACAACAAATTCAACCTTAATATCACCAATATAAATCTAGAGGAGGCTTTAGTACAATTTAATATAAATCCAGGGTAATCAAGTAACACCACCCTTCAGAAGTTGGCCAGCATATTTGAAGTTGTAACATGTCTATCGACCTTCTCCTACTCCGAACGCTAAGACAATTGACACTTGTCAACGGCATTTTCCTTCCGCTGATACGCAGATTTTTCCTTTCTATTACCGACCACCCAGAAGGAAAGACCATCTTCCGCTATATTTCATATTTTTTAAGTATCTAATTAATATTGCTCTGGTAAGCACAGCCCCTAGGCTAGGATACAAGCTCTAGACCAGGATACATCCCTAGACCAAAATACCCCCCTAGGCTAGGATACAAGCCCTAGACTAGTATACACCCCTAGACCAAAATACCGACCTAGACCAGGACACAGCTGCTAGGATACCGTTCTAATCAAGACATCTCTATCTTCCTATCTTCTTCGAGATCAAGTCTCCATCTTCTCAAGACTTCGTAGAGGCAAGACCTACCTACTTTCTTCAACCACCACCTTTTCCGGAAACAACAACTTCATAAGCTAAGTACCTATAAAAGTACAATTCTTTTCACATTTGTTAATCCATTTCCTGTGGCAGAGAAATAAATGTAAATTTGTTTTAAATTCTATTTTTCTTATTTTTTCTAAATCCTCAACTATGAAAGTTGAGGGAGATATCGTCCGGGGTAAAATTTTCATATTCTGTTTTTTAAGTAATTTTTTTATTTTGATTTCTGTTTAACTTTTATCTAAATTTTACAAGGCGTTTCTACCTTTTCCGCCTTAGTTTGTTTTTTAAATTCATTAGTACTTTTTATCGACGTCAAAAAGGTAGTGGCGCCCTAAATTTGTACAACCTTTCTGTTATCCTTGTGTGACATAAACATGGGGTCGAATTACCCTTGAGAGGAGTCTCTAGCCCGAGCCCTAGAAGCGGGAGCGTTTACCGTTACAAAGTTTACAATGGCATTACGATAGATCTACAATCAACGATAGAAAAATTTGTTGAATAGTCTCGGGTCTACTCGTGGATATTGCAGAACAACATAATAATAATCTTTCTCAGACAAAAACAATGAGTACCTACACAGCAAAGTTCACAGAATGTTATTAGTTCTTACAGCATTACAAAATATCCCCAACATCGGGCTCTACTGTATAATCAGCATTATCATGTTATGTATATTCATGTAGATAAAAATACAAGGCTTACAAATCATCCTCTTTTATAAACTATAAGGAAGATACAAATAAATTAGTATTAATTAAAATTATATATAAGAAGAATAAGTTTCAAAAAATTGCTTTTATATTTATGTAGACTCTAAATATTATTATTATTTCATATTATAGACTGAACTAAGATTTTTAAATTTCATTATCATTTACAAAAATTGAACTTACTGCATATATTTGGAAATTTACGACTCTAATCATCACTACGAAATCACATAAATATCACTTAGTTAGTAATACACTGAAAGTGGTGGATAAAATGTGGTAAATAAAAATATAAAACCCCTAAAGTGCCATCGAAGTCAATTACTAGACCTTAATTGAATTAATGCCTTAAAGATCGATGAGTTTTAATCCAGGGATTAGCCGCGTTTCTTATGTGGTTTCAGCATATTTTGAGGGTCAACTGGATAAGTGCATATTTTATCCTCATTGATCGTCAACGATGTAATACAAAAAAAGTAAAACTTTATAATTTAAAACAAGATGAAATATATCTGTCTCTTACTTATTTCCCAATAGTATTTTTTCTAAATTATCTATAAAAAAGATTTGAGACCAGTAACCAGACTTTTCACTAGGTTCTTCTTGGAGAAATCCTCTCTTTATAGACTCTAGTCCTAGGATAGACTCCAAAGATCTCCAAAGAGACAATGCATCACATTCTAAGATAATGTGTGAGGCTGTTTCCTCCTTCCCATGCACAACCAACAGATATGTTCCTCCCGGTAAATAATTCCTCCACTTTCCTTATCTGGCCCCTGCTGAGGTTTAATGTTTCGTGTCGTCAGCGAGGGTTTTTTGACCAGGAGTTTACCGTGTTTCTACTTTGGCATGTGGCTAAAGTACGCCTGATGTTTAGTTTGAATCCATCGAGATGTACAACCACGTGCAGCAGTTTTTGATATTTAGTTCAGGACCAGTTTCAGACCCTAGTTTTGCTAGGGTGTCTGCCATTTCATTGCCTATAATACCTTTGTGCCCCGGGACCCACTTCCCACTAGATCTGATCTGGAGATATGCCAAAGATTTCAGTGATGCCTGACTATCTGAGAGTATAAGGATCTTTTTTTCTCTATCTATACCCCCTTTCGATGTTCATTTGAAAACACGTGTCGATAGCGTTGATTTCTGCCTGGAATACAGATGCAAGCTTCCCAACGATGCGTGAATATTGCACCTGGGTCCAGCACCGTGGACTCCAGCTCTTGTTCCTATTTCAGTTTTAGATCCGTCTGTGTACCACACCAAAGTTCTTTCATGATTGCATGCTTCTAGCCCATCCCAGTTTAGCTAAATATGGTATGGTTGGTTGTCGTTAATTGTGGCCAACATGTTATCACATTTCAAGAAGCGAGTTTGTGATAACATCTGTGATTCTGGAATGACTAGGAGTGTTGGTTCCTTCGTGCCAATTCCCATTGCATTCCAGCCTGTATGCAGCCATTCTCGTTTCCACCTTAACATGCAAAGCAAGAGGGGGAATATTGAAAATGGCTTCCATTGCCGCAGTAGGGCATCGTAAAGTGAGTTCATCTGAATACATTTCCGAAATCACTCCAAAATAGCGCTTCCTAGTATCCACCATTTTCTTCTTGAATATTTATTATGACTTAATAAAATATAACGCATAATATATTTCCTTTTTTCCGGAGTTCTGGCCTTGTATTAGAGTTCCCCTTCCTACTCAGTTCTGGAGGTTTCTTGTCCAAGAACCTTACCTGTCTTATAAATGATTCATAACTGTCCCAAATCCAAACAATTCTAACTACCTTTAAAGGATTCAATGATTTATCCCTGAAAATTTTATGAAAAACAGATGTAGTCCTACATTTCCTACAGTTCATTATTTGCTAACTAACAAGTATTAAAATGTTATCGTTTTTCGACAGATTATCAAAGCAAATGGAATAAATGCAACGTGAATTATTGAGAAGTGGGCAGATAATTATAAGCTTAATGCAGTTTAATGTAGCAGTGAAAAAGTTAATGAATCATTCTCCAAGAAATACTCACTTATTATCGAATAATAGTTGATGCTATAAAAAATAGTGACGAAGTGTTTCCTATCGGCCTTATTCCAAATTAATTAAGTTGATAATGGATATTTAGACCTACTAGCACTGTGAGCTAGTGGTTTTTGCTTACTGCACTCACCGGCCAATTTATTCCATTCCATGGTTCGAGCCTCCATCTTCGCGATTTCTTCAGATAATCAAGCATCGATCAAGACGCTGAGCAAATGTTCTATGAACTTAATGAACTAGAACTAACTAGCACAGTCTCTTTGCTATAGATACCAGGCCATGCTGGTTAACAAGGAAATGAAATAAAGGATGGGCTAGCGAGGGGCTAAGCCTTTTGTGGGACCTGAACCTTTCTGTGGGATTTTTTCTAATGCCTTCAGAGCATTTCTAGAAAAAAAGGAAGATAGAAACAGGGATTGTCTCTGGAAAGGCCTCCCAGGACTGGAACACTCCAAAATATTTCTAGGCCACTTCATCCGAAAAAGTTCAAAGGCACTGTTAAGCATTAGCGAAAACCATTTAAGAATATTTAGTGTTTTTCCCACAAGACATTGTAAACTCAATCAACATCTGTGCAGGATGTATCTGGAGGTTTCGGACGAATGTCGTGTCCATCAGGAAAAAGGGGAAACACTCCTGCACTTACTGACAGAATGCGTCCCCCCCACTGAAGGAAGAGACTTCTCCAAGTAAAAGGAGGAGAAATCCTATCTTTGAAACCCCAACAAATCCTGCACAGAAGACATAAATTGGTCGCAATTTGATTCATTCAATTCATGTCTTCATCTATTGGAATATATAATAGATTTGATGCATGACAGATGTATCGAGGAGCAGGATAATCATGTCTTCCTTTTGTCTGACTAAGGTCAATCAAGCCAAAAATTCAACATCAACCCTTTCAAAGGCAATAAATTCACAAATATTTTGTAACTATCTTAGCTTGATTTTTCCAAATTTCAATTTAAAAAAATGGAACGATTTAATGTTATTAAAACACGATCATTTTGCTAAAAGAGAAATTAAATTTGCCGACATACTTACCCCTAAAACATGAAGAATACTAGGCTTCAGGACAATATATTGTTACATAAATATGTCCATTTTCCTAATTTCCCCATTGATTATTCAAGGACGGCTCATTTATAATCCAATTATTTCATAACCCATATGTCTAATGGAATTAAATCCCTGTGGTTTTCATGAAATAATGTGATTTCTCATTTTCTTTGTAGTCGTAAGATGTTTTAGTTTTGTCTTATTCAACGTCTTTTGGTTTTTATTTCATTTTACAAAATGGACAACGACGTAAGTACAAAACTGTTAATTAAAAAATGTTTTGTTTTATTAATTGTTGTTAATTTATTATTCATTCAAAAAAGTCAAATCCAGTCACAAGTAATAAATATTTAAATATTGGGTATCAGGTACTGTGTCCTATTTTTAAAACTTTTATCTATCTGTACTTCAAATATAGCAACAATCTAATATTATTCACTTTACTATTTTCGTCAAAAAAAAAATAATAGTTCAATACTATTAAACGCTTTAAATCAAACAATAAGTTTCTATTGCAAACCTTTGTGATTTTTTGACAATCACTACTATCAAAACGTCTTCAATAGGTCGAACTAAAGCTGGCCTGTTGGCTCTGACAGTGCCAAGAAAAATAGGTCGAGCTCTCAAGGCTAAGATAAGGTCTCATTATTCTGGTTTGGGTCACTTATCAGCAAAAAAATCCAATGCTGAATGTATCACTCTTTATCACTAGAAAAGAATCTCCAAGATGTGACAGAGGAATGAAGGATGTAAATAAATAAATTAATAAGTGGAACCAAAAGTTTTCAACAAAAAACAAAACTCATTAACATATACGAGCAATAAATGAGAAAATAAGAAAAATGCTACATAAATTAATGTATGACACTGTCGCTTGAACAAGAAGGAATTAAAAATTTCATAGAATAAGTCGATAGAGGATTAAAAAATAGTAAAGGAATGAGTAAAAGTGAAACTAAACTTTATTTATGAAATTAAGACTAATAACTATGTGTGGTCGATAAATAATCTGCCTGTAAAAGAAAAGAATCGAAATTGGAACTGCTAGGGGCACTTACCAATCGAAACATTCTATCAATAATATAAGAGACTAAATTTATAGAGTAATATCTTTTTAGGTGGATGTTGAGTCACGTGTTACTCGTAAGGCATTAATAATGCCTAAACTGCCTAACGTGTTGACTTTAGAAGAAAAGAAATTTCTTTTGGCGGTAGAAAGAGGAGATTTAGCAAATGTTCGAAGGTATGTATAATAAATTAGTAACCACAAAGTAACAGAGTAACTAGCCAAATAATTCAAAGTAAATATGAGGACTTAGAGAAAGGAGAAATAACATAATATGTTTTTTAGTCAAAAGTTTATTTATCAATTAAAGTTCATTCAACTACATTACAGCTGTTACTCTTAATATTTGAAATGTCTGCCTTTCTGGAGATCTTGTAACTTGTATATACTTTAATCCATTTTAAACGTTTAATTTTAAGTAGAAGAACGTATTGATAATTCACACAATTTAACTGGCTGGCAAATTCATGGTTAGCCTACATGGATAAAGAATGTTAAGAATTTATCTTTAGAATTAAGAGGTTACTTAAGGTACGTCAACACCGAAAGCAACACATAGGAACATTGTGTTAATGTTGTATGTATGTATATTAGGGTGGCATTTACTGAGACCTAAAAGATCTATTGTGCCTCCTTTCTTCTACTCAGTTCCTGGGGAAAGTCTCAGAGACTAGTAGCTCCTTCAGACCTATTGCTCGGAGGAATTTGAGAATGTTTGCAGGCTTTAGTTTAGGTGTTCCTCTTCTATCCAGTAGGCTCCTAGATGTGTTGTATCCTAGGGTTCTGTTTTGCGATGCAATCCACAGAATCTACATTCTTTTTGTTCCACTATTTTGAGCTTTTTAAGGTGCCCATACAGGCGACAGTGTCCCGTCAGAAAACATGTTAAAACAATTATTGCAGTTTTTCTCTGGCTTAGACATTCATTTGTTCTCACCTAACCAGGTAGTCTCCCTTGAGTGTCTTTGATTGTCTAAGCCCCACTAGATATTTCAAAAAGGGTTTCGGCCCTCAAAAGAGTGTTTCAGCCCCTCCTTCTATTCCAGCGTGTCATGGAATCCATAGTAAGGTAGTCCATTTAGTTTCCCTAGGAATTCCCATTCCATTTTAGAACTGATTAATGCGTTAATGACTCCTTGACTATCTGACTTGTGTTTATGCTGCCTGTTCCTTAAACTTGTTTCTGAATGGTTTTTTAGGTTTTTAATGGTTCACGGTTGCAGAAATAAAAGTTTCTTTAAGCAGTTTGTTTCTCGATAAACATCAAAGACATTTCAGAAATACTGGGGAATGTTTCTGAAACTTGGGTGCCGAGTGTGCTGTATAAAGTATACAGTGAAAAATATACCCCACCCCATTTAATTCAACAATACGGGCATTTGGAGTGTATGGAATCCATTAGACTAAAGAAAGTTACAAGAAACTAGATTTTTGGGAGATATGAATAATGGGATTGGCGCTACTGTTGAGGAAGTGAAGATAAACATTAAAAATCTGGTGGCTCAGTGCTATAAAAAAAAGAAAACATATCTTGTACTAGAGGACCCGACAGACGGTGTCATGTGCTAACTTCTTGTATTATCATATTATACAAATTTTGACTATTTTCATTTTAATTGAAAAATATCACATTGTTTCGTTTTTTAGGTGGAAAAATCGGATAGTAGGTATTGTTGATTTTTTGATAGAAGGAAAATATTTCCTGAAAATTTGACGTTCCTGAATTTTTTTTCCATTTTTCGGGCAAACAAATTTTTTAGTGAATTTTTTTAAATGACAGTCCAAAAAAACTTCTATGTAAAATGTCAACCATTTAGGATAAGTTCAGTATGAACCCAATTGCAGCGCCGGGACTAATTGCTAGTCTAAACCATCCAGTTACTTACTCAAACACAGCAAAGCCGAAAAAAGAGAAGATCTGACCATTGGAAAGATCTAGTAGGACTTAGACGATCAAAAATTCTTCTGGGTGACTACAACCTGTTGAGATCAAATGAATGCATAAGTCTAAGTAAAACTGCACTAAGAGTTTTAACAGGGATCCTAACGGGACATTGTCACCTGAATGGGCACCTGTAAAAGCTCAAAATAGTGGAGGAAGAAGAATGTAGATTATGTGGCATGGAAGAAGAAACCTCCATCCACATACTTGCGAATTACGCAGCAATTCAGAATCCTAGGGCACAACACCTAGGAGCATACTGGATAGAAGAGGGACATTTACCTAAGTTAAAGCCTGCAGATATCCTAAAATTCCTCCGGGAAATAGGACTAAAGGAGCTACTAGTCTCTGAGACTATCCTCAGGAACTAAGTAGAAGTAAGGGGGCACAATAGATCTTTTAGGTCTCAGTGTATGTCACCCAAATTTACATACTACATCGTTACTCAAACACACACACACAAAATTTCATCAAAATCGGTCAAGCCGTTTATGTTCAGTCACATACACACGCACAGAAGAATTATACAGCGCTGCTGAAAAGTCTCGCACCAAGAGATTATCTTTGAAACGGATAGAGGAAATGTTATGAAATTCTAGGACGATGAATAAGACGATATTCTGCATATTTGATTTTATAGCAAATATCAAATATTTTTGACGTCAGCGTTTAGCGTACGGCCGCCATCTTGAATTTTTTGAAATGGCAACCTAGGTTTTTTTCTCTTTCCAAAAATAATAGCAATGTATCACTTTACTCGGAAATTATAATAGAAATTTAACAAAAATATTAAAATTGTAATTTTAGGATGTTACAGAAATTCATAAACTAAACTTTAATTTAAGTTGCAAATACTTCATCACATTAAGTGCTCAAAATGCTGGCCATTTGTTTGTTGACAATGATACAATCTCTCTTAGAAGCTATGAATAGAATCGTTGATCATTTGTGGAGTAATTCCCTGCATTTCGTATGTATGCGATCCTTTAAAAGTGGTGTCAAGTCGGGGGATTTTGCCGGCCACTAAATTGCACCTCTTCGACCAATCCATCTCTAAGGGAAAATTGTATTCACATACTGCCTAACGTCTCTTTGATAATGTGTTTATATTAAGAAATAAACGATTTATTTCGGGTATAATTTAATTTTGCAGTAAATCAATATATTTAGCGTACGGTAAGCGTACCTCAATAAAAACAGGACCGATCAAGTGGTTTTTCATCAAACCCGCCCACACATTAACTTCTTGTGGACGATGTGTACAAACCTCAAACCAGTGCGGATTACAATTTGACCAGTACCAGCAATTATGTCTGTTATCAGAACCGTTGAAGCAAAATGCAGCTTCATCACTGAATACTGAAAAATCTAAGAAATTGTTTTGCATCCTAATTTTCTCTGTAACGTTTTCACAAAATTGTAATCGTCTATCAAAATCATCCTCATCCTTGGAGATTTTGATCTTTATACTGATAAAAGTTATTTTTATGCAGCATAGTTTCTATAGTCTGTTTACAAATACCTACCATGATTTCTTGCCAATACACTTGTAGATGTTTTATGGTATTCTTGAACATCTAATAGAACATCTAAAGTTTTACCTTCATTAGCTGCACTTTTCGGTCTACCAGACCTTGCAATATCCTTTACACTACCAGTTTCATTAAATTTGTTTATTAATCTTGTCACTGTAGATCTACTTATGAGGGTTTAAAACGTTAAAAAGATGTGCCATTATTCTTAATTTACCTTTAAACTTCGTGCTAATTTAAAATTAGTATAAGTTTCGACAATTTGTACATAAATAATGATGTGGTTGGCGTTTTTAATGCCTACTATTGTTTTTTGTTTAATTTTAAACACCTTCAAGTCATATCATTAGTACAGTATAATTTAATTTAGAAAAGTAAAACTGATATTAGTGATATTTTATAAGACATTTTGTATTCAAGTAATACATTGATATTATTTTTGAAAAGAGAAAAAAAATAAGCCTCTATGTATACGTTACTCGACCTAGGTTGCCATTTAAAAAAATTCAGGATGGCGGCCGTACGCTAAACGCTGACGTCAAAAACATTTGACATTTGCTCTAAAATAATATGCAGCAAATAACGTCTCCTTCAACGTCCTAGAATTTCCTTTTATCCGCTTCAAAGATAGTTCCTTCGTGCGAGACTTTTCAGTAACACTGAATATACGAGCATAAAGATATCAAAAATCTGATATTAAATCATATTTCCTCAATGAACACAAGAGGCGCTTCATACCATGTTCACTTCTTTCTAGAGAAGTCGGCCTAGCTCAACATTTTAGGATTTTTTTTCAGCCTTTTCAAATCACACTAAACTAGTGTAGACGGAACAATTTTTATTACAGCAACACAATTATATTGTGACTAAAATGAGCTATGTTGGTATGGACGATCATTTATCTAGTTGTTTCTAGTAACTGAAACAGGTTACTTAACCAACAACAAAATGTTTCCCAGAGTTTTTTTATGTTGATCCACCTTTAAACATTTGAATTACATTTTCATTAACTTAATAATATTAATATTTTACATTTTTATTTATTATATTTCATCTCATTATAAATTTCATTTCCTATTTTATTTTATGTTATGTTTTTGATTTTATTTTTCACTACTCAACTTGTTTATAAAATTTAGAAATTTTGTTGGCAATAAAGCATATTTCTCTCTCTGTCATAATTTCAGGATGATACAAAAAGCCCACAAGAAGCAAGTACTTCTTGACATTAATTGCATGGACAGTCTGGGTAGAGGAGCTCTAACCATAGCTATAGATCAAGAAAATTTAGAAATGGTTGAATTATTAGTAGTTCTGGGAGTTGAAACCAAAGATTCTTTACTTCACGCCATCAATGTAGAATTTGTTGAAGCCGTGGAGCTGCTCTTGGAGCACGAAGAACTTATTCATAAAGAAGGCGAACCTTACGTAAATATATTCCCCTGCAAATGTAACATTTTCAATTTTTACAAATTTTTTTAGAGCTGGCAAAAAGTCGATATTAATACCGCGATGTTCACTCCAGACCTTACTCCGCTCATTTTAGCTGCTCATAGAAACAATTATGAAATATTAAAGATTTTACTCGATAGAGGCGCTACTGTTCCCATGCCTCACGATATAAAGTGAGTTAAAAATTAACCAAGTAATATAATATATTTACTAAATTCGATTTCTATCACATTAGGTGTGGCTGTGACGAATGCATACAAAAATCCGAAGAAGATTCTCTTCGACATTCTTTATCGAGATTAAACGAATATAAAGCTCTTGCAAGTCCGTCCCTCATTGCTCTTTCATCAAGCGATCCTTTACTTACAGCATTTCAATTGTCTTGGGAGCTCAGGAATCTAGCATTTGCCGAACCAGTAAGTTGGATCATATTTTAATTTCTTTGTTTGATGTAATCCGTATTTAAATATCTTTATAGGAATGTAAGTCGGAATATATGGATTTACGATTGCAATGTCAAAAGTTCGCTGTTGATTTGTTACACCAATCCAGGAATTCTCAGGAATTGGCGATAATATTAAACCATGATCCTGAAAATCCACCTTATGAAGAAGGAGAACATATGAAATTAGCTAGACTGGAATTAGCTATTCAATATAAACAAAAAAAGGTAAGATATCTATATACAATACAGAAACTGATAAAAAATTTAAATTGTTTCTGTCTTAGATTAGACTTTGTGAGGTGGCTAATTGGTCTATTCTGGTCGCCTGAAGCTGGATTGCATTTTTCAGACCGACTTTTTCTTTATAGTCATGCAGTTTCTTCTCTTCGCATAATACAAGAAACCGCACATTCGCCAGGCCGTTGCACTGGCATAGGATGTGTTCTGCATTTTCCTCTACCTATTATGGCTTTGGCAGTATTCCTATCTTTCTGGTGGTGAATATCTAACGAATTGTTTCGTCTGTCTCTGTCCTGGCGATACATATTTCCTACCACTCTAGAGATTTCTGTTTCATCCACTTTCTTGTGTCCATGTCCTCTGTCAATTTTGCAATTCGACTTGTTTTGCCATTTCATATGATTGTTTTATGTTTTTAATTATTTTTGTAATAAAGTTTTTCTCTATTTTAGTTTGTCTCACATCCAAATATACAACAGTTGTTAGCTGCTATTTGGTACGAAGGTGTTCCTGGATTTAGACGGAAATCGAGTAAAGAAAAAATCATGATAATAGTCAGAGTAGCACTACTATTTCCTTTTTACTGCATGCTATACATGTTTGCACCAGAAACTACAACAGGAAAACTGATGAGGAAACCGTTTATGAAGTTTTTGATTCACGCTTCTTCGTATCTCTTTTTTCTTTGTAAGACAATTTATTTTTTTAAATTAAAATTAAGGAGAGCATAACTTAAAATAACAAGGGCTATAATCACGTTTTTAGTAAATTATAAGTAATTTGATAGATAAGATAAGATAAATATGGGGCTTATGTGATTCTAAGAGCCTCTCCTCTACGACCTTTGCAGATATATTGTGTGTGCACTCCTGTTATCCAAGAGTTCCTTTTCTAGACCTGTCCTTATTAATAGACTTAGAATGCCAAACCACAGGTCCTCCATATATTGGGAGGGTTGTGGTTTTTCCATGGAACTGATTGCTTTTATAGTCGCTTGGCTGTCGGAGTATATCTATAGCAATGGTCTTTTCCTCAAGCTCTTGCCTTAATAGCTCTCCTGCACAGTGCTGTATTGTTGCAACTTCTTCCTGGAATATCGTCACATCTTTGCCTAATCACAGTGAGACTATTGTTTTTTGGCTTGGTTATAATATATATATATTTATATATAAATTACTAGAAATATTTGCCAACTCAGTAACGGAGACGATTTATGAGTACTCTCTGGTATTTTATTGCCACATCCCCAAATAAATCGTCTCCTATATTTATATATATATATATACATCCTGCTCCTACACCTTCCTCGGTTTTTGAGCCATCTGTGAAGAAGGCCATTTCCGAATTAATTGGAGGTCCTTCCTTCCATGCCTCTTTGCTTGTTATTACTGTTTTGAAGTTTTTCCCGAAGCATACTTGGAAATCATCTCGTCCGATGGGATTCCCATTATGGAGACGATTTTCAATTCTTTGTATAGATCGTTATACACCTTACCGTGTAGTCTACTAATGGGTGCTTCAGCAAAACTTGCAGTGCTAGTACAGTTGTTGGGGTTGTCGGTTGTGGCCTGCCGAGTCTTTGGCCACCATATCACCGAGCCATATGCTATCATGAGTCTGATGCACAGATTGAGGGCTATCGTACCTTTTTGTATTGTAGGTGTTGATTCATGTTGAAAATTGACTGTAGGTTCTATGGGGAGAGATTTCAAACTACTATACTGCCAAAGAGCTATTATATTTGGTGATAACTAGCGAAATTACATTAAGTGTCATTAAACAATATTTGACATGATAAAAACTAAAAAACTGACATGTGTAAATTAGCAGGTGTAGCAAAATTAAACAAACTAAATAAGTTATTTAGCTTTAATTAACTTCAATCCGACTTAATATAAAATACACATGACACGACTTGTCAATCAATGTAAAGAATAATCATAGACATTAATAGTCGGTGACAAGGAGGTTTATACGTCATTCTCCCCGTCTATGTTTTTCTCCTCCTACCACAAAGTCGTGTAGATGAGAAGGTAGCCGGCGATTCCTCTTGGGTCTTTCGTTGGCAGGTGTTTCTCCCCTAACTTCTTGTGAAGTGCCCGGAAGATTCACGTCTTGAGGATCTGGAGTGGGGCCGTCCGCGTTCACTGAATGAAAGGATTCATCAAAGGAATCATCTTCAAATGACTCTTCAATTGAAGAGCGAGAATCGTTCGGAAGCGGGGCTAAATGCCTATTAGACACTGTACTCTCCGTGCCGTTCGACCTTCGAATTACGGAATAGTGTGGATTATAGTCAAGCAGTTCAGCTTCTTCCACCAAGGGATCGTTTTTTGAGCGAACGTGATTTTTAACGAGAACCGATCCTGGCGCTAGCCATGTAGGCATTGATTCTCCATTGGGCGACCTCCGCGGATGTTTGAAAAGTCTCTCGTGAGGCGTCTCATTGGTAGATGTGCAGAGAAGTGATCGAATGGAGTGAAGAGCGTTCTTCAAGACTCGTTCCCAGTGTTCTACTGTTATGTTGTTGGAACGCAAGCTGAGTTGTACTGCACGCCACAGAGTACCAATCCTCGTGGATTGTACGGAGTAGTTCGGGAAGAGGCAACACTGTTAGCTCTCAAGAAAGTTTTAAGTTCTTCTGACATAAAGGAGCTTCCTCTGTCGCTATGGATGTACAGCGGATGTCCAAACGTACTAAAAAGGTCTTGTAAGCATTTGATGATCGTTGCAGATGACATGTCTTTGCAAGGGTAAGCCCATGGAAATCGGCTATACTCGTCAATTATGGTGAGTAAATATTTATTCTCCGATTTTGATGGAAGAGGCCCTTTGAAGTCCAAATTCAGCCTTTCAAAGGGAGCCAACGCTTTTATTAGTTGTCCTTTTGTTGTCATGAAGCGTGGTTTAAGTTCAGCACATACTCTACAAGAGGTCGTCATAGTCTTTATGTTATTGATCGAGTACGGGAGGTTCTCTGAGCGTACCCAGTGGTACATCCTCGTTATGCCAGGGTGACATAGTAGAGCATGTAACTCATATAATTTATTATTATCCATGAGTGCACAGACTCTGGATAGTGCATTTGCTGCAGTGTTTTGGGAGCCAGGTTGATAGATGATATCGTATTTAAAACAGGAGAGCTCAAGACGCCAGCGTTGAATTTTTTCATTTTTAATTTTACTAGAGTGGTTTTGGTTGAACATGAAACACACGGATTGTTGATCCGTTATCAACATGAAGTATTTCCCCATCAGGAAATGCCGCCACTTTCTTAGGCTTTCCACAATAGCGTATGCTTCTTTTTCAACCGATGGGTGTCTACGTTCAGCATTCGATAGTGTCCTGGAGAAGAATGCCACTGGTCGGCCTTTTTGAGAGAGCGTGGCAGCTATCGCATACTCTGACGCATCAGTTTCAACAGTCAGTATCTCATCTCCATCAATTGCTACCAGTGAAGCTTTACAAATATCTGACTTTAATTGCTCAAACTGGATAATGGCACTTTCAGGTAACGGGAAACTGCTTACGTTCGTTAAAGGCTGTAGTTTAGTCGAAAAATCTTTCACCCATTTTGCGTAATGGGCAAACAGCCCTAGAGCGCGTTTCAGCTCAGCAGTGTTCGTGGGGACTGGTAGCTGTAGTAGTGGTTGGAGACTTTCTTTGTTATTTAATGGTTCAATGGTATTATTTTTGATCGTGTAGCCCAACAAACTTATGGTCAGCTGACGAAATTTACATTTTTGATCATTCAAAGTTAGGTTGTACCTTTTTGCAGCAGCTTGAAAGTTCAGTAGGTTCTGATCGTGATCGCTGTCATCTTTTCCGCATACGGTGACATCGTCGAGGTAAGTAAAAGTCCCGTTTAAGCTTTTCCTTTTCTATTATATATTCGAGCGTACGCTGAAATGCTGCGACACCGTTGGTGACTCCGAATGGGATTCTCGTAAATTGATAGAGTTTTCCTGCAGCTTCAAATGCCGTGTACGGTTTTTCACTCTCTTTAATAGGCACTTGGTGATAGGCGCTCTTTAAGTCTATCTGACTGAAGACACTGAATTTCGCAACCTTCGACACAATGGTCTCGATATGAGGTAACGGGTATGCGTCCAATTCTGTAAACTTGTTTACGGTCAAGGAGTAGTCGATCACGAGCCTTCTTCGGTATGCCCCTCCTCCTGCTACTAAGACCTGCGCACGCCAAGGAGATATGCTCGGTTCTATTACGCCGTCTTCCAGTAGCTTCGAGACTTCTTCCGTGATGAATTTTTCGTCTTGTTCACTATAATGTCTGGATTTCACGGCTATAGGTTTGATATCCGGAGAGAGGTTAGTAAATATTGAGGCGGGGGGCACTGAAGCTTGCATTACATTGCAGACCAAAGGTTCTTTAGATCCTCCGAAGTTGAATTGGAGACTGGAGTGTTTTTTAAGTATATCATGGCCTATGATAACATCAGCACAAAGGTTGCTGACGACGAGAAATGGCCTGTGTTTGTGTGAGCATTCGTTCATAGTTACAGTTGCAAAGCAAACACTTCTTACGAAAGATACGTTATTTTGAGAGGCTAATGTGACAGACTGTCAACGGTAACGGCGTTATTAGTAACCTTCATAGCTCTACATACATTAGCAAAATGTCCCTTCTTGGAGCATAGTTGGCACTGGGCGCTGAAAGCTGGACATTTGAGTCTTCGGTGTGATGTAGTTCCTCCGCAATAGAAACAGGTCCATTTACTTGGCTCTTCCAAAGTAGCTCGGGGATTCTGGGTGGGAGGTTTATACGTCAGCAGGTACCCTCACAATGTGGATTGTGAGTACAGTACAACTACACTAAAGGCACTCACCTCAAATAAATAGTACAGTACAAAGCCTACAATATTTTGAACTGTAGGTACTATTACAAATAGAAATTATTTCAACACCCCCACTAGGACAAAATATTCATTTTAACCCACTTAGAAAAGTAATGTTACATTTCAAATAATCCTAAATTCTTGATAAATGCTTTAATATAGACAGACTTTTTGTGAAGACAACAGCAGGCATATCCGCCGTATTTAAATACTTTAAATTAATAATCTTATGTGCCACAACATAACTAATAAAATGATGCCTAACGTCTATGTGTTTTGATCTCTTGTGAAAAACAGGATTTGTGGCGAGTTTTTGAGCTCCCTGATTATCATTAAATAATCTAATACTGCCTATTTTATTCCCTGTGATTTCTGATAACAAATTTCTTAAATAAATTGCTTCTTTCGCCCTTTCTGCAAGCCCCATATACTCTGCCTCAGTACTAGATAAGGCTACTGTTTGAGCTACCCCAAGAAATGAGACCCCCAGACAAAGTAAAACAAAATCCTGTATAAGATTTTCTATCAACTGAGTTACTTACCCAGTCTGCCTTAACATAACCTACAAGTTCAAAAATCTTAAATTTGCAAATATCTCAAGATTCTCTTAGCGGCCTTCCAGTGCGTTTCATCATAACATTTATTAAATTGACTGAGATAGCTCACTGCATAGGAGATATCAGGTCTAGTCATAACTGATAAATACATCAAACTGCCAATCAATTCTTGATATGGCACTGAAAAAACGCTATTAGGATTTTTCTCTAACTTTAAATCTGTTTCCATTGGTGTAACCACAGCTTTACATTCTGACATCTTAAATTTATACAATAAATTATTTATGTATTGTTCCTATTCTTATGTATTGTTTTGCCTGTCCCAAATCTTTAATTCTAAATTCTGAGCTTCATTTATTTTTAAAAAATTGAGTTTCCTCATTTGCATTGGAAAAAATAAAAAAATCATCCACGTAAAATGCAATAATAGTTACCCCACCACTCTTGTTCCTTTTCTGGAAGAGACATGGCTCGTATTTTGATTTTTCATATTCCAAATTTGACAAAACAACTTCAACCCTCTGATACCATACCCTACTTGACTGTTTAAGCCCATAGATTGCTTTATGTAACTTTAAAACCTTCGTTTTCTTGTCCAGGAACAACAAACCCTACTGGTTGCCTCATAAAAACTTGCGCATGCAACTTTCCATTAAGAAAAGCTGTAGTTACATCCAAATGAGTAATATCTAAACCTAGATTCACTGATAAACCAATGAGCATTCTTAGCGTTGAATGCCTCACTACCGGACTGAACGTTTCATGAAAATCAATACCGAACTTTTGAGTAATACCCTTTGCAACTAGCCTTGCTCGATACCGCACATTATCTTCAGTATCAAATTTCCTTTCACATTTTCACTATAACCCACCAGAATTTTCTTTTCAGCCTCCTTGTCCCACTTCAAGCGATTTCTTTGGGTACATGCACCATTACTGTGCTTCCAAAAACTCTCAGGTGACTGACACTCGGTTTCTGTCTGTACCAAGTTTCAAATGGAGTCTTATTGTTTAATTGTGTTGCTGGGGTTCTGTTCCTAAGGTAGACTGCAGTATGCACCGCCTCGGCCCATTCATTCATTCATAAATTTGGGTTGTGCTCATCAGCCCAGGCACTTGATCTGAATCTTTGTACCATTTCCCATGTTATCTACTTCCATTCCAGAAGCTTCGTGTCTTCTATAAAGGTCACTAGTTTGGCTGGAGGGATTTTCAGTAGTTGTGATGGTTGTATAACTTCCTCTCCAAAGTGCTTCCGTCTAAGTTCTTGTAAGTCCTCGCAGAAGCAGAGTATGTGAGTAGGTGTTTCATCATCAAGTTCACATTTTCTGCACATAGGTTCACTAACTTTGCCATATTGTACAGATGTTTCCTCAAGGTGCAGTGTCCAGTCACCAGGTCGGTAACTGTCAAATGTCTCTTACCCAGTTTCAGTAGCCTGGTTGAGAGTTCCTTGTCTACCTTGTTCAGTAAACTCTCTGTATGAAGGTGCCCTTGTGTCACCCTCCATTTGAATTGGTATTCCCTATCTAGCCAGTTTCCGATTTCCCCTCTCATGCAATCTTTTGTGATTCCACAAAACGGTTCCGGACCTATGAAGTCTCCTTTAGAGCCTTCTTTAGCTAACTGGTCCGCCATTTCATTACCTGCAATACCTGCATACCCTCATATCCATATTAGAGACACTTTGCTGTCTCTTGCCAGCCTGTTGAGGGATTCTTTGCAGTTTTTCACCAGTCTAGTCCTAGTTGTAGGATTACTGATAGCCTTAAGCAGAGCCTGGCTGTCAATGAATATTTCAATTTTTTGTCCGGTATATCCTCTTCTGATGTTTTCATCAATACAAGCTATAGCGGCAATCGTCTCTGCTTGAAACACAGTCGTATATCGACCAAGGCTAAAGAACATTCTCTTTCTAGGTCCTTTTATACCAGCCCCAGTGCCATGGTTTGTTTTGGAGCAATCGGTGAACCAGATGATTTCTCCAGAATTGCCTGGGTGTATCACCTGTTCCCTAGATGGGATGATGATATTCACTCGCTCAGTGAATATATTCTCTGGTGTCATGCTATCAAAACTCATGTGAAATATGGGTTCGTCTAGTAATGTCCCAGTTGTATCAGTGTGTCCTTCTCGAACATTGCTCGGGGACCATAAGTTTCCCGATTTCAGCCTAAGAATTGCCATCATTGCCTCCGCCCTTATAAAAAGTTCTAGAGGAGGAAGTCCAATAAGGGCTTCCATTGATGCCGTCCCCGTGCTGTTCATTGCCCCGGTAATACCAAGAAGCGCTTGTCTTTGGATTGCAGTTAACATATTAACTGCAGAGGACACTTCTGTCCTCCTCCACCAGACTATTGATCCATAGGTGATCGTTGGCCTTATCACAGTTGTGTAAAGCCAGTGAACCACCTCAGGTCGTATTCCCCAGGTTTTGCCCATATCTCTTCTGCATTGCCAGAAAAGCCTAGTCGCCCTGGTAGTAATTTTTTCCAGGTGTGCCTTCCAATTCAGTTTGGAATCAAGGGACGCTGTCAGGGACACCTTGCATGTCCTCACAGAATTCTCTCCAGGACTTCTCCTTGGATTCTTTTATTTTTGTATTGTATGTACCTAGTTTAGCCTTATACGCTTCCCAGTTACCCGTTTTTTTCGCTTTGTTGAAAAAGCGTCTTGTTTCTTTCCTTAGCGATGTCAGCTCTTTATTCCACCAGACGGCTTGTCTAGAAGAGCGACTCTCCTTTATCGGACAGTTGTTATGATAAGAGGTCAGTGTACACTGTTGCAGCCATAAGGCTGCTCCCTCTAAATCCTCAGCAGTTTTTGGTCTGCCTGAGTGTGAACGGATTTTAGAAAGCAGGTCCTCTTTATAAGATACCCAGTCAGTGCTCTTAGGATCCCTGTATGTTCTAATAACCGATTTTTCTAAGTTAATTTCACAGTATATTTGGGCATGATCAGATAAAGATGGTTCATCCGATACATGCCACTTGCGAATCATCTCCCTGACACGTAAAGTGCAAAGAGTTACATCTATCAATGATTCCCCCCTCGATGTTCTAAATGTAGGCGTATTACCCACATTCGCAATATCAAGTTCAGTAGTACATAGATAGTCAAATAGTTTCTTACCACTGGTGTTGTTGTCTTTGCTGCCCCAACTGCTATGGTGTGCGTTGGTATCAGCCCCTACAATGACATCCAGATTTTATGTCTCTTTGAGTATTCCATCAGGTTCTCCATGTTAGTCCCCGGTAGTGGTTCTTCTGAATCGATGGGAAGATACAGAGACACTATTATTGTCTCTAGTACTACCCCATCTTTTTCGAGTATAATCTTTGCTGCCACCATGTCACCCGTGCATAGTTCCATAATCGGCATCAAGTTGTATTCTGATCTATAGCAAATACAAGTTCTTATTTTAGTGCGATCAGTTCCCATTATCAGTCCCATTCCCCCAATATTAAGCCCCAGTATCTTACCTTTGTTTATCCAAGGTTCTTGAATTAGAACGATGTCTATGTTTTCAGCCACCACTATTTGTTGTAGGACTGCGGTGGCTATCTTTTTGTGCTGCAAGTTAACTTGTAGCATCTTGAAGGTCCTTAGAGGATGGTGGTACAGGTTCTCGATCAGTACCTGTTTCCTCCTCGGTCGAGTTTTCCAGGGTTTTAAAACTGGCCCGCTGGAATAGATAGTACGGTCTCCATTGAGCCCGCACCAGTCCTTTCATGGACTCCTCGTCAATCCGGAGACTCACATGCAGTCCCCTGTCAGATGACTTGGAGCCGAGGATCATCCAGCGATCAACCTTCAGCCCTGGATTCTGTTTCTCGAGCCTTCTCAACCCCACTTTCAGATCCTCTTTTTTAGTCTCGGGAAGTAGGGCGAGGACTCGTTGCTGCTTTGGAAGTTCATCACTCTTGATGAGCTTCCAGTTGGTTTTTTGTGACAAATAGTCCCTCGTTATAATGAAGGACTCCTCATTGTCAAAGATTAGCCCGTAGTAGCCGTCCATGTATCGACTGGCTTCAAACCTAGGCGCCTTCTGCACCTCGTCGATCATGTCAGTTAGGTTCTCTTTGATAGAACCCACCTAATCTTCAGAGACAACTGTCTCTGGGAAGTTTTTTGGGACCCGTTTTAATACCGGTACCAGTGGTACGTTTGGCCCTCTTATCTTTATTTACCTCAGGAGTGCTCCTGGCTGACACAGTTCGCTTAACGCCCTTTGTCTGCTGGTTTACACCCTGTTTTGATGTTGAGGGAGTCGGCAACACCACATTTTTGGTGTAAATTCCTCGTTCCCTAATTTTTTTCAGCTTATTACGCTGGGCACCTGAAAGTTTCCCGAACGAAGCTTTTCTTGCCACAGGATTCGCTATAACGTCTCCTGGTGGCATGGTTTGCTCTTGGGCTCCAGAAGTATCTGGCTGCGTTGGAGACACTTCTGTCTCCATTGCTGCCGGATCTTCCAAATCCCTTTTACTAGGAGTCTCTATAGGCTCCGTAATAGGTATTGGTTTCTCTTGGTCCATATTTGTTTCCACGAGTATAGGAGAAAGGAGGTCAGTACCTGCAGAGCTCCTTATGCAGGTACAAGGCTAAATGCAACGGGGTGCCCCGAGGTTAGTGGTCTCGTGGCCGAATAACCCACGGCCATCCATCCCTTCAGCGACCACTTAACTTTAAGATTTGGGAGGTTATTATAGTGGTCCTCATCCACGCAGGCCAGGCAATCAAGCCAAGCCTCCCGATCCACATAGCTCGGCATGCCCCTCACAGGCCTTACCCTAGTAAGGGGGTAGTTGCTCTGCTATGTGGTTTGCGGTATGCGTCACGAGCTTGTCAGCGATTGAGTATTCGGTTGGCAATGTTGGGCGTTTATAGCCCTCATCCTTCCTTATTCACCAATAGACCAGTTCTTTCATTTGCATGACGTCCCTGGCCTCCCCTATCCGCAACCTGGGGACGCTCCCGATAGGTAGCTCAACCCATCACCCTCCTATGTCGCAGGGCAATGCACAGAGAGTTGAAATCTTGGACAAGCCGTAGCAAGTCCTCGAAAGCTCAATGAACACGGGACCGCCTCGGCCCAAAAACACTTCTTTCAATTTGCATCAAATAGAAGACATTTTGCTCGCTCTACTATTGTCCTATTCAGTCTCTCGGAAATCCCATTTTGTTGCGGAGTGTATGCATTTGTTCTTTGGTGAATAATTCCATTGCCTTCTAGAATTTTTCTCATTTCTCCATTGACAAATTCTCCACCGTTATCGCTTCTTAGAATTTTTATTTTTGGGGTTTGCTTGTTTTCGACGAGTTTTTTAAACTTTTTAAAACATTCTGTAACTTCGTCTTTCATCTTTAAAAAGTAAACAAATGCATACCTTGAGTGGTCATCCTCAAAAAACAAGAAATATCTCGAACCGCCAATTGATTTGTTCTCCATCGGTCCGCACACATCACAATGGATTATATCTAGGACATTTTCTACTCTTTTCCTTGCACGAGAAACATTGTATATTTTTCATGTCCTTCTCTGTCTTAGTAGTCTTCTTCTTCATGAAAAATGCACTGCCCACACCTTTTACTTCGCTTTCTATATCAAGCAACTGATTCTTGATAGCGTCTGTAGTTATGGCTATGCCAGAATGCTCTATAGCCATAATCATGGGTATGAACTTATCTTGTAATTCTGCTAGCATAATAGATCCTGTCCACTCATCATCTATTTTGAAGCCCGTGCCTCTGAGCCTCTGACTTGTTTCTACAATCTGATTTATGTACTGACTCATTGAATCACAATTTTCTAACCTTATAGAAATCAGTGCCCTCAACAAATTTATCCGTCGAGTGAACCCACTGTCATCAAACATTTGTTTCAGCTGTGTCCACAATGCAATGGCTGTGTACATGAAGGCTTGGATCAATTGTCAACACCAACTTGGCTTTGGCTTTATCATCTTCCAGTTTTTCTATCGCATCAAGTGCTATGTTCTGTTCTGGTGTTTCTGTACCAGTCGTTGAATTCGAACTTTGCTCTTGGATGCAATGCTGCAGCCCTTCAAGAATAAGGATATTTTTCGCGGCAAACGCCCATTCGTCATAATTCTCACGGCCCTTCAAACGTGGTATGTGTAACTGCAAACCTGCCATCTCGTGAAAATTTCAATACTTGTATTCACTTAGAAATACGTGTTGTCTGGGCCCATAGCCTGTTGAAAATTAACTGCAGGTTGAATGGGGAGAGATTTCAAACTACTATGCTGCCAAAGAACTATTATATTTGGTGATAAGTAGCGAAATTACATTAAGTGTCATTAAACAACATTTGACATGATAAAAACTAAAAAACTGACATATAGAAACGAACTAGTAAATAGTGGGGAATGCAGCAAGTAAAAGAGAACTCTTTAAAGGTTTTCCTAGCTTTCGGAAATCTTTATTTCCATCATCAGGGAAAGTACAAAAATTATATAATATGATTAACAATTCGTAAAACTTACAATGATTCTACTTACAACTTTGGTGAGAATGGTTACTAAGATGTACATACAATAAATTGAGTGACACATAGTTAATGATTGAATGAATTAAAACTTCTTAAAATTGTACAAAAATTATTGTTACACATAATTAAAATTATTAAATTAAAAGTTAAATTTCTACCACGTGTGGCAAAGTCATTTACAGGTTAGAATTAAACTGACACTGTGTGACATTTGACAGTTTGTCAATGTTTTAAATATATGGTACCCTAAAGTGTTGATTACACTTAGAGTTCTATTGTAGTTGAGATATTGAAATATTATGTCTATGAGAATTTTTATCTAATGTTAATAAATATGAATAAATTTCACTCAGATGATCAATGTCTGTTTTTTTATTAATACAATTACTATGTTCATGAATATGCGCCATTTCTAGAAAACTTCTTTTCTTATAGTTTGACTCTACTGAAAGTATTTTCACATTGTCATAATTCATATGGTGGTCACAATTATATACATGTGATGCTAAAGCGCATCTTTCGGGATGCAACCTGCAATCACTTTTATGAGAGGTGATTCTCGCACCTAACGTTCTTGAGGTTTGACCCACATAATACTTATCACAATCTGAACAAGGAATACCATAAACAACATTCGTCTGGGAGGTCAAAGGAATTTTGTCTTTGACTTTACTGTGAATAGTTCTAACAGCTAAAGCATTCTTATTAGCTATTTTTATGTTTGAAAATTTAAATAGTCTAGATAATTTTGGTGTAAATTCTTTTATATAAGGTAAAGAAGTGAATAATATTTGACTTGGATTAATATTCGTTTCATTGCTATCAATGGTAATACCATAGCACCACTTGTTGATTATGTTTAGGGCAGTTTGTGTCTGCTCCGAGACTGTACCTGCAAATTTACCTTTTGCATTAATCGCAAGGTCATCGGCATACCCATAGGAGTAGGCCATCAATATGTTAAGAATGTTTGTACAATAATCCACCTCAAATATGTATTTTTCCAAAGGAGATTATATTGACATTAATACACTTAGAAAGCTTCTCTCCTGTACCCAATACCAAGTTCTTCAAATGATTTAAAAATGTTATAATAGTACCCACAGTTCATTTAAATAAGATAGTTGTGACTTATAAAAAGAAAGGGTCAAGTACAATAATATGAGGGCCTAAGTATATTTTTTTTGTACAGTAAGCACTGTTCACATCATCCAAGCAGAAATTATTGCAATCAACTGGTGTGCTGACGATTGCCTTTTCAGAGACTTCCGGAAAACACAAATCTATATACTTAAAAAGTTTCAACCATAAATTATGGTTAGTTTGAGACGACATCAAACTCTGAATCAACCGACAAAAATTAACATGTTCATTTTGATTCGGAGGCTGGAGAATTGAAGGCAATGAAGAAGCCTCGTACAGCAATTGCATTCTGCAGAGCTTACTTGTCATAGATTTTTCCACTCAACACAATGAGAGCTGCAGATAATGCGATGAAGGAACGACCAGCAGAGTTTAACACTCTTGTAATGAGTTGCGGTAATCAAGTAAAACAGCACCCAAGAAAATGGTAAAATTCATCAAAACTATAAAATGATGTTATTTATAATAATAGATCAGAGTCACACAAAAAAAAAGGATCCGTGTATGTATTAGAAATAATTTAAACTTAGAACGAAAACAACTGAGCTAGTGTGGCAGAGACAGAGGTAGAGCAAAAGAATCCTGGTAGTCAAAATATTAGAGTAAAGAGGGAAAATAATGATGAGCAAAACGCTTAGCGATAAATAAGAAAAAATGGAAAACCTTCATTGAAGAAAAAATCTCCCTACATCTAACGGTAGAAGGGAATTTGATTATATATACACTGTGTTCATTTGAAAAGGACCCACCCTTAATATTTCGGAAATGAGACATATTAGAAAGAAATGCCGAAACACGTCAACTTTTAACTTGAGGGGGACACTTTTTGGTGCTAATGTCATAAACGTCAGATTCACCCCCTCCCTTCTGGAGATACCCCTTGAATTTTTTCAAATGGCATTAGGTATCAAGTCATACCTCATTTAAAAGGTCTGGTGAAGCTCTATCCAATCATTTTGTTTTGCCTTTGAACCAGCCTTCCATTGTTATTTAATCGTTGTTTAAAAATTGCTCTCTTTCAACTTTTATTGCCAGAATGTTAACGGTGGTCACTTTGGCACATGATTAAATAACAGTTATGTCTTGTTAACAGTTGTCTTTTCACTATTTGTGAATTTCTTATTCTTTAAAGAGTCTTTCGGTCATAACCTAATAAGGGGGCATACGAAAAGTTGAAAGAAAGCCAATTTTAAACAACGATTAAATAACAATGGAAGGCTGGAATCAAAGGCAAAACAAAATGATTGAATAGAGATTTACCAGACCTTTTAAATGAGGTATGACTTGATACCTAATGCCCTTTGAAAAAATTCAAGGGGTATCTCCAGTAGGGAGGGGGTGAATCTGACGTTTATGACATTAGCGCTAAAAAGTGTCCCCCTCAAGTTAATAGTTGACGTGTTTCGGCATTTCTTTCTAATATGTCCCATTTCTGAAATATTAAGGGTGGGTCCTTTTCAAATGAACACAGTGTATTATTTAAACTAATTTAGAGGTAACATGCCGAATAAAGGCAATTTCCTATAAAAATAATTGGTAAAGAGTTGCATTACTTTTATCTAGTTAATGTATAGAAGACTTATTTTTTATTTAAATATATTTTCCAGTTCTACTTATTTTGGTATCCCTAAGAGCAGACGACTTGGTTTTAGAACATTTCGGTTCGGATTCGATGAAAGTATATGTAATAGAAAAATACCAAAGACAAAGAGGGAATCTTCCTACGATATTAGAATACGCAGTGCTCTTGTATGTCATAGGTAAAAAATATTTGTTAGATAAGTATGCTCTTGTTTGTATTCTGTAAAAGGAAATTAATCTCTGAATGTTTTATAGGATTTATTATTGAAGAAACTCAAGAAATATTTGTGGAAGGCATTAATTCGTACTTAAGAAATTTATGGAACTTTATAGATTTTACAAGAAACGTTTTATATACAGGAGTATTCGTACTGCGAGTAGCATCGTACCTTCAACAAGCTGCCGAAATTGAAAATGAACCGGTTACAGCATATATAAGAAGAGAAGATTGGTATGCGTTCGACCCACAGTTAATTGCTGAAGGGTTATTTGCAGCAGCTAATATTTTCAGGTATTCATTTATTACTTTAGTTTATTTCTTTAGATATCGAACGAGATGGTTTTTATTTATATTGCAGGAATGAGCTTTCAATATATTTTTTAAAAACCTAAATAAATATCAAAATTCCATCTGATTACAAGGAAGTTTTGTTTTTGTTAAATTTGAGCGACAACTTGTAATCAAAAAACGTTTCGCTGCCAAAAGTTTGAGCGAAAATTTCTTTGTTATTTATTTTATTGTTTTCCTCTTGAATAATTAAACAATGGCGCATCATTGTTATGGCGACAAGAGGTTATTGCTCAAATATAGGTGATGAGAAACTCAAACTTTTTAGGTTTGTTCCAACTGGCATTTATGAACCGTACTGGAATCGTTTCGAGTACTGTATAGTGCGCAAACTCGAATTTGGGATGGACACATCAACTTTATCACCCCTTCCAGAAGGTACAGTTTGTATACCGTCCCAAGCAGTCCCAAGAACGATACTTTAATCAGTTGGAACGTGAAATAAATACAGCACTTGCGCAAACGATACCAAAAACGCCAGTTGGAACGAAGCTATTGTAAACGATCGTTTAGTATGGATCTTCATCAAGTAAAAGCCTCATTTATTCTATTTTTAAACTTATTGTCGGTTAAATACCAGCTTTATTTCATGTTTGTTAACTCATAAAGCCTCTCAACGTAATAGGCATGATCACAATCACTATCGATCACTGACATAATGAAGAAGAATAGAGAGATACCAAAGAAACTTCCGACATCTTAGTTCAAATACCGATCCAAAGCGCGTGACGTCACACTTTTGTAAACATCACTTGACATTCTGTATATCGTTCGAACTTGCTGATTTTGCATCGTTGTAAAATATTTCCTCGTTACAAACTTTTAAGAACCTCAGTTGTGTATTACCAAAAGTACAACAAAGTAACGTTAGCTATGGAACAACGTTTTATCATGGCAAATAGTTCAAATTTGCCAAGAATCGTCTTGTTAATGCTGAGAGTATTTTTTCGTGATAAAGTAAATTCATAACATCGTGAAGCAGTTTTTCAAAATCAGACATCTTGTCTATTCTTGTGAGTAATACTGAAGGGATACGTATCTAAGGGTTGCTACTGATTTGTGCGAAAATGCGAAAAATTTTAATTGGTTGATTTAAAATATGATGTTGAATTTTCTATTGGTTGATTGGTCAGAAGACTCAGGGTAGGAGAAGTTTTCGTTAATAACGTCGAAAGAAGGACTGATATTTTTTATTTGGGTCGTGTGCAAAATATTTGAGAGGCGAAATAATAAAACATTGTTTTGTATCTTGAAGTGTTGTAATATTATTTGGATTGACAAGGTGTGAAAAAAGATTTTTTTCGGCAACCGTCCGGAAAGTACCCACTTCCCGGACGCTTTTTCTGTGAGAAAGTAGCACTTTTCCGGCCTAGTCCGCAAAGTACGTATTTCCCGGACTAGGCCGGGAAAAATTACATCGTTGTTGTCATTCAAACAAACTGAATCCTTTTAATATTAGCAATTGTTCGAATTTCAATATAAATATTAATATAAACAAGAATTAGAATGTTCCTAATTTTGTTCTAAAAATAAATATTACAAAGAAACGTGTTTTATTGATTTGTTATATCTACCACACGGTTGCCGAAAAAAAATCGTACGCAACACGCCCGGAAACTGTTTTTTTGGACGAGTAGACAAGATTTCAGGACGAGCCGTATGCCGTAGCCGTAGACTCGTCCTGGAATCTTGTCTACTCGTCCAAAAAAACAGTATTTTCCGGACTTGTTACGTAATATACTATTGAAACATTATTTTGATCGGAAAAAAGTGTTTAGAATAAATTATGTCGAATGGTTTAATAAAACAGATTCTTGCGCCTATTGTTGCAAAGAGGCTTACGTATCCAAAAATAAATTAATTGTAGAAAATTATTTTTAAAAACAAGCTTTTAAGGCTCTGAAAAGAAAAAAAAACTTTAGGTTAAATCAAACCCATCAATTTATTACATTACCTAGTTTAAAAGCTTGTCGACACCTATTTTATAAAATACATTTTCTTCTCTTAGATTTACTTATTTCAAAATCAAGTTACATAATTAGTGTATTCTTGTTTATCTCCTTCACTCTAATTATTAATAATATATGTTTATTTTGTTTTTAGTGCCTTGAAGTTAGTCCATTTGTTTTCAATTAATCCGCATCTGGGACCTCTTCAAATATCATTGGGCCGCATGGTAATTGATATTGTCAAGTTCTTCTTTATCTACTCTTTAGTTCTGTTTGCGTTTGCATGTGGTACGTAGTTTTTTGAAAATATCCAGAGTAGTACTAATGTGCTTTATATTATGTATATTGACTTTTGTTTTAAATAGTGCATTAGTTGGCACCTACTTAATATAGCCGTAAATATTTGTTATAATTTTATAAAATATGACTAAGGCGTTAAAAATTTTGTATTTTAAATATATTGGCCGTTGGTCAAACGCACACTGCTAAAAATAGCGGCAACTTTTGCTCGTAAGTCAGCATTTTCTGATTACATTTACGCGAAAAACATTTTACAGTGCTACCAATTCCTGAAATAACAGCCTATCTTAGCAAAGAAAACAATTATTGTTAAATAAAAAAAATCTTTTAGGTCTTAATCAACTGTTATGGTATTTTTCCGATCTGGAAAAGAAAAAATGTTATCATCTTCCGAATGGAGAACCAGATTTTGATGGTGCTTCTGATTCTTGTATGAAATGGAGGCGCTTTGCGAAGTGTGTATCTAATACTGTTTTTTTAATAAAATAGTTAAAACTGCTAAAATACAATTATAAATGGTGTTTGTTTGTTTTTTAGTGTTTTTGAGTCATCTCAGTCACTTTTTTGGGCAAGTTTTGGTATGGTAGACCTCGACAGTTTTGAATTAACAGGCATCAAAACATATACGAGATTTTGGGGTCTACTCATGTTTGGTTCATACAGTGTGATCAATGTAATCGTACTACTAAATCTTCTTATAGCCATGATGTCAAATTCATACGCTATGATTGATGTAAGCGAATGTTTAAACTATTAGATCCATCCAAAAATTTAACAATATAAAATGATTTTAGGAACATTCAGACACCGAATGGAAATTTGCTAGAACTAAACTTTGGATGAGCTATTTCGAAGAAACTGGAACTCTACCGCCTCCGTTTAATATTTTTCCAAAACCAAAAATGCTATTCAAACTTTTTGGTATGCGGAAAAAAGACAAATTAAGAAGAATGTCAACAAAGGTGGATACATTTATAAAGTTGGACTCAAACTACAAGCTTGATGATGTTGATTTTATTTTTTAGAGACGAAATCGCGAAGAAAAAGAAAGGGATTACAGGTATACAGCTGTAATGAGGGCGTTAGTTTGGAGGTATGTTTCGGCGATGCATAGAAAATGTGACGAATCATTAGTTACTGAAGACGATGTTAACGAATTGAAAAGTGACATCTCTTCATTCCGTTATGAAATTCTTGAAGTTCTTGGGAAAAATGGAATGGACGTTTCCTCTGCCGAAAAAAAAGGAAAAGGTATTGAAATTCTAAATTTTAGATTTATTTCGGAAACCGTAATAGTAAATTACGTAACAAGTCCGGAAAATACTGTTTTTTTGGACGAGTAGACAAGATTCCAGGACGAGCCGTAAGCGAGTCCTGGAAGTCTGCCAGTCCGAAAAAACAGTTTCCGGGCGTTTTGCGTACATTTTTTTTTCGGCAACCGTGTGGCATAACAAATCAAAAAAGACGTTTCTTTGTAATATTTATTTTTAAAACATTCTAATTCTTGTTTATATTAATATTTATATTGAAATTCGAACAATTGCTAATATTGAAGGGATTCAATTTGTTTGAAATGTTTGGTATATTTAAATCCCTCTTGTTGAAGTCAGAACATGAAGGTAAGGTATCCGATTCATGTTGATTGTTTTCATGTGACAATTTTTGAATGGTCTTGGCAATTTTGATTTTGTTTGTAAGTGAATTGTTTATATTTCCTTCAGCGACATTGGAAGACTTCCAGCCCAGCCACCGTGTCTCTTTAAATTTGTGATATTTCCACCATTATCAGCAAACAACGTCGCCAAAGTTCGACGAAGGCAATGGCCTGTGTAATTTTTAGGATTGGGTAGCTTTAAAAATTCTGCAATCCTGATTCCTACATTTCCAAAACTGTGGATACCAACAGGCTGAATTGAACATTTTCCTTTTTTGTAATTTACAAATAATCATTTGTGTGGAGTATGGAATGGCCGTAAAGATAAATATTGCACATACAATAGCAAATTTTCTTGCCCAATTAAACAAATGTTCTCTCAATGAGTGTTTTGGAATCCGGTATTTTCATAAGCAGCATGTCTTCCTTGTCGTTTATATGATCAATTGACATTTTTGTTAGTTCTTACCGTCTATACACGCACCGGCTAATCCAATAATTGTTGCTACCTGAAAGTAAAAATAAACTAAGTTGATACTTTTTTCCTACTATCGTGATTTTTTGTTAAAATTACCTTTAGCATTAGGTAGGTTTCATTGTCTGGTTCCCTAATAAATTTGTTGATCTGCTCGCTGCTGAAGACTTCTGATTTCTTTGCTTTATAACCAACGTTCTTCCTTTTAAGAAATGCGATAACCTTCGGGAACGTGGCTATGTTTACATATTTCTTCACTAAAATGGTACTTTTCAGCATGCTCCACAGGGTAGAGGATTTAACAATTTCTGATTTTTCTAGGTAATAATTTTTTAGGTAATAATTGTGCTGTAGGAGCAGCTGCTGCATTGAAAATTTCGTCAGGTACATTTTCAAGCTCGTTTTCACTGATGCTTTCCATTATTTTTTGGATAAACTATACAAAATTTCATAATAATCGGTTGAGTAGTTGGGCGTGAAAGCGTAACAAACAAACAGACAGGCAAACAAACTCATTTTAGGATAGTGGATGAACTGGCTGCGGTGGTGATGGCAAGGTCCTACCCATTGGACGTGATGGCTAGAGCCAAGAATAAACGCTGGAGGGGTGCGACCAGAGGGGAAGTACAGGAATGGATGGAGGAGGAAATGGGGAGAAGGTGGAAGGAGTATGAGGGCGCGCTAAAAGGAGCGATTGGGAGTTGAAGAGATTTGATGGACCGGAAATTCGGGGATGTGAACTACTTCTTCACACAGGTGTTCACTGGACATGGGTCGAGAGTGAAGTACCTCCACTAGATTGGGAAAAGAGATACTGGAGTGTATGAGAGGTGTGGAGTGGAGAATGATGTGGGGCTTGTGTTTATATGCTGGAGGAACGAGGAAGTGCTGAAGAAGTTGGAGAGGAAACTGTGGGAGGCGGTGTATTGGGAGAAGATGGTGGAGATAATGTTGATGGGGGAGGAAGAATGGATGGAGGTGAGTGGCGTAGAGGAGAGCATGATTAGGGGGAGAGAAGGACTCGATATGGCATGAGAGGTAGGAGTGATAGATAGGGAGAAGACAACGGTATGAGCGGAGGGACCGCCGCCCGTCTTGAAGTATGCTAGGGTAGTGATCCCGAGGCGGGGGTAACGGCGAGTTTGAGGTAGGTTTGGTTGGTAGATGAGTCCAACACTGTTTGGGTCCTGGACCCATTCGAACATAATTTTCCCATCTCGACCCGAAAAAAAAGCCAAACAAACTCACATTCGCATTTATAATATTAGTAAGGATTCTGTTTACAATATCAGTTGTCAAATCACTACACACATCCTAAATTTATTTATTATAGGACGTTTGCAAATTCAAGTAGGTATACATTTAATTACTAATTATATTGTTACAGCCATTTTGGGGAAAAAAATGAAAGTTTGGGAGAGAAGATTAATGAAAGATTTTAAAGTTGCTCCTGTAGCTCAAGAGGAAGAGGAAAATTTGCAATTGTTTGCATCACCTCCTGAAAATGAAAGTTCCCTTGCAAAGTAAATCAATTTCTCAATACTTAAAAGATAAAGTGTTTTCCTTTTTGTTGCTCATTCTCCGAAAAATAGTTTTTCATTTATATTTATATTCGATTACTATTAAAAATTAAGTTAAGTCCAAATTATACTGTGCAACGGGTAGGGAAAGTACTAATCTTACTGTTCTTTCAGCTTGTGCTGTAAAATTAAGAAAAATGCAAATTATCATGTGATTTTCAGATTTAGAAGAATTGCCAAACTAGCAGTTCTTGATTCCAACACCATAAAATGGAGACAAGTAGTAAAAAGTGTCCAAATCGCGTAAGAATCTTTTAGTTCAGATATTTATTTAAACTATTTTTTATTTTTTGAACCAAATATATTAATTATTTGTACCAATTTTTTATTTATGCTATTCATTAGGTGACTTTTTGCAGCTCTCAAATTGGACGATGTCACAGGAAAGATTCCTTGAAGAAACAACAGAATCTCCAACGGGCTATAGCAGAAGCAAAAAGAATGGTAAATTCTAAAAGTCCCGATAACTCTCGAACCGTTACACCATTAACTCCAATAACGTTGCCAGACTTAAGTCGATCTGATTTAGTTGGATTGATAACAGGAGATGATAAATCAGGTACTTTTGAATCTAAAATTTAGTTAAAACTAACTCGAAGCTTTATATTTTGTTTTTATTTTCAGATACAGTGAAAAAACCATACGCTTTAAGTCCTAACATTACTATTAAAAATACAATTCCAAAATCTTTAACTCCTACCATATCTATAGAACCGCCAACATATGTTGTTAATAAAGAGACATCAAGTTCGCCCGCTGACAAACAAGTAAAAGATCTCATTGAACTAGACAGTGCTAAATATTCACCAGTACCCTCCTTGAAAAAATCAGAAAACTCGTCTTCTTCCGATTCTTTAGATCAAATACTAAAAGATATACAGCTTTCGGAAACTGATTATACGGATACGGTTACTTCACCTCCTATAATAGTTTCTCCACCTTTAGAAGAATCAGGAAGTCCTGGAAAACATTCGATTAATTCGTATGTAAATCCTAAACATAAAAGTGAACTTGATGATATTTTGGGTGAAGATTGGAACCTGTCGGGAGATGAAATATCCAGTGATGATGTATCTAAAGATGATGTTATAATTTTTCAAAGACCAATTAGTCCAATTCCTAAAGAATTATCAAAATATGAAGAATCTAGTCCACCATCTTCTCCAGACAAAAACAAACAGGAAGATATTCCAGAGTCCAGCATTCTTAAAGAGGAAGATTCAAAAAGTTCTTCGGAACCCAGTGGAACTAATACTGACCGTGAATCCTGTCTGGAACTCGATAAACCAATTAGCAGCCTAATAGATCCTTACAAAGAAAGTAGTGTCGAACGTAAAACACCAGACTTAACTGAAGAGGAAATGAATACAATAAAAATAGCTAAAAGTTACGAAGAAGGTACCGAAGTAGAAAGTGATGTCAGTAAGCCAGTAATTAAGGAAATTGAATCTGAAAAGCCGGAATTAGAAAGTGCAGTTTTGGAACCAGAAGTGAAAATTATAGATCAAAAAGATGCTACTCTATCTGATTTAACAGTTAAAGTTCGTGAAGAATCAACACAAGAATCTCCAATTGTAGTAACAAAAAGTCCAGCTAAGTTGAAACCAGTAGTTTCATTTGCAGACGTAAGTATTTCTTTTCCCATTCAATTTGCGTTACCGTTTATTCATTTATTCATCTTACTGAGCGTGTACTTTTATAGCGAATATTTTTACTTTTCATCAATATTTTTTTTCTCGAACAAGTTGTGTTTTTACTGGGCATTCATTTTCCTTACCAAGCAAAAATGGTTTTTTACCGAGCAAGTCGTTTTATTGACCGTTTATTCTTGTATAGTTTGGCAAACTTATCTGAAGCTAATGTAGTTTAAATAATTAGAATCAACAACTTTTTCTTGACATTCACCTCATCAATTATAATCAACCTTTTATGAAACATTGACATAAGATACCCAAGTGTCCAAAAGAACAGTTTAAAGTTAAACCTCCAATATTGAGCGTTCAAGTTTGAACTGGTTTAACCTCCTTAGAGTCAATGGTGCATATACCAACTAAAAATTATAAACTAGTTTAATGCTTAAACGAGTTTAAGGTTTAAGTGTGAACGGTGCATACGGCCATTAGTAGTAAGCCACTGGTACGGTTATGACAGATATCGGCCCTTTACCGATGCCACGTAGCTTCAGATAGGTTTGCTAATATATACTGATAGACTCAATTATTAACCGAACAAGTACAGGTATGTATGGATAATCCGAACCCCCTATAATCCGAACTACTCTATAATCCGAGCGCCCCAATAGCGTAAAATGATATCCATAATCTGAGCACCCGAATTCCGAACTAATCAGTAAAGGCTTTTATAACCATTGCCCACCACTTTTTGCGGTGGAAATGTATTTTTTGTATGGTTAAGAAAGGTATCTGGTATCTGTAAACCGAACTAGTTCGGATTATAGATATCACTTATTATGAATTCTATAATCCGGAAGTTCTGGTAATCCGAACGGGGTCTGCCAACTTTCTGTTCGGATTATCCATACATTACTGTATATCATAGCAGAAGGGGACCATTGGGCATCTTTCTAAATTCCATAATCTTCTCAAAAGGGGAAGAGGAGGATGCGCAAAATAATACACAATAACAAGAGTAATACACCGTTTATTGAAAACATGTTAGATTAAAAAAATGTTAGAAAGAGGCGATAGATCGATAGATGCCCCATCTGGATATGCCATTGCTACCTTGCACTGCATTTAATTACCGAAAGATTAGTTTGTCCGAAAATGACAAAATGTCTATTTTGTGCTAAAAAACGTAAATTTGATATTTCACTCAAGAGATAATTTTTTTTCAGGAACAGACTGGTCCAAAAAGCCCTGCTACTACGCCCTTGAGCCAAAGAAATATTCAACGGGTTCATGCTAAAAAAACTCAACCCAAATATGGCTGGTTATAATTTTTTTTTAATATTATTAAACTCTGTTATATTCCAGAAATAATAATAATTATTTATTTCTCTATGGGTCTACCTAAGAATAAATTATTTACATTTTTACTTGGTTCGTGTTATATTCAATGTATCCTGACGTGTAAAATATAAACATGTAGATGTTTTTGAAAATTTAATAATTTAAGCGGTTAATGTTATGATAATGGTTCCAACATGCGTGGGAACCCCATCGTATTACAAAAGAAAATGCTGGAAGTCAGCAATAGTGCATTTTATTTGTATGCTCGTAGTCTGAATTTGCTAGTCAATAATACATCAAAAATTACGAACGTCATCAACAAAAAGATGGTCGATAATTTTAAAACATGTACCAGATTTAAAAATAAAAGCTTCAAGTTTCCCGCCATGGTCTAGCAGAATCGAAGCTGCCAAACCATTACTGTTGTACCATCTCAAAAAATATATGTTTGTTGGATATATCTGATAATTACTACTCATATTGGGATTGTTCATGTTACAAAGCTCATACGCTTGGATTGAGCATACAAATTTATAGATTTATTTGCCCAATAATAATTTGGTCTGACATTCTAAACGAAATTATTGCTTTGAACAAAATGATGCAAAACCCCATAAGTAATATTTAAATATGTGTAAATTTGTTGGAATCAGGTTTCCCACCTATAAACACGTCAATATGAACATAGTGATAAAGTTTTACTAGACCCCAAGATCAAATACAAAGTACTTTTTTTCGGAAGCCTTGAAGGACAGATTTACAGGCATATACGTGTTTTAGCCTTTGCAATTGATTTCGAACGAACTTTACTTTTATTTGTTTTTTTATGTAGTAACTTATTCAAGCGATCCTTTGAATTTTTTTTGGTCGTCCAGCTGAAATTATACTAACTGTACCTACATGGGGCGTCATATTCGGTTAATGCTCGCAAGCGTACAAAACAACTAGCGGGTGGCCTGGGTTTAGCCAAACCATCACCCCGCCGAGTTTTATGGCTGCGGGAAGGCTGCTAGTGTCGCTGGGCTAGCCCAGTTTGTTGAAGCCTCGCCTAAGACAGCTAAAACTGACAAGAACAGGAGCTGGAGTCCTCGCTGCTAGACCCAGGTGCATCCTGGGGAAGCTTGCATCTGTATTCCAGGTGGAAATCTACGCCATCGACACGTGTTTGCAAATGAACTTCGAAAGGGGGTATAGAGGCCAAAAGATCCTCATACTCTCAGATAGTCAGACAGCACTGATATATTTAGCATGTCCCCAAATCAGATCTAGACTGGTCTGGGACTGCCTACAAAAACTCTTATCTTTGGCAAACCATAATAGAGTAACTCTTAAGTGAGTCCCGGGGCACAAAGGTATTATAGGTTATAGGCAATGAAACGGCAGACACCCTAGCATTCACTGGTCTTGAACCAGTATTTGGAATATTAAAAACTGCTGCACGTGGTTGTAAATATCGGTGGATTCAAACTAAACATCAGACGTACAGGAGCCACGTGCCAAAACAGGAACACAGCAAACTCCTGGTCAAAAAACCCTCGGAGTCGCTTACTAATGAAATATTAAACCTCAGTAGGGACCAGATAAGGAATGTGACGGGATTACTCACCGGTCACTGTACCCCAAGGAAGCATATGCATACAATTGGCATATATAGGGAGGAACCCATCTGTCGGTTGTGCATGGAAGCGGAGGAAACAATCTCAAACATTATCTTCGAATGTGAAGCACTGTCTCATTGGAGATATAGACTCCTAGGACTAGAGTATCCAAGGGAGGATTTCTCCAAGAAGGACCTGGTGAAAAGACTGTCGAGCCTTGTGCTGTATTTTCGAGATCACTTGAGTGCAATTCGTGTACGAAATTAAATAAATTTCGCACGAAAATTGGTTATCCGTATTTTCGAAGGCTTCGTGCACGATTTGTTTCGCATGTGGTGACTCGAGTGGGTATGCACCATTCGAATATCAAACTTCGTATACGATTATAACCTTATTTCTGTTTAGTTATGTGTTATATTGTGAATTTCATCTGAAATGAATAAACATAACTAATTTTTGAAAGATTACAACTTTCTTGTGTTTTATTTATTTATGAATTACACATTATCAATATGTTTAAACACCTGCAATAGGATCAGTGGATTTTAAGTTGGACATTTATGATAAAAGATATACATCAGTCTAATAAAAATAGACGTCTGCGGGGAAAGCAATAAAACAATTTTTTCTATATAGTTTAGTCAAATGTAATATGTATATAACATAATTGCCTTGCATAAGAAATTGACAACCTTCTTTATTACAACTATTTATCTGATGTATACTAACAAAACAGTTTAATAAAAGTTGAGTTCAGTGTTAGTGATGAATATCGTAAAATGGTCTTAAAGATCTCTGCTTTTTGTAAGGGAGAAATGGAATGGTCGAATTTGTGGTATTGCCAATGCAAATATTTATCGCATACGAATACATTTTCGAAGATGGTTCAAAAATACGATATTCGATTTTTTTTCATTCGAATTAAATGGCATACGAAAAAATTCCGACTGCTCACGAAAATACGGCACCTGATAAGGGCTACGGTCCTCTTCACGTAAACGGTACAACCAAGAGCACAAAAAGGCTGAGGTGCCGAGGTCTCGAGCCTCTGACTGGTGGTGCCGAACCAATCAATCAATCAAGGCAGCATAGATAAACATCAGCATTTCCTATTGTGTTTTGTAACTGGATTCGGAACATTTATTCTTTCATGCTTTTTAATTTGAAACGCATTTATAGGATATGGGTATAAAATAAAAACTGTAACTTAGAGAGGTGAATAACCTTTATTAACTAAACATAAATTTCAAAACATCTCACACAGATTAACATATACAATATAATGTAACTTTCCAATCTACAACCTAATTTTACATCTACTTCTTTGTTAAATTAAAATCTCCAACTAAAACATCAACAGATAACATTTGGTGTTTCAGTCTCGAGCACACATCGAGAAATCACAGCAAATGATTACCGTCATAATGGGAATATTTCCAAAAAAATAAATAGAGCTTTGATTCAAAAATAATCAAAAGAAAACAGAACGGGTAAAACTAGTATCGGTCCCTATCCGTTTTCGGTCGTTTTTTCAATCAAAGTTCGGAGAGATTCTTGGAAACTTTCCGTGCAACTGTTGAAATTGACTAGAATTTAAAAAAAAGTAAGTCAAACAAGTGTTACAAAGCACCCATTTCAACGAGAAAACCTGTTCGACCCACTTTTCTTCGCCTAAAACCCAGAAATTTTTGTGTGAAAAGTTTAATAAGTACATATTTAAGCGATTTATATATATTTAAGCATTAGGTATAGATATATAATTTCATTCTTTTAGTCGTTTTAAAGCTATACACACACAACATTTAGATTTAAAGTATAAAGAACAGCTATGTTTTAAATATATTTTTGCTTTTTTTTTATAAAATATTCAACAGGAAAGCACAAAACATGCAAAATGAGCTCTTTTTAGATTTATACAGTGAAGTATTCGAATGGTCTTAGAACTACAAGTTAACTGCTTTATCCAACTTGACGTCCTGATACTATACGAGGTGATTTTTTTTCAAGCCGTGAAGTACAGAAATTCTATAAATAGTAATAAATAGATTAAAGCGTTTAAAAAAAGAAGACTGTGTTACAAATTGTATTTAAACAATTGTAATGAAAATGTTTCCCAATTTGTTGAGATTGTTTCACAGTCTTATGCGATGAAACCGAAAAGAAGAAGAAATTTGCATTACTATTTTCTATTTATTCGCGATTATCTAAAATATCAGGATTCAAGTTGAAGTAGGGTCGCAATTTAGACGTCGACTACCATTTTCTTGTGAATGTCGGTGTTGCCAACAACATTGCAAAACTCATCAAATGATATTTTACCGTCCTCATCCTTATCTGCGAACAGGATGGTTTTATCGACAATCTGCTGAAGCTGAGTGTCTTTCAAGTTGTTGCCGACCATCATCTTGAGAACCTAAAGAAACAACTATCCAGTAAATTGTGAAACATCTTATATTATACGAGTATAAAAATGAATTTTTGTTTGTTCGTATTTTATGCACTTCAGTACCGTTCATCCGACATAGACGAAGAATATAAAGGTGTACTGTGTAGAATAATCCTAAATACATTTATTGTTGATCAAACTATGCCTAAAATACACAACATTCTTGTAAAATTTGAAAAAGCACTCAGGAGGACTAGATTCTCTTCGTAGTATAGTGCTCAATGATAAAAAAGTCGTCTAGAAAATGATTCTGTGTGCAACTCTTTTTTAAAATGATTTGACATATTTATATGATAGTGTATCCCTTCCTAAATCGAATCTACCCGGCAGTATAAAAATCGTGACGGGGGGAAGGGTGGGGGGAGCATTTTTGTTTAAAAAAATTTAAAAAACAATTTATTCTCCAAGACGAGTTCTATCAACTGGTTAAAAGCGGATCCTCTAGTATCAACGGAAACTAACAAAAAAAAAGTTTTCTTTTCAAAAATTACATTAGTTTAAATGGACAATGAATTTTATTTCTGTGATTTGTGGCTAAACAGTAGCGTTTGAAAGACACTTTTCAATTGTTATTAATCGCCATAGCGGCGAAACAAGAACTCCAATCAAAGAATACCCTGGATCAAAAAAAATAGCCCTTTCTTTTCAGCTTCTAATGGTTTTTTGTTTGCTAAAATTGGCTGGATAATAAGCGAGAAACTTAATTTTGATTAGGAGGATGTCACTAAAAACGCGGCGAACTCAATGCAATCTGTACCCTCAAACGCACCCCGCGCTTCCCGTTATTTCCCAAATGTATGCAACTAATACTCTTCTTAGATATTTTAAACGTGATTTTTAGTTCTTTACTGTTTGTTTTTATTTGGAAAGAGGGTGTTATTTTATCTTTTAAGTGTGACACTTAAGTTATAATGTTATTGGACATTTGCTTGATACATTTAGATCATCTATCAATATGAAGTATGATTCTGTAAGCCTAAATATTGAAATTGGGGAACATAGAAAAAAAATTTATGAACAGTCAGTTATAACCCTAATGAACGAGTTTAATAGATACCGTGTATCTACTAAAATAACTTCCATTTTAGTGTGTATTTCTAGTAATGTAGTTGCATCAAAGGCACCAGAAGAAGCTTTATTAAATGCAGAAAACATTGGTGAAAATGCATTGCTAGAGTTCATGAAAGTAATGGGCAAATTAGACTTTCATAACCCTTTGAAAAAATTAAAATTACTAACAGTAAAAAATACAAAACCTAAATCTATGGAATCAGATAAAAAGTCAAAAAGAAAATTGCACCAAGGTCAGGAGTTTCTTCAGAAAATATTGGCAGCAAAAGAAATGGGTCGTGTAATTAATTATAAGGAAATTTTGAAACACGAACTTACTTCCTCTCCAATGGCACTTGCCCCTAATGGAGTACTGAACACACCATCTAATAAAAGCGCATTAGGAAAGATTATCGAAACTTATACAGTTACTTCTAAAGTATTACCTGCGGATACACACAAAACTTGCTATATATTTGATGGAATGTTTGTTGTGCAAAAATTGGGAAAACCAGCTTACGCAAAGACTTTTGGTGATTATTTTGAAATATTGAAGTCAATAATATTTAAAAATACTCATAATGCTCATAGAATTGACGTCGTAATGGATTATTACCAAAAAAATTCCATTAAAAACTGTACACGGATTAAAAGAGGATCGCAAAGTAATATAGATAGAGTTATTCTCACCTCACCTCACCATTGGCATTTATTTATCCATTCAACCTCAAATAAACATCAACGTCCGAAAATCTATACAAGCATTCTTCAAAATGTAACATAACATTTATAACAAGTGGATGGTTCGAAAATATTATTGACCACAAAGCAAACTTTTCTCTGGACAATACTGAAATACTCTGTTCAACTCACGAAGAGGCAGACACACGAATATTATTGCATATAATGTCAGCTAAATCAGAAGGCTTCACTAGATGTATTGTAGATACTGATGTTCTAATTCTTTTAGCATATTTTAAGAACTTTTTAACTAAAGAAGTATGGATAAAGACAGGTATTGAAGAAGCTAAGCGATTTATTCCTGTACACAAAATCAATCTTGGGTCGAACTTATTGAAAAGTTTACCATCTTTCCATGCTCTAACAGGATGTGAAAGCACTAGTCAATTTGCTGGACTGGGCAAAAAATCATGCTGGAAAATATTTTTATCCCATCACGCATTTCTAAAAGACGTAGGAACTTCGGAAATGGTGGACACCCTCTTTAATCAAATGCACAAATTTGTTCTAAAACTCTATACAGACATTGATGACGTTGACTGCATAGATACTCTAAGAGGTATTTTAGCTTCTTCTAGAAATATCCGAAAATTACCTCCAACTAGAGATAGCTTACTATTGCATTGCCAGAGGGTAAACTACCAGACACACATTTGGTTACGTAGCTTAGAATCTACACCTGCCACTTTGGACCCTTTACAAAATGGTTGGGAGATGCAAAACGACGAATTACAACCAGTACTTACAACATTATCAGAGTTTCCTTTACACACGGATTTATTAACTTCATGTAATTGTTTAAAAGGTATAAACATGTAATAAATTTTATTTTTGTTTAAATACTATGTAATTGCTTTTTAGGTAGCAAATCAAGAAACTGTTGGTGCATAAAGTTAGAGGTAGCATGTATTGGATCATGCAAGTGACTTGGACAAAGTTGTAATAATATGATACAACAAAATGTGGTATCAGATATGGATTCCAGTTCCGAAAGTGATTAAAATTTCAAACTTTTATGCTAAAACCAAAATAGACATTAAAAACTTTTTGAATATTTCAATAATGATAGTAACTAATTGACGATTTTAATTGACTATTAACATTTTATGGTAAATTAAAAGAGTTCCTTTATGACTAAAGAACTAAAAATCACGATTAGAATATCTAAGAAGAGTATTAGTTGCATACATTTGGGAAATAACGGGAAGCGCGGGGTGCGTTTGAGGGTACAGATTGCATTGAGTGCGCCGCGTTTTTAGTGACATCCTCCTAATCAAAATTAAGTTTCTCGCTTATTATCCAGCCAATTTTAGCAAACAAAAAACTATTAGAAGCTGAAAATAAAGGGCTATTTTCTTTGTTTCGGGGTATTTTTTTATTAGAGTTCTTGTTTCGCCGCAATGGTGATTAATAACAATTGAAAAGTGTCTACTGTTACCGTTTAGCCACAAATCACAGAAAAAAATTCATTGTCTATTTAAACTAATGTAATTTTTGAAAAGAAAACTTTTTTTTTGTTAGTTTCCGTTGATACTAGAAGATCCGCTTTTAACCAGTTGATAGAACTCGTCTTGGGGAATAAATTGTTTTTTTAAATTTTTTTAACAAAAATGCTCCCCCCACCCTTCCCTTCGTCGCTATTTTTATACTGCCGGGTAGATTCGACTTAGGAAGGGATACACTATCATATAAATATGTCAAATCATTTTAAAAAAGAGTTGCACACAGGTTGAACGATAGAGATCAAATTGCACTATACTATCGGTAAGTAGTGTTGGGTGTATGGGTTTTCGTTGGAAAGAAAAAACCAATAGAAAGCTTTTAATCGAAAGGTAGGACTTTTGTCACATGAGAGTGTCATTTACGTCTCATCAAAAGTTACAGTTACAGAAATGAAAAAAGACCGATTATACAGATTCGGCAAATAATTATCTTCCGTATAGCCATTCTGTAAGTGGAAGAGAGAATAACAGAGAGAAAATGTCTAGAAAAGTGGATGTTTCGTGGAAGGGAAGTAGCTGTTCTTTCTTGGATATACAGGTTCGGCAAATATTTATCTTCCATATGTAGAATCTCGTAGTAGCAACACATACATAAAATTATATACAGAGTGAGTTTTAAGTATGGTGATATTTATGGTGGTATTTACATCGTTGTGAGATCTTTCCTTTTTTCGGAATAATAATGAACTTTGTTATTTCAAATGGATCACCTGTATATTTTTCGCCTTTTGAAATCCTTAAGAAATACTGATTATTTTTCATGTAATGTTCCCTATACCTAAATGCCATAATTTCGGAGTTATAGCTACATGGCTATGACTGCTACAATAAATTAGTATTGTTGGTGTTAATTGAAAATCACAATGGATTGTATATCTCAGAAATAATTGAGATTTTAATGATATTAGGATATGCGTAGAAGTCAACAAGAAACGTGTAATATCTTTAATAATTCACGTAAAATATCGTTAAAATGATAGTTTTAATTGACTTTAAAACAATGTGTGATTCAATTTGACACTTTGAAAACATAATATCGTCTTGTACATCGTTTATACTAACTGTACACCAAAAATCAGCCGCACGAAATGGTCATTTTCGGTCTATATTTCCCGGCCTAGACAAGCGTGTTGACCGCTTCATGAAAAAAATAAGAAATAAGAAAATCTAGCTCCAATAATGTTGGAATAATGGTTTATTATACAGCTTGGCCACAGCAACGAGTGGCCGGGTATTAGCTAGTTCATTTATAAAAATTATATGGGCCAATCTGTCTATGCAAAATATGCAATTAGTTTCATGTATTATAAAAACTGGAGACCAAAGTATCCCTTAGCACAATCAACTTTTTATTGGCACCTATAACCATAAATCTAGTTATAAAAAAAGATTAATAAATAAATAGATATTCATGCACAAGTAGGGCACGAGCATTTCTAATTCCTTACAATCGTTAATTTCTATAACACCAAGTTTATGATTAATGGGCACTTTACAAATGAAATGGTTTACCAATAAACTGATTGGCTAAGTTATTTTCAGTTAAAGTGATTCTTACCGCTTTTTTTTATTATACATCAACTGCGTTTTAAAAACCAGAAATTATTTAATACAAGGACGACTCAAATGTGATTTTTTTCTTGTTGTATACAGGGTGATCAGCTTATACTCCGGAGATCGATACCTCCGTTATCTAGTACCATATAGAAGTTATAGATAAAGTGAAACCACACATTTCAAAACTATTTTCTAAAATACAGGGTGTTTCATGCAATTACAACATATCAAAGTAAGGGTTTTTAAATGGAACATATTATTATTGAATTTCAACTAATTTAATTTTTCCCAATTCGGCAATGTAGGGTTTTACTAGGTTCTACTGGATACTTTTAAAGGTATCGCCACTTTTATGTGAACATGTTTATGAAATGGTCAGCTTTTATTATTTAAAATCAACGACTGATGGTTAATATTTCAAGGCCAAAGGATTTTCATGCTAGTCTAGTTTAATTGCAATTTATCACATTTTTGATACAAGATATCCATCATTTTCTCGCTTATTTGAAATGGAACAACTGTATTTCATATCATATTCAAAAACTTGAATTGTTTGTTCCAGAATCATAAGTTGTAGACTTCAAAGCAGCCTGCCTATCAGACGCAATAAATATTCAGGCCGAGTTGAGGCACTCTTCAGCTGAACTACATTGTTGTACATTCTCTTATGACATCACCTTCATTCTTTTTTAATATATTCGTTTTATTATATTTGTTCCAACATTTTTTGGATCTTCAAATTTTTTGCCACCCATTATAAACAAAATAATCAACTTTCAAAAAAAAGTTGACGTTATCTTCTCAAGTACACATATAAAAAAGGTCTAAGAAGTGAAAAATGTTTAAGTCAATTATTTAAACAATTATCATTCTCTTCAATCAACACGGAAGTCTATAATATGGATAGAGTTCCGAGAGTTGGGACTATTTAAAGGAAATTTCCACCTTTTTAAGAATCTTTTTTCAGATTTCGATTAACTCTTATAGTTTCAGAGTTATTCGCGAAAAACTAATTGTCTTTTTTTCATCTTAATTTGTTTAAAACTCTAGCAATTTTTTATCTACTAAAAAAAATTTGAATACATTTTTGTAGACGTCATACTGAATCCAATGAGCTATTGCTCTTATTTTTAGAAGCTATTACCTTTTTAAACTTGTGAAATGGATTATAATTGCATTGAGTGCCAATCACTACTGTTGTGTTACTCTGTGCCATTCTTGTTCTTAAAAGGATGTTAACAAAGAGTTGAGTTTTCATGCATTTCCTTCTTAAAAGGGCTAACGTATTTGTTTTAAAACTGGGCCGGTTTTTGGTTCAGATAATATTTATGTTACTTTTGTGACTATTTAATTTAGGTTCGTATCTGTTACATTGTTTTATTTGTGGCTTTAATATTGAATATTTAATAGAACAATAAAGTAGACTTTTGAATTGTGTGATTTTATTGTAAAAAGGTTTACAAGCATAATTCCAAAACATGAGCTCTTTAAGTAGATTCTCATATAAGAGCAACAGTGAGCACTATAAATTCAGCTGATGCAGTTTTTCTGTGCCCTGATTTGGAGTTATGATTTCGATTTCGAAGGAAACTTAATTGGTCTGGCGTATGTAGATTTATTGAAAAATAGTATTATACAAAAGTTGGCTCGTTTATTGCCAAATCCAAGTAAGTATTTTCAATTACATTTTAATGTAGAAATTTCATTATTCGAAACTTTCAGACAATAACAATATCCCAAACGACAATATTTGGCTCCACCTCACTATGCGCGTGTGGTGAGGCAATACCTAAAGAATGTGTTTCCCAGCAGATGGATTGGAAGGCGTGGTTTTATCGAATGGCCTCCGCGATCACCCGACATGAATCCTTTAGACTATTTCCTGTGGAGTCACTTAAAAAACATCGTTCATAAAACAAAACCTGCCAATATTCAGGAATTAAAAGATAGGATCACCACAGAGATAAGAAGAATTGAGCAGTAAGGGATGTTGCAAAATGTATTGCAAAGTTTTAAAAATTGCATGGCTTGTTGTATTGAAGTAAACGGACAACATTTTGAGAATCTGCTGTAATCGCCTTTATTGTATGTTTCCTAAAATTCCTAATTTTTCTACTACTCAAATGTGGACATGCCTGAAACATCCATTCAAAGATTTGTCTTCAGTTGCTGTAGCTATAACTCCGAAATTAGGTATAGGGAACATTACATGAAAAATAATCTGTATTTCTTAATAAAGGCAAAAGATATTCAGGGTTATTCATTTGAAATAACAAAGTTCATTATTATTCCGGAAAAAGGAAAGATCTGACAACAATGTAAATAGAAATACCACCATAATATCCTCCATATCACAAGTTTCTTGCACACCAAAATCTACAAAAATCGTGCGATCCGTTTCCGAGATAATTGAGGCGTTCCATACTTAAAACTCACTCTGTATGTGTCCAAGAGAGTACTTCCCCTCCACGAAGCACCAACTTCTCTAGACATTGTCTCTTCGTTATTCTATAGCTTCCTCTCTTCCACTCACAGAATGGCTAAACGGAACATAATTATTATTTGCCGAATCTTTCAGTATAGATAAATAGACCAAACTAAAACCCATGTAAAATTCCTATGGTGAAATTACCCTCAGCATAAATTGCATTATGTTCCATAGATGCAACAAAGTATAAGAAATCAGATCAATCACAGTCACTAAAATGACTTACCTACCTCGTCTTCATTCAATGGTTTCTATCTCCAAATAAGGCCATGTTAACAACAATATGTGGTAGGCGACTTAGACATTTAATTAACAAAATGTACATATTGTCATAATACTGGAATGCAATATGTCACGATTCTATTTAAACGATATTAACCAATGTTCATTTTTGTTAGAGATAATTTTAATTGTGTTTTTCGAAACGACAATAAAAACGGCCATTCGATCGTAACGTAAGTACAGGTAATAATATGTAGCTGACAAAACAGTTTTAAGTTCTTACTGCATCTCAAAAATAGATTTATTGTATACACAATTAGAATGTTTTAAAATAGGTTCCAGGAGTTGCTTCCTTCCTACTATTATTCAAACAAAAATTGAAATCCAAACAATAACGCGTTGGCATTGTTGTGTAGTATCACTTAAGCAATAGAGATACCTACTCGGAAGTGTGTTTAGCCTGGAGAAAAGATACATTTAACTTATACTTATAAAATCAATACTGAATAGTGTTAGAAGTTATAATTAAAAAGAAAATATATTATACCTGAAACAGTTCACCATTCGAGATGTATCCGTCATTATCCATATCGTAAATTCTAAAAGCGAATCTTAGCTTTGAAAGCTTATCACCTTTAACACTGAACTGGGAGACTCCCTGAATGAATTCTAAAATAAAACAGTCTTTTAGATTTGTATATCAAAACCACAATAATTGGATCTAAGTTCTTAATAATTACAATATGCTGGTGAAGTTTGTTGATCAAAAAATAGTACCAAATGTATAAATTGTACGAATTTTAAATTATAACAAATATTGGTATTTACTTAATTACAGTTTCCTGTAAAAATTGTCATATTTTAGTAAAACGTGATCAATAGACGTCAAAGATAATAATTTAATAACGTTTTACAAAATTTTGAAAAATATTCAAAAGGAAAATATAGTGATTCAACCCTATGACAAAAATCCAAAAAAGCAGTTCTGTCTTTTTTGACTAAATTTCCTTTTATTTTCTTCTACACATTCGGAACTATCTAACCAACGGCATAGACCACCAAAAATATTTGGTAAATAGATAATAACACATGATTTTTTAATCAGCATTGTGATGTGGATGGATTTGTTGTTTGTATAGTTTTTACAGAGGCTTTTTCTACTTTGTCTGTTTTTGGATATGGAAATACAAAAAATAGGTAGGTAGACTTCATATTATTTACATTTTCATCAGAATGGGGTGTAACATGTCCTATAAGTAAAGTAAAAAAGAACAACGATCATCTTATTTTGTTATTTTGAAAAATGAAAATGCATTGAAGTTTTAAATAGGAAGTCCTTCCTACAGAAAAATAAAGTGTAGTGTTTCTACTTTCAATTTCCATACTTCTTCCAACATCCAAGCAGAAGAAGCATTCTTATAAAATATATTTTTTTATAAAGTTTATAATTAGGTACTACATTATTTTATTTTAACCAGCCACTGCATTAAAAATAACCTATCTGCAAAACACTAGAAAAGTTATTCGATCCAAGAATTACCGGTTAGTGAAATTGTCTGAAAATCGGATAATTATCCTCACATTGACAACACTGATGCAGCCACTAAAATTGATGTATATTGATAAAATCATTCGGTCATATTATCTAGATTATGTTTACAATTAGTAAAGTACTATCGTTAACCTTGGTTCCTGATTGGCTGGTTGCGATGACCTTTCTTTTAGTTCGCATATTTTCCAGGGCTCTTGTTTGCCTCTGTCGACACCAGATTGGTTCAAATTCTACTAATTCAAATTTAATAATATGGCGCTTTTTGACATTTGGATAATAGATTTTATTTTATAAACATACGTACCCTTAAAATCAACTTCCCCGTTGCCATCTGCATCAAATATGTCAATTACGCGTTGTACTAGTGGATTCTGCTGTAGTTCCGGCAAAGACATAAACTCATCGATGCTTAGAGCTCCTGAATTATCCAGATCTAATTTTCTAAACCTTTTTCCAAGACGCCGAATTTCATCGGCATCAACTGCGAAAAAAAAGCAACGTGCAATAAAATCGAACGGGTGAAGAATAAACTCAACATTTTACGTGATTGTAACACGATAGGAAGAATTACCCGGAAAACAACAAAAAGCTTTATCACTTTTATATATGAAACCACAAGGCCCTCCCATATAGCAATTTTAGATTTAGCCGCAAAAGTAATTATGAAATAAAAACACTAGAAAATTGAATACGTGGAAAACGGTTTTTAAAATATTGCATTTTTTTTATTCAATATTAGTTCTGTTCCAACCGCAATCAGAAACTGTCAGAAACGATCAGAGAATAGTCGACCACTGGAATCAGAGATAGGAATTACGCAAAAGTAAACTCGTTGTTTGCTATGACCAGTTATTCTCTGATCGTTTCTGATTGCGGTTGGAACAGACCTATTATCATCAAGTGTCGTTTAAAAAACCTAATCCCCAAGGCTTTTTCAAAATCAATGTTATACTAACTTGCAAAACATAGTTTAAAGTTTCGTATTATTTAAAATCATTTCAAACGACCTCTATATAGCGCGCCAAAGCGGTTGACGTCATTTAGTATGATGTCCAGCTGTGTACGCGTGTATCGATCACCGGCCACAGCAGTGATGCCAATTGGAGGAATTTTTGGGGTTTCTTAGGCACATTTTCGACGTATTTTTTAAACTGCATTATAAAATTATTGTTATTCGGATAATTTACATCAAAATGATATAACATGTCTCAATTATCCTGAGCCACAAAATGTATTGAAACTACACACCTATTTTAAATATTGTATATTTATGAAGTTTCTTTAAATATACAATTATTTTTTTTACTACGGCGAAGAATTGAGTAAAAGAATAAAAATATGGTTGTTTCATTTGAAAAAAATTGAGATATTTGTCATTTGTGAAGTAGAACCCTGTATACAAAAAAGAAGTTTTCGATATGTCACCAATTACCTTGATCGTCATACTAATCAAACCGACAAGATGTTTTTTATTTGGTACTGGGGATGTTCACACAGAATTTTCAATATGAATGTCTACAACTGTCAATTTTTTATTACAAAAATTAATATCTCGATAAGTATAAATTATACACAGTGTGGAAACCACTTATGGAATAAAATTCTTTGTCATTATTTTAGAAAATTATAAAAAATGCCGAGACACGTCAACTTTTGAATTGAGTTGTGCGTTATGTAAACATAAATTTAAATGTTCAGGGTGATTTACGCAAGTATGCCATAGTCGGTGTTGTTTTTTTTTCAATGAAACACCCTGTATATTTGCATATTTTTGAAATCCTCTTAATGAACCGATTCCAACAAACTGAATAATGTATGGTCAATTATGAATTATACAGGGTGAAATTTTAAAATTAATAATTTATTACACTTGAAATATTGGTACTTTTTTATATTAGCTAAATATGGATTTATCAAAAATCTAAACTAACTAATTATTAGACGTATTTGTATATTAAACAAACCTGCTTCCCCATGAATTTTATCATAAATACCTAAAAATTGCCTAAAAACGCCAATAATTAGACAAAATCGGTAAATAATGTGGATTGTTTTCTATTCTGTCAGTTGTTGATGTGTTAACAGTTTATACCGAAAAAGTAAAATCTTTGTCAAACACTCTTTCCTTGTCGACATAACAATGAAATATTTAACTGAGACTAACCGAATTGAGATTTTAATGATGATCGGGTACGGGGATAACTGCAGAAGTCAAGTTGAATGGCAAACTTATTTAATCACAGTTATCCCGAATTGCCTAATATTTCACAAAGTACTGTCTCTAAAATTCATGCACAATTCAGAGAACTTGGACATGTCAAACCATTGAAAAGAAAACCACAGTTTGTTGAAGATGATGTGAAAGTGGATATTTTGTTAAGTGTCGAAGAGAATCCAAATTCAAGTACACGTCAAATTGCCCGTGAAAATAATGTTAGTCATACAACTGTTCTAAGATGTCTTCATAAAGAAAAACTTCATCCCTACAAATTAACTTTTGTGCAGGAGTTAACAGAAGACGATCCAGATCGTAGAATGGATTTCTGCGAAAGATTGATGAATAAGCTGAACAGAAATGAGATAGCTCTTGGTAACATTCTTTTTTCTGACGAATCAACATTCACATTGAATGGAGAGGTAAACCGACAGAACTGTAGATATTGGTCAGCAGAGAATCCTAATTGGTTGCGTGAGACACATACTCAGTACCCTCAAAAGGTGAACGTTTGGGCCGGTATCATAGGCGACCATATTATTGGTCCTATATTTATAGATGGAAATTTGACGGCTGAAAAATATTTAAATATGCTTAGAAATGAAGTTATTCCTGCGTTGGCAAACTTATATCCCAACGCAATAGATCCTAGCTTACCGAATGAAAATGTTTGGTTCCAGCAAGACGGGGCAACACCCCATTATGCTTTAATGGTAAGAACTTATTTAGATGAAATCTTCTCTAATAAATGGATTGGACGAAGAGGTACTATTGAGTGGCCAGCTAGATCGCCAGACCTTACGCCGTTAGATTTTTTTCTGTGGGGTTATCTCAAGAACAAAGTATATGCAACACAACCAACTAGCATTGTAGACCTCAAAGACAGGATAACTACAGAAATACGGAATATTTCACCTCAAATTTTAAACAAAGTTAAGGAGGAGTTCTATAGGAGACTGTGCTATTGCCAACAACTAGGTGGAGAACATTTTGAGCATTTATTTTAATGTATTAAAATCAAATACATCAGGTATTTTATGTATGTGTTTAATAACTGTAAAAATAAAAATTTCACCCTGTATAATTCATAATTGACCATACATTATTTAGTTTGTTAAAATCGGTTCATCAAGGGGATTTCAAAAATATGCAAATATACAGGGTGTTTCATTAAAAAAAACAAAACCGACTATGACATACTTGCGTGAATCACCCTGTACATTTAAATTTATGTTTACATAACGCACAACTCAATTCAAAAGTTGACGTGTCTCGGCATTTTTTATAATTTTCTAAAATAATGACATAAAGAATTTTATTCCATAAGTGGTTTCCACTCTGTATATATATATATATATATATATAGAGGGTATTCTACACAAAGCGACATTAAAATATAATGTAGTATCCGAAAAGTTAATAATATACGGGGTGTTACATTTAAAATAAAAAAGTTGTCGTTCACTTTGGGTATAACCGGAAGTGACATGTATATCAAAATATGTTTCATAAATTCGCCATAACTTGTTCTCCATCTACGCCAATTTTTATAGAAATCATGTGAGTTGTCTCCAATGTATAGATAGTGTAAGCTAAAAATTGCTTAAAAAACAAGTCATCGAAACAAATAAATTATCAAAAAATTCAAAAATTTACTTATGAACATATGGGCCGACTAAAAGTTAAGAAATGATCCGTTTCACGTCAACCGCACATTATAAAGACAAACGAATTTTTTTGTTCTGACAGAGAAACCGCGGCACGCTGCCGAAAATGTTCATGTCAACACGAACTTTTTTGTATGAGAATGAGATTTTCTATCTAAATCTAGACAACAAATATTTTTGGCGAGTGGAGAAAAATAATGAAAATAAGTGGTTTTAAAGTTCATTGTTATATATACTTATCTTTCCGAGTAATAGTTAATTTTGTTATAGAATTGGATTGAGCAAAAGTTAAGAATATATGAGTCACATAAAATAAATCAACATGCAATTGCCAAGCCAAAAAACCAAAGAGAAATATATAATTCAATAACATTCACACAAGTACTATATTTTTCTACTTTTCATTTACAAATATTTCCCATAATACTACTCTTTCATAGAAGTCAAGTTTACATCCACCAGTGCAAAAAATTATATTCAGAGGTTTCAAGTAATAAGTATTTTACAAGAAGTGAAAGTAGGTCATAAAAAATGTACATGAAGAAGTAAAAGAGCAAGTATGGGAGAATAAAATCAGCTTAAGGAAATAAAACATTGCAAGTAAAATAAAACGAGGATTAAACTCAGTTCAATAATATTTAGATTAGTGTACACTATTATAATCAAACAATAAATATCAATCAACCATTTGATGTATGCAAATGACAGGAGCTCCCATTAGTATGAGTAGAAGAAAGAGGAAAAATTAAATACCGAAAATATTATGAATTGTATGAAAATATGCATCAAACCTCAATTTTAGGAAACAACAGTTTTTTAGAACAAACACAATATCCAACCTTCCCCTATAGAACATTGGAAGTATGAATCTTAATGGGTTCTGCTTCAACAATGTAGATAATTTAAAAGAAAAATTCTTTGAATTTAGCTTGTTTTGTCTTAAAAAACTAGATGTTTCAATAGAGTAATTAGCCATGCATTTACCATGTATTAAAAAGTAATAATGAGTAATGAGAAAATTAAAGACAGTAATTAATGCATTACATACAAATGAAACAATTTATTTTTCATATAAATGAAAAATAATTGTATTTTAGATAGAATTTTTTATTCATACCAGAAAGTTTAAGCTCCAGGGTTTAGCTTTCTTAAGTGGATAAAACATGACTAAAATACCTATTGGTAGAATAGGTACCTACAAAGTTTTATCCACAATTCCACTGATTTAGAATCAGAAATTATCTAACGACATATTCTTATTATACACTTATCGAAAATGTAGTTCATAACCACTTTGTCAAAAGTGCCTTGCAGAGTTGCTTAAACCGCAACCGCTACTGTGTGGTATCACATTACTTACATTATTTAGGTTTATGTTATTGTCTTAAACATTTTAAATACGGACCTGGGCCCTTGTATACCTCTCAGAAACTGATGCTTCTGCAACTCAGTAATATTAGTGGTAGCCTGGTACTTGGACGTAGCAGTTTAGAACAAGTTTTGGCCGCGCGCGGCCAGTTCAAAATTAGCAACTAATTGGCAATGATGACAGAATGGTTACCAATGTCCAGCCAAAATAAAAAGAAAAACATTCTATATGTGTCGTGAGTGACAAAAACCCATCTGCTTGGAACAGGCCAAAAAAATGTGTGACCCTTGTGTTGAAGCTTTAAAAAAATAATTGCAATGTATTTTGTTTATATTTTGAGAGTGTATACACTTTGTTTTTGTTAGAATATATTTTGTTTTGTTATAACTTATTAATATTTTACTTCAATTTTGAAAGTTTGATTTTTTTTCCATCAACCAAAATCTCAAAATGCTTAGCGGTATCACATACCACACGGTAGCTTAAGTGTAACAATTTTCACGGTAGCGGTTGCGGGTTGAGTTATATTGAAGATTTCATATTATCTAGTAATAAGCTTGATATTGCAAAGGAAGATCCAAGATACTCCTGATTCCTGATACTAGTAGTTGCTTACAAGAGGAGTGGTATTTTAAATCCTTCATAAGTGTGAATAAAACTCCAATTATAATGTGATTGTGGATACAACTACAATATTAGTGCTAAGTTCAACTACTAAAATATACACTAAATATTTTTAATGTTTTTCAAAACATTTTTAGGACTAAATATTCATGATGTGATTATTAATGTTATAAATGAAACTAACTGTTTCTAATTAATTCCACTATTTAATTGAAAGATTTATGAAAATTATTAAAGGATATTGATAATTATTTCGATATTGACATATCATCGTCAGAATGACAGAAGTTACATTTTATGTGATACCTACTTGATGTTTAATATTTTGGCTAGACCAAATAGTAAGTGACCTATCTTAGGATTGACTTAATATATATGAATAGAAAAAAGAAGAAGATATGATTTTACAAATATTAAAGCTTAGGTATTATTAGCCCTATGGGGATATCCTGGATATCTTTTTCCCATTTAAGATCAGTATAACTGTGCAATGATATAAGAATATAAGGAAAACTATATCTGCTAATCTTTCCAATTGTTACTTAAGAAGACAATTTAATAGTGGAGAGCTCCCTAGATTTATCTGTTCATTGACAACTTCATATTGTGGGTCTCTTAAGTGTCTTCTTATTTCTAGTTCTTCAAGGAAATCTAGTTCTTGTTTCTTATCACAAATATGAAGTACTTCTAGTTCTGTGTTAGGTGTTAATGAATGTTTTGTGTCAAGAAGGTGTTTTGCGTAATGTGATTTATCTGGCTGTTTTAATCTGTATGCTCGTGAGTGTTCATTGTATCTAATTTCAAAATTTCGAATTGTTTGACCAATATAGACAGCATTACATTCTGGACATTTAAGTTTATATACTCCAGACTTTTTTAATGGGGGTATTTTTGTTTTTACATTTAACAATTTTTTACTTACATTGTTTTCTGTTTTAAAAGAAATTGCTGTATTTGTTGAACAAGATATTATCTTTGAAATATTATTAGAAATATTACCAGCATATGTGATGGTTTTGTAAAAATTCTAAGGGCTGACCCAACAAAAAAGTTTTCTAATAATGTTAGAGAGATTGTCAATAGTTCAAATTATGTTTTAAATGATTATGAGAAAAAATACATGATTAATAAAAATCCTCAGTCTCCACAATTATATGGAACTGTTAAATTACATAAAGTATCGAAACCAATTAGACCTGTAGTTTCTTACGTTAATACTCCTAATAATAAGTTAGCTAAAAAACTAAACAATATACTTAATAGCTATGGAGGTATATCTAAATACTCAATTGAAAATTCAATAGAACTAATCAAAAAATTAAAAACATACAAATTACAAGATAACTCTAAACTTATTTCATTTGATGTTACCAATATGTTCTCTAAAATTCCTCCTAAAGAATGCATAACACTTGTTAAAAAATTACTAGAGGATAAAAATATCAATCCAGGAATAATATCAGATATACTTAATTTGTTTGATGTATGTATTAATCAGAATTATTTTACTTTTGATAATAAGGTATATATTCAAAATGAAGGTTTACCAATGGGAAGCCCCATATCACCAATTTTAGCAAACATTTTTATGGACAGTTTAGAAAGAAAAATCTTTGAATGTAACATTTCAAAAAATATATTATTTTGGTATAGGTATGTAGATGACATATTAGCTTGTTTTGTAGGTAGTGAACGACAATTAGATATATTGTTCAATCATATTAATAATTTACATCCGAAAATTAAATTTACATTAGAAGTTGAAGAAAATAACTCAATCAATTTTCTTGATATTAAAATTCAAAGAGTCAATAATATACTTGATTTTTCAATTTACAGAAAACCATCACATACTGATGTGACTATACCATATAGTTCCAATCATCCCATGTCACATAAATTAGCAGCATATAATTCAATGATACATAGAGCATTTTCAGTTCCTATGAACAAATATAATTTTGATAGAGAAATTAATATAATTAAGCAAATAGCCACATCCAACGGTTATCCATTACATATAATAAATAAATTAATTAATAAAAAAGAGGAAAAAGTGGCATTACAATTAATATTTCCTGAAAATAATAGGGAAATACAAAATTACAAAACCATCACATATGCTGGTAATATTTCTAATAATATTTCAAAGATAATATCTTGTTCAACAAATACAGCAATTTCTTTTAAAACAGAAAACAATGTAAGTAAAAAATTGTTAAATGTAAAAACAAAAATACCCCCATTAAAAAAGTCTGGAGTATATAAACTTAAATGTCCAGAATGTAATGCTGTCTATATTGGTCAAACAATTCGAAATTTTGAAATTAGATACAATGAACACTCACGAGCATACAGATTAAAACAGTCAGATAAATCACATTACGCAAAACACCTTCTTGACACAAAACATTCATTAACACCTAACACAGAACTAGAAGTACTGCATATTTATGATAAGAAACAAGAACTAGATTTCCTTGAAGAACTAGAAATAAGAAGACACTTAAGAGACCCACAATATGAAGTTGTCAATGAACAGATAAATCTAGGGAGCTCTCCACTAATAAATTGTCTTCTTAAGTAACTATTGTAAAGATCAGCAGATATAGTTTTCCTTGGTTTTCTATATCATTGCACAGTTATACTGATCTTAAATGGGAAAAAGATATCCAGGATATCCCCATAGGGCTAATAATACCTAAGCTTTAATATTTGTAAAATCATATCTTCTTCTTTTTTCTATTCATATATATTAAGTCCATCACAAGATAGGTCACTTACTATTTGGTCTAGCCAAAATATTAAACATCAAGTAGGTATCAAATAAAATGTAACTTCTGTCATTCTGATGACGATATGTCAATATCGAAATAATTATCAATATCCTTTAATAATTTTCATAAATCTTTCAATTAAATAGTGGAATTAATTAGAAACAGTTAGTTTCATTTATAACATTAATATGAGTAGATTCCACAAAGTAAGGGTCCAAACAGTAAATTCAATGATGTGATTAAATACCTACAATACCTAAAAAAACTTTATGCAAAAAAAACAACAACCAAACGAGTCAGTTCACGAAATAATACATAAACCTTGACAACCGATTATTAAGTAGTTTAAAACACAAATAATTTGACAAATTACGTGCTAGAAATGTGGGCATGCATTATTCAAATATAAATTAACTTACAGTTAGAGCATAGCTCCATGGGTAGAGAGCTCTCGTTACCCTGAAAAACATTTTCTTATAAAATAATGCAAAAAATCTGGGTAAAAAAATGGGGAATATTAAAATGGGCTTGTCCCTGAAAACTAGGCTAAACCAGTGCAACCTTGAGGTATGCCAAATTTAAAGAGTGCAAGTTAATTTTAATTAATATTATCACAATCAATGCTTAATCTATTAAATAAAATATTTACCATGGTCTGCTCCTACCAATATAACTTCTAATTGATTTATGATTCTTTTTAATGATCGACAAACCTAGGATAAATAATTTACCTTAGTTTGTAAAACCCTAAGAGAGGTCGCTTACTTTGTGACGTCGATGACAGGTGGCGTAAAAATTAAAAAACGTTTCGTTAAATATTCATTCTAATCAATCTTATTATTATTTGAATCACATAGTGATTTTATATTATCTCCATGTCATTTTATACCAAAATTTTAATTTATAGAGAAAATAATTCAAATTATTGTTTTTCATGCACATAATTATTTCTGTGTGTTGTACACTATCAATGAAATAGAACTACTAATGCTGCCTATTCAAAGAGTTAGTAAGAGAAAGAAAGAGCGTGCTTCTGCAATCAAAGAATGTGGTGTATTCTTTTGCTGCAATACAGAACGTTGTCTCTGACAGAACACTATCCTTTTATGACATTGTTTTGATTTTCGACAGATGTTTTTTGTTTGTCCGACAAAAGTGTCAAGCTTTCCCGGTGATGGGCGTATAAACGTATAAGTTGATTATTTTACAATCAATTTAATATTTCAAATTACGCCCAATTAAAGTTTAAGTACTAGTATTAATATTTACTGTTATATATCCATTGTGCAACCAAAATTGAAGTACATGTAATAATATTTATATTATTTAAATTGTGTATTCCATATTAGGTATCAAGATTTTATGTGAGTAAATAATCCATATATTTGAATTATGGCGTGGAGATTTAAAGCAAGTAAATACAAAAATGCTGCCCCTATTGTCCCTAAACCGGAAAACTATGTTAGAGATATCAGTGTGGGCTCCTATCAAACTTATGGAAACAATATTGCTGCTTCAGCCAAATTCATGGCATTCAATTGGGATCACACTGGGTCCAGTTTGGCTGTGCTACCATTAGATGATTATGGTAGAAAAGGAAAATTATTGCCTCTTCTGCATGCTCATTCTGATACTGTGACTGATATTTCTTTTTCTCCATTCCACGATGGGCTGTTAGCTACTGGCTCTCAAGACTGCTTGGTAAAAATATGGAACATTCCCAAAGAAGGCTTGCAAGTAGGTTACTGAAACTTTAGCGCAGTATACTTAATTTTATTGGTTATAAGTATTACTATAACATTTATAATAATTTTAGGAATCCATCAATAATGCAGAATCTACATTTTCCCATAAACAGCGTAGAGTAGAATTGGTTGGGTTTCATCCAACAGCTGATTTCCTTCTTCATTCCACCTCTTTCACTACTTTAACCTTATGGGATTTGTTAACAGAGCAAGAAGTGTTTTCAAATTCTGATGCCTCAGAAGTTATTCAATCTGTTAGTTGGAAAAGGGATGGAACTCTACTGGCTACTTCAGCAAAAGATAAACAAGTGAGTCATACTCTCAATAACAACAAATATCTGCATTTTTAAGATTGAAATACTAAAAGGATTGAAGTTATTGCAAACTTCTTTCAATCACAAAAACGGTCCCTGCGATCAGATTTCATTAACTTCCTTCATTTAAACTGAGATTTTTAATTCATTTAAACATATTTTTCTTCGCATCTTTGTAGAGTTTAATGACTTTTAATTTATTGTGACTTGATATTTGAAATGGTTCTGATCCGATGATTTTTATCAGTCCATAAAAAATGAATTTTTTGTCTACTGATTGCACATTTTTGATATGAGGCCATATAAAATTGTCTAGATCAGGTTTTAAGAACTTTATTAAGTATTCATTTTCAAATATATTTATAAGTCTGCCAATTATCTTCATATGCCACTGCATAATAATTTTCTAACTCAAGTAAAATTTCTTTCCCTTTCTTATTATCTTGTCCATTTTTGCCCTCAATATCATCAAATTCTTCATTGTCAGACTCGCTTGATGATTCATATTCAGTTGTTATCTCAGATTCGACCAGTTCATTTCTAAATTTTTTAGATCGCTAACTTTTTTGTAGGTCTTTTTTTAATTATTACTGGAAGTAGTAAATTTATTTTACCAAGCTATTAATTGAGAATTCCCCTGATTACAATATTTATGTCCCATACATAAATTATTATGGGTCTGGTGAACTTTACAGAACCACTGATTTTCCATAAAATGATAGAACACACCCCAAATTATTATTTTTTGTGTCATTTACTTATTCAGTTATAACACTAAATAAAATTGTAACTGATTTTGTCATGATTTTAAAAATAATCAAGTTCAGTTATCTGAAGTACTCAATTTATTTTTAATGTAAAGCTTTCACTATTTTTTATAAAAAAAAATTTAGGTTCGAATTGTAGACCCTAGAATAGAAACCTCCTGCATACAATTCACAAACTCTCATCCAGGAATTAAAGATTCTAAAGTAGTTTGGCTTGGAGATCAAAACAAAATTTTAACTACTGGATTTGATGCTCAAAGATTAAGACAGGTGATTATAAGGGACCTTCGTAATATTGGTGAACCACAAAATACTTTAGAATTGGACTGTTCTACTGGCATACTCATTCCTCTCTATGATGCTGATACTGGTATGCTATTTTTAGCTGGAAAAGGTAAGTGCTGCCCTTGCTATATAATATGTATTGTAATAAATTATTTGTACTTTCAAGGAGACACAACTATTATGTATCTGGAAGTGACTGATAAGGATCCTTATCTCATAGAAGGTATTAGACATTCAGGAGAACAAACAAAAGGAGTTTGTTTAGTACCAAAACGTGCTTTAAATATAATGCAGGGAGAAGTAAATAGAATTTTACAACTAACTAGCTCTTCAGTAATTCCAGTGACTTATCAAGTACCTAGAAAAACATACAGGTTAGAATTGTAGTAGGAGTTTGTGTTAACATGATAAATCTTTGTTTTCTTTAGGGACTTTCATGCTGACATTTATCCAGACACTCCAGGCTATAAGACTGATTTAGTTTCAACTGACTGGTTTCAAGGAAAGGATATTCCATTACAAAAAATATCTTTGGATCCTGCAAAACGTGAGAATGGAGAGGAACCAATAGTGGTAAGTTAGTACAGCAATAAAATGTTTGTTATAAGGTATGTTTTAATAGTATATTGTGTCACAAGGACAGAAAATGAGCTTTAGCAGCCCGAGAATATTAGTTGCATGAGTGATCGTAGTGAAGCGAGGGCAGCTGATAGCTAAGGGCTGCTAAAGCGTTTCCTTTATGTGTGACACACAACTGTTTTTCGCCTACCGAATAAACCAAAAAATAGGAAAATGAACAAAAAACTTTGACATTCACTGACATTTAATTAAAAGATGTATGTGAAACGTCAAAGTACTCAAGTGAGAGATGGTAAAACACTTCAAAAACCGTGGCGTTTAGCCAAATATAATAACAAAAAGTCAATAAAATGATTCACCATTTTCAGAAGAATAGTGTCATTTTCCCAGTGCTAGATTTGAAAAATGTGTAGGTACTTCTGTAAAATGTTACTTAATGTATTGCTTCCTCCACTTTGTTAATTATTCTTAAATAAAATGCCAACATCCACTAGTTTTTAATTAATTATTATTTTTTGCATTAATTTAGATTCATCGAGGAACTTTACAACAAATGCGAGAAGAATACAATAATTTAAAATTGAATTCCAAACCTGAACCTCCTAAACCCAAATCGACTCCAGTTCAAAAACTAGATCCTCATCCTGTTAAAGGACTTATCAAGGATTTTGAGAAGGATAACAAGCAGATTGAAGAAGAAAAAAACAGTATTAATGTGAAAAACATTGACAGTGAAGCAGAAAAGGTAAATATATTGAATATACAATATATAATTTTTATTTATGATAATTTTTCATTTTTATTTTTAATTTCTTATGACTGGAAAAAACTGTTCCATAACATTTAATAACCATTTGCGTTTATTTGGTATTATATTAGATTTGAGATCCCAGTTAGTCTTCAAAATTACATAATATTTATAGCAATGTATTTCTTTATTTGAATTTTTATTATATAACTACTAATATATGAAATACCCCTATTTTCTTATTGAAAATACAAGTTTCTATTTATTGAAAAATGTTATTCATTGTTTTCACTTTAAAGATCGGAAACAATTTAAAAAATGTATTATACAGTTTCCATATTCGCGTTTTCACCATTAGGTTGTTAAAAAATATCTCCAAAACTGTTCAAAAGACAAGTATGAAATTTAGCAGCTCTAAACAGTTAAAGCTGATATACTTTTAAAATATCTCCAAAACTGTTCCAATGACAAGTACGAAATTTAACAGTTAAAACGATCAATTCTATAAGAAGTGTATGTGTTTTTTAACGTTCTGTTAATTGAATATAACCCAATTCCGATTCTATTATGTCAATATTTAAAGGATCCTTCAAAATCATTCATTTTAACGGTAGTTTTAAATGAAGGAGTGTTGACAGATTGAACTTGATTCATTTGAACTATTTAGCTTAGCTCGACAAGTAGATCAATGTGACTTCTGCAATACTGCGATTTGATGAAGCTGATCTGTGAGTGTTTGGTAACAGCCATAACCAAGAAAATGCAAATTATATAGCACTCAGAGATGTTTATTAACAAATATTGATCTTTGGCTATCGTTCATGTCTTCATATTAAATGTATGACTGAATGGCAAGTATCTTTATCGATTCAGAAAAGCTTAATGAATGTTCATATCAGGTAATTCGAAAGGATTCCAAGTATCGTGCAAATTTAAGTTCTGTAAATATTTTAAAGCTGGAGTTGTAAACTCTGCCATTCCCGTTGTTCGTTGCTCGTCGTGATTTCCTCGTTGCGGGCGATTAGTTATTCTCGAGTCGACTAATTTATATTGGTTTTACGTTGTTGGCGATGTTGAAATTTGATTGGTCACAAAGGTGACGCATGTCATACAACAGAAAAATTGACGCTACAGATTATTTAGGTTTTGTTATTGTGGCAGATATCAAGTCACTACAAGACACTAACTTCAGTTTTCATTGGCGGAACTGCGAATCACGAATAACAAGATATAAAATATGGTTATTTGAGAGAAACGACGAACAACTGTTTATAAACGCATGTATGTGATATCAATGCTTTATTTTCGAGCTGTGGGATCACGAAGAACGAATAACGAACAACAGAGTTTATAAACCCAGAGCTTATCATGCATACATAATAGTAAAACGGAGTTAGCAGATTCGTCTAATTGTTAACTATGCTTTAAAATATAACAGTTGCTTACAGGAACTGTTCCTATAAACAGTTAAAGCTGATATACTTTAAAAATGGGTGTAATATTAAATTTCACACTTCTAATTCAAACAGTTTTTGAGATATTGAACTGTTTAAATGTATCTTTGGAGGATAGAGACAAGGAGAACAAACTTATATGGAAGACCTATTGAAAAATTGTCCAGCGGTAAGTAGTAAATAACTGTCCCCAATTCCACCAAAATGGCTCTAGCATAGGAAAGGAGTATGAAATAAATTTAGCAGTTTTTGGGGACTAACAACTGGGCGGGGCCTAAAAAACATGGCTGAAAATGAAATACACTTTATAAATTGAAATTTTCAATATCTTTTGTCACGCTTTACATTTATCGACTTTTTCCACATTGCCAAAATACTTTTCTGAAGCCACTAAACAATCACATGGCTCCGAAAAGTTATGAAAAACCACGGTTGAAATCTTTATTTGCTCTGCTCTGACAGCAGATACTATTTTTTTATTTTTCACGTACAGGAAATGTTTTAACTTCCATTTTTATTACATTTATTAATAAATAGTTTTATGAACTTGACAATAAATGTCAACAGCATGATCTCACTTAACTGTTGTAAACTATTACTATACCTTGTTTTTAAACTAAGAGGAGCGATTTGAATTTATGTTGGCATTTCTGCTACCTAGTGATTGGTCAGATTGCCGCACGTTTTACACAGCTCTTTTGATACAACTGACAACGACTTTTGCCAGTTTTGTGTTTATTTATATGAAAATATTAATTTCTTCAATCTTTATTAGGTACCACTTTTTTGCGTTTGTTGTTGATTGTTTTATTTTCAATAAAGTTTTATATTCCAACCATGTTAAGTGCTATTTTTATTATTTATTCAGTTTTATTTACGTTTCAGTACAATATTATAGTATTTTTCGATATCAAAATCAAAATGTAAATAAAGAAAAATTTAAACATACAGTTCCATTTTCTACATACCTATTTATCATCAAATTATACACAAATTTGGCATATATTACTTATTATAACCATAAATTTTTTCACAATAATGTGACATTTGGTACTGCTTTCGCCATGTCCTGTGGCCAATGATGATTCGATATTTAGACATGCCTTAATTCCACATTGGCCACGACAATTTCGAGCAGGAGAATATATTTCACGTAAGGCTACATTCGTAATCAATTCGCTGGCCAAGTGGCACTTTGGCACGCAAGTCGGCACGAAATTTGCCATTCACAATAACTTCAAAGTCGACTTTAACGCAAGCGCGTTCGTACCTAAATAATTGTCAGGATTCCTTCAACATATGGTCGAAGCATGATTCTGTCTGTATTTAGTTCAGTCTGAGGTTATAATATATAATTTGGATTTGGATTTATTTTTTATAGCAGTATATACTGGAGTTTAGTAGTGGTGGACTATAAGACAGATGTCAGATATATCAAAAAACAAATAACAAAAATTAATGCGCATGTCCCATATTCGGCACGAAGTGCAAGTCGAAGTGAAAGTTTGCAGCTTGCAAGAAATTTCGACGACTTCAAGTTCAACTCCGACGCCAAATTGCGTTGTGAACGATCACACTGAAATAGATTTGCTTAGCTTGCGTGCCAAAGTGCCACTTGGCCAGCGAATTGATTACGAATGTATCCTAATTGTCAAGTAGTTCAAAAAGTCTGAACACGACCCTTTCGGGACACACTCCCAATCTAGAAACTTTTAGTGGTGTGATTGAGGCTTCTTAAAATGCTCCTCCTATACCTTGTTTTTAAATTTGAGGAAAAATAAGTATGTAGAAAATGCAATTGTATGTTTAAATTATTCTTTATTCACATTTGAGGCTTAGGTATAGCATAAACTAAAAGTATACAGAAGTTTTCATATTGTAAATTACCATAATTGTAATGTAATGTATGTGAACTTATATTATTAACAAGAAAAACCAAACATGGACTATGGATTTTGTTTATCAAACTGAATAAATAATAAAAATAGCAACTAACTTGGTTGGAATATACTACTTTGTTAAAATAAAACAGTAAACAACAAATGCCAAAAAGTGGTAATAAAGATTGAACGAATGAATATTTTTATATAAATAAACACAAAACTGACAAATGACGTTGTCATTTACATCAAAAGAGGTGTGTAAAATGGGCAGCAATTTGACCAATCACTAGGCAGCAGAAATGCTAACTTAAATTGAAATCGCTCCTCTTAGTTTAAAAACAAGGTATAGCGTATATTTTACCAGCAAACAGCGTGACTCATCTGGTCAGTTCCCAATAGTCATCATACAAAGGAATTTACGTTTGGACCCTTACTTTGTGGAATCTACTCATATCATATTACTTTTTTAAATGAAACTAAGTGTTTCTAATTAATTCCACTATTTAATGAAAAAATTATGAAAACTCTAAGATATCGCATATGGTGTTTTTAGGCATAGTTTCGGAGGTTATATAGCAAAATTAGTAAAAATATTGACCTAACCTCAAAATTTAACATATATGTGAGAGGTGACAGATGATAGGTAATGGATGGTGATATGTGACAGACATTTTCGTTTATAATATTTCAAACAATATAATTATATCAATTCTGGCGATTATATGTCAATATCCAAATCTTAGAGTTTTCATGATTTTTTCATTAAATAGTGGAATTAATTAGAAACACTTAGTTTCATTTAAAAAAGTAATATCATGCAAATGATTTTAATTTGTAAATATAATTTGAAGAAACTGCTGTTTACTTCCCTATCAACTCTACCAACTTCTGGCACTTTCTTGCTCATTTGTTACAGTTGCGCCATCAATTAAACGCATTTCAGAAGGCACTTTTTCATATACAGAGGTGGTTCTCCTTAGTGCTAACCTCCATAGTAGTATCCTTATCACGTGTCACTAAATATTGAAAGTCAATAGGAGTTTTTGGCATTTTGATCAAAATTTAATATTAAATCTAAAAATATACCTATATATTCAATAACAAAAAATAATCTTTTGGACGCCTTTATAAAAAAAATCCGTATTGTCATATTTTTGAAATTGAAATAGAATGAAAAATTTTCGTAGATTCCTTCTATAATCCCTCCTAAGCCTTTACCAAGGACATCCAGAACAAGTTCAATGTGTGATTCCCAATCCATCGAGGATGCTAGTATCGCCCCTAAGCCTGTTGCTAGACCTCGCACTAACAGTTGTGTCCCTGTTGTTACTTCTGTTAGCCCTGTCGCACCTGCCTCTGGAGGATACAAGGTTATTAGTGTTACGTTTATGGTGTGATCCTTTATTTATTTTATAATTGGCGAGGACACGTAGATAATGACTTTTTATCACACAAAACACTGTAACTCTTAGTTGAGGATTATCAATGTTTTGTGTACATTTGAGTTATACATCCTTAAATACTGATGTTGGTCCTTGTTGATTGAAGCTTTACATTTTGTTTTTTTTTTAATTTTTAGTATTTGTCACGCTTTTTTTGATACAAACTATTTTTAACTCATTTAAGCCAAAAATATTATATTATACAGCATGCATTAACTTATTTGCAGTTGGTTTGTTTGTACTTTTTTGTTAGCACAATTTTATTATGAACAACACATTCATTTGGAAACTGTTATGCATGTGCTTAATATTTTTAGCCAAGACTGGGTCCAAAACCATTTACCCCTCCCAATCTCAATGATAGTGAAAACACGTTCTCTAAAGTATTCTCGGTGCCTGCGGTACCTGGTCAAACAAGTTCTCTCAGCCAAGATAGAGATAAGTCACCATCGCCCGAAGAAGTACCAAATAAATCCGAGGACACAAACGGAAAACCAGACGAAACAAACGTAAAATCTGAGTCAGGAAATGGAAAACCTGAAGCAGGAAATGGAAAATCTGCTTCTAGTGGGGAAGAAGAAGCGAGTAGTGATTCTGGATACGTTCCAAGGACTCCAAGTACTGCTGAACGTAGAAAATTGTTTGAGAAATCTAATTCGAAAGAAAACGATCCAGAGGAATTGGATGCTGTAGATTTTGAAAGGGGATCGTTGCAAAGGGCCAGTATTGCTGAAAGGAGGAAAATGTACGAAAGCAGGTAAGTTACAAATTTGTATTTTTTCTGATTTATTATTGACTTTATTTTAAAATAGGTCTATGTCTGTACAAGAACAAGGTTTGGACAAAAAGGACAATTCTCCGGTGATGCTTCGACGAAAAGATTCATTTAAGAATCGTAAAAATGCCGAGGATGTTTTAAAAGACGATAATAACAGAAAAAGCATGCCGATTGCGAAACAGCAATCTATGGATCCAGTCGGTATAAGAAAATCTGAAGTGTCTGTGCCTACACCCAAAAGAACATCTACCGTTTTCGGTACGTTATAATTTGATGCAAAAATATAAAATATGACTGATTTTTTTTAGTTCCTGTTATGATTTATTTGCAAAAATTGATATTATTTTCAGGTCGTGTTTCAAAATTTAGGCATTTAAAGGGTACTCCATTGCACAAATCATTCCATATCGAGAATATCAGAAATCTTAGCAGACAGATTCCTGGAGAATGTGATGGATTTCAAGGTAAGAATTAGAACCTTTTTTTTTTCTAATATCAATTCTTCCACTGGCCTGCAAAAAAGAATGTGGACTATTTTTGATTTTGATACCCTTGGATGGGAATATAGCAAGAAAAAATATGTAGGTGCCACATATGTATTTACTTTATGTAATTTTTTTAGAACGTTACTTTTACTTATCGCAACAATAATTAAAAATAATTGTATACATATGTTACGGGTAATGACGTTAATCCGGCCAATAACGTGAATAGCCGGTCCATAACGTGAATGACCATCCTTATTGGACAATGACCGGCCAATAACGTGAAAGGCCATGTAATTTTGACAATGTTGATAATTTAAAATTCGAACGAACAGTTAACATCATTGTCCGGGCAATAACGTCATTGCCCATTATACGGCGGCCAACGATGTGAATATGTGAAAGCATTAAAAATAACATAACCAAACTTTTAATTTATAAATATAAATACCCACGCGAATTATTTGTTTGCAGTGTTGTGTGGTGTTTATTTAAATTTTGTGTTTGTGGGACAAATTATATAAATCCAGCCAAGGATTATGATGAAATGCGACGTCGATTTACTGAGAAATTAGACATTATCATAAAATACAAACGCGATGACAATAAATCGTTTTTAAATAATAACGAATACATGAAACGTATAGCCGACGTTAAAGAGGCGAAGACTTTTCTATCAACAGCGGGTTCAAAAAAATCAATGAAACACTAGAGACTGGTACCATTGTTTAATAATTAAACAATGCTGGTACGGAAATATGATATGATGACAATAAACGAAAAAGACCGCCTAACTAAACCTGTTATGGACAGTGCGAAATCTAAAGTGATATACTATGTAACGAATGGAGAATTGTTTGAAATTATCCATAATGCTCACTTGGCAATTGGACATGGTGGGAGAAATCGGTATAAATCAACATTACAGTAGCATCACCAAAGAAACAATCATGATATACCTACGGCTTTGCACACAGTGTCAAAAAAAAAGAGTAGCACTCCAAAGAGAGGACTAGTTTCAAGACCCATTTTACATTCTCATTTTAATTCACGTGCCCAAGTTGATTTGATAGACATGCAGTCTCAAAGTTACAACGACTATCGTTTTATTATGGTATATCAAGTCCATTTAACGAAATTTGTGTTGCTGAAAGCTTTAAAATCCAAAAGGGCGGAAGAAGTCGCATTTAATTTATTAGAAATGTATACTACTTTTGGAGCACTCTAATTCTGCACTCCGACAATGGTCGAGAGTTTGCGAATTCAGTTGCATACGATGTGGCCAGAGGTAAAAATTGTTCACGGAAAACCTAGGCACAGCCAGAGTCAAGGTTCGGTTGAGCGTGCCAATAGAGATATTGAGGAAATGTTGGGGGGAAGGATAGATGAAAATAAAACCAAAGACTGGCCTGCAGGAATCAAATTTATCCAGTTTAACAAAAACCGCGCACTACATTCAGGTAAGTAAGTGTTTAGCTTATGCAATGTCGAGTAATTTGGAAAATCATTCATTATGATATATTTTTTTACAAGGAATTGGAAGATCTCCATATGAGGCAATGTTCGGATGTCCGAATGACTTGCCTCAGCTGACATCCCACAAGATGAAATCGCTCATTTAACCACTGAAGAAGATTTTGAAAGCATTCTAGAAGAAATGGAAGGAGAATCTAAGGACAATGAGCGTACATAAATAGAAAATGAAGAAAATAATATAGTTTCAGAAAACGATGAATTAGAACTTGAAAGTATACAGGTAGATATTGAAGAGAGAATTGTTTGCGACCAGTGTTCCACAGTATTACCACTTGCAGAAAAAGTTGATAATGATGCAAAATACATCAATTGTGAGCGACAAGCAATGAGCGTAAAATATCCAGAGAATCTTTGGAAAAACAAGCCACCAAAATGATGAAAATATCTAACCAAAAATTCTCTGAGTATCATGTTGGAACTACGGTTCGTGTACCCATACCGGACGTAGACAGAGCTCGTGGCTGTTCTAGCTGTTGTTAGTAGTGTCTTTATAAGCTTGGTAAGAATGCGGTTAAAATTTTAAATTAGAAAATAATGTTGAGATTTTAGGTACATCTCATGGTGTTTTAAAGCATAAGTTCACCAGAGCCGAGTTTAATCCCTGCGTTGAAAAGCTTATTTTACTCGAGAATCTCGGCGATTTCGCAAAAAATAAAGAAACAACCTCTAGATGCAATATAAAATTTACCGTAGAACATGAAGAAAATAAGTCTATAAACTTTTTAGACCTTACAATTTCAAATATAAACAATAAACATGATTTTTCTATATTTCGCAAACCATCACATACAGACATTACAATTCATAATAGTTCGGTCCACCCATTCAGTCATAAATTAGCAGCTTTCAATAGTATGATACACAGACTTTTAACAGTCCCATTAAACACTAATAATTTCAACAAAGAACTAAATATCATAAAACAAATAGCACTTAATAATAATTACGATCCAAACATTTTTAGAATCTTTAAATATGAAAATTTGCTTTAAAACCGATTACAATTTATCTAAATTCATTAAAAATAACAAATCTAAATCCTCAAAATTAAACAAATCAGGTGTTTATAAATTAAAATGTGGTAACGACAACTGTGACAAAATTTATATAGGTAGAACCTTTAGGAACTTTAAAACTAGAATTTCAGAACACCCATCATCTATTAACAAACCAACACACGTTCGACTCAAATTTTGAAATTTTGCATTTGAAATTAAATTGTTTTATTTCATCATCTTCTATTCATTTCGGCTTCCTGAGTTCCGCCCTGATTTAATTCTACTCCAAGATACTGAAATGATTCCACTTGTTCTATACTTTGATCTTCAATACATATTTTTATATTTTCTATTTTATCACCAGATTAGTCTTATTCTTGCTTATTTTCATACTATACTCCTTTAATGCTTCATTCCATATGTTTAGGGTTTGTTGTAGTTCCCTTTCACTTTGTGCAAATATAACAATGTCGTCTGCTAGACTTCATTTGTTATTTCAACTTTCTATGCCCTACCATATATTTTCTACATTTATTATTTGTTTTCCTTATGATTTCATCCATAAGCACAATGAAAAGAAATGGACTTAATCCTCCGTCTTGTCTAAGTCCACTTTGAGTTGTGAACGCTTCTGATCTTCTATTATGGCTTATAACAGTATTTAGATTATTATCATATGTTTTTTTAACCATTATTGTTTTATTATTTACCCCTCTTTTTTTAGTATTTTCCACATTCCACATTAGAATTAATTAAAAGGTTTAAATACTTTAAATGGTGAGATTGTCAGTAAATCTGTCTGATAGTGTAGTGTATAATTCCAACTACTTTGTAGATTTTTTATTTCTTTTTCATACAATCTGTTAGTGTTCCACAGTGAATTGACCAATAAAAGTTGATTCCTGACCTGGCCCTTTTTCATTTTAGCGCTTTTCTTTGAGCAAAATACGTCCTAGTGAAGCCTCTAACCATCTCCTTCTGATATGCAACAAGATTTTGGAAAAGAATCTCCAAAATTGAATTTTGAGAGACATGTTGTATTTCAGGGCGATTTCCTTTCCTGGTAGTTGTCAGCTTTTTTCGTTTTCGTCAGCAGTCCATGTTCGTTTTTCTGCTTTATTATATTTAATATTAAAAATTGGGTCCCTCATAAGCTCTTGTATTTCCTTCCATCAACTTCGCATCGCTGCTGATTCTGGGAAATTTTGTCTTAAAGTGTAATGCCCTAAAGTTTTTCATGAAACTTTGAGTGGTGGCAGAAAAATATGTTCACATTGCACCAAAGTTTACATTTTTGTCTCTAGAGGTGCAATTCTCGAATAATGCGCCATGATTTCGAATGCGAAAATGAGTTATTTTCGCTTGAATCGATAAAACTGCATTCTCGAGAGAGCGAATGTATAACGCACACGCAAATTTGCGAACTAAATGCAACGAGTGGTCTTAACATGCATAAACAATCATTTTAACGAAATTTGACAATACGTTGAAAATATGTGAGGTTATCAAATTATTAAATCGTGATGACAAATTTAGATGAACTTGCTTTTTAAGCAGCGTTGGCAGGTCTAGAAATATTAAATGCATATCTCGCAATTTCATCATCAAGATGATCCCTTTGTAAAGATCATCACTTAACCGTTTTTCTTTCAAATCAGTCAATCAAAACACGAGTAGAATCGAAAGTTGATGACATTCATATCTTGTAATAATACTTATGCACGTGAATAGTTTCAATCTTGGTTGATTGTACATGTAAATAAATTCCTGTTTAAATCATACACATCACACTTTGCAAAGTTACGATCGGTACAAAATTACTAAGAGTAAGAAAAATTCAACCTGGCGCCATGCAAAGTGGGCGTCAATGGGAGCGAATCTCTTGTATTATATAACAGTAGAACTTTGGTATTTGAAACGATTTATTAATTGCAAAATTTCGATTTTTAATTGTGTAATACATTTTCGATAATGATTAATCAACAGTTGAAATCGATTTAATTTTGATACAGCTAATCCAGAAAGGGTAGCAGTACCTTTAAGTGGACCAGGAGGTAAAATCGCCATATTTGAACTAAACAAAACGGGAAGGCTACCGGACGGTGTAATACCAGCTTTGGTTCACGGAAACAACATCATGGACTTTACTTGGGATCCATTCGATTCAAAAAGACTAGCAGTTGCCTGCGATGATGGTGTTGTGAAGCTATGGAGAATTCCGGAAAGCGGTCTCACAGAACAGACCAACGAAGTGGAAGCTGAATTTATTGCTCATTCTGATAAAATCTATTTCATAAAGTTTCATCCTACGGCAAAGGATGTGTTAGCTTCAGGTAACTATTATGATTGTTTTTAACATTAAAATTATTGTGTGGTGATTCTTTTTAATTATTTACCTCCCTTTATGTATTTTCTACTAAAATATTTCACATTATTTCCTAGGTTCTTATGATATGACAATAAAATTATGGGATCTAACAACTCTAACAGAAAAAATAGTACTCAAGGGTCATACTGACCAAATTTTCAGTTTCGCTTGGTCTCCGTGTGGTTCGTATTGCTCTACTGTTAGCAAAGACAGAAAAATTCGCATTTACAAACCTCGAGCTAATGATCAACCTATTCGAGAGGGAAAAGGTCCAGAAGGGAATCGTGGAGCCAGAATTACATGGGCTTTGGACGGGCACTTCATCGTTGCTACTGGTTTTGATAAAGTATCTGAACGACAAATTTATGCTTATAAGTCTGATGATTTGAGTAACCCGTTAAATACAGTTGGATTGGATGTTTCTCCCGCTATTTTGATACCGTTTTATGATGAAGATAGTTCGACGTTGTTCGTTACAGGAAAAGTATGTATTTTAATATTATAATTCTTGCTTAAAATACTGCACAAGAAAAACTTGAACTTTGAACACAACAAAATTAAATTTCTTGTTTTTATTAATCATGTTGGTCATTAAGTCGAGCTTTAACTGTACTTTATTTTTAGGGAGATTCGACTATTTATGCTTTCGAAATAACTGAAGAACATCCATTTATCTGTCCGTTAAGTCATCACCGATGCTCTTCATTGCATCAAGGTTTATCTTTTCTCCCAAAAAATGTCTGTGATGTGTCAAATGTTGAATTTGCCAAAGCTTTTCGTCTCACTAATAATTCCATTGAACCTCTGTCGTTTACAGTTCCTAGGATAAAGGTGAGAATCTTTGAAATTATAATTACTTTGGTTTTTATTTCTTGTTAAAATTGATCCACGCTATATAATTTTTATTGTTTTTTTAGACGGATCTTTTCCAAGACGATTTGTTCCCCCCAACTAGAGTGACTTGGAGCCCAACTGTGTCCAGTTCAGAATGGTTTAGCGGAAAAGAAAAGGTTCCTCAAAAAATAAGTTTGCAGCCCGAAGGAATGGAGTTATGTAAGTCTTTGAATTGATAAATATATAATATTCTTTATTCATTCACAGTCAGGTATTTTATCAATTAATATGACCTATATTGGAATGACTGACACAACCTCGCACGCAAACTATTTTAAATAAATTCTAACCGTGTCCTGGCATAATCTCAATCATCTACCCTTTCCTTTACACAGCTTGCTACTTATTTTTGATCTTCTCTTCTCATTTTTTCGTCTGTGTCTTTCTCATTTATTTATGCGCTCTTCCATTACGTGACATATTTTTTTTAGTGTCGGAATCTCAGGGTCAGCCGAATAGCGCTACTGAGAGAACAATAAACAAATCCGCGTCTAGTCCTTTTATAAGTCTCAATCATGGCAAAGTTGGTTGGGACGTTGACGTAAGCGATGTTAAGAATAAACAAGACGAGGTAAGCGTTTTTTTTTTATAAAAAATGTTTTAGATATAAGGTTTGTTCCAACTGGCATTTATAAACCGTACTGGAATCGTATCGAGTACTGTATAGTGCGCAAACTCGAATTTGGGTTGGACACATCAACTTTATCACCCCTTCCAGAAGGTACAGTTTGTATACCGTCCCAAGCAGTCCCAAGAACGATACTAATCAGTTGGAACGTGAAAGAAATACAGCACTTGCGCGAACGATACCAAAAACGGTTCTAACGCCAGTTGGAACAAAGCTATTATTTAGTAAAATAAAGTAATATTTTCTGAATTATTACAGTTTCCTGTAAAATTGTCGTATTTAGTAAAGCGTTTTACCAATAGATATCGAAGAATAAAAATCTTGTAGATATACCAACCCCGTTTGACTTAGAAGTGTAATTCAATGTCTGTCGGGGCATGTAGCCCGGGAAGTAGTTGCTTCTTCTTCGTTGAACGGTCACTGTTTTTGAAAAATTATTTTTCAAAACTTTGTCAAAGCGTTGGAATAATATATTTTTATTCTTCGATATCTAATATTTTCTGATCGATAAACTCAAATAATTTCATTCTAGGGATTAATCCATATCTCAAATTTGGTTACAATCCAAAAAAGGTTCAACAAAACTAGTTAGACCACTAAGAGTATAACACCCCAACAAGTTTACCGAAACACCATTGTAATAGGTCGGGGTGTTGTTAATAAAAACTCTTCTTGAAATTAACTATACAGTGCGACCATAAATAACGCATAAATTCATTATTAGCTAAATAAACAATAAAATTAGAAATTCCCGAAACGGGTCGATTTTTGATTTTAATTTACTATTTTTTCAAATTATAATCTAATATACATTTTTTTTAATGGAACACCCCTTATATTTAATTTCCGGATTAAATGAATAACACGTTGCTTCAAATTGGTACAGGGTGGGCAAAAATGCAAAAATTTCCAAGTTACTTACAAAATAATAAAGAATAATGTAATAAAGACATTAAATGAAATTACGTATTGTTATACAACTACTTTAATAAACTATTTTTCACTACTAGCCTCTAAACCTAACTTTATTGACTTTTGTTGAGGTAGTAAAGTTGTTCATTATTAACCAAGGTAGAAAAATACAGAAAAATACATAGTCTACTTGATTATAACTAAATCTCAATCCATTTAATAGAATGTGAGGTTAACTTGTGCACAGCTGTGCATTCGACTGTGGATTCGACTAACTAATATTTAAAAAAATAAAATGCCAGATGTGAAGTAGTGAAAAAAATGCTATATGAGCCACGGTAGAAAAGTGTACCATTAACAATAATACCTCACTTTTCTACCTTGGCGCATAATTACTATTAAAAACTCCCGGCATTATTTTTAACATTGTATCTAACAGCTTTTATTAGTGATCCAAGCCACTGAACCATAAACATATTTTTATTGTTTGACAGTATTTTTTACCATTTTTTTCATTTGACGTTAAAAACTGTCAGAAACATTAAAGTACAACTCTGCTGTCATTGTAATTGTACCTACATATTATTTTCTGATACGTAAACAATAAAAATATAGATTAGAAGAACAATTTTATTACCTTTCTCCATCCATCCCATTTTTTATCTGCTCCTGGCATACTGTTCAATATCAGAAATAGCTACCCATTTATTTTTGGCGTCGATATGTGTGAACAGATTTGTAAATTTGCCACTTATTAAATTTAAATCTTATTGAAACACATTCAATTAAAACTTTTTTTGCTTCTCGGAAATTCTTGTGCCTCTAATCTCACCACCTTTGGACGTATTTACTAATTATTAAGCGGCAAACAAAAAATGAAAAATACGATTAATTTGATTGTCATTAATGTCAGATGGCATATGACTTTTCATAATTTTTCTTCTTTTTAAGACTAAACCAGTATGTCCAGCTCACGTTAATAAAAATATATAATTACTTCATATAGTAGTTTTTATACATGGAGATCACGATTATACTGTTTTTGAAAATTAGTGGTCTTTCCCATTAAGTATTGCTTACGCTATTTCGAGAATGGCCTACATTTAATTAAATAATACGAGTGGCACTACACCTTTGTTGATGAAAATTATACTTTTTGCGGTCTGACTTCGAGTTTTATTGAACCTTTTCAAAGAATTTTATATTTATTGAACAATAATTGTCCAAAATTATTTTGCTCAGGTTCGTCTTTATAGGTTTGTTACATCTAGCCTGTTTCATATCGAGTACAGTACTAGAACAGCATAATGCACAAAATAGCAAAATCGAATTAGGGATGGCTCTTGAACTAACACACATCAACAATTTTGACGATATACGCAAATCAGTCCACCGATTCTAGGGCAAACCAAAGAATCGAAATTACAGTTCAATAATTGTTTTATTACTATCCCCTTTCCAGTTAATCAGCTTACGCTGAACAATATCTATACACTCTATTCAGATTTCATTTAAATGACCCACAAACGATGCTATTTGTTGTACTACCGATCTTACTACAGGTTGCACTATGAAACAAACATGAAAAGATTGTAAGTGATCGGTAGTTCAACTAGTTTAGTATATTGTTCACCATGACATCAACTAATTTAGAAATAGCAATAGCTGCTGTAGTAACTGCTTTGTTTTTGGATGATACTAATAAAGATGTCATTGGCGAAAACCAAATTCGACCCTGTTGAAAATAGAGTGCAACGATGAATGTCCAATCCATCTATAGGAGCGCAAAACGTCTGCCGCTAGGTGGGGATATTGTTTTGACGGGGCGTAAATGAAATTTGAATGGAGTATAGAACTATTTTATCGCCAGTTGCATCAAACCTATTATTTGTTGACTATTTTTGTTTTTATCTAGATAAAACGATCTGTCAGCAATAAATTACAAGTCAACTTGACCTTAGAACAAGACACCATGGAAGGAGTGGATGAAAAAGAATGGTTGGAATAAAATACTATTAAATATATTAGGGTTATATATGTATGTTATTCGAACAAGATTGTTCTTCAGTAAAACTCTGTAATTAATGAATAACAGTTACAGGATGCTTTTTTGTATTTAATATAATAATTATTTTTTTATGTTCATATACAATTCTGCTTCAATCATTATTATTAACTACTCTGTAGATAGGTACAATTTTTTATTAAAAAAAGGCGGTTCGTTTTGAGCTTTTGTTATGCTTATTTTTGGTGAAAGGATAAATGGAATTTAATAAAAATATCTTATGGGGTTCTGTTAAAAATTTAGTTTTCAATTTTACGTATTTTATTCATATTTTTCATTGAAATAAATTTTATAAAATCTTCGAAGAGCAAAACCCCATAAAAGTTGCTTTTGTATTTAGTGAAAAAAACTAATTTATAGTAATAATTTTTTAATATTAGGATTTTCGCTTCCATTTATTAATTAAAATAATGCCTCCTAAGCTTAGGGAACGTTGCCAAGTTTTAAAAATGAGTTTATTCTTCAGTATAATCCCATAAAAGCTCAATACACTTAATCCAACGCTCCTTAAATATTATTATTTCATCCCTGTAATGAAATCCCGGAAACTCTCCGAAATACATAGTTTGTACTTTAATTCCTTGATTTAGCCGTGGTAAATATACTGTAGAGAGCAGGAGGTTTTTCTTGATGCTAAAATTGGTCTTTTCGTGCCATTTTTATATTCAGAGTTAATTGTTTTATCTCCCTCTGTATAATCAATCAACAAAATTCCTTTTGCATCTATGTGTAATCTGATCAATTCCGTTAGATGTTGTACTTACTCTATCAGTTAAACTGAGTGTTAAAGTGTCATTTATAGTATCATAATTTTGGCTGTTCATAAGAATCATATCTGTCCACCTTTAAAAGGTAAAAAAAATTAAGTTTATCCAAAAATAACATAGCAATTGTTCACAATATTGATAAAAAAAGAATGATTTAACAATTACGAATGCAGAAAAAATCTTAATTTTTACAAAGCTTTTTCAAGCTGTAACTTTTAAAGAAAAGTATGTAAGAAGTCCTCGGTTGAGTTTTTTTTCGTATCAAACATGTAGTTGATCTTTTTATATTCAAATATTATTTAACAAGCAATAGACATGAAAAATCGTTCTATAGCTAACGTTTGTTTGTCGTACTTTTGGTAATACAAAACTGAGATTCTTAATAGTTTATAATACTGAATAAATATCACATAAACCATACACAAAATGTCAAATAACGTTTTCGCTTCTTATCGCTAAAATGGCGGATTGTTACATTTTGTATTTATATTTGTACTAAAATAAATATAATCACAATTGTAATGTGAAAATAAGTGATTTTTTTTAAATCTCTGTATTCTATATAATTATTTCTGTTATTCTTAGAGATTGTCATCATGCCTATTGTTTGACTTTTGCTCGAACGCCCGATGTAAATCACCTAATCATTGATCATTTTAAGGAATCATTGCAACTAGTATCAATTTTATAATAAATATAAATTATTCAAAGTTTTGTTCCCAGAGTGGACTACTTGTCAAAAATATCCTTAGTTCTCTCACAAACTTAATCAACAACTCCTGTTCAACATGGAGCATAAGGCGCTGAAGAAATGTCGCTTATGTCAGGAAAAAAGGGAAACCCCTACATTAACTGACTAAATGCGATTCTCTTTCACTGAAGAGACTTCTCCCCACCTTGGCCAACCCTAATTAATAGAGGGAAATCGCCTCTTTAAAACCGCAACAAATCATAAACTTCATAGAATGCTTATAATTAGGGAGTGTGCTTGAACTGAGCACAGAAAGGGGCACAATAGACCTAATTTGGTCACACTTCGCGTTTTAAATGTGCTAAATATTGCGAAAAATATATGAAGAGAGAAAAAAAACAAATTGTATATCCAGTAGCCAAAAGTACTAAAAACTCGAGGAGTGCTCAAGCAAAAAGATGGGAGTGGCTGAGGAATCCAAGAAAGATGGCTCGACAAATTAGAACATTATAGTCCTTTTTACCGATCTTGATCTGAAAGAATCTACTACTCTCTGAAACACAGTCGCGTAGCCCACTTGAATGTGTGTATCCTAAAGTGAAAACACATTCATCATAAGAATCATGAAAATACTCACTTCTCGTAGTTTCAGAACTATTAAGCGATATAGCGTGGCAAACCTATCTGAAGCTACGCGGTGTCGCTAAGGGGTGAGGAAACAAGGCCGATAATCATAGACAATATCAGTCAATAGTCGAAGAACACATGCCCGCGTTCGCCAATAGCAAGTCAGGTGGTTGCATAGCAACGGGCCGATCTTCACCAATTGAGTTCGTTCGGAGTACGCGTTAATATGATTTTCCCTCGGCGTTGCTGGTTTGAAAGAAACCCAAAACATCTTTGGAAAAATGTTTACCTTTTAACATTCAGTATTTGAAAAAAAATTGATACACAAAATCCAATGAAACAAGCACATACAACCACTAACGTATAATCATTATTGACCTATTGTTGATAATCAAAAGTCTATTTTCAAATAATTAGTACTACATAATCAGCACTTTGGCTTTTTTATAGTTAAACAAGGCAATATCGAATGTTTTCGGTCGCATTCCTTTCATACCTTCAGATAAGTTTGCCAACGTATACGTTGGTTCACTTGGCGAGTCGAGGAAAAGAATTGCTATGACACCAAAAACCCTGTCAAGTACTTTATAATTGGAATTCTACTTCTATCGGATTTTTACGAAATTCGGGAGCTGTTTAATAAAGTTACTTTTTGCAATGTTTCCAGTTGAAGTAGAAAGTTTAATTTGCTCAAACAGTATTTATTGACAAATTACTTATTGTTAAGTAACAGGAGTATATTTTATTTTCCAAAAGTGTTGAAGCATCAATCTATATAGCATTTAGAATTAGTCATTCCATAGTGTGAACTGTTGGGTGTTTTAAAGAAAAAACAAATTATAGATTCAGCTACCGGGACAAATTATTGAAAATGTGCAGTTGTACTTAATATATAAACTCTGTCGTTGGCAAAAGTGGAAAAATCTTGAAAAACTATTTTTTCCTAATATGCGATTCGTGACCTCTTCGATAAAGTCATAGAAAAGGTTTATTCCTAAATCAATCAATAAAAACAGCAGAATATCAACAAAAATTTCACTCAAAAATCTGTTTATTAATTAAATGGAACCATTTTATCATTCTTTTTCCGATGCCACCTTTATGTAACTAGTGTTGGTAATAAAAGGGAAAAGAAATCTATAACGTTTTATCAAATTGTGTATAAGCTAACCGGCTAGACCATTGGTGAAATTATACTACTCCTCTATCTAGTTTTCATGTTTAAGCATGCAAAATGTTGGTTTTGGCTCAATAAAAGCGCTTATTAGTATGTCGCATGACGGCGCAGAAGATGCTTGGCGCGTCCCTGCAATCAGTTTCGAGACTGAGTCTTTCATGTAATTTCTTTCCAATGGCTTCTCATCGCCTAGTACAAGAAACCGCACATTCGCCAGGCAGTAGCTTTATACTGTGATTATATTATAAAAATTGAATAGATGAGGCTTTTACTTGATGAAGATCCATACTAAACGATGAAATAAAAAAAATTTAATTTGTTTAAATCTTCATTATAATTTGAACTAACGTTCAATTTAAACTTGTGACGCGTTTCGCTAACACAGTTGGTTAATACGGAATTTTAAGGATGCACTGTATAAATTAAAATGTTTTCATTATACCTTCACTCGTTTGATAAAGCTACTGTGTTCGAATTGAACGTTAGTTCAAATTTTAATTAAGATTTAAACAAAATAAATTGTTTTATTTCATCGATTATATTATACTTTATTAGAATATCCAGCAATATCCATTATACAGATCTGCTAATTTTTTTCACCGACCATAGGATTTGAAATGCATGGGCATCGCTGTGCCTATATAACTGGTTCCCATCTCTAGGTTACGTCATGGCACATCGACGCGTACGGAAAGACTCGAAGGAAACGAATGGGTGCAACAAACGCTATGCGGGACGAAAATAGAGGTGGGAATACCGTTCCATTATGGTCGGTAAAAAACGACCAGGGCCCGGATCTTTGAACGTTCGACTATTCGCGAGAACGTCGAATGGATTTTGTTTGTACGAATGATTTCACTCGAATCGAACATTACTCGAAAGTTCGATAGCAATATCTTCCAAACACCCAGGCGAACAACTTTCTAGATCTTATGTGTCATTTTTTAGATGATGTGTACTGTAAAGTAGTTTCAAAAGCAGCTTCATCTGCCTTCATTTTTGTTCAGTAGTATTATTAAAAAACTCAGGTATAATGATTGCTATGATCTACCCACTGTAGCCACAGGTTATGTTTATTTGTTTTTCTGACGCTCTGCGAAAGACTATTCGCATACTCCCGTGTGGGACTTATACGTCTGATAAATTCATTCGTTTGCAAGTCGAACATTCGAAATTTCGAAGATACTGCTCGAACATAACAAATCCACTCATGAAATACGTGGGAGCATTAGGTCGAACGTTCAAAGATACGGGTCCTGATCTGTTTACGTAGAATGCGGTATTTTGTTATTAACACATACAAGGTGTATATTAAAAAATATATAAATTCTTAACTTAATTGCAGCCTTTCCTACATTTGTGGATATTAATCACTTCCAGTATATTTAGGTTCCTACCCCTCCTCCTTCTATTTAACTTTGAAGTTGCCGTTCCCCACACGATATCCAATTGTCGTTTTGGAAATTAAGGCCCAGTCAAACCTCGGCTTTTCCAAAAATGCACTGCCAGTGCTGTAGATTTGTCGACATGAAAGAACGCTCTATCTATTGATGTTATTTTCAATACGAATGTAATTTGAACGATATTTTTAGTGCTGGTAGTTTAGATAGCAAAAAATGACTACAAAGTCTATTACAGCATTGGTATTAGGTACATTTTTTTAAATTGAAGCATCTTGTATGAAACTCGCTTCGTGTATTCTTAAAGATAAAGCAATACGTGGAATATGTAGTTTTAAGGTAGATTAGACATGAAGTAAGATTTTTTCGGCAGTGTTAGATCATTCGTTTTCAGTTTAAGTAGATAGAATTATTTATCTCGAAGAGCATTTTATTTTTTCTTCTTTTATATCAAACAAAAACATCAAAGGTTTAAATGATCAAGTTTGGTTTAAGCTGATAAAAAAACCTAGATTAGCGTTATTTTCTAATAAATCTATTGTCGAAAAAATATAATATAGATAAAGTCTATTCTAATTTAAACCAAACTTGCCTAATGTCAGGTTTTCCCGTGCATAAAGAAAGGAACCTATATTATATGACTTCTAGTCAGTTCACACATGCTTTAATTACGATATTTTGTGATCTCTACTTGGATACTCCCAACATTTTATTTTATAATATTTTAATAACCACCCAGATAACACTTAATTTTATGCTTATTATTCAATAAAATTTTGTGTTATTCGTGGAAATGTTTTTTAACATTTCCAAAGCAGTTGGTTTGTGCCAAAAAAATTAGTAAACGACCAATTGTATTTAATTTTATACATGAAAAAAATATGTGCTCAAAATTCCTGAACGCGGTGACCTTCGTATATTTTTTCTACAATACTAGAAATTAAAATAAAATGACAAACAAGTTATAATTTACGGTAACAGTAAAGAATTCTGAATCGAAATTGTGAAGCAATAAAAATAGGAACATAATTTGTAGATTATATTTTTATATTTTTTGACCACAAAATTTATTTACAATTTTTACTTTTTTATTAATTCTGTATATCTTGAATTTTCAATATGCCTGCTCTTTAATATAATCACTTAGACCGTAAGGACAAGCGGTTATAGATTGAACTATTCAGTACTTTATATTTCGTGCCAAAACGCCAATACTTGTCGAACTGACTGCTGTGGCGTAATATGTTCCCAAACACTAGTAAACTGATGATGATCCGAGAGGTTTTTTCGTAATAACTATTGTTATAAAAGACGAAACTAGCGATTTGCGAAGAAATTACTTAACAATCACTGTGAATATTAACCGAACAATGAAGCCTTTTAACAGCATCTGATTATGTTTGGGAACATATACTCTGAATGGTTTTGTGACTTGAGACTGATTTAATTAAGTTTTATTTATTAAATTCCTTTAAAATGAAACCAAGAAACTACTACTTCCGTTAATATTATGTTTTTATGTGATTATAGTAAACATTCCAATTGAACTTATCAAATTAGATACGAAAAATGGCAAGAATTTTCAATTTTAGTGGTAAAAAAATTTATTTTTCTCCGATTGACATTAAACGTCAGTTTTAGTGACATTTATCAATCATAGAAGTAACACTTTTAACGCCTAGGCAGTTTTTTGAAATCTTTCAGACTTTACTCAGCAAAGGCAATGATAATGTGATTTAAGCAGGCCCATGGAATCAAACAATCACTTCCACGTCACACACATAGGCTAACTTCACTGTGCACACTATTATTGTCGATATTTAACAATATATTTATTATCTTTCAGTAGATATTATTATGTATACAATTCAAGGTCTAATCGACAATAATAATTAAAAAATACGATTGAACTATTACCTATAACATATGATTATATCCGTCATAAAAAAGTTTTCATTTTAATTTGATTTTTTTAAACACACTGTACAAACAACCGGAGAAAAAATTATTTGTTTAACACGGCAGAGAATCAGATTTACTGCCTTGGCTAGTTTGCGGCAGTAAATCTGTTACTTCTCTGCCTAGTTAAACAAATAACTATTCTTGTTTTAAAAAATTTATATTTAGGTCACCGATACTTTAATAGTATTTTGATACATTTTTTTTAGTCAATAAGTGCTATATTATATATTTTATACAGTGGGACAAAAATGTTCTTTTTAATATAAAAAAACTATATAAGGTAAGGAGGAAGTTTTATATTGTCTTGAGTAGGTAGGTATAGTAATTTTGACCCACGGTATATACGATTTTTATTTATTTTTAAGTGTATCTTTTTTTTACTTTCATTAATGTTGTGAATGTAGGATGTAATTTCATATTAAAACAATCATATAGTAATAAATTATTTCTACCCCTTTTTAATAGACTTTTATTTCCTTTACAATCCTTTTAGGTCAGCACCCGTAGACACAAAAATCGTGTTAGGGTGTTAGGTCACAAATAATTGCATGCTGGCAGCTTCGAAATACCTGTGCAAACTGCGGACTTTCTTCAGATTTTTACTTGTTGTTTGTAAAAGATGTTTTATACACTTCAAAGTAGATAAAAGTTGCTACTCTTCGGAGAACTAGAAATATCCAAAGAAGTAAAATATCTGGGAGCGACCCTTGATTCCAAACTGAACTGGAAGAGAGACCTGGAAAAAATTACTACCATTGCGTCTAGGCTTTTCTGGCAATGCACAAGAGTTATGTGCAAAACCTCGGGAATACGAACTGAAGTTACACAACTGTGATAAGGCCAACGATCACCTATGGAAAAATAGTCTGGTGGAGGACAGAAGTGTCCTCCGCAGTGAATATATTAACTGCAATCCAAAGACAAGCCCTCCTTGGTATTACCGGGGCAATGAACAGCACGGGACGGCATCAAAGGAAGCCCTTATTGTACTTCCTCCTTTGGAACTTTTTGTAAGGGCGGAGACGATGATGGCAATTCTTAGGCTGAAACAATACCAGATGAACCCATATTTCACATGAGTTTTGATAGCATAACACCGGAGAAGACATTCACTGAGCGAGTGAACATCATCATCCCATCCTGAGAACAGGTGATGTACCCAGGTAATTCTGGATGGTTCCAAAACAAATCATGGCACTGGGGCTGGTATAAATGGACCTAGAAAGAGAATGTTCTTTAGCCTTGGTCGATATACGTCTGTGTTTCAAGCAGAGACGATTGCCACTTTAGCCTGTATTGATGAAAACTTCAGAAGAGGATATATCGGACAAAAAATTAAAATATTCACTGACAGCTAGGCTCTGCTTAAAGCTATCAGTAATCCAACAACTAGGATTAGACTGGTAATAAACTGCAAGGAATCCCTTAACAGGCTGGCAAGGGACAACAAAGTGCCTCTAATATGGGTGCCGGCACATGAGGGGATTGCAGGTAATGAAATGGCGGATCAGTTAGCTAAAGAAGGTTCTAAAGGAGACTTCATTGGTCCGGAACAGTTTTGTGGAACCATAAAAGATTGCATACGAGGGGGAATTGGGAACACATGACGAGTACATACCGTTGTAAGTGTACCGTGATTGAAAGATACACAAATATTACACGAACGGCACATAGATTTATTTTATACTCTCTCTTCTACGAGCCGATGTTGACAATATAATTATTTTTATTTAATACAAGTTAATATATATATATATATATATATATATATATATATTATATATATATATATATATATATAATATATATATAATATAACAATATATATATAACAATATATATATATTATATATATATATATATATATATATATATATATATATATATATATATATATTGTTATATATATATTGTTATATATATATATATATATATATATATATATATAACAATATATATATATATATATATATATATATATATATATATATATATATATATATATTGTTATATATATATATATATATATATATATATATATATATATATATATATATATATTGTTATATATATATATATATATTGTATATATATATATATATATATATATATATATATATTGTTTCTTCCTCCAGTGATCTAATTTTATTTGTGTGTTGAAATACCTATTGTGAATTTAACTAGTATAAAAAATTAATTGTTTCAATCCTCACTAAGTATATGGAATCTTTCCATAATTATAGAGTAAAATCAATCATCAACAAATTCCACAACAAAAATATAACATATATTACGATACAATCAGTTTCACAAATTAAATTTGTATCACTTGTAGTAAATTCATGCTAACATTTTTGTGTTAAGTGTTAAAATTAATGACAAAAACCAGCTGGAAGTGTGAGTGAAAGAAATTTAAAAAAAAGTTGTCAGAAAAGTTTTAATCAAAGTAAGTGTTCAAATTGTGACCCGTTTACTTCCAAATAGTAATACAACCTCTGTTCAACACTGTTCCGAACATTTTGTAGCATAACAGGAGTTATTTCACCACATGCCACAGTTATCAGGTGGAGATGATCTTCTAAAGAGTTCGGTTGCGTTTTGTAAACAACACTTTTTAAATAACCCCATAAGAAAAAGTCCAACGGTGATAGATCAGGCGATCTTGGGGGCCATTCAATGGAACCTCTTCTACCAATCCAATGTGCGGGAAAATGTTGATCTAAAAAGTCACGCACAGGAGCTGCATAGTGTGGTGGAGCGCCATCCTGTTGAAAAAAAAATCATTTTCTGGGATCTGATCATCGTTTTCCATTATCTCCGCAATTTGAGGGTAGATGAGGTCTTCGAGCAAATTAAGATAAGATTCACCCGTCAAGTTATGAGGTAGGAAAAACGGACCAACAATATTATTTCCAAAAACCCCAGCCCACACATTCAATTTTTGTGGAGCCTGTGTATGTTGTTCTCTCATAATTGCAGGATTTGCATCACTCCAGTATCTGCAATTATGTTTGTTCACGTGACCATTAAGAAAGAACGTGCATTCGTCAGAGAAGCATATCAAATATAAAAAAGTGGGGGTTGTCCACCTGTCTTCTAGTCATCTCCTCACAAAATTGGATAATGCGATCTGGATCGTCTTCGTTGAGCTCTTGCATGAAATGAATCTTATAGGGATGGAATTTATGATGTTTCAAGACCCTCTGAATGCTTCTACGTGGAATTCCTGTAGCTGCTGCTATTTTGTCTCGTGCTTGAAGTGGGATCCAATGCAACATGTCCCAAAAGTGCAGCCTGTGTAGCCTCGTTAGTAACAGGATGTTGTCTTTCATATTTTCTGTTAGAAACGTTTCCGGTCTCCATTAACTTAGATATTAAATTTATCACGTAGGGATGTCTTACATTCTTACCGGGATGACGTTCATTAAAAACCCTTGCAGCTGCCCGTGCAGACTCGTTGTTTCTAAAATAGTTTGCAACAATTTCAGTTTTCTCTGCAGTGGTGTAAACCATGATAATTAGGTTCATTTACTTTGAACTAGAGAATGAAGGAATTTCACTAAAATAAAACTGGGTACCCAGTAAAATTCTACTAAAAACCATTAACTTATCACGTCAATGGCTGACAAACATCTTTTTTGCTATTTCAGGTTTATAATTTAAAAGGTATAAGAGGTTTAATTTTATTTGTAGTATTTAGATTTTCATGAATTTATTTTTTTTATTTGTCTTTCTTTTTTTATAAAAATAATAACATTTTATTGGAATGTTATTACCTAATTATTAATTCAGCTTTTTATTCCGATTTCTTCAACGGAAATTTCAATCTGGTTTTTGTCATTAATTTTAACACAAAAATGTTAGCATGTCTTTAAAGAGAATCGAAATACCTTTCAAATTATGTGCCACTCTACCCCCCATGCCATTAAAGATTCTAGAAGGGGTAGTCACCCCTTTTAGGGGGATGTCTGTACAACCATAAATTAACTATCAAAAGTTGTCCCCCTCGAAAACAAAATCGACGTGTCTCGGGGTTTGCCGCAAAAACCTCCCCCGCCAACAATATTTGAGGTGGACTGTTTCTAATGCGCCACCCTGTATACACTGTGTTCATTTGAAAAGGACCCACCTTTAATATTTAAAAAATGGGACATCTTAGAAGGAAATGCCGAAACACGTCAACTTTTAACTTTAGGGGGACACTTTTTGGCGCTAATGTCATAAACGTCAGATTCACCCCCTCCCTTACATTTTTTCAAATGGCATTAGGTATCAAGTCACACCTCATTTAAAAGGTCTGGTAAATCTCTATTCAATCATTTTGTTTTGATTTGATACCTAACTCTAACTACGCTTGATTTGATGTCGATCTTCAAACCGTTTCAATTAAATATTGACAACCCGTCAATATTGAAATCAAATGGTATGCAGTAACCACAATTGATTGCTAATAAAATTGATTGAAATTCATTTCAAGTTTATTGCTGGCAACATTGGATTTTTAACGTTTTATCGAAAAAAAGAAGAGAAAATTAAGTGATACTTTACCTAACTTTAGCCAATAACGTAAATTAATTCAAAATTTGTGTTTGAATTATGGCTGCGATTTCTTTTTGGGTTAACCTTTTCTAATTCCAGCAAAAACGCTGTATTTAATTTGTGTTTTAATTTTCATTTTTGTGTTCGTGTCCGTTAGAAGTTTTGTCCATAAAAGTAAGTAATCTTAACAAATAGTTTCCAAAAAAACTTGGGTAGGTACTAAAATACCTATAAAAAAAGCGGGACCGGTGAGTTGCATCCCATTTGAGCAGGCCAAACTTTTGACCGCTGACTTGCATCCGTCCAACCGCTGAGTTGCTTCCCGTCAACAAATTTAATATTGTGTCTAAAACTGGTAGATAATTAAATAAAAGCGGGAATTGTTGTCTTGTTTATTCCGATATCGTAATTGATACTAAATTTTATTTCCGAAACTGCGTCTAATACAGTTTTATAACAATATAGTGAATAATATATTAATTTAATTTAAACATTATTCAATTATGTAGGTTAGGTTAGGTAAAATTTTACTTTTTGGGATGCAACTTGCCGGTCGCCAAAAAAGGGAGCAGTTTATTCCATTTAGCATAATATTTTGTATTGCATAGGTTTGTAAGCTGATTTCTATTTTAAATTTATAGATGCCCCAAAAAAAAGCTGCATCCGGCCAATACAAAGAATTAATTAATTAAATTAAAAAATCAGATGTTATTAGGTGGGGCAAAGGCACACCTAATATAAAAAGGAAGACTTGGGAACAAGTTTCTCAAGTCCTAACTTCTATTGGAGGTGCCCAGAAAAACGGAGAAGGGTGGAAAAAGGTCACTTCTATTCCTCAGAAATCTTCTATTATTATTTAAATTACGCCTAAAAACGTCAGAAATATAAAATACATTTTTAAATTGAAACTTGAATAATGAACACCAATAAATTTAAATTATACATATATACAATTTTCAATGTAGATACTTGCCTTTGTATTTCAATTTCTAATAATTCTACAAACATAATTATATCCATGTTAAAAACTTATACAGTGTGGAAACCACTTATGGAATAAAATTCTTTATGTCATTATTTTATAAAATTATAAAAAATGCCGAGACACAACTTTTGAATTGAGTTGTGCGTTATGTAAACATAAATTTAGATGTACAGGGTGATTCACGCAAGTATACCATAGTCGGTGTTTTTTTTTGATGAAACACCCTGTATATTTGCATATTTTTGAAATCCCCTTAATGAACCGATTTCAACAAACTAAATAATGTATGGTCAATTATGAATTATACAGGGTGAAATTTTTATTTTTACAGTTATTAAACACATACATAAAATACCTGATGTATTTGATTTTAATACATTAAAATAAGTGCTCAAAATGTTCTCCACCTAGTTGTTGGCAATAGCACAGTCTCCTATAGAACTCCTCCTTAACTTTGTTTAAAGTTTGAGGTGAAATATTCCGTATTTTTGTAGTTATCCTGTCTTTGAGGTCTACAATGCTAGTTGGTTGTGTTGCATATACTTTGTTCTTGAGATAACCCCACAGAAAAAAATCTAACGGCGTAAGGTCTGGCGATCTAGCTGGCCACTCAATAGTACCTCTTCGTCCAATCCATTTATTGGGGAAGATTTTATCTAAATAAGTTCTTACCATTAAAGAATAATGGGGTGTTGCCCCGTCTTGCTGGAACCAAACATTTTCATTCGGTAAGCTAGGATCTATTGCGTTGGGATATAAGTTTGCCAACGCAGGAATAACTTCATTTCTAAGCATATTTAAATATTTTTCAGCTGTCAAATTTCCATTTATAAATATAGGACCAATAATATGGTCGCCTATGATACCGGCCCAAACGTTCACCTTTTGAGGGTACTGAGTATGTGTCTCACGCATCCAATTAGGATTCTCTGCTGACCAATATCTACAGTTCTGTCGGTTTACCTCTCCATACAATGTGAATGTTGATTCGTCAGAAAAAAGAATGGTACCAAGAGCTATCTCATTTCTGTTCAGCTTATTCATCAATCTTTCGCAGAAATCCATTCTACGATCTGGATCGTCTTCTGTTAACTCCTGCACAAAAGTTAATTTGTAGGGATGAAGTTTTTCTTTATGAAGACATCTTAGAACAGTTGTATGATTAACATTATTTTCACGGGCAATTTGACGTGTACTTGAAGTTGGATTCTCTTCGACACTTAACAAAATATCCACTTTCACATCATCTTCAACAAACTGTGGTTTTCTTTTCAATGGTTTGACATGTCCAAGTTCTCTGAATTGTGCATGCATTTTAGACACAGTACTTTGTGAAATATTAGGCAATTCGGGATACCTGTGATTAAATAAGTTTGCCACTTCAACTTGACTTCTGCAGTTATCCCCGTACCCGACCATCATTAAAATCTCAATTCGGTGAGTCTCAGTTAAATATTTCATTGTTATGTCGACATGGAAAGAGTGTTTGACAAAGATTTCACTTTTTGAGTATAAACTGTCAACACATCAACAACTGACAGAATAGAAAACAATCCACATTATTTACCGATTTTGTCTAATTATTGGCGTTTTTAGGTATTTATGATAAAATTCATGGGCGTAGCAGGTTTTGTTTAATATACAAATACGTCTAATAATTAGTTAGTTTAGATTTTTGATAAATCCATATTTAGCTAATTTAAAAAAGTACCAATATTTCAAGTGTAATAAATTATTAATTTTAAAATTTCACCCTGTATAATTCATAATTGACCATACATTATTCAGTTTGTTGGAATCGGTTCATTAAGAGGATTTCAAAAATATGCAAATATACAGGGTGTTTCATTAAAAAAAAACAACACCGACTATGGCATACTTGCGTGAATCACCCTGTACATTTAAATTTATGTTTACATAACGCACAACTCAATTCAAAAGTTGACGTGTCTCGGCATTTTTTATAATTTTCTAAAATAATGACAAAGTATTTTATTCCATAAGTGGTTTCCACACTGCATATATTTAAAAAAAAATTTTATTGAAAATAAATATACCTTTCCATACAAACACTAACAAAATAAGTATCACGTTGCATGATTATGAAATATCAATTTTACACATTTTGGCCATTATCTGAAAACTAGATTTTCGTAGATGCCGCAATTCTCCTTATGACGGCAGTATAAGAGTCCATCTAAATACTCTCTATTTTCATAATGTCTTATATTTGGTTGCCGTTTTTGTTGAATTTGGTATAGAATTTAAAATTTTTGGAGCCAAAATGGTAGCAAACCTTTGGTTAGCATCATATCTTCTAAAAGGTACAAAGATCACATATTTTTGCTTTTCCAAAGACAAGAAATTTTCACACAAAAAAACTTGAAATAAAAATGCGTATATTACTTTTCATCACAAAGTTCTATTTTTATTCTTATTTTTGAACTTTTTTTTCTTAACTTTAACACTTAAGTCTAATTCTTCTGTGTTATTACTTTCATGTACTCGTTTCTCGCCACTGGAATAAAACAATAAAAATTATTTAAATGGTTCCATTAGGTAATTATTATATTTATTCTTCCTTTGAATCTGATGAACTAAAACAATATTGCGAAATTAGTTTAAATTTCAGATTCAGGATTTAGTTACATTACAAAAAAACTTAATTTATTCTTTCGTGAAATTTGATTTAAAAAATTAAGAAAAACAGAAAATATTTTGAAAAACATTTTTAATTTAAAAATAAACATACCTTTTAATAGTAATAATAGATTTCTTTCCCTTCCCTGTCAAATTTTTGGTCCATTCATCTTCTCCACCTTTAATAGTAAACTGTTCCAAATTCTCATTTTTCAATTTCTCCAATTCCTTCTTTTGTTTCTTCTTTAATTCCTTAGCAGCTTCCTCAAGTTCATCTTGAACGCTTTGGGGGAACGGCGTCATATTAATATCTTCTGTGTTCTTTCTCGGTATAAGCTGTCTTTCGATGTCTTCTTCTACAGCACCAATAAGGTACTGACTACAACGTCTTATTAAACGATTGAAGAGGCCTAAAAGTTGACTGGAAGGTAACTCTAGTTCCTTTGCCAAGTCATCCACTGTTTTGTGTTGGAGTCCAAGGCCCATAAGGATTGCCTAATGTAATTAAAAAATTGAGTGTGGGTGAATCTTTGTAATATAATTCAAAGGAATTAAGCCTAAGTTGAAAGTATTAACTTACGGACTGAACTGCAGACATTTGAACATCTCCCAAATTATTCAGAAAAAATAGTTTTGCCAAAGTAGGCATCAGGTCCATTATAAGATGATAATCAACCAAATTGTTACTGTACATTTCTAATCTTTTTAGATCATACTTCATAAAGTGGATGTCTAATTCTGCTTTAGTTAAATCTAAAAACAAACACTTTTTACTTTGGTATGTTAACGGATACTATTTTCAGATTCAAAGATATGGAGCTACAATTTAATTCAAATTACAGAAAATATCAACTCGATACTACAAAGGTGTTAAGCACACCCAAAACCACTTACTTTTAGTTCTTAATTTAATATTTTTATTCGACAGTACCCCTAAAGACAGACTAGGTGAAAATTTACTAAATTGGTAGGCCAGCAAATTTATAAATCTCCTGCGGAAATCTGTCCAGTAAGCAGCTAGCCAATCTATTTCTTGTATTTCTTCTGTATTCAGTACATTTAACATAATACAAGAATGTTCACCAGTTAAATCGTTTGTAGTTTGTCGAAGATATACAGGAACATAACTGAAAGAAATATTTTTTGTTTACATACACAGTTAAGTCATAATACTTTGTAAAATATAATTGTAATTGGGTTGTACCCGTAAATAAATAAATAAAAAATAAGTACAGTAAAGTTCTAATTCAGCTACATTATCTTGTAGTAACAATCAAAGATTTTTTAAAAGTCATTGAACTTACCCCGCCTTTTTCCAAAATTTCAACAACTGTTCAGTAATTCCAAAAGATACTCCAATGTAATCCAATTTCTCTGGAGGTCTTTCACTAAGTTTAAACAGTAAAGGCGGTAAAGATTTGCGGGGTTCAATAGTTTCTTTTAATAAACCTACTTCTGAATCATCAACATTATCAATGTCTTGCTTTGGCAATTCAGATTCTTCTTCCAAATTTGGTATTTTGAATTCGTAATATTTTTTGAGAATATCTAGAGCTCTTGCACCATACCCCATCTGAAATGTCATTGTGTTTTAGAAAATACGGGTAATTTACCAGAATTTTACTTAATTTACTAATTACCTACAGTACATGCAAGAACTTGAAGCGGAACATATTTGGTTGAACGTACAGCTTATACTTACTCCTTGATAATCAGGATGTGTTGCTATCCTCACTATTCTAGCTCCAGCTAGTTTTGGAAAATCTGCATCTTGATACTGTTGTCCAATAGTCCATGGTATCAAGTCTCCAGATGCCTTTTTACCCCTAGAAAACCCCTCCTGAACAGAATTTTTTGAAATTTCACCTTCAAGACATACTTGTAATATTACTAATACTTCAGGTAAAGTTCGCCGGTTTGGATCTACAGGACCTAATAGGCAGAAAAGATGGTGTGCAGGAGCATCGGACATCATTTGTAGATCATTTGGTGTATTCTGTAATAAAAATATTTGTTTAAATAGATAATGAAAATTATAAAATAATATTTCTTGCCTTATAATGTGAAGCGACATATAATGCCACAATTCGCTGTAAAAATTCTTCAGAAGCTTTGTGATAACAAAAAAGAGTATCCCTGTTAATGTAATATAAATCACAATTATCAGTTGGGGGACAGCCAGATGATATTGGTGTAACTGATGTAGAATCTAAACATAACAATTTTACTAGCCATGTCTCTACTGCATCTCCAGGTTTATAACGAATTGATTCATTCAAGGAAACCTAAATAAAATGAAAATTAACAAGGTGTAATTTCAAACATTAGTAATATCCTACCTCATGCAATGTTCTTCCTGTAGCTGCCCCAGAATCTTTTTTATTGATAGCATTTGTATTTGCTCCAATGGGTGCTGCTTGTATCCTAAGTTGATTTAGTAGTTTCAATGATAATGATCTACCTGTTCCTTCATAACCATTGATAGTTGAAGCTAGAAACACCAAGTATGGACCTAGCATGGACTTAACATATGGTAATGGTATGGCTGCAGCTTCATCTATTACTAATAATTCAGCTTGTGACAGTTTTTGACTGTCTGTGGGATGAATATACTAAAAATATATACAAATTATAAAAAAAATTGGTATTTTATATAATAAAACCTATTGTACAGAATGAATAATCTACCTGAATAGTTTGCCTATGCTCCCTGAATACATTAACTCTAATAACAGCTTTATTAAACTCAGGATTAGTACTCTGCATAAGACCATAGTCAATATGCTCCTGATATTCCAAAGCATCAAAGCCTTTAAAAACAAACTCAAAAAATGTGTTTAAATTTTCAGGACTAGGACTTGTAACATAAATATTTGAATATCCAAAAGCTATTGCTGCAGAAACTGCTAATCCCAATGCTGCAGATTTTCCTCTTCCTCTTGATGCTGTTAAGGATACTGTAGATCTAAGAGTTTTCTCTGAAATTGCTTCTACAATAAAGAATAATTAAATTTGTAATAACTGTTTAAAAAAAATCAAATTTTAAAACCTTACCTATAAATTTAAGTAATGCTTTAGCTTGATCTACAGTCTTACATAGATTAACCAAGTTTCCTACTGGTTGTGTATCTCTCAACTGTTCTTTTAAATCATTAAGTTCAGTAATGCTTTCATCAACTTCTTGTACATTTTCTACAGGGGTAACATGTAAATTATGTGAGGCTATGGGAAGGACCGATAGCTGATCATCAACTACTAAGGAACGTTTACAAGATGCAAGAGATAACAAAAATCTTTCATTAAATCGGCATATTACATCTTGGTGAGCTTCTGTTCTGAATCTCTGATGTACATCCATGCTCATAGTATAAAGTTGTTTAAGAGAAGTTACAGATCTTAGTAATAAAACTACCAGGCCACCCCCTTCTACAGTTTCAATAGTTCTAGCTAGTAAATTTGGAGTTAAAGCTTCAAAATCTTGTAGAACACACATTCCAAATGTATTTCCAAGGATCTTATGTGTTTCTGAATAATAACAGAATCTAATTTTTGTAGAAGCCAAAAACAATTCAAATGGATCATCTTCATTAACACTTAATTTTCCTGCTTGAACTTTGTGCTGAATTTGCTTCATTCTCTTTTTTCTATGACTGCTAAACCCGAGTTCTTTTTTGTAACACCATAATACCGTTGGTCTAGCTTTAACTTCTGCCTTAGCCAACATGTGGTGTAAAATCACTACCTAAAAGTTAACCATTTTAAATGCAAATTACTATTATAATTTCATATGTTGCTCTCACCTGATCTTTTCCTTTATCCCCAACAACGACAAATAACGTTCTATGACCAAGTTTAACCCCATTTTCGATTAAAACCCGAATTCTATTATCTATTTTCTTTCGTACCATGCTGTTAACTTGAACTTTTTAAGTTTATATTTTTAACCTCAAAAGTGAATTTTTATTTTTACTTCAATGAATGAATCTTCTTTTTTGACTTGCTTAAGTAAGACATCTATCCACCAATCCACCGTGATATTTCATTTGGTTGGCATATATAAAGGTAAGACCCCATGCGTACGAATTGCGAAATCCGAATTACGATTCGCAAAAAATATTCGTACGGAAAATTGTAACGTCCCCACATGCACGAAAATCGCATGGAAAAGTTTCGCATCTTGTAGGGAATTTTATTATTATAACCAAATTCGCGTTGGTGATGTTGTTTAAGAAATAACGTTGATCACATGACATTCGAATTTAAAATTAAAATGGATCTTTTTCATGCATGTGAAGATAATAATAATTATTATAATAATTTATCGAGAACATCATTATTTATTGACGGTTTTTGTTCAGTTTTGAGGTTACAAACACCTAGTTAGATGACAAATGACAACGATTGGCATCACGAAATTCGCAAAATCTTAAAATTATCTCAACATTTTGCGGTGCCGCAATTTTCTTAAAACACTCGTACGAATATTTCCCGCCATTAAAATTCACACCAAAGCTAATAGGAAAGTTTCCGCATTTCGGAATTTCGCAATTCCGGATGCATGGGGAGTAACCTTAAAGATAGGCAATACAATGATTTTTAGGATTCAAACATTTATTACATTTTCCACCCCCATAGGGCAATTATTTTGTTCAGGTATTCTACGCGGTTTTTGGTAGAAATTTAATTTGACATACTTATGATATTTTATTATCCTTCCAACAATCTGCATACTTTTAGCACTTTTCTACTTTAAAAATGAAAAAGTAAAGGGTTTGCTTAAAAACTGCCTACCCCAACCCATAATGGCCATAATATACATTTACTGAGATTTTTGTGGACCAAAAAGGCTATAAAATCTTGCAAGTTTGATAAACAAAAAAAGTATCAAACAAAAAATATGATCTCAACTTTTATTATAATCTTAATAAAAGTTATATATAGAAACATAATTACTCCAAAAAGTTCATAATTGAACATGGACCAGTTGTTTCAGTTTTGTTTTGAGTTGGAACATTTCCAAAGTGAGAATGCCAAGTAAAATTTCGAGATTTATGGATATTTGTACAGATTTGTATAGTGAATTTGACTGCAAATGTGGAATGTTGTTCCAAGTGTTATTAAATATTGTTTTGTTATTGCAGGCACCGGTTAAAATTGCACTTCGTTAGCAGGAATTAACCGGTAAGTAAGCAAAGTTCACAATTTTACCATTATTATCAATATTTAGCTCAATACAGGATGAAGTAGTAGGTACCTACTATAAATACAGTAGTAGTTGTCTAAACTTATTTATATTAAACTTTATTTTTCAAAATACTTGGTAGTTTATCAATATTTTAGCTTAGTCAAAACTTGTTTCTTTTTCATGGTGAAAATATTTTCATTATATTAATTTTAGAAAATGTAGGTATTCTACCCACCACTATTATTACTTGACGTCGACTGCAGATCATTACAAGAATTCTTTAAAATCTTTGCATAAAAACAAGCATAACCGTAGGCGTGGAGTAAAATGTTTACTTGGCAAAAACTAATGACACCTGCTTGGAAAAATTATTAATACGTAACTCCCAGTCTATATTATTTTCTTCCCAATTTTTTATGTCTAACATCTTTCCGCTCGATTCGCTGCAATTTGTTGCAGTGATTTCGTGAAATGGGACGGAAGTGTGTAACAGGAAGCCAGTGAAGCAACATTGAAGCAAGCATTTTTCTACGCACGTCGTAAGGAGGAGCTACTTAACCGCAAATAGCTGTTGGTACACAGATGGCTCAAAAATAACCTCAGATGAAGGTGAATACGGTCCCATACCTAGGACAGAAAAATCAACCTGCCTAGGATCCTATGCAACTGTATTTCAGGCGGAAATTTACGCTATTATGTGTGGAAAGATTGGAGGAAACCAATTTCACACCTAAAAGGATAAGAATTTTCTCGGACAGCCAAGTGGCTTTAAAAGCACTTAGCTCTTATCGTGTAACGTCAAAGTTGGTATCAAACGGATAAAAAAAACTCTCCTCAGTAGGAAAACTGAACAAAGTGTTTTTGGTCTTGATCCCGGCCATTCTGGTATGGATGGCAAAGGAAAAGGCAGACTCCATTGCAAGGAAACTGCCGCAGGTGATTTTATCGGACCAGAACCTGCAATCGACATCTCATTAAGTTTTTCAAACAAACACTAGATACCTGGATAGAAAAAAAAGTCTTTGACTTCTAGCATAATTTACCGGTATTGGTTCATTCAAAGGCTTTAATACATCCTTCGAAGAATATCTCCAAACCAGTGTTAGACTTTTAACAGGCCATTTTTTTTGCAATTGTCAATTTGAAAATTGACATTTTTTTAATACTGACGAGAAATAATAACAAAACATTAATAATATGTCAAGTCAATTTTTCTGTCGTATGACATGCGTCACCGTCAAATTTCAACATCGCCAACAACGATTAGTCCACTCGGGAACAACTGTGAATAACGAATCGCCGCAACGTGAAAATCACAACGAACAACGGGAACAACAGAATTTATAAATCCAGCTTTAACCAACAAATACAATGGAAACAACAAACTTTGAGTAATTAGGCAATCCAGTGAGACAGAATAAAGCCCGGCGAAGCGGGCTGGGTACGCTAGTAAAATATATATTACATTGACATTGTTCTTCAAAGTCTGTCTGACAACCAACTGAATTACAGCACATGTCAAAACACACAAGTTTCAACTCCAACGGATCGGTTGTCCTCCAGAAGAAAATGGCCGACCTGTAAAAGTCAGGTGTTCTGGAATGGTCTATTCATAGTTTTCCCAGAACTTCTAATGGGTTGATCCCGGTGGGACACTCTATATAAGTTGTTTCACAAGATGTTTATTATTAATATCATAGACGTCACTTTTCGAGATCTACTTTTCGTAAAATCTACTTCAAGTTAAATATATTACGATAAAGATGTAATGATTCCTTTAGTTACTTTTAAAAATCTGAGGAAACCAAGACCGGAGTTTGCTTAGGTTTCTTTAATAAATATTTTTAAATAATTACTTTTTCTGTGGTGATCTACGTTTATTAATGATCAACAAATTTCTTTATTTACCATAGTTATATCTAGTCAATGGTAAATGATTCCCGTTTTTTTGGATCTGCTAAAATAGTTATTTGTGTATTTAGAGCGGCAATTTTACTTTACGCTCGAAAAACACACATAATTTTTTCTACAGTCGCCCTTTTAATAATTAAAACAGTTTTTTATATTATCACTAGTTATATCACAAGAGTCGAATATTTTCAAAAATTATTTTTAAAAAATATCCCTCCAGCTTCGCTGTCAGGATATTTTTAAAGAATTTTTACAGAAATTTTACACAAAGATGTCAAAAAATATTCAAAACAAAATATATACCTTGAATGGTATATGGTCAGATTATATACCGAAAAAGTCGAAAACATACAAAGAAATGGAAGATTTTCACTTGTAATCTCCCTAGAGCACGAATTATTTCCGGAAATTTTCTCGAAGTGCGAATTTTCTTAAAAATATTAATTTCCCTCTACGCAGGGAAATTTCCGAAGAAATTAGGTTATTGTCATAGCAACATGTCAAAATACAGGCATCTGATTGGCTAAAATTAACTGGTATAAAATTTTCAAAATAATTTATGGTATGGTCTTTTCGGCGTTTATTCGGATATTTTCTATCGAAACATCACCAAATCGATTGAAATCCATGTTAATTAGAAAAAATGTGACGTTCATGTGACAACATTAAAAATTAGCTGTGGCAGGTGGTATTCACTTATGTCAAAAAATATCCAGTATAATTTGCTTCTGATTGGTCGCAAAATGGCATTTGATTGGTTAGAAACGGATGGAGGTATATAATCTTAGGTTATAATAGTAGTGGATTATGATTTAAGACGTTTTAGTTGTCATATTATTTATTAATGTTAAATGTCAAAGTGACATTATTAGGTATGTATATTGTCGTTTTTAACATTGAATGAATAGACCAAAGTGTAGGTGGCTTCATTACCAAATTTGATGGAATACCTAAGCGAGCGAAAAATATTCATTTTTTCGCTCGCAGAGCGTAAAGTAACAATCTTCGGCATTTGTCGACTTTACGTTTTCATTTGAATATAGTAATTAGTCATTATACGCGCGACTGTAGAAAAAAGCATTTCCCTTTCTTCTGATTTATTTCAAGATAAACACGAACTGCTTAGATAAAGATCAACCATTAAAAGAGGTCAACGTGCGCTAACTGAAAATTGTTTTAAAAATAAGGATTAATTTTCAATTATTCTAGTTATTTATATAAAATGACATTTAACATTGCCGAGTTTTCATTTTAGATGCATTGAAGGAATAAAGTAGGTAATTTTTCCAGTTAAAGGAAAGGGAAAACCCCATTCATTGTACAAGTTTCACTATTATCGATTCTACATTTCTTCTATCTCCATGGTAATGTAAATTGGACTGTTGTCACTATCAAATTTAGGTGTTGCCCAAAACGTCGATCTTAGAAAAAACTCGAAAGAAAAAAGTAATGAAATGAAGTTAATTTTCAGTAATATTTCGAGCTATGGACTTGGAAAGCGAAAATAATGTTGGCAGCAAGCTAGGTAGGTAATTTATTTTAAAATTTTTAATATTCAGATTACTATATATTATAAAAGTTGTAAGCTAGATACATTATTACACATATCTATTTTTAAGAATGACCATTTATGAATAGTTTTCGTCTATGTCTATTTCCAAATTTTTATTTTATCTTTTACTTTTATTGATATACCTAATTTATAAGTTTGAAATTTACAAAGTCAATTAAAATGTTTGCTCCTGGTAGGTATATTTTCAATAAATATATATTTATCTGTTCCATAAAGCGAAGAAATATTAAACATATCCAAATCCTGCCATCCGTTATAAATATATACCCTAAGGTAATTTGCTGAATTTGCTGAACCATAGATTGATAATGAAAAATTGTATCATAGGTTTGTTCCCAAAGCGAATTCGTAACTGTTATGAACATATTGAGTCTAAGCAATATAAAATAAGTGTTCCAACATGGTTCCAACAGAGCAAAGTAAATTTGTTCGGTGTTTCCGAAAAACTAGTAACAGAGTTACTGAAATAATTCTTATTTTTATTAACTTTGCTTCCTGGTTATATATATATTTGTTTAATTTTGATTTTGTGTACGTATACGTATATTGTATATTGTGTCCATTTAGTTAAAATGTTTAGCCAAAATTACTTAATTACTTTTTAGAACTGTTCCAGCACATACAGGTTGGCCGGACGAAAACGACACAATGCCATTATCAGGAACTGCGTCAACGTTTTAAAAAAACGCAGAGACCCGTCGATTTTTGATCAAAGGGGGACACTTTTTTCCGGTATTTTTGACTTCGCTTCTTTCACCCCCTAGCGGGGGGTAATCATTACCTCAGAATGTTTAAATAGCATTAGGGGTCGAGTAAGGTATCATTTTAAAGCCCTTTCAATTCTCTCTTTCGGCCCAATACTTTTTAATAAATTACAATTTAAAGTTTAAATTATGTTTAGTTGTTTACTTACTTCTTAGTTAATTTAAATGTTCAAATTGATGACCACCCGCGTCCATACAATAATAAAGATTTTGTTCGAAACGTTTTCGCACATTCCGAAGAATTTCCGGAGTGATTCGATGGCACTTCTCGACAATTCTTTGACGCAAATCTTCTGGTTGTATTTTGTAGATTCTACTTTTGAGGTATCCCCAAACAAAAAAATCAAGGGGCGACAAATCTGGTGACCGTGGATGCCATTCAATGCTACCTCTTCTCCCAATCCAGTGCCGTGGGAAATGTTGGTCTAAATACTGACGAACAATTAAAGCATAATGCGGAGGAGCACCGTCCTGTTGAAACATTAAATGATCTGCACTATACTGTTGGCCATTTTATACCAATGGAATTTGTTCTTCTTCAAAATGGGTTGAATGCTAGTTCGATTCATTCCAGACACATATGCTAATTTCCTTGTACTTAACGTAGGATCTAGATGAACATGTGCCTAAACTGCAACTTCACTAGCTTCATCAACTACAGGCGGTCTATTTTTAGCTACATTTCCAGTCTCTTGAAATTTTTTCACTAATTATGGAACATACTTCCTACTGACATGTTTATCTTGATATTTTTCATTAAATAACTGAGCCGTTACATTTGCACACTTATTGTTCATAAAATAAACCCTATCCGCAATGGAATAAAACATGGTACCTATTTAATTTTCAAAAACACAATGAAACAAAACTTCGCTTCGATATATGAATCCATTAATTTCACGTTCACGTACACAAATGTGATAAAAAAATTACATAGACAATGCAAAGCAAGAATATCAACATTTAAACTATTGTCGTAATGAAAAAAATTCCAATTTTAAAATGTAATTTATTCAAAAGTATTATGCCGAATTTTGAAATTTAAAGACTGTTGTAAAGTTAATTGAAAGGCCTTTAAAATGACTCCCTACTCGACCCCTAATGCCATTGAAATATTTTGAGGTGATGCTTACCCCCGCTCGGGGGTGAAAGTAGCGAAGTCAAAAATACCGGAAAAAAGTGACCCCCTTTGATCAAAAATCGACGGGTCTCTGCGTTTTTTTTAAACGTTGACACAGTTCGTGATAATGGCTCTGTTTCGTTTTCGTCCGGCCACCCTGTATTTGTTTGGAACTCACTCGCTAAAATATTTTGTCCACGCATGCATATCAGATAATTTTAACAGCATGTTTGAACCAGCTTCGGGAATAATCTCAAGAAAAATAGTTAGAATATACACTATTAAAAACATTCTTACTACAGAATTTTTGTTTGTATTCAAAGTTTTATCAATTAGTAAATCTCTTCTGGTTGTAATTTCCCTATAAGTTCCTATATTGATTTTAGTAGTGTACTATTAATAGCAAGTAGGCTTAATATTACATACTTTTTCTTAAAATATTTATTTATGTTTCAGAAACCGATAATAGCGTTCAATCTCTTCAAGCAACACTTTTTCCAATAAAACCTACAAATTCTACGAGTTATTTCGCCAATTTTATTATTAAAAGCCCAGCGGAAGAAGATGAACTGCGATTTAAAATTAGAGAGTCGCCAACAAAAGAATGGTTTCCAAATAATAAAGAAGTACCCTTCGACGTGCAGCCACCTAGATGGCCTACAGAATGCCAGGTGCTAATTTAATTTTTTTTTCAATTTTTTTCCGTTCGAAATTCAAATTATTTTTACCCCATTAGTTTTGATAATTTAAATACTAAACCGTCTAATTTTGCGGAATATATTTTTTAGGTTTTAGAAGAACGAGTAAAACATATACTAGACTCACCTCCAACTTACGAGCCTTACTATATCCCCACTGGTAACGAATGTCAACCGAAACCATCTGGTGAGGAATGCGGAAAAGTTGTTTTTCACTATACTCCACTCAGTGCTGTCAATTATGTAAGAATTAATTTTCTCATTCGAAATACAATAATTCCTACGTGATGTATTATAAAACTCAAAGGAGTTTTACATTTAAACGTGTTAAACAGTTACCTGAACCATTAAAAGAGATTTTAATTTACAGTTTAGCCGATCTAGCGTAGGTGGTAACAAATTTATTTTGCCTTCTAATCTTTGTCCGGAAGAAGATACTTTAAAATTTGAATCACGATTCGAATCCGGTAATTTAGCAAAAGCCATTATGATAACGCCAAACTATTACGAATTACACCTTAGATCCGACTTTTATACAAACAGACACATGCAATGGTTTTATTTTAAAGTTAGTAACGTTAAAAAGGGATTTTTATACAGGTAACCGATTTTTTATTTCATTTATCACCACTTGATTACAATATTCATAAAGTAACGCACAAATTAATTATTAGCTAAATGAACAATAATGAAAAAGACGCGAAACGGGTCGATTTTTTTGGTTTTAATTTACTATCTTTTTAAATAAGAATATTTATCATAAAGAGTGAACTTTGAGTGGTGGAATGGCCTGATAGATCACCCGACCTTACCCCATTAAGGTCCTTTTTATTTAATTAAAATCTAAATTCTATAGTTTGGCAAACATATCTGAAGCTAAGCGGTGTCGATAAGAAGTGAGGAAACAAGGACGATAATTAATATCAGTCAATAGTCGAAGGGAGAAGGAAGAACATAGCGACGGGCCGATCTTCACCAATTGAGTTCGTTCGAAGTACGCGGAAATAAAAACATTTCTATTAAATTTATATCCTCACACAGCACGGCAGTGTTATTGGAATCTGTGGTTTTTGCTGTGTGTATTGCTATCCTTGTTTTGGAATGAGAGATTCGATTTAGATGTTGGTTACAAACAAAGTGTGTTGTCAGTATAGCGGGTTATTCATCTAGTCTGATTAATGATCGAAGGGTGTTGACATCCTCATTTGAAGGTTTTTCACCCTGCATGATAGATACTTCTTTAAAACATTTTCAAATTAAAAAAAAATTGACCTATACCGGAATTTTTATTATTGTAATGTTTTTCTTATTTATTTAAATAGTTTTTACATGTGGGATAAAATTATACACACACACACATACTATGGCCAATTACTATCTATTGATTTATTTATTAAACTTAATTTATATCCTCACTCTACTAATTTATTTACACTCGGTATATTAGTTCTAATTTAGTTTTACCACTTGAATATTACACTATTTATCTGCACTATTTCATTCACTGTCCGATTACTAAGAACTTCTATAAACTGTCTGTGAACTTACTCTTTGTCTTCGTTTCACTAATTGTCAACGCACTCAAAAACCCGCGTATATAGTCTTTATCAGTTCTGGAAAGTTCTTGAACTTCCACGCCCGTCCTATGCGTAAACAAAGCGTCTTCCAGAATGTTCTCGAAAAGGGGGGGTGCATTCGCCAAAATTTATAGTCGAGAGACAGGGCCGGCTTTGAGTTGGTGACCTCGCAACAATATTGTTCATTTAGCTAATAAAGAATTTATATGCTATATAAAAACTTATTTCAGCTCCATGATTTAATTTCAAAAATACTTTATAATTTGTTTGCAATTTATATTTTCTTTTTGTTAATGTTTAATACAAAATTCAGTTTCTTCTTCACGCGTATAATAACCTTTGAATCTTTCCAGGTTTTCTATTACAAATTGTTCAAAAGAAAGTAGTTTATATAATGAAGGAATGAAACCACTGATGTACTCCAAAAAAGACTCTCAATTACATTGTATTGGCTGGAGAAGATGCGGACAAAATATTTCATATTTTTGTAACGACAACGTGTAAGTCAAAATAAAATGAGAATGTTTTGTTACTTTAGCGAATGTTTACCGCTCAGCCTATCGGGTAAGATATTTAAGTAAAGTTTTTCCATCAAAATCAATTACTGAAGCTAAAGCACGTGACTCCCTTGCCGACTTTTTCCTTTGATCTGCATATGCCTAATCAAAGAAAAAAGTCGATAAGAAACTCGTGCTAGTCGCTTCTGGACAAACTTTACCTCTATTATATGCGTTAGAATTGAGGCCTAAAACTTTTAGAAGAAGGCAAGCTCAGTTTTATTTTAGTTCTGTTGTTATAATGAGTAAAAAAGTGAAGAAGAATCTATACTTGGTACAGTTCATGACTGGTTCAGTTCAATCCATTTAGCAAAGATTATTTTAGCATCTAAGTTTTGTCCGGTAAACATTAAAACGCCCACGATGCACCTTTATCTTCTTCTGTTTGCCCCAGTTGTCTCTTATACTTTCCCCAGACATGTAATCTAATTGTTCTGCTCTATTTTTTTCGTTTCGAACTCCTTTTTGTATCTCAGTGGATATTTAACTGTTGCTCCGCAAAAAGTGTCACAAAGAAAATAATGATGTTTCCATATGAACTGTAACATCAATAAAAGCGTGATAATCTAGCATTAAACAATGGCGTGGAGATGCATATTAGTCTTAGGACTAGTTTGAGCTAGTAGAATATGGAGCGATGGTAGTTAATGCCCGTTTGCACCGTTTAGAATTTAAGCATGCCTATCGTAAGTTAGCATTACTTATTAAAGCACCACTTAACGAATGGCAACACTGAGAATATCTAGTAATTTATTAGAGACTTTTCAAATTTGGCTTTCTATCGAGTGACAGTTAGCTTTCGCCCGCGTCAAATGTGAACGATTAACCTATAAATACAAAGAAAACAACAGACTTCAGACATCAGCCATGGTTATCAAATGCCCAGTGCATCAAGCATAAAACCGAAGTGCTGTTAGGAACTGATTCATGAGAGACACGCTGCTGTTTCTGTAATAATAGTTGATCATTTGGTCTTGTAGGTTTCTTTATTAGGTGATATTTTACTTAAAAATTATTTCGAAATTTCAGAGCCTTCCTGTATCAATCCTAGAACCCGTAAACAGCATTGCTTTGTCACTCAAAATCTTTGATAAGATGCAAATTCCTTATGAAAATGATCAGATCAAATGTAAAGCATCTCGGGAAGTTTATTATTTCGAGGATATCAAAATCAACTTTGAAAACGTCATTCATAAAGAAAAGTTTTTAAGGTAAACAATAAACCGTAAACTCAGCTGTCAACCGTGATTTCAAAATAAATCGAACTTAAGACGTCCCAATCGGGAACTTAATATTAGGTCCTCCTTAACTAGTTTAAGGAATACTTAGAGAGCGGTGCAACGCAAATTAGTATTTTTAAGATTACTTTATTTTAAGACTGTCTTAAAGTAAACGGTGCAATCGGGCATAAGTATTTTACGTTTTTCGATTATCTGAGGCCTATTTCAAAAGATTTACCTTTACTGTAACAAAAGTTTATTTTTGCATTGCTCTGTTGCTAATGTTACTTAGTTGGTTGGAATTTAAATAACTATTTGTTTGATTTCAGAACGGTGGACGATCCCGATCAACAAATGACTTACACATTAACGTTTACTGTAAAATTTCCGCACGACGATGATGAGGTATATTTGGCTCAAAGTTACCCTTATACATATTCGGATCTCCAGGATTATTTGTTGGATTTGTCTTCACATCCAGTGAAATCCACATTTACTACAATTAGACTTTTATGTAAGACTCTCGCTGGCAATAACGTTCAGTATGTTACTATTACATCATCTCCTGTGCCAGGGGAACCACCAAAGGTAGTACATCCAATTTTTTAAAAAAATTTCCTATACTGAACTGACATAAATTATAAAAATGTGTCAATGTGTTTTGTTACGCAAATTAACTAGTTTATAAGTGTTTGAAGGCGAAGTAATGATTTCATCAAAAAACTGAATGTGCCAGTCGATTTCGTCCCAAAAAATCCCTTATTACGAATTTTTAGCATTTTTCATGCCTAAAAAATTTTTTTTGTTTGAAATTTTGAACAAAGGGGTAGGTAGGTATGGAAATATTTTGTGATTTAAATTGCTCTTGGCTAACTCCCTCAATGCTTGGGATCTAGCGACACACAATTCACGCATTATGTGTAAAATTTTCCCCTGAATCGATTGGTGTTGACTAGAACGTTCTAGCTTTTCAGTAAGTCGAGTTATGAGTATTTTTGGTTTCAGAAAGTGGATTTTCGAAAATTTCATGACACTATTTGAAGGAAAAATAATGATTTTATAAAAAAAACTGACTGTGCCAGTTGACTTCTCGTCCCAAAATCTCCTTATAACGAATTTTTAGCATTTTTCATGTATAAACAATTTTTTTTTTGAAATTTGGAACAAAGGGGTCGGTTTAAAAATATTTCGTGATTTAAATTGCTATTTGCTAGCTCCCTTAATGCATTTCCGACGTAATAAACTACATATGTCTTTTTTTGATACTTCACCAAAATATAACAATTATCTTTGATTTTCTCTGGTGTCACATAAAAATTATTATTGATACTACGTTCATCAGTCTCTTCGTCCATTTCTAAATCAACTGGTGATGTTGAACTCTCCCGGAAGCTTAATTGCGATACTTCAGATTCCTGTGAATCTTCATCACTTTCTATTTCTTCTTCTTTTGTCTTGATTAAGTTCCTTCAAACTACGTTTCACTGCTTTAACTCTGGATTTCCTTTCCTGTTCTATTTTTTCAATTATTTCTATATCAGCATTTATCCACCCACTTCTATTAGCAGCTTCCTTCAGGCGCACCTCCAATAAATGGTCTTTGTAGTGCACACCTGGAAATACAAATAGCGGAGGGATAGTATTTCCGCTTTCAGAAATAATAGCACCAAATGTTATCAATTCGCCTCTTTCCACTCACATGATTTGTCCTACTTGTTTCTGTGATTTAGGAACCAAAATTTTGGGAGTTTCTAAAACAGTAAACACGCCGGACTCGTCAAAGTTAAATTTTGATGTACTGGTGGTTAATAAAATCTAATAGTAGAAGATCCGAAGTAAGGTCGACCGTCACCGAGCTGATAATAGAATGAAACATGTTTTATAATAAATTTAGTATATTAGAAAATATATTAAAAATGGGTTGCCTTAAAAAATCCTGGACAGACTATTTTTAATTATTTAATAAAAAAATTAAAAAAAAAAAGTTTTTTCACGAAAAGCAATTTTTAAAAGTTTCATCAGTAAAATCATTTAAAGAATCGTCCGAGCCACACAAAAACACTTTTTAGCCGTTTTTCATCACAACGATACAGAATAACACGTGTTTTCCAAGCAATAATAATAATAATAATATTATAAGTCATTAGTTACTCCAAAATGTCATTCAAAGATAATATCATTCTCTGTCGTATAAATACCGAGCATGCATAGTTTAATTTTTTTTGATAATTAAAAATAGTATGTCCAGGATTTTTTGAGGCAACCCATTTTTAATATATTTTCTAATATACTAAATTTATTATAAAACATGTTTCATTCTATTATCAGCTCGGTGAAGGTCGACCTTACTTCGTATCTTAGACTATAAAGGGGAGCATTCGTACATGTACGAATGTGCCCCCTGTCTGGCTGTACGAATGCACCCCATGCCTTGCACAAAATTAAAATACAACTTTATATCAATTCTAATTTAGTTCAAGAAATATAACAATTTAAGCTCAAAAAAAGCAATGTTAACATTAATTAATCGTTATCATTTTGTCAAAAACATAACAATTCTACTTACAATTACGAACTAAACTTAGGTAAAAAATTTACTCACCCCGCGTGAAAATACGTTACGTCTTGTCAGCTGATACACCGTAGTGCGGCTGGCGCGACACTCCGCTAGCAATATGGTGACCGGTAAGTCCATGCACACAAGCAAAGGCGTGTTTAGTTTTTCTGTTATACTAACTGTACGAATGTGCACCGCATACGAATGGTGACCACTTTCCCCTAGGTATGGAAATATTTCGCGATTTAAATTGCTCTTGGCTAACTCCCTCAATGCTTGGGATCTATCGACACAAAATTCACGCATTATGTGTAAAATTTTCCCCTGAATCGATTGGTGTTGACTAGAACGTTCTAGCTTTTCAATTATTCGAGTTATGAGTATTTTTGGTTTCAGAAAGTGGATTTTCGAAAATTTCATGACACTATTTGAAAGCGAAATAATGATTTTATCAAAAAACTGACTGTGTCAGTTGATTTCTCGTCCCAAAACCTACTTATAACGAATTTTTAGCATTTTTCATGTCTAAACAAATTTTCTTTTAAATTTTGATCAAAGGGGTCGGTTTAGAAATATTTCGCGATTTAAATTGCTCTTTGCTAACTCCCTTAATGCTATGAACTATCGACTCAAAACTTACTTATATATGTAAAATTTTACCCTGAATCGATTGGTGTTGACTAGAACGTTCTAGCTTTTCAATAAGTCGACTATTTTTGGTTTCAGAAAGTGGAGTTTCGAAAATTTAATGACACTATTTGAAGGCGAAATAAAGATTTTATCAAAAAACTGACTATACCAGTCGATTACTCGTCCCAAAACACCCCTTATCACTAAATTTTACCATTTTTCCAGTAACAAAAAATGTTTGTTGTAAATTTTGAATATTTCACGATTTAAATGTTTCTCCGTCGACCTGAAATTATCGACTCAAAATTCACTCATATATGTAAAATTTTCCCCTGAATCAATTGATGATCATTAGAACGTTCTAGCTGTCCAATCAGTCGAGTTATGAGTATTTTTGGTTCGAAAAAGTGGATTTTCGAAAAAAAAAAACTAATTATGAATTTTTAGCATTTTTCATGCCTAAAAATTTTTTTTTGTTGGAAATTTTTTTAAATTGAACGAAAAATTCGAAATAATACAATTTTTTTTTAGAAAAAACGTGCTATAGTAATATCAGCCCGCGTTCATCCTGGAGAAACTCCATCTTCATGGATAATGAAAGGGATATTGGACTTTCTTTCAAGTGATTGTAGCTCGGCCAAAGAATTGAGAGATAAATTCATTTTTAAAATAGTGCCAATGTTAAATCCAGATGGTGTTATAGTAGGAAATAACCGGTGTAGTCTCTCGGCCAAAGATCTTAATAGACAATACCGAACAGTTATAAGAGATGCATATCCTTCCATTTGGTATACAAAGTTAATGATTAGAAGGTAATATTTCAATTATTTCTCTGTTATTAAAAGTACAATACTGCGCATGTGGTATTAATTAAAAGTTGCAAACTTGGTTAAATTAAAGTAAACAAGGACTGGGCAGAAAAAATTGATGGGAATATTTTGCGGAGAGCCCCAAGAAAGGAAAAAATCTGGAAAACAATATCTCGATAGATTTAATTATTGTTTCTTTTTTCTTTTGAAGTTTCTTGAAAAACAATGTTTTATTTTCTAGACTGTTGGAAGAATGTGGCGTAGCAATGTATTGTGATCTTCATGCCCATTCCAGAAAACACAATATTTTTATATACGGTTGTGAAAATAGACGAGGAAGTGAAAGAAGATTACACGAACAAGTTTTTCCTTTGATGTTACATAAAAATGCAGCAGATAAGGTGAATAGAAATATATTATTCTGGACTATTCCTCGACACAGACAAAAATTAGTTTGTCTTCCATTGTCTTCCGATAAATGGAAAAATGTTCGAGTTATTTCAATGTAATTTTCAGCCAAACGTCTAATTTATGTCTTGAAAGTGGTAATGAATATGTAATTTTTTCAGTTTTCTTTCGAAAGTTGCAAGTTTAAAATTCAAAAGAATAAAGAAGGTACAGGCAGAGTGGTGATGTGGATGATGGGAATAGCTAACAGCTACACTTTGGAAACGTCACTAGCTGGATCTTCATTGGGCGCCAGAGCGGACACTCATTTTAGCATACAAGATTTCGAACAAATGGGAAAAACTTTTTGCCAGACTCTGTTGGACTTCTACGACGAAGATCCCAAAAAGGTACTACCGAGTTATTCCAGTTTTTCTAGCATTACAAGTACTTCTAGTATTTCCAGTAACCTTATTGAAATTTTTGCTTGTATCATATACGTTTTGGTTCTCTTAAAAGTACTGGAATCATTATGGTTTTCTTAATAAATGTTACTTGACCGAGAACGTGTTTTATTTCAGGAAAAACTAAGAGTGAAAATCGTAGAGAGGTTGACAAAGGAAGGATCGAATGCAGAGGAGCCAATGAACATTAAACTCAGTGACTATTCAAGGTAAGGCAAATTAACGATGCAATAGAGTGCAATCGAATAATAATTGTGAAACAAATGCTTTGCCTAATAGTACTTATTTTACTTTCTATAGACTAGTGGTTCCTAGCCATTGGTCCGCAAGAGACAAAATATGGCATGGTGCGTTAATTACGAGAGAGCGTGAAAAACATGGTGATCGCGGGAATCGTAAACGTTTGCAAGGAATATGCCTAATTACCAACAATCTAAAGTCTATTAACAATCGAGATATTAATGTTAATGTTTGACATTGTTAATGGCCCTTTTAATACCCGTGTTAGTTACAAAACTTTTCCGTCGATCGTACAAGGTGCATCCCTTTTTCGGAATCTTTGTTATAGGTATCTAAATAACGTGTAGAACGTAAATTAGGTTTATTAGGTTACCTTATTAGGTTACCTTATGTCTAGTAGAATATTGCCGTATTGAATACAACACCATATTCTCCAAAACTGCAGATGTCGGAGAAAACCCTACCGCTGCATCTCAATGGTTAACATCGAACAAAATATGTCAAGACAAGTGTCCAGTGCGTTTACTACAGAAGATGTTAAGCAAAAGAACACCGAATATCAAAACGAATCGATTGTTCCTAACTCCAAAGCTGGATTGGAAGAAAACAGGAATTTGGTACAAAAATTCTCCAATAGGTATTAACCAACTCAGTATATGGACACGTCTAGGCGCGCAGATTATTGGGATTGATATCAATGAGGTAAAAATCACCAAACATTCCAATCGCTCCTGTAAGCAATTTGACAAAATCTGGAACCAACTTACGAAAAGTTATTCAAATTACTGGTCTCTCAAGCCATACCTAATGCTAAGCAATGAACATTATCTTAACACCGTTGAAAAAGTGAGAGAAAAAACGCTGCCGTGCACTACCAATATACAGATTGCGAAAATCCCTTTCTTACAATGCGACTTATACAAGTACGACAAGGAAAATATGAGCAAAACTACGTGAAAGAGAGAGAAGACTTGTTAGCCCAGCGATCAGTCCCCTCTACCAAAATAGTTGGACGTGTATTCAGTCCCCTCCACAGATCACCAACCTATCCCCTCTACCAAAAACAGTTTTGCGTGTGTTCATCGCCCCACTAGTTCAACCGCTGTTGCCAAAAGCTCAGATTAATTTGTAAAAATGATATTTTTGTCACGTTATCGTTAACTTTTTTTCGAGCTCATACACTATTAGGTAAAATTAAACACCTTCATCCGGCAAACAGTGTCCTTTACATAGAGAACTCACATTTAAACGTATGTGATCTTTTCGCTACAGACCTTGGTTGTTAGCGCACGCCGTTGTATTTGAAAATAAAACATTTTACAATGCCCACATTAAAATACGAAACCTGCGAAAAAGTGCAAATTATAAAATGGTATTTTGGAGGTCATCCGGCTGATGCAATAGTTAATTTGTTTATTGTGGTATTTGAAAATGGCCCAATTCCGTCACGAACAACAATTTTGAACATAATTAATAATTTCGAGAAATATGGATGTGTTTCAACTGTAGAAAATGCCAATCGAACGTCCCATAAACGACGAAAGGCAAACTAGAGAATTTAATGTTTGTTTAACGGTTAAAACAGGACAACCATGTTCTTCAAGACAAATTGCTGAAGAGGTCAACATGGATAAGAGAACTGTACAGAATATTTTAAAACGGAACGGGTACCATTGTTACAAGGTTCAGACAACGCAGGAAATTTTTCCCGAAGACAATATCAGACGAATGGATTTCTGTGAAGATATGATGGAACGTAAAAATGCTGACGAGAACTTTTTAAATAATATTTTATTTACGGATGAGACAACCTTTTCATTACATCAAAAACACAATCCATCCGTCACAAGATATTGGTCTCGGGAAAATAAACATCTAAGCATTCCAATCCGAACACAGTATCCGCAGAAGCTAAATGTTTGGACGGGTATTTTAGGTGACCACATTATAGGTCCTTTTTTTATTGAGGGGAACTTAAATTCCGCAAAAATATTTAGAGTTATTACAAAATCATGTAGAGATATGAGATCAAATCTTTATGACAGATTTGGTTATTGCCCGGCACAGCAAGGTGGTTTATTTGAGCACTTAATTCATTAAAATTATGTTTACCTTTAGAACGGATTTTTAGTTTAATTTTTTCAAGAAGTTCATATTTTATGTTTAAAATAAGTATCTACTTATTTTATTTTTTCAATTCAATTTGTTAATGGAATCGACCTTTAGTTTTCTATACCCAATTACTTTATCATTTTTATCTCAAGAAGAAATGTTTTATTTTCAAGTCACAATGGCTAAAATAATATCCTATTGTAGTTAGAAATGAATTTTAAAATATACAGGTTACGTAATAACGAGTGTATTTTTTTATTTATTTAACAACCTCACTCCTTCCATGTTGGGAAACTACTGAACACAGTGAACCTACTCACCAGAGTGGGGAGTCTCTGCTGCAGCGTTGCCAGTTTAGAATGTTTGGTACTTTCCAAGTAATAAATAACTTATTTTGCATTTGACTTTTAACACCGGATAGCGGTGTATTTAGTGGGAGAAAATCGAGATTGGTAATATTGACTTTTGAAAAATGAGTGAGATCAACACAAATAAGAATAAAATAATGGAGTTCAAGAAAAAATTTTGGACAAATTACAATCTGCAATAAATAAATTCCGTACACTGCTTTTGATTTAACAATTATTGGTATTTAACATTGTTGCCGCTTGAAATGCCGTTGAAAATTTTAAAACAACGATAGACAAAAATTAGGAATAAATTTTACAGATAAGTACCTTTGGCAACACAACAGTTAAAATAAATAGGAGGGGACTGAATACACGCCCAACTGTTTTGGTAGAGGGGACTGATCGCTGGGATAACAAGTCTTCTCTCTCTTTCACGTAGTTTTGCTCATATTTTCCTTGTCGTACTTGTATAAGTCGCAGCGTAAGAAAGGGATTTTCGCAATCTGTATAGCTCAAGCTCATCGACAGATAACAATGTTTCACAAATTACTTACAATAATTGTACGTTCAATACAAAATAAATGATTTATTCTTATAGGTCCATTCATTATACAATCGTGACGAATACCACTCGAGCAATCGAAAATGATCGATTATTTTCAAAGCTCTTGTGATATTATAACTGAAACTGATTATTTCAATTTATGAAAATAAAGATTTGTGAATGGACGAATAGATGGATGCATTTTTATTTGTTATTAAGTTTATGAAAAAAGAGGATGTTAGCTCAAAGAGTACATTTGTCGCTGCATAGAAAACATGTCCAAGAAAGTAGAGAAAGACTTCTTATAAAAAGCATTATACTTGATTCTGTAGGTCTAAAAGCGATAGAAACAAGCTGTATTCATATTTTTTATATTATTGAAAAAAACTATGAAATAAAGATCTCATAAAAAAACAGAAACATCTTCGACCAATCCTGACATTCAAGTGCGAATCTTGAGAGTAAATGTCAAACTGTAGAAATAAAGTACTTCAAGAGAGTCAGGGATTTGGCAAAAAGAAGCAATTTAAGAACTACGCAAATAATATAAGGGCCGGAAATAAAATCAGTCCCGGAATTTTTGGAAACCGAGCTCCTGCAAAGGATGCTCAATAATAGATTCATTAAACGAATATGAGATTTCAAGAAAAAATAATGATTTGAATAGAGATTGAATGGATATTGTCAAGAGGATGACAAGGAACAAAAAAGAATGGGCAACATTTTTATATGAAGATTAAAATAGATACTAGCATGTAAAGTTTATCCAAAATCAATTGCAGAAGCACCTGTTCGTCTCCCTTGCTGACTTTTTCCAGTGATCTGCATATAACTGTTACTACCTTATACCACTATCGATGACCAACGAAATATTAATCCTAAGAAGAGGTCACTTACTGGTCACTGCACCCTTAGGAAGCACATGCATACTATTGGCATTTATAGGGATTAACCTGTCGGTTGTGCATGAAAGAGGAGGATGTTATGAAAAGACTAATTAGGACAATTAGGTAGTTCCACCATATAAACAGTACATCAAAGAGCAGAAAAAGCCAAAATACTGCGCTGCCAAGAACCTCAAACCTTGACAGGGGATACTGAACCAATCAACTACCATACGACTCGGGGAATTTAATGATAGTGTAAGTTTTATATGTGAATCACTAAAGTGAGATTTTTCAATAGCAATTGTATGTACCCGTTACTTCGTACGTATGTTTCTTTTCTATTTCAGCTCTCTCTATTTATGTTGAAGCAGTAACTTTATTTTTCAGTGATGACGGCGATACTTCTAATAGTAGCGATGAAGTTGGTAGAGACTACGACGAAGACATTCAACTGCCAATTGTACCACCATGTTCGCCTGTAGTGTCATTGAAAAAATCTAGATCGAAAACAACCTCGACGAAAACGAGACAGCAGAATATTCCAAAAAGTCCTACAGCTCCAAGAAAACCACTACCAGTAAAGTGTTAAAATATTTTTAAAAATTTCAATTTCTATTACGTGAAACCTTTTCTTAATAAGAGATAAATGGGAATGTTTTTAATGTGTGGAGGGTAATAAATACATTTTTTCACTACTAGCCTCTAAACCTAACTTTATTGACTTTTGTTGAGGTAGTAAAGTTGTTCATTATTAACCAAGGTAGAAAAATACAGAGCCTACTTGATTATAACTAAATCTCAATCCATTTAATAGAATGTGAGGTTAACTTGTGCACAGCTGTCATGTCATGTGAAACTGGAGTCGACAAACTAATATTTAAAAAATAAAATGCCAGTAGTGAAGTAGTGAAAAAAATGCTATATGAGCCACGGTAGAAAAGTGTATTAATGTCTCGGATCCATTAAAGACCTCGAAGCTTCGCTTCTCGGTCTTTAATGGACCTCGACAATAATACCTCACTTTTCTACCTTGGCGCATAATTACTATTTGAATATGCAATTGTTTTGCATTCAAACCTCAACATATCCTCCAAATTATTTACCTATAGTTGTTTTATAGGTAAATAATTTTGAATATGCAATTATTTTGCATTAAAACCTCAACATATCGTCCAAATTATTTACCTATAAAACAACAATAACGGCATGTGGAAGAAAGCTGCTTTTTGCATGAAAATGTCAGTTAGATTCAGTAAATAAGAAAGACATTTGTACTGTATCAATTTTGACGTTTTGATATATAGAGCAAGTTTGTTTACATTTTTATATACGTTATCAATTAAAAATTGCTGAAACTTCAGCTATTCTTTCTAAATAGTTGGTAAAGTTTTTCCAAAATCAGCTGCAAAAGCTAAAAAATTGCTGCCGTATTTTTCTTTAAACGGTATATGGTGATCAAAGGAAAAATTATGCCGATCAAAGAAAAAGTGGACAAGGGTCGCGAACACGTTAGCTTCAGTAATTGATTTTGGACAAACTTTATCGACTTGTCCATTCAACTTACAGCAGGTTTAAAGAAATATGAAAGTAACCGTTAAGTTTAAGCTCTACTTGAAGAAGTAGTTCATTGAAGTTCCTGAATAAACAAAACTGTTTCTAAAGTCAATGCGCAGACATGAGAAAAAATGGCTAAGATCACTATATAAATATTCTCACTTCAGTAAACTTTTAGTTAATAGAGAATTAAATTATTTTTCCATATTTTGAAAATTAGTCCTTGACGGTCTTAGAAAGCTAGTTGGGAAATAAAAAAATACATAGATATAAATATATTAGTTTGCATTAAAATAAGGAATTTAAAATACTGGAAAAAGTAATTAATTAAAACAACTTTATGCATATTACTATAAGTACTTATGAAAATTTTGAAGAGCCAGCAACATGACAGCGTGGCTGATAAAAAGAAAGAAGAACTAAAGTGACCCAATTACATTACTTTGTATTAAACTAAGTCGGCTAGTTAGTTCTGCAGTCCACTGTATCGTTAAAATGATTTATGGCATTAGTTGTCCACGCCGTGACTTGTGTTGTGTTTAGATATGTAGAGAAGTATTTTATTTCAGGTTTGTTTTTATTATAACTATTTGCTGAACGACGAATAAGTTTTATAAATATAATTCATCATTAATTAATTAGTATGGTGTTTTTAAGATCATTTGAAACGACAGTTCGGGATGATCTATCGCGGGAATCTAGTAATCTAGATTAAAAATATTTCTCTTCACATTGACTTTAGAACTAGTTTAACAGCCCACGTATTTACTATATTTGTATTGCTTTGATTTTAGATTTGTAAAGCTACATTAAAATTATCTTTATCAGATAAAGATAGTTCTGATTCTCAAAGTGATGATAGTGAATCGGATTCTGAAAAGTTGAAAGCAAAGAGAGTAAAGAAGAAACGAAAGAAAAGACATTCAAAGAAAAAAAAGGTGCGATATTTCATAACAATCCATTTCTTATAAATATAATAGGAGGACAAGTAGATACAGGAAGGCCAGATATTATCTTTTAATTATAAATTTGGTTCCAATACATTTTAAGAAGTAAAATTGAAAACCTTATTTTAATATTTTACATCAGCTTTTTTTAAATAATTGTATATGGTCTGCATATGTAGGAGCTGTGTAATAGAAAATAAATTTGCAATAACAGGGCCCATAAACAACAATATTGTAAACAAGCGACATCCCAATCTGCAAACAACAAAAAGAGGAGTTTTCTGCATTAAAGCAACGTGTCAACTTCAAGACAAAGTAACATTTTCATTTGATTTGCGCTTAGAAACTTTGTGTAAAATTTAAAACGATCTGTTCTTTATCATATACAATTTAGAAGAAAAAAAACAAAAAAGATATTGGTATTACATGAATAATTATTTATTAATAATATGTTGATGATGTTAGGTGATGTTAGACCAACAAACTCAAAGAAACCCAAATACCGAACAAGAAAAGGAAAACCAAAACGAAGAAGTCGAACGACCAAATCAAAACGAAGAAGCCGAAATACAGAGTATAAAATTGGAAGAGCTAAAAAGAGTTGTTATAAAATTGAAAAATGAGAAAGCGCCGGGTGACGATAGAATTACAGCGGAAATGATTAAGAATCTAGGAAATATAGGACTGGAAGTGCTATTAGAAATTATCAACAAAGCTTGGTGTGATGGAAAAATCCCAGAAGAATGGGGAGTAGCCTTAATCACACCTATACACAAGAAAGGAGACCAGAAACAATGTCAAAACTATAGAGGAATAACCTTGCTAAATGCCATTATAAAGATATATGAACAGCTTATAAACAACAGAATTAAACCAACTCTAGAAAATCAACTTTCAGAAGCAAAAAGTGGATTCAGACCAGGAAGAAGTACGCAGGATCTCATCTTCACAATAAAACAATTAGAAGAGAAGAGACATATAGAAAATAGAAACACATATCTAGCGTTCATAGATCTCGAAAAAGCATTTGATACTGTACCTAGGGAAAAAGTATGGATGGGACTGAAAGAAAAGGGAATACACAAAAAAATAATCGGAATTATTCAAGATATATATGAAACAAACATAAATTTTATCATAAAAAACAACATGAAATCAGCAGGATTTAGAACCAACATAGGATTAAGACAAGGAGGGGGACTGAGCCCAACACTATTTAATATACATATGGACAGTATTATTAAAAAAAGCGAACAGAAGGTGAAGAAAATGTTCGTTGGGTATAAAAATTTAGAAAGAGTAGAGATAGCCGAAGGAGCCTTTGCAGATGATGTGGTGCTAATGGCAGGAAGTGAAAACCGATCACAAGAAAACCTGAACATATGGAAAGATGTTATGGAAGAAGACGGCATGAAAATCAACAAAAATAAAACCAAAATACTTGTAATAGGAAAACAGAAGATCAACACAGAAATTAAAATAGATAATGTACAAATAGAACAAGTAAAAGAATTCAAATACTTAGGAATAACTTTTGACGAAACAGGAAAACAAGATGCAGAGATAAATGAAAGAATAGAGAAAACAATTAAGCTATACTATGCCATGAACCAAAAATTTATAAATAAAAAAGAAATCACCAAAGAGACAAAAGTAAAAGTGTATAATACAATATATCGACCAGTTTTAACTTATGGATGCGAATCTTGGACTCTTACAAGTAAACAAAAAAGCAAAATACAGGCAGCAGAAATGAAATATTTGAGAAGAACATTTGGAGCCACAAGAAAGGACAAAATCGGAAACACAAAAATAAGAGATGAATTAGGTGTCCAACCCGTACTAAAATTTATAGAACAAAGACAACTCAGCTGGTGGGGACATATTCAGAGAATGAATAACAATAGACAAGTTAAAAGGACATATGAGGCAAAAATACAAATAAAAAGAAAAAAAGGAAGACCAAGACAAACATGGAATACAATAGTGGGTAATATACTAAGAGAGAGAGGTAAATCATGGGAAGAGGCGAGAACATTGACAAGAAACAGGAAAGAATGGAAAAAAATTATATACGAGAATTAAATGCAAACCCGACACCGAAGGGTATAAGGGTATATGATTATATATATATATATATAAAGTTATAGTAGATATTTGCCGAATAATAATGTAAAAGGACAGGAATATTGGGGAAGCGGCAAAATTGTAAAATGAGTACTCTTTACACTATTTTCCAAGCTTTCGGAATATCTTTATTTCCATTCTCAAGGACAGCATTCGAGATTGTATTACAAGTTGTTTTAAATGGTAAATACATCTAATAATAATAATTTTGATTTGAATTTTTTTAAAAAGTGATTCCAGATTATATCCCGATAGATGTGCTTTGGCCAAACATATAATTGATAAAGACCATATTATGGATTTTGATTCTGTCAGTATTTTAGATATACAATCAAATACCAAAAAAAGTCTTTTCTTGGAAATGGCTCACATATCTCAAGAACAAAATATCATCAATAGAAAGAGTGATCATAAAAATTTGAGTGATATTTATTACTACCTTTTGGCTATTGATAGGGAGCATGAGTGTCATCAAATTTCAAATTCGTCTATTTCAAACATTTGAGGTTAAAATAACATCAAACAAATTAAAAAAAAGAAGACGAACCTAGCCAATCTTGATATTTTTAGATATAAGTTAGTTATAATTATATACTATTTCTTTTTCTATAAGCAAACGATTTTGTTTGACATCATTTTGACATTTACTTTTTAAAAAAATTCAAATCAAAATTATTATTATTAGATGTATTTACCATTTGAAACAACTTGTAATACAATCTCGAATGCTGTCCTTGAGAATGGAAATAAAGATATTCCGAAAGCTTGGAAAATAGTGTAAAGAGTACTCATTTTACAATTTTGCCGCTTCCCCAATATTCCTGTCCTTGTATATATATATATATATATATATATATATATATATAATAATATGTTGTCTTCTAGTTGAAATTATTATCTTTGTTTATAAAATAGTACAAGCCAATCTATCACATACTCATATATTACCCCAGCTCCTAAGTATACAAAGTACAAACTAAAGCAACCGTACGTAGACAAAGAATAGTAGGTTCACTCTAAGCTCCTCCCAGCGCAAAGTCTATCTCACTCGGTCTTCGATGCTACTCTTTTTCAGGATTTTGAAGTTCCATTCGAGCCAGTGTTGCCACCTTCCGTACCTACAGTTTCGGTAGAAAGTTCGGAAAAAATCGGTAGATTCCGGTAGATTTTAGAAATACATACCTTTTCACCTATTTTATGGGTTATTTAAGTTTAAATACCCTTTATCCAAAATATTGGGCATGAAGGTTATTACGAATGAAGCAAAATTGAAAATAGATTTTATTTATTTAAAAAATTAAACAAAACTTTTGAACAAAAAATAAATATTCTAACAAAATAAATAGGTATTCAAAAAATTAACACCTATTGACATACTTTATATAAGCCCTGATTGGGGATTCACCTAAATATATTAAGAGGAATCGGGAATCACAAACTGCTCCCAGTTCTCAGCGAGGTATTTATCAATTTTGGGAAGCGGCAATCTGTGATACCTAAATCTGTATTACGTGTAGTATGCTTTGCGTTATAGATTTGTCAACGTATAACTTAAATTATGTATCAAATTATGTTATGGTAAGGAAACCTTCAAAATAATATGGTAAGAGTCATGATTTCCTAGAATATCAGAACATACATTCACTCCATCAAATTTCGGTAGATTTATGTGCTTTTTCGGTAGATCGGTAGATCGAGAAGAAAATCGGTAGATCTACCGAAAAATCGGTAGAGGTGGCAACACTGATTCGAGCGATTACCGTGTGTCTTTTGTAGTTTGAAAGTACGAGCGGAGTTAATAGTATACCAGCTGGACTGTCTTTGCAGTGAATTAATTATTTATTTACGGGCAAGCCCAATTCCATATAAAAAAGTGAACATGAAAAAATTTTTTTATAATAGAAATACCTACAAATGCAGTATATTATAAAATACAGTAATAAAAAAATACAATACAATGATAAAAATGAATACAAAAATAAAAGGACAATTTAATAAAAATGGTAAAACAGAAAAAAATAAAAATTTTACATGCATAACATAAGCAATTACTACTATATAGTACAAAAACAAAACTATGGCAATTATATTCGTTAAATTCAAATGTTTAGTTGAGACAGGTGGTTCTTAAATTGATTAATAGAATTACTGAAGATGTATTAAGGGAATTAGCTAGTCTCATGGCTCTGGGCAGGAACGAGTGGAAGGCATAATTGTATCGATGGAAAGGCACATTAAATATTCTCACTTGCCTAGTTAAGCGAGGTGGCACGGACAGGCAGATCTTATTAAGAAGCTGTGGACAGTTACAAATACCTACCATTTAAGATGTTAAATAGCAATAAAAGGTCTTTTTGTTATCTACGGCTCTCGAGAGAAGAGATGCCCAATTGATGCTGCCATGAATTAGCGAAAAAAAATTTTTGAACTTGTTCAATCATCTTTATGTTATGTAGTGAGGAGACCAAACAGATGAGCAGTACCTAATCAAGATGAGACCTAACTAACGAAAAGTAAAGAACTTTTATAGAATTTATGTTGGTAAATTCACGAGTTCTTTCTACAAAACCCAACATTTTCATTGATTTTTGTATGGCATTAGTGATGTTGTGACAATTGAAACTAAGAGAGTAATCGAGAGTAATTCCTAAATCCCTAATCTGATTGACAGTATCGAGCAACTGACCATTAAATGCTATTGTATGATGTGTGCGATGAAAGCTAATTACATTACACTTACTGGTATTAAGATCCATGTCATTACATGAGCACCAAGTAGGCAGGTTAGTTAGTACTACTTGCAACAATGAGGCATATACACAATTGTTAATTATTTTAAAACATTTCAAGTCATCTGCAAATAGAAGGGCGCGGCTCTCATGAAAACAGTTAGTAATATCGTTGATAAAGAGATTAAAAAGTAATGGACCCAAGTGAGACCCCTGGGGTACTCCCGAAGAAACAGAAAATGCATGAGAATAGAAATGATTTACTCGTACCTGTTGAGTTCTGTCAATTAAGTAGCTATTTAACCACTTCAACATGGAACCACATATGCCATATGAATTAAGTTTCTGGACCAAAAGCTCATGGTTAACTCTTTCAAACGCTTTAGAAAAGTCAGTGTAAATTGAATCAACTTGTAATCCCTTTTCCAAGGCTTCAGACAGAAAATCAAAATAAGTTAACAAACTAAATTCTGCCGATTTACCGGAAGTAAAACCAAATTACTGGGAATTTAGGATCCCAGAACAATCATAAGCTAGAAACTCAGTAATAATTCTTTCAAAAACCTTTGGGATAGTGCTAAGGATGGATATGGGGCGGTAGTTCTTAATTTCAGATTTTTTACCAGATTTGTATATTGGTGTGACGTAGGAAAGTTTCCAAAACTCAGGAAAACAGCCTGGCTTAGGGATTTATTAAAGATATGAAAAAGGGGTCGCGAAAGTATAAAACTGAATTCTCTAAGAAATAGAGGCGAGATACCATCTGGTCCATGTCCTTTATTGACATCTAATGATGAAAGTTTTTCATATATTTTTGAAATATGGATATGATACGAAGATATATTCAGTTTAGATTGGATGTGGTCAACATTACAGTTTGTTAGATTATCATTTAATTACAATTACGGGATATTTATAAAAAAAATGCCACGAATATGTGGTGTGCCTGTAAAAATTGTATTGGAGCGACATTAAAATATTTTTAAAAATGTATCATTTACCCATCTTTTGGGATTCCATTTTTTTACTTAATGCAATTATTCAGCATTGTTTTCATATGCAAATCGAATTCTAAAGTAAGTTATAGAATTTGGTATAATTTTTAACGATTTTAAATAGTTGTTCATGTTTTCTATTTTTATATTATAAGGTATACATGTGGATTTGTTTTATTCTATTTATATTTATATTTGTACATTTTTGACGAATACAAATATTTTATTTATATATTGTAGTAAAAACTATTTTCAATCAATGATTCTAGTTTATTTCTTATAATTAGATGTTCCCAATTAAATACTAGAACGTACCTTACTTAGCAAAACAACATCGTTTTTTGAAATAATTTTTTAACAACGTACATTTTTATCAGCCCCGCTCCAAATACTCCAACTATAAATCAACAAGCTATTAAGGTAGAAATTCGCGCGACCCCTGTATATACGATACACGTGGCTTTTAACGACCGTTTTTCTACTATTCATTGTCTATGTACGGTGGCTATAGCATCTGATACCTTGTTTTTTTTGACACCCAACGTCATTAATTAAACTATATAAATTAGTAAGAATAAAAATATCAAGCATACATTTTCATAACACTACCGACCAATCAAAGTTCAAAGGCGCCGATCCGAAGATTCGCTTTCGGATCGGTTATATTCGCTGTTGATTTCGCGAAAATTTGTTTGTAGGTGATCTGTGGAAATTTGTTGAAACTCGACAGAATCCATTATCCACATAGACAAAACAATTATGCATTAGATTTTACTAAAGATCTTTCTGAGTTATTTCCACGTTTCCACAGCAACCTTATTGGCAAATCAAACCCAAATTCACTGTGTATATGTTTGATTCAGAACCGGATAACATTCTTTATATATATTTTTTGTTTTCTGCCATCAGGATTTTTGGTTGCTTTTATTATTTTTATTTTATTGCATTTTTCTTTCTTTTCTTAGAGAAATAAAGAATTACTGGAAGAAGACCGAGTTATAGTTATAGAATACGAGGTAACATCATACCTTTTAAAATTACTTCGATAATATTTTTTAATTCTGTTCAAAATTAGTGATTTCTTTCAGCCTATACAGGACTATTCGGACAGTGAAATACAAATGTCTAGAACGAAGAGATCGATTTCTGTATTCGATTTGATTCCAACTGATACTCTAAAAAACCATATTTTCTCCGCTGTACCGAAGAACAAGACACATTATTCAATGTAAGTATCCGCAAAACAGAATCACTCTGAAGATAGTATCTGGTTTCAAAAATAACGTTGGTCAAGTTTGAGAAGCAGTAATTAATATTCGAAATCTCAAATATTCAGTCTCTATTCATATAGAGGCAAATTATTCAGCTCAACTACTTCTAGCAGGAACTACTCTGGCCGTTCCTTAATTCCAATAATTCGAACATCCCTTTAGCCAGACGACTTATTAGATATAATTAAACACTTATGAAACATATTTTTACACTTATTTGTAGAAAACACGACAAGAAAAAGGACGAAATTGGTAAACAGCTAGCGGAGGTACAAGCAAAATTATTCACATTAAAAAATAAACTATGGTTTGGCGTTGGTAATGGTGATACAACGTTAACGTGGGGTAAAAGAACCTTTTCTGACAACCAGAAGAAATCAGCTCTCAAAGATTCGTAAGTTTATAAAATATAGGTGATTAGGGGTAAGTGTCGTGGTCGAAAAGTTTTATTTCACATCCATGGTAAAAGAGAGGCTTAACGCTTTAATTTCCGTCACAGACTGTACCCATCTACAAAAATCTATCAACATTTTCCAAAAGTTGCACGTCGCTAGTGCTAACTCTCTGTTCGTTTGAATTTACCGCCTAAATTTCACTAATATACTCGGGTCCAGTGCTGCAAGATGTTTCTGTACGATCTCCTGACATGTATATTGTTCATAATTTTTTAAACTTTGCGTTTTTTTTTAATCGCAGAACAAATTAATCAATTGACAGTTAGTTTTTGGAAAGTTACTAACCGCTTTTAAAGTGAAACTTTTTTTATATCGCCTCAAAATGTTTCATCCATCCATCGCATATGTCGCTTTACGTACATCATAATATTTGTAGCCGCGCGGTATAGAGTTTTGGATGCCGAAAATTATGAATTGTAGTCATAGAGTTCGAATCCTGGACACGGTGATAATTTTTTTTATTTTTTGTTATATTGTGAGATTTGTATATGAATATAGTTCCTATTAATCCGTGAACACACCTTATAGTAAATCGGACTAAAAAGTAAAAAATAAATGAAGTAATTAACTAAAAATTTCGGAAAATTATTCAATTTAGGGTATTAAAATAGCGTTTATAATCTTAACTTAAGAATTGGAAAATGGGAATGATAATGGGAAATCAATAGTAAACAAAAGAGGAATCTGCTCCACTTACTGAATACTTGAGAAAAGTATTTAATCTTGAAATGAAAAATGATAGAAATATACCAGCCTCGAGATTTGGAACTACGATCGAAACGGTTTTTTCTAGATACATTGAAAAAATGTGGGTCATTGTTTACTCATTTTAGTTACCATAAAATATTAGCTACATTTATAGACACTGAGACTCAAGGCGGAGATGAAGTTATTGATAGAATAATTGAAGTTCAAAATGATTTAAATAAATATTGTTCTCAGTTTTTAACATGCGTCTATCAACTGAATGATTGTAATTATTATGTATTCCGTATTCTAATACGCAGATTGAAATTAAAATTTATAGTTGGATATCTTGTCTACTATTGATTTCCCATTATCATCCCAATTTTCTAATTATTAAGTTAAGATTAAAAACGCGATTTTAATACCCTAAATAGAATAATTTTCCGAAAATTTTCAGTTAATCGCCTACAATCTGGAAAAAAGTTTCACTTGCGTCGTGGTTTCCCAAACCCCACAATTTTTTTTCTGGAACTAAAAACTGGTAAAAAACATTCTCCATTGCTCCCCCATGTTAATTCCACGAACTTTAATTACGTTTATCTCGAGCTAGAAACAGTCAGTCGACTTAAAAATTTAGCGGTAATTGTGTCATAATATCCCTATTAAATATACGAAAATTTAAAATTTTCTGACACAAAGCCCATCGCACTACAACTACTGTAATCAAGTTGAATGCTGTAATATCTATATGTCATCTTTGACGGTTATTCCTCAAAAACATCTCCGCGGATTTAAACTCATCTTACAAATGGAATTATTCTTATTATTCTGCTTCTATGGAGCCAACTTTCTTTATTCAAATCTCATCTTCGCTATGATTTGAATTCCTGCTGTTGGGAAACAAAGTTTGCCTTGTTTCTTTGACTTTATTGTTAATATAGAGTTCTAAGAGTTTCCGATGTAGACACCACTTCAGAAACCAGAATTGCTATAAATTCCAGATTCCAGTAGGTGACACTCTGCACATTTAAATCAGACTCTAGTTAGGCTGGGTACTCAGATGTCAAAGTCAATAAATATGCGGATTCACTAGCCTGAGAAGGAGCAGGATGTGCTCCTATAGATCCAGAACCTTTCTGTGGTATAGCGAAAGCGCTGCAAAAAAGCAATTCCAGTACTTGGATCGAAAATGATTGAACAAGGCGCCAGGAATGAGACAGGCCAAATAGTTATCAAAGAACCAGCACCACCAAAGTTCACAGGGTACCTTCCTTCTAAGCTAATAACAAGGATCCTGTTTGGGCTCCTAATAGGACATTATTGACTCAATAAACACATCAACAGCACTGTATGGCAGACTCAACCATGTGCAGGAGGAAACCTCAGTGCTTGCTAGTGTGAAGGTCTAACTAGGCTAAGATTTTCGTCGATAAGGGAGGAAAAATTACAGCCCTCCCAATATATGGATGTCCTAAGGTCAGGCATAAGGAGTCTAGTAATAAGGACGGGTCTAGACAATGAACAGTAGCATAACATTAGGGCACAGATAATCGACCTAGTGGATGGGCTCCTAGAAGCTCATAAGCCCTATATCAATGGTAATCTCATAGACATAAACGGTGAGGAGTCTGGAGTCTGGAAGTCGACAACAGTTGCCAAGAGATACGTAGAAGACTGGACTAGTTACAAAAATGATTAGGTAACAGTATTTCAAGTTTCAACCCAATAAAACTGGATGAAATCACTAGTTCATTAAACACGGTTCAAAGAGTTAACTGCAATTCACTGTCGAACCTTCATTATCAGCTTTCAATACGCAGTTAGAGTCGGACTTTGCCTTTAATATTAATATTATAAATAATAATGAGAAATGTTTTTTTTGTTTTGTATTAAAGTAAAGTTTGCTGTCTCTTTGACGAAAAAATCCGCAAAATTTCCATGGTCGTTGTTTAGATTTAGTAGCAGAAATAGGCCGCCAGTATTTATTCTAGGCAAAAAATACTGTTTCTAACATTTTCGCAAAGTGTTTTTCCAGCACTTGCACATGGAAAAATCCCACTTGTTAGGAAAATAACTATTACAAACTCGAAAAGCATGACAATTAGACAAAAATACATATTTAACATCATTTTTAATCTAAAGCAGAGCAGAACTAACCAAAAAAAAACGGATGATAAAATGTATTTGTTTTTTTTTAGGAAGAAAAATTCAACGAGTAAAAAATGCTATAGAAATAATGAAAGGAAATCCAGTGTAAAGTCGTCCAAAGAAGTTGAATCGCAAGTAAAATCGTCTGAGATTGGGTATAACATAATAAATCTAAACTTTCAACCTCCAAGTTTTTTCATAACGAGAAAAATTTAAAGAAAAAATTCTTTTGCCGCCGAATCATAGTTACTTGGAATTTCTTCGTTAGAAAGTTTGACATAGAATCTAACAAGGTTATCTATTTTAGGTTTAAAGGGAAAACATTAGTAGACTTATTTCATCCAAAAGGTAACTTGCCCAAAGGAAGATTACGAAAGTCAAGAAGTCTACCAGACGCTTCATCGTTTGAAAGCATTTCCAAAAAATCGGCAAGCGCCGATGAAGAGAAAAGCGAGTCAAAGAAGAAAAAGAAAAAAAATATAAAGCTTGTGAAAAAAGTAAAAGTTATCAATAACGTGAAAACATTTATCAAGAAGACTGATTAATTGTTATTATTATGTATTGGAAAGAGCACTGAAAAAAAATATTGACACAATCAGATAAATAAAACAAAATTCTCTATACTAATTTGTAGGATGTATTTTACTTCAGTCTCATTTGTGCGATTGGCTGCTTTGCATCCGGTATTGTTACAGTTAATTTTTTATATAAAAACATGTAGTGAAATATTTTTTTTAAATGAAGAATTTTTGTGCTAAGAACTTGTGCATCATTTTTAATCTCATTTTGTATAACTCTGTATTGTTAGTAGTTGCCAAGCCCTGAACTCACAAGCAGATGTTGCACTGATTATATTAATAATTTGAATTTTACATTTACTATAAAGAAACACTGGGTTCATTTTAAAAAGTCCCACCCCTAATATTTCAGGATTGCGCTGTGTTAGAACATTTAACTTTTAACTTTTTGCCTCAAATGTCATAAACGTCAGATTCACCCCCTGCCTACTGGAAATACCTCTTAATCTTTTCAAATGGCTTCAGGTATCCGTTGTGTAAAATGGAGTATCTTTAAACTTTTCAGTTTTATGTTATAACAGAAAGACTCTTTAAATCATATGATTTTTGTTTTTGTTGTTATAACTATGACGTTTTTATCATTATTGGTTAAAACAGGCTACTTATCTCTGTTAGTTACTCCTGTTCAGCAATTTATACCCCTATCGTAAAAACAGAATTATTAATTTCAAAATTTTCTCTTATACCACGTATATACTGTGAAAGAGATCCATTAACTAATGCTACTGTTGACAAGTTGGTTTCAGATTATTGCAGTTTTTTACTTGATATATTAAATCTGTTAAGTAAATTTCCCCACCGAATCATCAAATTCTTTGAAGTTTGGGAAGGTAGCTAGATGCTTCACATCGTGTTGCCATCACCATTCTTACAGCGTTTTTTTAGGAAAGTCAGTATTTGGCTGGTTTTTGTTTGAATATGTTAATTACCGTTTCCTAATATTTGCCACCCACCAAATCATATAAAAAAACTCTAGATGTTTTCAGAAACCAGAATTTGAGAGCATCTGAAAATTTTACACAACGATTAAATAACAATGGTAGATCTATCAAATGAGGTATAACTTGATATCTAAAGTGATTTGAAAAATAAGGGGTATCTTCAGTTTGGCGTTTATGACCCCCCAAAAAGTGTCCCACTCAAGTTATAAGTTGGCGGGATTTGGCATTTCTTTCTAGCACGGTTTGTTTCTGAAATATTGAGTGGGTCCTTTTCAAATTAACACATTGTATGTCACAACTTATACAAAGACCTCTTCCGATTTAAGCAAATTTGATTCCTACCATGAACAAAACATAATTTTTCGAAACTAAAACTTGCTTACAACGTAATCAAAAACAGGAAAATATTGTTTTAAGTAACAATTTCATTTTCATTAAGTGTATAATTGTGAATATTTCTCCATTAAAAATCAGAAATTTTCGGGGGTAATATCCCTAGTGTTCCAATTTTTCCACAGGAATAGGGATATTTGGTAAGATTATTTCCTGAGTTAAATAAACATTTTCACAGCATAGAAACCATCAAGTTTGTTTTTACAAGGCAACTTGTCAAACTTGCATGAAATTTTTTCGATTTTTTTTCCGGAAAAACTGCTGACAGCTAAGTTGACAGTTGTTAAGTAATTTTTCCACTTAAAATTTATATTTGACATACCAATTCTTGATAGCGATTGGTCAAAATTAATAGGAAGGAAATAATCACTGAAAATAGGATATCAATGAAAAAAATATTTTCACCACCAATGGTTTAAAACCGCCCAGAAATTAGTACTTTCCGGTTTATTTTTAGGCCAGAAAATCTCATTTTGTCGGACCGAGCCAGAAAATTATTGTGATAGTCCGGTAAAAGCTTTTACCGGACTCATTTTTATTTACTTTCCGGCCTATCTTTAATGAAAAAAATAATAAAATAGTTAGTCTAAGATAGCGGTCAATTGGTTTCTATAGTAACCGAGTTTTGTATTATTTAAAACTAAAATAACTTGACATATTTCGACGTGTAGTTGAAAACGTGACATTTATTATAAAATGGATATTCAAAATGATGCATTTGATTGTGAATTAATGGAAGATGAAATTATACCAGATGAATTTGTTAAGGCGGCCACCCAAGCAACGTTTGATTTATTACCGTCGAAGTCCCGGACACGATATGAACAAACATACCAAATTTTTGAAAAGTGGTGCCTGGAAATGAAGTTTATGGTACAACAATGCCCGTTTTAAAAAAAATATTGTACGTAATACGTCCCAAAAGTGCTTTTACTGGACTCGCAGGCTTGCAGGACTCGCCTGCGGCTCGCCCTGCAATTTGCCTACTCGTCCAGTAAAAGACCACTTTCGGGACTTGTTACGTAAACTACTATTTTCTAATTATTTTGAAAACATTTTTAACAAAAAATTATTTAAAGAATTGTCAATCCTATTTGACAATCGGATTTATCGAAGTTATAAACAAATTTAAAAAATTGGGCTAAATCTTGATTACAATATTATAAATTTTATATTTAGATGAAGCTATTAATTTTTAAATATTAAATCTAATTACTGGTTTTGTGATTTTTGTAAACATAATTATCTTGTATTTGTTAAAGTATTTCTAATCATACAGAATCTGATATGTCAATATTTGTAGGAAAAAACTGTATCCTATTTTCCATTATCAATGTATCAATATTTTTTCTTTTTCAGTTTTTCATGATATTATGAAGTTGTATGTAGTGAAAACTCAAAATGTACTGCCGTAGATGTGATAATTATACTTACTATTGGATGTAATTGAAATTATAAACAGTTACCGTTTGAATAAGTTTGTTCTTTACCAAGTCCTCTAAAATTTCCAATCTGGGAGCACGACAAATTTGCGTCTAGCGCTTGCTTTGCAACTATGGCTTTGAGTCTTCCCGTAAGAATCATAGTATTTTTCCTCCTCTTTTCACAAAATATCTTATACTTTTTATCCTTATTGAAAAAAACAATTCATCATGCAACATAAATACCTTCATTCTGCTAAACAAAAAAAAGTTATAGTGGCCTTTATGATAAGTTTCCAGTTCCTCAAGCAAGAGAATGACGTGACGGTTCGATTTTCAGCATAGGCAAGTTTTTTCCATTTATTTAATCCAATTTTAATTCAAAGCCAGTTGTAGGGCAGACGCCAAACAATTAATAGAATATTTTATTTATGTAATGTAGTCAAAGCTGTTCTAGTCAATGATTATATTTATTTCTTTATTTGATGTTCCCAATTAAAGACTAGAACGTACCCTACATATCAAAACAACATCGTTTTTTGAAACAGTTTTCAGTTTTTTAACGTTTTTATCAGCCCCCGTACCAAACACTCAATCTTTAAGTAAACAAGCTATAAAGGTAGTAAATCACGTGACCCCTGTATACACGGTGCACGTGTTTTCCGCAACTGTAATTCGGCATGACTTTATAAGCGCGACATGAAAGCGCCGACGACAAGTGAACCTTCTATTAAAAGTTTATGTACAAACAAAGGCATCGCCGTACCATACTTTAACAGCTACATACAGCAAAATATAATAACTAGATATATTCCCAAATCACATACAATTAGAATCTGTAGCCTAAGAACTATTACAATTCAAAGTTCCTTAATTTTGTCACTGACACTCTCACTCAGCAATCAACAAAGTTCTAAATTACTTCTAGCAGACTTACGAGATTAAATTTCGAACACAATTAGTGTTTAATCTATAAATCAAGTAACGATAAGAGTGAAAATTACTTGAAATAAAACGTCGATTGTAATTAGATGCTAGCGAAAACCAACTTCGACCCTTTAAGATATACCTAGTGTCTCTTGATTAATTGCCCTTGCATCAATAGAAACGCAAAACGGCTGCAGCCAGAGCTGTTTTCAGTTGGGGACTCCGAACAATACATAGTAGATCAGTAAATAGACGTATTATCTGATGCCAACATATATAATGTCAAAGTTTATTGATTTATTTTGTTGGAATCCACACATGTTGCCATTTCGTATTATTTGAAAGTAATAATCTTCCAATGACTTCAATTTTTTTGTGGTTCCTCAAAATAGGTCGTTTATTATTTATTATGTTGTTGTCTTGTGAGTTGAACATGAAGAAGGAAGAATGAAGGAAAGCACGCGACATCACTTCAACTATTTACACTATATTACAATTTATACAATATTTACACTTATTATAAAGTAAAGTAAAGAAAAGATACCACTAGGTACAAAACCATAAACTTGGAATTATAATAGTAGTTTGTGCAACTAGTGTGGATATGATGGCCATATCGCACGAGGACGAAGTTTGAGCACGACGCCGTAGGCGGAGTGCTTAATCGTCCGAGAGCGATATGGACAATCCACACGAGTCGAACAGTATATTTTTTCTACGACCCACTTAAGAAAAAATCTAGGAAATAAACATTTTATTAAACTATAATATAACTTCAAATTAAAAATTTTTAATAATTTCACTATTATTATTATTTTATTATTATTTAGAAATAAAATTAAAATTTAAAAAAAAATTCCCAACGGGGAATTGAACTCTGATCTACCGCGTGAGAGGGTGGGATACTTACCACTGGACTACCGATGAATATACTAATCATCTATCTATAACGTCAAAATATGTATTACATAAAAACTGACGTTTGTCAGGAGTACCCTTAAATATTCAATTTATTCTGTTTCTATACGTTATACGTCTCCTTTGCGGCTAAGCGAATATCTGGTGGAAAATTATTTATTGATTCATCACTGGAATCACTCATTTTTACTAATATTTTTCTTAAAAACTATAGAAATATTTTGACAAGCTATTTTGACGTTTCTATGAAATTGAAAAAAGATTAGTTGGCGGGTACTAAACGCAAATGCTGATTGGTGGATTTCATATACGTTTTAGGATGTATATGAAATCATATCCGTTCAGTTAACCGGAATGGCCTACATTTACATTCTGTAAATTGTGCAGAAAATGGATAATATACATGTGGGTGTAGAAAAAAATATTTAGTAATTACTTTGCTTCTCGCTATGCAACTGGTATTGAAGTGACTGGGGCGCTAGCTGCCCAAGGTCAGAACGACCAGTGAGTAGTGACAAATGACAGTTTTAGGCAACGTAGCCACACTTAAATTTATACAATGCAAGTACAAAACTTGCAGTGTTGGATATTCTATTCAACAATATAAATCTTTGATTATATACAAAACTTCATTTATACATGAGTGAATGCTTACAATGTCAATCTGAAGGTTTCTGTAATTCAGCATTTTTCAGTAAATGCGACAACGCCGCTTATATTGAATGTTACGTTTGTTGACAGATCTTTGTTTTGAATTTAACGAAATATTTTATTGCTGTTGTGTTCAACTGTTGTCGTGAAGAAATTTGAATCTAAATCAATTGAGAATACTTAATTTATTCGTTAAATTATATTTACAAAATGGTGAATCGTTGTGTAGTATGCAAAAAAAAAGTATAAGCAACAAATTCTGAACGGTTCTACAGTTCTGAAACTACCAGTCTCGTCATTTGATATACATACATCATTTGATATACATAATAAATATTTACTATATAACTGTCGTAAAGATTCCTATTACGTTATGAGATGGAACATTTGTCATAGTTTGATAACCCATCGATTATCGTAATATGAATTTACGATACAAATATTGTACAATATTTTACCTACCATCAATAATTCTAAATATCCACTCAAAGATAGTTAACAATCTTGGTCTACTAGAAATATGCAACAATCAATCTTGTAAGGCTTTGGTTACCATGGTTTTTATTGTTGTTATCATGCGAATTGTCAAAATAGAACGCGTCAATAGAGCGTTTTCAAGTGACGTCATCCCTCGCCATGTTGTCAGCTGATCACGGACAACCTTCAGAAAGATGGATGGAAATAGTATTTTTTACTGATTCAAATACAAATAGAGAACAAAAGTTGATTGGTTTTGGTAAATTTATGTACTAGTGTGTATTAGTTGGATACTATAATAATTTAAAAGTGTAAGAAAGCAATTGTTATGAGTTTTATCGTGTTGAATTATTCGGTTTGAGGTTCTCCGGTGACAGAAATTCGTCACGATGACGTACTTGGAAAAGGTCAATATCAGTTAGTTACTTCACCATGAATGGTATCGACATTAGTTCAGATCCCGAAAGTATCGATTCAGATTTAGAACAATTAGCAAATGCTGCAATACATTAATACCTGCCAAGTCCCGCCAGAGATATGTAAATGAATATAAGCGGTTTGATAAGTGGTGCAATTCAAAACATGTCCGCGATGTATCAGAGACAACTTTATTAGCTTTTTTGCTGGTAAAGCTGATAAAGAAGAGCCGTCTTTACTATGGACACACCTATAGTATGCTCAGAACAAGTGTTTCGATGAAGAGAAATGTGGATATAAGTAATTACTCACAGCTGGTGGCTTTTTTAAAGCGAAAAAGTGAAGGTTGCAAGACGAGGAAATCCATGATATTTTCGAAAGAAAATATACACATTTTTTAAAGAAGCTAATGATGATCGTTTCTTGATGATGAAGGTAACGTATTATACATAAAAATAGTGATACACGACTATACTGAATGTTATTTTTTGTAGGTTTCAATGATTGTCGGTGTGTTTGGAGCTTGCCGAGAGAAGAGGTGGAAATTTTTAAAATTAATGACGTTGTTGACGAAGTGACGTTTATTACCGAATACCGAACACGAAAACTAAAATTGAAAGAGAATTTGCCATTACTCGAGGAATCATCGTCGGTTTTGACTGCTTGGATACCTTCCGAAAATATCATCATCCTCGTCCTCAAACCACAGTCCATGAGGAAGGAAGATGTTATTCCCAACCAGTGGGCATAAACACTTTTGGGCGCATTCCAAATGAAATTGCCAAATTTCTGGAACTACCAAATCCATCACGTTATACAGGTCACTGTTTTAGAAGATCTTCCGCATCCCTACTTGCAGATGCTGGTGCTGATATGCATACTTTAAAGAGACATGGCGGGTGGAAATCCAGTAGTGTTGCTGAAGGATATGTCGAGACATCTTTAGAAAACAAAAAAATAAAAGCCACAAAAATAATGGGAAGAGAAGAAAGAGTTTCTAAGAATTCAGTAGAAATTGAACACTGCAATACTTCAGTTGCCTCCACTGTGAAAATGTTGTGATTAATGTTTATAATAAATAAGTTAAGTTTTTATCTCTCTGTAGCAAGTAGGTACCCAGTTCAATGTTGATTTAATACAAAACTGATGATGATAATGAAAATATTTAATTCTTTATTTGATTTTAAAAAGCCCAAATTTGACATTACGTCAATTTCAATAAATTTATCATAAACTCTGATCTCATCTCATCGTTATGATTGACATTACATACCTATTGATAGTAGGTAAATACCATTTATCCATTCTAATAGGAATACAATAAGTTCTGTAAGGTATTGTTGCATTTTTGGTGTTAATTTAAGTAATGTTTGGGTTCCTCGAGATGCAAATCAATTTTGCCGATGTAAAAATATCATTCGGGAAGAGAATATTTCGAAGGAAGCTAGACTATGTCTTAGCCATTCCATTTCAAGGGATATAATTGTTGGGCCAGTAAAAAATATGTCTTAGAGCAGGAGCAGAGTCTGTATCCAATCTGGTCAACTGCAACTAAAATTTATTCCTCGAGTAATAAATAAATTTAAGATAAGTATTTCTAGTATTACTCGAAAATTTTAATATAATTATTCAGTCAATTTAAACCCTTCCTCACACCGCACGGCATTGTTGTTGGAGGTTGTGACCGTTGCTGTATGTATTGCTATCCTTGTTTTGGAATGAATGAATCGATTTAGATTTTGGTTACAAGCAAAGTGTGTTGTCAGTATAGCGGGTTATTCATGTAGACTCCGTTTCACGTGAGAAGAAGCCACTTAAAGTTTGCCAACTGACTTGCGCAGAAACCAAAATCGGTCTTGTTTATCTATGTCGCCTGGTAACGATCGTTTCATGCCATTGGCGTTACAAACATTTTATTATTGTCATTTGAGGTTGTGTTTGAAGCAATCATTTACTGTCGAATATATTTGATTTTTGAATATTTTAAGACGTTTAGCTAGTTTATCTGTGAGTGTTTTGTGTTTCATTTGATCTAAAACCATGCATCTTAAAAAACTTGTTGGTGTGCAAAAATTATCCACATTATTCAAATTTTGTGTTACCCTACAAAATGTGAAAACGTTACGCTACTAATTTGAAGTCGAATTTCAATTTTACAATATGGCGCTGGTTCAAGTGGGTTCTTCTTACGTGAAACGGAGGCTAGTCTGTTTAATTATGGGGGATGGGAATTTTGAACAGTTTATAATCAAACATAGTTTACTTAATTTTGAATTTCAATATCTCATAGACTAATACATTGGTTAGGTTTGTGGTGAGTTGGACTATTCGGCCCTCCACTGCGACTTGCAAGAGTTGTAGTTAATAGATAATGAATATAGAATTTAGTTCTCAACTAGCTCTAATGCTCGATTGTACCATTAACAAGTAAGCCAGGCTTTAAGAATTAAGCTCTCTGTACCGTCATCTAAGCGAATCTTATATGCACGAAATTTTGAGCACATTCCTATGCCATTCAAGTGAAGACATACGGTATTGTACGTAAGCGTGGCTTTACTAGGCAAAACATGGTGCAATGAAAGATTGCACTTTGTTAAGCCTTACATTTAAGCTAAACTGGTGCAATTGGGCATAAAAGAAGTTGCACTAAAGCATTTAATTGTAGTCCAATTTCAAGATATGTATGTTCTACTGTTTTTTGCTCTAGTTTTATTCTTAAGTTAATGAAGGAATTAACGGTAGGCGGTTAACGCTTTGAACTAGGAATACTCCCACTTGAGAATTAAGTTTTATTTTGTTAAAATTGTGATGTGTTTTTATAAGTCACAGTGTTAAAGATCACAGACGTCAGAGAGAACTGTTTGTATTTGGTTGTCAAAAATAGAAAACCGAGTCTTGTCATTTTATAAACTTGTATTTTTGATCTAAAACTTATTTCATTTCAAGTGATTGAAAAGAGTGGGTTTAATAGAAGATATTATAGTGTCGTCGCTTTAAATAATAAAACTTTTAGTTTATTTATATTTCCGAGTAACTAATATATTCGAATAAATGATTTGTAATTAAACAAGTAGAGAACATAATAGAAAAAAGTAGTCAGTGATGTCCAAGGAAACGGATGTATATATCTAGAAAAATCTTAACCACATTATTTAGATATTCTACTTAATATAAACCTCCAATAATATCTAAAAAAAGCGCATTTGATAAAATAAATCATTTGAAAACCGGATGAGATGTCAAAAGCAAAATGATACGTTATCACCGAAATAATTCATTGCGGTTTTAGCCAACACTCTTAAGCAGTTTAAAGGAGAATATAAAGGTAAAAAAATGTATTTCATTGAACTAAGACACATGTCGCATAGCTTTAACTAATTTACTCAAGTTGATTTTTAGAAGAATCGACTATATTACATTTTTGGTCTGACAATGGATTAGTCTAAAACTCCAATAGTGATCGTGATGAAAAATGTAAAACAAGAATTATGAACCAATACGAGGGCAGTTTGACAAGTCAGTAACTTTAAATGCAATAATTGACCTTTTCCAAGTACGTTATCGTGACATAATATAACGTCAAGTCGAATAGGTAATACAACACGATAACATTCCTAACATTGCCTTTTTACATTTTTAAATTAATATAGTAGGTATCCAACTAATACACACTAGTACACAAATTTACCAAAACCAATTAACTTTTGTTCTCGATTTAAATTTAAATCAGTAAAAAATGCTATTTCCATCCATCTTTCTGAAGGTTGTCCGTGATCAGCTGTTTAAGACAACATGACGAGGGATGATGACGTCACTTGGTTAATTGTCAACTATGACTACTTCGACTATTTCCAAACCTGATGATATAGTTGAGCAGTAAGAGATGTGGGTCAAAATTAATTTTTTTCCATTTTCGTTAAAATTCACGAGGTTGCCTGATTATAATGGCTGTCAAACACAAACCAAATGACGCAGTTTGCTCAAACGCAGTTGACTGCGAGGCAAATTAAAAAAGTCATAGATTTATCAAACTAGTTTTGTATACAGGATGATTAATTAGTGCGATAAAGTCCAATATCTTGTAAGCCCTCAATGATATTTAAATAAAATTTTGACCAATTCTAGCCAGCCCAAAGGTACATATCTTAAAATTGTGTCAGATCAAAGATACATTTTTTTAAAGGGACAAATTTGAATTCTGCTCGATTTCACAATTGCAATGATATATCGTTGTAATACGTTATACAGTGTATTTAAAAAGTTCTGACCACTTGTTCCTGAAAATCGTAATGAGCTGAAAGTCCCGTAAAATTGAAACTGCCAAATTTAAAATGAATATTTCACATTTTAAATATCCTTGAGGATTTAAAAAATATTGGACTTTACCGCACGAATGAATCACCCTGTATAGCTGTTTATATTTCGAGAATTGGTAGCATTGTGTTGTAGAAAATTCTCCTAGATGAAACATACAAAAACATATTTTTTTAAAATAGATTTCAATAACACTCAAAGTCAAACCACAGAATTACAGTTTACCCCTCAACAAGGGAGTGTCGCCAGTAGCGTAGCCGCAGACACGGGGGCTGTCGCCCCTCCCGATATCTCAAAAACTTCTCGATCGACTGATTTGATTCATGTTGAACATAGTTTTATAATGAATATTTCACTGGGTCTTAATGTTATTTCTTTTTTTGTTTTTTTGCTTGAGATCCATTTACAACTAGAAAATGAGGCCATATTCAGGGTAAATATTGTGGTTTTGTTTTGACTTCAACCAAACGCCAAAAATTGAGAAAAAAAACCTTAAAAATTAAGAGACTACGTTGCGACATAGATTTATTTGTAAATTGGTTATTTTTCGGATCGCTTAATTACTTTCATTTAACACTAGCAAAGACTAGTATTTGGGAATATTACCGTAATCTAAAATCACAGTGATAAAATTACACGTTTTTTATTTTAATGTAACTTAACTTTGACGCAATTTTACATCGTTTTCTCATAGAAAAAAATTGCGTGATATTTGCCAAGACCCCCCCCTCCCCCAAGTGAGATTTGGTAAGATTCGGCTCGATCCCCTCCCCCCCACCTCGCGTAATTAATGGACGCCCCCTACTGGCTAGTTTATGAATATTTTTTGACGAAACAATTACTAAATGTTCTCAACAGTTATACAGTGAACGGCTAAATTATGGAATATTATCATTATTTCCAGAACCGTCGAGTTTTAAGGGAAATCCCGAAACAGGTCGATTTTTGTTGTAAAATACCCATTCTCGTTTAAATGAGGTCACATTATACCGATTTCTATTATCCCTACTCCATGTACGTTATAACATGGGTATTTTAGAACAAAAATCGACCTGTTTCGGGATTTCCATTAAAACTCGACGGTTCTCGAAATAATGATAATATTCCATAATTTAGCCGTTCACTGTATGGAAACCTTCAATAAAGTAACTTCAATAGTCTCGTCATAAAAATATTCACAAAAAAGTGCCGTAATATACCCCTTACTCCATACCCCTCCCTTGGCAAGATTATTGTGGAAATCAATAGTAATTGAAGGATGTCATCCCTCTCGCCTTTATCTCTGGCTAAGCCGCTGAGTGTTGCGACTAGTTTCGGTAATCAATTATGTACCATCATCAAGCTATAAAAGAAAGAAGGTAATAGATACATAATCTGAAGATCCCGCAATATTAAAATATAAAATTACAAGTTGATTGTATAAAGCAATATAAAACAAATATAAAATTTAACGAACTATCAACAAATTGATATGTATAACAAAAGTTTATTAATGAATTACAGATACATGTTCATAAAAAGAGTTTTCAACTAGGTTATTAAATATGAGATATCTGATAGAAAAAAACTCTCAATTACACTTCGTTCCAAGATATTTCGTTTTGACTTATGCCAACATGATTGATTCAAGACCAAAACCCACAGCCGGAAGTCGTTAATCCGATAATAATAGCACAGTATCGTACTCGTTTCTTCGAAAGGCGAATAGATAATGCCTAATAGTATGATTATTTTACAACTGAAATGTTTGACTGATAAAATAATATTTGACTTATTTTTTAATTTATTTAATTATTATTTTTATTATTTATTTGTGCTTCGACAGATATATTTCCGAATTTTTTTATTTTTCAAGCTAAAAGTATTTTTTACGATATATGGTTGACCATCTTATCTATAAATATTTTAATCTGATTGTGTGAATATAAAAAGAGCTTTCATTGCTTGTTTTCCTTTGACCTGTACTGTACCTACCTACTTTATTTCCAATGCCGTTTTTATATTTACATAATATAATGGGATTAAAATATTTATAGATAAAATAGAAAGTGGAGATTTCGGGATAATCATTTTTAATAATGTCTCAGAATTTTAGTTTGTAATAAACATTTCACTCCGAAAGTAACCTTCTTGTATTTAAAACTAGTATGTGGCGCCCTAGGGCAAAAAAGTGCATTTATCGCCAGATGCGAAGCAAATTGTGAAAAATGTGTTCGAATCATTGAAAAATCGAGGTTATAGTATAACCGATGCAGCAAAAGAAACATGTAAGTTGACCAAAACTCCAATATCCACAGTAAAAGACATTATCAATAAGCCAATACATAAACGAAAAAAACGAAGTGACGCTAATAAAACCAAATGTGTTGACCAATTGCAAAAGAATATAATCCATATTATATAGATTTACTTTTTATTTGAAACATTTTTTGATAACATCTGCCAATTAGATGAAATAAATCAAAGCGTATACGGTGGGCCACCCTGTATGTTTCAACAGTTTAATTTGTTCAATTCCAATTAGTGAATGAAAAGTTAAATTTGTTTTAAAAAAAATTGTGTTTTTTTTACAAAATAAATTTAATTAATGTTTTAGTATTTAAATTTTTCTCACTACGGATCTGTTACTATTTACTGTGCAATGAGGGATTTATAAACTTTTATTATTTACTCCTTAAGGCCAGATGCCGAGTCAACGAAATATTGTGAAACGTTCTTTACCTGGAATGAAACTCGTATAAATCGGAAGAAGTGTGTAAATACATTCCCCAATGGAATTTTTTTTCTCTGAATCTATTGATTCTAGGAAAAAACAGGAATACAAAAAGTTTCTCAAGAAAACAGAAATTTTAAATTACTTATTTATTTCTCAAAGCTCAATCTCGAAAATGTTGAAAAAATACCGGTGGTTAGTAATTGGGAGTGCACAGAAATTACAAAATTTCAAGTTTCTAACTTTACTTTAAATAATTTTCAAATAGACTAGAGTTGCACAATTCCAACAGTATTTAAAATATCAGTACCAATTTCAATTACTAAGTATTATTATTGTTCTTACTTTTAAAAATCAAGGCTGGTGTACATTATTATAATACTGCTTACTTTATATTCCCTAGATGTATTGTTAGTAATCCAATGTATAGACAGATAGATACCTTTTAAAAAACATATGTTCATAGTAGTCATCACTGTCCAATAGAGATAGTCATTAGAATTACATACCTAATTATTGACGGTCATTTTAGAAAAAGTGCGTCACTCATTAAGAATAGAAACAGAAGTGGCTAATCAACCAATTATAAAAGAAGCAAACTATACAAAAAAATGAGTGTGCTTTAGACCACACAATTGAAGTAAAACTTCTTTCGCTTCATCTATACAATTTTATTCACTTTAAACGTAAAATATTTAATATATAGAACAAAATATTAATTTATAAAATTGTCTAACGAACTAGTGACATATATATATATATATATATATATATTGTTGTGGGCGATTAATCATTCAATTTTAAGACGAAAAGTTCGTATAAACATGTGATAAGTTTTGTCGTTAATGAGATACAGGGTGTTAACTTCTTGTAATAAACGAGCTCTGACTATAAGTGAAACTTATTTAGATTTCGACCATAATTAAATTAAATGAGGAATCACCCACAATTATATTTCAATTTACTTTGGAAACACCCTGTATATAAATTTCATGCACTGGCTATGAGAGGAAGAGAGAAAGAAAACGAGCGCACGTACTTCTCTCTCTTGCCCCCACAGTACTATACGAAACGTAACTCTCTCTCTCTCTCTCTCTCTCTCTCTCTCTCTCTTTCTCTTTCTATCTTCACTAACTCATATCTCCATCTCAACTTTCGTTCGCCTCGCCCGATCAGTATCGTACTCGTTTCTTCGAAAGGCGAAAAGATAATGCCTAATAGTATGATTATTTTACAACTGCAATGTTTGGCTGGTAAAATAATATTTAAGACTAATTTCTTAATTATTCTATTATTTATTTGTGCTGCGGAAGATATATTTCCGAATTTTAATTTTTCAAGTTACAAGTATTTTTCACGATAAATGGTTGACCACCTTATCTATAAATATTTTAATCTGATTGTGTAAATATAAAAAAAGCTTTCACTGCTTGGGATTAAAATATTTATAGTTAAAATAGAAAGTGAGGAGTTCCGGATAATCATTGTTAATGCCGAGTCAACGAAATATTGTGAAACGTTCTTTATTAAGATTGCTCTTTACCAGCTCTTTAATATTTCTGATTTACCGTTCGACGATATATCAAATTGTGTGTGATAATTTCATAAAAAATCTACACTACACCAAATTCATACCCAATCTGCCGATGATGTAAACAAGCCACTATTATAGATCGATAATTTTTAGCCAATGGCAGGACTTCTTTCACGTTGACGGATTTATGTATTTTAGAATTATAGTGGTTTTTTCACTTATAAATAATTTGAAATTTGTCAACAACTTATTGCATTATTGAGCACTAATAGTGGATTTATGGCCATGTAAGATGTATTATGTAACATGTAGGACGTAAGATGTATGGGGTACAAATATTTGGGACAATTTATGCTCAGATTTACAATTATTTAGAAGATTCTTTATGAAGAACTAAAAATTTTAGTTTCAGAAGTTTGCGGAAGGGATCTGAATGTTTAATTCTTTTTCCACGTTACTTCTTTTTCTTTCCACTTTACCACGTCCGTCTTTTTGCGTTATATTATATTGAATAGATGAGGCTTTTACTTGATGAAGATCCTTTTGTCAATATCTTAGAATTCCGTATTTAGGCACTTTTTGTACTTATCCCCATTTTTAATACTTTTGTCAATATCTTAGAATTCCGTATTAAGGCACTATATAAATTAAAAGTTTTTCATTGTAGCTTCACTAGTTTGAAAAAGCTACTGTGTAGCGAAACGCGTCACTAATTTTAATTTGAACGTCAGTTCAAAATAAATAATGAAGATTTAAACAAATTAATTTGTTTTATTTCATCAGTTATATTATATCTTTATATTTTTAATCCAAATTCAGGCAAAGCATGTTTTCTTCTGAATTGAAATTTGCCGATCAAATTCTCTTCTATAGTGTATTCATAAAGAAGAGAGAGTAATAAAACGATGAAAAACCCATTTTTTCGACCGTACCATTGGCGTAGGAGTTTTGCCAACATTTAAATTTAATAACAATTTTTTTTGTAATTCTATTTTTGACTGTTTTGAGAGAAACATACTGTTTAATGTTTTATTACATTTATTTATTCCTATTTTTTTGACTGATTTTTAAGAAACGTATCTACCTCCATTTCATTTCAATTATTTTTGTAGTTGTAGCCGTAACATTTTTTTTACGTACCAACCATTTGTTTAGCCCTAATTTAATTCTTAGGTGTGCTTATTAATTATAGTTAAAACGCCAATTCGATTTTTTATATATATAATATAATATTAAATTTACTGTTTGGACCCTTACTTTGTGGAATCTACTCATGAGTAGATTCCACAAAGTAAGGGTCCAAACAGTAAATTCAATTAAAAAATCTTCGAGAGAAGAATTGACCCAACTATACAAGAAGTTACTGAAAAAACGTTGCACAGCGTCTCAAAACATCTGGTTTAACCAAGAAAGAAGTGATACCAAATTATGTAAACATAAAATGACACACAAAAACACCTCAAGCCCAAAAAGCCGTAAAATGTGCTCAACGAGTCTGAATTAAAGAGGAGAGTAAAAAATGGTTTAAAATAAGAGACTCCTTAGATATATACTTAAAAATTGATAATTCTGAACTCACATTCAAACTTCATCCAGTTGAATTTTTCTGTTTAGATGACAAAATCAGAGAAAGTGTCAGCATTATGAAGCACAAGAAATACAAGAAACAAGAACGAAAACTACAACAGCTTGAGTACATAAAACATAACACTCAATACACTGAACATCATAAAACTGTAAGTACTTACACACCAATACACTTTGCACCACGATTCGAAAACCTTTCAGACACTAACTTCACAAATAGTGAGATAGAATTTTTAAATAAAGGCTTAAAATACAGGATACCACCAAAATTCACAAATAGTATTAAAGAAATTTTAGCTAGAGTCAGAAATAGCTTTAAAATCTCAGTCAAATAGTTTTCTTTATGAAAAATTACAAATTGCTAATTTGATTAAAAATATGAAACCTTCAAAGGTTAAACGTCAAACAAAAAATGATATTTCAGCATTAAATTCAATTAAACAAAAAGTAGAAGATTATAACCTCACAATAACAAAATCTGACAAAGGAAATGCCACTGTCATTTTAAAATCCGAAGAATATAAATCTAAAGTTAATAATTTTATAGAATCTTCTGATGTAAAAATTCTAAGGGCTGACCCAACAAAAAAGTTTTCTAATAATGTTAGAGAGATTGTCCATAGTTCAAATTATGTTTTCAAGGATTATGAGAAAAAATGCATGATTAATAAAAATCCTCAGTCTCCACAATTGTATGGAACTGTTAAATTACATAAAGTATCGAAACCAATTATACCTGTAGTTTCTTACGTTAATACTCCTAATAATAAGTTAGCTAAAAAACTAAACAATATACTTAATAGCTATGGAGGTATATCTAAATACTCAATTGAAAATTCAATAGAACTAATCAAAAAATTAAAAACATACAAATTAAAAGATAACTCTAAACTTATTTCATTTGATGTTACCAATATGTTCTCTAAAATTCCTCCTAATGAATGCATCACTTGTTAAAAAATTACTAGAGGATAAAAATATCAATCCAGGAATAATATCAGATATACTTAATTTGTTTGATGTATGTATTAATCAGAATTATTTTACTTTTGATAATAAGGTATATATTCAAAATGAAGGTTTACCAATGGGAAGCCCTATATCACCAATTTTAGCAAACATTTTTATGGACAGTTTAGAAAGAAAAATCTTTGAATGTAACATTTCAAAAAATATATTATTTTGGTATAGGTATGTAGATGACATATTAGCTTGTTTTGTAGGTAGTGAACGACAATTAGATATATTGTTCAATCATATTAATAATTTACATCCAAAAATTAAATTTACATTAGAAGTTGAAGAAAATAACTCAATCAATTTTCTTGATATTAAAATTCAAAGAGTCAATAATATACTTGATTTTTCAATTTACAGAAAACCAACACATACTGATGTGACTATACCATATAGTTCCAATCATCCTATGTCACATAAATTAGCAGCATATAATTCAATGATACATAGAGCATTTTCAGTTCCTATGAACAAATATAATTTTGATAGAGAAATTAATATAATTAAACAAATAGCCACATCCAACGGTTATCCATTACATATAATAAATAAATTAATTAATAAAAAAGAGGAAAAAGTGGCATTACAATTAATATTTCCTGAAAAAACTAGGGAAATACAAAATTACAAAACCATCACATATGCTGGTAATATTTCTAATAATATTTCAAAGATAATATCTTGTTCAACAAATACAGCAATTTATTTTAAAACAGAAAACAATGTGAGTAAAAAATTGTTAAATGTAAAAACAAAAATACCCCCATTAAAAAAGTCTGGAATATATAAACTTAAATGTCCAGAATGTAATGCTGTCTATATTGGTCAAACAATTCGAAATTTTGAAATTAGATACAATGAACACTAACGAGCATACAGATTAAAACAGCCAGATAAATCACAATACGCAAAACACCTTCTTGACACAAAACATTCATTAACACCTAACACAGAACTAGAAGTACTGCATATTTGTGATAAGAAACAAGAACTAGATTTCCTTGAAGAACTAGAAATAAGAAGACTCTTAAGAGACCCACAATATGAAGTTGTCAATGAACAGATAAATCTAGGGAGCTCTCCACTAATAAATTGTCTTCTTAAGTAACAATTGTAAAGATCAGCAGATATAGTTTTCCTTGGTTTCCTATATCATTGCACAGTCATACTGATCTTAAATGGGAAAAAGATATCCAGGATATGTCAATATCGAAATAATTATCAATATCCTTTAATAATTTTCATATATTTTGTAATTAAATAGTGGAATTAATTAAAAACAGTTAGTTTCATTTATAACATTAATATAATATTACTTTTCCTAAAATGTATTTTTATTATTTAATTTATAAATTTTTTCTAATAAAGGAATTTGTTTTAATAAATTTCATAGAACTTTTTACATATTTACTATTTTCTTTACTAATACCTATATACCTCGGTACTTGAAATGTAAGTTTCCTCCAATTGCGGCGCCTATGAGAATAGTTAATCCCTTGCCTTCTATAGTTCTCGGTTTTCGGTTCTATTGTATTCCCCGGTTGAACAGGGTGAGGTATATTAAAATAAAGGATTTGTACCTGAGGTACATTAGAAAATTTTTAAAAGAGAAGAAAAAGTGATTGATCACTCAGTACAAAATTTATCCAAATTTACATTTTTATTACTCTCTCTTCTTTATGAATATAGTATAGTTTTCCATAATAGAAATTGAAGTATTTGGATTCAACAAATGTAGTTAAAAAATATAAAAAAGGTTATGTATGGTAGTTTAGACACATTTGAAGTATACTGCTTAGGTATACTGGTACTGCCAACTGAAAATTAATAAAACATTCCTATTGTATTCAAGTACAGACATACGGTATTGTACGTAAGCGTGGCTTTACCAGGCCAAACATGGTGCAATGAAAGATTGGAATTTGTTAAGTCCAACATTTAAGCTAAACTGGTGCAATCGGGCATTAATGTTGTATCAGTAATACGTGCACCATTGCCTGTTGATACAAAATTTACAAATCCATCAGAGGTACAAGATATAAGATATTTAACTGTGTTACATTTTTTGTATTCTGACCAAGTCAGTGCCTGGTGAATTACAAAAAATTTAAAAATATATATGGATCAAGTAACTCCAGTCGGTTCAAATAAATGTGGCCATTTAAAATAGGGTTCATTTATAGTTTATTTCATAAAGGTATAGAGTAATAAAACCTCATTAGGTATGCAAAGGGTGCACAGAGTGACCCAACGAATATTTAAGCCACTTTCATAGTTTGGCATTGATTTCATTGTAAAATTCTTTCTTTTTATCAAGTACAGGTAGTACCACCCGGGTTGGGGTCAATATATGGGTTTAGCCTATTGTTATCCATTCACAAACACTGAAAATAGTGTGCCAAAGGCGTGCCGGTAGGATACTCGTAAAAAGGAAAGAATTTTATTTTAACAAAATAAAAATTAGGCATTAAGTACATAGTATTAGGTACACATATTTTTTATTGAACATTATACAAAAAATACATTATACAGAAATTAAATTATAAAAAATCATAATATTCTTCGTCATCTGAGGAACTGTCATCTCCTCTTGACCTGTTAAACGCAAAACGTAACTGTATAATCTATTACCTAAGTAATCCCTACACAATATTTCGATATTGACACTTCAGGCCAGAAAACATACTTTTCCTAATTCTCTTACGCAATTACTTGAAATTTTAATATTACAAACAATACTATTTCAAGACCTACGCCTATGGCCGACACCGAAATTGAGCCGAACTGGACGGAATTCCCCATTTTATTACTCTATACCTTTCTGAAATAGACTATAGTTGAAAAATAGTGGAAATAATTCAACTCAAATTGAAACATAAAATTTGTAGAAATTATGATTTTAATGATTGTGGATGAAGGTATAATACTGAACAAACTACAAAAAAGCACTTGGTATTCATATATTTTTGTGTCGGTCGGATGAAGAGTCACTTCGGACATATACGGCAAAGTGAATGAATAAAACGTTAGAAAAATGTGTCAATGCCAGAGACAGACAGCATGTCGACAAATTCCACACTTCTCAGAAACGAATAATGTGTACGGTTCAGGGAAAACATTTACTTCTATTTACATAAAAGGCATAACGTTTCAATTTCCGGTGGTAATGCGGTTAACATTTTTGCACACTTAGAAAAAATATATTTAAGGAAAAAACGATACTTATATTTCAGTTTATATTAAATAAAATTCTATAACATTGACAATAAATGACGAATAATTAATAATGACGTTCCAAAGCACCGCTTTCTACGTAAAGTTCGTTCGGAGATATTTCGTAATAACTTTTAAGCTTATAATCGTTTTCTTAGAAAAACCCTCTATTAGAGGCTCTTGTCGTATCTACGTAATATTATTTGTTAAAATATATCTTTTGAAGCAAGGAAAAGATAATTAATTGGGAATTTATTACCTATTTTATTGTAATGTTTTACCTGGAACAGGAAATTACTGAGCATAGTTTGGAATTCAAATATTTCATTTCATTAAAATCAAGCCAATTTTTAAATCTAAAAATAGCCATGTGATACCTAACTATAGGCCTATATCTCTTATTTCTAATTTGGCAAAAAATTTTGAAAAAACATTGTACGTTAGAATTCTTGACTTTGCTACAAAATCTAAATTACTACCAAAAAAACAATTTGGTTTCTTGAAAAATATAGGAACCAAAGATGCGTTAAATCATATTACTAATTTAATTTATTAAAAATTAGACAAGAGTTTACCTATTGAGGTATCATTCTTAGATCTTGCTAAAGCTTTTGATGATGTCAACCATAAAATTTTATTAGATAAGCTATATAATTATGGTATCAGAGGAAATTCACATAAATTAATCTCAAGTTATCTTCATAACAGAAAACAACGTGTTAAAGTGAATGGATTAATGAGTGATTATTGTGAAGTTAAGACCTTGTCTTGATTGAAAATTGGCTAGCACTTAATAAACTATCTCTAAACATTGACAAAACTATTAATATGACATTTGGAAATTATTGTGATAGTGTGCCTCAAAATTTTACAGTCAAAATAAATGGTAGGAATATCAACAGATATTTACTTAGTTACAGTTACCTGTAAATAATTGTCATATAAGTAAAGCGTGATCTATAGACGTCTATAGATCACGCTTTACTTATATGACAATTATTTACAGGTAACTGTAACTAAGTAAATACCTACAAAACCGAGATGGTTTTTTGTCGATATAGAATTTTGGTTTGTGATTAGATGTAGAGATGTCGCCGATATCGAACTCTTAACATTTCCTTTACTAAGGCTAATGTATTGGTGTGGTATCAACGTAGTCTCTAGTCCAGGATTATGCTCTCAGAGCTTCTGGACGAATGGCATCTACCTTGTGCTGATGAGGCGCAAAAACGCCGAAACCGGTCCACAAGTGATGTTATTCCTTCTAATCGCAAACCAGAATGGTTGGTTCTATCTTAACAGATATACCAACCCCGTTTACTTTAGAAGTGTAATTCAATGTCTGTCGGGGCATATAGCCCGAGAAGTAGTTGTTGCTTCTTAGTGGACGGTCTGCTCTTTGGAAATTAATTTTTCTAATTTTGTAAAGCGTTTGACGCCAATATCAACAGAGTTGAATCTTGTAAATACCTTGGCATATACTTCGATTATAGAATGAGATGGGAAAATCATATTCAGTATATTATTAGTAAAACAAAGTACCTAGTCTTTCTCTTTTATAAATTCTCTAAATTTATTTCAACTGAAACCCTACTACTGATTTTCTAGGCATTTTTTCACAGTATTATTAACTACGGAATAATTGCTTGGGGTGGTTGTTACCCAACAAACTCAAATATGCTACAAAGACTTTAATCAAAGTTGATTTAAATGGTTTATAATAATAATGCAATAACTGAAAAAATGCCTTTAAATATGAATCAACTTTTTGCATATAATTCACTAACTTATCATTATAACAAACTGAAAGATTTACATTCTAGCTCCACAAGCATTACCTACTAGGAATAAAAATTTACGATTACCAAAGATAAGTAAAGCACCAAAACTAGTATTTTCAAAGCTACAAACATTTTAAATTGTCTTACTAATGAATTAAAAACATTAAATAATATCAAATCAAATAATTCTAAATTTAAATTGAAAAAATGGATCAAAACAAATTTAAGTTGGGAATTCTGGAACCGTTGGCGATACTTGACACTGAACACTGTTTACACTACCACTACCACTACACCAACACTAACACTTTACACTATCTTACGCGCGTTTCGATAACCCAGTTATCTTCTTCAGAGACTGAAGGTAAACTGAAAATTTTTATATATGTTGAGACGCGTAGGTTTCGGTAAGACAAGCGCATGAAGCCTCTACTTTAACGAAAACACCCTTATATACAGTTAAAAAAGTGTCCTGTAAAAGTGTGAAGGAAAGTTAATAAAATCAATTATCATTACAGTATCTTATTGAAACATCTTTTGTAATTGCCGTCATTTCATCATCATCATTACCTTGCGTATTATAACAAGTAACTATGCAATTTTTATGCATTTCGTTAAATATTAGTACCTGGAATGGGGGCTAATACCTTAGCGGCGGCCATGTCTGTGAATATACTTTACCTATTGATTGATTGGTTCGGCACCACCAGTCAAAGGCTTCGAGACCTCGGCTCCTGCACCTCTGCCTTTAGGCTTTTTGTGCTATTGGTTGTACCATCTATGTGAAGGGACCAGTAGCCCTTATCAGGCTCAACAGTCTTTTCACTAGGTCCTTCTTGGAGAAATACTCCCTTGGGCACTCTAGTCCTAGGAGTATATATCTCCAATGAGACAGAGTGCTTCACATTCGAAGATAATTATTGAATTTTACTCTCTATAGCGTGTTATTAATGTAATGAATAACTTATTTCGCTGAAACAAAATTAATCACTTGACATTCGTTTTTTATTATTTATTTACAACTTCAAACTTAAAACAATTATTTTTATCAAATATATACTGAATGTTAAATCAATTAACTAATATTTTCAATACTCCCTCCTTTAACATTCAGGAAATCAGTCATAAAATTGAATTTATCCTTCGACAACGATTTTGTAAATACATCGGCAAGTTGACGTTCGCTGCATACATACTCCAGATGAATTTGTTTACCAACTGCATCTCTTATGAAGTGGTATCGAACATCTATGTGTTTAGTTCTCTTATGTGCAGTTTCATCCAATATCATGCGAATGGTACTCTGATTGTCGACTTTCAGAGACAAAGGCAACTCACAAATACCAAGCTCCTTTGCCAAATTGGTCATGATGATGATTTCTTTCACTACATCTGCTGCTGCAATATATTCGGCTTCAGCTGTAGATAGCGCTACTACAGACTGTCTCCTTTAAAACCAATCTATTGCAGTATTGCCAAATGTCATGACAAATCCTGATGTAGATTTTCTTGTCTGCAGATCTCCTGCAAAATCCGCGTCACTATATGTTCTCAAAGTATCTCCCTCCAAGACTCGATCAAATAACAATCCGAAATGTTTTGTTCCCTGTAGATATCGAAATACTCGCTTTACTCCCTCCCAATGAATTAGTTTAGGATTCTCCATATGTCTACTCAACTGGTTGATTGTAAAAGCAATATCAGGTCTTGTCATCGAAGCCAAAAATAATAAATTTCTAATTGCTTATCTATATGGAACTGTAACTGTTTTACAGTCTCCTTTTTCCAAATCAAGTGTTGGTCCTGCTTACACGTTTCCATATTGAATTTTCTTAAAATCTTTTTGATGTAATCATTTTGACTTATGAAAATCGAACCATCTTCTTGTTTCTTTATTTCCATTCCTAAAAATCTCTCCAATTTTTCTCTTTTTATTTCAACTTTGGATTCTAGATGCCTCAATAAATTTTCAATTTCGCTGGAATTTTTAGATACAATGAGCCCATCGTCAACAAAAATCACCAGAATCAACTTTTCATCACTGGAGTTGATGAAAACAGAAGGATCTGCTTCAGTTTGCTTCAATTTGAAAGACTCCAAAATTTCAACAAACTTTTTATTCCAACATCGTGGCGATTGTTTCAGGCCATAGATACTCCGCTTGAGCAAACAAATTCTTCCCGAATTGTCATCAAATCCAATTGGTTGTTGCATAAAAATTTCTTCTTTCAAGAGAAATGCGGTCTTCACATCGAACTGTGCAATATTCATATTCTCTTTTGCTGCAATCCCCAGAATCATTCTAATTGACTTGTATTGAGCTACCGGACTGAGGATGTTTCCTTTTCTTCCATGCACAAGCTACAGATAGGTGTCAATTGTATGCATGTGCTTCCCCAGGGTACAGTGACCGGTGAGTAATCCCGTCACATTCCTTATCTGGCCCCTGCTGAGGTTTAATATTTCGTAAGTCAGTGACTCCGAGGGTTTTTGGACCAGGAGTTTGCTGTGTTCCTGCTTTGGCACGTAGCTCCAGTACATCTGATATACTGGACGTCTAATGTACGTGCAGCAGTTTTTGATATTCCAAAGTACCAGTGAATGCCGTTTCAGACAGGGTGTCTTCCATTTCATTGCCTTCAATACTCTTGTGCCCCGGAACCTACTTGAGAGCTACTCTATTATGGTTTGCCAAGGTTAACAGTTTTTGTAGGCCAGTCCATCTGATCTGGGGACATGCTAAAGATATCAGTGCTGCCTGACTATCTGAAAGTATAAAGATCTTTTGGCCTTTATACCCCCTGTCGAAGTTCATTTGCAAACACGTGTCGATAGCGTAGATTTCCGCCTGGAATACAGATGCAAGCTTCCTCAACAATGCGTGGACATTGCTCCTGGGTAAGCACCGTGGACTTCGGAACCTTTTCCTATGTCAGTTTTAGATCCGTCTGTGTACCACACCAAAGTCCCTTCCTGACTACTTGCTTCCAACCCATCCCAGTTTAGCTGGATATGGTATGGTTGGTTGTCATTGATTGTGGGCAACATTTTATCAATTCTCATTTCAAGAAGCCATGTTGGTTCCTTCGTGACAATTCCCATTGCATTCCAGCCCGTATGCAGCCATTCTCGCTTCCGCTTTAACATGCAGAGAAAGAGGCGGAATATTTAGAATGGCTTCCATTGCCTAAGTATGTTTTTCAACGCACCCGTTATACACAGATAGGCAAGTCTCTGAAGTTTTGATAGCTCCAGTTCAGCTTTTCTTCGATCTGTTTTTGGTTTCCAAAAGGTCTCCATAGGTGACCATTGGTCTTGCCACAGCTTTTGTCATGTAGGATAGTTTTGCACCTATTGATATTCCTTTGAAGGTTCATTTTGTTAAGGCCAGGTAGACAACACGTATCAATATTTCAAAACCGAAATAGTGGATATACGTTTCTGCCAAATACATCAAAAGATTGGGAGACGCGTCTGAAATTAAAACATTTATAAAAATATTTATTGATTACAGACCACGCCGTATATTCTTTATAGACTCATTCATAAATGCACCGCTAATAATATAAATACATCATCTAAATTTAAAACAGATTTTGTTCTCACCGAAATTGTCTATTAGCTATGCATGAATATAGTGAGAAGTTCTCATTTATAATTTTATCTTGTAATATCGACTTCCGTTGGGGGGCGATGTCTGGATAGTCAGTTTCCGGTTTGTTCATGCTGCATCCTTTATTGGCAAGGTTGTCGAACATTTAGCGATTTATAAATATATAAAGTTGAATGAATATGTTTATATCTTACGAGGATTGTGAAAAAATCAGAGAAATAAAAATAACCGATTATTGGTAGGACGATGAAAATTTGCGTGCTACTCTAGAATGACCAAAATGAAGAAATATATTGTAACGGATTGAAAATACAAGAGCATTCAAAATAAAGTTTAAATCTATTAAAAAACTTAGCAACAACTGAATTTGATAAAAAGTATTGATGATTATAAGCATTAAGGATTGTTATCATGAAATAATATAATAGTAAAATACCTATGTATGATTTATTATAAAGTAACTGATAGCACTTACAGTTTATACTAGATACAATTGTCAAAATTATCTTTTCATATTTTTTAAAAATATTAATTGTTGAGACTAGTAAGAAAAAAGGGTGGAAACACATTATTTGGAGTCTTCTCATAAATTACTGAAACAATTCAAAGTCTAAGAAGTCCTACCTCCAACACTAGAATCGAAAGTTCTTATCCACCAAGACTTCAGCTGTGAATCTAAAAAAATAAACTATAGTAACACTTGTAAATAAAAAAGAAACACATAAACTGCAACTAAAGGGTACAAGGACATGTTAAGGTTTTGAATAACCAAAATGCTTTAATTTTCGAAAATTTAAAAGAAATCATTTTGACAATGAGAAAATTTTAAAGTGTGATTTCTATGTCTAGAAGAGGTTTTAAGATGTAAGATTTGTAAATTTAATATTATGTTTTATGTAGATTATAATTATATGTGTAAAAAAGGTGTGTGTAAGAAAATCAAAAATACCAAAATAACTTTTGACCATCCTCCTATATCAGTTTTGAAATTTTATTAAAAAATTTAACATAGTGACCCGTGACTTGTGTGTTTAATAAAAGTAAAAACTCCAAGAGGATGGCTCATTCCAGTTTTTTCACTTGCACAATAAAGTCTAACAAAAAGTAGATCCAATATCGATAAAGTAGGGAGTCAACTTACCTTGACTTTTGACAGAAGGACATTTTGAAATTTAAAAGTGTGGTGAATTTAAAATTCTTCACGTGCTGAGAAATCAACAAGATTTCTTTTAAAAATCTCACCAATTTGTTTGGTGGACGACAAATTTTTCTTCCTGAAGTGGGAAGGGTAGAAAATAGATTGGAATCCGATGCTATTTCCCTGAGCATCTAAAGAAGAAGGACTAACAAGAAAAAAATAAGGTACCTAATTCTTTCTACCTACAATATAAAAGAAAAAGAAAGTTAATTATTAAAAAAATAACAATAATATTCTAAAAAAGATTTGCGATAGCTAAAAAAAAATAACTCTAGATAGAGACTCAAAGGCCACAATAATAATAAAAAAAAGACAAACAAAAACAATAAATGCATTTAAACTAAAAAAAGCAATTAAAGAAGATTTGGCAGATTCATTATTTACAGTAGTATTTATATTTTTATGTACATATTATTATTAGATTGTAAACATCTATCTATTTTTTCTTTTGCTTATAGACTAAACAAGTTTCTAGTTTTCCTCTAAGAATAAATACTTTACTAAAATTAATTTCCACTTGCCTTGTTGGTCGATAAGCAATTTTCATCATTGATTTTGTACTTATATGATAACCATTCTTTTTTTGTAAACACTTCTCATTTGCAAACTGATTTCTTGAATTTAGTAATTATTTTTTACTATTCTTCAAGTGTGGAGGGGATGGTAATACATCACACATAATTTGGCAGTGTGTTAGATTTTGTTTCTCAATAAAAAATATGATATTTCTTCGTTTAATTCAACAACTTGTCTATTATTGAACAGCCATTTTGGAGATAATTAATAAGAGTGCGTAGAGCGTCGACTCCAAACACAACTAACGAATCCGACTGAGATAGGTAGTTTCGTGCTTTATCAGAGTAAGTTACAGGGTTGTACTGAGAAAGAAAGGTCAGCTAAATTTAATAAAATTTTAATAGGTGGAATTATATAAAAAAAATAGTAAGATCATTAACTGTATTCAATACTTCATATTTATTTTATTTTTAAATAAATATTGGCGCCCAACTATACAATACAATAAAATCACAAATTCAATAATCAATTTAATAATAATAAAAAATGAATGTACCCATACGCACATTACAATATGTAGAAAAAGACGTAGAACAATTCAAGAATTACAAAGAAAGTTGGGAGATGATGATTTTCTGTAATTTCCTCTCAGTTCACACTGTTTACACGAAGATAGTAACGTTTCATTTTGCTCATATTTCTGTTAACAACCTTTACAAAGTTGTGTGTCAATTATCTCCATTTTGTGGATATGTTTTTAAATTAATTGTGGAAATGCTTTTACTAAGGAACAAGAAAGGCAAACGAAAGAACTAGGGACAAGAATATGATGGTCTATCCCAGAGTGACACATTAATGTTGGATATTTGAAACAAGATATGATGGCATTGTAATTGTACACAGTAACAAAAGGCCTACTCGCATTTGAACTGCTGTGCCAGTTTACAGTGGTTTGGTACAATTCTTTTGAAACGAAAGATTATTTTCTATTAGTTCTAAACTTGTACTGGTATTGTAGAAGTTCATGTAATCTTACCATCCCCTCTATGGTTATGATCTTTAATAAAAAAATATTGTAGTAATAGCACTTTAGTATCCTGATGATCTATGCAACAGTTTTCTTATTTCGCAAGTGAATTATCAGTGATTTCAGTCTGAAATACACTAGAGTCTCAATCTATTCACTTTATCTAATTCGACAACTATAAATTTAATCTAACCTTGCAAGTCTTTTCTGGCTTTTTGTATTAACTCTTTAATATATCCTGTCAAACAAGTCACTCATCCAAATATAAATCTTTGAATTTCTTTGATCGCTGCTCAGCAGATGCTACAGCACCAACTCTTTACGGATTAAATATTTATTTTTTTTATCAAAATATATTTATTTAATATATAATAGAAAGGAAATTACACATTTCCTAACAAATAATGAGATATTCCCACGATGAAAAAGCGGGCAGGTATAAGCTATAAATACAAATCGATTAGACCTACAAACCATCTACCATCGACTATCTACGTCAAGATTTCCGACGTTAATCTATTTTCGTATTATTATTAATTATGTTAGTTTCAAAGTTACTGCCTGTTATTTCCTGTGAATAAAACAGAACCGTAATATACTGATATATAGAATAATTATATAGAATAAGCGAGGTATTTTATGCTTTTTTTCTAGAGGATCGACAGGTTTCTTTTAAAAAACTCTGAGACTAACTTTGAGGTGCGATATGAAGTTATATCGCCTAATTGGCTAAAAATTGAAACATGAATGAATGAGTCAATAAAGTAGGGTGTTTTTTTGGAAGCCGTCCTCACAGTGCCTCGCAGTGCTTTACAGTCAGACAGGATATGGCTCACGGACTCGATCTCCATGCCACAAAGTCTGCAGCTGAGAACTTCGCTAAACAGCCCCATTTTATGCAGGTGGACTTTTACCGGGGCATGACCTGTTAGACAACCTGATTAGCTGAATCTTACTGATATTTAGGCCCGTTTAACACATGTATCATACAGGTCTGACTGTGTACCTGCTTTGAAGCGTTCCTCGACTGTAGTCAATGCTGGCTTTGTACCATTTTTGTAATTGTCCTCGGAACACTTTCTTTGTGGTCCTAAGGACTGGTTCTGGTCCAACATATATCGTTGCTCGTCTTCTCGCGAGTCCATTTCCAGAAATATCGTTATGTCCCGGCTCCCACACTAATCTTACTTTAATGTGGTCTACCAGTTCATTTAGTCCTTTCTGGCATTTCTTTACCAGTCTGGATGTTACCTTGCTACTGGAGGACTGCCTAACTAATTGGCCAAAAACTAAAACATGAATGAATTAATCAATTAAGTAGGGTGTTGTATCACTGCAACCAAATTAGGTCTATTGTACCCCCTTCCATGCACACCCGTTAATCCTTTTCCTTCTATGAAATGCATCTGTTGTCAAAGGTTTTTCCAGGTGAAGAAGTGAGATAGGGTACATTCTGTCAATATATACCTATGTATGTATATTGGGGTGACATTCACTGTAAACTAAAAGAGCTATTGTTCCCTCCTTTCTTCTACTCAGTTCCTGAGGAAAGTCTCAAAGACTAGACCTACTTCTCGAAGGAATTTTAGGATATCTGTAGGTTTCAGTTTAGGAGAGGGTCTTTTATCCAGTAGTTTCCTAGGTATTGTGTTCTAGGATTCTGTAATGCTATGCAATCCGCAAGTATGTGGATGGAGGTTTCTTCTTCCTCTCAGTAAGTGTAGGGATGTTTCCTCTTTTTCCTGGAAGAAGCGACATTCCTCTTGCATGGGTGCTGCTTGAGTTTTCAATGTCCTGGTAGAAATCACCAAGTATTCTTAGTTGGTACAACAGTGTCTTTGACCTTTTCTGGTTGAAGTTCACAAAAGAAATTTTTTACTGGTTCACTCCTGGAAGGCCTATCTCTCTTTATTTCCTTTTTATTTCCGTCCTGAAGGCATTAAGGACCAATTCCGAGAGAAGTAGCCGCTGCCTTTTTGGGTAGCTCAACATCTATTCAATTTCATTGTTTACCAGCATGGCCTGGAATGTAGCAAGAAGACTGTTATTTTTTCCTAGTTCCATAACTAAAATCGTCGTGCCAAATATAAACTAAAATTTTCCATATAACTCGCCACTTGGAGCCTTTATCTTTGATGTTTCTTAAGTATGATTATTGCCAGTGCTTCTCACGAAACTAGATAAGGCGAGACTTCAAAAATAATGAAATTACATTTTTTAATTTGTATGCAGTTGCAGTTGCATTTATATCAAAATTCTTTCAATTTATTTAGGTCTATAAACAAAATATTACAGATCGTCGCCAAATTTTATATTTCGTGATCTCGGTATCGCCTAGAATATTTTCAAAAATGTCTCGAGACAGATCCTCAAATGCCTTAAAGCAAGTCTGTCTTGAAGAACTGGAAAAGATCGATATAAATTGGTTAATCAACTTTCCTAAAGTTTTCCAGAGGAAGGTGAAACATTATTTTGATAAAATTTCTGAACGTATCCTGTATTGGAGATCATCATTGATAAACTGAGAACGAGTTCCTTGCAATTAATGAAATTGTTTATATTTTAAGTGTCTTGCAACCTGACACTTTGCAAAATTTAATTGACACCGATTTATTGGGAAAAACCTTTAGAATTTGTTGATTTATAGAAAAGACATATCTGATGCACCCAATTATTTTGATCAGTATATCTATTTCACTTCGTGATTTATAAAAATGAAACTACAACGTGAAGCTTTTTTATCAAAAGGTCCTCCTTTCCTATGAATTTGCAACTGTCCTCTGGTATAGTTAGGCCTTGGCTTAGAAACATGTCCAGCAAAAACTAAAAAATAAATTAATAGGTGCTGGTCGCGCTTGCCGATCAAAGGAAAAAGTCGTCAAGGGCGACGAACACGTGCTTTGGCTTCTGCAATCTCTTTTGGTCCAACTTTACCTATATATAATTTGTATAATGTAACAAACTGATGGGTTTGATTTAATTTAAAGTTTTAAAGCACTTAGATAAAACTTGTTTAAGGAAAGTTTTTTTTACAATTAATTTATTTGTTGAAAAATGCAAAATAGGACCAACCTTTAATACTAACATGTTCTTCGAGCTTCGTAGAATTTTTCGTACGTAGGAATACTTCGTTCCAAAATATTTTGTTTTGACTTATGCCAACATGAGTGATTTAAGACCAGAGTCCACAGCAGGTAGTCGTTAATCCGATAACAATAGCACAGTATAGTACTCGTTTCTTCGAAAAGCGAAAATATGATGCCTAATAGTATGATTATTTTACAACTGAAATATTTGGCTTGGAAAATAGTATTTGAGACTAATTTTTTAATTTATTTAATTATTCTATTATTTATTGGTGCTTCGGAAGATATATTTCGGAATTAAATAAGTTAACAGTATTTTTCACGATAAATGGTTGACCACATTATCTATAATTATTTTAATCTGATTGTGTAAATATAAAAAGAGCTTTCATTGCTTGTTTTCCTTTGTCTGACATGTACTACACCTACCTAATTTATTTTCAATGTCCTTTTTATATTTACATATAATGGGATTAACATATTTATAGATAAAATAGAAAGTGGAGGTTTCGGGATAATCATTTTTAATATTGTTTCAAAATTTTAGTTTGTAATAAACATTTCACTCCAAAAGTAATCTTTTTTTTAAAACTAAATAGGTGGCGTCCTAGGGCAAAAAGGGCATTTATCGCCAGATGCGAAGCGAATTGTGAAAAATGTGTTTGAATAATTGAAACATCGAGATTATAGTATAACCGATGCAGCAAAAGAAACATGTAAGTTGACCAAAGCCCTAATATCCACAGTAAAAGACATTATCAATAAGCCAATACATAAACGAAGTGACGCTAATAAAACCAAATGTGTTGACCAAATGCAAAAGGATATAATCCGAAGAACGATATATATGCAGATACCAGAATGTTTTCAAAATGTGGCAATTATTAAACTACATATTTTTTATTTGAAACATTTTTTGATAACATCTGCCAATTAGATGAAATAAATCAAAGCTTATACGGTGGGCCACCCTGTATGCTTCTACAGTTTAATTTGTTCAATTCCAATTAATAAATAAAAGTTAAATTTGTTTTTAAAAATACAGTCATTTTTTTCATAAAATAAATTTAATTTATGATTTAGTATCTAAATTTTACCGACTACGTATCTGTTACTGTTTACAGTAAAATGAGGTATTTATAAACTTTTATTACTAAATCCTTAAGGCCAGATGCCGAGTCAACGAAATATTGTGAAACGTTCTTTACTTCATTGTAAATATATTTTATTTTCGGTTATGATGAATTAAAATCAAAATGTGCATAGAATTTAAACTTGTCTCTTGTATTTAATTAAAATAACAATCAATGAAGTAAAAGAGTTTAATTTGTTTTGTATAACAATTAACAATAATTGATTATGCTTCAAATGTTACAGAAACTGCTAACCAAACATAAACTGTTAAAACTCCGGTCCTGATTTTAAACTGAATTTATTGAATCGGATGCATGTTATAATCACTATACGTGCATGATTTAATGATTATGAAGACTGCAGGATGTCACATTTTTTTTACAAAACCAACAGCAAATAATTAGATTTAGTTCATATATTTTTATTAGTATTGACGAGCAATTAGAATTTCTACATATTCATAAACATTTACTCTTCGATGTAATACTTACATAAAAAATCTGAATAGGCTTCATAACAGCAATAACTTTGTACAGGTCATTACAAAATTCATTTAGCTTCATTCAGGTTTTCATGTTAGTACGGTCCCTTATTTTCTATTACCAGAATAATATTTCGTACAGGGCCCGTATTCTTAATGAGATTGGTGTATTACGGGTTGCATGAAAAGAGAGAGCTTCCATCTCTCATGGTTCAGACCTATAGAGAATCTTGCCTAAACTGGTGAGAAGCCAAGAAGCATGCGTATTGGATATCGGCTGGAGTAATTAACAGTTTTTACATTTTTTTTTACTTAATTTTGCTCAGAGTTCTAGTCTACTTCTTCCATTATTTTTCTTAGTTTTTTTATTTTTTCACTGAGTTGTTTTGTTTCAAATTTTAGTTTGGAGTTTGTGTAGTTGATATTTTCGTTTTGAGTTTAATTTTTTGTTAAGAAAACTTTTTATATTTATTCCATTGACAATGAGTGATAAACGGAAGGGTTTACCAGGCAGGTTGCCAAAAAATTGTGGCAGCAAGTTGCTGAGAAATTAAACTCGGTGATTGGAGGAGCTAAAGTTGAGTGAAGTGGCGAAGGCTTACACGCCGATAAAAAAATCTCGTCTGCAATATTGTAACATTTCAATATATTCTAGACCTGGTAAGATTTAAAAAAAATGCAGTAGCCAAAGAAGGATAAAGCAGAAAAGGAATGACTGGTACTGGCGGTGAGCCAGCAAAACTGGAGCCTCTCGCACCTTGTGGGAACAGCAAATTTTTAATAAACAAGAAAAGTATGGTTAAGTTTGCTTAGCACTTAGCTAGCTTAGACGTTGCCAAGTGGGCGGCTGAATTTTCCTTTTTATTCTTATACAACTGTTACGCCGAATTTGCGTAATTTCAGATTTCGTTTATTGGGCAGATTTTTGCCGAATTCGCGAAATAAGCAGCAGAGTTGCTTATTTCATGTAATAGGCAATTATTTATAGCTTCTTCAATGATTTTCCTTGCCCTTCTCGATAAATTAATCAATGATCTGTTTTAACCAGCATGACAAGCTGAATTACATTGTTCATTGTTTTTAACCGCCAGGAGATTTTATAGTTGTAGTTTTTATCAAGAAGGGCAAGGAAAATCATTGAAGAAGCCATAGTTGCTTATTTCACGTAATAGCCGAAATAGGTTCCAAATACACGAAATCGGCAATTACACAAATTCGGCGTAACACATCAACTACTTTAAAAAATATACAAAAACATAACTTGCATGCTTGAATCATGATATGTAATAACGGTAAAATTGGTATTAAATAATTGTGAGCAATTAATTTTTTTCAATTTGCCTAGAAGTCTGACAACAATGCAGATCTCACTATTTCTTTTTAAAAATACGACAAATATAGAACTCTCATGTTTTAGGCAACCCTGCCATACACCAATCTCACGGTGAGATTCTCACTAGTCCCAGGCACAGGCACAGGCACAGGCACAGGCACAGGTGAATAATCTCTCCACGTTTGTTCCCACGCAGCAGTCGGAAACCGTTGGTTTATGCGCCGATAATATGAACTGATCCAACAGCAATTTTTACTGATCAGAAACTAGTAAAAGTAGTTTAAAGATTTTGCTCCGAAAACCGACCATGTGGGGTAATTATTGACTAGAGATTAACATGGACCAGCTAATTGGGAAAAGTAGGGAATATACAGTGTACCGGTTAAACTTATAATAACATGTTCTTGTTTGCCATGGTGGACACAGATGTCACAAAAGAGTCCAATAATGAGGCTAAGAAAGGTGCAAAGGATAGCACATATATTGATGACCTGCCTGTACTGTTCTCTATCTGCGTTAACTCTAACATCCAGACTGGTGAAGGAATGCCATAAATAACTAAATGAATTGGCAGAACGTACTAAAGTATGATTAGTGTAGGTGTCATATTTCTGGAAATGAACAAGGATGGCCCAGCAGCAATATATGTTGGACCAAATCCAGAAAACAAAGAAGGTGGTCCGAGGACAAATATAAAATTGGGTACAAAACAAAGCCAACATAGTCTACAGTGGAGGAACACTTTAAAACAGACAGACATGTATAGGATAACAAAAACATCACAATACAATTCGGTGAAATTTTTGATGTACCGACTTTTCAGAAATACTGAACATTATTTTGCGTTCATTTTTTGTTTACTTGATTCCGCCCAATAGGATTAAAGGACGTTTTTTAAAATTTAGGTACCACCATATTTTACCGCCCAGTTTAGCACCGACAAAGAAATTTGCATACGTGTAAAAAAATATTAACCACAATAATTTGTATGCTTGTGTCGGTAAAAAGATATCACCAGAAGGACATTCCTTATCCTTTTTTAGAAACGACACTTATTATAATGCATGGTATAGTATGAATTTCAATCAAACATAAATAATTAACAATGCATTAAGATCTTTTATAAAACCTCTGTCTTGCCATAAAGATTTTGCAGTAGGGAAATGCCGGGAAGCAATAAAGAAAATAGTTATTTGTTTAACTAGGCAGAGAAGTAACAGATTTACTGCCACATCTAGCATTTCATGAAACTAGCCAAGGCAGTAAATATGATTCTATGCGTGTGAAACATATAATTTTTTCTCCGATTGTTTATACAGTGTGTTGAGAAAAATCAAATTAAAATGCAAACTTTTTTATAACGGATATAACTCACAATTTTTAATATTTTTTCTAATCGTACGTTATAGGTAATAATTAAATCGTATTTTTTAATTATTATTGTCGATTAGACCTTAAATTGTACATAATATCTACCGAAATATAATGTTGGCCCGCTTAAATCACATTATCATTGCCCTTGCTAAAGTAAAATCTGTGATGCTATGTACCTTTTCTGAGTTGTTTAGTTGAAAATAGCCATTCTTTATCCGTTTATCTTAAGATTAAGTTGTTTGGAGAAGAGACTAATCTGTGTTTAGAGATATTTCCTAAAATAATGGAAAGTGATGAAGAAATGTTAACACCTCCCGAAATTAAAGAATTGGCAAAAGATACAGAATATAATTTGTTGCCTACCAAGTCCAGAAAATTGTATGATATGTGTTATAGAAAATTTATGGATTATCGCAATAACAAGAAGATCGGATCATTTTCAGAGAACGTTTTACTGGCGTACTTTGCAGAATTAGAGCCAAGAGATTGAAATCTTCGACTTTATGGTCTACATATTCTATGTTGAAGACTACATTGCATATTAACAATACTATAGATATATCCTAATATTTAAAACTGCGAGCATTTTTAAAGCGTCATTCAGATGGTTATCGTGCCAAAAAACTCCGAGTACTGAAGAAATCACAAATTCGGGAATTTTTGTTGGAAGCTCCAGATAATAATAATACCTATCTACGAAGGTAAGAATTTAGGAAATTTTTAATTTATAGGTCGATTCTGTGTTTTTCGTAATAATTTACGAATCTGCAGCTTACGAAAGTTCTGTAAATGGGATTTTACAGAATCTGCAACTGTGCGATTCTGTGATGTTGTCTGTAACTCACTGAATTACGGAAAGACATTTGAACTACTGTACGTCAAATTTCGATATTTCTAACCTATAACTTAATCCAAATAAAACTGTACAAAAATATTTCATTTGAATAAAGCTATAATATGTCACATAATCCTGTAAACAATGATTGTATATCTAATCAAGAAAATAAAAAAAGGAAGAGACTGAAATATACAACCTCAGAACAGTACGAAATGTATTTAGAAGCAATTGAAAATGATTATGCCTTCAGAAGCAATAAAATCAATCCCACTATGGACCAAAATTATATACATACGAAATGGGAAGAGTTGGTGTACAAATTAAATGCAGTTGGACAAGGCCCTGAATGAGGGCAAGTTATATGAATGAGTTGTCGGTATTACATTTTGCATTCTAGAGATTTGCAGATTGGAGATATGGTACCAAATCGAAATATAGAAAAATTAATCATCATAGGATTCAAACAGGTGGGGGTCCTGTCTTAGAAGTAAAATTTACTCCATTAGAAGAAAGAGCATTGAGTGCTTGGGGTATGGTAACAGTTACTGGAAAAGAACATGTTACCACATATGAGGGCATTCTAGTAACTGCTGCCGAAGTAACAAATAATGAAAATGAAATATTTTATGAAGTAGAACCAGAACAAGAAGATATTTCAACAGAAACTGTAATCATAAATGTTGAAAATGTAACACTCCCAACAACAATAACAACTCCTTATAAGCGAGTAAGACCTAAGACGTTATCTAAGCTGGCTGAAAATTTAATTAATGCAACAAAAACTAATGCTAGCTTAACAGAAAATTTTTGTAAGCATATTAAAGAATTTACTGATGCATTTATTAAAGTAGAAAAAGAAAATATTGAAATTCGTAAACAACAACTGGATTTTGAAGTTAAAAAATTTAAATTTTTACACCCAGACTTTCCATTGTAATATAATAATATGGACATAGGCTACGTCGTTTATGTTTTAATTTTTGTTTTTATTAGTTTATTATTGTAAGTGTTTAGTAAGACTGTTTTTTATTTATTTGAAAGTTTTATTTTAGGTTGCTTCAATTTTTGGCATAGCGGGAGCATATGATGAGCTATACCGAATGGAAAAAGCTCAAATTGAAGATATGGGGGAAAATTATTTATAACTCTTCCTGACACGAAGACAAAAAAATTACACTCATTTATTGTAATGAAACATTTAAACTTCTACAGAAAATATGAAGATTGTAGACCATCAGGATGGCTACCTATTTTTTGTAAATACACCAATGGTTAGGCACACAAGCAACCGCTTGGTATCCATAAATTTGGAAAAATGCCAGAAGAAATTGCATTGGGCATTGTTTTCGCATAAGTTCTGCAACATTGTTGGTGGACTCTGCTGGGGCAGATATAACAACGTTAAAAAGACATGGGGGTTGGAGATCATCAACAATAGCCGAAGGTTATATTGAAGACTATAGCTGCAAAAACAAATATTAGTGAAAGACTTTTTTCGGATCCCAAAGAACAAAATATCGTCGGTTGTAGCACTAGTTCACAAATAAATAAAAATAATTATATTATGATTACAAAAGGCAAAACGGATTATCAAGCCAGTGGAGTAATGTTGGAAAATTCTTCGCAAATTCCTATAAATATTCACAACAATCATTAATATGTTATTATATGTAGAATTTCATCTACTTACATTTTTCTTATGTTCTGTGTTATATTCTGTGTTTTGATTTAATTATGAATGTTACAGTTAAAATTATAATAAAATTCTGAATTTTGTCTTTCTTTTTATAACTATGTACCTATTTTTGACCAGTAAAAGTCTAAAGTCTAAAGGCTAATAAGGCGACAATTATCGTTATTTTTTAACTTATTTTTAACCGGTCCAGATTGTCCATAATATCTACCAAAATATATCGAGCCATCCAAAAAAAACATAATTGGAGTAAGCTATGAAATTTTGTTGGTTATGTAGCCACTTTACTCTTTGACCATAGAATATCATTTTAACCCAAAAAGTATGTTCTAGCTTAAAATGTCATTTTTTGTTAGGGTCTAGGTAACCATTAAAATTTCAAAGCCTACTCCAATTATGTTTTTTTGGATGTCCCTATACTATACAGTACCTTGATATAGTTAATTTATTATACAGTGACTAAATTTACTAGAGTAACTGTTTTGGTCGGATACTCATGCAGAGCAAGATTTAAAAAAAAAGAAGAAAAAATGATTTTTTTAAAGCCTAGGCTTCACTGCACATAAATCGTTCACTGGTTTTCAACAAAAATGTCCTTCCAGTTTCACTCTCGTATAGGCGTTTTTTCAGAACTTTGGTAATTCTGACTAGTGTTTTCGTAATTTAAGTTTTCTACGTATCGTAGTGTATGGCCCCCTTTAGAATAGCTTGCAATGTGACCTTCTCCAAAGTACTCCCCACTACAACTTATTTTATTTGAATATTCGTTGAATGCATAGCATAGAAGGTAAGTAGGTTACTTTTTTATTATTATTATTTTATCGTTATCGAATCCAATCCACTCTACACACACACACACTTTACAGACAAAATTCTCTGTGATTCTTGAAATATCTGTAAAATAATTGGAAACATTACTCAGTAAACATATTTTTAGAATTATGTAAACAATGTTTGAGTTTAAATATCAGCTATAATTTATAACAATCCGAAAATAAACTTGTAATTGGCAGTCATAAAATAATATAAAGCGAGTTATCGTCAAGTTGAATTAATTAATATTTTAAATTTAATAAAAAATTTATATTTGTATTGACCTAACTTCGGTTTGTTTGAGCAGAGACGTATACAATAGGGCTATAGTCTGTATTCAATCGCGCTGGGGAAATAATTATGTCAGAATCTTCCAAGAACGGTCGACTTCTCTAGCGTGCACTATTTTGTAAACAAGGGTAATTAATTCAACTAGAATAAAAAAAAGCGAGCGAGCCTTACAGTAGTCGCATATATGACATCTGACATCTCACCTTGGAAATAAGCAACATTAAAATCAAAAATGAAATCTTGAAAAAAAATGATTCAGGTATTATTTGAAAAAATAATTTTTGGTAACGAAGAATCATTTTTTTAATGAAAATTGTATTTTATTTAATTGAAACTAGGTGTAATAAAAATTTTTCTCCCCGATCATCACAGAATTTGACAATTCTGAAATCAAATTTGATTACAGAATGCTGGAATTCTCTCTCTTGAGATTGAAGAAATATTCTGCAACACCTCTGCCCCTATGCAATTTAAATGTATTTACATTCTCTCTCTAGTGATAGAATAATATTCTCACACTGGTTAGCAATAATAGCATTAGCCTTGACGCAGTTGATTGTCATCGTAGTGTCAAAACTTGAGTAAGTGTCAAAATTATTGCTGTCACGTAACCGTAACCTAACCCAACCACGCAATTGTTGAAAATACCTCCAATAATGCACCAGTTTTTTATTTCGAGAACTGTACAAATATAACAATTAATACAGAGTAGAATGTTTCTTGGATTATTGAGTGTTTACCTAATATAATAATTGTGATTGAGTTCTGTAATATAAATTATCTTTTGTTCATTTCTATTTAAAAATATATATTTAAAATCTTCGATCGGTTAGAATGAAAATTCGTGATGCTCGTGGTTCCTCACGCTCGCCTTCGGCTCGCGCTCGGAACTTTCCACTCGCATCGAATTTTCATTCTAACCTTGTTACAGAATATACTATTATTAAATACATTTTTTATTTTTGCTCTATTTCGGGGGCGAGCGGACGGTATACAGTTGTAACGAGTTATTTTTTTTTGCAAGTTTAATTTTTATTTTGTTCCGTAATATATTTTATTTTACCACTAGGGTGTATATAACTCGTTACTTTACAACCCTTTCTACTACCGCATTGATTTATTTTTTTTGTTATTACCGTTGTATATTTTAATATAAGTCCGAGTTACGCAAATCCAAATTCTACCATACACAATTTATTCATTTCCGATATTTAAATTTTTCAACTGAAGGGACGCCCGGTATATACAACATTTTTATTAAAACCAAAGCCGTCTAGTATAGATACAAGTTTTTGTCGAGACTAGATAAATTTCACGTTTAATTCCCTCAACTCGACGACGGCCGAAAAATGTAACTAAAAATTTTGGATATAAATTCTCAAGCAATTCATTTTTCGAGCTGATTCATTCCGTCTGGCATTCATTTTTCTCGGATTCATTCGCGCTCCGATTTATTCCGGCTCTAAGATAGTATTTGGTGATTCTTCGCTCAACGTTCTTCCGAAAAACCGATAAACCGTATTGTGAAAATTTAGTGCACCAAGATTGTGTGTTCAGCTGTATTTTATAAGGTAAATCGCTTTTACAATTAAACTGTGTATTCTAAACTTTCCGTATCGCCGCTTAGTAATAAATTGTTAAATGTATGGTTTTGAAAATTTTCCGACCGGCTATTTTTTTCTTTTTGTTGTTGAACTGAAATTGGGTTTTTTTTTATTTGTTTCTTTTATATGGAAATAAAGATTTGTCAACTGTAATTTGATTTCGAATTTTACTTACAGCGTTTATTATATATTAATTAACTGATATGAATTATTAGTGGATTCTCGAATTATTTTATGCTTTTGGTTGTCAGTAGTTTTATATTAAATTGATATCCAAGTGGATTATAATATTTTAATTTTATGCTAGCACGAATATTTTTACTCTGTGTGTCGATAGTTGGGTACCGTTTAACTCGTGGGAAAATATTTTTTTTGGAATAATTGTTACCGGCTTTAGTTAGATTCAAGGGTTAATCAGACTTGGAAGAGGCTTAGCCACAATTTGTTTGATTTCCGGCAGATCTAATTAGTTCTTAAATTTTATTTTTTCGGAATAATAGTTACCGGTTTCCTTTAGATCCAAGGGTTAATCAGACTTGGAAGAGGCTTAGCCACAATTCGTTTGATTTCTCGGCAGATCTAATTCGTTCTTGAATTTTTTTTTCGGAATAATAGCTACCGGTTTCCTTTAGATTCAAGGGTTAATCAGACTTGGAAGAGGCTTAGCCACAATTTGTTTGATTTCCCGGCAGATCTAAATCGTTCTTTTCCCGTTTCGTAGAATCATTAGTTATATTTTGTTGTTTTTCTTATTGTCGGAATAATAGTTGCCGGTTTCATTTGGATTCAAGGGTTAATCAGACTTGGAAGAGGCTTGGCCACAATTTGTCTGATTACCCGGCAGATCTAAATCGTGCATTAGGGACCCCGTTAAACCCGGTAGATTTGAACCGTATTTGATAACCTAACCGTCAAGTCCGTTAAAATCCCAGATATAGGTAATACATACCTCATTTTCTTTTCCCTGTTAATTTGTTTGTCACTAAAGAATTATTCGTAAAATAGACCACAGAGTATTAATAGATCAAAGTTTTGAATTCCTATTATTTTCATTATTAACCGCAATTTATTGATTAGAGAACCAAGATTTGGCTTTTCCGGATTTTCACTAGTTAGTTAAATTTAATTCAACAAGACCCCTGGAATTTTCCGTAACCTCCATCTGAGGCTATCTGAAACTCTTGACGCTAAGGGTCAAGGGGCCGTGGAGCAAACCACGTTAATAGTCTGGCGCCCGAGATTTAAAAACCCGAATTTTGCATCAAGGGTGTCCATAGTGACGTGTTCTTGTGGCAGGAGCCACGTGTAAGAAGGTAGGCACGTTACACAGTGCGGACGTAAATTGTGCCACCCCCTCATAACTTCTGAAAGGAATGACATATGATAATAAAACAAAAACTAGATCAAACTAGAGGAAATTATACATCACTAGTAATAGTGGCAAGCACCTGACTTCATTGTGTGATAGAGGGCGTTACTATCTTTAAAATTTGTAATGGAAACTAGGTCACAAAATACCTCATTTGGAAGATATTTTAATTATCTTTACGCCAATAAAAACTTAATCATGATTTTTGGTGGTTTAAGTGACATATCGTGAAGTTAATGAATGCATCACATTATAATCTCAATAACCCTCGTATTTATTTTATTATTTTATGAAACGATTTTTAACAACAAAATAAGTGAATCTAAAATCACTTAACGTAATAAATGTTTAAAGTGATCTCCCATAAATTCTTGGAACTAAAAGAGCCTATCAGAGAATTCTCTTCTCACATTCTCTTATATTTGTGGGGTTATTTCGGTACATACTTGTGAAATTCGAACCTTTAATTTATTTATTTAGTTACATACACTTTCGATTTTAAGTAAACCCATAAGAAGAAATCTAATGGAAGTCAGGTGAGCGCGGTGGCTATTCAATTGTTCCTCTTCTACCAATCCATCTATTTCTGAAAGTTTGGTTAAGATAATTGCGAACTTGTCTTGAGTAATGTGGCGGAGCATCGTCTTGTTGGAATATTACGTCAATATCAAACTCTCCTAAATTGTTATTATTGACATAAAGATAATTAAAATATCGTCCAAATGAAGTATTTTGTGACCTTAGTTTCCATTACCAATTTTAAAGATAGTAACGCCCTCTATCACACAATTGAAGTCAGGTGCATGTCACTATTAGTAGCAATAGTATAATTTCCTTTAGTTCGATCTAGTTTTTATTTCATTATTATCTCATTGCTTTCAGAAGTTATGAAGGGGGGCACAATTTACGACCGCACTGTATGTATCGAAAGCGAGAGTATGTAGTAGGTAATAATGAAAAAGTGTATCGAAAGCAAGGGTAGGGTGTAGATGTAGTATTAACGAAAAAGTGTATCGAAAGCGAGGGTATATGTATCGAAACCGAGAGTACGAATAGACGTATACTTGTGATTTCAAAGTATTTAAAAAACGTTGAAAAACTCGGTCAATAACAGTACCACCGTTAGTTGTTGAAACATTATGATCAGTGTTCATTTCGAGCTGAGTTCATCATTTAAAAAAATACGGAAACTTCTCCAATAAACAGTGACAGAAATTAAGCTCAAAATTTAATAAAACTAAATAATGAAATATTTAATCGAATAATTTTATTAATTATTCATTATTACTTTACATTTTTTATGAATCATCTGCACTGTTTTCAAACAGTAAATAAAATTTATTCATACACTGTTGGCTGACAATACCGCTCGCGCTCATTGGTCAAATCAAATAGCGCGCGCTTCACTGGCTTCCAGTTATACACTTCCGTCCCATTTCAGGAAATCATTGCCACAAATTGCAGGGAACCGAGCAGAAAGATGTTACACATCAAAAAACACAGTTTAGTTCAATGGGAATGGAAATCGCCGACGGCCGGATGCCACTGTGACCATACCGGTGGACGTACCTTTATTATATAATTAGGGAAAATCGTCGAATATGTGATTGGAACAGAAAAACTAATGTGGAAAGCTTTATTGTCAGAGAATTTTACAACAATTTTATGGACAAAGCGATAAGATTTGAGACTTAAAAAAAATTCTAACTATACTAATACAGAAATAATAAAAAAAGTTATATTATAATATCATACATTAAACAAAATATTGAATTATTCCCATGTAACTCAAGAGTCTTAGGTACACTCCGCCACTGAGTAATTATGTCGTTATAGAAGAAATGCCTTCGTCAATCTTCGGAACTGATTGAATGTATTTTCTTCTCTTAATTTTACTTGTAGATGATTTCATAATATTTTGGCATTAAAGGTGATGGAATTTTTTACCAAATCAGAGAATGGCATTGTTCAATAAGCATCGAATTTTTTTCTTCTTGTAGGGTACTATGAATTGGTCTCTCAGTTCAATTGTAAAGTGTTTTCGAAAAATTTCAATTTTTAGAATGGAATTCGCAATGCGTCATACTACTTATACCATGAATGTAACAAGACAGCGGCGCTACTGCAGGTAGTTTATTAAAATATAATAATATTTATACTTATACATTATAATTATAGAGATATCAATTATTCGAATATTACGTAGATAAAAACTTGTATAGAAGTGAGAATAATTTGAAAATAGAAAAAATGGAATAAGTATTAATATTTATGAATAAAGCTACTCTTTATAAAACAACTTAATTTTCAAATTATATTCCAACTATCGACGTAAGGGAAGAAGAGACATTCACTGAGACCTAAAAGATCTATTGTGCCCTCTTTCTTCTACTTAGTTCCTGAGGAAAGTTTCAGAGACTAGCAGCTCCTTTAGACCAATTACCCGAAGACATTTTAGAATATCCGCAGGCTTCAGTTCTTCTTCTATCAGGTAGTCTCCTACGTGAATGTGAATGGAGGTTTCTTCTTCCATTCCACAAAATCTACATTCTTCTTCCTCCACTATTTTGAGCTTTTTCAGGTGCCCATTCTGGCGGCATTCTTACTCTGGCTTAGGCATTCTTTTGTTCTCACCTGGTTGTAGTTTGCCAGAAGTATCTTTGATCGCCTTAGCCCCACTAGATTTTTCGAATGCTTAGGTCTTCTCTTCTTTTCTGCGTTGCCTTTTTTTTCAAATATGACATTGGAGCTAATGTATTCAATTTATTTAAAAAGTTATACTTCTTCATCATTCCATGCTGTAAAGATAGCTAAGCTACGTACAGCATAAAAACGCTTTACAACAGAGTAAGTTCTCCTTTTTGATAAAGATACAGAGGTCTATACTTTTTTTCAATGATACAATAACCAACTATACCGACTTTCACACATTTTAAAACATAAACGTGCAAATAGACGTAAAGAAGAAAAGACAATTCTAAATTTTTTTAAATTATAAGTTGAATCTGAGCTATAGTTTATTTCAGAAAGGTATAGAGTAATAAAACCTCATTGGGTATGCAAAGGCAGCACAGAGTGACCCAACGAATATTTAAGCCACTTTTATAGTTTGGCATTGATTTCATTGTAAAATTCTTTCTTTTTATCAAGTGCAGGTAGTACCACCCGGGTTGGGGTCAATATATGGGTTTAGCCTATTGTTTTCCATTCACAAACACTGAAAATAGTGTGCCAAAGGCGTGCCGGTAGGATACTCGTAAAAAGGAAAGAATTTTATTTTACCAGAATAAAAATTAGGCATTATGTACATAGTATTAGATACACTTATTTTTTATTGAACATTATACAAAAAATACATTATACAGAAATTAAATTATGAAAAATCATAATATTCCATAATCACCTCCTCTTGACGTTATAATTAACGGGTCGACGGTCCGATCGATCAAGTAGTCAAGATCCCACATTTTCTCCTCTTCTTTAATGACATGCTAAACTGCTTTTCGCCAGTTCTCTGGTGTCACCTTCTTAATGGCTTGATCAAACAGTAGCTTAACGTCTTTCATTTTGAATGTCGTGTTGTGTCTTGCTACAAATCCTTTCACTTGCGCCCATATAAGTTCTATAGGATTTAGTTCGCAATGATATGGCGGTGTGCGCAGCACAGTTACACTATGTTTTTCTGCTATATCTTCCACGGCGTATTTCATAAAATGATATTTGTGTAAATTTGCTATAGCTAATAGTTCTTTTTTTATCAAATTATCTTCAAATTCAATACTTTTGGTGGTTAACCAGTCAATAATTTCTTGTTTTCTACAAGATGAAGTTGGAGTCTTCTCTATGCGTCGAGAATGATAACTCGCGTTATCCATAACTACTACTGAATCAGCCGGAAGATATTTTATCATTTCACCAAAATAGTCTTCAAAAACATCCGAATCCATGTCCTCGTGGTAATCTCCCGTATGGCACGACTGAAAGGTTAGCAAACCTTCTTTTAAAAATCCCTCTTCGCTTCCAATATGGACGATTATTAGTATTTTCCCTTCACCTGAAGGCACCTTAATACCCGTTGACAGGCCTTCCATAACATAACATTCATTGATCCACGTCTCATCAAGATAAAAGATTTTCTTCTGCTCTGTTCTGTACTGCTTTATACTTCTTAAGTATTTTCGTCACCAGCAAACAATTTCATCGCTTTCCAGTATAAGTGCTTTACGGTTACGCTTTTCCTAGGCAAAATCCATATTTCTCAAAGTGGTCCATAAATGTTTTTTAGTTATCAACGGAATACTGTCATCCTGGCCAAGCTCCATTAAAATCTTATCTAGGATGGGTATTTCATTTTTAAAATAAAAAGAGTGAACTTTTCTTCGAATTACACTTTTGGTGTCTTCATCAAGGACTTTTACTGGTCTGCCTGGACTTTTCTTGGGAGGCTCCACTTGGCCTGCTATCTTTCCCCCCCGCAATAATTTAAAAACGGTGGACTTTCCAACTCCAGTCATTCGGGAACATCGGTCGACAGTTTCTTGTGCAGTAAATTTCGGGTAATCGTATTTTATGCAATCGTGTACATTTAAAATAATAAGTTTTTCTATCACTGATAGTGGAGAATTATTGGAACATCTTTTCGTTCGTGTAATTTTATTACTAATCTTATAATACTGTGAACACTATTTACGGCTTAACAGCAAATACTGATGCGTTAAACTAAACAAATATACTTATAAAGGTCTAAAAATTTTGGTTAAGGCACCTTGCGGCGCATGGTTGAGCCGAATCTGAAACAGGGTTGGAATTAGGCAGAGGCACTAATAGAAGGTTAAACGGTACCTGTTAAACGCAAAACGTAACTGTATAATCTTCTACCTAAGTAATCCCTACACAATATTTCGATATTGACACTTCAGGCCAGAAAACATACTTTTCCTAATTCTCTTACGCAATTACTTGAAATTTTAATATTACAAACAATACTATTTCAAGACCTTCGCCTATGGCCGTCACCGAAATTGAGCCGAACTGGACGGAATTCCCCATTTTATTACTCTATACCTTTCTGAAATAGACTATAATTAATTGCTTTTTAAATGTATAAAATATTGAAAATTCACTCAAATAACAATTTACTGAGCTTTACTGAGACAATTAATTTGACAAGTTTTTATTCAGCCCTGTTTATTTTTAGAATTGTTTTTCTCAATTTTTTCTTCATCAAGTTATTATTGTTTATACATTATAATTATTTTAAATTCTGTTATTGATACAAGCGTAACTTCGTTCATATTTATCCAATTTTAACGTCCATGGACCACTTTATCGTCCTCACTAGCACACTCATATTTTTACTATGCGCATGGACAGAAGGTAGATTATCATGAATGAGTTATATAACTGTCAATGAAAATTGTAATTCATATACAAAAGACCACTTGTTGCTTCAAACAACGTTCTGCTTTTTTATAAATGCTTATTGGTAGTAATCAAAACTTTGCGAAAGTTTAAAATGTAAGTAGATACAGGGACAAAAGGAATGTAATTAGAAATCATTAGATGACGCACTGATTTTTAATTTTAGTTTTTACAAATAACCATAAAGTAATCCAAATAAAACGTTTATTTTCCTTTAAAATAATATGAATAGATATGCTACAAGGAAACAAGTAGATTAATATCACGTGTAATGAAGATATCGATTGCAATTTCATTCTGCTATCACACGTGGAATTTACTGCATCGTGTTATTAGCTAAAAAGGTCCTTCAAAAAAAAACAACTAAGTTCGGTATATGGGATATGGATATTTTCCACATCCTAACAATTACGAATAGATTGGAAACTAATACATTACCATAACTAGTTATCTACTTATAATGGGAATATTTTTAAAGGATGTAAACAGGAAGGTACGTATATAACGAGCTGGTTGTAAATTCAAGGTTGTTACAAATTATGTGAATAATATATTTGATACTTGAAATTTTTTATTGCAAGTAATTGTAATTCATTTTGTCATTGAGTGAATGAAATCAATAAAAGTTGTAGTAGAGAATAACGCATTTTAAATAATAAAAAAATGTTTTAAAACAATTTCAGTGTAATTTTTGAACGGGATCAACCTAGGCCCGGGCCTAGAGATGCATAATATGAGTGGGTGCAAAATTTTTTAAATGCCAAAATTTTAGAGGCGAAAAATAGTAAATACTATCCATTTTAAAAATTGGTTCGCATTAGTTTCATTTAACTTCACTGCTTCTGGTTGATAGACTTCCTTTTCTCTTTTCATTTCCATATATTTTGTTTTTTCCTGATTTATTCTTAGTCCTCTTTTTGCCGCCTCTTTTACAATTTTCTCTAGTGTTTCCTCAAGACTCCTTCGGTCTCTCGCTATTATGGTTAAGTCATCAGCAGATGCTATTATTTGTTTTGGCTTTTCATCGTCATTTTTACCAACCGTATTATCTTTCGTGGTACATTTAGCTGCTCCATATCTTTTATAATTGTTCTCCGTTTCAGGCTGTCAAAAGCCTGCTTAAAGTCAATAAATAGCATTTGGACTCCAATATTGTGTTCATAACATTTTTCTATTACTTGATTTATAGTATGTATGGCATCTACTGTTGATTTTCCTTCTCGAAAACCTTTTTGATATTCCTCTATTTCTGATTCCATTATCTTTTGTAGTCTTTCATTTATTATCATTGTTAATATTTTATATGCGGAATTGAGTGAACTAATTCCTCTATAATTGCTACAAATATTAGGATTTCCTTTCTTCAATATTGGTATAATCATTCCACTAGACCATTCATACGGCATTGTTTCTGATTCCCATATTCTCTCTATGATTTTAAATATTTTATGCCTTAGATCATCTCCTCCATATTTTATTAGCTCATTTACTATTTCATCTGTCCCTCCTGCTTTGTTGTGTTTCAATTTGTTAATTATGTCGTTACATTCCTCTTCGGTCGGTTTTTCTTCATTTTCTAACCCTGTATTTATATCACTCATATCATCTTTTTCATGCTCCCTATCTTCTTCCGTTAATAAATTTTTGAAATGCTGGCTCCACTCTTTTTCTTTGATGTTTATTTTAGTTTGTTTTCTGCTTTGTTTCTTTATATATTGTTACAATTTTACAATATTATTATTATCATTCTCTAATATGTCCATACTATCATTCAACCATTTTATTCTTTTTGTTTTTATCAACTTTGCACTCTCTTTTCTTACTCTTCTATATTCGTCATAATAATTTTGTTGCTTAGTTCGCATCCATCTTAGTTTGGAATCTTTTTTCTCTTTCATCTTTATTTTACAATCTTGATCAAACCATTCATTATTCTTTCTTGTGTCTTTCGTACCAATCACTTCCTCTGCTGCCGTTATTATACTTCTTTCAATTTCCTTCCATTGCTCATCAATATTATCTTGCTCTTTGCTCTTTTGTAGTTGCTTCTTTACCTCGTCCCTATATTCATTTTTACATCTTTTCAATTTTTGCACGTTCCATTTTCTACATTTTATTGTCTTATTTACTATATTTACAATTCTCATTTGCATTTTGACTATTACTAATTGATGGTCAGTATCAACACCTGTTCCTCTATATGATCTTACATCTTGTGTCATCTTTGATCTTCTTTTTGATAACAGAACATGATCTATCTGGTTCCCCGTAGTAGTCCCAGGTATAAACCATGTGATTTTATGTTCTTTCTTATGCTTGAAACTAGTGCTACTAATATACATGTTGAGCTCCTCGGCCATATTACATAACCGCAGTCCATTATTGTTAGATATTTCATGTATAGTATACTTTCCTGCAACATTAATTAAATAGTCTTCTTTTCCTATTTTTGCATTCATATCCCCAATAATTATTAGCGTGTCATGTCTTGCGGCTTCCTCACATACCTTTACCAGTTTCTCATAAAATTCATCTTTATCTTCATCTTTAGCTTCTTCCGTCGTTGCATAAATATTAATTATTGCAATATTTGCCATGTGGTTTTTTAATCTTAATTTTGATATTCTACTGCTTATAACTGGGTATTCTAGTATATTATTTCTCATTCTTTTACTTATCATAAATCCTGTGCCGTTCTTCCCTCTGCTTTCTTCCCCTCCATAAAACAATGTATATTCCCCTTTATTTATTTGTCCTTCACCTTTCCATCGTATTTCTTGAATTGCCAATATGTCTATTTTATATTCCACCATCTCTTTTGCGATTTCCTCCATTTTTCCCATTGTCCTGATATTCCATGTTGCCATTCTCACAAAAGTCTTCCGTTTACTTTTCTTATTTTTACCCTTACTCATTATCCATTTCATTGCTTTTTCTTCGTTTGTATCTATCGTATTTTCTTTATCTACTAGTTTTTTGGCTTCTTCTCTTTGTTGTTATAGTCAATAATATTCGCAATGCTATCCATACATTTGGATACAGTTCCTGTAAGTTGCGATCTTTGATAAAATTTAAAACAAATACACCGGTGTAATGAATGAGAATGAGTTGAGTGAGTTCCGCTTCGTCAAAAACAACGCCAACTCTTTTTAACTAAAATGTTTCCCTAAGGTCAGGGATTCCCAGTAAAATGAAGTTCATGCAGCGCTCCGATCGAACGGATTGATTCTAGTCTTGCCAACATAACGATTTTTTCGCTACATTCAGGGAATTTACGAGCACACTAATAGCCACTTTAGTTTGAAATTGAAATTTACTGCCCGAATTAGCCGTCAATTTGACAGCAAAAATTGGAAAGAAAAATTTGCAGATGATTTTAACTCAATTAAGAGGTAACTTATTAGGGTAGTAAATTTACTAAGAGAGACAGAATAATAGTGCCCTGCCTACTCGGCCGCTATTGGTGGTAAAATTTTGACAAACGCCAATTGCATCGAACCTTATCATGTGTTAAGATTTTCAGTAGCGTAGCGTCACACAGTTATTGTTTCTGCTTTGTACAATAAAGTGTTTGTAAAAATGTCAGCCGTTAATGAAGAAAATCGTAAATATACTAAAGGACAAACTCGTCAAGTGATATATAGAGTGTTTAATTATTTTAAGACATTAAAAAGTGATGAAGATACCATAACAATAGAAGACTCATATTTTGATAGAGAACTTCAAACAGATATGTTTTATGACGTCAACCCTCTTGTGATTACTCTATATGAAAGTGATTCCAGTAGCGGCAGTGAGTCAGATTCTTCGTAAAGATAAAAACTGTTTATACCTATTCTTAGAAATATACATAGCTTAAATAATTTCCCATTATCTTGTGTTCCTTTTATTCTCATTACTACCTGGAAGAAATTATTTAGTTTCCAACAAATTTTAATTATAGTCCGTCGGTAAATATAAGATTATAATCTTCAATTAGATAAATAACATGTTATTGTAATGGGTACCTTATTGTTAAAATATTATTTATGTACCCAGAATTCAAGTATAAAGCAGATTAAAATCAATATACCAATAATTATAACAAAGAATTAAATATTATTTATTAAGTTAGGATCATATATTTCCGGACGGACTTTACTTTATTAATTGTACAAGTTTTGTTAATTTGAAACAGAAAGCGTATCCTCAGAATTTGCACTGCAGTGTTTACAGTTATCGGATGGGCGGCGTCAATAGCTCCCTAGAAAGCATTTAGGACATCAAGTTAGTTGGCGAATACTGTAGCAAGTTGTAGGTATACAAATTGTCGTCAAAAACGGAAAAACCCGAAGTTGACGGACATTTGACGAAAAATTCAAGGAAACTTTTGCTAAACAAAGGGGTAAGTAGGCCTCGGTCAAAAAGTAAGGGGCCGCGCCTCTTTCATTACCGGCGCCCTGGGCGGTCGCCCAACCGCGTCCTACCCTAACGCCGTTACTGGTTTTTCGTCATAGTTTAAGCACGAATGTTCCAGCAAATTTTTTTTAAGCAAATAGCCAGTAACATAAACCAACGCGTTTCCGTCGGTGCTAGAAATATTTCTATCACTTCTAAACAATTTTAAGAGCAACGTTCCGGTATTATTATTTTACAGTTTTCTAACAGCTCAGGTGTTATGTTCAATAAAAATTCATTAACGTTAATATAACTGTGATTTTTAAAGCACACATCTGTATATCCCATCTACGCATCAAGTGAGAGCTGAAATCTGATGAGGAAGAGTAGTATGACAGAGAAAGCGAGAAAGACAACATTGGTGGAGGAGCTTAGAGTGACTCTTGTCTTGTATGTGCAGCGTACAAGTTAAGAGTATTTCTCAAACTCGTTGGTTTGCTCGACATGTTTCATGTTATGCGTAAGAAAAAAAGTGGTCTGCAATAGTTGATACACTGGAATTATTTGCCAAAAGCTGAGATAAGAAACCGACTACGCGATCTAAAGCTACGGAATTGCAGCGAAAATTAGAGCATTTGGAAACAACAATTCTCAATTCTAGTCATTGTTTGTAATGTAATTTTAGATCGTTTTAATGCTGATAGTAAGAAGCTTCAAGAATCTCAAGCTGATTTATCATCAGTTGTGCAGATCTATAGTTCTCTGGCTCTTTTTGCGAATAAACATGCGTATCTTGACGATTTGTAAGAGACATTAGAGAATGAATATATTCATTTACAAAGTCAACGATTCCCTAGCAAATACGGAAGATGTTTGCTCTGGACAAAAAATATGCAATGTATTGCATTCGCGGAGTCTTCGAGATGTTTACACAAATACGAACATTGCTCTACGAGTATTCCGGCTACAAATTGTTCAGTTCAGTTTTCCACTCCGAAAAGGGTAAAAATCTATTTACGAGCAAGTATGGGCGAAGATAGACTTAACGCTCTTGCATTACTGTCTATTGAAGCTCAACTAATCTAACTAGTCCAATATAATCGACGTTCTTGCGCGGACCAAAGACAGAAGAAAGAAATTTTCAAATTGATTATTATAAAAAAATATTTATTATTTATCTGTCTAAAGTTTATTAGTTATATATCCGTCATGTTTATTAGTCATATTTAAAAATTAAATTTCAATAAAATATTATTTTGAAATAATAAAATTCGATAAAAAGTTCGGCGCCCAAACTGGTCCTTGGGCGGTAGCAAGCTTGAATCCGCCACTGGTTATGATCGATTGAAATTTGTTTCCTGCAATCCAGAAACATTGTTTATTTAACGGAAATGAAAAAATTCACAATTCTTCTGAATTGGTTACAAATTAAAAAAGAATTTCGCCGCGAGCCAGCAGGAGATAAAAACCTAAAACTAGATCAGTGTTAAAATGTAGTTTGAACCACAGTTGAACTGGCCCTAAAAAATTTAGAGCAATCCTTATGCCGATCCTGAAGTTAAGATTGTGTCGAATCCGAACCCCTTATTAACTACGCATCCTAATAGATTGCATAATATCCTTAGTATCCTATCAATAAGATATGTTTGTTATTTATTTTTGAAAAGACGATACTGATAATATTTTTTCCATAATATTTCACTCCTTAATATTGATTTACTTAGGTACGCATACACGGGGAGAAATGTAAATATTTTATTTTTGATAAAAAACAATCTATAAAGTTTGTACTCGTCTTGGAAGCTGTATACCTTGATGTGACAACTTTTTTGGATGTTTAGAAAGATTAGGACAGTTATAAACAAAAATGGCTCCATATATATAGGTCAACTATATATTTAATTATACGTATACAGAGCATTTCAATGAAAACTATCCACCCCACATAACTCTGAAGGCGTCACTTTTATGAAAAAATGAAAAAACACATCAAAAATCATATAAAGGGGGACGTCTTTTTGCTCATATGTAGTCGTTATACCTTTAACCCCCTCACCCCTATGGTCACCACTCACAATTTTTTTAAATGGTACTTTATTGTACAATATCTGCTTTTCTGACGAATGCTCATTATTTGCATTAAATGGTGGAGTGAACAGACATAATTGTAGATACTGGGCAGAAAATGACCCACACGTAATGCGAGAGTTTCATAGTCAAACACCACAAATTTGAACGTCTGGTGTGGCATTTTTGGTGACCATATTGTTGGATCATATTTTATTGAGGGAAACTTAAATGGTATTATCTACAATTACTCAGAGAATCTATCGATCCCGAAATAACACGAATACTAGAAAATGATGATACCATGTCAGAAGCTTTGGTATAGCGTTTCAACAAGATGAGGCACCTCCTCATTAGGATCTCGATGTAAGACGGGTTTTAAACGAATCATTTACTGCTCGGTGGATAGGTAGACGAGGCCCAATGTTGGAATGGCCACCTAGGTCACCCGATTTAACCCCCCAAGACTTTTTTTGTGGGGTATCAGAAAACCAAAATTTATGCCACTCAGCCAGCTTCTATAGATGATTAAAATAACCCCAGAAATGTTACATAATGTTCGAAACTCATTTGAGGCTCTATTGTATCATTGTGTGGAAACCAATGGAAGTCAATTTGAGCACCTTATAAAATAATTTAGTATTGTTTTGCTGATTTGTTACGAATTAAAATGTTACTATTAGTAAATTGGAATGATCCGTAACTCCCAACTGATTGGCTTTTCACTTATTATATGTATTATACATTCCTGTAAACCTCTCGTCATAGGCGTGCGCAGACTTTTTTATTAGTGGGGCCCCTTGATTCATTTGAGTATGCCTATTAAAAATGATAATTAAGCAATAACGCTGCCTTTTCTATAATGCAAAAGTCCATTGCAGGCTCATCGGCGAAATAAAAAAACGTCGTTGCCCCATTTCTAATTGAAAGATTTAGTAATTACGCAATTATAAGTAATATAACAAAATATATTGAATCAATTGGAGTGAAATCGCCCTCACAATTCAATAATAGTACTTCGTTCACACTTTTAAGAATGTCTGTCGTTTCTTGACTAAAACGTTGGTCTATTCTGGAGACAAGTGAATCTAAAAATGGATAAAATGTGTTTATTCTAACAAAATCTTTCATATTTCCAAATTCATGTTGATTATCACACATCTGATCTATTTTACGCGGAATTTTTCTTTTCCTAGTTTCCGGAATTGTAATACCATGTTTGTCTAATATTTTTTCAACTTCAACATACATTTTATTAAAAAAAGTTTCAGAATCCAGTCTCAATTTTTGTAAACTTGATTGTAAACTCTTCACAGAATAGATTGCGGACAGTAAATTCAAATTTTCCATTTGTAATGCTTTGCTTACTTTGAGTATCATTACTAGAATAGGAGCAGTCATATGTAAACAAATCAAGAAATTAAATGATTTCAACTGCGCCAGTAATCCTACAGCTTTTATTTTAACATCAGATTGTTTGGAGGTTTCAATAATTTCTTGAAGAGCTAATATCAAAATTTCATAATTATCCTTTATTGCAGAAACCGCTTTAGATCTGCATGCCCATCTAGTTGTTGACAACGATTTTCAATGTCTTGAGTGACATATTTATACTGTTAGCTATTTTCTCTAGAATTGCATGTCTTACGCAACTACCTTCGAGAAACGAATAAACACATTGAATAATTCCAAAAAAATCAAATATTAACTTGTTATTCGAGTGAGAGCAGCAAGCATCTTCCAGAGTTAAATTTAAACAGTGTGCGTAACAGTGAACATAATTATAATATATCAGGGTTATTTTGCTTGCATCGCGACTGAACACCAGAAATATTTCCAAACATGGTCGAAGCTCCGTCAAAACTACTTGTTCCCACTTCAATTTCAATGATCTTAGAACATTATCCAAAGCATTAAAAAGAAGAACGTTAAAAATTTGAAATAATAAAATGTTTTTAATATATTGATATTTTGAGGAATTAGACCGATTAGGGTGGGCCATGGCCCACCCTGCCCCCCCCCCGTGGGCACGCCTATGCCTCTCGTATAGGAGAAACCAACAATGCAATAATGTATACGGTGTTCCATTCACAAAATTGGGAGTTGACCATAGGAGGGAGGGGGTTAAAGTTATAACGACTCATATGAGCAAAAAGTCGTCCCCCTTAATATGATTTTTGACGTGTTTTTTAATTTTTTCATAAAAGCGACTCCTTCAGAATTATGTGGGGTGGATAATTTTCATTGAATGCATTTGTCATATTTAATTTGTCATTGGTTGATGTTGATACATTGTAGTACAACTGTTAAGGTAGAACATTGTTTGAAAGGATGGTCCAAGAATAAACAAAAAAGATGAATTTTCCGACACACACACAACATCTGGAGCAGATTTTAACGCGAAAATAAAAGGCCAAAAGAGTTTTCGCGAACGAACGTGTGTGCGCAAATTTGCTCTAATGAATACGCACCTACATAGGTATGTGGAGACGGATATAAGGAAGGGGAGAAGGGATTTATCGGGAGAGTGGAGTTGGAGGTGGACGAAGGCCGAGGCAGAGAGTATGAGGAAGAAAGTAAGAGAGGAGATAGAAAGGGGACTTGGACATGATGTAGATGAATTGTACGATGTGATACAGGGCTGTAAAAGAGAGGGAAAAAGGGGCAATAGGCGTTAGCGGAGGGCTAATTACTGGTGGAATGAGGAAATAGAGGAGCTGTGGGGGGAGTGTAAGAAAGAACGAAGACGGATGCTGAGGGGAAGAGGAAGGATAGAAGGAGAAGAAGGATACAAAGAGAAGAAGAAGGAACTGGAGAGTAGGTTGGTGAGGGGAAAAAAGAGGTAAGTGGGAAGAGTTACTGGGGGACCTGGAAAACAATCCATGGGGAAAGGCATATGAGATAGCGGTGAAGAGGATGGGTGGAAATAGGAGCGAGGTGCTAGAGGAAGATTGGGAGAAGGAGGTTATAGGCAGATTGTTCACAGGGGGAGAAGGAGTTGGAGGCAGGATTCGAGAAGTCCAGGATACTAGGGGGGTAGGAAAAATGAGGGGGATAAGGCCGGTGGAGAAGTGGGAAGTACAAGAGAGGGGAAGGAACATTAAAGTAAGGAAAGCCCCGGGGATAGATGGCCTGAGGGGTGATATGTTGAAGAGGATGTTGGATGACAATGGGTAGTACTTCTGCGAGCTTTTCAACAGGGTGCTAAGGGAGGAAGAGTTTCCAGAAGGATGGAAGGAGGCTAGGGTGATATTACTTAAGAAGGCGGGTAGAGAGGGGAAGAGGGCGGGGGACTACAGGCCCATCAGTCTGCTGTGTGGTATGGGTAAATTGATGGAGGGGATAATAAAGGATAGGATTGAAGAGGGAGTTGGTAGGAATGGGGGTTTTAGGGAAAACCAGCACGGGTTTGCGAAGGGAAAATCATGCATCTCGGCGCTGGGCAGGGTGATGGGCTTGGTTGAAAGGGCTAGGGAGGGCAGCTGGAGGAACAAGAAATTGGCCCTACTCGTGTTCTTCGACGTCGGAAACGCGTTCAACAGTGTCAGCAAACGGGAAGTGTTGAGCGCGTTGCTGAGGCTAAGAGTGGGGGAGGGTTTGGTTAACCTAGTGGAAGACTACCTGACGGGACGTGTGATAGTAGACACTAGAGGGAGGAGGTATGATACGGAGGCTGGAGTGCCCCAGGGCTCGGTTCTTGGACCGACGCTATGGAAGTGCGTGTTTGATGAGGTTTGTGGGATAGTATGTGAAGAGGGATGTGAGATTACGGTGTATGCGGACGATGTGTGTCTGGTATGTACGGCAAAAAGAGAGGCGGAGATAGAATGTGTAGGAAGATTGTGGAGAAGAGCGGTGCGGACTAGAAGTGGCGGAAGATAAGACGGTGGGGTTGCTAGTGAAGGGACGGAGCAAGACAAGGGAAGTGGGGGTGATGGTGAAGGGAAGGAGAATTCGCATGTAGGAGTGTGTGAAATACCTAGGGGTGTGGTTGGATAGTCAGTTATCCTTCCGAACACACATGTTGAAGGCGGCAGAGAAGGGGAAAGTGAGGGCAGCATGGCTGGGGAGATTGATGAGTAATGTGAATGGGCCGGGAGAGTGGAAGAGGAGGATCATTGGTAGGACGGTAGAGCAGAGTTTACTGTACGGTGCGGAGGTGTGGGGTGAAAGAGCGGGAGTGAATGCGAGGGTTAGGCCACTCCTGCGGGTGCAGAGAGGTATATTGCTAAGGGTAGTGCAAGGGTACAGTACAGTGGGTGGACTGGCAGCAGCGGTGCTGGCAAGGAGCTACCCATTGGACGTGATGGCTAGAGCCAGGAATAAACGCTGGAGGGGTGCGACCAGAGAGGAAGTACAAGAATGGATGGAGGAGGAAATGGAGAGAAGGTGGGAGGAGTATGAGGGCGCGCTAAAAGGAGCGATTGGGAATAGGAGAGATTGGATGGATCGGAAATTCGGGGAGGTGAACTACTTCTTGACACAGGTGTTCACTGGACATGGGTCGAGAGTAGGGTACCTCCACAAGATTGGAAAAAGAGAACTGGAGTGTGCGAGAGGTGTGGAGTGGAGGATGATGTGGGGCATGTGTTCAGATGCTGGAGGAACGAGGAAGTGCTGAAGAAGTTGGAGAGGAAACTAGGGGAGGCGGTGTATTGGGAGAATATGGTGGAGATAATGTTGAGGGGGAAGGAGGAATGGATGGAGGTAAGTGGCGTAGTAGAGCGCATGGTCATGGGGAGAGAACGACTCGATATGGCATGAGAGGTAGGAGTGGAAGTTAGGGAGAAGACGACGATGTGAGCGGAGAGTGTGCGAGGGACCGCCGCCCGTTTCGAAGTATGCTAGGGTAGTGATTCCGAGGTGGGGGTAACGGCGAGTTTGAGGTGGGTTTGGTTGGTAGGCATCTCCTTGGGGATGAGTCCAACACTGTTTGGGTCCTGGACCCATTCGAACATGAGTTTCCCATCTCGGCCCGAAAAAAAAAAATGAATACGCACCTCAAGATAAAAGTCTGTTCAGTTGACAAAAGACATATAAAACAATTTAAAGGCGCGTATTCATTAGAGCAAACTTGTGCGCATGAACGATTTGCGCGCACACATCTACAGCCAGTGGAGCGCGTTCGTGTGTGCTCAGGCTCAGACGTTTCGCGAACAGTTCGCGCAAATTTGATCTAATGAATACGCACCTTAATACGATCCTGAATATTCAGTTGTTATCTCTATTTACTTTACTGTCTTTATAGCATATTATGCTAAAATATAGGTACCTTTCCGAATGATGAGCACATTTATTATTTTTAATGGCTCTAACTAACAAAATGGGACATTCTGTATGCCGCTAATTGTTAAAAGACCGTTAATAAGTTTAATAAAAGACGTTCCTACGTGTACATAGTGTGTATATGACAACATCAATTAGTAAATTATTCGCTTTGCCCTTTTACGCTTATGAAAATTAATAGATGATGATTTAAATGCCACAGTTTGTTCCCAGAATAATTTTCTGAAGTGACTAAGACGCACCTAAACAATCAACATTTGCAAGAGGTCAACATTTTGATTCATATTTTAATTCTGGAAAAATTGTTCATTGTTTAACGTCGAAAAGGAGTGTTTTAATTTATAATATGCTTAAGTAGCATATTTGACATCGTTTTACGTATTCATTCATTTTTAGTGTTTTTCCCGTGAAATGAAAGAAAAACCGTTTCAGTAGAAACAAAATGTGCGGAAGCATTTTTTAATATGGAGACGTAACTTTTTCATTTAGTTCTTTCAAACTTCCATATTTAAAGCCTAACGTATCTTTTCAAATCATTAATTTTCACAGCGCAACAGCCTTTCATGACAAAAACTCCATAGCTATTAAACATAGATAACTTATCTATTAAACTTAAAAAGGAATGCAGCATATTCACTACCGAATTGTACGGTATTAAGGAAGCATTAAAACTCTGCAGAGATATCGATTCCAATGTCCGCGCTAGACGGATTGAAATAAATATAAATATATCCCAATCACACCCTCCTATCACAAGGTAAGGAAAATTTATAGAATCCGCTACTGAGAAAGAAAGAAATAAAATCTGGGAATCGAAGGCAATGAGAAAGAATACCAAATAGCCAACTATTCTTACTTCGGACTGTGCCGAGTTCCGCAAAAACCTACCTGCGTCTTCAATCCTAGGTCGAGTTCCGCAAAAGGTCGAGGGAGGATTAGAATATGGCTAACAGCTAAAGACCCGTTTTTACCTTCTTCAATCATTTTCCTTACGCTTCCCGATAAATTTCGAGAGCTTCTAGTACCACATGAAAATGTTACGATAATCCCCCTTTCGGGTAGTTCCAGGTAGTTTTGCTTAATTTGACCCTAGCCCTTACTTCCCCCTTCATTCTTTTAACAGATATTAAAGTTACCATTAAGGACTATATTTATAAACCCTGAAAACAATAATTGTGGAGGGTAGGCAAGTCAAAGCTTAATGAAATCAAACGTCAAGTGAGTTCTAGGTTGGCTTGAATTGTTCGTAATCGCCTCCCCTAGTTTCCTCTCCAACTTCTTCAGCACTTCCTCGTTCCTCCAGCATCTAAACACATACCCCACATAATCCTCCACTTCACACCTCTCGCACACTCCAGTCTCTCTTTTCCCAATCTTGCGGAGGTACCCTACTCTCGACCCATGTCCAGTGAACCTGTGTCAAGAAGTAGTTCACCTCCCCGAATTTCCGGTCCATCCAAACTCTCCTATTCCCAATCGCTCCTTTTAGCGCGCCCTCATACTCCTCCCACCTTCTCTCCACTTCTTCCTCCATTCATTCCTGAACTTACTCTCTGGTCGCACCCCTCCAGCGTTTATTCCTGGCTCTAGCCATCACGTCCAATGGGTAGGATCTTACCAGCACCGCTGCTGCCAGTCCACCCTCTGTCCTGTACCTCTGCTCCACCCTCCGAAGTATTCCTCTCTGCACCCGCATACTCTGCTCTACCGTCCTACCAATTACCCTCCTCTTCCACTCTCCCGGCCCTTTCACATTACACATCAATCTCCCCAATCTCTGCCGCCTTTAACATGTGTGTTCTGAAGGTTAATTGACTATCCTACCACACCCCTAGGTATTTCACAGAATCCTCTATAGAAATTCTCCTTCCCTTCACCTTAACCCCCACTTCCCTCGTCTTTCTCCGTCCCTTCACTAGCAACCCCACCGTCTTATTTTCCGCCACTTCTAGTCCGCACCGCTCTATCTTCTCCACAATCTTCCTACATATTATCTCCGCCCCTCCCTTTGCCATACATACCAGACACACATCGTCCGCATACACCGAAATCTCACATCACTCTTCACATACTATCCCACAAACCTCATCAAACACACACTTCCATAGCGTCGGTCCAAGAACCGAGCCCTGGGGCACTCCAGCCTCCGTCTCATACCTCGTAATATCACACGTCCCGTCAGGTATTCCTCCACCAGGTTTACCAAACCCTCCCCCTCTCCAAGCCTCGGCAATGCGCTCAACACTGCTCGTTTGCTGACACTGTTGAACGCGTTCCCAACGTCGAAGAACACGAGTAGGGCCAATTTCTTGTTCCTCCAGCTGCCCTCCCTAGCCCTTTTCACCAAGCCCATTACCCTGCCCAGTGCTGAGATACATGATTTTCCCTTCGCAAACCCGTGCTGGTTTACCCTAAAGCCCCCATTCCTACCAACTTCCTCCTCAATCCTATCCTTTATTATACCCTCCATCAATTGACCCATACCACACAGCAGGCTGATGGGCCTGTAGTCCCCCGCCCGCTTCCCCTCTCTGTCCACCTTCTTCAGCAGTATCACCCTGGCCACCTACCATCCTTCCGGAAACTCTTCCTCCCGTAGCACCCTGTTGAATAGCTGCCAGAAGTACTCACCATTGTCATCCAACAGCCTCTTCATCATATCACCCTCAGGCCATCTATCCTGGGGATTTCCTTACTTTAATGTTTCTACTTCCCACCTCTCTACCGGCCTTATCCCCCTCATTTTCCCTACCTCCCTAGTATCCTGTACTTCTCGAATCCTGCCCCCTACTCCTCCTTCTCCCCCTGTCTACAATTTCCCTATAATCTCCTCTTGTCAATCTTCCTCTAGCACCTCGTTCCTATTTCCACCCATCTTCTTCACCGCTATCTCATACGCCTTTTCCCATGGATTGTTTTCCAATTCCCCCAGTAACTCTTCCCACTTACCTCTTTTTTTCCCTCACCAGCCTACTCTCCAGTTCCTTCTTCTTCTCTTTGTATCCTTCTTCTCCCTCTATCCTTCCTCTTCCCCTCAGCATCCGTCTTCGTTCTTTCTTACACTCTCTCCACAGCTCCTCTATTTCCTCATTCCACCAGTAATTAGCCCTCCGCTAACGCCTATTGCCCATCCTTCAATATGTCACTTACACATTAACACCTCATCACTTAAGAAGAACTACCAAGATGTAGCTGTAATATTAAACTAACTTCCCATGTGCTTTTGTTTACATCGGGCGTAAATGAAATCTGAACAGATAGTTTTTAAAGTGGACAATGTGATTCACTTCCTCAATGATACTATCGTATAACAAAATTTATGAAATTACCGAAATCATGTATATTTGTACATACTTAATAATTGTATGTATTCTTTGTACTTTATTTATTTAACTCCCGATAATAACCCCTAACTTCGACGCGGCATTATATAACTGGGAATTTGATAATAATACCCAATTCAAATTCCTTTCGGAAAAAAGGCAACACTGTTTGTTCTACGAATAAAAGAATGTTATACTTCGCTAAACAAAAAACTATTAATTTATCGATATTATACATACAGATACATTCAAACACAAACGGAACATAGGGATCTTAAGCATTGTAACAGAACTAGTCGACCAACATCCAGCTTCGACAGATTAAAAACACGATTATTACAATCGTTTATTTGGACACCTATAACATATCGTACAATTCCCACCACTCCGTATTCTCAACTGTGGGCGGTCCTTAATTAGCGTTAGACAGTCAGTAAACAGCAGTCGGTAGGTAGAGTACAATTTAAAGAATCTTATTTTGTTTTATTTACGAATTTATTTTTATTTTGAAAGCCATTATTGCCAAAAGAAATCAAAACATATTATCTTAACATTAATTGTTAAAGAGAATTTAACAATTAATTTTCGATTTTAACAACATAAAACGTAAGCATATTGTTCCAATATGTAGCGACGTTTACTACCCCCATCAAATAATTATTCAATACTAAATCGCAGTTCGCACCAGAGGTTCGCACATAACTAACAAATTTTGGAAGGAGAATGGGCGGGGTTTCATACATTGGTTCTGAATCCAGCTGTCCAGATCAATACTTGATATTCATTGAAGTGAACTTATAGAAATGTTTTGTTGGTGGACTATTTAGATCGGACAATACATTAAATCCCCTTGTTCCGTTTGTGTTTGAATGTATCTGTATAGTGTACTACGTTAACAACCATCTTCTATCCTATAATCTTGAAAGAATAAAAGGAATTTAAGTCTGATTAAACTATTCAATCCTTTATTGATTTTTATTTGTCTTCGTTAAATTTACTAATGTCATATTTAGGTACAACGCGTAAGTTTCTCCATTATCGGGGTCAATTTGATGTTTTAATAATGTTCTGTAATACTTTGCATTGGATTTGTTTAGTTTTACATATTATCTAGCCTTCCGTACGGCCATAATTTATTAATAATAACATTTTAAATGAAAATGACGAGTCTGTCTAATAATTTAGAATATTTTTTCGTCGTCAAATAATGATAATATGAGAAAAGTTTTGAGTATTTTGTATCTATTTGCTTGCTTGAAAGTATATTTGCATTCTTTGCCACGTCACAGTAAAGTTGTTGTTGTCTGGATGAATGGTAAAGGGTATTTAAATTCTTATATCAATATTTATTAATTGCATTATACTTTTTCCACCGTAATAGTATCTTCGTAGTAATAAAAAATTATTAAAAGTAGATATTCTCGAATTGCCGAAAAAAATAGTCAACACTTTAATGGAACATTTAAAAAATTGGCAACAGGAGAAAATAATAAAACTTGCGTAATAAAAATAAACTAAAATTTTGTAAAAATATGTAAAAAGAGCAGGAAATGATGGGAGTGCGATCGCAGAGACATGTGGAGTAGCAACTTTTCCCAAAATAACCCCTCGAAATGCAGATGGGCGAGGGGGATCTTCTCGGAATAATTCGGAGATACCACCCAGCGGTATACACGTCCGTTTCTTTCATTCAACAAAATCTAATCAATGGTGGATGGTCTACTCTACCGGGTACCTGTGGATATGGATGTTATACCTGTCTACGTATAGTACCTTTGAGAACAATCTAGAAATGTTGATTCAGAATCGGACTTACCAAATAAATTGCAAAAAACGAAAACGAAACTCATAGTTATGACTCTTATATGTTACCAATATTATTTTTTTTTGGAAAAACGTAGTTGTATAACTAGTTTTGATCATGGAACGGCGGCATAAAACGGAACTATATAGTTTGTTGTACATTGTTTCATAACCTCACTTTCTTGGTACACAGACGGCTCAAAAGCAATAGAAAGAACTGGGATAGGAGTGTATGGGCCAGGAACCAAACACAAAAATCTTTCAAACGGAAATTCACGCCATAGGAAAGTTAAAGCCTGCAGACATCCTAAAATTCCTCCGGGAAATAGGTCTAAAGGAGATACTAGTCACTGAGACTTTCCTCAAGAACTAAGTAGAAGTAAGGGGGCACAATAGATCTTTTAGGTTTCAGTGATTGTCACCTCAGTATACATACATACATACATACAACCTTACTTTCTTTGCCATAAGAATTAATTATTGTATTTACTGTTTGGACCCTTACTTTGTGGAATCTACTCATATTAATGTTATAAATGAAACAGCCGTAACATATATGAGAGGTGACAGATGAAATGTGATAGATGTCAGGTGATAAATGAATCGAAGAAAGTAAAATGACATAAATCATCTGTTATCTATCATCAGTGATCTGCCACATTTCATTTGTCACCTGTCACATTTCATTTGTCAACTGTCACATTTCATCTATCATCTGTCATCAATAATCTGTTACCAAATTTCTTCATAAATAATATTTCATTTATTTCAAATCAATATATACATATATAATAATATGTGTATGTATAGATTATATATAGAATTATTTTTTATAATATTTATTTTTTTAGGTCAATTTTACGTCAGGGAATTTTTTGAAAAGCAGTAGCATCATCAGCAGCAGCAGCAGTATCATCAGCAGCAGCATCATCAGCAGCAGCAACAGCATAATTTTTATTTATGTTTGCGCTACAATGAAAGGTTATCATCAAATTACTATGAGGAGGAGGAGTAGGAGGAGGATTATCACATTGTTATTATTCAAGAAGGATGTAGTACGTACGTGTAGCAGCAGCAGTAGCAGTAGGAAGCATAAAATAAACAAATAATATTTCATTTATAACATTAATATTAATTATTGTATTTATTAAGAATAATAAAGGACTGTTTATGTTTACATTTATTAAATATAAATACTATTATTGCGAAGTGCGATTCATAATTGATAATTGACTTGAAGTTCTTTGTTGCAAAAAATACTTATATATACTATAATCAAATTTTATTTTTGGTATCCACTTTTTCGGACATAACCAAAAACTTCTATTAAAATAATTTTGCTTAAAATACAAAGGACACATGAATTTAGTCAATTCGAAGTTAAAATCCATAGTTCAGAATTTTTTATATAACCTACTCAAAACTCTACAAATCTCTTTGGTTGCCTGCTCCAGAACGAGATCCAATAATTCTCGCACATAAACCTCAATTATAAAATCATCTCTGGCGGATCGTAATTTCATTTGATCTATATCTTTTAAATAGTTGGATCTTTTGTTACAGTACCTTCTTTAGTAGCCTGAAGTAAATACTGAAACTTATGTTCATCTTCATCCTCATGGATCTATTTGGACTGGTCTCTGAATTCGATCCAATTTATCACTTTGCCATCAAATTTTATACTTCTATAGTTTCGGTAGTTGTTTCTTCTTATTCCTATCTCCATTGGAATGGGTAATCTGCTCTTTCTTGTCGTTAAGGAAGTAACTTTATTTGGATTTGAACATTTCTTCCCTGTACATTTCGGTTGTATCAAATTCTTCTTCTAATTTACTTAATCACAGTTAGCTGTAAATAATTGTCATATTTTAGTAAAGCGTGGCTATATGCTATATACCCCGACAGACATGTCCCGAGAAGTAGTTGTTGCTTCTTAGTGAACGGTCTGTTCTTTGAAAAATATTTTTCTAATTGTGTAAAGCGATATAATAGTATTAAACAATTAACTTTGACGTCTCTTCTTCTAATTCTTCCTTTTATATGCCTAATCAAAGGAAAAAGTCGGCAAGGGAGACGAACGTGCTTTAACTTCTTCAATCGATTTCGGACAATTTTAATAGAGCTACGAATATTTAAAAACGAAAAAAATCAACGTCAACGACTAATCCAAAAACAAACAACAAATAATGGAAATCTTAAGGCAAAGAAAGTGAGGTTATGAAACAATCTACAAGAAAGAAGTTCAGATGTCGCCACCGCGGCGCTACGATCTTAGTTTAAATCCCCAATTATTAAATGGCACGACAAAGCAAGAAAAAATAGGTAAGTTGCACTGTTAAAATAACGCAATAATAATCAAGAGCAGCTTTATTTGTATATTTCTATAAACAGGTGCTTTTCCTTCCATTATTTAGAAATATAATTGAATTGACCATTTTTTTTATCAAAACAAATAGAATCACTGTACGAAAAAGGTATAAAAAGTAAATTCTATTAAGAACTACGAGTAAGAATTAAGAATGAAACATATTGTAGGTGCCTACATATTAGTGATTTATATAAAAAATGACAACCTTTCGACATGAAGAACTTTAAAATAACCTAACAAATGTACCTAAAATGGTCAGATCATAAATGCGTGATAATACAGTTTAAAAATTATATGTTCTGTAAAATTAAAGAATTTTCACTTTCTTGTCATTACATAGACCATTCAGAAATTTTGAAAGTTTCCAAGTGACGTCATCCCTCGCCATGTTGTCAGCCGATCACGGACAGCCTTCAGAAAGATGGATTGAAATAGTATTTTTTGGTGATCTAAAAATAAATCGAGAACAAAAGTTAATTGCATTTGGTAAATTTGTGTACTAGTGTGTATTAGTTGGATACTTTAAGAATGTAAAAGTGTAAAAAAGCAATTGTGATGAGGTTTATCGTGTTGTATTATTCGGTTTGAGGTTATATTAGAATTCAATTTGAAGGTTGTCCGGTGACAAAAATTCGTCACGATGACGTACTTGGAAAAGGTCAATTAGCCTGTTTCCTCTGAAGATTCAAAAATAATCCACTAGGGTGGGAGGGTGGCTTGTATATGTTTTGATTTTCCATTTGACAGTAACGTTAAACGTAGGTACCTACTTAATGAAATTAACGGAAGATGATGTACCTGGAGCGAAATTAAAATTTGCACAAGTTAAAAATCATCTTGTTTGGAATTTAAAACGATATCTTGCATGTCATGATTTACCTGTTTCAGGTAATAAAAATATACTTGTACAAACGTTAGCTGTTATTGATAATTTTTTACTAAATATAGTAACCAATCAAATTACTTTATTTTAAGTCATGTGTCAAATGTCATCCAATCACCTCTGGATTATAGCGATAATACCCTTCATGTGGTGTTTTCAGTTTGGTCTTTTTTTTATTAAAAATTAATTAAACGTCAAACTGACAACTGGTATAAAAAAGAAATAATGAAATAATCTACACCATGCGAGGAATTTCTTCAACAGTGGAAATTACCAATCCGTCAACTTCAGCAAACTCTTCTTCCAATTTAACATTTACCAATTGTACTTTTCACAACTGTAGTTTTAAATAAAAATGAATAATATTTGTTTAATTAAAACTAATAAATTTTGTATTGAAAATTATTAAACGTCAGATTGACAATCAATTTTTTTATATCTACAAAGTAAAAAATTATCTTATCGAATACTCCTCGGGCCTTGATAAATACTCAAAATTTTGTCATAGAGAATCCTTCAAGCGTGTTGCTCAAGGATAATAGCCCTCAGCCTGCGGCCTTGGGTTATTATCAAGCAACACGCTTTCAGCATTCTCTATGACAAAATTATCTCGGTATTATCAAGACCCTAGGAGTATTACTACTGATAATACGTCTAATTTGTTGTAAAATAATTATTGACATGTGCTGTAAGTCAGTTGGTTGTCAGACAGACTTTTTAGAACAAGGTCAATGTAATACATATTTTAATTAAATAATAAAAACTTTACAAATAACACTTGGCGCAGTCAGTAAACAATCTCTGATTTGAATTAAATAATAATTAAAATGTTAGCAATCAACAGAGGAGTTATGTGATTCCAACGAAAGTCAAAGGCAACATATTCAGGTGCAAACCCCTTATTTTTAAATATAATACCTATTTCTATTGCAACTTTTTGCCGGCTTCTTCTTTCAAATCTCTCATATCTTGAAGCTGCAGACTCATCTGGTTTACCACTAGTGGTGTAGTCCATATTTTGGGTAGGAATCCAGTCAGGATGTATGTTTTCTTCTAAGGCACTGGGTTCTCCCAAAATTATTTTTGAAACAAAAATTGACTGATATAGCTAACCTTCAATAAAATGTCGAGAACACACACGCCAAGTTTTAAGTTGTGATGCACTGAGGAGGCTTCGTTTTAAAGCACTAATCCAAGCATCGCGATGTTTTTCAGATATATCAATTAAATTAGGCGCTCAGAACCATAGTAGCCCAACCACAAATTTGTAAAAATTGAGTTATATTCGTTTTAATCAAGTTTAACCACTATATTTTCAATACCAATACCTTTGGTATGTTCTTCATAGATAGCAGCACATATTCTTTCTTTCCTAATTATAATTGAATACAGTTTCTGTTCCATAGTGCCTATCCCATAATCCGTGGGTTTTATTGTGCTTATATTAACTGAAATAAAACCAAAATTTTGGTTAAAATCTCCTGGAATTTGGTGAGTTATGGTGAATGAAAAAATTAGCAATTTTTTATATTCGATTTTCTCCGTTTAAGCAAAGGTGGGTTTGGGCCACTATGGTTCTGAGCGACTCAAATAGTCACCTCGATTCGTTAAAACAGTCGGTAATTGAAAAAAAGATACCTTATCTCTTGCTCTCCGCATTGCACACTTATAAACACTACAAAACGATGACATTTTAGATAATTTTAAGAACTTATTACTAATTTAACTCTAACTATCAACCGTTGTTCACCAGTAAACAATGAAACCTAAATAGAATATGACATGGGCCCTAGAGAACAATATGGCCGACCTGTCAATGACGTCATTCTGGAATGGTCTATTCGGTTTGAGGTTATATTAGAATTTATAGCCCGTTCAGTATTAAAACCGTTGCACGTCACATCTGTCATAACTGTACTATGTTGCCAAGCCCTTGAAATAATATGAGGATCTAGTATATGTCAACTGAAGTTTATCAAATATTCTAGGTTAGGTTTAGTTATTGATGGTTATTGCGTGCAAAGAAACTTCGACTTATTTCAGTTACATACAGAGATGTTACATATAAAATTTTAATTTGTATGTTAACCGTACAGCACTAAGAAATTCTTATTTTAAAAACTATGGAATTATTTTTAGCACTAAAAAGGTATGTATGGAATAGTTAACACTTTTATTTGTATGTTTATACCACACACTTAATTAGTTAGAAGTTATGGAACTATTCTAGTATTTAAATTGCATGTATATATAGTATCAAGGAAAAAATATTATCTAATATAATTTTTAGGTTACAGTTACCTAAGTACATGTTGGCTTCTAAAATGTTGTCACTACAATATGAAAGATTGATGTAAGGTTTACAGACAAATTATAAATAAAAAAGTTCTGATAACCTGGATCTACCTCCTTTTTAAAGATAGGCAATTTTATTTTATATTTTGTTGAAATAAATCTTAAATTTTTTTTAGAAAAGCCGGGATGTGAAGCTTTAGTGTGTAGGTCATTATCAACAAGGAAAATCATCCTGAGATATATGATCATTGATCATAGCAAAAGAAAATTGTGCAGCAAGCACCACCACAGCTCAGAAAAGGAGAGCAAATCCATTCTATTCTCCGAGTGAAGGTATATGCAAATGATTGACTAAATCGTAGCACTGAAATCAATACATATTATAATTATCAGTATTTTATTATTTATCACTCCATCATCTTCTAATCAATCCAAATTTATATTTACCATTTTGTTTTAGCTCTCCAGCATCTACCGCAACTGAAAGTATTGCTAATAAATGATTGATCGAATGACACCTTTCAATTCAATAAAAACTATTAAATTAATTCTTTGTAGTTTTTATAAAACTTTGTGGTATACACATGTACCTTTAGAAAATGCTGCCTGAATTACTTATTTTGAATATCATGATTAAAATAAAATAACAATTTTTATGGAATTGTTTTATTAAAAAGAAACATTGCAAATTTATAAATTAGTTACTACACCGAAAAGTTTGTAATACTATTTTTTTAAATAAGGTAGAACAATAATTGTCAAATAGAAATCTTTCAAATTTGAGAGGTTCACGGACAAACCAATTCCAACCCGCAACTTGTGGAATGCATCTATCGGCTTGCTTGGCAGTAGCCAGTATTAACTCAATAGGATTTTTAAAAAGATGGTAGGTAATACTTTATTGTGACTATACTGTTCTATCATATCCACAATGTATTTTGTTGGGGGGTTTGTTTCTGAAAAAAAACATTTATTGAAAGGGCAGTATTCAAATAACCTATGTTATTATTTTTGTAAAAATAAAAGTAAAACAGCATTTATTGTCTATTAGGTATAATTTGAAGTAAGAATTTTGAATGTATTAAACTAGTTGTGTAGTCTTCTGAATTCTAACATATAATTAGCTATATCACTGTTCAAATACAGTTTGTATCTACTTACTAGGCTGTAATATAAATAAGCTCAGCTTCAACATTTGTTGATTGAATTCTATATTGTGTCATTAACCTAATATTATCGAAAAGCATTGTCCATAATTTATTAAAGGTTCAGAAAGATTCAATAGTAAGTAATTGGTTTTCAAACCATTTAAAAACATGTTCTTCATTCATTTTCCCATGATAATAACTCAACTGAGATTCATATAAAAATATACTTTCTGCTCCATCAATATAACCATTTTCATTCTCAGCATGTAATACAAAATATCTAGAATAAAAACAATTTTGCATTCTAAAATTTTACATAATCATTGTAACATACCTTTTGACATAAACCATTTTGGAAAATTCAGGATTCATTAATAAAAACAAATGTATACAGTGGTTTATTTTTGTTGAAAGTTCCATAAGTCCTCTTTGTGGATGTATCATATTTTAGTAAACTACTCAGGAACATTCTACATTTAATAATTATTGTTCTTCCTCCAATTACTGCAGTAACATTCCTAAAGTGACATGATTATCTATAAGAAAATGTCCATGTGTAATTGCCAAGTATTAGGAATAATGTAATAGAATATAATAAATACAGTTGATTGGGTATAATATTGAACTTATACATACTTGCTTCATAAACGCTGTAAATAGTATCAGGAGTAAATGCATCAACTATTGCAGTATTATTAAGTTTCATTTATACGTTTTTTTTGGATGTGACTTTAACTTTGATAACTCATTACTGCTTGTGGAAAATTACTCACAGTTCTTTGCAGTTTTTGTCACAACATAACCCCAAAAATGTCAAGACGTCAACTGAACCTGAAATAAACCATTTTAATCGCGGCAACTGCGCGCATTTTTGCCAACATAAAAAGTTTTTATTAAGACTGACGTTAGTTTGAGTTTAATATTTAATTAACCTACGAGCTGTATTTGATATGAAATTAATTACGAAACCTTTCTTTAAACATATATTTATATTCTTTAATACAACGCGACCTACAAATTTCAACATTTATTGAGTTTAGAGAGGTTTAACATAGTGATTGACAGAGGATTGACAGCAGCAATCGAATGACATGATATAAACGAACGTCTCTTTTTCGACACTTTGATGACGTGCAACGGTTTTTGTACTGAACGGGCTATACTTGGATATGGTCAATACAATTAAATTGTATATTAGGTATGTATATTAGAGAATTCTGAAGAACGAAACAATAAGTTCCCGAGCCGACCCTGCAAATATTCTTGTCAACGACAGAGCGCGTAGCATACGCAAGCGAGAGAGTAAGGCTACCACGTGAATACATCGGAAACGCCAGTTATAAAGGCAGGATGACTTCCATTTGGTTACATCGTACATCCTCATTCGGAGTCTCGAAGGAATTTTCAACCGACAAAAAACTCGGTGATCGGCCACGTTTCACTGTTCTAAAGATTACGTGCTTCCGGTGCGAGTTGGAGCCCAACTCTCTTTGCCGATGGGAATTAGCGTGTAGCTGTATGCGATAGCGACACGGAAATACCGTTACTTACATTTTATAACTCCTGAATTTATCTTTTATTATGATCAATTTTACAAAAAAAAAAGATACTTCTATATTATATATAAGATGTGTGTATTTTCATGGTTGTCTCATTTCCAGTATTGCAAAGTGTTCAAGGTGAGTGTACCTAATCGACTTGCAACCAACAAAAATATAAACATTTATTTCCAGAATAGAGAATGTTACAAAGTCTGTGTAGTATTTAAATGAATACATCATAAAAAAAGTTTTAAAGCTAAATATCGGGAAATTAGTTATTTTAAAGATAATTTATCATAATGATAGGATGTTTGATATAATTTTAATGAAAAAGTTAATTAAGATTCACAAAACTCCTAAAATCTATTTGAAGAAGGCAGAGCAGAGAGCAATAAACCCTTTTAAAATGACCATTCCAAAGACGTACCAGCTTGTGATTCTAAAAATCTCAATAATTGTGAATTTTATATTTAAGCAATATCCTGAAATACCTAACGTGTTCTTTTCACAAAAAATGGTATAGCTTATTTGGGTTTAGCCATTATTTCTGAAATTGGAAGAGATAAATTGTGGAAAATTCTGCGAGAGATGAATTTTAGATGGGAAAAAGTAAACTGAAAGTCGCTTTTAATCGAAAAAGATGAAATTGTAAGTTGGAGACGGAATTATTTGCGATCATTAAAGGATTTTCTACTGATAATTACGCATATTGGAAGTACAAATAATTTGTTAGCATTTGAGTCAATTCACACCGAAGACTATCACGAAGATATAAATGCTGATATTTTTCACAAATGATAACTCTAATTCCGCCCAATTCCGTAATTGTTTTGAAATTGCCTACTAAAAAAGCGGAAATCATTCAGTATCTTTTAGATAAAGAAATTACATTTAAAGAAGATATGTTAAAAAAATAACTGCTGGCAATTGTAAATATAAATAAACATCGTTTCATATACTATTGACGAAATGGCAAAAAACCGGAATATTATAATACTTCGACTTCCTCCTTACCATATAAAATGAAAGATGTCCTTGCACATTTTGAAGAAGCTCTGGAACAATGCAGAGATGGCGGAAATGCATAGAACATGTAATCAAAGAAGAACATCAAATGTGGTCATTAGACAATTTAATGGAACAAACCATAGAGCCAATAGTTATAAAGTTCTGACCAGATGAAAATTCATCAGATTTTTCATTTTCCGATAACTAATATATCGTGTTCGAATAATATTATAGTTTATTTCTTAATGTCTGACAGCACAGTAGCCTCATTAAATATTCAAATAGAAAATTATCTCTTACAGAGTGATCCTAAGAATTTTACAGGTAAATACTAAAATTCTAATGCAAAACAAGTAGGTGTCTGTATTGGTTATCTGTACATCCCTGTTTCAGCTCAAAATACAATATGGTAATAAAACTGAACAATGCCCTAAACGATAAACATTGCGGCAGTGGCGGAGATTACGATATTAGTTCATTTTGCTTATTTAATTAGATTCGGTCAACATTACAGTTGAAATAAAATTCATTCGTTTAGGCCTATTAACAAGTTACATTTTCATTTTTATTAAATTAAATTCATTAAAGAAAATATAGTTTAATTTTCATAATTCAAATTTATTGACAATGAATTAATGTATATTAAGTAAAGTAAACATACCATTTATAGGAAATATAAAATTCAATCTATAGTATCATCCTCTTCGCTGGCCATACAAAAATCATCCGAAGACTCGTCGAGAGAGATCACTATCGGTTCTATAGTTTGTTCTATCAGGTTATCTAAAACCCACATTTTCTCTTCCTCTTTAATTACATGATTCACAGCATCTCTCCAGTTCTCTTCAGTTATTGTTGTCAATGAGTACTTCATGAGTTCACGAACATCTTTCATTTTAAATGTTTTATTATGTCTAGCCCATATTAACTATATCGCATTTAATTCACAATGGTATGGCGGCAAACGAAGCACTGTTATCCCACGATTATTGGCTATTTCATCAATAACAAACTTTTTAAATTGTAGCTTGTGATCTGAAGCAACTTTTAAAAGTTCTTTTTTCAACATATCATCTTCAAATGGTATATCTTTTACGATTAACCAGTTTCTAATATCAGCTTTTCTCCAAGAGGTAGATGGAAGATTTTCTGTTAATCGCGAATGATAAGTGGCATTGTCCAATAACGATTACAGCATTATTTGGAATTAATTCGACCATTTGTGTAAAATACTCCTCAAAAACATCTGCAGTCATTTCTTCATGATAGTCTTTGGTTGATGTTGACTGAAACTCCAGTAAACCATCTTCAACGAACCCTTGATTGCATCCAATATGCGTTATTATTAGTCGGCGACCTTTTCCGATAGGAGTTTTCAGTCCAGTAGATAAACCTTCTATGAAAGCTTGACGACTGGTTTGAATACTTTTGTCCTGCCATATTTTTTTTACTGAATGTCCTTCATTGAGCCATGTCTCATCTAGATAATAGATTTGTCTTCCCTCCTGTCTGTATTTTGGGATATCTCGTAAATACTGGCGTCTCCAACATATTATTTCTTCGTTGTCGATTAGCACTGATTTGCAACTTTGCTTCTCCCAAGTAAAATTTAATTTGTGTAATATTTTCCAAAAAGTTTTTCGCCCTATGTCAGGCAAATTCTCGTCCTCCTTCACCATTCTTAGAATTATGTCAAATAAATTCCGTAGATGAACGGTGACGCTTATGGTTTACTACCTGACTAGCATCTGTGACCTTTTCGCGTGCTGTCAGACAATAAGAAACAGACTATAATAACCCCGTATTGTAAATAAGTTTTATAGTTCTAGTAAATCATAATATAAAAATAATTGATTATTATAAATAATATTATAATTGACTCTGTAATGAACATTTTATTATTAATTGGCTAGTCTTTGTCGCAATCATGTTTTTCATTTAATATCCTACCTACTGACAGCCCTACCTAAAGGTACGGCTATGTCTGCAATTACAAGCGATCGGATTTCTATTGTATACCGTCGTTGTACAGGGTTGGGTAGGCAAATAAAAGAATAAAGATTTGAATTATTATGTAAATACTATAGTTTTAGTTGCCCACCCGGTAAGGGTTTTGCATGTTAAATTAGGTTTTAATACTCTCTGTCTATTTCAAACAGACTGTAAAAATTTCAATTAATATTTTTAATGAATATTTTTTTCGACGATTTACAACAGGTATTTTAAGTAAAAATAAAATATCGTTCCAAAACAACGTTCCATAAATACCTACCGTCTAACTTTCCTATCTCTGTTATATTCTCCTGCTCGACTCAAATGACGAAGTGACTCGAGTCGATTCATCGGATACAGTTATGTTTCGAATTATATTTTCTAAATTATGGAGCCCACAGATCACCTACCTAATGGAGCCAACAAAGATAACATGAAATAGATGATTCGAGCGACAACCACGAGTTTGTTCGGTCAGTTTTCGTTTCACATCAATTCAGCCCTTCAGTCGTGGTTTTTCTAGTTCAGTTTATTAATTAATGGGCACACACAAAGTTGACCAAAAAATAGGTAGTTATTTTCGATACAATAATATATTTTCACAAATTGTCCCGAGAATTATAATAATATTTTAGATTCAATTTTGTCACTTTTTCATTATAAATAATAAGCTGTAATACATCACTCCAACAATGTGACCGAATGTATCGAATAGAAGATAGAGAAGCACTCGAACCATTAAAAATAACGTGAACTTAATGCATTGTAATTTTACTTAATATATACAAAATTCTACATTCTCAGAAATACACTGTAACTTGGCATCGTTGCGTTTGAAAACATTAAAGGAGTTAAAGAGCACTTTTATGGAGACATTTTTTTAAAGAGCCAGAAGAATCACACAGAACCATATACTTACCTAGTTTAAGTTTGTTGTGACACACTCTATATGTAAATATATTACAGTTCCCTTATCACCACTCCTTCAACGACTACTCAATAAATTTAAGCAATAAAATTTTCTTGAAAGAATCATCACTATAAAAATATTATTTTTTTAAACATACATACTATTTTATTATAAAAAATGCAATCAAATTAACTTTAATTTATGTAAATCAGATACTAAAAATTTTATGGTGATAAAAGAATAGTAGCGATTACAGAAATTCCACATTTTATTAAAAAAGTTTATTACTTTTTTAATAGCCCAAATTAACAAATTTCATTTTTTATCTCAGAAGTTGGACTGTATCTACCTAATACGTTTTGTCTACTGTTCAGTAGGTAGGAATGGAGAACTATCGATGGTTTATCGATAACTATCGATATTTTTGACTATCGAAAAATATCGATAGTTTTCGGTACTATCGATAGTTGAGATGTTTAGATGAAGAATATAAATATACTTTGAAAACTGATATGGAGTAAAAATGCTATCAAAAAATGGGACAGAAAGAGAGAGAGGGGGGGAGATGAGAGAGAGAGGGGGGGGGGGAGATGAGAGAGAGAGGGGGGGGGGAGATGAGAGAGAGAGAGAGAAGGGAGAGAGAGATAGGAGGGAGAGAGAGATAGGAGGGAGAGAGTGAGAAAGAGAGAGATATAGGAAAGAGAGAGAAATATGGGAGAGGGAGATGGGAGAGAAAGAGAGAGAGATGGTAGAGAGTGAGAGAAAGATGAGAGAGAGTGAGAGAAAGATGAGAGAGAGGGAGATATTTAAGAGAGAGAGATAGGAAAGAGGGAGAGAGAGGGGGGGAGAGAGAAAGAAAGATGGAAGAGAGAAAGAGATGGGAGAGGGAGAGAAAGATGGGAGAGAAAGATAGGAAAGAGAGAGAGAGATGGCAGAGACAGGTATGGAAGAAAAAGAGAAAGAGGGATGGGAGAGCGAGAGAGAAGGAAGAGAAAAAGAGAAAGACGGGAGAGGAGAGTGTATTGCGTGTGAGTACAATCATTATTTTAAACTGTCAGAATCTAAGACGGATTCGGTAATGTTCGCGACCCTCGTTATTTTTGTAACGCATTTTTTTCTCATTAGAAAGCCCCCCATTGCTTATAAAACATTTTAAAAGAAAAAAAATTCACTTTTGGAAGAGAAAATTGCTTTTAAAAGTACTAAAAATATTTTTTTTCAAATTCTGACAATTACTGACAATTTTCGACAATTCTTGATCATTTTTCAAAATTTTGATAATTTTTGACAATTATTGACCATTTTTCAAAAATGTTGACAAATATTGACCTTTTTTGACAATTTTTGAGAATAATTGACGATTTTTGACAGTATTTGACAATTATTGTTCATTTTTCAAAATTTTGACAATTATTGACCATTTTTGACTATTTTTCAAAATTTTTGACAATTATTGACCATTTTTCAAAATTTTAACAATTATGGACCATTTTTGACAATTATTGACTATTTTTGAAAGGTTTTGACAATTATTGCCGATTTTTGACAATTATTAACAATTTTAGAAAATTATTGACCATTTTTCAAAATTTTTGACAATTATTGACCATTTTTGACAGTATTTGACAATTATTAACCATTTTTCAAAATTTTGACAATCATTGACCATTTTTGACTATTTTTCAAAATTTTTGACAATTATTGACCATTTTTCAAAATTTTAACAATTATGGACCATTTTTGACAATTATTGACTATTTTTGAAAGTTTTTGACAATTATTGCCGATTTTTGACAATTATTAACAGTTTTAGAGAATTATTGACCATTTTTCAAAATTTTTGACAATTATTGACCATTTTTGACAGTTTTTGACAATTAATGACCATTTTTCAAAATTATTGACCATTTTTCAAAATTTTGGCAATTATTGACCTTTTTTTGTCAATTATTGACCATTTCTGACAATTATTCACTATTTTTGACCGTTTTTGACAATTTTTCAAAATCTCTGACCATTTCTGACAGTTTTTGACAATTATTAACAATTATTGACCATTCTTCAAAATTTTTGACAATTATTGACCATTTTTGACAGTTTTTGACAATTATTGACCATTTTTGACAATTTTTCAAAATTTTTGACCATTTTTCAAAATTATCGACCATTTTTACAATTATTGACCATTTTTCAAAATTTTGACAATGTTTGACAATTATTGACCATTTTTGACAACTATTGACCATTTATGACAACTATTGACCATTTTTGACAATTTTTCAAAATTTCTGACAATTTTTGACAAAGTTGATAAGTTGTTTTGAAATAAATATATAATATTTATGTATATTTTTAACATTTTGACAAAAATCGTACAATGATGTTACCGATTGTAAAACTATCAAAAATTATCGATAATAATCGATATTAAAAATAGCACTATCGATAAATATCGATAGTCGGGACTATCGATAGTTCTCCATTCCTATCAGTAGGTAGTCAGAATAACAGGACTGTTGCTAAAATCCATTACTATTTTCGCAAGGCCCATCCAGAACACATTCATAGCTCGTGCGCATTTTAATATTGGTCGTTCCATATCGGTACACGCTTCTTTATTTCTGGACTAGTAAATAATATTTATATATATTCGGGCTTTTGTTTCTGGACAGTTCGTAAACTAATCTGGAATTGCGCAGAACTAGTTGCGTCCTAAGAACTATTCACGGACCGTTTGAAATTGGATAGAGTTTGAAAAAACCCGAACATCCCTCATGGTTTATAGAACTGAAGTAACCTAAATATTAAATTTGAAAAGTAATAATCCAAAACAAACAACACACAATCCGTCAATAAAACATAAACCTATAACCGCTTTGGTTCGCTGCGGACTTAATATAATGGGCTAAAATAATGCTAAAATAATTTTCAAATATCATATAGATAAATGGAAGAGCGCGGATCCGCGCCGTTAGCACATAAGAACTACCGACCATGGACGCGGATCCTCGTTATCCGCATTGAACCTGTTGAGCAAATTTTTAAAATAGATCGTACCCTCCTCCTCCTCAAATGATTTGAGTATGCGTAAAAAATAATCCGAAAATCGTCCTTGCTCGAGACTGGGGACTGGTTCAGACGGTTTTCGAACCGTCCAAGAATTGTTCTAAAATAAACCGGAACGCCAAACTGCGGGTGTCCGAACCATCCTGTTAAAACCCGAACAAGCCAATTTCGTCTGCGCAAACTCCGGACAGTCATAGAGCAGTAATTGCATGAACCCGTATAAACGACTTTAGAATGAATCCTAACCTTTGTTGCAGTTTGTTTTTAAAATAAAATAAAAAGAAGGGTTACCTGGTTAATAGACGTTCTTATATTTTTTATAGTTAATATTTTTATTAAAAAAAAAAACAGAAATGACAACATTTATTTCAACATTGGTCGCGTTCATCCCAACGCAGCGCTACCGAAGCGATCATCAATTTCCTGCTGAACACGTGTTTTGTCAACGATCATATGTGAGCGATGGGGTAGCAGACGCCATTTTTTTCATCAGAATTGAAATCCGCTACGCTACCGATCAATGATGCATTAACTCTCATTCATGTCAAATATCATGTTTAAACATATAAAGTGACATAACAGATTTTTGTTTGAAGATATTTTAGACATTTGTATCCTGAAATTGAATGGAAACCAGTAGGAACTGTTTAACTAAATTGAAATGAATAAAAAATTATTCAAGTTATATATCGAATAAAATTAGGTTATGTTGTTATATCATGATAGGACGTTCAGCAGAATTAAGAAACGATGGATCACTTCGCTACCTGATCAACTTTGTTGGGATGAACGCGACCATTGTGTAGTAAGTTTTACTGACAAATGACACTTGTGCTATTAAGTGGAGTTCCAAGTTTAGAGAGCCCACAGAAATGTCTAGAATGGTGGGAAATCTCACCAGGGCAGAGAAAGGCGAAACAAAAATTTACGGCAGACCTATTAAGCAAAGATGGGAAAACTGTCAAAGTCGCAGTCGTTATGCTAATGGGTTACTGTAATTTTAATAGACACGCGAAGCTGATGGGGTTGATAGACGAAGCCAAGTGCAGATTCTGTGACCTAAAGAAGGAAACTGCAGAACACATCCTATGCCAGTGCGACTGTCTGGAGAATGTGCGGTTCTTGTAACTTACTTGGAACGCTCACTTGGAAAAAGTTATCCATAAGGCCAGACTATCCTTGTGGACATGTCGTAGGATCTGTGGAAAATCTTGGGGCTTGAGACCCAAACAAATCTATTGGATATATGTGATGATCGTTAGACCAATGATCACATATGGAGCTATTGCCTGGTGGCCAAAAGCTTTACAGCGAACGGCCCAAGCAAAGCTCTCTGGTTTACAGAGACAGGTTTGCCTGGCGATTACTGGTGCTATCAGCTCCACACCGTCAGCAGCCATGGAAATCCTTCTGGACCTACCTCCTCTCCATATATTTTTGGAAAGAGAGGCTAGATGGACAACTTACAGAATTGTGCATAATTCTAAATGCACAAATCAGGCTTAAACAGAACGAAGCAGAATGCTAGTGGACACTGAAAGTCACAGTATTCTGGGAATGACCTCTGACATAATGCCTCCAACAGTAAACTACGGCCTGCCTTATACCGTCCTAATTCCAAATAGAGATGAATGGGTCCTCCGTAAGGATGAACTATTAAGAGCAGACAGCTGTTGGTACACAGACGGTTCAAAAACACCCTCAGGCTCTGGTGCAGGTGTATACGGGCGCAGACCTAGGACAGAAATCTCAACCTCTCTAGGATCCTATGCAACCGTATTCCAGGCGGAAATTTACGCCATTGTTTCATGTGTGGAGAGATTGGAGCAAGCCAATCTCATACATAGAACAATAAAAATTTTCTCGGACAGCCAAGCGGCTTTGAAAGCACTTAGCTCTCACCGTGTAACGTCGAAATTGGTTTTAGACTGCCAAAGAAGACTCTCCTTAATCGGAGAACTCAATAAAGTATTGCTGGTCTGGATCCCTGGCCATTATGGCATGGAAGGAAACGAGAAGGCAGACTCTCTTGCAAGGGAGGGTGCCGTACGTATTTCTATCGGACCAGTACCAATAATTGGCATCGCAATAAGTTTTGCCAAACAAACACTGAATACCTGGACGGCAAGAAGAGCTTTAGACTTCTGGCATAATTTACCAGGATTGGTTCATTCAAAGGCTTTCATACATCCTTCGAAAAATGTCTCCAAAAAAATGTTAGACTATAGCAGGCATGACCTACGTTGTCTAACAGGTCTTTTAACAGGCCACTGTCATCTGAATCATCATATGCTAAAACTTGGACTGTCGGAAGATCCAACCTGCCGTCTTTGTCTGGAAGATGATGAATCAGCAGAGCATATAATTTGTGCCTGCCCCGCCGCGGCTCAAATCAGGTATCTGATGTTCTCTCTCGCCCTCGGACCTGAAATATCATTCACCAAATAAACTAATTGGCTTTGTTAAGAAGCTGAATTTGTTTAGTGAAATCTGAATAGGTGTGAGCCACAATAGACTCTTGCGAGTCGCAGTGGAGGGCCTTATAGACCCACTCATCAAAAACCTAACCTAACCTAACTAGGCGATGAGAAGCCAGCGGCGAGGAACTACATGAAAAATCTCGATGCTAATTGGCTACATGAAAAAGTCGGGCTGGAGAATATAATCTAATTTCAGAGGACCACAATAGATCTGAAAAGATCGCAATGGAATCCTCATCAAATTTAATCTGCACCTAAAAATTTTGTATAAAACGAAGCATGAAAAATTGTGACTTAAAAATTCAGGTTCCTTTGTTGACCGTTATTTTCTTTTGGATGTTCTCTCTTAAAATACATTTTCTATTGCTATTTTTCCTATCTACTGTCACTTAAACGTAATTTGAACTCAAATAAAAAGATAAATTTTTAAAAACTTCTGATTATATACGTTTTTTACTGTGTCCCGCTTTCGACGAAAGAATCCCGCTTTTTCATTCGAAAAAGTTCCAAAATCCCGACTTGGCAAAAAATAATCTGGCAACGCTGATCACTATTCTAATTTGAAAGCTGAATTTGAATAATAATTATTTCCAATTAATTGTAAATTATAATGTACTCGATAAAGCGTAAAAAAATGTCATCTATCTCACTAATTGGATAGTTAGGATATTATGCCGCATTTGTCAGTTTTAATTATTAATTCTTCCAAGTGCTCTTCCTGTCCTTCTTAGAACACAGGAAACTTGATTTCCTGTAGAATTATTTAAAATTTTCATTCTATTCAAAAAGGATAAAATATAATGGATGCCGCTAGTCATTAAAATGTATCCGATATAGTAACAGGATATATTCAGAACCTATTGAAATATTTTATAGGTATAGTTTCCCTATTTTGTCTTTTTCGTTTTTGGAAATGATTAAGCACACCACTTATTATTTTTATAGTTTTGCGGTCTAATTCTCTATTCCTGTCTTCCCTTTTATGTTCTACTATTTTTTAATAAACAATCGTAACAAGTGTGAAGAATATGCTGTGAAGTACACCTACCTACAATTTCTACACTTTATAAATTTTATATTGTTGATGGTGATATTTTTAGCAGTACATCTTTCTTTTGAAATTTGTATAGTTGCAAAAATATGACAGGCCACTTTTAGTAAAGAATCTCTAAAAACTTTAAACACACTTCACCAGCTATTTCATTTGGCAACAATGACGTCTAGATGGCGCTTCTTTTACACCTAATTTAAAATTTGCTTCGTTTTTGGTTTTTCTATTTAGTATGTTGGATTTTGGAAGTTGTTGATTAACCACTTTATTTTTTTATTATTCTGGTCGAAGTTAACGTTATTAATACGACATAAAATAAAACAATAAGTAATACCAATTTTATAATTTATGCTCCGAAAAACTACACAAAATAAACTATCGCTACTCGCTTCGATAGAAAACATAATTCATGTCTTCCGGTTTGGCCAAAAATGAGCTTTTCTCACTCTTTCAGTTGAAGTGGATTCGTTATTTCTTCAAAGGAAAATGGTTCAATTTATTGTTGAAATACTTTTAAAAACTATTACAATTTTTACTGATCACCACCATATTTAAAAGATAATTTCTTAGCCTTCAACAAATGCGCCCATAGAGACGGCTTCCCCTTCTGAAACAGTTTACTAATCTAGGTACAGTTTTTAGTAGAAAACCAGACAAAAAAATACAAGAAAGAATAATGATAGAAAATCTCTGTATACTTAAATTCATTAAACCCAAAAATCCTTAGGGATAAAAATATTTCACGTGGATAAAAATTAGGAAAGTACAAGTAGAAACATTTGGATGTGAAGTGCAAAAAACTAGTGAAGTGTTGGGTGTTTGGTAAAAAAGTCCATAGAAAAATTTGTGTCGGTAAGAAAGTACAGGAGGGATGCTTAAGAAGAACGATTGTAAAGTTAAGACACTTATGGAATGAGCCAAAAATAATTGGCAAAGTTAAGATTCAAAGAATAAAATATTTCCAGAATGGTCGGGGTCGAGTTGTCTTCCGAACCGGACGTTATTAAAAAGGGTTATGTCGAGTTGACTCCCATTCAATTCAGGTATACTTTCTTCAATTCCAACATTTTTTTAAATCCAAAAATTAATGAACATTACACGTTAACAAATCAATACTTGGGGCAAGTGAAATTCTGGCAAGTAATAAAGTGTCAATACCGGGAGACAACCCTTTTCAGGAGACAACTCGACCCTTTTCAGGAGACAACTCGACCCTACCGGTCAGAATGCAACCTCACAGAATACCTAAAAAGATTATAAATAGCGCAAATAGAACGATAAAGAGGAAGGTTAATCAAGGACGAGGTGGACGGAGAATGTAGAGAAAGATTCAAAGGAAACAGGAATTCAATACTGAAAGGTAGATAGTACAAGCACAAGATAATACATGAAATATTTTAATTATCATAATGTAACGTTTATTCTAATTTATATTTACAATTAATTTATATTTACAATTAATTTATATTTACAGATTTATATGTAATTCAGTCCTTATTTAATAATTTATGTAATACACTAAACACACTAATTATAATTTATATGAGAGTCACTTAATAAACACTTTATCGAGGTGCGATTACTTTCCTTCGGTATCAACACTGACTGATTGACTAATTGCCTGCAGCGATGCTCGTGGCCTATTTATACTCGTGGGCCGTAATTCTAGAAATCTCTCGACGTTCTGGCGGGTGCACTGGATATTCTCGATGTTTGGTATTTTGGATGCTTCTCGAAAATTGGGCGGAGGAGCCATAGTCGTCTCATACGGGGATTTCACTGGGGGCACTAAGTGAGCATATTAATGCAGTAGCTCGTGTAACAATAATTATCATTTGTAGTGGATTTAAATAGGATAATAAATATAACCAATCGAGGCAGTATAGCCTCACTTTGCGAAGGATATTCTTGATTTCTCAATGATTGATTTTAAAAGGGTTGTAGAACTTTAAAAATATTGCGATTGATATCTAAAACTAGTTGGTTTAAAGCAGAATATAGAAAAAGCAACTAATTCTGTTCTCTTTTTCTGGTCCGCCTAATTTCACTAAAATATGTCTGTAATCTTTCCGATCTAAAAAAAATACTTTTTTGGAAATTACCCATACTATAATTTTGAGTGACAAATTATCTTTTTTCAACTACAAATTATGATGATAATAAACTTACCGTCAGGAAGAAAATTACCTTAAATCTGCAACTAGTATGTGTTAGCAGGTGTTTCGATCGAATTGCTACATCTTCAAAATTATCCCAGCAAGAAACGATAGAGACATTCACCTGCTCACAGTGGCATACTTGTAATGAGATGGCAAACAGACATGCAAAAGAAATTATTCTTAAAAATGAGATGTCTATCAAAACACCATGGTCTGATCTTAAAACCAAGTATATATTTAAAATTCAATCAAGATATAAAAACAAGACTTTGTCTTAGATATATTTGCCTTACTCACGATTACCTAATGAGGAATATTCCCCAAGCAATTTGCATTGCTCGTGACATATCTTTAAACTTATATCCTATATACAATAGGGTGACATTCATTGAGACCTAAAAGATCTATTGGGGGCACAATACTACTTAGTTCCTGAGGAAAGTCTCAGAACTAGTAGTTCCTTTAGACCTATTTCCTGCAGGAATTTTAGGATATCTGCAGGCTTCAGTTTGGGTAGGTAGGTCTATACAGTACTCTCCTTTATTGCCAGAAAAATCGAAAAAATTATAGGTATATGAAAGCCTATAATCCCTTTCTAAATTGGAGAAAAGAGAAAAAATAAATATATTCATTTATAAACAGGTATGAAGAATATAATCAAGTTATACATCGTATATAATGCATCTAATAATATCAAGTCTATTTTCGATAACCAAGTTATCTTCTTCAGAGACTGAAGGTAAACTCAAACGCGCGTAAGATAGTGTAAAGTGTAGTGTGTCTAAACTGTGTACAGTATCGAGTATCGCCGACGATTCCAAAATTCCCAACTTAGCTGACAGACACATCGCTAAAGGTAATGTTGCAAGAGGATCTAATAAACAACAAACAATTGAAGATGGAAAAAATAATTCTGTGGTAATTTTTTCTGTGTCCCTGCATTATGTGGTATGAAAGGGTATTTTTAAATAAAACACTAAGATTCAATTTGTTTTCTCTGTTATTAACATTAAAGATAATATTACAATTTTATATGTACATGTATACAATTTCTATATAGCTTTGCGCCTTCTTGGCACTTATATTGTGAGAGTACTGCCCTCCATGATACAGGATGGCTCTTGAAATATCTTTTCCGATTACTAGTTAACTTTTACCCGATATTCTGGAACAATTATTTTTTTTCGTTCAAAAGCCATCCTGTAAGTAATCTAATTTACAATGATAAAAATTTTTTAAGATTGCATTTGATGCTTTTTGCTAATTTTCGTCACTGTAAAAAAAGTAGCCTACATTACGTAAATTTGTTTGTAAATGTTCACAGATAGAACGAATCAATTTTACTCTATTCGTGATTATTTCAACAAAATTTAATGTTACGTACTTACAAAAAATAAGCGCAATCTACGTGAATTTTTGCAGTAGATATTCATTCAAATCGAAAATGCAATAACTCCCAAACTATTCAAAACAGAACTAATGTTTGGTACTCTTTGGAAGATTATTGGTTTGGGAATTTTTAAATACACCGAAACAATTCCTTTTCTACATAAAATTTTAAGAGTGTACAGTGAAAATTTATATTTTACAAACACTATTGCAATATTTTAGAGAAAAAAAAGTTACATACCAGCTAAATATCTCCTACAAATTTGAATTAAATTTTAAACATGATTGACAAATTCTGTAAGTATTTTATTATAAAAAATTTAAATTCTCACTGTATACAGTATACAGACGCTTATTTTTTTATTTTCAAAGAGACAGCGAATATACCAAAGATTATTTAAAAAAATCAAGATCGTTGATATATTATAAATGTAAGTATGTTTAAATATTACTTAGATTGCGTTTATGAAAGATCACATTGACTAGGCAGGTTTATCAGCGTTTTCTTATCATACCACAACACACGCATGTAACTTCCTACAAGGCGAAACAACAAAACTTTAAAAACATTTTTTTTTAAATACTACGCTCGTAATAATCGAAATTATATAGGAATTTTAAACGAACTAGATAAAAATTGAATGTTACAACCTTGTAACAACGAAAATTAGTTATTGCTGTTAAATATAAAAAAAATAACACTTTTTTACAGACTATGATAAAAAAAATATCGACGAAGTTCTCGAATATCCTGAGCAAATATTTGTTAATTAATTTTGATTAGATTAAAAATATTTTAGTTTTTATTCGTCTATCGCCCGAACATTTTTAATTTAATTTTTGATAATACATTCATTATACGCTTGTGGAACTGAGCTTGTATATAAATATAAATAGAATTCTAGGAAATCAATCAATATAATCACCAACCAGTTGTGTTTGACATAATAATTATTATTTGTATTTTATGGCCAAAGAAACATTCAAAAAAATATATGAAATTTATAGAACCTTATTGCATTAAACTGCCGGGATGGTAATATATAAATATTTAACCAGGGGCGCGCCAAGCCAATCGGCCACTTGTGTGCAAAATATAATTTTACGCCCCTTACCCCCTTTTTAGTATTTATACATGGGTGGGTACACATAAATAAAATTAAAAGATACAACTTGAAAATGGCAATACGCCGTTGTTTTTGAAATGAAAATAAATGGAAAAGAAAGTAAACAATAAAAAATCTCTTTCCTTTTTAACTATTATAAAAGTATTGATCGACTACCTACCAGGAAAAAAGTCGTTGGTACGGTTTAATTGAATTTACTGTTTGGACCCTTACTTTGTGGAATCTACTCATATTATTTTTTAAACAAAACTAAGTGTTTCTAATTCATTATCAATATCTTACAGTTTTCATAATTTTTTCATTAAATAGTGGAATTAATTAGAAACACTTAGTTTCATTTAAAAAAGTAAGTTGGTACGGTTTGTTTATTTAGCCAAATTGCCGCCCTTAGACTTTGCCGCCTGTGGTTTTTGCCTAAATTCGCCACATAGTTGACGCGGCCCTGTATTTAACATAATGTGATTTTGATTAGTTTAGCTACTGTTCGAGATAAAAAATTTAGTAGTTTGTTTTTGGGCGCCTTGTATATGAAGTGTTTTTGAAACCGCTAAATATAAATCTATTACACGAAATACTCAACTATAGGAAACAAAATATTACTTTCTCTGTTTTCATGTGCCCGGATATGTTTTAAGTAAAGTAGTTTTTAGAGAACTACATCGACATTTTAACAAAGTACTTCCAACTGTAATATTCAACGTAAGTGGTAAAACAATTATAATTTAGATGAAATTAATTGTTTCAACTCTTACTACGAGGAATCTTTCCATAATTATCAAATAAAATCAATAAATAACGAATTCCACAAAACAAAAATATAACCTATTATTTGTTGGGTTAAATTTGTTATTAAAGTTTGTATAAAATCAATTGTAAATGCTAAAACAAGTGTTCGACTTTTTTCCTTTGATATGCTGATCAAAGGAAACAGTCGGAAGAGCGACGAACACGTGTTTAAGCGGTTGCAATTGATCTTGAACAAAATTTAATTGATTTTATTTGATAATTTAATAAAATGTTTGAAACACTCAATTTTTTTTGTTAAAAAGTGACTTTTTTCCTTGTTATTCACAAAATGTGTATTGGCATTAAAGGTTCGCATTGAAGTTGTTATACTTTTGAAGACTATACCTTGTTTCCATTTTATATCTTTTCCCGACAATACGAGTTTTTATTTGCAATTCTAGAACTAAATTTAAAGGATTTAAATATTTTTCTGCCTACATTATTTCAGTTTTAATAACTATTTGATACTAATTTGTGAAAGGCAATTATAAGAAGTTTAAAAATAAGTTTAATTAATAATTACAAGCAATAGCGTATAAAATTGAAGGTTTATGTCAATTTCACAAACAACAGAGGCCAGTGTATCCTTATTAAAATAAATAATATCCAAATACCATCTGCTGATACAGCAAACTTTTGGATATGGATGACATTGGACGCCAAGAGCTTACGTCAAAAAGAACAACTAAATATCAAATTTAGAAAAATGTATTGGCTAGTTGGAAAAAATTCCACTCTATCAACTTACAATAAATTCTCAATGGACTATGGACAAATGACATCTAGTGTGAGGTTGTGCAAAAGCAACTTTATATAATCCAGCGGTATCAAAAGTAAATATCAAACAGATAGTGTTAATGAGACTATTAGCAAATTTGCCAAAAGTAACGAACAGCAGCTTCTTCATCACTTCAACATCGAGGCTGTCCAGCTCCATGACAATATCAACCAGACGAAAAAACTCAAATGGATCAAACCTTACGAGCTTCTGTAGAGTAGAGATTGTGCATACCAGTGGTATTTTTCACACTTTTGATAATAGTTATAATTTTAATAGTACATTTTCTTAAATGATTTTTGAGCTTTACAACTCCAATTATTTCGTTAGAACTTTATTAATGTCACCTTTCGATGTATATTCTTAAAAAATACTCAAATTTCAACTTCGACCCTCTAATGCCTTACAAGCTACCTCGTGTTAAATAGTATGCAAGTCCTAAGTCAATGTGATATTTTTTATTAATCTAATCGCATATAATTTTTTTTATTAAAATGGGCGATATAGATATTTCGCATGTTAAGTTTTGTAAGTTGTATACGTAGATAGCGTACTATATAACAATTTTTATATAAAAATGCTAATCAGTGTGTGTCTTTGGAATTATATATTTTCTCTAGAATAGGTACGGCAAACCAACGATTCAATTGTACAGTTATTATTTCTTTTACCTGAAAGAGCATCTCAAAAACAAAATATTAATCCAGATTCTTTAAAAATTTTTGGAATACTCTTAAAACTTCGGGTAAAAATGAAAGGATTTTTTTTTTCAAAATATTAACAGTACTCCTCCAAAATGCTCTCAGCACCAACGACCTTAAAGTAAATCCACCACATAAGTAAAAAAATCTGCAAAATAAAATAAATAATTTAAAAAAAATTAATATAAAATATGTTTCTGAATAATTCCAAAGACAAAAATACAACACGCGTACATTTTTTTTCGAGAACATTCTGTCATTCATACACTTGTCACTTTAAATTGGTCTCTACAGACAGTCTCAAGTTTTGAGCATACAGGGCCCTGCACAAAGCGAGTCACATCCAACGATTATACAATCGTTGAGTCACATCTTCCTCGGTATAACATATTTCACAAATTGACATAATGGAATGTCAGATCATTCAAAAATAAGATTTCGAACAGCATTCTATAAACATGTTTAGTCATTTTTCTGTTATCTATATGGGTTCGAGGAAAGTTATGAGAGCACTTATAACTGAAAATTTTAATAAAAATGTAATACCGGGAGTCACGAAAATTTCTAGAATATCTCTTTTGAGTTCCTTCCTTTGGTTATTCCTACTAAATTATTAATCATTAGATATCGGTTATTAATATGAACAAAATTTTCGAGACATCCGCTATTAGCCAAAATATAATTTTCAAAAAGTAAAGACCAACTTAAACGACTACCTCAACTCTGGACTAGATAATACTGGAGACCCGCGGTGGTTCACTGGTGCCCGGCCAACATTTTAAAATTTATTTTCCAAATAGTGATAATCACTAAATTCCCAGTCCAACACTAAATCTGGCCAAAACTACCATAAAATATCCAAAATCGAAAATCAGTAGCAAAAACCAAATCAAACAGATTTAATTACATTTTTAAAACTTCTTTTTTATTATTTTTACAATTTAACGGGTTTACTAATATTTTCTTGTTAACAGATTTTATATATAGAATAATTGAAGTAGAACATTAGACCAATAAAATAATAAATGTACCTACATTGTTTTAAATAACAAATGTGGGAAGTCCAAGTTAAAAAATTGTTATAAAAAAAATATGTGGGCGGCACTCTTCTTTAAAAATGATCTTTGTATTATACAATTTTGATGACATTATGAGTGGGTTTGTTTTACATATTTTTTTTAAATTAATGAATATAAGAATAAACAATTTTATAAATGAGGGACATCAACTGGATATTTTATTCCAGCTTAAAAAGAAAACTGGACTCTAGAAAAACATAATTATTGGAAGAAGTGTGGCATATAAAATTTTATTAAGTAACAATATTTTTAAATTTTGAAAATATTTCTTGATTTATTTCAAATCGACAGTAAATGTAATTATCAAAATTAATTATTAGAACTAGAAGAGTTTTGGTTTGACAACAGTTTTATTAAGTATGCCAAAATATGTGGCGATATTTAGTTGTTTATAAGTAATTTCAGTAAAAGAAGTTGATTTTCGCTACTTGTTTTTGTTGATGGATATTTCAGTCCGTCTTTCCCATCGAGGGCACTCAGTAGAGAAGCACGGAATATCATTGTTATGAACAGTTAGAAAATACACTTATTTACAAAAAAAATAAATTAATAGTGTAAAGTTAAAATAGTAGGTACACATGGGCAGTCGTGAACAAGATTCGCGCACTAAAAATCCGAACTCGAGTCCAACAATCGTTTCTCCGGTGTAGGTAGGGGCGGTCTACACCTACAACCAGTTCTTGAATGGCGCGCGTAGCATGCTTCCACCGCTCTTTTGCAACCTCTAAGAGGCCAGTAAAGCCAAAGGCAAGGTAGCACGCACGAAAGGGTGGCCAAACAGCTCCATCGAGCCGTCCTTCGATCGGGTCCGCACCCACACGGATCGTCCGCACAACTTTCCCCACCGTCCGTATCGCTACAGTGGTAAAATAATCCCTTGACACAACACAAGCAAGAAGCGTAGTCAATGACACTATCCGCGGAAACGAGACAGGAGTTGTTACACACCCACTTTTGGGGAAGCGCTCGGGGTACTTGACAGGATTCGCACCTACACCTTCCGCACTCGGGGCACATGATAGAAGGTCGAGTCGCACATTCGGGAGGCGGTTCTTTACTAAAGGTAGCGGCCGCAGATGCGGTCGACGTCGGCTGCTTGCTGATGGTAGGTAGCACGAGCCTGGTAGGCCTGTGGAGGCTTCTCGGAGGATGCGGAGGCGGCGACGGGCTTGTTGCCGGTGGCGGCAAAACCTTAAAAGGAGTCTCCACATATTCATTGGTGGCGCGTTCATTTTCGGGCCTGGGAACGGTAAGAGTAACAGGCGGTGGGGGCCGTAACGGTGGCAATGGGGCCGTTATTGGAGGAACATTCATTATAGGCGCCCGCGGACGGTGAGTGCGCGGCAGGGACGTGAGCCCTCCATGGTTAGCCATGTGGTCGGAATTAACGTCCGAACCAGCCTGCACCGAGGTCCGTCATCGTCTCCAGCTGTAACAAAAGAAATCATTTTAGATAAACATGTTTATTTTTAATGGAACAGTACTTATAACACTTCTGGTATTTTCAATTTCTATTAAAGTAACCCCCAAATCTATTTATAAGATTTTTGAATTTTATAAGAATAATATCAACGCAACAAGGACGGTGCTCTAATAGAATATTTTGTAACAAGGTTAGAATGAAAATTCGATGCGAGTGGAAAGTTCCGAGCGCGAGCCGAAGGCGAGCGTGAGGAACCACGAGCATTACGAATCTAACCGAGTTATATATATATATATTTTTTTAAATAGAAATGAACAAAAGATACTTTATATTACAGAACTGAATCACAATTATTATTTTAGGTAAACAGTCAATAATCCAAGAAACATTCTACTTTGTATTAATTGTTATATTTGTACAGTTCTCGAAATAAAAAACTGGTGCATTATTGGGGGTATTTTCAACAATTGCGAAGTTAGGTTAGGTTACGGTTACGTGACAGCAATAATTTTGACAGTTACTCAAGTTTTGATACTACGATGACAATCAACTGCGTCAAGGCTAATGTTATTATTGCTAACCAGTGTGAGAATATTATTCTATCACAAGAGAGATAAGGTAATAGTAGTTTGTGCAACTAGTGTGGATATGATGGCCATATCGCACGAGGACGAAGTTTGAGCACGACGCCGTAGGCGGAGTGCTCAAACTTCGTCCTCGTGCGATATGGACAATCCACACGAGTCGAACAGTATATTTTTTCTACGACCCACTTAAGAAAAAATCTAGAAAATAAACATTTTATTAAACTATAATATAACTTCAAATTAAAATTTTTTAATAATTTTACTATTATTATTATTTTATTATTATTTAGAAATAAAATTAAAATTTAAAAAAAATTTCCCAACTGGGAATCGAACTCTGATCTACCGCGTGAGAGCCTGGGATACTTACCACTGGACTACCGATGAATATACTAATAATCTATCTATAACGTCAAATGTACTACGTAAAAACTGACGTTTGTCAGGAGTACCCTTAAATATTCAATTTATTCTGTTTCTATACGTTATACGTCTCCTTTGCGGCTAAGCGAATATCTGGTGGAACATTATTTATTGATTCATCACTGGAATCACTCATTTTTACTAATATTTTTCTTAAAAACTATAGAAATATTTTGACAAGTTATTTTGACGTTTCTATGAAATTGAAAAAAGATTAGTTGGCGGGTACTAAACGCAAATGCTGATTGGTGGATTTCATATACGTTCTAGGATGTATATGAAATCATATCCGTTCAGTTAACCGGAATGGCCTACATTTACATTCTGTAAATTGTGCAGAAAATGGATAATATACATGTGGGTGTAGAAAAAGAATATTACCGCACTGTTATTTTCTAATTGCTTAGCAACTGCCCACTATTCTGGAATGTTGAGCTTTGCGCATAGAAAACAGGTCAAAATAGTGTCACTTTTCCCACGATCGGAGAAAAATACATTTAAATTGCATGGGGGCAGAGGTGTTGCAGAATATTTATTCAATCTCAAGAGAGAGAATTCCAGCATTCTGTACTCAAATTTGATTTCAGAATTGTCAGATTCTGTGATGATCGTGGACAAAATTCTTTCTAATAATTAATTTATTGAAAATCTAATGGAAAATGTAGATATCTTCACACTTTCATACGTGTATTTATTTATTATATGGCAACACTGACTACATTACCAGAACCAGTAATCATACAAAACACAGAATCTATTGTTTGTAAAGTAAACCCCAGATGGTCAGCAGACAGGTACCTACCAAGTTTGTTTATGTAAGAAGAAGTTTCAAGCCCTATTTCTCGAAACAACATTTGTTATGAAATTCGGATAAAAACTGACTACTTTTAAAAGTAGATATAACTAAAAGACAAGATTTGATCTAAACAATAAATAAATAGTTGTTTTCACTATTTATTGTCAATTAATTAATGAGCTCATTATTAGATCCATTTCGAATATGCAGAGGAGGATAAAGTGAGCACAATTAATGCGATAGGTATCCATAATTTTGTGGAAACCATTGCTGTTAATTTGTGCAAATTATATGCATTAATCGCGACTTTTACGCACTCACATATTTTTTTTATACAACACTGCATGGAGTGAAGAACAGATTCCGGAAGATTGGAAAACAGCTTAAATAGTTCCAATATAATATATAAAAAGGGAGATAGACAAGTCTGTAATAATTATAGAGCAATAAATCTACACACTACATCTATGAAGGTCTACGAGAAACTTATAATAGTAAGTTAAGACCACTGATGGAAAATACTCTTGAATAATCACAAAGTGAATTTAGAAAAGGTCGAAGCATCCAAGAACACATATTTACGGTGAAAATAATAACAACAAGAAAAAGAAATGTATATGGGATTTATAGATATGGAAAAAGATTTTGACAAAGTCCCAAGGGAGGAGTTATAGAAAATACTAGAAGGAAGGGGAGACAACTACAAAAGAATGGACATAATTGAAAACATCTACAAAAATAACAAAAATTGTGTAATATACAAAAATAAAGCATCAGAACCATTTTCAACACAAGAAGGATTAAGCCCAACTAGCAATTCGACATCGTTAGCGAACTAATATATTTTATAATTGTTTTATTGACGCTTCGTAAAAACTTTCATGTTTTATAGAGTATTAATTCGCGATAAATTTGTTGCGCTTAACTGTTCTGTCACTAAAATTGTTTTGAAAATGTTCTTACAGCAAAATTATAAAATAATTATAGATTATGTTATAGAGCTATTTTATAAACATTTATAAAATACTTTTTATAGAGCATATTAGCTTTGAATGATACTTTGCTCTAAAAGCATCATATAATGGTGCTTTTTAGTAATAATTTATCGCTATGGAAGCAATAATAAAATAGTTTTTTAATTGTTATTAATAAAAGTGAATTGCTTGCTGCAGCAGATTGGTATAATAGCGAGTAATTATAAAATTGTTGTTTTATAGTTTTACAAAAAATAGTTAAAAAACAAAATTGTTGCATAAGGAGGTCTATTAACTTTAAAATGTTAACACATCAATAATTATAAAACTGTTATAAAATAGCCTTCATTTTTATTTGGTCTAATGATATTTTATGGAATTAATGAATTTGTATATTATTTTTTATACCACAGTTTCCATCAAATTTTGTTTCAACGTTTGACCATTCGTAACTTTTTACCATATTTTGTTTTTAAATACCTTGATTATACAGGGTAGCTACTATTTTGTTAACACAGGTAATAAAGAATAATTTTTAGTATTTTTTTTTGGTAAATTACTATACCTATTGTAAACTTCAATCTAAGTTTATTTTTCTTTCGTTTTACATATTATCATATTAAGTTTAACTGGACTGGCTAGTTTATAATGTAGAAGGTCCTAATAAACTATTTACCAAAAATAGATATAATATATTTTTTTATTAATTAAATTATATTTAAAATTTCCTTAATTATCATAATTCGGGAGGAGCGTTAAAATTTTATCAGAATTGTACCATATACTTAACAGTAAATTTAATTTCGCAGCCACATCTGCTCCATTGGTGATATTTTTTTGAATCATTCTTTTTATGAAGTACTTTTTATACCGAATCAGCCATTTGTCATTTTAGTATCTTTCTACAACAACTAAAGAGACTAATTGCATATTCACGAACAATTTTGTGTAAATAGGAATGTTAAAAAAACTTTTTTATCGTGTAACTATTGGCGCTGTAGCAAAAGTGTCTCATTTCATCCTAGTAACAGGTTATAAAACAGTTTTATAAATGTTTTTTCAAATTCTTATTAGACATTTATAAATGTTCTAAAAACTGTTTTATTACAGCAATAAACAACATCTATAGAGCATGTCTAACAGGCGATTTGTTTTATAATCTGCGCCAATTACATGCTTATAAGAGCTGTAAGAACATTGTGAAAGAATTTATAGAACAGGGGCTGTTTTATAAAATACGTTCTGTAAACGTTCTAAAAGCCATTATAAAACTTAAATTGTTAGTTGGGAGGCCAGGATGTGGACTAAGTCCATTATTAGTTACAATTTTTAATGATGAAATAATTAAAAAATTAAATCAAAGTAAAACCAAACCGAAACAAAAACAGTTAACATAGAATTAGACGGAATAAAAATTGAACAAGTAAGAACATTTGAATATTTGGAAGTAGAAATAGAAGAAAATGGAACGCAGGAAGTCGAAATTAACAATAGAGTAGCTCTTTCCGCCCTCTATCAAAGTATGAAATTATATGTTGAAAAAAGTTGTTTAATATGTGACTTATTCTATTTTACAACTAAGGACCTTTTAAATAATCGTTTCCGTTGTTACAAAATATCTTTTTCTTGAAAAATAATTATGTGTTATACTTATTGATTAGCTACCGATAAAAATTATTTTCGTGTCGCTGAACGTCGCTCAAGTTAGTGTAGTTCGATGATTAGTTAATTTGTTAATAACTCTGTAACTAGCAAACTATTCCACTAACAGATTCCAGATTTCGTATATATCAAGAATTTTGTTTCGTACAAAGATTAGTTTTTTAGGTCTTTTGAAGACGAATAAAAATGTAAGGAACTTTTTTTTGTAAAATCCGATGTTAAAAAAATATAAGCGAAAAACGTAAAATATTTGACACTTTGGAAACATCATATCGTCTTGTACATCGTTTATACCACTTGTACACCAAAAATCAGCCGTACGAAATGGTGAAACGAGAACTGTTCATTTTCGGTCTATACAATGTCCTGGCCTATAAAACGACGAAATGTTTCTTATTTACAACATACCATTTCAAAATAAATATTTTTATTCAGTAGAATATTAAAATCGTGGTTTGTTTTAACAGATTCTTTTGTTGGTTGTTAAATTTAGTCTTCTGATATTTAACGTTTGCTACCGGAAGTAAATAATCAAAATTAATTATTTATATTTAAAGTTAAAGTAAATATTGTCGTAACACACTTTTGTTAGTCTAGAATGTGTACTGTACTAGATAACTACTGTCTGTGACAATAACGAGAGAAATTTTAAAACCCAACACTGAGTACAAGTAAAAAAAAATCTAGTCAATGTTTTGTAATAAAAAATAGTTCAAAATACATTGATATGTAAAAAAAATCCCCTCTTTACGTAAGATCAACCTTAAAACTAACCTACATATTTGTTTACGAGTTAATGATGAGATACAAGTTCACTTGAGAATATTTCTTAGGAAACCAAATTAAAATCTCTAACCGAAACAATATCCTGTAAAACTGGTTATGTAACATGGTATTAAGAAGAATTAGAAGTTTGTAACACGAAATCATATTTAAACGTGTATATGGGTTCCCTGAAACGGAATATTTTCGGCAAACATGATACGTTGTATCATTCGTTAAGTTATTTTTTTATAATTAATAGTACCAGGCAGTCATTACATAATAAGGTTAATAATAACTGACAATTTCATTACTAATGTAATCACTATGCATCTAACAGTAAAAATCACCGGTTTTAATTAAAGGTAGATACGCACTAAAGTAGGGATGGCGATCTGAAATCGATTAATCGAATAATCGATTCCTCGGTCCGAATAAATCGATTTTTTAAATCGATATGTTGTATTGAATCGATTCAGTGAATCGATATTTCACCCTTGAAATCGACTTCCGATTTTTTTTTGGTGTTTTTGGTAGAGCGGCTTTTTTTTCAATTGCCCCGGCAACATCGCAAGAAGTGATGAGAGCGGAACCGCTCGGATCCCAGTAGACTCGACAGACGCTGTTGCTTTTTTTTTCAAAAAAGCTTATAGGGAACTCTATAAGTAGGGATGTTTGAAAAATTAAACGACTTTTATATAAATCGATTACTATTTTGTTATAATCGATTTTTAATTATCGATTTTTCGAGTAATATTAATCGATTTTGTATAAATTACGTGTGTTTAAGGAGTGGATTTTCTGAAACGGCTCTCGTATTATTTATTGACTATTTTTCAAAATTTTGACACCTTTTGACGATTATTGACCATTTCTCAAAATTATTGACCATTTTTTAACAATTATTGACAGTTTTTGACCAAAATCGTCCATTTTTAACAATTAATTGACAATTATTGACCAATTTTGACAGTTTTTCAACAATTACTGATCATTTTTTAACAATTATTGACCAATTTTGACAGTTTTTCAACAATTATTGACCATTTTTCAAAATTTTAACAATTATTGACCATTTTTCAAATTTTTTTTAAAATTTTCGATAATTACGGACCACTTTTCAAATTTTTTGACAATTATTGACCGTTTTTTAACAATTATTGACAGTTTTTGACAAAAATTGTCCATTTTTAACAGTTTTTGACCATTGTGAACCAATTTTGACAGTTTTTCAAAAATTACTGACCATTTTTTTTAAATTATTGACCAATTTTGACAGTTTTGCAGTAATAACTGATCATTTTTTAAAAATTATTGACCATTTTTTTAACAATTATTGACCAATTTTGACAGTTTTGCAACAATTATTGACCATTTTTCCAAGTTTTTTACCTATTATTGATCATTTTTTACAATTATTGACCAATTTTGACAGTTTTTCAATAATTATTGACCATTTTTTACAATTACTGACTAATTTTGACAGTTCTGCAACAATTACTGACCATTTTTCCAAATTTTTCAACAATTATTGATCATTTTTTAAAAATTATTGACCATTTTTCAACAATTATTGACTAATTTTGTCAGTTTTGCAACAATTACTGACCATTTTTCCAAATTTTTCAACAATTATTGACCATTTTTCAAATTTTTTTTAAAATTTTCGATAATTACCGACCACTTTTCAAATTTTTTGACAATTATTGACCGTTTTTTAACTTTTATTGACAGTTTTTGACAAAAATTGTCCATTTTTAACAGTTTTTGACCATTGTTGACCAATTTTGACAGTTTTTCAAAAATTACTGACCATTTTTTTTAAATTATTGACCAATTTTGACAGTTTTGCAGTAATAACTGATCATTTTTTAAAAATTATTGACCATTTTTTTAACAATTATTGACCAATTTTGACAGTTTTGCAACAATTATTGACCATTTTTCCAAGTTTTTTACCTATTATTGATCATTTTTAACAATTATTGACCATTTTTCCAAATTTTTCAACAATTATTGATCATTTTTTTTTAAATTATGGACCATTTTTCAACAATTATTGACCAATTTCGACAGTTTTTAACAATTATTGACCATTTTTCCAAATTTTTTGACCTGTTTTGAAAATTTCTGGCCATTTTTCAAAATTTTAACAATTATTGACAATTTTCAACAGTTTTTGACAATTATTGACCATATTTCAAAATTTTTGACAATTTTCATATAATTTTATTTGATTTTTTTTCAATCCGATAAATATCGTTAAGGAATAAATCTCTTAGGTATATTATCGAAATATATACGAAAAGCATGTCCATTTTTAAAACAATCAAAAAAAAATCAACGATCTTTTCGCAGAAATCGATTTTTATTTTATCGATGATTCTTTTCCATTAATCTCACACATTCCTAATCCGATACTTTGTGATAATAATATGGTAATACAAAAATAATTGTTATTATTAAAAATCGATTTTTTTGAAATCGATCTTTTAAACCTCGATTTTTTTATGTATCGATTCATCAGGTTACGATTCGAATCGATTTAAAAATCGATTTTTTTTAGAAAGAATCGCCATCCCTACACTAAAGCATAACGTGGCAATAACTTTGTTCCAAGCTTGATAATTAGTTCGGAATTGCACGGAGTTTGCGTAGATTGAAAGTGACGTCCCAACAAGTCAATAATTAGTTCTGAACTAATTCGTGAATCGTTCCAACTATACCGGAACTAGTTCAAGTTCAATAGTAAGTACGCATACTACTGAGCGCATTAGAGAAAACGTCCCAAACGGATAGCGTTGGAACACAGAACCAATCCCGAACTAGGAATTGCTAACGTCTGCGCATAAAATAATTCGTAACCAATTAGTGAAATATCCGTGGACCTTGTTGGAACAAAACTAATTCCAAGATATTTCGTTTTAACTTTACACCAACAAGATTGATTCAAGAGAAAAACTTACAACAGGCAGTCGTTAATCCGATAACAATAGCACAGTATCGTATCGTACTCGTTTCTTCGAAAAGATAATGCTTAATAGTATGATTATTTTACAATTGAAATGTTTGGCTGGTAAAAAAATATTTAGTTTTAGTATTTAAATTTTACCGACTACTGTTTACTGTACAATGAGGGATTTATAAAGTTTTATTATTAAATCCTTAAGACCAGATACCGAGTCAACGAAATATTGTGAAATGTACTTTAACTGTAATTATGAAATATGTACGCCACTACTGTATAATTCGGTCGTGATCGGTTCGCAACATGGTCGCTTCAATGGGTTGTTGGTTTTTTGACGAACATTAAATAAATGTTACAGCTTGTCAAACGTAGGAAATATGACGAGCTGCGTATAAGAAAGAAAGAGAAAGTAATCGGAAGAAAATAATTAAGCGGCACGCGCTGCGGAAATATACATACAACGCTTTCAGTTCGCATTGTATTTTCCATTCTTCTGCTGTAAATGAAGAAAAAAATTTATCGGGGAGCCTCTTAAAGTTGTGGTATGAAGAACGCTATTTGGTAGTAGATTTGGTATAAGTTTTTTTCTTGATGTCAATTTTTATAATTATTGTTGTTCATTTCAGTATGATGATAACCTGATTTTGTATTTGACTCAAGCTTCATATATGCTTTTGGTACAAAACCATTCTCTCTGCCCGGATGCATAATAATCAATATTTGCCCTTTCGACACAGGCATATCATGATATCCTTCGTTAGTCTTGCCACTCCAACTTCCTGAGTGTGTACTTATACGATGAGTGAATATAAGTTTCATTCATATGCATGATTGGATTGTGCGCGGTAGTGAAATATAACGTTTGCAACCGCTTCCCTAGTTTGGCTTGTTAAAACTTTACCTTTTACTTTATAACTAAAATCCATTATTATTAAATTATTGACTGAATATTGATAAAACATGGTTCAACTCAACTATACTTTCACTGATAGTACTCTACGATCTTTACTCGTAGATATACCTCTAACAACTGATGAATTCAGCCGCTGTTCATTGCGCACTAGGAGGATTTAAAAACTCAATTATCTTCCTATGTTTGACAAGCTGACATTCTGTATAGTGTTCGAAGTAATGTACAAACACATGCTACATTACAACGTTACGTTACGTCGAAATTCTAAAGTGTGTACCCACCTTGAGTATCAAACCGAATTCGAATAGATGTTTTGTTTGCAGAAATAAACACGTTAACCTATTATAATTTATCGTTAAAAAAATATCGCTGTTTTCGTAACTTATCACCAGAATGCGTAACAATTTTGGATATAATTCAGGCAGGCCTATTATTAAAAACAAATTGTGTAAATTCATAACTCACATTAAGGCATATTATAGATTTGCAAATTCAACTAATCTAATGTTGAAAAAAATTACAAACATGTTGATAAGATATCAGTAACTTATGATTGTTACAATTTGGGAATTTATAATAGAATTTAATTTTTTAAATATTATTGAATTATATAATAATTATAGCCATACTGAGAAACAGCTTCAACATTTTGAAACGAGTCCACATTGAATTTTTACGTTATATGCGGACAACTATAAATTCTTAGTAGTAGTAAACAACTGGGGCAATGGAGGAGACACTGTTAAATTTCTCTTATTTCCATATATTATATGATGGGCGTCAGCACGGTTGACATTGAATAGAATAGTGTAAGATCCGGTAAGCGGAAACTTAAAGGTCGGAACACACATAACCGCGTCGTGACCGCACTCGATGGAAGAATAGCACAATGTTAAGCCGGGGACACACATCCGGCACACGGCTAGGGCTTCACACGATAGCCAGATTTTTCTTGTCTCCAAAAGCGAGACGAGATGAGACTAGGGCTTCACACGAGAGCTAGATTTTTCTCGTCTCGTTCTGATCTCGAAAAAGCGAGACATTTTTGAAAATATTATGGGCGATACCGAGACCCGAGAGTCTCGTTAAATTTTTTTTATGAAGTTTTTATTAGAAAAATTAGAAACGGTCTACATAGAGAACAATACATTTTACAATATATAAAATCTGGTGACCATCTGTGAAATATTTTTTTGTAAATTTAAAGTGGTGAGTGTTTCTTTTTTTCTATGTGGAATAAAATGATTAAACAGGTCGGTTTTACCAAAATTAAATCGACACGTCCTGCAACGCCTCAAATACAATAAATCTTTTAGAAGTTCTTGAGATAAATAAAAAAAAAGTTCTTGTAATCGTCTTAACGAACAAATAGATATCAACCATTCTCCCTTATTAAACTTTACCTATAAGGCCGGGAGTGATTGTTGTGAATGAATTTCCAGGTATACTTGTTCAATAATTTTGTTAATATTCGTTGAATTCCCTATTTAGGCATTTTTTGTACTTTATTTCCATGTAAACATTTTATAATACTTTGTCAATATTCTTAAAATTCCGTAAATTCCGATTATTTTCTATAGCAGGTATGATTATGACAAAATCACGTACATCATTAAAAGATGATGTGATGCAAGCGTTACTATGTTTAAATTCTTGGTCATCAAAAATCATTTATGGATTTTATTATCAATATTTAGAATTAAGCGAGACGAGACAACCGGTAACGAGGCGAGACAACCGGTAACGAGGCGAGACAACCGGTAACGAGACGAGACAACCGGTAACGAGACGAGACAACCGGTAACGAGACGAGACAACCGGTAACGAGACGAGACAACCGGTAACGAGACGAGACTTGAACGAGACTCAATTTCTTCGGAATTGACGAGATCGAGACGAGATTTTTGATAATCTCGCCCACTCTCGTCTCGTGTGAAGCCCTACACCCGGCGAATGTTCGTAAACTACCGAATCTAGCCAAGCGAATTTCAATTTCAATTTCAAATTCAAACTTGCGGGCATTGCCGTACTTCGATCGAAAAAGAGGAAAAGGCCGAATGTTTGCTAGAAAGGTTTAGTTTGAAAATAAATTACTATCTCCAGACGTTGTTAAAGAGGAACTACTAATGCCTGAACGTGTGGAAGACTCCTCAAACACCGAGACGAGCGCTCTCCCTCTTTAATGCATGCAAATTTACCAACGCCGTATGAGAAAAGACGAGCGAGAATTGCCTAGCAATTTGTCAAACTGCAAACTTCCCATTCGCACTGATCGCAGTTCGGCGAACATTTGCTCGGAGCTGGCCGACTGCCGCATGTGTGACTCCGGCTTTATCTAAAAACAATAGTTCAGTTATGTCGTCAAAAGGCTCTAGAAAAATATGAAAGAGACTCTTGACAAAGATATTCTAATACTGGACAAGATCATGTATAAATTAAAATGAGTTGAAATTATTGGTTGTTTCATTTAAAAAAATGAAGATATTTAACATTTGTGTGCCTGAACTTTTCGTCATTTTTTTAACAACCCTGTATACAAAAAATAAGTTTTCGACATGTCACCAATTACTTTCACCGTCCTACTAATCAACCCGACAAAATTTTTTTATTTGGTATTGGGGATGTTCACACAGAATTTTCAATATGAAGGCATCTGCACCTGTCAAAATTAATATCTCGATAAGTATAAATTTTAGATATAGGGTATTCTACACAAAGTGACATTAAAATGTAGAATCCGAAAATTTAATAATATACAGAGTGTTACATTTAAAATAACAAAGTTATCGTTCACTTTCTGTATAACCGATGTATGTCAAATACATTCGCCACAACTTCTTCTTCTATGCCAATTTTTATAGAAATCGTGTGAGTAGTCTCCAATATATATAGATTGTGTACGCTCGTCGTGAAACAGCCTGTATATTAATATTCTGGTTAATATAATGATGTGGAAGAGGACTGACTACTAAATACCCTGTATACATTGTACATGGTACAGTCTAATTAAATATGCATATACAAACCGTGGTTGGAGCAAGTGGGTAGCGACCCACACATCGAGTGGGTGCGCCGACCCGGGTCCGATTCCACATCGCGCACCTGGTTGATTTAACTACAGCACCGTAATGGCTCGATGTGTACAAAGCAAAAATACTGATAAATCATTGTTTATAATTATATTATATATTATATGACAAATAAACATAATGTACCAACAGCAATCAGAAACGATCAGAGAATGACTGGTCATAGCAAACAACGAGTGTACTTTCTCGTAATTCATATCACTGATTGCAATGGTCGACTATTCTCTGATCGTTTCTGATTGCGGTTGGAACAGCACAAACAACGACGAGTCTGTTTCCTAATAGCGGCCCGCCAGGGCTTCGCGCCCACTTTAAATTTTTCTTGCCTCTATATCTCGTCAAAAAATAATAGTTCAATAGTATTATGACGCTTTACCAAATTAGAAAAATTAATTTCCAAAGAACAGACCGTTCCCTAAGAAGCAACAACTACTTCTCGGGCTATATGCCCCGATAGACATTGAATTACACTTCTAAAGTAAACGGGGTTGGTATATCTGTTAAGATAAAACCAACCATTCTGGTTTGCGATTAGAAGGAATAACAACACTTGTAGACCGGTTTCGGCGTATTTGCGCCTCATCAGTACAAGGTAGATGCCATTCGGTCTACAAGTGATGTTATTCCTTCTAATCGCAAACCATAATGGTTGGTTCTATCTTAACAGATATAGCAACCCCGTTTACTTTAGAAGTGTAATTCAATGTATGTCGGGGCATATAGCCCGAGAAGTAGTTGTTGCTCCTTATTTTTCTAATGTTGTAAAGCGTTATAATATTATTGAACTATTATTTTTTGACGTCTATAGATCACGCTTTACTAATATGACAATTATTTACAGGTAACTGTAATTAAGTAAATTTTTATGTCTGTATCAATTTCTAAACGAAAGGTCCGATTCGAATAATTTAAAGAGGTATTTACATTTCTATAATCAAACTATTTACTTGGATAAGGATTAATATGATACGAATCTTTCGATTCTGCCCATGATTTGACTGAATAATTTAAATTTTTTGGTATGTGATGATGAGTACTATAAACATGTATTAGGTACATTATTTAATGATTAAATAAATTTTACATAAATAAGTTTCGCACGCCGATTAATGATTACACCTCCTTATGAATCACTCCATCCATTGGTGAAAACAATTCGAAAATCGGTTCAGTAGTTTTTGAGTTTACCGCACTCAGACAAACGAATTGGAATATGGTCGTGGTAGCTCTTATGAAATTAACACATTACCTTTGAAATCCTCTCAAAAATGCTTTTCGAAACATTCCAAGTTTTTAAAATTTTCAGAAAAAGTTAAAAACATTAAATATATCAGTCCCAGTTTCTAATGTTCATGATGAAAATTTAAAAAAAATGCAATATTTATTAAGCCCTATATGGAATAGAATTTATTGAATTTTCGAAGACTATAAATAAAATTGTAACTGTTTATAATGATGCAAACAATTATGAAATTTACGTTACAAGAAAAATTTTATAGATAGGACTTATCGAATTTTTATTTTTTAATGTTTACCCACGGTTTAATATATGTAACTAAAATTTGAACGATGGATTTATAAAATGAAAACCTCTACAATTATAGTAATGTTGAAATTTCTCCAAGTAGATTGTTCTTTTAATAGTACTTTTTTGAAAGTTTTGCTTGTTTACCTGATAATGTACAGACTGGAGAAATACTGCAAATAATCCCTTAAAAGGCTGGCAAGAGACAACAAAGTGTCTCTAATATGGGTGCTGGCACATGATGGGATTGCAGGAAATGAAATGGCGGATCGGTTAGCTAAAGGAACTGTTTTGTGGAATCACAAAAGATTGCATAAGAGGGAACTGGCTAGATAGGGAACACCAACTCAAATGGAGATTGACAATATACAAAAAGTTTACTGAACAAGGTAGACAAGGAACTCTTAAACAGGCTACTGAAACTGGGTAAGAGACATTTGAAGACAGTTACCGACCTGGTGACTAGACACTTCACCTTAAGGAAACATCTGCATAAAATGGTGAATTAGTGAACCTATGTGCAGAAAATGCGAACTTGATGATGAAACACCTACTCTGCTTCTTGCACATTTTGCCGTTTTTTCTAATTTTTATGTTACCTATTCATGATATTCTTCCTATTTCTATTATTAAACAATTTTGTAATAAAATTTTGGATCAATAGAATATCAATGGTTTGTTTATTAATGGTTTCTTTGGAAAATTTAACTATTGGGAACTCCTTAATCTGCGTTTTTATAATAAACAATTCATTCATTTCAATGAACAAATCAAAGACAAGTTTTAAAACAGGAAATATAAAAAAGCACATAGTTGTAGCTATTAATGATAAGATTTTCAAGTTTTTAACTATTAATTAATATTTATTTATATTGTGCAAATATATTTGTGATTAGATCACTTTGTATAATAAATAATAACTTAAGAATTATGGCGTTGAAGGCATTTTGCCTATGTGCTAATATTTCTGCATTTTTCTATAAAATTATTTGCCGCCTTTTTGTTGCTTTTAAATCCGAGCTTTATTAATGACACATTTTTAAGGTAAAATATTGATTTTTTCTGAAAATAGATTCCGCCAGTCGATTTTAATTCCAAAAAACCCCTTTTGAGAAAAATTTTCACTGTTTTTCCAAATAAAATTTTGTTGTAAATTTCTTCTGGAAAATTCCCGATTTTATCAGTCAACATACCCTTTAATGCAAGTACATTATATCGTCACCGAACACAGGGGTTTTAAATATAGACCATTGGGAACGAAATTTTATCTATATTAAAGGATTGCTAAAAATAATTGTTCAAAATAGAAATATGATTTAGAATTAAAAGTGTTTAATAACATGTGGTAAATAGAAAAAAACTATGTGTATAAATTTCGTACGTTACATCTGTTGCAATACGGATCATAAAAAAATTTATTTCTTTTTGGTTTTTATTTCAACTTAAAAATTCGAACTATTTGTAACACATATGGTTAACATTTACTAGACTGGTTAAACAAATATGTGCAGCTTTCAGTTCAACTCTAAATAGTGACATAGCAGTTTACACAATTTAAAAATTATCAAGAATATTACAAATTTTAAGAAAAAATAAAAATGTAGAAATACCTACAATTCAAACAAACAATTATTAAAAAATAAATAATTGTTCTATAGCAGATAGAACTAAAAAGTGAAAAAACATTTTAGATTTATAACAAAAATAATAACTACTTTTCTTTATATGATAGAATGTGGATTTTAGAATATTTTCACTACTTTTACATTGATGATTCATAAAACGGAAACTTTTTTGATAATAATGAACCCATGCAAAATTAAGGGGGACTCCTGGTAGAATGACACTTCTTTTAATGGTCTTATTGATGTTAGGGAGTTGTAAATAAGAATTTGATTTAAATTTTCCATTAGATATAGGATGTTCAATTCAAGTGTTTCGTAAAAAGTACAGTAATTGATACAAAAGAGAAAAAAATTTTTCGATTTAAAAATCCAATTGGCGAAGAAAATGTTTTGACATTCTCTACAAGTGAACCAAATTTCTGAAGTAGATATTTATGTTTTTCAAGATATATATTTATTTTTTGCTATTGTGTGTTAGTTTTTTGGAGTTGCCATATTAACTTATCTCAAGAAAACAATAAACTCCTCATTAAAATATGGAATAAAATATGTTATTAAATTACAGTATTCGTTGTTTTCATATTGTCTTCATTATATTGCGCGGAGTATTTAGCGTCTGTAAAATAATTGTAAACAACTAACATAAAAAAATATTCCGATTGTATCTATCGTGGAAACACTCCAGTGAGTTAACGTTATGGTTTTAAGAATGAATGAAATTTTAATTGAGTATAAAACAAGTGTTTTTAATTCATTTAAATTTCAAGGTTAAAGAGTTGATTGTATCAAAGTACAAAAAAAAATCGAAGTGATGCGGAGCTTAATGTTTTATAATAGTTGTAAATATTATATTAGTCATTGAAGTCGTTGTTTTCTTTTATTTGAAATAATCGGTTTTATACCATAAATAAATAAACAATGATACGGTCCATATGACTTTATCTAAATCAGATGATCTTTACAATGTATATATATTTTATTTTACTATTTATACTTATACTTTTTATATATACTGTCAACTTAAGCATATGGGAAATTTATTATCAACTTTAAGGAAAAAAGTTATTCTTCATAAAAAATTGCATGGTCTTAAACCTAAAAACCACCAGCAGGTATCGAAATATCCTAGTTATATACGAGGTATAACAGAAAATATGAATTTTACCTAATGGTAAAATACTTTTATTTTGTGAAGTCTTTGGTGATCAAAAGTTTGACAATCTTCAAGATTTCCAGCTTCTGCGCTGCAGCATTTTGATAAGATACACACAAAACAAAATAATTTATTTTAGAAATTATTATTAACCCAGTTAAAGAACGTTTCACAATATTTCGTTGACTCGGCATCTGGCCTTGAGGTTTTAACAATGAAAGTTTAAAAATCCCTCATTGTACAGTAAACAGATCCGTAGTCGGTAAAATTTAGATACTAAAACATAAATTCAATTTATTTTATGAAAAAGTCACTGAATTTTTAAGCAAATTTAACTTTTATTTATTAATTCAAATTGAACAAATTAACTTGTTGAAGCATACAGGGTGACCCACCGTATACGTTTTGATTTATTTCATCTAATTGGCAGATGTTATCAAAAAATGTTTCAAATAAAAAAGATCTAGTTTAATAATGGCCACATTTTAAAAACATTTTGTACTATTCATGGGTATCTACATATATATGGATTATATTATTTTGCATTTGGTCAACACATTTGGTTTTATTAGCGTCACTTCGTATTTTTCGTTAATGTATTGGCTTATTAATAATATCTTTTACTGTGGATATTGGGGTTTTGGTCAACTTACATTTTTCTTTTGCTGCATCGGTTATGCTATAACCTCGATGTTTCAATGATTCAAACACATTTTTGACAATTCGCTTCGCATCCGGCGATAAATGCACTTTTTGCCCTAGACACAAGATTACTTTCGAAGTGAAATGTTTATTACAAACTAAAATTCTGAGACATTATTAAAAATAATTATCCCGAAATCCCCACTTTCTATTTTATCTATAAATATTTTAATCCCATTATATGTAAATATAAAAAGCAATGAAAGCTCTTTATATTTATTTACACAATAATATTAAAATATTTATAGATAAGGTGGTCAACCATTTATCGTGAAAAATACTTTCAACTTGAAATATAAAAATTCGGAAATATATCTTCCGAAACACAAATAAATAATAGAATAATTAATAAATAAATTTAAAAATTAGTCTCAAATATTATTTTACCAGCCAAATATTTCAGTTGTAAAATAATCATACTATTAGGCATTATCTTTTCGCTTTTCGATGAAACGAGTACGATACTGTGCTATTGTTATCGGAATAACGACTACCTGATGTGGGTTTTGGTCTTAAATCAATTATATTGGCATAAGTCAAAATGAAATATGTTGGAACTAAGTATACCTATAGTGCTATAGATAGATATTCTAAGATTTTTTGGTCAGATGTATTTTTTTCATGAAAATTTTATATTTGCTCAAAAATATAAGTATTTAATTCTTGGGAAAACATATTTTCTTATATGGATGTGAAATATCGATACCTGTTGGTTGCAATTCTGGATGAAGCGATGGTCTAAGACAATGCAAAAAAGTTACCCATACGCTGCGATCTTAAGTGGACATACTGGACATCTTTTTGGGATTCCACAAATTGGTACTGGTCCGATAAAAGAAGTACAAGCTCCTTTACGCCCTGGCACCCGCAAAAAAGTTACATTGTTTGCAGTTCCAGACTGTTTTAGACTCAATAAATGTAGAGTTCAGAGCCTTTAAAGCAGCGTGGCTATCAGACCCAATAAATATTCTGGCTGAGTGAGTTGAGGCCCTCTGGAGTATAATGTTGTATTTATAGTGGATCCAAAGTCAGTGTAACGACAATAAAATAAAGGAATGTTGTCAGATATATTTTCTAGAATTGTTAGGCTCACTATACAAATGTTCTCCTTACTTCAGTAAACTGTTAGTTCGTGATGTTCTTAGAAAGATAGTTTGGAAATATTTAAAATATAATTAATATAAATTTATTAGTAGGCAATAAAATAAGTCGCTTAAAATTGCTGGAAAAAGAATAATTAATCGAAAACAACTTTATGTATGTTACTATATTTAAGAAAATTTTGAATAGCTGGCAACGTAGCAACCTTGCGATTAAAAGCTAATTCCTCCAGTCCAGTATTTGGCATAATATAACGAAGTAACCGGACAGCTTTAAATCGGCCAACTGGGGCATAAACATCTGGCCTGACCAGGGTTAGAACATCCAAGGGTGTGCGTGAATTGTGTTGTAGAGAAATATTCACAATATTTATAAAAAAATTGTACGCACGCCTTTCGGGATTAAAAATATGGGTCATTACATTAAGCCTAGAAGAACTATAACCCCTATTCCTTTTCATTTGTTTGTTTTCGACCCAGTATAGTAACTGGGGGCCCTCTCACGTAATTGGAGCGATTTCGTTTTGTGTTAACTCATGCTCGTTGATAACAACATCTAACTTGAGTTCGAAATCCTGTTTCGCAATCATAAAGTCCGTGGGCATCTTCATAGATTGGGTTGCTCTCTCAAGATGCCCCATTTGATCGCCGGGTTTCAAAGAGAGCCTGTAGGCATTTTCCAGAGCGATCCTCCCTACAAGTAGGTAAGTATAGTGGAGGAAAGTCTATCATTACCTCTAAGGCTGCGCTGGAGCACGATCTCATTGTACCCGTCACGTCACGTCAGGCGAGTCGTTACACTTTTTTCACTCTGTTTTTGCCCTTTGCTGAGTTGTTTGGTTCCACCCAACCCACGCAGTATAGGTAATCAATATTTAGTAATAATGTTAAATTTATAAGAAGGGTTATGTTATTTTTGGAAAATACATCCATGAGTTTCATGCGACTTCGATGACAAGCAAAAAATATATGATTAAAATCATCGACAGATTCGTTATCACAATACATGAACATGTACTGGTATCGACAACACCAATTCTGTGGCGATTACTTGAACTAAATAATTTGACGGTAAAAATTGATGCCACTTTCACTGCCAAATATAATATAATATAATAAAAATAAAATATAGTATAATATACATTATATTTTACAGGATTACTTATAATCTTAATTAAGTTGTACAGAAGTGGCAACATCTCCTTGTTTACTACAACATTCATTAACAAATGTTTTTTCATTATTTAAAAATAGAAAATTAAATGTAAAACAAGTATATCGTGTGTACTGTAGTAAGTAATTGTTTTTCATTATAATAACTATAAAGAAAGAATTTATTCGATTCACGTAATAGGCCTTGAATTTACAACCTGTCCTTACGCTAGAAAAAATAGGTGACCATCATAAACAGAAAGTTTATCCAATACGGTAAGGTCTTTTTTCATAGCATGAAATTATTTAAGAAAATTTCATTCAAACGAGTAGCAGTATCATTTGTAAACATTATGAAAAACGTTGTATCATAGATGTTTCAATTAAGGAGAGTACCATAGATGGGTTGCTTAGTGGATGCTGTACTGTATTTCAGATAGATAGTACCAACGATCCGTACCAACAAATAACTCTTCGAGTCTGTTTACTAATAGCGACCAGCCCCGCCAATACTTCGCTTGGTGACGCCCACTTCGCATGGAGCAGGTGAAAATTTTATTACTTTTAGCATTTTTAAACCCGACGTAACTTTTAAACGAAAAGTCTGATTCGAATGATTGAAAGAGGAATTATATATAAATACATTATACAGATACATTCAAACACAAACGGAACATAGGGATTTTAAGCATTGTATCAGAACTGCTACAGAAATTCCCACCACTCCGTATTCTCAACTGTGGGCGGTCCTTAATTAGCGTCAAACAGTCAGTAAACAGCAGTCGATAGGTGATAGTGTTCAAGCCCATAACTTTGTTTCAATTTAAAGAATCCTATTTTGTTTTATTTACGAATTTACTTTTATTTTGAAGGCCGTTATTGCCAAAAGAAATCAAAACATATTATCTTAACTCGAAACATTAATTTTTAAAGAGACTTTAACAATTAATTTTCGATTTTAACCACATAAAACGTAAGTATATTGTTTCAATATGTAGCGACGTTTACTACCCCCATCCAATAATTATTCAATACTAAATCGCAGTTAGCACACATCACACATAACTAACAAATTTTGGAAGGAGAAGGGGCGGGGTTTCTTACAATGGTTCTGAATCCAGCTGTCCAGATCAATACTTGATATTCATTGAAGTGAACTTATAGAAATGTTTTGTTGATGGACTATTTAGATCGGACAATACATTAAATCCCTATGTTCCGTTTGTTTTTGAATGTATCTGTACATATATACAGAAGCTAAAGCACGTGTTCGTCTCCCTTGTCGACTTTTTCCTTTGATCGGCATACGACTTTAAATTATACACTGACTGTCAAAAAAATCCTGCCGCCAAAAATTTTTCAAATTTTCCAAAGTTGTCTCTTGAACTACTTTTGATGATTTTTTTGTTAATTGAGTCAATTTTTTAGTAGCAATACTGAGGTTGAAATTTTTATGTAGAGTTCAATTTGAAAATATAGGAGGTGTATAATTGTGAAGATGTTTTTTTGAAAGATCATACAGAAATTTAATGAAAAATTATTTTTTTTCTAAAATTAACAATAAAAATTTCAACCTAATTAGACACACTGTATTCATGATGAAATGGGAAAAATGGAAATGGAATTTTTGTGGATTAATAACCCATTTTCTACCCAGAAATATTCGAAAAAAACCGGAATTACATGTTAAAACTTCTATTCAATACTCTTTGATTAAAAAAAAATGTTTTAAATAAAGTAATGCCAAAGCCAATGTAATTCGTTTAGTCACTATAGTCTTATTCCAGGCCTGTATTAATTTACCTACCGTTGCAGGTTGCTCCTTCTTCAACACCTCTTTAACAGTGACCAGTGCATCCCTAGATTTAAAGCCGAGATAAAAATCCGAACTGAATGTGAATTATACAGGATTCGTAGTTTTTATGGCACACCTGGCCTATACACCATTAACGTTTATGTTTTTTCGAAATCTAAAAGGTCCATTCATTTTTAAACATAAATCTTCGCGAAGCGAGATTGTGAGAAACACGTCTGGCTTACAAATTTCGAGAATTCAATGTTTTTAATAAACTAAATATCAGTTTCGAATTTTTCTGTTAAACTTTACATAGATGTACAATAAAACATTCATGTTATTCTAAGTAACAAGATCATATATAACTAAACATTTAAATAAAAAAAAATGTTACATCATCTGTAAAACATAACAACTCGTTTCACACAATTAACTTTGTGAATCGAAGATGCATTTTTTCTAAGTTGGTATGTGTATGAATTTACATTAGTCTGATAAATCAAGGTCGAACATTGTTTTACTATGGGTACATTTCATTTCCTGTTTCATCCAAAACCAACGATATGTTTAAAGAAATAGTGCTATTTGCGTACGTGCTATTCGCGTACAAGGATTATTTAGTGCTATCTGCGTACAAGGGTCGGCGGTTTGACACCAGGTAGCAAAAGAAATTTCGGCAGAGTGCCATTTGGGTACACCTATTTAAATAGACCTTTTTATGTGCTATATAGCATGTTGTGTTCATGACGCGATTATTTATCTATATTTGGGGTAAAGTGTAAAAATGTTATTATTTTGTTAGTATACTGTACTTCAAGAAGATCTTGAAGGTCTTGTTATTAATATTTACGACGTGTTTGTTTGAAACCATGCTTACTGGGTTCTCCTTGGCTGTATGTACTAGGAAACCTGGTCTAGCTATCCATCTTCTATGTCGTCTAATAGCAGATACGCCAAAGCAGAGTTTCACTTCTTCATTGTTTTTGTAATCTTCAACGAGGCCGAAATCTTGAACTTCACGCCACAGACACTGAGTGTAAAAGGCGAAATTACACGGTTCACTTTTGTCTTTAAATTTGGATGAAGCAACCAAATTGTTCCATGTAAACATAAAAGTGAATCATTCAATGGCGTTGAAAGAATTGAACACGCTCAATATTTTCACTTTTAGCGTTCAATCTTCAACGCGGTTGAACGAGAAATGAATGCGCAAACGCAATAATTGAACGATTCACTTTTACAGTCAGTCGTGCGCGGTGTTAACGGTGTTAACTATTGTAAGAAGTTCATCAAATTTTGCTTCATTCATGCGAAGATGATTGAGGTATGCATCTGGATCCTCTTCTGCCAATTCTCTCAATAGACGGTTTGAAGCTCCTAAGGCTTGTCTTCTTAATACCCATGATCGCACCCACCAACGACGGCGTTTCCTTAGCTTCTTTTTCGAGAATTCTTTTATTAAATTATCACCTATTAATGCAACTCCTAAACGCACGACCTCATTCGACGACATCTTTCGAAGAATATGTGTTGAACAGATACCGTGTAAACAGCATTCCTTTCATTTCTGCTCCATTCAACCAAAGTGATTCAATTTCGCCTTAATGAAAATGGCATCCGTTGATTTTTGTGGCTGGAAATATTGCCAGAATAACAGCGGTTTCAAAATCTATAGTAACCGATATTGGATTACAGTTACTCCTGTTTTTTCTTTCTTTACTCGATGTTGTCGATACCGATATCGTTCAAGGACAGCTGAAGGCTCTCCTCTACTTGTTTGAATAATTTCCATTGAGAAAATATTACTGTAGAAGCGAACCTATAGGTTTAAATGATAATCACAGATTACTACAATCCTTGGAGGCTATACTCAAAGTAATGATAGATATTATCCAAAGCAGTCCTTTTATATTTTTCACCATTAGGTCAATTATAGATGGCACTATGCCGAAATTTCTTTTGCTACCTGGTATCACATCGCCGACCCTTTTACGCAGATAGCACTAAATAATCCTTGTGCGCAAATAGCACGTACGCGTATGTACGACACCATTTTTATAGTGGTTGTTCCGAAGTGTATGTCAAAGTTTTTTGTTATATTTTTCTATTTTTTTATTATTTTGCTAGGCGAAAAACAGTTGTGAGTCACACATGAAGGAAATGCTTTAGCAGCCATCAACTATCACCTGAAAGTGTCATTTTCGGTCCCTATATATAGTATTTAGTTTACCAGACAAAATAAGAAAGGAAACTTTTAGACAACAGCTACATATCAACGATAAACAAAACCGGATTGAAGAGGGACAATTAAGATGACTAGAGCATATTTGTCGTATGAAAGATAGTAGACTTACCAAGAAAATATTTGAAGCAAAAGTACATTATGGAGGCCAAAAAAGACGTGGTATGAGGGAGTAGAAAAGGCGGTATGTACTAAAGCAGAAACTAAAGTTTGAAATAAGTGAAAAAAGTTGTACAAGAATTTAAGCTAACGAAGCAGTCTTCTTGTTGTGGATACCGAGCCATGCTGGTGAACAAGAGAATGAAATAGCAGATAAGCTAGCCAGGAAGGCAGCGGTATTCCCTTTGTAGCACCCGAAACGTGTAGCCCTAATGTCTTCAGGGCGGAGCTAAAAAATATATCCTCTTCATTTCGTTTACGTTCTTTCAAATTAAAACAAGCTATCCATCACAGGCTAGTATGAAGGTCATCCAAAATCGGTTGCTTGGCCACACATCCGCCTATTTGATCGACCAAAACGTCGTTTAATCAACCGCTATACAGTCCTGATTTGGTTCCAAACGACTTCCCGCCCAACAAAAATAAACTGCAAAGTCAATGTTCATTGTTTTTTAGATGCATTCAGAATGGTTGGTTTTAATGCATTGGAGCCGCTAGAACAACCGATCTTATCCCATTATATTTATTTTATTAGGGTTATTTAAAATTTAAAGTCTACACAAACAGACCTGTGCTACAAAATGTGTCTCTTCATCAATTAGTTTGTAAATAATAAATTGTCATAAACAACTTCTCATACATTTTTAAAATCGGCTCCGCAAATTGAAAAAGTGGTATATTGGCCTTAAAAAAACATCACTCCAAAATTATTCATCCTGTATGATGATTATTCTTTTAAAAAACAGTAAATTAGAATCAAAAATCCACCTGTTTCACCAGATTTTTTCATGTTACTGTTTTTTTAGTTAATAATAAATGTGTGCGTTTCTTTCTGGACGCACTGTATAGCAACCGACAAACCACTGACAGGATGTATTAACAAAAAAAAATAACTTAAAATGATACCTGAAAAAAGGTAATATACGTGAAGAAAGGAAGTGGCAGATGGCTAAAGGGAATATCTGAATGGCAACTGTATTTTTAAGAGCTCCGCGCCGGAAGAAGAGTAACAGATTACAGGAAAGGAATTTACTGCTTTCCAGAATGAATGTGAAAGAAATAAGGAATAAAAGACACCAATTAAATATTGTTTCACCCACGTTCCATTTTCCTGTCGCTCAATTAATTCAAGTATTTAGCCAAATAAAGGCCTCATTGTTTTGTGTCTTCATCATTAATATACTATTGCTTCCGGTGACTTCTATATAACAATTGACAGTAATATATAATGCAAAACAGGTCGTTTTTGCTTACCACTTATTTTGATTATTTCATATCTGTGAATAGATATCATAAATTTTATAAATTATCTATCGTAGATGATATAGCGTTTCGAATACATCCGCTCGTCTTCGAAGAAAACATGATAAAAGTTTGTATAAACTGCAGGCATAATGCAAATATAAGCTTTTTATAAACTTCCTAGGTATTTTAGAAAAAGCCAACAAATCGTTATAACTACGCAAATTGATAAAATACCGGCAAAACAATAACAGAAGAATTATAATCACGTTGTGACTGATTATTTTTAGGCATTTTACAATTTGCCAAAAGCAGTGCCGCCAAAACGTGAATATAAAATGTAGCTGTAAGGTTATAAGTAAACAAAACAATAAAATTACAAAGAAATGCACTTGCTTTAAAAATATGCCCTTACAAATTTTTATTTTCAAAGGATTTTTGTTTAATACCGGGTGTCCCAGAAATTATTGACCGATTTTCACCGCAAGATACAAACGATACAGACAGAGGTGATGTTTTAACTGAACAATTTCTTTTGACGCAGATTTATTTCACAATAAATATTTATTTAGTTACGTCCTTTTTGAAATGAAAACGATTTTTCTAACACCCTATATGTTTTAATTTTATCTGAAAAAAACGTATAATTTGCTGTAGTTTGGTAGAAATGTCTGATTTTTAGAAGCTGTTATAGTCTATTTCAGAAAGGTATAGAGTAATAAAATGGGGAATTCCGTCCAGTTCGGCTCAATTTCGGTGACGGCCATAGGCGTAGGTCTTGAAATAGAATTGTTTGTAATATTAAAATTTCAAGTAATTGCGTAAGAGAATAAGGAAAAGTATGTTTTCTGGCCTGAAGTGTCAATATCGAAATATTGTGAAGGGATTACTTAGGTAGTAGATTATACACTTACGTTTTGCGTTTAACAGGTCAAGAGGAGATGACAGTTCCTCAGATGACGAAGAATATTATGATTTTTTATAATTGAATTGCTGTATAATGTATTTTTTGTATAATGTTCAATAAAAAATAAGTGTACCTAATACTATGTATATAATGCCTAATTTTTATTCTGTTAAAATAAAATTCTTTCCTTTTTACGAGTATCCTACCGGCACGCCTGTGGCACACTATTTTCAGTGTTTGTGAATGGATAACAATAGGCTAAACCCATATATTGACCCCAACCCGGGTGGTACTACCTGTACTTGATAAAAAGAAAGAATTTTACAATGAAATCAATGCCAAACTATGAAAGTGGCTTAAATATTCGTTGGGTCACTCTGTGCTCCCTTTGCATACCTAATGAGGTTTTATTACCCTATACCTTTCTGAAATAAACTATAACTAACATTTTATACAAGATGTTTCTAATCAGACATTTGGTGATTTACATCCTCAATTAGCTTAAATAATTAAGATCTTTATATACCAAACACAGCAAAAAGAACATAAAGTAAAGCAAAATACAAAAGTCCAAATTGTTCATACGTAAGCCGTTTCACTAAAACCAAATAACTCGCTCATTTTTCGAAGAAACTACAACAAATTATAAATTTTTAGAAGGAATAGTCCAGTAAATGAAGGATGAAAAGTAGGCAAAGTGTACAAAAATCCTGCCGGTCCATAAATTTTTCGGGAAGGGTAGGGTTTGACTAGTAATTGAATATCCAGAAATTTCACACACCTCATCGCCATTTGGGGGGGGGGGGTATCTCCGGCCCCAAAGTTCCATAAATTGGTTTTCCGCCAATATCTTCTAAAATATGGCATTTAGAGAATAAAGAAAAAATGAAGAGTAGTTCATTATCTGCGAAATTCGCAGCATTAATATTTTTCGTAAAAATCCATAATTTTGAGGTTTCACGGATTTCTGAAAAACCACTAAACTCGAGAAAAAAAATGAGGGCACAACCAAAAAGGAGAAATTCCCAGCTTTAAAATGACTTATCTTGGAAGACAATCCGATAATGTACAAACTTTTAGACAGTGATTGTTCGCAAAATATTCCCAACCTCGAAAAACAGCAAAAATTTGAAATGAAAACACCACCTGAAAAATCAAGGGGCAAGAAAGATGGCCAATAAAAATTTCTGAGATCAATAAAGACCTTTAAAGAACCCGTAATAACAAAAAATCGAAAGTAAATGTCTATTATTAAGAAAAATAAGAGTAATTTCCCGACACTCGAAAAAAAAGTTATTACAAAATCTTTGACACATTTTATAAATATGGTGGTCATATAAAAATGGGCCTTGAATAATCGGATATGATAGCTATGGATTTCCCCTTTCATCTGAATTTTGAATAATAATAATTTTGAGATATTGAATAATTTGTTCGCCCGGTCATGAGTAAGTGCTCTTTCGACTCCGGGGTCGCTATTCTTGAATTTGTGGGAATAGAAATTCAGATGGGATATGATCGAAAGTGGGCGAGGTTCCCTCAAATTTTAAAATGCCGTATTCTTGAAAAAATTTTATCGAAAAATGAGGGAAGTTATTACCTACTCCCTGTGGGAATTTTATTCTATTGGTCATGACTGAGAGAAAAAGCTAAAATAATGTGAAAATATTTAGATTTAACCTCAAAACTTATCGTTGGCTTGTTTTTTGTCAATCATAAGGATATTTTAATCTTGGTTTTTGTAGACTTGTTTCAGTGTTTTTCGGTAAATTAGTGCAATATGGATTAATTCAACCAACTTTTGCATTGGCATGATGCCATGATTGATGATTTTGAGGAGGCTTGGGAAGAGATGAATATTGGAAGAGATCCATAGTTCTTCCATAGACAAATCCGTTAAAACATTCTCCCCATGTACATTTCGGGTTTCTCTTTGAGAAACCCTATCATAATATTTTTTTGTTCACTAGTTACTTTTTTTTCTACTACTCACTTTTTAATGGACACAGTGGACAAACGACAAAACTAACTCGCCTCCATGGTCAAAACCAAAATCTCAACTAAAAATGCTGCGAAGCAAAAAAGGTTAGGTTGAAGTTGAAAACATCTTCTTATTTGGTTAAAATTCATTGCAAAAACAGCACAGTTTACTTATACTGTCAAAATTATGTACGTTTTGATTGGTAGAACATATTTGAGAACTTAGTCAACACTGTTTCCTTTTTCCGTCACTCATTTCTATTCCCTGATTTCAAGAATACTGCTTTTTGAAATCGAGTGAAATTTTGTCAACATTTCCCTGGGGAGTAAAAATTTCAGGGAATTTCAAGAATAGCGGCACGGAGCGGAAGCTCAACATAAGGATCCCGCTTGAGGGCCATTATCTCGGAAACTATCGAGTTTTCGGCAAAAATCATAAGGACCATTTTTGTAGATAATGACTTGATCTTCATTTTCCCCCTATATAAATCTCTAAATGCCATATTTTAGGAGATATTAGCGGGAAACCAATTTTTGAAACTTTGAGGCCGGGAATACCCCCCCAAAACGGCGATTAGGGGTGTGAAATTTCTGGATGTTCAATTACTAGTCAAACCCTACCCTTCACAGAAAATTCATGGACCGGCAAGTATAATTGCTTCTGGGACCCTTTATTTACTGGACTAGAAGCGTATTTCACAATAAATTGATACATGTAAAGGGAACTTCGTAGAAAAAAAAACGAATATTGTTCGTTTTAATAAGACGTTTTTTTATAACACCCTATATTTATTGTAAAAAAAAATTGTTCAATAGAAACTCGAATAAAATCCGCAATCTCTGGTGAGTTTGGAGATATTTGCAGTGAAAATGTCACTTCTGGGATACCCCGTATTTAAAATTAGGTAGTTAAGTATTTTTTATATCATGTTATGCAAATAAAAAGATCTATTACATCCACTAACCTGTAGGTATTATACCTTAATAGTATTTTTGATTTCATTTTCACGTTTTGACGCACTGCTTTTGGCAAATGCCTAAAAATAATCAGTCACAACGTGATATTATACATTCTTATGTTCTTGTTTTGCATCAATTGGCGTAGTTATAAAGAAAAAAAATATGCCTATGACATAATACATTTAACCTAAGTGTACTTTCTACTGTTATTCAAATAACAAAATATTATTAATTTAAAAAAAAATGAATTATGCAAGAAATGATATTTTTTCCGCCCCAAAAATTTCTCCTTGAGAGATACATTTTTCAAAATATAGTAAACGTCAAGATAGGTACTAACCCATAACCCAACTGTAGAACCGTTATATTTTTGTATATAACTTCGGTACGCTTAGATTCGTATTTAAAAACGTGTATTTTTTAACTCAGATATGTAGGCCAAAATGGTTCTACTGCCAGAAGTAAAGGACGTTTTACCCTCCATTTTTTCTTCGTCTTTTGTAAGGTACTAACCTAATTTAAAAATGTATTTATTATTCGTTTTAAAGATCTGAATAGAAGCTTTTATGGCCCATAGGCCTCAAATTCCACTCATGAAAACTCTTAAAAGATTTGTAATTTATGTGCACAAAACGTGATAAGAAAGTAACTATTATTGATAAGACCGAAATTATTATTTATTGATGAAGACGTTATCTAAGAACTATTTGTACAAGTATCCACCATATTAGGAATAAAAGGTGAACCGAAATTTTTTTTCAACTTCCATTTTTAAACATTTCATTTATATTTAAAAAATTTTTATTAGTTACTATATTACTACACAATTTGCAGAAACAACTCTGTAATACTATTAAAAAAATTAATATGAATAATGACGTATTAAATAAAAACCAGCATTTTGTCGGTAATAAATTTAAAAAATATTTTTGGAATCTTACGAATTTGTAAAGAAAAAACCGCGAAAAAGACGAAAATAAAGCGAGGGAAGATTTACGACCACGTGGATGAAGGGACTACAAAAACTTTTATACTTCTTGAATTCAGTATAGATCTTATTAGGGATAAGTTTATAAGAATGAATATTTAAGTAAAAGACCAAAGTTAGTAGTAAAAGATTTTTTAAAACGTAGTAAGTACTTACAACTTACAACCACCGCCCAATAAAAATGTATTTACAGCCTAAAACGTCTGAGTGTAGATAACGAGGTGAGGCTGGCAAAATGTAGATAATAGATTGATTAGATAGATACAAGTAACTACATCCGGTCTCAAATATCCTGGCCAAGAACAAAAAAAAATACTGATAATACTTTTTTTCCGATACAATTTGGTGTTTTAAGTTCTTCTTTCAATAATAGTTTCTTAAATTGGATTCTCATAAAGTGAGAAATCAACTAGTTTTACTATAATTTGTCGTTAGTATGAACGAAATCGAAGTTTATTGAAAGTATTTAGATAATTTCTAATTTAAACGTTTTAGTTAGTTTTGTATATTATTGGGGAATTTTGGCCTGTTGATTGAACGAAAGCGACGACTATGGTTTCCGCCGCGCTTGTTACATATATCGAATATCCCACAAGCTATTAAGTTAAAGACGAGAATATGTTAGTGAATGGAAAATACACCCACACACCTCAATGTCATACAAATACAGGTGGATCTAAAATAAAGGTCGTACACGACACGTTTTCCCAATATGGACCATTGAAAAACTCACTGTATTAAACTGTACACTGCAGAAGAGAACGACTCCCAACTCACTGAACTCTCCTTCAGAAGATAATCCAACATTTTTTCCACAACTGACACACACTAAACTATTTTTTCGAAACTCCGGAGAAGTGCGGCAACGTCGTAATTGAAATAACGGCGAAACGTTCTCACCCTATGACATGTCGGCAAAGACTGAAGCTGCGCGGGTAGGAGTGCAAGGCACGACGATAGTGGCGCGACCGTCGGCCGAATTCAGAACGTAGTCATAGCTTTTTATGAATGGGAGGCCGCCATTATGAATGAAACGGCGTACATTCAAGGAAACTTGCGAAGTATTCGCAACATAGGCGCAGATTACAATTTTTAATGGGTACTCGATGGGGCTGAACGACGATGCATTTTGGTGATTATATTTTAGCTGACTAGATTGTTCGATAACATCGTCTGCCAAACATGTGGCAAATGTTGTGTTTCATAATAATATCACTTCGGCATTGGAAATCGTATAACATTTAACCTCTAATCTGATTAACATAACCTTAAAATAGACTCGTAAATAAGAAATTCAACGCGAGTACATGAATGTAGGTATATGCTACGTTAAAAATATAGCAGAGGCATACTTCAACTAAAATCAAATAAATATAAAATAAAAAAAAATTAATTTAATAGAGGGGCAAAAATTATTGAAAACAAAACAATTACTTAAATATGGGGTAATTATACAGGGTGTTACTATATTCGACCGACAACGCTCTACCCCAGAGACCTCTCCTTATTTGGTAAATTTAGATATAGGAATATTAACTTCTAAAGGGCTTAGTTACCGAAATACAGGGTGTTGAAAGTTTAAAATCAAAATTCAAAATTTGCCATAAATCAAAAACGCCTTGAAATTTTTTTTTCAAATTTGGTGACCAATATATGCTCTTTAATAATGTAATATTTTGACATAAAGTAACTTTTGAGATATTTAACCAATGGCGCGCTATCGGAGTTAGTGGCAACTTTCATCCCCCTTTTTTTTAATTCTTTCTTCATTTTTAGGTAAAAATGAATGGTGTTGTAGAAATTTGCTTCTAAGCAAAAGTCTGCAAGTACTAGTTAGTTAGTTAGTTAGTTAGTTAGTACTAGTTAATTTGTAACTACTCAATATTTCTAAATTCTAATCTAGCAGGCATGTGTCAAATTTTTAATAGTTCGTCAGTTTGACCAGATTCTGGTAGATTAAACAATACAGTTTTAAACTAGTTTTTAAATTAATTTTGTTGTTGCAAAATGAATTTTTCATTTGAAGAATTTACCGATATGTTAATAATCTACGGGGAAGCTCAAAAAAATTGTTGAATGGCAACTCGTTTATACCAAGAAAGATTCCGCAATCGTCGAATTCCACATCATTCTACATTTGGAGGTATTGAAAGAAGACTGAAAGAAACTGGAAATTGATCATTAAGAGAAGTAATGCCGGAAGGTCACGAACAACAAGGACTGTGCGTCTGGAAGAGGCAATATTAAATAATGTTTCTTAAGTACTCGAACTCTAGAACGTGCATTAAGAGTGGAAAATTGTACTGTATGGAAAGTTTTAAAAGAACAAATGTTGCATCCTTACAAATTCACCAGGGTTCAAGCATTAGAACCTAGAGATTTTCCGGTACGTATGGAATTTTCAAATTGGTATGTCCAAAAGTGTAATGAAAATCGAAATTTCCCAAAATATGTGTTGTATACAGAAGGAATTTTTAATTTCAGAAACAGTCACGTTTGGGATGAAGAAAATCCGCACTCTGTTCGTGAACATGGATTTCTACATAAATTTTCAGCGAATGTGTGGGTGGGTATGGTTGGGGATTGTTTAATCGGGCCTTATCTTTTGCCAAATAAATTAAATGGAGATATTTATACGCGGTTTCTGGAAGAAGTGTTAGATGAATTATTGGAAAATGTACCGTTAAATATTAGACAACACATGTGGTTTCAGCACGATGTTCATTTTGCTAGAAATTTCTTAAACAGACGTTTTAGGGAAAAATGGATTGACCGAGGCGGTCCCCAAATTTGTCCTCCAAGATCACCCGACTTAAACCCGATCGATTTTTTTATCTGGGGCTACATGAAGTCCTTAGTGTACGAAACCATCGCCGAAACTGAAGCTAGAATTCAAGCTGCGGCAGAACTCATTCAGTCCAATCCGGAGTTATTCTCAAATACACGTTTTTCAATAAGAAAACGTTATAGAACGTGCTTCCAAGTAAACTATTGTAGTTTTGTAATTATTGTTGTAATACGTTTGTTTAATTTTAATTTTGATAGTTTTTGCGTTATTTGATTTTTATTTTTATTAAATTGTAGCAACTGGGCTCAGAAATTAAGCCCATAAATAGCATGTATTCCTTTTTCAATTGTTTACGCTCAGTCATTATTCGGAATCAAATCAATAGTATGGTTTAAAGCAAATACTTACTTGTTTAGGAAAACTCCGACGGGCAAATTACATTAATGACCCATATTTTTTTAATCCCTCTGATGGCAAGTGCCGTCCAATGGCGTGCATATAAATTTTTTATAAATTCGAATATTGTGAAATAATGTTTTTCATTCAAATTAATATAGTAGATTAAAATTAACCTGCATAAAAAACTCATAAAATTTGTAATATAATTTTCTGTAAATAATCATTTAGCCAGACAATATGAAAATATTGTCTGCCCAGCAAGAACAACGGGGAGGTATGAGATATTCTTACCAGGAAAGAGGATTGGGTAGGGCATGTTAGTAGGAATATGAAGTTAGTTTTTTTTGTTTTAATCTTTTTGTTATTTTTTTTTGCTTTTTTATTTTTTTTGCTTTTTTATTGGCTTTGGAAAATAGGCACGGTATCTATTATAGATACGTTGAGAAACAAAAAACGCGTTTTAAATATAAGAAAAGGAAAATTTATTTAAAGAAATGAAATTACTGGAATTGTCAGAATATTCCGAAGTAGAACCGTTTTCAAGTTGGATAACTACTGATGCTATAGGCAGTAAAACAGTATATCATCTTGAACTGTCGTTTCAAATGGTCTCCAAAATGCCATTCTAATTAATTACTAATAAATTATATTTGTAAAACTTACCCTAACGTCTACGATCAAATAAGTATTATATTAATAGCAATTCACTCACGCCACTTAATCAACTAACCTTACTAAACCAACAAATAATATATATTATATTACCTATTAATACTTTTCTACTCTAGGTTAAGTACACTTTTCATTAACAAACTCATTCAAGTATATTGATAATATTTCTCTACAACACACGCACACCCCTGGATATTCTAGTCCAGATCAGGCCAAATGTCCCAGTTGGCCGAGTTAAAACTGTCCGGTTACTTCGTTATATTATGCCAAATACTGGACTGGATGTATAAGCTTTTGAATGCGAGGCTGCTATGTTGCCAGCTATTCAAAATTTTCTTAAATATAGTAACATACATAAATGTTTTTAATTATTTATTCTTTTTCCGGCTATTTTAAGCTTACTAAAAAATTTATATTATGTATATTTTTAAAAATATTTCCAAACTAGCTTTCTTCTAAGAACATCAGAAACTAACAGTTTACTGAAGTAAGGAGAACATTTGTATAGTGAGCCTAGCAATTCTAGAAAATATATCTGACAACATTGCTTTATTTTATTGTCGTTACACTGAGTTTCGATCCACTATACAAATCATAATTTGTAAATTATTATCTTACCTACTTGCAGACTTTTGTTCAGAAGCCAATTTCTACAAAACCGTTCATTTTAGCTCCATAAAAGGTTATTCCTTTTTAACTAAAAATGAACAAAGAATTTAAAAAAATATATATATTTGTTCCAGTGACGTAAAAAATAAGGGGATAAAAGTTGCCACTAACCCCGATAGCGCGCCACTGGTTAAATTTCTCAAAAGATACCTTATGTCAAAATATTACATTCTTAAAGAGCATTTGGTCACCAAATTTGAAAAAAAAATTTCAAGGCGTTTTTGATTTATGGCAAATTTTGAATTTTGATTTCAAACTTTCAACACCCTGATGTATTTCAGTAACTAAGTAAGGGTTTAATGTTCCTATATCCAAATTCATCAATTAACGAGAGCTTTCTGGGGTAGAGCGTTGTCGGTCGAATATAGTAACACCCTGTATAGAAGCAGAAATGCATGAAATGAAACCCCATCAAAATAATAAAAAAACTTACCTTAACAAATATGTTTGGTTAGGTTACTTATGATTGTCAGTTTTTAAATTTTCATGGCGTTTGCCATAATTTTTATGGCGTTTAAGGTAGTTCCCCACCATAATATTATTGAGTAATAAAAAGAGTTAGAAAAAAATTCCAATTATTTTCAGCTCATCACCTATACTGTGATATCTGCATTATCTGTTAGGGTAAATGTTTCTATTATTTTTATGTGGTTTTATGGGTCCCCCACCCTAATATTACCAATGAATATACACGCTTATAGAAGGGCAGGTCTTATGGGACGTCAGTTGAGGGGCTGACTAACAGATCCTTTAGATTTAGCCAGCCACCGGTTGGCACCACCGTCGCTGACTAACAAACTCAAAATCCGAGTTGAGGGCTTGTTCGCTGGCTGATCCCACGTGCTCCGCCATATTTTCAGCCACGTGCTTTCTCTGCACTCCCCCGAATAAAAATCGTCATCCCACGGTTAGTTCGAAACCTCTCGGTCTTACACATTAGCCTGCCCTTCTATAAGCGTCTATATTCGTTGATATTACATACGATCGTTTCCTTCTGCTTTTCGTTAGAATATCCATGTCCATTGTTTGGCGATTTCCTTGATAACCCCGTCGAAGTGCATCATGGAAAAAAATAAATATCTACCAAACTCGACAATAAACTCAGCCTTAAAACAGAGTTTGTCTACCTGTATCTGCAACTTTTGATGGCGAGTTGATGTCCAAGATTACTGAGATACGAACTAACGTAGAAACAACAGAGAACGGTTCAATGAATACAAAGTAATATTTATTTAAATAGTATTTCTGAGCTAACATAATAAACACATCTGCATCAACAATTTTAACGTTCATTTGAAGGAAATACTTGAGAACGAAACGTAATAGACAAAATAAGCAGCCACAGTAACACTAGCAATAAAGAGTAAAGTTCCAGCAGCCCACAGTTCAACAAATAAGTGCACAAATGTTTTAATTAATGAAAGCGGAGGAAGTGTTTATAAGTCAGCTTATTTAGATGTTAGATTTTTGTTAATTAATTACTAACATTATAAAAATAGCGTGTTAAATAAAACATTTGTGCTTTTGACTCTATAAGATTGTTTCAAGTTTAGTTTTACTGAATTAGAAATGTTAAGATCAAAATTACCGATCATAAAACCAAAATAACACCAATAGATATTACTGATTTTTTTTTGATCCAGCATATTTTAAAAAAGAATGTATTCAGCAACGGATATATGGAAGATGATCAACGGTCAGGTCATACTTAGTTCAGATACCTGAAGCTAAACGCATTACGACGGAGAAGTTTTAATTTATGAGAAATGTTTGTAAGCCATTTTGTTTAAATGTTAGGTTTTTTTTAATCATTTGTCAAATTATGATAATAGTTAAGGTAAATGTCCCTCTTCTATCCAGTAGTCTCCTAGTTGTTGTGACCTAGGATTCTGTATCGCTATGCAATCTGCAAGTATGTGGATGGAGGATTCTACTTTCATTCCACAGAATCTAGATCTTTCCAATGGTCAGATATTCTCTTTTAAGCGTTTCAGCCGTTTTATTTGCTAGTTCATATGCTATATAATTTCCAAGTATGAGAGAACATATACCTATGCACATACATACCGATGAAAACCATAACCCTCCCTTTTGATTCGCCGTAGTTCGGTGAAAAATATATTAAAACAGGGAGGTTAGAATTAAAGGTGCTAGGAGGAGAGAAGCCAAACATTCTTACTACTTTCGTTTATAATAACAAAATTAGGTTTATTTAAAACTATTTCGCAATGATTTCAAACCTATTTTAGAGAAGAGGAACTCCCTCGTTTTTATCCACATACCGACCAACCTCGTACTGGTCGCTAAAAACAGTGTATCTTTATATTTTCGAGGGTACTGAACACGAATATTATTGTATTTTCAGAGTTAATAAAGATTGTATTAATGGAAAAATTATTTTAATTTTCGAACGTAAAATGTATTACAAAATATGTGTCACTTTTTCTGACTTACTTTCAAAAACTCTTGTTGCTATAAGAACATAAAATAATCTGAAAACTAAAATCCAAAAAAAATCAAATGAGAATTGCTAAATGTTTGAAGAAAGTCCCAACTTTCCATTCAAACTCACTAGCCTTGGTCATAATGTCCACTACCTGGGCTTCTGTTGAGAAATGTTGAACCTTGAAGCACCTTCTAATACCTTTTCTCTGATGAAAAAATACTTCATTGGTACGATGGTGGTACTCTGGGTTATGACAAAGACGTTTAGTTGCCTGATTGTCTATTAACAGAGTAGGAACTTGTTTTGGATAACCCATCTCTTCATATAGTCTCAACAGCCATATGATTTTTTTAACTGTCTCATTAGCTGCTACTAGCTCTGCCTCAGTTGTTGATGTAGTAGTCAACTGTTGCCTTTGGCTTATCCATGAAACTGCACCTCCTGGATATGTAACTACAACACCTGAAGTGGAACGACCAGTTTTATTGCAGCCTCCAAAATCTGCATCACTGTAGCAATCTAACTTGGTACTTCCATCTGATCTGTAACATATTCCAAAAGTAAGTGTAACTTTTAGGAACCGAAATACCCTTTTTAGTCTTGCTACATCTTCTGTGCTTGAGCAGTCTAGAGTTCTTGACAATACACTAACAGTGTAGGCTAAATCTGGTCTAGGGCCAACCATTAAGTACATCAATGACCCTACAGCTTCTCTGTATGGAAAGTTATGAGTTTGATCACTTCTTTCTTGATCATCTACTCCTAACTTTACCATAGGCGTTGACACTGGTTTGCATTGACTAAAATTAAAACGATCTATTAGCTTTCTTGCATTTTCTATTAGCTTTCTTGCATTTTCATGTTGAGAGATTTCAATAGAACCGTCTTCAAAATGTTCAATTTCAAAACCTAATAAGTATGACGCTGGCTTAACAGTAATTTCAAATTCATTCTTCAGCTCATTCAGGAAGAATTCCGCCTCTTTCGGATCATTAGCCATTACCAACCCATCGTCTACAAACAATGCCACCATTAGTTTTTGATTCTGACAAACTCTTATATACAGACATGGATCAGCTCCACTCGCTTTAAATTCAGCTGCTTTGAGAAAAGTGTTGAACCTTTTATTCCAACATCTTGGATGAGCCTGGCGGAGCCCATATAAACTCCTTAAGAGCTTACAAACTTTCTTGGCCCCATCGGTATAGCCCTCTGGCTGCTCCATTTAAATGTCTTCATCCAGTTCACCATATCAAAAGGCTGTGCACACATCAAACTGTTTAAGGTTCATCTTTTCTGTGGCTGCAATGCTTAACATGGCTCGTATCGTGGTTAGTTTAGCCACTGGGCTGAAAGTCTCATTAAAATCCACTCCATACTTCTGGCTGAAACCTTTTATAACAAGTCTTGCCTTAAACTTGTCTTTTGTACCATCTGGATTTATCTTAACTCTAAATACCCATTTAGATAGTATCACTCTGGATCCTTTAGGTAGACTTGTAAGTTCCCAAGTATGGTTTTCTTTTAAATATTTTATTTCACTGTCCATTGCCTTCTGCCAATGTTCTTTATTCTCTCCACTTAGAGCGTCTTCATAAGTTTCAGGTGTGGTGACTTGAAAAACAGTTTCTCCACCAAACAATACGTAATCTTTTAAGTGTGCCGGTTTGGATAACTTTGAACGGTCTCTTAAACTTATGGAAAACTGTGAGAGTGGATTTTCGCTTGCCTCTGCTTTTGGTTCAGACTCTTCACTGCCAGACACTTCTTCAGATTCTGATTCATCTTCTTGAGAATCGTCCCTCTCATTAGACACGTCTTGATCGGATTGCTTTCCCTCAGTTTGAATCTCTATGTCTTTTAATGGCAACGTCACATATTCGCACCGATTTAACTTTTCTTCAAATATGACATCTCTGCTAAGAATGACTTTATTATTTTCTTTTTCCCATATTCTATAACGCTCATCTCCGTCATAGCCGATTAAGTACCCTTTTATGGATTTTCTGTCCATTTTCTTACGTTTCTGGGCAGGAACGTGGGCGTAGTAGACTGAACCAATAATTCTTAAATGTTTAATCTTTGGTTTCTACCCTGTCCAAAGCTCGTAAGGACTTAAACTATCCACAGATTTAATATTTAATATTTAATATATATAGGGATGTTGTTACAAACTCAGCCCACATTGCCTCTGTTATTTGAATATTTGAAAGTTCTTGCCATTTCAATAGTTCTGCGAAAATCACGTTCACAAATTGAATTTTGCTGGGGTGTGTAGGTGGCTGTTAGTCTCTGTGTAACTCCCTCTGCAAAAGGGCGTTGTTTTCGTTTTAAATGTTTATAACATTTGCGAGTCGAAAATACCGCCGTGTGTCCATCTTTATTGTCCCTCATTTTAACTGCCCATAACTCCTAAACGGTTTGAGATAGAAACATGCGGTTTTCACTACAATGTTTCATTTTAGCACTAGTTTTGTTTAAAAAGGTTAAGTTTTTTTTATTCGTTTTGCCTTCGTCACAATAAAAATGGCGGATGTTTGACAATTTTTTTGTTGAATTTTCTTAATGGAACACCCAGTATATTTTTTTGTATTTTGAAAGAACCGACCTTTACCTATTCTTCAGTGCAAAATTTTTAAAAATCGGCTAACGTGTGACTGAGCAAAGTCAACAAAAAAATTATCAAACATCCGCCATTTTTGTTGTGACGTAGGCAAAACGAATAAAAAAACTTAACTTTTTTAAACAAAACGTACCAAAACGAAACATTTTAGTGAAAACCGCATGTTTGTATCTCAAACCGTTTAGAAGTTATGGGCAGTTAAAATGAGGGAAAATAAAGATAGACACCCGGTATATCTGGTTCATACTACGTAATGTCTTCTACATGATGGCACAGTCCGTTTTCTAATAGGATTTTTGTCATAAAAATTTACTTGTTGCATGGCCTATAAGGTATATTTACGCGAGACGAGCGGCGAGAGCGCTCGTCTTAAAATCGCTCTATCTTTTTTTCTACTGCATATTAATAACTCAAACTTTCCCAAAAACTTCTTCGATTTCTAAATTTTAATACTGCGTATTCAGAAATACACAATGAAAAACTTCCCCTCTCAACTTTTTTAATCGTACGTAAAAAGTAAGAAATTCGAAAAAAAATTTCTTTAATTTAAAATGCTTTGGGGATTTTGGACTAGTTTAATTGTCTTTAGAATTGCCTGGAGAACACGTAATTAAGTTTTCTTGAAAAAATATTAATTATTCGCCGAGAAACCGCGAGTTGATCGTCGAAAATCGTAAAATCGTTTTTTTTTCTAATTTTCGGTTTAAAAGTCAATTTTGACCATGTTCCCCCAATTCTAGAAAAAAATAAATAAATATAAAGTTAGACTGTTCTTAGGGACTAGAACGAGGTTGGTTTTTCATTTTCTAGACGACCTTTTGGGGGTGTCCCGAAGCTCTATTTTATTATTTATTGGACTTAATTTTGTTGTTGGAATAGTATAAACTGTAACTTTTTATTATGTAGCATGTGCTTTTACAATAATTTCTTCACTCTATGTATTCTAACACCGGATATTAAGTTCCACTAATAGGCCGTTCAACCCACGACATATCCGACCTAATGAATGCAGATAAAACATTAAATATCACTGAAGTACTCTAATAATCTAGTCATCTATAGCGTTTATGTTCGTATAAAAAAAATCAACGACCACGTCCATACCACAAAAATTTAATAACTAGTTATTTCCATGCATTATAATATCCGTTTCAGTGCTAACTCGATAAATACAAATAATAGATACGAGGAAATGTTAAAAATAAAGCTGTACTTATAGAATTTGTTCGGTTAAAAAAAAGTACAAGCAAAAATTGGACAAATGTATGGAATATAGTATACAGGGTGCTGTAGATAAACCGTCGATTAGAAAGATCTAGAGATCTGAAGATGTATGGAGGGGTTTCTAAAAGTGAACTATTGAATGAAAATATTGCGTTCTTTTTTCCATTTCCAGTTTTACCGAAAGTTGTTTAAAACTTTGAATTTTTTTAATGGGACATTTTATTATTTTAAGAATATATACTTTATTTGGAACAATTTTTGTCAATATCTAGTTTTAACCGTTCTTAAGTTAAAATTTTTTTATATAAAAACCACACTATTTAATTTTGTACAGGGTGTTCCAAATTGGAGAGAGTATTTAGAAAATTAGAGGAGTGCTCAAAATATTATGAATTATTTTGTTGTTGAACAAGCGATGGTACAACTAGTTTTTTTAGTTATTTCATTCTCGAGGTAGGGTGATTTTCAAAAATTAATAAAATCTGCTATTCCAATTATCTTCTTTATCTTACTCGACCTCCATTGGTTCAGCTTTGGCTGAAAAGGGCATTAAATCAACCATTACCGGCTGGATATATGCCATGCTCACTAATAGAACAGCCACTACTTCTCTTCAGGATGAGGCCATTAGCTTTAAGGTTTCCAGGGGCTGCCCACAAGGCAAGGAGTACTATCTCCCCTACTGTGGTAACTGTCAGCGCTCTCGAAAGAAGAGGGGTAGAACTTCAAGCACCTTGTCATCCTGGCAAGGACCAAGTCAGGAAGGGTAGCATATAATATCCTACAAAAGACGTTGGACGATGTCCACAGTTGGTGCCAGAGGGAACAGATGTCTGTTAACCAAGGTAAAACTGTAATAGTCCCCTTCACTTTCCTACAATGGTGAGGTTATCCATAAGGCCAGACGATCCTTGTGGACATGTCGCAGGATCTGTGGAAAATCTTGGGGCTTGGGACCCAAACAAATCCATTGAATATATGTGATGATTGTTAGACCAATAAAAAGCTACAGCGAACGGCCCAAGCAAAGCTCTCTGACATACAGAGACAAGCTTGTCTGGCAATTACTGGTGCCATCAGTACTTTCTAGACCTACATCCTCTCCATATATTTCTGGAAAGGGAGGCTAGATGGACAGCATATAGAATTGCACATATTTCTAAATGCACAAAACAGGCTTATACAGAGCAAAGCAGAATGCTAGTGGACACTGAAAGTCATAGTATTCTGGGAATGACCTCTGACATAATGCCTCCAACAGTAAACTACGACCTGCCTTATACCGTCCTAATTCCCAATAGAGACGAATGGGTCCTCCGTAAGGATGATTTATTAAGAGCAGACAGCTGTTGGTATACAGGTGGATCAAAAACACCCTCAGGCTCTGGTGCAGGTGTATACGGGCGCAGACCTAGGACAGAAATTTCAACCTCTCTATGCAACCGTATTTCAGGCGGAAATTTACGCCATTGCTTCATGTGTGGAGAGATTGGAGCAAACCAATCTTCACGGACAGCCAAGCGGCTTTGAAAGCTTTGAAAGCTGTAGACTTCTGGCATAATATACCAGGATTGGTTCATTCAAAGGCTTTTTTACATCCTTCGAAAAATGTCTCCAAACAAATGTTAGACTATAGCAGGCCTGACCTACGTTGTCTAATAGGCCTTTTAACGGGCCACTGTCATCTGAATCATCATATACAGATACATTCAAACACAAACGGAACATAGGGATTTTAAGCATTGTATCAGAACTGCTTTTGAACTAGTCGACCAACATCCATCCAGCTTCAACAGATTAAAAACACGATTATTACAATCGTTTATTTGGACACCTATAGCATATCGTACAATTCCCACCACTTTGTATTCTCAACTGTGGGCGGTCCTTAATTAGCGTCAGACAGTCAGCAAACAGCAGTCGACAGGTGAGAGTGTTCAAGCCCATAACTTTGTTTCAATTTAAAGAATCCTATTTTGTTTTATTTACGAATTTATTTTTATTTTGAAAGCCGTTATTGCCAAAAGAAATCAAAACATATTATCTTAACTCGAAACATTAATTGTTAGAGAGAATTTAACAATTAATTTTCGATTGTAACAACATAAAACGTAAGCATATTGTTTCAATATGTAGCGACGTTTACTACCCCCATCAAATAATTATTCAATACTAAATCGCAGTTCGCACACATATCGCACATAACTAACAAATTTTGGAAGGAGAAGGGGTGGGGTTTCTTACAGTGGTTCTGAATCCAACTGTCCAGATCAATACTTGATATTCATTGAAGTGAAATTATAGAAATGTTTTGTTGGTGGACTATTTAGATCGGAGAATACATTAAATCCCTGTGATCCGTTTGCGTTTGAATGCATCTGTATATACTAAGACTTGGACTGTCGGAAGATCCGACTCATTCTCTATCCATGATTGTACACTTAACGCCCCTTTCATTTCTAAATACGCTTTTTTCAACAGTCGCGCGTAAAATGACTAATTACAATATTCAAATGAAATCGTAAAGTTGATTAATGCCGAGGATTGTTACTTTACGCTCTAGCGCAAAAAAAGAATCTGTTTCGCTTGCTTATTTAATCAAACCACGCCCTCCGAATTAACTCAATTGTTGAATAATTTACAATTTATCAGATTAAAAATCAAATAAAGTTATATGAAAATTGTCAAAAATTTTGAAATATGGTCAATAATTGTCAAAAACTTTCAAAAATGGTCAATAATTTTGAAAAATGGTCAAAAATTTTGAAAAATTGTCAAAACTTTTGAAAAATTGTCAAAAATGGCCAATAATGGTCAAAAACTATCAAAAATTGTCAGAAATGGACAATTATTGTTAAAAATTGTCAAAATTTTGAAAAATAGTTAATAATTGTCAAAAATTGTTAAAGTTTTTGAAAAATGGTCAATAATTTGGAAAAATGGTCCATAATGGTCAACAATTGCCAATAATTATCAAAAATAGTCAATAATTTAAAAAAATGCCTAAAATTTTGAAAAATTGTCAAAAATGGTCAAAAACTAATAAAAATGGCTAAAAAATGTAAAAAACTGTCAAAAATGGACAATTATTGCCAAAATTGGTCAATAATTGTTAAAATGTGGAAAAATGGTCGATAATTGTCAAAAACTATCAAAAATGGTCAATAATTTTGAAAAATGGTAAAAAATTTTGAAAAATTGTCAAAAATGGTCAATAATTGTCTAAAACTATCAAAAATTGTCAAAAATGGACAATTATTGTTAAAAATTGTCAAAATTTTGAAAAATAGTTGATAATTGTCAAAAATTGTTAAAGTTTTTGAAATATGGTCAAAAATGGTCAATAATTGTCCAAAATGGTCAAAAATTTGGAAAAATGGTCCATAATTGTCAAGAGTTGTCAATAATTATCAAAAATGGTCAATAATTTTGAAAAATGGTCTAAAATTTTGAAAAATTGTCAAAAATGGTGAAAAACTATCAAAAATGGCTAAAAACTGTCAATTATTCTTAAAAACTGTCAAAAATGGACAATTATTGACAAAATTGGTCAATAATTGTTAAAATTTTGAAAAACGGGCGATAATTGTCAAAAACTATCGAGAACGGTCAATAATTTCGAAAAATGGACAATTATTGTTAAAATTTGTCAAAATTTTGAAAAACAGTTGATAATTGTCAAAATTTGTTAAAGTTTTTGAAAAATTGTAAAAAACTTTGAAATATGGTCAAAAATGGTCAATAATTGTCAAAAATGGTCAAACACTTGGAAAAATGGTCTAAAATTTTGAAAAATTGTCAAAAATGGTCAAAAACTATCAAAAATGGTTAAAAATTGTCAATTATTGTTAAAAACTGTTAAAAATGGACAATTATTGTCAAAAATGGTTAAAAATTGTCCTCATTTTGAAAAATGGTCAAAAATTATCAAAAATTTGGAAAAATTGTCACTAATTTTGAAAAACAGTCAAAATGGTCAGTGATTGTTAAAATTTTGAAAAATGGTCAATAATTGCCAATATTTTGAGAAATGGTCAGTAATCGTCAAAAGTTGTCAAAATTTTGAAAAATAGTCAATACATAATACGAGCCGTTTCCGAAAATCGACTTAAACACGCAATTTTTAAAATCGATTTAGTAAAAATCGATTAATATTACTATAAAAATCGAAAACTAAAAATCGATTATAAGAAAATAATAATCGATTTATATAAAAATCGATTATTTTTCAACATCCCTAGTCAGTAGATCTTTTTAAGGTTAATCATAATGAATAGCGAAAATGACGATTATTCTAGCACTCCTATTATAACCCAAGATAATATAAAAAACTGTTTTATTAAAAGGGCGACTGTAGAAAAATTATGTGTGTTTTTCGAGCGTAAAGTAAAATTGCCGCTTTCGAAAGATCCGCAACATTCTTTCTCAAGCGGCAATCTGTTACTTTACACTCTAAATACACAAATAACTATTTTGTGCTGTAATTCGAAGTGATCATCCTAAAGTATATCCATAGAACAAACAACGATAGATGCGTGATCGAAGTACGATCACCAAGCGCCTTTGCATCTATTGGCTAAAATAAATATGCCTCCCTACGCTGGCCAATCGGATTTAACTGCAATCGGCAGGCAGAATTCATTGTCTTTGGTACATCGGTACAAAGTCGGAGAGATCACGTGCACTATGCGTGATACTGTTTTGGAACACTCCATTGCTTGGATGGACAGAGTATAAGTCTGAATGGACACCTTAAAAAGCTCAAAATAGTGGAGTAATAACAATGTAGATTCAGTGGAATGGAAGAAGAAACCTTCATCCACATTCTTGCGGTTTGCATAGCAATAAAGAATCTAGGGCACAACACCTAGGAGACTACTGGATAGAAGAGGAACACTTTTCTAAACTAAAGCCTGCGGATATCCTAAAATTACTTCGGGAAACAGGTCTAAAGGAACTACTAGTATCTGAGACTTTCCTCAGGAAAGGGCACAATAGATCTTTTAGGTCTCAGTGAACATCACCCCAATATACCTACATAAAGTCTTTCCAAATAGCATGCAGCATGATCAAAGAATGGTCCCGGAGGAATTTTAGGATATCTGCAGGCTTTAACTTAGATATTGAACTGGGCACACTTTCATATGGCGTGAAGATTTTTACAAAAAAACACATATGAGAATAAGCAGGAATATACTACTACTACACTAAGAAACATAGTGAAACATCTATGCAGGATAAAGAAGAGAGAATATATGGAGCAAAAACTTGCTGATTTAGAAAAAATACAAATACAAATAATGACATCCGAAACTTCTACCAAGAAGTCAAAAAAGAAAACCAAGGATATACCAAAAGATTTTTATTCTGTAGAGACAATAATGGTTTACTAATAGGAGACGAGAAGCAAATAAGAAATCGGTGGAAACAACATTTTGAAAGCACCTACAACAATGAAGAAGCAACCAATCAAGAAGTGAACAGGAATAATAACACAGTACCAACTGTAGAAGATGAACATACAGTAAAACGCTTTTTATGGCTCTTACTACAAAGTCTTGTCCAGTTCCAAAGTATTTATTTTCTGCGCAAATTCAAACAACAAATCCATTGATTTGGTGGAAATCGGTTGCAATTCTTGACTCCGCATTGCCAAAAAACGAATTCTTAGAACTTTGTAAGCAGTTATTCAGTGCAGTAGTGCAGTAGAAGCAACGGCTGGTTTAGAAAGAATTTTTTCGAGCTTTGGAATAATTTAATCCAAATTAAGAAATCGTCTAGACAATGAAAAAGCGAGTAAACTAGTATTTATTTTTAATTGTTTAAATCAAAATACCGATATAAAAGCTAAAAGCTTGGACGGGATCTCCTCAAATGATGAAGTAGTTGGCTAGTTGCCTTAAGTGAAGATGATGATGATGATTGATGATATTCCTCTTTCACGATTTTGCGTTACTTAAAAAGTTTTTGTTATTATTTATTTTAGGAAAAATGTTATTTTTTATCTTCGTTTATCTCGGAACATAATCAAAATTCCTGATATATATCATATCCGATATTATGATATTTTGATATTTATATAAATATCATGATATTTGCCAATCCTGGGAATTTCACTGATTGATGTTGTATATAAGAAATTTGAAAAAACTATTAAAAACAGACTTGGTCACTACGAAGAAAGAGATTACCAGTGTGGATTTCGAAGAGGAAGGTCAACCAACGATCAAGTATTCACTCTAAGACACATACTGTCCAATAGCTTCGAGCACAATCTAGCAGCCCATGTCGTTTTTATATAATTTATGAAAGCATACGATATGCTGAACAGAAATTAAATATACAAAAGCATGAAAAACTTGAAGAAACCAGAAAAAACAAACACTGAAAATATCTCAAGAGAGAGCAATATTCATACAAAAGGAACTATATATAGTCACAATCATCAATGTCTGGCCTACGCTGAAGTGATAATAGCAGGGTCTAGGAAGGACTAATAGAAGTTTTAAAACGTCTGGAAAATAGTTCGAGAAAAAAGGGTCTACAGTTAAATGACATGATAATGTGAACAGATAATGAACACCAGGATAGAGATCTGACTTTTCAGAGTATTTTAGACAATAAAGAGTAAACTATTAAGAGTACAAACGAAATAAGCTACCTAGGAATTAATATCAACAACAGAAATTATGAGTCAGAAGAAATTAATACAAGATTAACAAAAGGAAACAGGAGCGCAGGAGCACTATTCAAGACATTTAAATCGAAAGTGGTATCAAGAAAAACAAAAAAGAGAATTTATCAAACGATCATCACACCGACAGTCTTATATGGAGCAGAGCTGTGGATTATGAATAAAAAAGAAGAGAAACTACTAGATATATGGGAGAGAAAAATACTCAGAAGAATATATGGGGGAAGGAAAGTAGTAGATATCTGGACCAGAAGAACAAATCAGGAGCTTATATATATGATATCAACGTATAAGATTTTCAGGGCACAAAGAGATACTTGCCAATAACAGAGCTGCAAAACCAGTACTTAGAAGAGGAACTGGATGTAAAAGAAAGAGAGGAAGACCAAAAAAGTGGATATATGCAGTAGAAAAGGACCTAGAGCTGTTGAACAAGATATCCAACCAAGCCTTATGCCTTCACGGCCTGTAGAGCTGTTATATCTATAAATACTTTTCAAAAGGTATCTGCGTTACACTCGAAATACTTTAATATAAAATAAAAACAAACTGTTACGTTGTTTAACAAATTAAAAATAAATTAATATTAAAGAAATTTGAAAACTTACTAATTCTTTAAATCCTCTAAATTTACTTTGATCATAATTATGTCACAAGTCACTTTAAAACTGCAAAGAAAAAAGGTGTGTTTGTCATATTGAATCATCTTCCACAAACTATATTTGAACATTGTAGTGTTCTATATTATATCGTTTGCATTAGCAGGATTTTGCGGCTGGACTTGCGGTAGATAAATTAAACAACATACATTTTTAGCAATGAAAACGTACATTTACAGATATATTTCCAATAATTATCTTGCAATTCTTGAAATAAAAAATGATCAATTCTTACGTTTAAAACGTATTAGGTTTTGGTGATTTACCAGAGAAACATGAAACATTTCAATTTATACAATTTGAATCATAAAAATAATACCAACTTTAAAAAATGGACTGTTCGACAATATACATAATATGGTCTAATTATAAGTTGTGGTTTTCGAAGATAAAAATAAGATGGTAAGTTAGCGCACTGAATTCAGTGTACACCTAGACAGAAACTTGAAGAAGGCATCACTAGACAGTCAAAACTTTGGAACAAGAGGAGAAAATTAAGCCAAAAATGGTACTTCAGAAGACACAATCTACAAAAAAAGTGTGTGCTTAAGACCGTACGGCAGAAGTGAAAACTGTATGTCGATGATCTGTTGAATTGAGAAGTGGGAGCAACCGATGCATGTGCTTGAACTTGTAGTGGCGGTGAATTGTCATCAATGTTTATTTCGCAATTTTCTTCGTCTGGTGATAATACACGACTCCGTTCATTTGCTTGTATTACATTATTGGTTCTTCGTGAAGGTCCTTCATAATTATTCTCCGATTCACTTGAATGTACTGAATAATCATTCTTAACCATTGGAATATTCATATTTGCGGATGTTCCTGGAATCTGTGAATTATGAATAGTGATTCTCCGATCCTTAATTGTGAGCTCCGGATCACCGTGTGATGGTCCGGGAATTTGTGTATCATCAATCGCCTGTTCAAATTTTTTTATGCTAGAAAGTCGTTCCTTATCACGACATCTTTTAGAGCGTTCCCTTGATAATTCTCTTCGTCGTTCTAACGTATTTTGCTGTATTTGTTCATTATCGTATTTGGGTTCATTTTGGGAAAGTAATTCCTGCTACTGAGCTTCTTCACGCTTTTTTTACGATGTTTTTTTTAAGCATGCATTAGCTAATTTTGTTGTTTTGATCCATCATCGATTTTGCAATTTGAAAAAGACAGTATTTAAACATTCATACCTCGTATTATTATTACTCATAAAAATAACTTGTGTCTCAAACATATTTATTTTTGAATATGGGAAAGTAAAAGTTAACAGAGAGTAAAGGATAGGTTAATTTTTAATTATATTACATATACATATATTTATATGTACGCATGTATATATATGTATATATAAACATGAAGTGACTTACCTATACGATCGAATCACTCTTTATAATAACAATAACTGTGTTTTTTATAATCTTTAATATTTATAATGTTTTTTCAATATATAATATTAACACGATAAACCGCTAACTACATACACTAACCTCACAATGTAAACCATATTATAATTGTTAAAATAATTATTATTACGTATACCAATAATAATTATTAAATTAACAGACAATTATTAGGTATGAATTGAATATACTAAACAGCGACACAACAGTGAAGAGCAGCTGACTGTATCTTTCTCGCTCGGGTACACTCGGCGGTACCGCGTTCACCCGATCGAGCCTTCCACCTCAGAGCGTGACGGATCAGCCTAACTTACTACCTACGGAAAAATCTGTGTGCGGTGCGCCAAAAGAAGTTTTCACTTCAAAAACTTATTATTCGAGTTAAAATAATTACATTAGTACAAATTTCAACTTGTTTATACACTCTGGAAGCCATGTATATAAATGTCTTCCTTAAACCTGAAAGTATTCTATCACGTTACATTTTTTTTCTACCGTCAAATCATTTTTTTCAACTACCCTACGTGATGACTCCATCATTTTATACTATTCAAAGAAATATCTTCATTCATTCGTTCGTTTGGGTTGTGCTCAACAGCCCAGACACTTGAACTGAATCTTTGCACCATCAAGAAATATCTTGTTTCAAAGTGAATTACAATGTAAAGTAGAAAGTGTAAACAAAGCTCTGATAGTTTTTGGACAGTTCTTATTACCAAAAAATAGAAAAACCATGGTAGATTGGTGAAAAAGTCTTGATCTGCTCTATTTTGGATTTAGTCTTGCGTACTGAGATAAGAAGTGGATGCCTCATGTATTTTGTGAAATCTATAGAATCGGTTTACTCCAATAATAATGAACAACTTTTTTACCTCAAGAAAAGTCAATAAAGTTAGGTTTAGAGGCTGGTAGTGAAAAAAAATTAACGAGGCGCGCGCGAACCCAAAACGACTCACGGAGACCTATTTTCGACAGGCAATTAAAATTATAAATATTGGTGGCACTGTTCCGGGAGGTAGGACTTTTTTCCGGAAATTTCCTGCTCTTATCCGATTGTCGATATTTGCGAAAAACTAAACCCCTCTTTTTTTTAACTAAAATGTTAATAGCTTTTGTAATTTTTATCTACCCCACTTCAAATTTTTCGAAAAGTTTAGAGAGAAAGTACTACAATGACTAAGCACATTTGTAGTAACGTAAGGTTAAAATGGGCTATGAACACCTTTTCACCTTTCAAGGCACCGGGAGCCGAGGGAATTTTCCCAGCATTGCTCCAGCAAGGACAAGACGAAATTCTACCACATTTGGTTAGGAACAGTCGAAGCAGCTTAGAACTGGATTATATACCAGAAGCATGGAGAAGGGCAATAGTAACCTTCATTCAAAAAGCTGGAAAAAGGGACACAACAAACCCCAAATCCTTCAGACCAATTAGCCTAACATCGTTTGTGCTCAAAACGATGGAAAAAGCTATTGACAATTACATTAGAGCGGAAATCCTAGAGAGACTACCTCTCCACCCGCATCAGCATGCTTACAGGGCAGGCAGATCACTGGTAAAATTGACGGAGGATATCCGAGGTGCTCTAGACAACCAAGAAGCCGCAGTATGCGCCTTTTTGGATATAGAAGGAGCTTTTGACAATACTCATCATGAGGCTGTCAAAAGAGCATTAAATAAAAGAGGTGCACATCATCCAAATGGATGTCGGAACTTCTCACCACCAGAGTAGCAGAGACGAGGACGAGCAAAGACATTGTCTCCATCTGTTCAACCAGAGGATGTCCACAGGGAGGAGTGGCCTCCCCATTAATGTGGAGCCTGACGGTTGACGAACTCCTGTGTGGTTTGACTGACCTCGGAATATCCCCCCAAGGATATGCCGATTATATTGTCATTCGAAAATACCCCTTGTGACATCGTACAAAAGGGTCTGAACTATACAAATAGCTGGTGTAGGCGAGTGGGAAATAACATCAACCCCACCAAAACCATCTTAGCCTTCACTAAGAAAAGAAAGCTCAACCTCAAAACCATTAAACTTGATGGGAGCGAGGTTGAATGGAGACAAGAAGTCAAGTATTTAGGTTTGACTCTAGACAGTAAACGCCTGTGGAACAAACACGAAAGGGAGATTATATACAAAGCAAAAATGGCTCTAATGGTGTCAGGAATCTGGCAGTTAGAAATTGGGGTTGTAACCCAAAAATCCTAAGCTGGATGTACACTGCCATAGTGAGACCAATTATCACTTATGGAGCCATTGCGTGGAGTAGTAGAACTAGCCTATTGATAACGAGAGAAAACCTCTCCAAAATTCAAAGACTAGCATGAATGTGCATTACAGAAGCAATGAAAACATGCCCAACGGCAGCCATGGAAGTGATTCTCAACCTCACACCACTACATATGGTGGTGGAAAGTGTTGCAGAGAGAACAAGATACAGACTAAGTAGTGAGGGAATCATTAAAAAAAAACTACCTCCTTACTTCTTAGAAATCAGAAACCTGGGACATGCCACAAGATCGTATGATGAAAAAGAAATTCGTTACGGAATTAAGCAACCAGAAGGAATGGGATCCAAATACCATTACCAGACTTGGAAAGAATGCTATTCAATGGTACACACGGCTCAAAAGCAATAGAAGGAACTGGGATAGGAGTGTACGGGCCAGAAACCAAACATTCTGAAAGCTTGGGAAAAACCCCGAGTATTTTTCAAGCGGAAATTCACGCCATAAGAAAGTGTGCCCAGTTCAATATTGATAAAGGATATTGAAGGCAAAGGATTATCATAATGTCGGATGGTCAAGCAGCCATTAAAGCACTGAGCTCTTGTGTTATCATTTCCAAAATGGTGTGGGAATGCATAGGCAAACTAAATGAACTAGGCGAGAATAATATAGTCACCTTACTGTGGATTCCAGGACACACTGGGATAGAAGGAAATGAAATAGCAGATTAACTAGCAAAGAGGGGGACTGGAACACCCTTTTGGGGGCCGGAACCCTTTTGCAGTATCAGCTCCAATGTAATATTGGAAGAAATAAGCAAAGCCGAAGAAAATAGAAGATCTGTCCATTGGAAAGATCTAGTAGGACTTAGACAATCAAAGATTCTTCTGGGTGACTACAACCTATTGAGATCAAATTAATGCATAAGTCAAAGTAAAACTGCACTAAGAGTTTTAACAGGGATCCTTACGGGACATTGTCGCCTGAATGGGCACCTGAAAAAGCTCAAAATAGTGGAAGAAGAAGAATGTAGATTCTGTGGCATTGAAGAAGAAACCTCCATCCACATACTTGCTAATTGCACAGCAATTCAGAATCCTAGGGTACAACACCTTGGAGATTACTGGATTGAAGAGTGACATTTACCTAAGTTAAAGCCTGCAGATATCCTAAAATTCCTCCGTGAAATAGGACTAAAGGAGCTACTACTCTCTGAGACTTTCCTCAGGAACTAAATAGAAGTAAGGGGGCACAATAGATCTTTTAGGTCTCAGTGAATGTCACCCCAATTTACATACATACAACGGTTCGTTTATAAATCTGTAAATGAAAGTCGTGTGTTGACCACACCTCCATATTTTGTGTATTGACACATAACCGGTACTCTACAACAATCAAGTATCAATTATCAATATCAATATATTCGAAAAGGGTGTCGGTAAATAATGAGTTTATTGGGTTTTATCTGAGGCTCGAAATTACAAAATGTCCCAAAGAACTAATGGCAACAAAGCAAGAACACAAAATCCATACTACATGACATCGGTTTGGCGCGCTTTGAAGGTAGTTTGAAATCATTTTGAATAGCGTGGAATGCTAAACTATGTTTACCAAGTTATTATTGATTTTTGAAAAGCCTGATAGACTATATAATATATAACCTAACAGAAGTAATACAAGAAATTGAAACAAAGAAAGAAGCAGAAATTGGATCTAACCACAGATTAGTAGTGGCAATTTGGCTAGTGGAATCAATCAAAAAAGAAGCTACTATAGACTACAGTAAACTAGCAACACATAAACTTAAAAATAAAGATATCGAGAAAAAATACCAAAATGAGACGAACAAAGAATTCGATAAACTGGAGAAAGAAGAAACAGATTGGACACTTGAAGAACGATGGGTCGCCTTTAAAGAAACGCTATTAACAGCAACAGAGTGGAGAAATTAAATATAATAAAAATATAAAAAGGACTAGCTGGTGGAATAACGAAATTAAAATAGCGGTCAAAGAAAAGAAGACGGCGTGGAAAAAATAATCACATCAAAATCTCATGTGGACAAAGAAGAATATGACAGGAAGAAAACTATTGTAAAAAGAGCAGTCAAAAAATGAAAATGTGACTCATGGAAGAAATTCGGAGAAGAAATAACAGATCTACATAAGATGGATAACAGGAAATTTTGGACAAGAATAAAAAGATTGAGAGAAAATAAATATAAAGATATTAGAGCAATAAAAAATAGCCACGGCCAAGTACAAACGGAAATGGAAGAAATATTAAAAACATGGAAAGAATACTATCCAGAGCAATTCCAAACATTAACATCGGAAGAGAATATAACAATAGTAGAAGAGGAAATCGACCAGCTAGAAGAAAAATAGAAGAGGGAGAAGAAATTTACCTTAGATTTATAGATCTAAAAGCAGCCTTTGATACAGTAGATAGAAGGAAAGTATGGAGAACCCTGGAGGAATTGGAAGTTCCACCCACCTTAAAAAATATAATTAAAAGTGTATTCGAGACAGTTAGAGCCAAGTTACAAATTGCAGGGCAAAGGTCAGAAGAATTTAAAATGTATAAGGGAATAAAACAAGGAGACAGTTTAGACCCATTACTGTTTATAATAATCATGGATAAGATTGTGAAACGAACTAAAGAAAAATATAAGCAGCTGAATACTATAATGGGACACAGAAATTTAGATCCGATAAAAATAAGTAGTCTACTCTATGCAGATGATGTGGTCTTAGTAGCGAATACAAAGAACAGAATGCAAAAACTAGTGAATATTTGGACTAAAGAAATAGAGAACATGAAGATGGAGGTGAACATAAATAAAACAAAAGTGATGATAATAAATGAAAAACAACTAGGTAATAAAAATAATAAAGAGATTAAATGCAAAAACCAGACGCTAGAAAGAGTAACAACATTTGAATATTTGGGAAGTATAGTAACAGAAGATGGAAAAATAGATGCAGAAATAACAAACAGAGCAAATAAATCAACAAACATATACTACTCTCTAAATAAAACAATTCTTGGACATAAAGATATAGACTTGGAAGTGAAAATTAAAATTCATAATATGATAACAGTTCCTACAATATTATATGCAAGTGAAAATTGGACTGTGCGAAAAAGGACGAAACTAGAATAAACGCCATAGAAATGAAACATCTAAGAAGAATTGCAGGGAAAACTAAATGGGATAGGATTAGAAATGACGTCATTAGAGAGACAACTAAACAGGAACTGATAACTGGTAAAATAAAAAAGAGACAACTTAGCTGGTATGGTCATATGGTAAGAATGGAACCAAATAGGTTAACTGAGAAAATAATGGAGATTGGGAAACCGGTCAAAAAACAAAGAGGTAGGCCTAGAAGGAAATGGTTAGACCAAATACAAGAGATGGGTTTAGAAAGAGGAAAGACCATGGCAGAAATGAAAAACCTTGCAAGAGACAGAAAGACATGGAAGAAATGGGTACAGGACATGGAATCCATATCCGACGCCTGAAAGGGCAAAAGGATCTAGAAAAGAAGAAGAAAAAATTAGAAGTTTTTTAGACGTAAGTAACGTAAAAAAACTTGGAAAGTTCTCTATTTATCAAGCTAAATTAAATTATCTAAAAAGCGAAAATTAGATATTTTTAATATTATAATTACCATGTCTAAGGTATAAAAGCCGTATAAACTAATAATTATAAAGTTACTTCTCTACATTATTATTTTATCAGTTACAGAATTCCAAACTTCGTAGCCCTGTTATGGATATTATTGTACGCCAGTGCATATCATTTATTCCATTAAGGAGGAGTGAGAGCTCCATTCATTGGTGAAAGTTTGTTGCATGAATTATTATACAATCAGTTTAAATGAATCGACTTTAACAAATAAGCATTCGTATGAATGAATCAACAATATAAATTTGAATGAAAGTTTCAAGTACTCAAACGGAATCAATTCGTTAAAAGATTTTTATACCTTATTGAATATCAGTTTTGGAAAAAATACAGGCTAGAGAAAAGCTAAATGTCGTAGAAACAATGTTTCTGTCTATTATTCCTTGTCCTCCATTTACGTCTTTCTAGGACATCACGTTTTTCCCTTCTATAGGCAATTTGAAAATTATTGATAACACAGTGTTCATGGAAGCAATTGAAAAAAAAATTCTACAGCATGGCTCATAGCAGAAAGGTGAAGTTATTTTACGTTCTTATGTCTCAGATCACAAAAATCTCAACGTTCCGATCCGAAATTTAATAAAAAATTGCTTCTATAAAAAACTATTGTGATATCAGTGGAAGTGGATGTAGTATTACAAAAAACGATAAACATTCCTTCAATATTCGCACGCGTTCCAACCTAGTTCTCCCCTACATATAATAATTTTCCTCTTTGTTCCTTTGGTGTGGGAATATTTTGATATGATATTTTATTTTGTGTTTTATAATTTTTTTTTTATATTTTTATTGTTTGATTTTATGATTTCTGTTTTACCCGGAATAATTTCAAGTTTAGCAATTTTTATTTACTACACAGTGTACTCACCTTTTTTTATGAAATATCAGCTTCTCATGGTTTGGGTTCATGGGTTTAATGTGTAAAAAATCTAATTACTGTACTTTTTTTTATGGGCGCCAAAAGTCAATGTTATTTAAATAAAATTTTTAACATCTGATTTGGATTTAAACACTTTCCTGAATACGGCCCTGTGAACTCACCCTGAAAGTGCCCCAGTGATGTGTAACAGGTGTTCAATATAGTTGTACCAACTGATAAAAAGAATTACTTCGAAATAATACTTGGGATGAAACAATTTTAAATTTATTTTATGAAAATTAAATTTGTGGACATAAATTAGCAAGATAAACGTTATTTCTTACATCAAATAGGAAAATAAAACTTAACTAAGATGGTATTTCACTCAACAATCACATTCATACAATGAAAATTAATTTTAATACATGCAATTATGCAACTTTTATACATTAGTGTATTTACAGTGATACCGTTTTAAATAAGCCAAAAAGAAAAGCAAAATGGACGATACAGTTGTATCTGAATTTGCAAAATATCTAAGTTCCTTTTATATACACTCACAAGTAAGTTTTTTATTTTAAATTGAAGTTTATTAAATACCTTTTATCTTCTATTAATGTTGAAGAATGAATAATTACTTATTTCCTGTTTTAGACTGCTCTGGGCCTTTGTGAAGTAACCTCCAAAACGAAAAGGAAGACAGCTCCCATGGAGAATGTCTCTTGATGAAATTTAATATATGGCGTATTTAAATTTATTTTCTTACGAAGATCATTCGGTGTTTATTTTCTTCAAGAACCGTGTTACAAGGTTAGTTAAACTATTTTCACTATTAATTACATAGATATTTTATCAAATTTACAAACTTTTTTCACTTAACGAAATAACGTGATTCTTGTAGAAAATTCATTTTCGAAAAGGGACGACGCGTTCTCTATCAACAAGTACCTAACAACCCATTTCCTTTTTCTTCCCTAGCAACAAACTGCCTACTATCTCTAAAAGTAAATTTTTTGTTTGATTGTCATTGACCAATCAAATTAACTTATAGTTATTCATTAAATAGATTTTATTATATCCTTTGTTAGATTTAATCTTTTTTAAAAGAAAGCATCATATTTTAAATTTCTAAATGGATTATTTAAGATTAAATCTTTTATTAATTAAATTTTTAAATTATTTGACATATTCAATTTAGGTTGGTAATTTTCCTGTTCTAGCTGACAATTCTATGTTCAAACCTGTCATACATCAGATGATAAATACTTTCACAAGTGTCATAGATCTAATAACTGTATTAAAAGTTTTTCTATTTTAGATTCTACCATAATACGAATAAAATTTCGTAATGCTTTTGGACAAATTTAATTTTACATGAAGACATTCAAGATAATACATAAAAACCATAAACATTCCTGTTTAAAGGTGGATCTTTTATTTGATACCAGGTGATTTGTTTGAGTTTTCTTTATATAATTGAATTTTAGACTTTATCCATTGTATGTATGTACGAGGTACATTATAAATTTTGAATTGCTTCTTCGAGTTTGATTTATTTTAATTTGAATCATTTAAATAGTTTTCCTTTAATAATCTATAATTATTGAAGCTTTTATGTTAGAATTAACTCGTGTCGGTTATGTACAATGTGTAGTTATTATTTTTCATATCACTTTCTTGTATGTATTTTATGAATTGACAAATTTTTCCACTTCTTTTGTTACATTCAGAATATTTACTCCTCTTTTTTTATTTTTTTATTTGATAAAGGAACAGGAGCTGGTGTCAGACCCAGGTGTTTTGTTTTGTGTTTTGTTTCCAACAATCCTTGCCCAAACATTAAAGTTTTGAGGGTATTGGGTATGTTCTTCTCTCATTCAGTGAGGATTTTCCATTGGCCAGTAGCGGCAATTTTGTTGATTAAAATGACCTTGAAATGAAAAGGTCTGATTAGATGTTTTATGAACTAATAGCCAGTTACAAAAAGGCCATTCAAATTTTAAGTTTGAAGAATTCTTTTAACTGCCTGTCAAAGTCTACAGTTAGGCAATCCAGCGACCTGTCAAATAAAATTCAAAATGGCGTCCCATGGCAAACAAAAATATGGTTTTGGTCTTTTGGTATACACAAGAGTGTTTATTACACAGATTAACCTGAGCAAATTGCTATTAACGAACGGCCCGACCAACCATAGATATAAACGAAATTCTAGCTCCATATCGGTCAATTTTGCCAAAGACATAAAAATTAAATGTTTGTATGAAAAACACCAAAGGTTATCCAGAAAAACACTACGAGATTTATCTAGTGACTATAACATAACCTCACAATTTCTCAGATACACAGATTAATCTTTCTAGTCTGTCAAAACATTCCGAGCAAACAGATTTACATCGGACTGATCTGAGCGGAATTACCGAACAGTTCAGATTTACCTCCCCTACCTCTATATGTAATAAACGAAGATTCAGACTAGAAAGATTGATCGGACGCAAATAACGAACGCAGCTATAGACAGATAATGTTAGGGGTTAGTACGTCATAGCACCACCCACTTTGGAGGGGACGACCAGAGAGGAAGTACAGGAATAGATGGAGGAGGAAATGGAGAGAAGGTGGGAGGAGTATGAGGGCGCGCTAAAAGGAGCGATTGGGAATAGGAGAGTTTTGATGGACCGGAAATTCGGGGAGGTGAACTACTTCTTGACACAGGTGCTCATTGGACATGGGTCGAGAGTAGGATACCTCCACAAGATTGGGGAAAGAGAGACTGGAGTGTGCGAGAGGTGTGAAGTGGAGGATGATGTGGGGCATGTGTTTAGATGCTGGAGGAACGAGGAAGTGCTGAAGAAGTTGGAGAGGAAACTAGGGGAGGCGGTGTACTGGGAGAACATGGTGGAGATAATGTTGAGGGGGGAGGAGGAATGGATGGAGGTGAGTGGAGTAGTAGAGAGTATGGTTAGGGGGAGAGAAGGACTCGATATGGCATGAGAGGTAGGAGTGATAGGAGGGAGAAGATGACGGTGTGAGCGGAGAGTGTGCGAGGGAGCACCGCCTACCTCGAAGTATGCTAGGGTAGTGATTCCGAAGCGGGGGTAACGGCGAGTTTGAGGTGGGTTTGGTTGGTAGGCATCCCCTTGGGGATAAGTCCAACACTGTTTGGGTCCTGGACCCATTCGAACATGAGTTTCCCATCTCGGCCCGAAAAAAAGCACCCACTTGTTTAAGACATTTTTTAGTTTTGAATTAATATGTTGATTTCAAAACGTCAGGAAATCTATATTTAATACGATTATGACACACTGAACCAACATCATGATTCATTGATTAAAATATATTTGAAAGGATTTCATCTCTTCGTGGTCTTCCCCATTACAAAGAGACGTTGTGGATCTGGTAATTTTAATATTTTAATATTTACTAGTTATATTTTTTTATACACTCCACAATTTTTCAAGTTAGAATAACTAAAGTATCATATAAATCTTGTTTTGAATCATTTTGCACGAACACAACAGTTACAACGCCTCATAAAAAAGTTTGTAACTCCCAAGTCATTCAATATAAAAGCAATATAACATACGCATAACCTATATTTCATCATGATTTTAAAAAAGAAGACGTCAGAATTGTGGTCCTAAGTCAACCCTTATGACTAACTTCTCTTTTGAGTAGTGTACGTCACAGCATAAATGGCGAACTATTTAAATATTCCAAAAGATGAATTTTCAAATCAACATAAAAACCTTGTGAGAATAAAAATATTAAAAATAATTGATTCCCCATTATGATTTTGTCCACCACTAACTAGTTGACATTGAAAAAACATCATATTTTTCTCAAGTTCCAAACCTCATTAATTATTTTTCTATGTTATTTGGATTTTCAAAACTCTAAAGTTCTTTCTCTCTTCTATTTTCACCCACCTGAAATCGATGCCAACGCACAAATAACAAATTTTTAATAACATTATGGAATGTTTCGGAATGGAGATATGTTTCCACATGGGAACATTGAAATTGCTTTGTACGGAAAGCGTGCATGCATTTAAAATGAAGTGGGCCGATGTCTGGGCGTTTTGTTGCGTTGGTGTATATAAACTGAATGTATGCCTCACCGGTAGTACATTCTTCGACAAAAATTATTTGTACGCTTCAACAATGTTCCACATTTTCTTTTACAGTATAATATGGCGTTGATACCGTTTGATTGAGATAAAATTTTTGACATGAGACAATTTCCTTTTAGTTCTAAAAATATATAAATATAAATTTCTCGAAATAAAACCAAGTCATGTCTGAAATAATGAATGGTCAAAACGTATATGTGGTAACAAGCCTTACTTCCTGTTCGGTCAATCGTATCTACTCGGTCGCATGTTTTCTTTTTTCTTTACGAGATAAACTCAGTGGTTCTGATTCAGTGAAGTTCGGAGACTAAAGTGGTGGAGATTCTGATATTCAAATAAACGTTGAAAGCTGTCGATATATTTATCTACCTACGCCATTTTTAATAATAAATCCACAGATTAATTCTCAACGAATTTTCGTTTTATTTTTTTGTAAACTTATACAGGGTGGTGGCCGGCCGAATCTCGGAAACGGTATGTCCTAGAATTTAGTTTCTAAAGTTGATATTTTGTAAGAAAATTTTTAATCATTTTTTTAGGGCCGATTTTGTTATAAGAAACATACGGTTTCCGAGATACGGCCGGTCGCCACCCTTAATGAATCACCCTGTACATGCATGGTATAGTTATAATGTACTCAAAAGCTGGGTTAATAAAATGTAAACTTTCAATAACAAGATCCATAAAATGGTAGTCTTTCTTATACTGTTTTATTTCATTTTTTAAATAGGTTTGACAAAAATTAACATTGTTCAATACAACATCAACAAAAGTGAATTTAATGGTTATGACTATTATTATTTAGTATCGTTTTAACCTATATTTTATGTATGAAGGAACTAGGAGATTCATTGGTGTAAAAATTGTCATTCGGATTAAATATCGATACTGAGACGCTTGGGAAACAATATATCAAGATAAAGTCGTATTTGGAATATGTTGAAATAGATTGATATTTCCGTTCCAACTAGAAAACAAACACCGACATTAATATTAAGAACATTCATTGATTAAAGGTCAATGATGTAAGTTGTAAGTATTCAATATTTACGATTTTTTGATAGCTAAATTCAAATGTTTCAAGTTCTAAATATCAATACAAAAAAATATGTTAAAAAATACTTACCCCATGGGTGAAAATTTCCAATAATTTTTTTTTATTAGTACTACTTAAGTTGAAACCATATGGAAAACTTTTTTATTATTGGTTTTATGAAAAAAAATTATTCTTGATAAAAAGTTCTGCATGGTTAAAAACTTAAAATACCACCATCAAATATCAATTTTTTTAAGGCATATACGAGGTTTGTCAAAAAATATAAATTTTACTCAAGAGTAAAGTACCTTTATTTTTTACAATGCAGAAGAATGTTATAAAGCAAAGTTATTTGGCATGACAATTCAGAATTGAAATTTATAAATTCAAATAATGTAATGTAAAACATAAATAATCACCAAATCTGAATTTTTATGCTAAATGGCTGTACTTGCATATTTGAATATTACTTTTAATTCAAAATAACTTTGCTTCATAAAATTCTTCTGTATTGTAAAAAATAAAGGTACTTTACTCTTGAGTAAAATTTCTATTTTTTGACAAACCTCGTATATGCCTTGAAAAAATTGATATCTGATGGTGGCATTTTAAGTTTCGAACCATGCAGAACTTTGTATCAGGAATAATTTTTTTTCGTAAAACCAATAATAAAAAAGTTTTCGATATGGTTCCAACTCACTGTATAATTGGGATTTGGGGGATGGAAAAGCAATTTGGTAGACTTTCAAAAAAACCAATGGTCATGATTTCATGATGTTAATATATTGTAAATTGGAAATGTGTTCGCAAATTCAAAGTATCATAATTTAAAAAAAAATATCTCGATACAGTCAATGGTAGCGAAAATAATGTTTCATCTTTCAAATATACCTAGCGAGCTTTTTATTCAGTAATTAAAAAATTCCCTACAGGGTGATTCAAGAAAGTCCTCTACATTTTTTTGCGAATTACATTTAATAAGACGAAACTTGATGTTTTTTACACACTCTTTCATATAACTCGTTTATTAACAAACTTCCTTGTTCGTTGTTGAGTATTACGTTATTGAGTATTACTATATAAAAAACATACAGGGCACATTCATTTCATTTAAATTTAGAGGACATTTTTTAATCACTCTGTAGGGGAATTTTTTTAATGTTGATGAAAACTTAGCAAGTGCATTTGAAAGACTATGAAATGTTCTTTTCGACACTGTCAGCCGCAGCGGGATATTTTGTTTTTTTTAAGAAAGTTATATTATAGTTTCTCAATATCCCTAATTTTTGGGTGAGTGCGTATTTTAAATGCCATTTTAAAAAAGTTGAAGATCATTTGAATATCTTTTATTATAAAACACATTTGTGGAGGGATTTTTCCAACCCTTTTGTTTTCTTACAGCTTTTCTTCTTTGGCATAAAAGTCCGTATGTTGTATCTTTTTTTATCAGGTCGAGATGGGAAACTTATGTTCGAATGGGTCCAGGTCCCAAACAGTGTTGGACTCAACACCAAGGGGTTGCCTACCAACCAAACCACCTCAAACTCGCCGTTACCCCCGCCTCGGAATCACTACCCTAGCATACTTCGAGACGGGCGGCGGTCCCTCGCACACTCTCCGCTCACACCTTCGTGTTCTCCTTAACTATCACTCCTACCTCTCATGCCATATCGAGTTCTTCTCTCCCCCTAATCATGCTCTCCACTACTGCGCCACTCACTTCCATCCATTCCTCCTCCCCCTCAACATTATCTCCACCATGTTCTTCCAATACACCGCCTCCACTAGTTTCCTCGCCAACTTTTTCAGCACTTCCTAGTTCCTCCAGCATCTAAACACATGCCTCACATCATCCTCCACTTCACACCTCTCGCACACTCCAGTCTCTCTTTTTCCAATCTTGTGGAGGTACCCTTCTCTCGACCCATGTCCAGTGAACACCTTTGTCAAGAAGTAGTTTACCTCCCCGAATTTCCGGTCCATCCAATCTCTTCTATTCCCAATCGCTCCTTTTTGCGCGCCCTCATACTTCTCCCACCTTCTCTCCATTTCCTCCTCCATCCATTCCTGTACTTCCTCTCTGGTCGCACCCCTCCAGCGTTTATTCCTGGCTCTATCTACCATTTCCAATGGGTAGGAGCTTGCCAGCACTACTGCTAGTCCAACAATTTTCCTTTACCCCTGCACCACCCTCAGCAGTATCCCTCACTGCACCCGCAGGAGTGGCCTAACCCTCGCATTCGCCCCGCTGTTTCATCCCACACCTCCGCACCGTATAGCATACTCTACTCTACCGTCCTACCAATTACCCTCCTCTTCATCTTTCCCGCCCTTATACATTACACATCAATCTCCCCAGCTATGCTGCCCTCACTTTCCCCTTCCCTGTCGCCTTTAACATGTGTGTTTTGAAGGATAATTGGCTTTCCAACCACACCCCTAGGTATTTCACAGACTCCTCCATACGAATTCTCCTTCCCTTCACCTTCACAATCACCCCCCACTTCCCTCCGTCCCTTCACTAGCAACCCCACCGTCTTATCTTCCACCACTTCCAGTCCGCACCGCTCTATCTTTTCCACAATCTTCCTGCACATTCTCTCCGCCTTTCTTTCTATCTCCGCTTCTCCCTTTGCCATACATACCGGACACACATCGTCCGCATACACCGTAATCTCACATCCCTCTTCACATACTATCCCACAAACCTCATCAAACACACACTTCCAGAGCGTCCGTCCAAGAATCGAGCCCTGGGGCACTCCAGCCTCCGTCTCATACCTCCTCCCTCTAGAGTCCACTATCACACGCCCCGTCAGGTAGTCCTCTACCAGGTTAACCAACCCCTTCCCCACTCCAAGCCTCTTCAACGCGCTCAGCACCGTCCGTTTGCTAACACTGTTGAACGCGTTCCCGACGTAGAGGAACACGAGTAGGGCCAATTTGTTGTTCCTCCATTTGCCCTCCCTGATCTTTCCACCAAGCGCATTACCCTGCTCAGCGCCGAGATGCATGATTTCCCCTTCGCAAACCCGTGCTGGTTTTCCTTAAATCCCTCAATCCTATCCTTTATTATCCCCTCCAATTTACCCATACCACACAGCAGACTGATGGGCCTATAGTCCCCCGCCCGCTTCCCTTCTCTACCCGGCTTCTTCCCCTCCCTACCCGCCTTCTTCAGCAGTATCACCCTGACCACCTTCCTTCCTTCGTATGTTGTATCTTGGTTTGGACAATTTCACAATATGAATCCTAATGTCAAATTTTGTTCGTCTTTACCGAACCATGTTGCCTAGCCGTTAAAATAGTATGAGAATCTAGTAAATATCAAATAACGTTATATAACATTCTTCTCTTCTATTTTTATTTTGCTATCTATTGTTTTACGAATAGCAACTGGCTAGACGCAAGAAAGTAACTTTGCTATGGGAGCCGGGGCATAAAAGACTTGTCGAAAAGATGGCTGATAGTCCCGCAAATGAAGGATAAGCACCAATTGTGGTAACCCAAATAGTCATCATCAATGTCTGTAAGATGAGCAAAGTGGACGGTGCAACATGCAGATTCTGCGATGATTCAGATTAGACGACGGAACACATTATCTGCAATCGTTGGCAAACGCTTTACAAGTACTGGAACGGGTATACTCAGGTTACATACCTAGCTCCAAAACGGTAGGGTCGAGTTGTCTCCGAAGACCGGCAGGTAGATTTTATACGTGTCTCCCGTTATTGACAGATAGATAGTAAAACTAAATCTTAAGGAAATAAGAAATTCTACCATTATAATATTATTTCATTTGCCCCAATTATTGATCTGTTAACGTGTAATGTTCCTTGTCCTCACAATTAATTATTAACTTGTTCTTGAAAAGTTGAATTGAATGGGAGACAACTCGGACATGACCCTTTTCGAAAACAACAAATAACGTCCGGTTCGGGAGACATCTCGACCCCGACCCCACCATAGGCTTTTTCGGAAGCCTAGATCTATTGGACTAAAATATAGATGTAGGGTATACACAAAAGATCTTATAGGTCGAAGTGTAGTATGTATGTATACATACTGAGGTGACATTCACTAAGACCGTTGAGTGATTCACTCAACGCTAAGATCTTTTGTATCCCTTTCTTCTACTTAGTTTCTGAGAAAAGTCAAAGACTACTCTCTATTGTTTATATTTAGAGAGCTCTTGTAAAGTTAAACAAAAAAACGGTATTTATAACAGTTGTTCAGGATAATTACTTGAGTACCTGAAGGAATATTTTATATATAAAATTTTCTCTTGAACAAAAGCCGGTGTTTTTAACAAAGCTAGTCAGGATAATGATGATCAGTAAAATTAATTAAGGCTTACTTTCCCATCGCTGAGTTTCATCTACAAGGACGGTTCAAGTTTTCTTTTGTTTTGTTTTTTGGTTAGACTAATTATTTTGATTTTTCTTTATATTTTAAGTTAATTACTTCTGTAGGAAAAAGTGCCTTTAAAAGTGTATCGACTTTCATAAGAAAATTTTAAAAACATTACACTTATTTTCGATTAAGAACATATACAGGGTGTGTATTCGACCGACAACGCAGTACCGCAGAGTACTTTCGTTAATTATAATTAATTTCGATAGAGCATGAACTCTCAAAGGGCTTTGTTACCGAGATACAGTTTCTTAAAATTATATATAAACATTTGTCAGTATACAAAAGCGGCTTTATTGATATTTTTTAAATGTTGTGATATGTTTGTGATATATTTTTTTCAAGTGATTTAAAAAAATAGCCAGTAGCGCGCTAAAGGGGTTCATGGACACTTTAACCCCCTCTATTTTGAAAACAACTGTAGCAAATAATTTTTTTTAGGGCCATTTTTTTAATGATGAACTTTTAAAACGGAAAAATCGTATTTTTTTTTGTTTTTCTCATATAACGTGAAAAGTAGGGAAATATGTACAAAATGACATATAGTTTTGTTTTTGTATCATAACTGTTTATTGGTAGTTCACAGCACATTCATAGCTTATATCAATCATCTTTGGTACTTGAATTATCGAAACTAAGAAACATTCTTAGCAAAAAATCTACACTAAAAAGACACAAAATATTTAACTGAGATGAATCATAATCCATTTTGTCCATATGCTTCGGACAAAATGACATGTTGCTAATGGACAAAATGACATACATATAATACTACAAAATTATTGGCATCATTCGCAAATGAAACGCTTATTTATTCTTGGAACATAAGCGCAAGAAGAGCGTGAGCCCAAAGCGAACATTGCGAACCAGCCTTCTCCGGGCTTAGAACTTGAATAAAGGTAGTTACAGTAAATGCAAGCACAGTCCTCTTCAACGACATGAGAAATATTAGGAAGATCTTCTTCCTCATAATTTTCTTCAAATAATTTTTTGGTGGCTTTGTGTTTTTTCTTTGTTGGGGGGTTTTGGCTTTGGGAGCTCTGTCGAATTTTTGGTTTACGTTTCCCTTGTCCACTAATAAAACATCCTTTTGGCACCGGAGAAAGCACCTCAATCAAGGGCAGCAGCAGTTAAAACAACTTCTAGACCGGAGTTTGTTGTTGGAACCTAAGATGAATTTTCAGCTTGTAGGTCGGTAAGTACAAACGACTTTCAAGGAATTTTATATGCTCAACTAATTGCCTTTCCACATCAGAAGGAAAGGTAGCTTTCCAAAAACCAACGCCTTTAGAATTTAACTCCAAAGTTTTATTAGTGCCTAAAATATGCCTGCGAAAAGTTGCTTGAGGTACACCAAATGTTTTTGAGGCCAATAACCAGCCCATTTTCTTATCTCGAACTGCCCCGATGGCTTTCTTCATTGACTCCGTACTCCAAGATTGCCGATCAGTCGTTCGTTCATAATTACGTGGCATTTTGGTATCTGAAAAAAATACATACCTACATATAATACAAAAGCTATTGACAAAATGACATACCTGTGCCATTTTGTCCGTTACATATGTATGTCGTTTTGTCCGTAGAGCGTTTGAAAACAATAAAATTTGTAAATAAATATACAAAAAGCTCTTTTTCTAAAAATAATTTAATTTGAAGATAAGTGTTTGAGGAATGAAATACATGCTACATAAGTAGATACAATAGCAAAAAACTTACCATTTGAACAAAAACTTCGTCAGTATTGAAATACTCGTAACGTGTGAATATCTGTTACCGGCCATGACACCAAGACGAATTAAATGGATGCGTTCAAAATTTTACAGATTATAGAGTGCCATTATGGCCGCGTGGTGTCACTGTCAATTTCGTGTTAAAGTCCGCCAAATTCAAAATAACCCGCCAATGTCATTTTATACATATATGTCATTTTGTACGTTTTTCCCCGGTACGAAAATACGAACAAAATGTGGGGTCGAGCGATAATTAGGAACTGAGGAAATTCGAAAAAGCAGAAAAATCTTTTTTTTAAGTCCATTTCTTTGCCATTTTTCAATTTTAAGAGACAAAGGAAGTTCTTCATATGCACTTTATGTGTGCAAAGATCAGACGCCAGGCGATGCGATGCGATGCGATAATTTGCAACGTGTCTGGATTTGTTATCGATAGTCCGATATTAAATTTCAAATATGTTTTGAAAAGTATAGGTGTAGAGCAGCAAAACTAACATTTCCGATGTGTAATAAAATGATGCGAAGTCGGCCAGAAATGCCCGATTTATCTATACAAACCATTGACATTGCTCCAGTACTTTTTACGTTATATGAAAAAAACTAAGTTTATTTCGTTTTCAATCTTTATAACAAATTACTGAAAAATATTCGCGTGTCCAAAATATATCAAAATTATACGATTTAATGTCTTTTATGATGGCACAATCCGTTTTCTACTAGGATTTTTGTCAAAAATATTTACCTATTGCTTGGCCTATTCGTATCATTTCCGTTCTTAAAATTTGTGTACTGCTGCTATTATAGTCCAGTAAATGAAGGATGAAAAGTTGGCAAAGTGTACAAAAATCCTGCCGGTCCATGAATTTCCCGTGAAGGGTAGGGTTTGACTAGTAATTGAACATCCAGAAATTTCACACACCTCATCGCCATTATTATTCCTGGCCCCAAAGTTCCAAAAATTGGTTTTCCGCCAATATCTCCTATAAATTATGGCATTGAGAGAATTTTTATCAAGGGGAAAAATGAAGAGTAGTTCATTATCTACAAAAATGGTAGTCATCATTTTTTTCGCAACATTAATATTTTTCGTAAAAACCGATGTTGAAAAATCCATAATTTTGAGGTTTCATGTATTTCTGAAAAACCACTAAACTCGAGAAAAAATTGAGGGCACAATCAAAAAGGAGAAATTCCCAGCTTTAAAATGACGTACCTTGGAAGACAATCCGATAATGTACAAACTATTAGACAGTGATTGTTCTCAAAATATTCCCAACCTCGAAAAACAGCAAAAATTTGGAAATGAAAACAGAAACTGAAAAATCAAGAGGCAAGAAAGATGGTCAATGAAAATTTCTGAGATCAATAGAGACCTTTGAAGGACATGTTCTGGTCTCTATTTTTTCCTATATAAAAATTCTCTAAATGCCATATTTTAGGAGATATTGGCGGGAAACCAATTTTTGGAACTTTGGGGCCGGGAATACCCCCCCAAAATGGCGATTAGGTGTGTGAAATTTCTGGATGTTCAATTACTAGTCAAACCCTACCCTTCACGGAAAATTCATGGACCGGCAGGTATAATCGCTTCTGGGACCCTTTACTTTACTGGACTAATAGTTCTTAGTGACATTTTGCACCTTCCGTTATGTTAAGAATATTATGGACACAAAAAAAATTTCACAAAGTCTAATAAATCAGAATTAACCGAAAATACAAAGAAACACGTGGAAGCACTCGAGTAAACATGGTGATATTGGCTGTTTTAATGGTATACCTTCGTTAGTTATCACATGGACGCACGTGCATTACCGAAATCATACTCTTCGACGTCACAACCAATAGCACAATAGCAATGCATTTACAAATAATTTGAATTTTTTGGCATGTTAAATTCGTTATAGTGGTTGTTTGTGACAAAAAAGTAGTTTTGTCGTTTTCATGCAATAAATTCTTATGATTTATAGCACATTTTTGCTAATTAAAATTTTAGTCAAGTTCCCTATTTTATAATTTAATTAAAGTCACTACGAAATCTAATTTGAAAAGTCGACCGCCAAAAGAACCGACACAAAGTGTCAGAAAATGTACGTGCAGGTATACCTATTGTTGCACAGCTACTAATCCAGGAATTAAATCTATAAAAAAGCGACGTCCCAGGCGAATGTCGGTCGGTGCCCACATTCAATTGTGAAATAAAATTTCTTGATGATGTATCCCTTGCTTTTCAATTTTTTTTAAAGAGCATGTGGAAAATTTCATAGGTAATCTGCTTCTTGATTCAATTCCATAAGTTTCAGTTTGTGCTTCTGTTCATGAAAATCGAAACTCGCACGCTAAAGGTCGAAACACACCTATCAGCACCTCATAGGGACAGCGACTGATCATCACCGTCGAGTGGTCAACTCGACGTTTGTGTATGGACACACCTAACGCATCGACACGGGATCAGCACCGCCGCGATACCCGACTATATGCTTCACTTTATATGGTCAGAGATATTGTATTAAAGCAGTTGCGTTTCGTTTCTAGGAGTAGGTTCTTAGATCTATTTAAAAAGTGTTCCGTTTTTCAAATTTAGAATTAGCAATGATGATGAAGAGGAGAATGATAAACGCCCAAGAAGGAGATTCTGGATACTCCCGAGTTTAAAAGTACGAAAACAGGAAGGAGAATTTTTCACTCTATATCCACATCTGATAAGTGACGAAGAAAAATTGTATAAATATTTTCGTATGTCGCAGACACAATTTCAAAAAATATTGATGAAAATTAAAAATTTGATTCAAAAACGTAATACTAAATATCGAGAAGCAATTACGCAATTAAGTGTAATTGCGAACCGCTTCTATAAGTTTTTCAGAATCCATTAGTTACCTGTACTCTTTAAAAATACCCACAATACTGACACAATATGCCTATAAAACAATTTGTAAACACTGTACTATCCGAAATGTGCTGATAAGTGAGCGTAGGCAAAGGATCAGCACACCACAAGCACGCCGTCCGCAAAATATTCTCTCTGAGAAATGTGTTGTGGTTGAGGCGTTGACGTGCCTTGTCGGTGCTGTGTCGATGCTGTTAGGTATGCGCGCTTACATTTAAATACACATAAGAAATGAAATCTGCTGGTGATGATCAGTCGCTCTCCCTATGAGGTGCTGATAGGTGTATTTCGACCTTAAAAGTTGAAAGACGACCGACTAAAGGTCGATTCACACATGTTAGCCGTCAGTCACGTTTCAGTTCCGTGATCATCACAGCCGAGCACACTCGCACCGTGTCAACCCAGCTTAGACCAATTCATCTGTGACTAATAAAACATTATAGAAAATAAAAACTGCAAAAAAATGGTTTTGAATACATTTTTATAATTTGTATTTTTCAACAATATATTTGTTATGTAAGTTTATTAATAAAACTAATAAAATACATTATGAAATTTTGAATTACATTTGAGATAACTAATATAGTTTGCCCAGCGGCGCAGCCAGAATCTTGTAATAGGGGGGAGAACTTTGTCTTCCAGAATCGGAACATCTGGATGTATGTACATCAAAGCAAGGCCATTTAATCTATTGTCCCCAGAAGAATTTCGCAAATAATTTTTTAGAAATTTTAAGGAAGAAAATGACCTTTCACAAGAACATGTAGTCACTGGTAGAGTTGCCATTATGATTAAAAGTTCAAAAATTGTGGGAAACAAATTTTTATTGCATCTTTCCAAAGCTTCAATCGCATTTTGTGGCTTTTCTGTTTTATCTCTCATAAACTGGCCCCAAAGTGCCACTTCTCCTTCTGTAGCACCAATACCAATAGATTCCAATTTCGGTTTTTTTATTACAAATTTATCCATCATCCAGTATATCCATAATTTTCGTTATGACTGAAGACTGAACTGAACTATGTGACCGCCTTATTGACAATTATCCATCATAATGGAGGACTTGGCCTGTGTGTGTGGCAAAGTGTTGCCAAGAATATTTTTTTTACCAAGATTCACAGTTTTAATTTGTGTTAGGCGTCCGTCTCTGGGGGATGTTTTAACCCCTAACCCCCCCCTCGCTGCGCCACTGAGTTTGCCGGGGGGTTTGTATCAATGAAAAAAACAACATAGAAAAACATAGACAATATTACTTCACACCGGATATACAGTCATTTCGAAATTGTGATAAATCTGAAAAGAGAACAGCATATCATTTAGTAGAAAATAGTTTTGGACAGACAATAAATACTGAAAATTTGTAGAGTGGGTCTATTATATTTTGTTGACAAACTGTTATGGGTTCAATCGTAATAATTCAATTAAAATTTATAAATCTATAGCTTACGATGTTACTGGTACTTTTGTGACTATGGAATCGTAAAAATGGGATAATTTCTTTAAACGTGTAATTTACAGTGACGGAAATGATCTACTACAAACTCTATATCTATTTTCGTACAATAAATAGTAACAAGAGGTGGAGAAGTGGTGTAGGAAGGAATGCCTAAGGGGGAATCCTGCAAAAACTGCGCCTTCTTAACGTACAGATGTGTCTAAGCCAGGAGGTCAAGTACCTGGGTATAATTCTGGATGCAAAACTATCCTGAAATTCACATCTACTTGACAAAGCAAATAAAGGAAAAATGGTCCTAATGGTTGCCAAACGGGCAAATGGTGAGACCCATGGAGCCTTAGTTTGATTGCCAAAAACAAATCAAAGGAAAGCCGAACTGGAGCTATCAAAACTTTAGAGGCATGCCTGTCTATTCATGGGAATTGGCACGAAGAAAACAACAGCCACAGCCATTCCAGAATCACAGATGTTATCACAAACTCGCTTCTTGAAATGATAAGTGATAACATGTTGGCCACAATTAACGACAACCAACCATACCCAGCTAAACTGTGATGGGTTGAAAGCATGCAGTCATGAGGGAATGTTGGTGACGAATCTAAAACTGATATGGGAGCAAAAGCAGGAGTCCACGGTGCTAGAACCAGGTCAATGTTCACGCATCGTTGGGAAAGTTTGAAATCTTCGCTATCGACACGTTTTTACAAATGATCATCGAAAGGGGACATAGAGGTCAAAATATACCCCCAGATCGTATATAGAATGGTCTGGGAGTGCCTTCATAAACTCTTAACCCATCAAACCACAATAGGGTGACACTAAGTGGGTCCCGAGACGCAAAGGCTTTGGAGGTTTTACGGTACCACACTTTTCCTCGCGTATCAGTCTGTAGATGGTTGACTTTCCAATCCCAAATAAGCTATTATTGAGTCAGAACCATTTTTCGTGAAAAGAACTTCACATAGTTTTAGGATATTGCTATAAAATTCACAATTATTAAGATTTTTAGCAGGTATGCCCTTGGAATGGTCATTTTACAAGGGTTTATTGCTCTATGCCTTTTTAAATAGAGTATAGGGGAATAAAACTATAAATGGAAGGTACCCTTTCTTAAAGATATTTGGTCTGTTTTGATTTTGGTGCCGCAACCTGTATATTGTTGAAGTACCCTGTACGAAGAACATTTTCTATGTTTTTCCATCCCTTTATTTTTTATTGGTGTTTTTTTTAATAGTAGGAAGTTGACATTGAGTAAATAAATCTTGTAACGTCAAAAGTTGCTGTTATAATTTTTCTTCTAAAATACTATAAAAAGACCACATCAACATGGTAGCAGAGCGTGGTTTCAAGCAGTTCTAACCGTTGTTGAACTACAGAAGTGAAAAGAGGAGTCCAGATTTAAAAACAACATTTTGAAAGTTAGTTTGACAGATAAATTTTTGCAAACAGAAGGTCCAAGCGTTATTCAAGCAAGTTCAGAGCAAAATAGATTTGTTGGGGAAAGTAAACATTGGTCTACTTGAAGGCAAAAATAACTGGACAACTTGGAAATACAAAATGGAGTTACTATTAAGGTCAGTCTCAGGGGCTATAGAGGTTGTTCAAGGTACGTTAAATCCGCCAACGCCCCTTACTGATAATGCTTCAGCAGATGAGATAATAGTTTATGAGAAAGCCTTATCTGAATATAAGAAGTTAGATAGTTGCGCTCTTCTTTCGTTAACAGTAAACATGATTCAAGAAACGCTTGAAAGAGTGATAAGATTTACAACCTCTAAGGAAGTATGGCTAGAGTTGCATAGACTGTTTGATGGCCAGGTTGAAGATAAAACCTTTGATCTGTGTTTTAGCTATAATCGCAAATCAGAAGACGATATTGCCACCCATTCGTCCAAGCTTAAAAACTTATGGAAGGGCTTACAAACTGAGATATCTAAAGAAAAACTCAAAGCAGGAAATACTTGCAAGTGTGACTTGCCAGATTTATTACTTATATGTAAGATTTTGGACACGCTACCTCCGGAATATTTCTCATTTAGATCCAGTTGGGTTTTAATATCAAGCAAAGAAAGATCAGTAGAAAATTTGACAAATCAGTTGGTCACATACGTAAAAGCTTTACAGACAAAGAATGAAGGAGAAAGTAGTCAATAAGTCTTATACGTAGGCAAGAAGAACACAAAATCAAGTAAGCAGCGTTTATTCTGTAATTACTGTAAGCAGCCCAACCATAAAGTTAAACAGTGCGATAAATGGAAAGCCGATGGAAGACCACCGAAACCTGAAAAGAAACATGCAAAAGACAAGGAAATGAGTTTGCTGATTGAGTCCAATGAAGTGTTGTTTTGCGGAAGTGACGATGACTGGTATGTAGATAACGGAGCTACAAACCATATCACCAATCATAGTGACTGGTTTGACACGTTCCTACCATTTCTAGATAGCCGCAGAGTTACAACAGCTAATGGCCATTCAGTCCCAGCTCTTGGACAAGGAGACATCAAGGTAGAAACAGATGTGAATGGTGAAAAACATTTGTTTACACTACGCAATGTTTGGTATGTTCCAGAGATAAAGAAGAACTTGTTTTCGTCCTTGTCAGCACAAGACAGGTATACAGATAGCCGGTTTGTTTCGACGGCTGAACGGTGTTCATTGCAGATAGCAGGCAAAGAAGTTCTGATTGGAAAAAGAAGTCGATCTGGAGGGTTATATGTGTTGAAAATGAAAACTCGAAAACCGGGAAAATCAAATGAAGTCAATCTAGCTACCAGCAAAAACGTTTTACAGTTATATCACGAAAGATTTGGTCACCAAAATAAAAGTCATGTTAAAACGGTATTGAAAAACGAGCTACAGATAGATGTAAAGCTTGATAGTGATCTATGCGAGGGCTGCGTTTATGGAAAGGCTCATATTTTCAAGTTTGGTACAAGAAAACGAGCTGATGCACCAGGTGAAACAATTCACACAGATGTTTGTGGACCTTTTAACGTGTGTTCAAAGCAAAGCTACCGTTATTTTGTAACATTCAAAGATGATTTCTCTCAAAATACCGTTACGTTTATTTTATAAAGAACAAATCTGAAGTCGTAGAGAAACTAAAAATCGTTTTGGCACAAATTAGAGCTGCAGGTCTTGTAGTACAAGAAGTTCTGTCCGACAATGGAGGAGAATTCGATAATAATCGAGTCAAGAGAATCCTAGACCAACAAGGTATACGACAGAGACTAGTAATGCGCTACACTCCACAACAAAATGGATGCGCAGAAAGAGAAAACCGAACCCTTGTCGAAACCGCAAGAGCTCTAATGCATGCTAGAGAACGACTATTTGATCAAAGTTTCAGGTCTGAGCTAATCAATACATCAGCATACATCCTCAATCGTACAGGAAAATCGAACAAAATCGAACGGCAAGACGCCGTATGAAGTTTGGTTCAACCATAAACCAAAAATTATTCACCTTAGAGTCATAGGAAGCTCTTGCTATGCTCACGTCAACAAAAGTAGACGTCCAAAAATTGGACAAGAAAGCTGTAAAAGGTATTCTGATTGGTTATGAAGAAGATGGTTACAGAATTTGGAGCTTTGAGCAGAAAAAACTGATTAGATCACGAGATGTAGTTTTTGATGAACTTACGCCGTTGCAAATAATAAAAGAGACCTAGGAGCCCCTTCCTTCTACATCACTTGAAACTTTGCTTGAATTTACAAGACACAGTGATGAAAGGACGACAATAGATTCATCAAACGAAAACATAGAAGAAAATCTGCAACAAGAAGACCAAATCGAAGTAGATCCAGAACCACAAGAGGTACCAAATGATGAATCATTAGGAAGCTTTAGAGAAGAACTTGTTCAATCTGATTTTGACGAAGAAAATACCGAAGTAAAACGATAGTTATGAGATAGGTTAACACTAAGAAAGCCAGAAAAACTTGTTGATTTTGTATTGACAGTTGCTGCTGAAATCTTAGAGCCAGAAGAACGAGAGAATTGGATCGAAGCTATGCATCGAGAAGTACAGTCACTTGAAGAAAATTGCACGTGGGTAATGACCAAGTTACCACCAGGCAAGAAAGCAATTCCGAACAAGTGGGTGTTCAAGCTGAAAAACAATCCAGATGGTTCAAAAGACAAGTTCAAAGCTAGATTAGTAATAATTTGATGTTTGTACAACATTTCTTTACGGTCAACTTGAGGATGAAGTATTTATGAAGCAGCCAGAGGAATACGAAGACGAAAGCGGACTAGTTTGTAAACTTCAACGTAGTTTGTATGGATTAAAGCAAGCACCAAGATGCTGGAACAGACGGTTTACAGAATTTATTGAAAAACTCGGTTTTAAGCGAAGCAATGCTGATCCATGCCTATTTATGAAAAATCAAGGACAAGACTTGCTTCTGTTGGCTCTATACGTTGATGACGGTTTACTGGCCTGCAATAATGAAAGAATGAAGATCTTCTTCTTAGAAAGTTTGAAGAAATAATTCAAGATCACCACAAAACCTGCTACGTATTTTCTTGGTCTGGAAATCAAGAGAGCAGATAATGGTGATATCAATCTCAGTCAGTCTTCATACACCAAAAAGGTTTTGGCGCGTTTTGGTATAAAGGACTGCAAACCAGTTTCCACACCCATGGTGAAAGGCAGTCTTCAAGTAGGGAAGAAAAGTGAGTACTTTTCCTTATGGGGAAGCTGTTGGTGCACTGATGTACTTGATGACTTGCACCAGACCTGACATAGCATATGCTGTTAGTGTTGTGTCAAGAAACTTAGAAAATCCATCCATTCAAGACATTTCAAAGGTCAAAAGAATTTTCCGGTATTTAGAAAGCATACCAGACATTGGCTTTCTTTATAAGTTTGGAGTACAAGGAAAGTTGGAGACGTTTAGTGATTCAGATTATGGCGGAGATGAAACAACAGGTCGTTCCACATCTGGAGTTGTTTGCATGTATGCAGGTGCTGCAATATCCTGGATGAGCCAACGACAAACATCAGTAGTACTTTCTACGACAGCAGCGGAGATAATAGCTGCAAGTGAAGCTGCCAAAGGGATAGTTTGGATGAATAGGTTTTACAAAGAAATTGATCCCCTCAAGTCAGTTCTAATTTTGAGTGTGGACAATGAAGCTGCTATTCTTTTGTCACAAAATCCCGAGTTTCATCGTAGAACGAAACATATACATCTCAGGCACTTCTTTGTGAGAGAGTTAGTTCAAGAAAATTCAGTAGTCGTTAAAAAGGTTGCATCTGAATTCCAACTAGCTGATCTCATGACAAAGCCGCTTTTTAAGCCACGATTGGAAACGTTGCGAGAGGCTATTGGTATGGCCACACAGTTCAATGAGTGAAGGTGTTGAAGTACCCTGTACGAAGAACATTTTTTATGCTTTACCATCCCTTTATTTTTTATTGGTGTTTTTTTAATAGTAGGAAGTTGGCATTGAGTAAATAAATCTTGTAACGTCAAAATTTGCTGTTATAATTTTTCTTCTAAAATACTATAAAAAGACCACATCAACATATATTTATCAAATGCATTAGAGTCTAATGATTATACTTTTACGAAATAGTTTTCCTATATGATTAAATTTGATTGAGCGACAAATATCCAGCTTACCCTACAAATTTCGGTCAACATAATTTGCGTCCGAAGATATCATTTCAACCTTTACTTCTTCTATGTTCAGTTGAAGCAGGTAAAAAAGATAACTTGCGAAATGTGTGTCAAATAATGGTTATTGTAAAACAGAGTACACAAATTCAATTGAAGTCATTCATAAGCCGGAACCGGAAACGATTCCTCTACGTTCAATGAAAACAAGTTCGACATTAAAAATATACAACTCCGGAAGTAATAAAGGTACAGGACGCCTGAAAATAATCTCTGGATAAACGAACGTCCCTAGAATTTTTCCAAGGGGATATTCTCTATTTAAATTATATTTGCTCCAACAATAATCGAAAACTGTCAGAAAATAGTGGACCAATGCAATGCAAGGAATTACGTTAAAGTACACTCGTTGTTTGCTATGACTAGTTATTTTCTGATCGTTATTTTCTGATTGTTGTTGGAGAAAACATTATGAAAATTTCAGCTAAGCAGAAAAACTTGAAAAGATTTATACAGAGTGGTGGTTATAGGAACATGAACTGTTAAAGGGCTTAGTTACGGAATATAGGATGTTAAAAGATTAAAATCGAAAATAAAAATTTGTCATACAACAAAAACCGCTTTTTACATAATTTTCAAAAGTAAGTTTAATACTCTTAAATTTTGATAGTTTTTACGTCATGTTTATTAAATTCCATTAATTGGTAGCTGGATACATTCCAACAGCTTGGAAAAAAGCCCGAATTTTCTTTATTCCCATACCAGGTAATGATTATTCCCAAGCAAAGTCGTTCAGGTCAATAACTCTGTCTCCTTTCATGTTGAAGATAATGGAGAACCCTTCAAAAGCTGCGATTATTCCCTTCACTAGAAAAAGGAAGCTTGAGAGACAAACTGCTAAGCCTCCTTAACGTGCAGCTGTGTCTTAGCCAGGAGGTCAAGTATCTGGACATAATTCTCGATGCAAAACTAACCTGGAATTCGCACCTACATGGCAAAACCAATAAAGGGAAAATTGCCCGATAGGGCGATAGGAAACACATGGGGACAAAATCCACGGATCGTTCACTGGCTGTACACAACTGTGGTGAGACCCATGGTTACCTATGGAGACTTAGTTTGGTGGCCAAAAAATATCAGAGGAAAGCCGAACTGGAGCTATCAAAACTTCAGAGGCTGTGCATAACGGGTGCGATGAGAAGCAGCCCGACTATGTCAATGGAAGCCATTCTTAATCTTCCGCCTCTTGCTCTGTATGTTAAGGCGGAAGCGAGAATGGCTACATACAGGCTGGAATGCAATGGGAATTGGCACGTAGGAACCAACACCCATAGTCATTTGTAGGCGATATTTTGTAGTTTTAATCTCGCGCCTCAAATCATAGAAATTATTTGAAATATTCTGTGGTTAACGGAATTTAATTTCTGTGGTTCTAGGCAAAAGGATATATGTCAAAAAAAGAGGAAGAACCGCGCTTTTTTTGGTGGAAGTGAGACGCGGCGTGGCACTCAAGTAGTGACGATTGACTTAGATTATTTTATGATTATTCTTAAGCCTTATTTAGTGAAAGATATGTGTTATTTCTTCATAGAGAGAATACAAATATACGCTCCTTCTTACAGTGAATGTTTATGTTAATACCGACCAACCGTTATTTTATTATCCTCCCCATACATTCCAGAATCACAAACTCGCTTCTTTAAATGAGAAGTGATAACCAACCATACCATATCCAGCTAAACTGGGATGGGTTGGAAGCATGTAGTCAGGAAGGAACATTGGTGTGGTACACAGACAGATCTAAAACTGACATAGAAACAGGAGCTGGAGTCTATGGCATCCACGCATCGTTGGGGAAGTTTGCAACTGTATTCCAGGCAGAAATATACGTTATCGACACGTGTTTGCAAATAAACATCAAAAAGAGGTAAAGAGGCCAAAGGATCCTTATACTCTCAGATAGTCAGGCAGCACTGAAATCTTTAGCATGTCCCCAGATCAGATCTAGACTGGTCTGGGACTGCCTACAAAAACTTCTAATCCTGGCAAACCATAATAGAGTAACTCTTAAGTGAGTCCCGGGGCACAAGGGTATTGTAGGCAATGAAAAGGCAAACACCCTAGCAAAGCTAGGGTCTGAAACTGCATTCACTAGTGCTGAACCAGTATTTGGAATATCAAAAACTGCTGCACGTGGTTGTACATCTCGGTGGATTCAAACTAAACATCAGACGTACTGGAGACACGTGCCAAAACAGGAACACAGCAAAAACTCCTGGTCAAAAAACTCTCGGAATCGGTGACCAACGAAATATTAAACCTCAGCAGGTGCCAGATAAGGAGAGTGAGGAGATTACTCACCGGTCACTGTACCGTAAGGAAGCACACAATTGGCATATATATACGGTTGTGCATGGAAGAGGAGGAAACAGCTTCTCACATTATCTTCGAATGTGATGCACTGTCTCATTGGAGATATAGACTCCTAAGACTAGAGTATTCAAGGGAAGATTTCTCCAAGAAGGACCTAGTGAAAAGACTGTGGAGTCTGATAATGGCTACTGGTCTCTTCACAAAAGCGGTATAACCAAGTGCACAAAAAGCCTAAAGGCTGAGGTGCCGAGGTCTCTAAGCCTCTGACTGGTGGTGCTGAACCAATCAATCAATGTGTCATGGGCTACCGGTCTAAAAGTTCCTCCAAAGCATATCTCAAAAAACCGCTACCTACAAACTTGGTACATAGTATAACCTTGCTGTAATAAATTGTTTTTGAACAACTCTGTTTAATTTTCTGAAAAAATGAAGAATATTAACAACAATAATATTTTTGAATTTTATAACATATGTTCTAATGACCACCATTTGTTGCAAGATTTGAAACTAATTGATTGAAAACGATTTTGTATTGTATAAAGTAATGATTTGAAGTATCCCCAAAAACAAAAATCGCATTAATTGAAATCGAGCAATCTTGCAGTCCAATTGACTGGCCCTCCTAGTTTAAAAGTCGGTAAAAAAGTGTATATGAATCGAGAGAATGAAGCTGTTCTATGGGAGATAATAATCAATGAAATAGCTGGCATGAGAATATTATTGGACTCATTCACAAAAATATCAACAAAATGAAAGATAAATTTCAAGATGAGACTGACAATATGCTATCATTTATTTAATCTAATCTATCCGGATGTTATACAAATAACGTATTTTATAATCTTGTTATTATTTAGAACAATTCTCGATAAATAGATGATAATTTGTATTTATGAATGATCTATTTTTATATTTATTTTTAAAATGATAATTGTTGTTGTAGGTGTTTCTTTACTTTTTTGTTATTAAAATGTCAATGATTTGAAATTCACTAGAATCAGCTTGTAAATATATGTCTCTATTTGCTTAGACAGTTTTGACTAAAATTCCTTGCTATGTCGATTTTAGTATAAAGACAATGGCGTATGGCGTGATTTCTGTGTATCTGTATAAAAAAACGTGACTGCTCCAGTCGTGTCACGGTGACAAATAGCAGTGATTTTTTTTAATCATTTTAACGTTGTCTGTGGCGGTACTGCTACATTGAATGATCGCAGTCACAGCCAAAAAAGGTGCTCGCATAATTTATGAGGCGGCATAAAAGGGTTAGGATCTAGGAATAGATCGTTGATTTGTTTATGTGTCTAGGCTATTGGGAGCTGGTCCCAAGCATACTCGATGGGATTGAGGTCGGGTGATCGAGGGTGCCGAATGTGGGATACCATGTAAGTCTAAAGCGTATTGGACTACTCTTGCACGATGAGGTCAAGCATTATCGTCTAAAAAGAGGAAAGTTGGTCCAATAGCAGAATAAAACAAACGTATAACATAACCATAACCATAACGATATCTGGGGGACCCACGAAATAATTAAAATAGTTGCCATTTTCCTAAAAAAGGATTATGCGGGAAAACTAAACATAAATTTTTGATTTGTATTTTTTTTAATGGTTTATTATTTTATTATTCGGGGCCCCTGGGCTGGAGCCCATTAGGCCCATACGTAGATCCGGCCCTGGATGTCGTGTACTTGGATGCATTCCATGGGTACTACTTTTCATCAGAAAACAACATGGCATACTAAGTGATACTAAGGGTTAAAAAGTGATAAAAAGGTGGAAAAAAAAACAATTCACTTATGTATGCCGAAGAGATTTTAGATTAGTATAGGTTAAAAACATTAGTGGCATACATTTTGCTTTTTTTTCATTTTGATTTAGGCAATATTTAAATCACAGGTGTTAATAAAAGTGAGTTTTCCGAGATTTTTTATATTTTATATAAAATCAGCTGTTCTCATAAACCTCGCGTCATATCTATATAAATGACGAATCAACGAAAAAACAAAGTGTCTTGAAAACTATTTTCATAAATAAAAAATAGCTGATTGCGCACGAGGTAAAAATTTGCCTAGTACGAAAATTTCGTAATATCAATGTAATATTAAAAAGTGGACCGGAAACTTTTTATGTTGAATAATTGCTAAAAAGTTAATTTTGTGTTTGTTACACTGTTTTTTAGCTGCGCCTAAAATGTGGTTTCAATTGAACGGAACTCCTGCTTATTCTACACGTGTTGTTAGGAATTACCTGAACAGCAAATTCAAAAATATAATTGACCAGTTAGGTCACCAGGATTAACCAAGATGGATTTCTTTGAGGCTATGTTAAGAATATTGTATATGCTACCCCCCCTGACTACTTCAGGCGATATGAACATTATGACTTACTAAAATACGTGTCTTTTAGAGGAGATCTTATATCTAACTATCTCCATTTTTATCATCTTTATATGTTTTAATTAATTGCTGTTGTAAGCTAATACCTAATACGACCCAAGTTCATCACTGGGATATGTCCAGGACACATCTAGTTGAATTCCAAGACAACCCCCAGGACAATTGTAGTATTCCAACAACTTCGTGCCAGTCTACCCTTCCAGGAGGAAGTGACAATAAGATAAGTACCTTAAAGTACAGGTTTCATTTGATCAGTTAACCTGACAGACTGGGAAATTGAAAAATTTGTAAACGCTTCTGATATCCTTTCATAATAACCTACGGTGGCAGTTTATCTGAAGAATTTTTAGATAACGAAGACAACTGATATTATTTGTTGGATCTTTCGTTTTTATATATGTAATTTTTGTGAGAGATTTTGTACTTTCAACAACCTTTAGTTTGAAAATATAATAAGGTTTTTTTTGCTTTATTCCACACTGAAAATATAATAATTTAGGTTGAGCTATTAGAATTAAAGCTTTTTGTGACGAAAGTCAATCTTTATTCATCCTTGTGGCTCTGAAATATTTTAAACCTTGAATTACCATTTTTCCATGTTTTGTATGTGTGCAGTTGGGAGACGATCCTTGTCTAAGCTAGGTATTACCCATGCAGGAGTTCCTCAAAGTTGACAAAGGGGCCGAGTCTGGACCAGTACCGGGAAGCCTAGCTTTGGCGTACCTATATAGGGCAATTCGAGAGCCCGGTAACTTAACCCAGCCTTGGCCATGCCTATGATAATCCAAGCTTGAGCCAAGACTGTCTGACCTAGCCTTGGCCATGCCATTGATTACCCATGCTTGGGCCAGGGCGGGATAAACCATTCTCGGCCATGCCAATGATAACCCAAGATCGGGCCAGGGCTGGATAACCCTGCCGTGGCCGTACGATGGTGATTCGAGTATTTTCGTAAGTGCTCGGTCGACAGCCATTTTTCTTACGCAATCAGATATTTGAGATCTTTTCGTGAATCAGTCGTGAAGATAACGTGCTTCAGTTAACATTTACAATTTTTCTCGTGTTATAGTGTTGATTTTTTTACTTTTAAAATGACCGAATGTGTTAAAAACTACGCAGTGTTTCAGTTTGATGAGATAAAAAACAATAAAAAAGTGGTGGAATTAGTACCGATCGGTTGGCTTAATGAGAACGGAAGTATGTGTCCATGGCCACCAAAAAAACATGAAGACAAGGTGAAGAAGTGTGTTGAACTTGAAATCGGGCCTTACGAGATATGGATTATTATTATTATTATCATTAAAGAATGAATAAATAAATATTACCAGAGTTTCTGTTAATATGTGTGTACCATTATTAATCCAATTGTTTAATTAATAGCCAATAATTAGTATTTGATTTTGGGCCAGTATTCGCAATCAAAGATGGCTCAGTCCTGGCAATTGAGCATGGCCCAGTCCTGGTAACCGAACCTGGCCCAGTCCTGGTAACCGAACCTGGTCCATCCCTGGCAATCGAGCCTGGCCCGCTCCTGGTTCTTGAGCATGGCCCAGTCCTGGCAACCAAACCTGGTCCAGTTCTGACAATCCAGCCTGGTCCAGTCTTGGCAATCGAGCCTGGCCTAGTTTTGGCAATCAAGCCTGGCCCATCGTTATCACTCCAGACTTCTACCAACGCAGAGTTCTACATAGTTGGGCCAGGTCTGGACCAAGCTCGAGCCCGAGGTACTTTCGTGGTACTATGGGTAGCGAACTATCGCTTTCGCTTACATCCAGCCATTGAGCATTGGTGAACCAAATGGTAAACGCGCCAAATGGCTCCGAGTATTTGATACCTAAAAGAATGGAGATCGAACTCCATGTATTCCAATTTCTGCACTTTAATCTTAGCCTACTATGATTTCACAAATGGAGTCGCTTTTCTATATTTTGCTTGGCGCTAGAAATATCGAGAGAAAATATTCGAAAAAGTTGTTCAGAATATCATTTTAACCCCACATACCGAAATTCATCACAAAAGTAGCATTTTTAATTTCTTCATTTTTTTGGAACACAAAATTATATACAAGATATTGTTTAATTTGACATTAGCGTGCCATGGAAAGTAATATTTTGACAGTATTTTTAAATGTCTGCTAAATTCTAGTCAGTGATCGGAGAAATGAAATCCTATAGACTTTAAGAGAAAAAATCGAAATAATCCCGTTGTTTGGTGATAATGGTCGTAGTAGCAGAGATGTTGCTGCAGAGTTTAACTTGAGACATCCCCAACGTGCTCCCATTACTCATGGAAAAGCAGCTGATGTAAATGCTCTTTTCAACGAAACTGGCAGTGTTATTAAAGTTCATAGGAATGGTCATCCTCGTCGAATACACCAGCATCTTGAGGATATCGATATATTGGAGACAAATCGAGCAGATCCATGCATGAGCCTTAGAGACTTATCATCTCAACTGAATATTAGTGAGAAGATGTTTTGTACGTCACAAGATCAAGCCCTATAAACCGAAGTTCTTACATACATTGAAAGAAGGTGATGAAAGTAAAAGATTAGACTTCTGTTATTAGACCCAAGATAATTTTTTAAATGACAGTTTCTGAAGATTATGAGGCTACATTCTCCACTAATGGGGTTGTATCCTCTCAAAATTGTGAATACTGGGGCACAGATAATCCACACTGGGTTATCAATTGTAAAGACCAATATTCACAGAAAGTCAATGTCTGGTGTGGGATTAAAGGAGACCATATAATTGGTCCTTTTTTCTTCAATGGATTATTGAATGCTGATCGCTTTGTTAATTTTGGCATGCAATTGAAAATCTTCATCTTAATGTGCGACAGGATATGTATTTGCAGCTAGACGATGCATCCATCCACCACTCAAGGCTTGTTCGTCAATGCTTGAACCAAAATTATCCTATGAGCTGGACAGAAAGAAACAGTCCTTTTGAACTGTGGCCTCCGAGGTCTCCCATGTTACACCACTTGATTTTTATTTTTGGGGAATGGTAAAAAATTAAGACTATTAAACAAGGCCCAAATATCGAGATGAACTTTGTGCCAGAATAAGGCAAGCCTGTCAAAAAATCATCATCCCGGAACTAAGACGAGTAGCTAAATAATCGAAAAATGTATTCGGAGGACGGAGTCTAGTTGAGAGGGGTCAAATTATTGTTTGATACTTTTTCCTAGATTTAATCAATTATCAAAATTGTTTTCCCATAATAATAAAATAATTATTCATTTGAAAGTGCTGTTTACTTCACTAAAATATTTGAATACATGACACTGTGTCAAGATTTTACTTTCCACAGCACATTAATCATAAAAATAAACTTGCAATAATTTTGAGTAGACCAAAAAATGAAAAAATTGAAAATACGAATTTTGTGATGAAACTTGGTATATGTAACATAATATTCTGAACAACTTTTTTTAATATTTTTTTTTCGATATCTCTAGCTCGAAGCAAAATATCGACCTGAAGTTCAGATTTCAGTTGATTATTTCAAAAAATGTGGCCCATCAACCTGTATGACTATAAAAATTGGAATCTGTAATTCTTCAAACAGCGAAAATATGGTGGTGTCTTCATCTTAAATGCGACTCACTGTATATAAAAACTAAGGTTAATGTCGTTACGGTTTTAAAATTGCATAGGAGCACAAGAAAGTGTCGATAGCCATAAAGCGGCAATAAACCATTGGCGTTACATTTTTCGGTAAAAAGGTGCGCCATTTTATCATTATGTAAATCAAAAAGAATTTTTTATCACTGTATGAAAATATTTTGGGAAAGATTGGATACATTTACTAAGAGCCGTATTACACAGCAAAGAATTATGCCGAAAACTAGGCTTCAGGTAAATTCTAAGTCTTGTCTAGACCATATTTTTATACAGTCAAAAGAAAGATCTCTCAATGATATCGTGATCACGATGATAATCAAAACTTTCGTTACCGATCATTATTCAGTAGCAATACAAGTAGTTCACAATAAGGGAAAGATAGCCAATAAAAACAATTTACAATACAAACAATATTTAAATTACTATAAACTTCAACAAATATTAAAAAATGAAAATTGGTTTACGGTATATCAGGCTCAATGTCCAGAAACAGCAACTAATCAATTTGTTAATAAATTGTTAAATTATATTGAAAAATGCTCATACTATAAAAAAATTAGTAGAAAAACCTCTACACTAACTCCATGGATGACACGGGGCCTTTTAAAATCTGTTAATACTAAGAATAGTTTGTACAATAAGTTGAAAAAAAATCCTGAGAACACTACCCTAAAAAGTCAGTACAATAAATATAGAAATAACTTGACCATATTAATAAGGAAATGTAAATATGAATATTACCAAAAATGAATTGATAAGAATGGTACACAATCGAAGCATATGTGGCAGGTAGTTAATGAAATCACCAAATCGAAATATAAAAATCAATATATTGATTCTCTAAATGATACCGATGGTAATTTATTGACAGAAATACATGAAATAGCCACTCATTTCAATAAAACATTCACAGAAATTGGCCCCAAACTTGCTGAGAAAATACCACCAAATATGAATTACTCACCAAAAACTAAAACAATACCAAACAGTTTTTATTTGCACCCTACCGATAATTTAGAAGTTGAAAGTACTATTAAGAGTTTAAAAGTTAAAAAGTCACCTGGTGTAGATGGTATTCAATCTGAAACTTTGAAACACATCCTAATATATATAATAGAGCCATTAACATATATCATAAATAAATGTTTTGATGCTGGAATTTGGCCACAAATATTTAAAACTACCTGTGTCTTACCTATATTTAAAAATGGTGACGAAAAAATTGCAACTAACTACCGACCCATATCCTTAATAACAACTGTGTCCAAAGTTTTTGAGAAGGACTTGGGAGCGCGCTTAAACTCCTACCTAACAAAATTTAATATCATATCTGACAATCAATTTGGTTTTAGAAAGCAGATGTCAACTGAAGATGCAGTATTATCATTGTCTGAAAAAATTAATATGGCATTGGATGAAAGTATCCCTTGCTTGTGTGTCTTTCTTGATTTGTCGAAGGCTTTTGACACGGTAAGTCACGAAAAACTTTTGAGCAATCTTTATCAAATTGGAATAAGGGGTGAACCACATAAATTAATGAAGAGTTATCTAAGTTACCGTAATCAAATTGTAAAAATAAATACTACACGAAGCAACACATTACCTATCAGTTGTGGTGTTCCCCAAGGGAGTGTCCTAGGTCCTACCCTCTTCAATATCTATATAAATGACTTATTACATGAGTCTTCTGAACGAGAAGTTATAGGATTTGCTGATGATACAGCATTATTTTATAAAGATACAAGTTGGGCAAAACTCAAGGAAAAAGTAGAAAGAGATTTACCGAAAATCCAAAATTGGCTTAACCATAAACTGTTGACACTTAACACTAATAAAACGTTTTACATTGCATTTTCCTGCAATTCAGCCACTGCTCCTTCGTTCAATGCACTAACTGTACGTACTGAAAACCAGGAATACACAATAAAAAATACAAATAATATTAAATATCTTGGAGTATATTTGGACAACCACCTTAAATGGGACATACATATTAAATATATTTGCAAAAAACTTAGATATATTATGACAAAGTTCAAATACCTGAGCAAAATACTAAATTTAGCTCAAATAAAAATTCTTTATTATGCTTTAGTGGAAAGTCATTTACGTTATTGCATAACTGTCTGGGGCGGTGCGCTAAAAACTCACATTCACCCTATGGAGGTTATTCAAAAAAGGTTCCTCAAAATAATAACCAAACGAAATTGGAGATATCCCAGTGATACCCTATATTCCGAAGCACAGATCTTGGATATCCGTCAACTATTTTTTGTTAAAATAAATTGCCTTTACCACAAAAGTAAAACTTTGTCTGTTTCACAACATAATTATGACACTCGCCGAAAAGAAAAAGAATACCACCCTATACCTTTGAAACTGAAATCAATAGGTCAAAGATCATACGCATATTTAGGACCAAAACTGTATAACTCATTACCAGATGAAATAAAAACAGTTAAAACTCATATATTTAAAAAATATTTGGGTCAATACATGTTTCTGCGGGATAGACAAGACATCTCTGGACAAATTGAGAATACCTAGCTTTAGTTTTATTTTATTAATCTTGAATTTTTGTGACTTATTCTTAATCTGAAAACTTTGCTTTTACATTTAATAAAATCAATATTGTAATAGATAATTTGTATTAATGTAGAGATAATAATGTAGGTAAGGTGTACTATGTGTTATATTTTATTGTATGAGCTATTGCTATTTATATTTATCATGTTTTTTTTTTATATATTATTGATGTATGTTTATTTAGTTGTAATAATATGCTCAACGTCGTAACAAGCTTTTGCTTTTCGACCTCTCTATCATTTATTTTAATCGTGTAGTTGAAATTTATTGTAAAATGTGATTTTTATTTTATTTTATTTAAATAAATGATATATATATATATATATATATATATATATATATATATATATATATATATATATATATATATATATATATATAAAATTACTCTGAAATTTACCACGAAAATTCTGTCAGAAATTTCTCCTAAAATTTTATAACATTTTCTTAAAATCTGTATTACACAGGCAATAAATCTTCCAAAAATTTTCGGAGTAATTCATACGATACTCATGCGCAGTCGGGTTATTTTGTTACAGCTGATGTATGCAAACAGTAAACAAACATACTTTCATTAACCTCATTTTATTTATTTTCAATAATAAGATTCATTTTCTTCTCAAAAATAGTGAACAAGAAAAAACTTGTAATGTTAGATGTTGCAGAAATTTGTTGTTTGTTCGTTTATAAATTATCTAAAAGCAAATTAAAAGTGTAATGTCAAGCAATCCGATTATGTGGTTCAGCGCCGATTCTCGCGCACTTTATAAAATTTTGTCTAGAGAATATAGAACATGTTTTATATTTTTACTCCGAAAATTTTCGCAAGAATTTTTGGTCGTGTCATACAGCATATTTTATTGACGAAAATTTTCGTGGTAAATTTCAGAGTAATTTTCGGCATAATTCTTTGCTGTGTAATACAGCTCTAAGGTAGGTACGCAAAAATAAATGTTAAAACAATTTCTAAAATATGACAATGAGTCATATTATTATTAAAATCTACTTCTATTGTAAGTGTAGAAAAACAAATTTTATTTTTAATTTTAATCATTGCACTTCTTAATTTTTCACAATTTTGTATGTTGCTTCTTTTTAATAAAGCAAAATGAAGAATATTTGTTTCTGACTTTTTTTAAATAATTATTGTCTTTATCTTTGGCTTTTTATATGTATAGCTTTTAGATCTGAGGATTCTTTTTTGTAATTTATTAAATACCTACCAACCTATACTTTTATGTAATTGAAAAAATCCTAATATAATAATATCCTAATACAAAATTATTTAACATAATAAAAAAAACTGTAAGACCCATCCCTACTTGGCAAAACCCTTAAACTGACTGCACGACACTGGCCACCGGCTTATCATATGAATAAATTCTTAACCATTGTGCCGAATTTTACGACCCTATTGTATTTGAGGCGATACAGGACGTGTCGATTTAATTTTGGTAAAACCGACCTGTTTTATCATTTTTTTCTACATAGTATAGATAGAAGATTTTGAGGACAGATTTTGTCAATTTTCCCGTATGAGTTCGTTCTCCTTATCTAGTCTCCATGCTTAAAATTCATAAATTTTACAACCACTGAAAGTTTAAAACCGAAATATTAAACCACGAGTTTTGTAACTATATACGTAAAAGGACTAGCCCTATTTCCCCGACTATAGCACAATTTCGATATGAATTTATTTATTACTTTCATTATCTTATCAAAAAGGATATGGAAAAGAAATAGATAATGTGGTGTGGTTTAATAGTCACTGCTGCTCTAAAACGGAAAAGCCGCAAAAGTCAATAAGTTAAAAATATAAACCATTCCTAAACGTGCATCTCCTATTCGGTATAAGAAAAACTGTCGAACTCATCTGACGTTCGTTGTATCTAAAATCAGTAAGGCATTACATTATTTTCTAATAACCCGCACCTCACTTTCTTACGCAATGCTTGCGAGATTCATCTAAGATATGTGTGAAGTGTAAGTAAGCCCAACGTCACGATAACCAATTTTAACATTTATTAAACGACAAACCTACCAATCTGGCAACGCCGTCAACAGACGTGGATGTACGTCCGGTGTTGCCTAATATTTTTAGCGAAACTGTACACAATGACACGTTGCCATATTTAAGATACAGAGATCTATAAAAAAATATTTTTTTGTCAGATTATCTCTAAAAATCGCACCGACCAAAGACATTCATTCTAAAAAAATATTTTGTCCACGACTATTTGATATTGTTTACATTTTACGTGTGCTTCTTCAAGTATAATGACGTACATTATTCACCAATGAATAATAGGTGTCGATAATGAACAGGTCACATGATGACACCTATATTGAAGGTTATTTATTTACAAATGTCACAATATAATAAATAAAAATTTGGAAATCGGTTGACCCTAAAGGCCATCCCTGCAACTTCCCGCTAAATTCAATTTTCAAACGAATGCGATTTTTGTGTTATTTTGAGCTCACCGAGCTCAAAGATAGAGCTATTCGATGCTCTTCGAGCTCAAAAGTCTTATCAAAGTTCGATGAAACACTATTTTTTAATTTTCAAACTGCTATAACTTTTGGATGAATTAACCGATTTTTACGCGGTAGGCGGCGATCGATGTAGTTTTTTGAGCTCTATGAAAAATTTGCAACAAAAAGATTGATCTGATGAAACATTTCGGAGTTATTACAAAAAAACACTTTTTTTCGATTTTTTCGACAACGATATCTCACGAACGCATCCACCGATTCTGACGCACTTGGTGGCGTTTGATGCGGGTTTTCAAGGTTAAGAGCTGATTGAGGTCCATCGGTTCAGACAATTCGGAAATATTTTGAAAAAATGAAAAAAAAAAACACAGACGTACGGACATCATCGTAAAAATATTCAGGAAAGCTTCTTAGGGCTTCAAAACGTCGAGATTTGTTGAAACCTCGATTTTTTAAAACGGGGTAAAAACAATAACTTCCCGATTTTTCGAAAATCATTAGGAAGAATCATTGATTTTCTTAGCGGGAAGTTAAAAATTATCATCGCGACCGGGATTCGAATTCTTCATTCTTCAGACCTCTAAACCATTCCGCTAGGAATAATAATAATAATAATTTATCAAGCTGTTGTATATAGAGGGTATGATGATGTGTGACGTTTTAGATAATTTATAGCTGATTGCAAGAATTTTAACAATTATACTGAATTAAAATTGAAATTACTAGAAAATATAATATGGAAAGCGAATCAGACACTGAAATTAATGTTACCGAAAGTCGAAAAAATTATATATGAAAGCCTATAATCCCTTCCTAAATTGGAGAAAAGCGAGAAAAAAATAAATTCATTTATAAATAGGTAATTAATAGTGGTGGACAAAATATAGTATTCTACTCGCATATAATGGCTAATATTCACTTAGATGGCAATGGCATCATATGCTTTTTGTATAATATACTAATATCCACAATCACATTATAATAGGGTACAAGCATAAATTTTGCTATTGGTGGGAATTGACGCTTTATCAGGTCTCCTAACACCTTGCATGCCTATTTTTTCAAAAAAATATAAACTTTACTTTTAAAACGACTTTAAAAATCATAAAATTTGAAAGTCCGCAAAAACGCGCTTTACGTCATAAAGATGGCTGCCCCAACCGTTGACGTCACTCCATTTGTTTACGTTCTTATTCGTGTTTCACGCTCTGAGTTTTTGTGACCTAATTTGTTTCTGAAAGGTTTAAAAATGGATAAAGCCGAAAAAAAACTTTGTATTCCAAGTATTGCATTGTTCCAGAGTGTAAATCAACGTCTATTAAAACTCCAGACAAAATATTTGTTACTTTACCTGGTGGCGCAAGTAAAAATGCACTTAAGAGAAGGGCATTGTGGTGGCAAGCTATGCGTCGAAACAAAGACGATATTTCGACAAATACTACTGCTTTTGTTTGTGAAGACCATTTTAATGTAAGTACCTACTTCTATGTTGGTAATTTTTCTTCTTAAATAGTTTGAGGTTATGTACCTTTATGTCTAGGAATCAACCATAAAAATATTATTTTCTTACCAACTCAGGCCAACATGGCATCGAAATATGGTTGGTATATATTATATATAATACATAGTTTAAATCGTACTTACGATAATGCTTTAACTCCTCTTATTTCCTCTGCATTAAAGCAGCTGTTTGACTTCATAAATTCAAGCAGCATAAATGAGTCTACTTTGGGCAAGTTATCAGTTTGTGCTTTTACAAAACCTTCGCTAGCCATATCTTTATCTTTATTCACAAAATATGAAAGAATCGTCACTGAACACTGAACTAGTAAATAAAATATTTTCTTCTAAAAGTTTTAAAATATCCTCGGAAATATCGAATATTTATGTCCACTTTCCTTTACGTTGACTTTTAGAAATAAAAAAAAGCACACACAAACACGTAATGGTCTCAAACAAACATATAAATGATATTTTTACGTCGATGAAGCAATTAATAGTTAATTAAAATACAATATAAACACAAAACTACACAGAACCTAATGCAATACCGGCCATATTGACAAAAGTAAACAAATGGTATGACATCACACGTATCATCGGTAGCGTTCGGAAATCCTCAGGTGGTGGTCGGAAAGTGCATTAAAATTTGAATTTTATTTTAAAATTTGGAAGTAATTTCCAATGGAAACTGGTTTATTTCCTATTATTAGTTATTTTTGACATCAACTTTACTATTACAAATTAATATCTAAGCAAAATATGAAATATGCGTGTACTCTATTGGAGTTTTATCCACACTAATCAAGCTTTATCCACTAGTGGAATAATGAAAAATACAGACTTAAATAATAGCAACCATTCAACACCTCCCAAATTTTTTTAAATTAATTTAAATCATTTTTGACGTTACAGCTGCTGTCAGAGCGAAGTGTCAAATCACTTTTTGATGAAATTTGATTCTAAATGACGGTGATTGTGGATAAAACGATGTAATGCATTCGTGTTTTAGTTGCGTTTTATCCACTTAAAAAAATTACTTTCTTGCGTACATAAAGAACTATCAAATACACTTATACAATAAATAAATATACTATTTCTTCTATCTTTCTCGTTATTGGCCTTTTTCCCTATTTTTTTCCTTCTCAATTACACTGAAGACAGCCCATGGTCTCGTGGTTTTCAGTGTAATGTTGTTCTGATTGGTTGTATTCAATCAAATGACCTCAAATTAACTGATTTCATTGGATAACTACTAAAGCAAAATTTTTTCGAAGAAACTGACATGTCATGCTATTGCTATTATCATGGAGTCTAGATATTTCCATGGGAATAATGATTAGGATGGGGATCTTTATGTGATGTAAAATGTGCTTATGGTTTTATTCCGTTTTTTCTAATATTATTTTGCATTTTTTAAATAAAATACTATTCGTATAAATCTAACTCTTTTACATCCTTACTAGCAAGTCAGTCATGCCGATTTGTGTAGACAATCAAAATACTGCTTGGCAAACGAAGGAAGACTCTTGAAATGCGCAGAAGATAAACAGAGAACTCAGCTGTGAAAAGGATAACAATATATGAGCTCTCTGCATTAACTAGGTAGTGGGGCTAGCTTGTCTACGGCGCATCAAAATCTCAAGGGTCTTCCTACGTTTGCCAAGCAGTACATTTTTTCCCAGGATGACGACCTAAAGGCAGTTTGTCCAACAGTTTTTTATAGATTTTTGGGATACAATAATACTAATTATCAATTTTTCGGTCAATTTCTTACAAAATGCGTAGCAGTTCTTCTGTAAGAATATTTTTTTCTACAATACGTATCAAACTTAATAATTTTAAAACGTGAACGAAAAAATATATTCAGCGTTCAATAGAACGAAAGAATCACCAAAACAAAATACTCATAAATACCCACAATATATTTTCTGAAAAGCGAGCCCTGCAAGAGCCCTCTGCCACTGAATAAGTCAGTTGTTTTCTACACTTGACGAAGGCTATTTGAAAATATATTTCTCATTTTTGTGTGTGTTCAGGGGCCCAATTCTTGAAATAAATCCGTACCTATACGGATTTGGCGATATTCGGAAAAATTTCTAAGGAAATCAAGTATTTGTATTCTTGAAATCCGTATGCGACTTTTGATATACGAATTTGGCATCGAATGGATCAAGCTAGGCGTATACGAATTGAGATATTCTATAACCTCTAACCATACTTTTACAGATGTTTATTTATTTTTATTATTTTTACACGCTTTCTTTGTATACTTTTGAGTTTTGGTAGGAAAAATGGTTTTGGGATCAATATCAGTGAGCAGTGAATGAAGACTTTCTTTTGGTAACGAACTAAAACTTATTATGTTCATATTTTCTACTTGTGATTTATTGGTAGGTATTAAGGTTTGTTGATGGCTAAGTTGGAGGATTTGTCCCTTTTGGGGGCGATTGGAAGAAGCCGAAATTGATAGCAATAATCTTCGTAGAGTATTTCAGCATAGGGAAGTTTAAATTGCACAACACATATTTTTTGGTCCTTGCTCATAGTTTTCTTAAGTACACGATCCATGGTTAAGCAGATATTAAGTCTGATTGAGTATAAAATAAAGAAAAAAGCAAAAAGAAGTAAATAAAATTAATATCGTTCTACGTTTGACAAATAAATTTCGGTTTATTTTGTAAGCAGGCTCTTGTTTTTTGACACATTTTACATTTGTTTCGGGTTTCCGCATACCATCCAAGAATTAAGATTGACGTTCGAATTTAATTCGTATGCTACTGACATCAGTATCTGGTCGATATTAGTGCTTCTAATCGTTTTGGAAATAAGTTGAGTTTACTCATAGAGCTATTCAATATTCAATTTTACCTATTTGGATAGATATATTATATATTTCTATTTTATGTTCTAGCTAATTATTTTATTGCTCTTATAATAATATTTAATTAAGTTAATGATAATAGAAATCACAATAACGTTAAATAATCAAAGTGCCTAAGTCTGTTATTCTCAAACTCATATTTTGCGCTATTGCGCAGTGCTTGAGCCGCTTAGCGAATAATAGGCTTGTTCGTAGAGCGATCACAAATGTTTGGAAACTAGATGATTCATGCGCAGAGCCTATCTGTGAACGGTTTTTATTTACTGCTCGAGAGTCGTTTGTGATTGCTCTACGAACAAATCTATAATGAACTGACGTACAGGTGAATCACAATTCCTCTATCACTGAAGTGGGGTGCTTGAGCCACGTCGTCATACGTCCTGTTCCTTTGTTATTTCCTGTATCACTAACTAAAATGGAGTGTTTGATTCAGGTGGTACGCAACTGTTCCTTTGTCATTTTTCAAAATCCTTTATGAAGAAGTGTTTTGACATGCTTAGCACATTTTAGCACTTGTGGTTGACATACATGGTGAATTCTTGCATAAATTAAATTGTATTAGCAATAATAAATTATCGTTTAATTCTGTAAAATTTTAGTACTTACAACTGATTGATTAAATAAATACAAACTAAAGGGAATTTGAATCAATTTTATTTTCAGGTATGTTACGGTCTCTTGTTACTCATCTCAGGTACAACAATAGTTGTTTTCTGATTTTTAAACAAACTTAAGTACGATCATATTAGAATTTATTTATATTGGTAAATCCTTTTATCTTGTCTTAAATCGCCCATAAAAACAAAGATATCTGTGACGCCCCTGTTTTTTTTTATAATTTTTTTTAATATAAAAGTGATATACAATAAAAATTAGAGTCACACTTCTGTATTTACTAAAATTACAAAAAAATACATATAGAATGTCTGCTCCTCTTTTAATACTTAAACTGTTTTTCAAAACTAATTTGGTTATTTTAAATTCTTTGCTTTGGGTCTTTTACTGAACGCTGGCAACACTGACTCGCACACACACAGTACACACACATCCAATTATACGTACGGCCTCTGGAAGGTCAAACAACACAGAAGAAAGGGTAAAGGGAAGAGAGAAAGAGAGAAAGAGAGAGAGAGAGGAGGAGGTGAGAACACCAATTGTAAAGTCACTGACCACATCTATACTAATAGTGCATTTCTATGGCAGAAGATAATGAGCAATTTTTCAATTTCGTTTGTTGGAGTGATATTGGAACCAAGTTATACTTTTACGAAAGTCCAAAATTAAGTTTGTTAGTTTGAAACTTGAATATTATTTTAATCAAACAGGTAGATTGTGAAAAAATGTATCATCATCTTGTAGGACTCAATTTTCATCAATAACCAATAAAAAAATTCGTTACACAATTAATAATTTCGATATGTGACAGATTAACATTCTAGAACAGGGATTCCAAATTATTTTATCCAGAGATCCCTTTTCCAAAATGAACTGATATACCAGTCCCATACAACCAAATTACTTCAAAAAAAAACTTAAAATACCAAAGTATATTATAGGTAATTATTTTTTGAAAAAATCATTAAAATCGCAAGAAAAGATCAAAAAAATAAAAATTCAGTGTGATTGATGAACCTGGTGACTTTCTACCAATCTAGCTAAATCTGGTTAAATATTGATGAGTTGTATAGCCTTCGTTGATCCTCAAACGGTTTCTTTGTTTTGTCAAAATGTTTGTAACCACACTGAAGCCTTTTTCGACTAGGTGTAATGATGGAAAAGTGATAAGGTATTTTTCAGTAATCCTCCACAATGCAGGATATTGTTTTTCAATGTTACGCTATAGCCAGAACTTCTGATAGCCTGATGCTGATGGTGATCAACTCCTCTTGTATTATCACATTGGCTTCTTGCATGGCTGTGATGTTGTACGGATTTATTATCCATAGAAAAAATTGTAAATTTAGGAGATCCTCAAACCTCTTGGTAAAATTCTTGTGTAATGCGCCCAAGTGAGTGACATAATGATAAAATAACATCGTCTTGAAGTATCATTTGAAATGGACCCACCCTTAATATTTCAAAAATGGGATATATTAGAAAGAAATGCCGAAACATGTCAAGTTTTAACTTGAGGGAGACACTTTTTGGCGCTAATGTCATAAACGTCAGATTCACCCCCTCCCTACTGGAGATACCCCTTACATTTTTTCAAATGACATTAGGTATCAAATCATACCTCATTTAAAAGGTCTGGTAAATCTCTATTGAATCATTTTGTTTTGCCTTTGAT